>CM028132.1:611741000-612983000 GCA_016271365.2 Neoceratodus forsteri
ATTGCCAAAGAGTCCCTGTGTAGCCTCTAAGTACTGTCACTTTAAGAGTTGCCTAGACTGCAGTAATTAATCTGGGAGGGGCTGAGTGTTGTCATGCTCTCGAGTCCTCGGCTGCCAGATAATCGCTCCGCTTCTGCGATCACTAATTGCGCAGAGGAACCCTGTTAATAGATGTAACTGTTTGCTGATCATTCATTAGAGTAGTAATAATAATGTAGTTTGTCTAACCTGCCTTCTTTGCAGCAAGGACTGTTTTGTTTATCACTGCCATTTTGGCTCAGAACTACAGAATTGGACCAATCAGTCTGGTGCGACCTAAAATGGAGCCGGACTACAGGAGCTGTCTGAGTCAAAATCTGTAGGAACTGTAGTTTTGGGCTTTGGAGCCTTTCTGCACATGAAGGGGTAGCCTTTGTTGTGACTGACAGACAGATCAGCCAACCGAATCTTTTGGATCTGAGGGAAATCCCTGGGATGCCTGTTGCTCAGCCGTTCTCAGCTGGGAAGTGAAATGAGAATAGCCCAGTGATTTGGGTAGTAGTTCTGCATGGGAGAACTGTGAATGGGCTGAGTTTTGGCCTGCATGCCTGCTTGCTGCCCCTGAGAGGGAGAGAAGAGAATTATTTTGACTCAAATCCAAGTTTGTGAGAATGAAGTAAGCCACTGATTTTTTTTTTACCAGGCTCATACCTGAATAAGACCGAAGATTTTGCTGAATCACGATCGGCCTGTCAGGATTTCCAGCTGCTTCTGAATCATCGCTTGTGCAGAGATTTTATGATGGACTGAGAGCGGTTTGCCTGGTACAGTAGAATTTCCTTGCATGTAAATGTGCTGCGTATGGAAAGTGGGATGTGATTTGTCCCCACTGTGTGAACTGTGTTCTGCTTACTGGAAACTGTATCCAGCCCAAAAGGACTGTATCCGATTTGTCTCCATCTGGCCTGGGCCAAGCCACACTCGCCTAGCCAGACTACCTGCTGCACAGAGAAAGCCATCAACTAGAGACCTGCCTGGGGATCAGCCCCTGCTCCATGCCTGAACAGGAACGACACCTCGGTGATTTGTGTGGGCCTTGCTTCTCCTGGCACTCCAGATTAACCACTTGCTGTCTCAATTTTCGTCCAGCCTCTGTCCAGTCTTGGGTATCGGAGTAATCATTAGGTTAGCTCCCGCACCAACAGCCTAATCTAAAATGTGTCATCTGATTGTCTTATTGTTCTCTTTTCACAAACTGAGCCCTCCGGATCTGGATTACAAATAGTGTGTGTTGTGCATGTTGTTTTCTTCCATCACAGGGCCCCAACCAGCCGCAACGCTCCTGGCTAGCCCACCATTCTCCATCTGGGTACCCAGAGTGTGTGACTGTTTATGGACTCTGAAGAAAAAATTACCCACCTTAGTAACTGTATTTCTTCTAATGGAGTCTTGCTATAGTCTGACTATATGCAGTTAGCCCCAGCACTTGAACTGCTCCGAGAGGAAAGAGTTAACTCTATGCTAAGGCATAGAATGTTGAGCTCGAGCTCGGTTTTCAAACCCTGTCCCAGGTACTCTTCAGTGTAACCATCAGATTCTTACGAGCCCTATACTAACCAACTAGTAACCCAGAAATTGTTTTAAAACTTTGTGCCAAAGGGCAAAATACATATAAATTTAGGGTCCAAAGACTCAAGTCGAGACCCCAAAAGAATCCAAGCAGGTAATAAACAAACTATAATAAAACATAGGAACAAGAAAAACCCTCAATTAAGAAGAGGCACCCAGGTACACCCTGGGGTACAACACCTGCGCCTGCCCACCCACATCCCAAAACAACTAGGTTCCAGGAGGGAGGCAGGGAGGGGGAGGGTCAGAATACAGCAATACTCCAGTAGAGGTAATACAATTACTAAGGTGAGTAATTTTTCTTCAAACAACATGAAGTCTTGCTGTATTCTGATTATATGCAGACTACCAAGCAGTACCTCTAAGGAGGAGGGAACTACAGAACATATTTTGGGAACAAGCTCTGCAGTACCAAACCTAGCATCACTTCTAGCCTGAATGTCCAGGGAGTAATGCTTGGTAAATGTGTGAATAGTCTTCAAGTGGCTGCTTACAGATCTCCACTAAGGGTATGTCTCCAGCTGCTGCGACCGAAGCAGCTGTTCCTCTGAGAATGAGCCTCAGGCCTGAGGGTGGCTCTTTCCCCAACTTTGAGAAGCAGAACTGAATGCAAGAGACAATCCACCTAGCAATAGTTCTCTTGGTGGCAGGCTTACCTTACCCACCTCCCCAAAGTGAGAAACAGCTGGGAGCAGTCGTTTAAGGGCTTAGTGGATTCTAAAGTAGTAACTCAGAACCCTCTTCACATCAAGACTGTGTAGCCTCCTCTGTCCAGAAGAGGAGGATCAATGAAAATACAGGCAGTGTCACAGACTGGATCAGATGGAAGTCTGATACCACTTTAGGGAGGAATTTCCTATTTGTACTAAGGACCACCTATCCCAATGGAATGAGATGAAATCAGGTTCTACTGATAGAGCCTGTAACTCCACCCATTCTGGCAGAAGTAATAGCAACCAGGAATACAGTTTTCCAAGTCAGGTATTTGAGCTCAGCTGAGCAAAGGGGTTCAAGGGAGACAGCATCAGCTGTGCAATACAGATATTCAGGTCCCATAGAGGAGCAGGATCCCTGAAGGGAGGATTGATGTGGACCAAACCTTTAAAGAATTTCTTGAAAACTGGGTGGAAGCTAGAAAAGAGCCGTTCCCAGCCAAAAGAAAAGCAGAAACAGCTGCCAAATGCACCTTGAGAGTGGTAGGCCAAAGGCCTAAACTGTTAAGATATACCAAATAATCTAAGGCAGTGGCAATATCAGCTGAATCTAGATGGATGTGCCTGGGAACACCAAAACCAAACCTCTTCCATTTAGAATCATAGGTTTTCTTAGTGGAAGGTTTCCTACTGTCCTAAGTATATCCAGTGCTGACTGTGAGAGATGCAGATCGGCATATTCTAGCTCTCAAAACCAGGCCTTGAGCCTGAGTGTGTGAAGATCATGGGTACAATATCCTCCCCTGAGATGAGGAGGTTGGAACTATCTGGGAAGGGAGGGAGTTGTCACCATAGTGACAACAGTAGAGGACACCAAGGCTGTCTGGCCCAATGCAGGGCTATCAGAATGACAGTGCAGGTTGGGACCTGATCTTGACTAGAATTCTGAATATCAGAGGAAAGGCATAGAGAAACCTGTTGGTTCAATCCAACAAAAGGGCATCTAGAGGAAGAAACCCCACAGAGGAGCCTGCAGCAGAACAGAGGAAGCTGACAGTTGTCCGGGGATGCAAAGAGATCCATCTCTGGAGTGCCCCATTTCTTGAAAATGATGTGAAGAATGAAGAGATTCAGGGCCCATTAGTAGTGACCTTGAGAAATCCTGCTGAGAGCATCTGCAAGTACACTGTCCTTCCCTGGGAGATGCACAGCAATCAGGGAAGCCTGCAGGGAATAAGCTAGTGACCATATTTACATGGCCTCTGTGCACAAGGCCGAGGACTGAGTGCCCCTGCTTGCTGATATACCACATAGTTGCGGTGGTGTTTGTCCTGATCTGCACCACTTTCTCCTGAATTAAACTCAAATGTCTGAAGAGCCAGAAGAAAAAATTACTCACCTTAGTTATGTTGTTTCTTCTAATGAGTCTTGCTGTATTCCGACAATAGAAGTGAGTCCCAACCTTCAACTGCCCCAGAAGTGAAAGAGTTAACTTTCCATGCCAGGCATGGAACGCTGAGCTCGAGCTCGGCTGAGACTCTGTCTGTTGCTGTTTGAACTCAAACCGTCAGATCTTTATGAGCTAAACTCACTGAGGTCCTGTGTGGAAGCTGTAAACCTACACTAGCCAACTGGCTACTAACATAAAAGAAAAATTACTCACCTTAGTAATGTTGTTTCTTCTAATGGAGTCTTGCTATTATGACAATTGCAGTTTGACCCAACCTCGAACTGCTCCGAGGTGAAAGAGTTAAGTTCCATGTCAGGCATGGAATCTTGAGCATGAGCTCGGTTGAAAACTCTGTCTGTTGTGCTTCAAACTCTAACTGTCAGATCTTTACTAGCAAAACTCACTGAGGTTCTGTGTGTAAGCTGTAAACCTACACTAGCCAACTGGCTACTAATACTAACACATTTTCTGGTCCCAAAACCAAGACTCAAGTCAGGGGCCAAGAAAATGAAAATATAACAGCAAACACCCCAAAAGAGGGAATGAACAAACAAAATGGCAAACACTAGGTGCCAACAGATCACTACCCACCCACATCCCAAAAACAAAACAGAGGTTCTGAGAGGGGCAGGTAGGTATAATATAGCAAGACTCCATAAGAAGAAACAACATTACTAAGGTGAGTAATTTTTCTTCAAACAACATGAAGTCTTGCTATATTATGACAACTGCAGACTACACAGCAGTACCCTCCATGGAGGAGGGCAGAACCTACTTAGGGAATAGGCTCTGAAGCACAGCTGTGTAAAAACTGAGCATCACTCCTAGCCTGGATGTCCAAGGAGTAATGCTTTGTAAAGTGTGAACTGTTTTCCAAGTAGCTGCTTGACATATCTCTATGATAGGGATGTCCCTGGCAGCAGCCAGGGACGCAGCTGTACCTCTGGTAGAGTGAGCCCTCAGGCCTGAAGGGGAACCCTACCCAGTTTTGATAACAAAATTGGATACAAGAAACAATCCACCTGGCAATGGATCTTTTAGTGGCAGGTTTCCTTTACCTACCTCACCATAAGTGAGGAACAGATGGAGGGAATCAAACCTGTGACCCTTGGTACGCTCTATGTAGTAGCTAAGGGCTCTTTGACATCTAAACTGTGCAGTCTCCTCTCACCAGAGGAGGAAATGGTCAGTGAAGACACAGGAGAGACACAGATTGATTCAGGTGAAAGTCCGAGACCACCTTAGGCAAGAACTTTCTATTAGTCCTGAGGACTACTTTATCCCAATGAAAGGAGATAAAATCAGGCTCCACTGACGATGCTTGTAGTTCACTTATGCGCCTGGCAGAAGTGATGGCTACCAAAAATACCGCCTTCCAAGTCAAGTACTTAAGCCTGCTGAAGACATGGTTCAAAAGGAGGTTGCATAAGCTGGGCAATGCAAACATTAAGATTCTCATGCAGGGCAGGGCCTGAAGGGTTGATGTGAAGCAACCTTGAAAAACTTGGAAAATACCGGATGAGCTTGGAAAGAGAAGAGGGTTTACCTGTTGATAAGAAAGCAGACACTGCTGCCAGGTGCACTTTTAGGTAGCTGGTCTCAGCCCCAAAGCATTTAAATGCACTATATAATCCAGAACTGTGGGCAAGCCGGCAGACTCTGGGAAAATATCTTACCAGAGCACCATATGGAAAACCTCTTCCATTTGGAATCATAGTAGCTCCCAGAACGCTTCCTCAAGCTTCCTCTAAAAATACTGGCACACCCTGAGAAAGGTGTAAGTCAGCAAACTCTAACCTTCAAGAGCCAGGCCTTGAGATTGAGAGATTTGAGATTCTGGTACCAAACTCCCCTGGGCACAGGTTAACAGATTGTGATTCCTGGGAAGGCACAGGGAAGGTGGACTGCTATGGACAGAAGAAGTGGATACCAGGGCTGTCTGGCCCAATCTGGGGCAATCAGGATCATCTTGCAAGGTTGAGATCTGATCTTGACTAGCACCTTGAACAGGAGAGGGAAGGGGAACGCATAGAGAAACTTCCTTCCCAGTTGAGAAGGAAGGCGCCAGAGGGACTGAGCCCAACACTGGGCAGCAAAAAGAGGAAGTTGGTGATTGTCTGGGCTGCAAAAAGATCTATCTGAGGAAGTGCCCCACCTGGCAAACACCACCTCCAGGACAAAGGGATCCAGAGACCATTCGTGATGGCCCTGGGAAATCCTGCTGACAGCATCTGCCAGGACATTGTCTTTGCCTGGGAGGTGAACTGCTATAAGGGAGGTGTTCAGGAATAAGCCAGAGACCACAACTTCATTGCTTGCACAAGGCCGAGACCGAGTGCCCCTTGTTTGTTGATGTACCCACATTGTAGTGGTGGTCTGTTCTGACTTGTACCACTTTGTTCTGAGCAAATGTGGAAAAAGCTTGAAGTGCTAGAAAACTGCCTGAGTTCCAACAGATTGATGTGGACATGAGATTCCTGAGGGGACCACAATCCCTGAGTGGTGAGGTTGCCCATGGGCTCTCCACCCTAAGAGGATGCATCTGTAGTAAGGGTCAGGAGTGAGACTGTGGGATGAAGGGAACCCCTTGTCTCAGATTGCTCTGATCCTGCCACCACTGTAGGGCCTGCATCAGGGTTCGAGTTACTGGGATCAATTTGGTTAGAGGATCTCTCCTTGAGACAGAAGGCTCTCAAATGGAACTGAATGTCCCTCATCTGAAATCTGCTCCCTGCACTACTGCTGTGGAAGCAGCCATGTGCCTTAGGAGCTGCAGAAAATGCCTTGCTGGTCGAGAGACTTGCAGAGTGAAGGAGGAGGCCAGAGAAATCAGGGTCTTGCTCTTCTAGAGGAAGGAAGGCTCGCCTGTTGTGTGTTCAGTCTGCGCCTATGAAAGTGAGTAGCTGAACAGGCTCTAGAACTGACTTTGGAGATTGAGAAGAGAACCCAGAGATGTAAGCAGCTGCTGGGCAACCTGAAGGTGAAGTTTGACTCGCGCGGGTGGGACTGGCTACTATGAGTGACCAGTCGTCCAGGTAAGGAAAAATGGCAATCTTTGCTTCTTAAATGAGCAACTGCTACTGCCAGGCATTTTGTGAATACTCCTGGGGCAGAGGTGAGACCGAAGGGCATTGCTCTGAACTGGTAATGGCCTGAGGGCAGTTCAATCTGAGGTACTTTCGGTGGGAGCTTCTGATGAGAATATGGAAGTAGGCATCCTGAGGTCCAGGGACACTCAGCCAGTCCCTGGCTTCAGAGAGGGTAAATAATTCCCAGAGTCACCATTTTGAATTTTGGTTTTAAAAGGTGCTTGTTTAGGTATCTGAGATCCAGGATGGCTGCCATTCTCCTGTCTTTTTGGGATAAGGAGCACCTGAGTACAACCTTTGCCCTGGTGTAGGAGAGGAACCCTTTCTACAGCCCAAGAGAACCAGGAGGGTTGAAACTTCTGTTTCTAAGGCGAGCCTGAAGGATTTGCAGGTGGAAAGGATCTGGCTCTCATCTTGGAAATTTTTGAAAGTTGAGAATTAGTCCCTGGCTTACTACTCCAGGACCCACTTGTCTGATGTTAAAGACTTCCAGTCCTGGACGAAGTAGCCAGCCTGCCCCCTAGAGTCTGGAGAATCGCCCTAGCCATCCCATCAGGTGCCTGTTTGGCAGGGGCTTTAAGCTGAGGGTGGAGCAGGCCTGCTAGCTGCATCTGCCTCCTCTGAAGAACCCCTCTGGGCATGGGCTAAGAGAGGAGGCCTGGGAATTGGTAAAAGGCTGTAGGGCTGCCCTACCCCCTGAAAGCTGTCTCTGAGCAGTAGCCCTGGCCTTTCCTTGGCCTGTGCACTCCTATAGGTGGTCCTATACTAAAAAAAATTACTCACCTTAGCAATGTTGTTTCTTCTAATGGAGTCTTGCTATATTATAGACATTAGCAGTTTTGATCCAGCTCTAGAACTGCCCCGGAGTGAAATGGTTAAAACCATTCCAAAATAGAATTTTGGCACGAGAGCAGCTCTATCTGTGTCATTTCAAACTTGAACTGTCAGATCTTTACGAGCCAAACTCACTAAGGTCTGTGTGGACCAAGCTGTAACTCACACTCAGCCAAATGGCTACCTAAATAATAACAACTATTGATGGTCCCAACACATAAGACTCAAGTCAGGGGACCAGAAATACTAACACCATTCTTAATAAAATGAAAATGGAACATATAAAAAAACACACACACGCTGCATACATACACACTCAAAGTCCCAAAGGGACAAAATGCTAACAGGACATAAGTAGTGCCCACACTAAGTTGCCCTGACCCACCAAGTAGAGGTTTCTGAGAGGGAAGGTTGGGGGGTTCATAATATAGTAAGATCCATTAGAAGAAACAACATTACTAAGGTGAGTAATTTTTCTTCAAACAACATGAAGTCTTGCTATATTATAGACATTAGCAGAATACACAGCAGTACTTCCATGGAGGAGGGGCAGAACCTACTTAGGAATAGGTCTGAAGAACAGCTGTTGCTAAACTGAGCATCTCTCCTGGCCTGGACATCCAGGGAGTAATGCTTGGTAAAAGTGTGTACCGCTTTCCAAGTAGCAGCCTGGCAAATCTCTAATAAAGGGATATTCTGGCAGCAGCTAGAGACGCAGCTGTACCCCTGGTAGAATGAGCCTTCAAACCGGGGGGCTCTGCCCACTTTCTGATAGCAAAATTGATACAAGAGACAATCCCACCTGGCTATTGATCTTTAGTGGCAGGTTTGCTTTTCCCAACTTCACCATAGGTAAGGAAAAGTTGGAGGATTGACCTCAGACCTTTGGTACGCCTATATAATAACTAAGAGCCTCTTAACATCCAGGTTGTGCAACCTCCTCACCCGAAGAGGAGTGATCAGTGAAAAATACTGGAAGGGAGATAGATTGATTAAGATGGAAATCTGAATCCACCTTAGCAAAAACTTCCTATTAGTCCTAAGGACTACCTTATCCCTGTGGAAAGAAATAAAGTCAGTCTCCACTGACAAGGTTTGCAATTCACTTATGCGTCTGGCAGAAGTGATAGCCACTAGAAAAACAGTTTTCCAAGTTAGGTACTTAAGCTCTGCAGAAGACAGAGAGGTTCAAAAGGGGTTGTATATAACTGGGCAATGCAAACATTAAGGTCCCAAGGAGGGCTGGTTCTCTAAAAGGGAGGATTAGTATGGAGTAATCCTTAAAAAACTTTGGAAAACACAGGATGAGGAAAGAGGGGATGACTTTCCTGTTGATACAAAAAGCAGACACAGCTGTCAAATGAACTCTCAGGGTAGCTGGTCTGAGACCAAGGAATTAAGATGTACCATGTAATCTAACCAAATGGGCAACTTCAACAGATTCTGAAATATTTTTCCCAGCACACCAAATGGAAAACCTTTCCATTTAGAACTATAAGTAGTCCTAGTGGAAGGCTTCTGGAAGCCTTTAGGATCTCAAGAACACCCTGAGAGGGTGTAAATCAGCAACTCTAACTCCTCAAGAGCCAGGCCTTGAGGTTGAGGGATTTGAGGTCCGGATACCAAACCCTTCCCTGGGCACAAGTCAACAGATTGTGATTCCTGGGGAGGCACAGGGAAGATGGACTGTCAGAGACAGAAGGAGGGACCAGGGCTGCCTGGCTCAATCCGGGCAATCAGAATCACCCTGCAAGGCTGAGATCTGATTTTGACTAGTACTTTGAATAGAGAGGAAGGGGGAGCATAAAGGAACTTCCTCCCAATCCAGAAGAAGGGCATCCAGGAACTGAGCCCAGCACTGGAGGCCTGCAACAGAACAGAGGAAGTTTGTGATTGTCTGGGCTGCAAAAGATCTGATCTGAGGATGCCCCACCTGGCAAAAACTATCTCAGCACTTTGAGGATCCAGGGACCATCTGCGTGATGGCCCTGGGAAATCCTGCTGAGGGCATCCGCTAGGACATTGTCCTTCCCTGGAAGATGAACTGATATGAGGGGAAGTGTTCAGGAACAGGCCAGAGACCTTACAACTGACTGCTTCGTGCACAAGGTCCAAGACCCAGTGCCCCCTGTTTGTTGATGTACCACATTGTTGTGGTGTTGTCTGTTCTGACTTGTATCACCTTGTCGGACAGATGCAGAAAAAGCTTAAGAGCTAAAAAGACAGCTCTGAGTTCCAGCAAATTGATGTGAGCAGCAGATTCCTGGGGGACCAAACCCTGAGTGGAAAGGTCGCCCATGTGGGCTCCCCAACCCAGAAGTGGAAGCATCTGCAGGAGAGTCATGTTGTGAGAAGGGGAAATGAAGGTGACCCCTCATTTTAAATTGCTCTGATCCTGCCACCACTGGAGAGCTAGGATCAAGGTTCGAGTCACTGGGACCAACTTGGAAGGGGGCGCTTCTCTGAGACCAAAAGGTTCTCAAGTGAAACTGAATGTCTCTCATCTGAAATCTGGCTCCCTGCACAACAGCTGTGGATGCAGCCATGTGCCCCAGGAGCTGCAGAAAGTGTCTTGCTGGTCGGAGACCTGCAGCGTGAAGGAAGAGGCCAAGAGCCACTAAATTCCTTTACCCTTTCTGGGGAAGAAAGGCTCTGGCTAGCTTTGTGTCCAATTCCTGCCCTATAAAGGTGAGTACCTGGACTGGTTCCAGAACTGACTTTGGTGGTTTAGCAGAAAACCCAGGGAGGTGAGAAGTTGCTAGGTGACCCTGCAGGTGAGACTTACTCTTCTGGGGATCATTGCCTACAATGAGCCAGTCGCCTAGATAGGGAAAAACAGCAATCCTCTGCCTCCTTAAGTGGGTCACTGCCACTGCTGGAGCACTCTTGTGAATACCTTGCGGAGAGTAAGGTCGAAGGCAGTTTGAATCTGAGGTACTTTCGATGGGATCTTCTGATTAGGACATGAAATAGGCATCCTTGAGGTCCAGGGAGGCTAGCCAGTCCCCTGGCCTTAGGGAGGAAAATCATTGCTAGAGTTACCATTTTGAACTTTGGTTTCAAAAGATGCTTGTTCAGATATCTGAGATCTAAAATGGCGCCATTCTCCTGTCTTTTTTTTTGGGGTAAGGAAGTATCTGGAATACAGACCCCTGCCCTGATGCAGGGGAGGAACCTCTTCACTGCTCTGAGAGCTAACAGGGATGAGACCTCTGTTTCCAGAGCTAGGGTCTCTAACACTTGCAGGTAGAAAAGTCTGCTTCTCAACTTGGGAAATTTTTGAAGCTGAGAACCACCCTGGCTTACTACTCAGAACCTACTTGTCTGGAGGTTAAAGAAGCCCATTCTGACTGAAGTAAGCCAGCCTGCCTCCCACTGGTACAGGAGAATTGGCCCCTGGGCACCCCATCAGGGTGCCTGTTTTCAAGAGAGCTTTAGGCTGGGAGGTGGGAGCAGGTCTGCCCACCCCTCGTCTGCCCCTGCTCTGAAGCAGCCCCTCTGAGCACAGGCAGAGGAGCCCTGAGTCTGGTAGGAAGGCTCTGTGAAAAGGCTCACCCCTGTCCCCCTGGGGGGAGCTGCCTTGAGGAGTGGCTTGCAGCTCCTTAGCCTGGGCACTCTTGTAAGTAGTCCTATATTCATCCATCTTTCTTCATGTAATTCTCTGTCTGCTCTCCAAACAGAGAATTTCCTACACACAGGAAAATCCATAGCCTTAGTCTGGGTATCCTGTGACAAACTAGGTACACCTGAGCCAGGCCAACCTCTCGGTAAGCTACAGATGTGGCCATGACCCTAGAGGAAACATCATTAACATCCACAGCAGCATGAAACTGAACCTTAGAGGCTTCAATGCCATCAGCAGCCACCTGTTCTAGTTCACTAACCAGCTGGCCATGGGCCTTCTTGGCCAATTGCATAACAGTATCCCATCTAGATTTCGATACCTAGCTATAAGCCATATAATTTGCTTGCCTGAGTCCCAGAGAGGCTGCCATATACTGTTTTTTTGCCATGGCATCAATCTTCCTGGAACTTTGTCAGGAGGATGTGAAGCCATGGAATATTAGCTTTATCACAGGCAGCAGCCTGAACTACCCCAACATGACTGCATTGCTGAGAAAGGAATTCTGTATCAGGGCCTGACAATGTATACCTTCTGTCCATCTTTTTATCTACAGGAGGCACAGAATTAGAGCTTTAAAATTTTAATTGTTTGTTTCCTAAAAGACTTGTGAAGGAATAGACAATCTCCTAGACTCTGGAATATCCATCATTTCTACAAAATCAGGCTCCTCTTGCTCATCCACAGCCTCTTCTAAAGGAAGCTGGAGGGTTTCAGCAACTTTTTTAAAACATATAAATGAGATGGGGACTCAGACAGCATAGGGGGAGATTCTAAAGGTCTGTCTGGGAGATGTCCGTTCAATGGGCACACCCAGACCTTCCTAGCCACATTCATACTGTTCATAATCCTCCTCCCCTCCTCTGGTTCATAAAATTCTCTCATCATAATCCTGAACCACTGGGACCGGACGAATCCGATCTTTCACCAGATAGTGGTGGTTCGGACGGACCCTGAGGGCAGTGACTGGACAATTTGTATGGCTTTGCTATCTCTGCAGCAGTTGAGAAGGAATTTTGACTCCAGACCTGCTGATTTTCTTGTTTTCTTTACTGGAATTGGTTCCTCAGAGCCAGCTTTTCTTTGCGAGAAGTCTGGCCCTGGTCAGAGGGCATTTCCTCTGGTTCGGTTGGCACCGAACTGGCTGGCCATCCGGGTCAGCAGACTTTTTGGCCTCGCTCCCCTGAGCCTGCCCAATCTTTTTTCCAGGGTGGCTGCAGGGAAATTTACATACCTGGGAGTCTTGACTGGAGTGTGGTCAAACCTCAGACAATAAACACAGTGGTGTGTGGGTCAGCTCTTGGCAAAGACTTCCCACAACATCACAGTGTTGAAACCCAGTGGGCCCGGTTTTTCTTTTGGGTTTCTCAGACATAATGCCAGCTCAACCAAAAACTTGCTCTTTTAACGCAGTGTAGGAAGACACCCTTATCGGTTCCTTAATCGTGTCATTGGTATTGGAAAACCGTAATAAATCCGCTTTTTTAGAACCGATAAGAACCGGAACCGCACTCTAAAATAGTAACTTTTAGTTTAAACTCACTGATCGGTTCAAACCGAACCGATAATTTACAAGTTCCACACAGACAAAACTCTTCATTTACTTACGTAGTTACCTACAGATAGAGCTTGAACTTAACGGTTTTGGCGTTAAAATAAAACTATTCTCGTTAAATCCAACCGAGAAAACACTTTTTAAACCGAAATGAACCGAGCAGAAGGAGAAATCTCCGGAGCGACTGTTCACTGAGTAGGAGTAAAGAATCTGACAGTTCAAGTTTGAAATGACACAGATAGAGCTGCTCTCGTGCCAAAAATTCTATTTTGGAATGGTTTTAACCATTTCACTCCGGGGCAGTTCTAGAGCTGGATCAAACTGCTAATGTCTATAATATAGCAAGACTTCATGTTGTTTGAATCATCCATTTTCTTCATGTAATTCTCTGTCTGTTCTCCAAACAGAGAGTTATCAACAACAGGAAAATCCATGGCCTTAGCCTGGGTATCCTGTGACAGGCTAGTACACCCGAGCCAAGCCATTCTACTTAAAAGCCACAGATGTAGCCATGACTCTCGAAGATACATCATAAGAGTCCACTGCAGCATGGAATTGCACCTTGGATGCCTCAATACCATCAGCAGCCACCTGTCCAGTTCCCTGGCAAGCTGGTCAGGGACCTGCTTTGCCAGAGCCATAACAGTATCCCATCTGGATTTCTGATATCTTGCAAATAAGCCATATAATTTGCCTGTCTGAATCCTCAAAGATGCTGCCATGTACTGTTTCTTTTGCCATGGCACCAATCTTCCTGGAGTCCTTGTCCGGGGTGTGAGCCAAGGGAATATTTGCCTTATCACAGGCTGCGGACTGCACTACCCCAACATGGCTGCATTGCTGTGAGAGGAACTCCGTGTCAGAGCCTGACAAAGTGTACCTCCTGTCCATTTTCTTATCCACAGGAAGTAAAGAATGGGAGCTTTTAAAATTTTTACTGTCTGTTTCCTGAAAGATTTGTGCATAGGAACAGACAAGTCTCCTAGACTCTGGGATATCCATCATTTCCACATAGTCAGGCTCCTCTTGGTCATCTAAGCTTCTTCCATAGGAAGCTGGAGGATTCAGCCACTTTCTTATAAAAAATCAAATGAGAAGGGACTCAGAAAGCCTGGGGAAACACTTCTATAGGCCTGTCTGGAGAAATGTCCGTTCAATGGGCACATCCAGACTGTCAAAATCACATTCACTTCCTCATAATCTCCCCCACCCCGGTTCATAAAACTCTATATCATATTCTTGAACTGTGGAACTGACCGCTACCTGATGGTGCCAGTTCGGCCGGAACCGGGAAAGCGACTGGACAATTTGATCGCTTTGGCTATCTCTGCAGCAGGAGAAAGGATTTTGGCCCACACCTGCTTCCTAGTCCTTTAGCTGGAACTGACTCCTCCGGTCAGCTATCCTTTGCCCGAGGAAGACTCACCCTGGTCAGGGCACTCCCTCTGGTTTGGTTGGCACGAGACCCAGGCTGGCTATCGGGTCAGCGGACTTCTAGCCTCCTGTTCCTGAGCCTACCAACTCTCTTATCGAGGGTAGCTGCAGAGAAATTAAACAAATCTGGCAGTCTGTTGTTGAGGTAGTCAAACCCCAGACAATAGACACATGTGTGTGTGGGTCACCCTTAGCAAAAGCTTCCCACAGACACTACAGTGTTGAAACCCAGTGGGCCGGTTTTCTTTGGGTTTCTCAGACATAATGCCAGCCTAACCAGAAACTTGCCCGTTAACGGCCCTTGCTAAGCAAGATACCTTATCGGTTCCAGACCGTCACGGGTCGTGGAAAAACCGTAATGAAATTCTGTTTTTTTTTTTTAGAACCGATAAGAACCGGGAACTGCACTTCTAATGCACTTAAAATAGTTTTACTACAATCTGATCGGTTCAAAACCGAACCGATAATATCGTTTACAAGATCCATACAGAATTAAATTTAAAACCTTGAATTACTTACGATACCACAGACAGAGCTTGAACCCGACCGGGTTGCGTTTAATTTAAACAAATGCGTTTGGAAATCGAAAAAACACTTTAAACCGACAAATGAACCGAGCAGTAGGAGAAATTCCGAGCTACTGTTCAGTGAGGTGGAGTAAAGAATCTGACAGTTAGAGTTTGAAGCATAACAGACAGAGTTTTCAACCGAGCTTCAGTCAAGATTCCATGCCTGGCATGGAACTTAACTCTTTCACCTCCGAGCAGTTCAAGGTTGGGTCAAACTGCAATTGTCATAATATAGCAAGACTCAATGTTGTTTGAAAACAGATTTTTTTGGTCCCAAAACAAAGACTCAAGTCAGGAGACCCAAAATGAATAAACACACACCCACTCACCCAAGAAAGGGGTGATAACAAAAAGTGGGGTACCTCCTGGGTGCCAACATTGTCACTGCCCACCCACACCCCAAAACAAAGGTTCTGAGAGAGGAAGGGGGGGCTAGAATACAGCAAGACTCCATTAGAAGAAACAACATTACTAGGGTGAGTAATTTTTCTTCAAACAACATGAAGTCTTGCTGTATTCTGACAACAGCAGACTACCAAGCAGTACCTCCATGGAGGAGGGACAGAACCTACTTAGGAAATGGGCTCAGAGGCACAGCTGTGCTCAAACCGAGCAATACTCCTAGCCTGGATATCCAGGGAGTAATGCTTGGTAAAAGTGTGAACTGTTTTCCAGGTAGCTGCTTGACATATTCTAGAATAGGAATATCCCTGGCAGCAGCCAGGAAGCAGCTGTATTCTCTGGTAGAGTGAGCCCTCAGGCTGAGGGTGGAACCTTATCCAGTTTTTCATAACAAAATTGAATACAAGAGACAATCCACCTGGCAATGGATCTTTTAGTGGCAGATCTCCTTTACCAACCTCACCATAAGTGAGGAACAGTTGGAGGGAGTCAAACCTGTGACCCTTGGTACGTTCTATGTGGTAGCCAAGGGCTCTTTTCATATCTAACTGTGCAGCCTCCTCTCACCAGAGGAGGAATGGTCAGTGAAGTACACAGGAAGAGACATAGATTGGTTAAGGTGGAAATCTGAAACCACCTTAGGGCAAAAACTTCCTGTTAGTCCTGGAGGACCACCTTATCTCTATGGAAGGAGATGAAATCAGGCTCCACTGACAGGGCTTGTAACTCACTTATGCGTCTGGCAGAAGTGATGGCTACCAGGAAACACAGTTTCCAAGTCAAGTACTTAAGCTCTGCTGAAGACAAAGGCTCAAAAGGGGTTGTATAAGCTGAGCAATGCAAACGTAAAGTCCCAAGCAGGGGCAGGGTCCCTGAATGGAGGATTGGTATGAGCAATCCCTTGAAAAACTTGGAGAATACAGGGTCAGCTGAAAGAGAAGAGGGCTTACCTGCTGAAATGAAAGGAGAAACAGCTGCCAGATGCACCTTTAGTGTAGCTGGTCTAAGCCTCCAAGCTATTCAAATGGACCATATAATCAAGGACTGTGGGCAGATCAGCAGACTCTGGGAAATATGCCTCAGAGCACCATATGGAAAATCTTTTCCACTTGGAATTATAAGTAGTCCTGGTGGAAGGTTTCAGAAGTCTTCAGAATATCCATTACACCTTGGGAGAGGTGTAAATCGGCAAACTCTAACTCTTCCAAGAGCCAGGCCGTGAGATTGAGAGATTTGAGATTGGGACCAAACCCTCCCTGAGCACAGGTTAACAGGTTGTAATTCCTGGGAAGAGACAGGGGAAGATGGACTGCTAAGGACAACAGGAGAGGATACCAGGGCTGTCTGGCCCAGTCTGGAGCAATCAGGATCACCTTGCGGGTTGAGACCTGATTTTGACTAGCACTTTGAACAGGAGAGGAAGGGGAAAGCATACAGGAACTTCTCTTCCCAACTGAGAACTAAGGCAACCAGGGGACTGAGCCCAACACTGGGGCCTGCAGCAAAAAGGGAAGTTGGTGATTGTCTGGGGCTGCAAAAGATCTATCTGTGGGGTGCCCCATCTGGAGAATATCACCTCCAAGACCAGGGATCCAGTGACCATCTGTGATGGCCCTGAGATATCCTGCTGAGAGCATCTGCCAGGACATTGTCCTTGCCTGGGAGGTGTACTGCTGTGAGGGAAGTGTTCAGGAATAAGCCAGAGACCACAACTTCATTGCTTCTGTGCACAAGGTCGTAGACAGAGTGCCTCCTTGCTTGTTGATGTACCACATTGTGGTGGTATTGTCTGTTCTGATCTGAATAACTTTGTTCTGAACAGACTTGGAAAAAGCTTGAAGTGCTAGAAAACTGCTCTGAGTTCCAACAGACTGATGTGAAGCAGAGATTCCTGAGGGGACTACAACCCTGGGTGGTCAGGTCACCCAAGTGAGCCCCCACCCCAAGAGGGAGGCATCTGTAGAAAGGATTAAAGAGTGAGACTGAGTGACAAAGGAACTCCTTGTCTCAGATTGTTTTGATCCTGCCACCACTGCAAGGCCTGGATCAGGGTTCGAGTCACTGGAATCAGTTTGGTCAGTGGGTCCTTTTTCTGGGACCAAAGGCTCTCAGATGGAACTGAATGTCCTCATCTGAAATCTTGCTCCCTGCACCACTACTGTAGCAGCCATGTGCCCCAGGAGCTGCAGAAAATGCCTTGCTGGTCGAGACACCTGTAGGTGAATGAGGAGGCCAGTGCGATAAGGGTCCTTGCCCTGTCCAGGGAAGGAAGGCTCTGGCCTTTTCTGTATCTAGCTCTGCGCCTATGAAGGTGGGAGGAGCTGAACAGGCTCTAGAACTGACTTTGAAAGATTCAGAAGGAACCCAGAGAGGTGAGCAGTTGCTGAGTTATCTGTAGGTGTAACTTGACTTGGTCTGGGGACTGGCCTACTATGAGCCAGTCGTCCAAGTATGGGAAGATGGCAATCCTTTGCCTTCTTAGAGAAGCAATTACTACTGCCAGGCATTTGTGAACACCTTGGGCAGGAGGTCAGACGAGGGCATTGCTCTGAGAACTGGTAATAGCCTGAGGCAGCTCTGAACCTGAGGTACTTTCTATGGGAGCTTGATGAGAATATGGAAATAGGCATCCTGAGGTCCAGGGAAACTAGCCAGTCCCCTGGCCTTAGAGAAGGTAAATTATTCCAGTCACCATTTTGAATTTTGGTTTTAAAAGGTGCTTGTTTAAGTATCTGAGATCCAGGATGGCGCTATTCTCCTGTCTTTTTGGGGTAAGAAGTACCTGGAGTACAAACCTTTGCCCTGGTGTAAGGGTGGAACCCTTTCCACAGCTCTGAGAGCCAGGAGGGAAGAGACCTCTGCCTCTAGGGCAAGTGCCTCTGAGGATTTGCAGGTGGAAAGGATCTGGTTCTCAGCTTTGGGAATTTTTAGCTGAGAACCAGTCCTTGGCTTACTACTTCCAGGACCCACTTGTCTGATGTTAAAGACTTCCAGTCCTGGACAAAGTAAGTCAGCCTGCCCCTACAGGTAGTTGAGAATCGGCCCTGGCAAACCCATCAGGGTGCCTGTTTAGCAGGGGTTTTGGCTGAGGGGTGGAAGCAGGTCTGTTTGTACCCTTCTGCCTCTCCTCTAAAGAACCCCCTCTGGGCATAGGCAGAAGAGGAGACCTGGCTTGGTAGAAGGCCTATGAAAAGGCCTACCCTGCCCCTGGGATGCTGCCTCTGAGGAGTGGCCTGCCTTCCTGGCCTGTGCACTCCTATAGGGTGGTCCTATATTCGTCCATTTTTTTTATGTAATTCTCTGTTTGCTCCCCAAACAGAGAATTACCTACAACAGGAAAAATCCATGGCCTTAGTCTGGGTATCCTGGACAGGCTAGTACATCTGAGCCAGCCATTCTAAGTGCACAGATGTAGTCATGACTCTAGATGACACATCATTGGAGTCCACTGCAGCATGGAATTGCACCTGGATGCCTCAATACCATCAGCAGCCACCTGCTCCAGCTCCTTGGCAGCTGGCCAGGGGCCTGTTTTGCTAAAGCCATGACAGTGTCCCATCTGGATTTCTGATACCTAGCAGTATAGGCCATATAGTTGGCCTGTCTGAGTCCCAAGGATGCTGCCATGTACTGTTTCTTTGCCATGGCATCAATCCTCCTGAAGTCCTTGTATGGGGGTGTGAAGCCAAGGGAATATTTGCCTTATCACAGGCTGCAGCCTGCACTACCCCAACATGGCTGCATTGTTGTGTAAGGAACTCCGTATCTGAGCCTGACAATGTATACTCTCTAGTCCATTCTGTTATCCACAGGAGGTATAGTATTAGGAGTCTTTAAAATCTTCAATGTCTGTTTCCCAAAGATTTGTGTAAGGAATAGACAGCCTCCTAGACTCTGGGATATCCATCATTTCCACATAGTCAGGCTCCTCCTGGTCATCCACAGCTTCTTCCATAGGAAGCTGGAGGGTTTCAGCCACTTTTTATAAACATGAAATGGGATGGGGACTCAGAAAGCCTAGGAGGAGACACTCTGAAGGTTTGTCTGGGGAGATGTCCGGTCAATGGTCACATCCAGACTTTCAAAACCACATTCACTTTCCTCTCATACCTCTTCCTCTTCCTCCTCCTCCTCCTCCTCCGGTTCATAATATTCTCTCTAAATCATAATCTTGAACCGTGGAACCGCTCAACTGAGCGCCTCCTGATGGTGCCGTTCGGTCGAACCGGGAAAGCGACTGCACAATTTTTATCGCTTTGGCTACTTCTTCAGCGGTTGGAGAAGAAAGTTTTGATCCACACCAGCTGATTTTTCCTTTCTTGTTCAGCAGAAGGAGAAATCTCCGGAGCGACTGTTCAGTGAGGCGGAGTAAAGAATCTGACGGTTTGAGTTTAAACAGCAACAGACAGAGTCTCAACGAGCTCGAGCTCAGCGTTCCATGCCTGGCATGGAAAGTTAACTCTTTCATCTCCGGGCAGTTCGAGGTTGGGACTCACTGCTATTGTCAGAATACAGCAAGACTTCATGTTGTTTGAAAGACAGCCCTGAGTTCGAGAAGATTTATGTGTAGAAGAGACTCCTGAAGGGACCAGGGTCCTGAGCAGTATGCTGATCCAGGTGGGCTCCCATCCCAGCAGAGAAGCATCTGTGGTGAGAGTCACTGTGGGCGCCTGACTGAGGAAAGAGAACCCCTTGCCTCAAGTTGTCCTCTTCCAGCCACCACTGGAGGGCCTGAACCAAAATTAGAGACACTGGAACCAACTTGGAGAGGATCTTTTTCTGAGACCAAAGGCTCTTAGGTGAAACTGAATATCCCTCATCTGAAACCTTGCCCTTGCACTACTGCAATGCAGGCTGCCACATGGCTAGCAACTGCAAGAAGTGTCTGGCTGGCCGAGACACAAGTGGACAAAGAGAAGCCAGAGACATGAGGATTGGACCCTTGAGAGAGGAAGGAAGGCCCTGGCCTGAACAGTGTCCAGCTCCACTCCTATAAATGTGAGAAGCTGAACTGGCTCCAGAACAGACTTTTCCAGATTTAGGATGAATCCCAGGAGTGCAGAAGATTTTGAGTGACCCCTAGAGCTGACCTGACTTGGTCTGGGGACTGGCCTACTATGAGCCAGTCGTCCAGGTAAGGAACATTAAGATGCCTTGTCTTCTGAGGAAAGCAACCACTACTGCTAGGCATTTGGTGAATACTCATGGGGCAGATGTTAGGTCGAAAGGCATTGCTCTGAACTGGTAGGGGCCTGAGAGCAGATAGAACCGGAGGTACTTTCTGTGGGACTGCCTGATAGGTATGTGAAGTAGGCATCCTTGAGATCCAGGGAGGCTAGCCAGTCTCCTGGTCTCAGAGAGGAAGAATAATTCCCAGAGTCACCATCTTGAACTTTGGCTTTAGTATGTGTTTGTTTAGGTACAGTAGATCCAGGATGGGCCACCACTCCCTTGTCTTTTTTACGTGTAAGGAAGTACCTGAGTACAATCCTTTTCTCCTGTGAATGAGAGGTCCTCTCCACTGTCTACAGAAGCAGTAGAGAAGAAACCTCTAATTCTAAGGCCTGTGTTTCTTCTTCTGAGGAAGGACTGAAAGTCTTTGCTCTCAACTTTGGGAACCTGCGAGCTGAGAGCAAGACCCTGGCTCACTACTTCCAAGACCCACTTGTTTGATGTGACAGACTTCCAGGCCTGGAAAAGTGAGCCAGTCTGCCCCTGCAGGAATTAGGGAGGCGACCCTAGCTGACACATCAGGTTATCTGCTTGGCAGGGGCTTAGACTGAGAGGAGCATGCAGCCTTGTCATCCCTCTTCTGCCTCTTCCCCAAAGAACCCCTCTGCTGAAAAGAAGAGGAAGCCTGGGCCTGGTAGAAAGGTCTGTGAAAAGGCCTGCTCTGACAGCCCTGGACTGCTGCCTCTGAGGAGTGGTCTGCTTTTCTTTGGTGCAACAATCCTGTATGTGGTCCTGTATCGTCCATCTTTTTCATGTATGTTCCATTTGTTCCCCAGAGAGTTACCAGTGACAGGAAAATCCATGGCCTTGATCTAGGTATCCTGAGATAAATTGGTACACCTCAGCCAGGCAAATCTCCTCATGGAAACAGATATAGCCATGACCCTAGAATGAACATCATTCGAGGTCCACAGCAGCATGAAACTGGACCTTTGAGCTTCAATGCCATCCACAGCCACCCTCCAGCTCCTTGGCCAGCTGGAGAGGGGATTTTAGCTAGCTCCAGAACCGTATCCTACCTAGACTTCTGGTATCTGGCTGTATATGCCATATAACTGGATTGCCTGAGTCCCAAAGAGGATGCCAAGTACTGCTTCTTTGCCATGGCATCCACTTTCCCAGAATCCTTATCTGGGGCTGAGATGCCAGGAACATTAGCCTTGTCACAGGCTGCAGCTTGCACTACCCCAACATGGAATGGTTAATAAGTAGATTCACACCAGGGCTGACAGAGCATACCCCTGTCCATTTTCTTATCCACAGGAGTATGGATGTTGAAACTAATATTTTGGGTCTGTTTCCCCAGGGACTTGTGCAGAGGGATAGACACCCTTTTGACTCTGGGACATCCATCATCTCAACATAGTCAGGCTCCTCCTGATCCTGTTCAGCTTCTTCCACTGGAAGCTGAAGAGTCTCAGCCACCTTCCTGTAAAACAAAAAGTGGGAGGGACTCAGAAAGCCTGGAGGAGACACATTAGAAGGCCTGTCTGGGGAGATGGCAGGCTCAACAGGCTCATCTAGGTCTTCATAATCCTCTTTTCATCATCTTCGTCTCCTTCCCACTCGCCCTCAAAAAGCTTCACGGTCATATTCAGAAGCAGACAAGTCCGACCGAACCAACTGTCTCTGTGTCTGTGCCGGTGGGAACCCGGGCTGACGACCGCACAATAGAATCGCTTTGTTGCTATCTCACAATGTTGGACCATGGGAACCGGATACGAACCAGCTGATCGCGCTTTCTTTTATGTGAGAAATGATTCGAGAATCGCTCTCTCTTGGCCAAGGGGTTTCGCCAGGTCATGGGCACCCCTCCGGTTCGTCGGAGCTGAACAGGGCTGGCCATCCGGTCAGCTGATTTTTATGCCTCCTTTCCTTCAGCCTACTTAAATGTTTATCCACAGTGGCCCTTAGGAAGTTCCTGCAGATTTGGTAGTCTTTTCTGAGGTGATCAAACCCCAAACAATAAACACAGATGAGGTGGGATCAGCCTTGGCAAAGTCTCCCCACAGTCAGTGCAGTGTTGAAACCCAGTGGGCCTGGTTTTCTTTTGGGTTTCTCAGACATGCCTTTAAATACAAAGTCACCCTTACCAGCGTTCAAGCCAGGTGACTACCAAACCTATCGACTCCAAACATGTCACGGGTCGGGTGAAAGAACCGGAGAAATCAATGTGTTTTCAGGAACCAATAGATACCGGAAAACCACACTAAAATACCTGTTAAAAAAAGAAACAAATGCTCGGTTCCAACCGAAGGAAAACCACAAAAAACATTTCTTGCTAAACCACTCTACTACCTACTATTACACTTACTTTATCGGACAGAGATGTAAAGACCAAAAATAAAGAAAGGTTTACTAAACCGACCGATTTTACCAGAACCGAACTGAAGTGAAGGAGAGGATCTCCGGAGCAACTTCACGGTAAGTAGGAGAAGAATCTGACGGTTATACTGAAGAGTACCTGGGACAGAGGTTTGAAAACTAAGCTCGAGTTTCAACTTCTATGCCTTGGCATAGAGTTAACTCTTTCCTCTCCGGAGCAATTCAAGTGCTGGGGCTAACTGCATATAGTCAGAATTCAGCAAGACTTCATGTTGTTTGAAGTGCATGCATAACTGTTTGATTGATAGAGCCTTTAAGCAAATTAACCTGATTACAACCCTCCCTTGTTCAAGCCCTTAAATAAATCAGATCTAACTTTTTTGTATTTACCCTGACTGTGGTTCCAGTCTGTGCAAGAGTACTGTACTGCTGTTACTTGCTGTGTATAACCTTGTTTTACAGGGGTCCCCACGGCCAGGCCAGAGGAAAGCCCTGGTGGTAAGTGCAAACAGTGTGGGTACTTGTGTGACCTATCAGGGTATTGTGAACGTGATTATTGTGTATTGTTCCGCCACTAGTAAGGAAAGAGGGGGGTTACAGTGTCCTGGAGGGTTGTGCCCAGGTTAGCTTGACCACTACCAACCCTGTGTTTTGTGGAACTGTGTGAACTGCCCAAGAAGAGGCCAATGGTTTGAGTCTCTCCGTGACACACCACAACCTGAGGAACAGTATGAGAGTACTGACAGACCCCTTTCAGCGCCTCAAAGTTTGATTGTGCCTGAACCTTCACAAAATGAGCCAAGTGTTGTGGAACCAGAGCCTACAGAACAAGGAGCTGACAGTGCTCCCAGTTTGGACATTCCCTTCATGCAGAGGCACCCCTAACAAGTAATGAAAGCTCTAAGACCATTGCTGAAAGTATAGAGACTGTGGTTGTTCACCACAGAAAGACTGGCCGAGCTGTCAAGCCAGTGGTGTGTTTCAGGTACGACCGGAGGCCAGTGGATCTGCCTCTCAATATAGTCCACAAAGGTGTTTATGTCTCTCAGAGCTCACTGCCCAAATTGAACTTGACGGCCCATTCCAGGTTACTTGCTCCTCTTCTTACCATGGTGCCCCTGCCCCACCCAGCCCCAAGTTAGCTGATAAGGAAGGGCCCTCTTGCATTGTTTAGAGTACAAGAATTTATAACATGATTCTGTATAGTAATGTTCAATTTACCTGTGTGAAATATACATACTGTATTGTCAGAATGGAAATGATATACTGGAATACGTTGAAATGTATAGTAAAGTGACAAGTTATGCCAATTGATTAATCAGATAGTACTTGTATAGCATGCTAATGGTATAAGTGTCTTGTATATGTTGCATTTTCAATGTTATGATAGTACAGACTTGACGGACGCCAAGTTTTCCAGGTAGGGAAGAGCGTAACCACCTAGCAAATAATAGGGGTTCCCAAAAGTCTTCTATGAGCTTGCCTAAATGCTCACTGCCAGGCTGGTGTCCTGCATTTAGCAGTTAATTGTTATTGCCAAAGAGTGCCTGTGTAGCCTCCATGTACTGTCACTTTAAGAGTTGCCTAGACTGCAGTAATAATTAATCTGGGAGGGGGCTGATTGTTGTCATGCTCGAGTCCGCCCGGGCTGCCAGATAATCGCTCCCGTTTCTGCCATCGCTAATTGCGCAGAGGGAGCCCTGTTAATAGATGTAACTGTCTGCTGATCATTCATTAGAGTAGTAATAATAATGTAGTTTGTCTAACCTGCCTTCTTTGCAGCAAGAACTGTTTTGTTTATCCCTGCCATTTTGGCTCGCAACTCACCGAATTGGACCAATCAGTCTGGGGGACCTAAAATGGAGCGGACTACAGGAGCTGTCTGGAGTCAAAATTTGTAGGAACTGTAGTTTTGGGCATTTGGCGCCTTTTAGCACCTGAAGGGATAGGGTAACCTTTGTTGTGACTGACAGACAGATCAGCCAACCGAATCTTTTGGATCTGAGGAAATCCTCAAGCCGCCTGCTGTTTCAGTCAGTTCTGAGCTGGGAAGTGAAATGAGAACAGCTCCAGTGATTTGGGCAGTAGTTCTGTGTAGTTTTGCATGGGAGAACTGTGAAAGGGCTGAGTTTTGGCCTGCATGTCTGCTTGCTGCCCCTGATTGGGAGAGAAAAGAATTATTTTGTACTAAATCCAAGTTTGTGAGAATGAAGTAAGTCACTGATTTTATACCAGGCTCATACCTGAAGAAGACAGAAGATTTTGCTGAATGCGATCGGCCTGTCAGGATTTCCAGCTACCTTTGAATCCCCGGTTTGTGCAGAGACTTTGCGATCGTGACCGGAGAGTGGTTTGCCTGATACAGTAGAATTTCCTTACATGTAAATGTGCTGTGTATGTAACCCTGTTACCCGTGTAACTAGAATCCCAGTAAGACCTAGTGGTAGGCAGGGAAGGCAGCTTGTGGGCCATGTGCTTTCACCTGCATCAAGATGAAACTTAAGGGACTGTTACTGTGGGTCAGGAAAAGACAGCCAAGCACAGTTTGGAAGATGTGGGGATTGGACTGCTCAACTCTGTGGGAGTCTAGAGTAATGGACAAAGCCACTTATTAAGTATGTTCAAGTCCAGCACAAATAGGATGTAAAGACAGTAGACTGAATGTGAAACACATTAAAAAGAATCTACACAGCAAAGTGTTTTAAAGGATGAGGTGTTACAGTCCAGAGAAATGGCTGGGTATGAATTATGGGAGCTAGAGGTGGAAGACCCCCATCAGTAGTAACCAAATTCACCTCTATGGATTTGCTCTGGGACACCTGTTGCTTTCTCTCACATGCTTGGCCAGTGCCTGAGGAAAGTATCCAGATGTGGGATTTATGAGGAAGATTCCTGATGGAGCAGAAGTGCTCATAGGTGGTTTA
This sequence comes from Neoceratodus forsteri, assembly GCA_016271365.2. Taxonomy (NCBI): domain Eukaryota; kingdom Metazoa; phylum Chordata; order Ceratodontiformes; family Ceratodontidae; genus Neoceratodus; species Neoceratodus forsteri. The sequence goes on from CM028132.1 coordinate 611,766,698, forward strand.
GAGAGCCACCAGTAAATGTTTCCATGCTATTGGAAAGTGTCCAAGTGGCTGGCAAGGGGCAGGCAGGAAAAACCCAGAGCAGCTGTACAAGTTCGGGCTGTGTGCCCAGTGTGTTTCAGAGCCTGGCGCAAAGTGATAAGGATGTGTTCTGATCTCCTTAAATCTGCATTACCAGGAGTGTAGCCCATGGGGGTCCATATATGCTTTGTTTATTCTGTTAAATGTGAATAAAAGCCACACTTTAGAATCCCACTTCTGGTATTGGACATTACAGTTACTGCTTCCTGTGTCCAGAGTAATTTGGGTGCCCCTGTTGCAGAGTAGCCAAACTTAGCCAATGTGCGAGTGACATATTCCTCCCCAACCCAGCCCACCTAGTATTGCTGTAAAAATGGAAATGGCATACCTGGTAGGGGTTACATATGGAAAGTGGGTCGAATTTGGTCCCCACTGTGAACTGTGTTCTGCTTGCTGGAAGCTGTATCCAGCCCAAAACGGACCGTTTCGAATTTGTCTCCATTTGGCCTGGGCCTTGCCACACTGGCCCAGCCAGACTACCCGCTGCACAGAGAAAGCCATCGACGAGAGACCTGCCTGGGGATCAGCCCTTGCTCCACGCTTGAACAGGAACGATGCCTCGGCGATTCGTGTGGGCCCTGCTTCTCCAGGCACTCCAGATTAACTACGTCTCGATTTTCGTCCAGCCTGTATCCAGTCTTGAGTATCGTGAATAATCATCAGGGTAGCTCCTGCAACAACAGCCTAATCTAAAAGAGTGTCATCTGATTGTCTTGTTGTTTCTTTCCATGAAATGAGCCCTCCGGCTCCGGATTACAAATAGTTTGTGTTGTGCGTGTTGTTTTCTTCCATCACAGGGCCCCAACCAGCTGCAACGTTCTGACCAGCCCACCATTCTCCATCTGGGAACCCAGAGTGTGAGACTGTTTATGGACCCTGAACTGCATGCATAACTGTATGACTGATAGAGCCTTAAGCAAATTATCCTGATTATGACCCTCCCTTGTTCAAGTCCCTTAAATAAATCAGATCTAACTCTTTTTGCATTTACCCTGACTGTGGTTCCAGTCTGTGCAAGAGTACTGTACTGCTGTTATTTGCTGTATATAACCTTGTTTTACATAGGGTCCCCAGGGCCGGGCCAGAGGAAAGCCCTGGTGGTAAGTGCAAACAGTATAGGTACTTGTGTGGTGTATCTGGGTATTGTGAACGTGATTATTGTGTATTGTTCCGCCACTAGTAAGGAAAGAGGGGGTTACAGTGTCCTGGAGGCTGTGCCCAGGTTAGCTTGACCACTACCAACCCTGACCTCCTGGTGGAGGCACCCGTTTCAGAACTCAAGCCCTAAACCTGCTACTAGCCAAGCAGACAGGGTAGTAGCCCTGGGATATCGCCACCTAGGGGTTACATATAAAAAAAAAATATGAAAACATACAAGCCGATGGGAACAGTTGAACAAAGACTGGAAGTCCCTGTCCCTCAGCAGCTAATTTTGTCACTTACATCAACTGCAGGAGACACTAGCCTTGAAGAAAACAAACTGTTTACCTTTTTCTGCAGAATCCTTCTCTCTACAGGGATTTTTCTGACAGAAGTTGAAGATGCATCTTCTGGCTTTCTGCCTACCTCTTACCCATGGCTCTGTGATTTTTACCTGTAATACAACATTCAGAATTAAGCAGCTTTAGTTCCCACAGCAACTGGAACTCGGTCTCAATGTTTGAGTTAATACATCAGAGTTTTAAATAATTGATTGGCAGTTTTTTCTTGGACAATACTAACTGAACAGAAAGTATTTATATAGGTTTTCTAGAAGTGTTATGTTTGTTAAACACAGTGAGGCATGTGCTATGCATTTTCACAATGTTTCAGCGCTTTTATGAGCAAAACGTTAAACAATTTTTGGAGTTAAATAAAGCCCTGAATGGAGGATCTGTCCAGTTCCTTTTCTATACTGCAGACTTTGTGCTGTGAATTGGGGATCCATGTTCAGGACTAGATCTGGACTGCTGGATCCCAGGCTACTGACATCACACTGAGAACCCATTAAGAGCACAAGCATACCCAGACAGACAGCCAGCAACAGAGGCACCAAAGTCTGTTGTGGAGCCAAGTGCTGACCAATCACAGACCCATCAGGAAGAAAGGACAGGTCAACAGGTTGCATGGGAAGGAGAAGGCATGAAGCAACATGATTCAGGAAGGACTGGCAGCAGTCAGTAATGTTTATATGTACAGGAGTAAAATAAATACCTCCAAATTATCCATATTTAACTGTAAGCAATCCTTATTCGTCAGGAGTGGGCAGCACTGGGCTACACGGACCGCAGGGACGTAATGAGACCCAACACACTACAGGCAGAAGGCCTTATAGTACCTGGAAGGTCCAGTATAGCTCAATACCACCCACCCTGCTGGGTATTACTGTGCTTAGAAAATGGGTATATTTTGAATTAAAAAAAAATATTTAAAATGTTTAAGCATCTAGAAATCTTTTAATATACACATTTTTGTAAAGAAGTCCCTCCTCTGGTGGAACTGCCAGTTGAGGGTACTGTGCTGCTGCTAGAGGACAATGATGTGAACAGGGGTGTCTGTGTGACGGTCTTTATGTAGTTTTTACTTTATTTTTTCATCTGGTCCATTTTAAGGCTTTACAAAAGTGAGCACACATTGTGAATGAAAACTGAGCACACTGTGATCTGAATGGATTTCATACTGTAGTGAGCACTGTTTAAACCTCACGTTCAGTCAGGGGTGATCAGCCACCCCACCCAGCCGCTCTTGAGAATCTCCAATCCTGATGCGAGTGATGAAAGGAGACAGCTCAGAATACCTCTCAACCTTCTGCTGGTGAAATGAGGGACACCGAGTTAAAATGAGAGACAATTAGGGACACTGAACCTCAAACTGAGGGGCACATTCTCAAACATGGAAGGGGTACAAATAGGGATGTCATGATATCAAATTTTTCGATCACTGATATTTGGGTAAAATGATCATGATATATTATCACGACAATCAGCAGAATAAAAAAAGTTCTCATATAGCTGTTTGGACACGGTTACCACCAATTCCAGTTTTCAAGCGTCCTGGTGTCCCTAACCGCCACTCTCCCGCTGTCTCACTAGTGGGTATCAACATGGGGAGACATCCATGGCTCCTGTTCATCGTTAAGTACCACTGATGAAAATCACTACTGAAGGAAAGAATTGTATAATATCTTGAATCCAGTGGCTTACAGTATCTGACGCAGCATGGATTCACAATAGAGGTCATGTCAAACAAATCTGATAGATTTCTTTGACCGAGTGACCAGGAATTAGCTCGGTGTGGAGCCTTGGATGTGGCCTAACTAGGTTTCAGTAAGGCCTTCAACACCGTTCAACACAGGAGACTCATAAACAAGCTGGACAGCCTGAGAGTGGGTCCAAAGATGGTAAACTGGGTAAAAATTGGGTGGAGGATAAACTGACAGAGGGTGGTAGTAAACTGAGCAATGAGCTCCTTATGACAGCCACTGTACCCTCCTTCCTTGGAATGACTGAGAAAGGAGAGTGACCAGTGGGTGTCACAAGGACCAGCTTCTTTAATGTCTTTTATTAGTAATATTGCAGGGGGCTAGAAGGAAGGTATGCCTTTCTGCAGATGACACAGAGATCTGCAATAGGGTAGACACTGGGGGGGGATGATTTAGAGATCTAAGAAAGTAGGTAGAGAAATGGGCAGACTATGTAGAAACACAAAGATAGAAACACTGAAGTTGTCGGCACATAAAGGAACACATGGCACACCTAGTCTGCCCTAAATTCTCTACCTATAGTGCCTCATTTACCACCTCTTTGCTTATAAGATTCCCTTGTGTCTATCTCATGCATTCTTAAATCCTGTGACCCGTTTTATCCCCCCGACCTCCACTGGTAGGCCAAGCAGTATTTATCTGCTGTCAGTTTCTCGTTTCTATGTAAGTAAGTCGACTGGTACATACCTTCTCCTCCATTTCTTTTTCCCCATCTCTGAGGCTGGCATATGTGCGATGGTATGGTGTGTGAAACATACAAAACAAAACATAGAAGGTGTCGGCAGATAAGGACCTCCTGGCCCACCTAGTCTGCCCTATTTTCCCTACCTACAGTGCCACTGCAGACCCTACTCAGTCTCCAGTTTTCACCCTCCCTTGCTTTACTTCTAAGATCCCTTGTGTCTATCCCATTCATTCCTGAACCCTGTAACTGTTTTATCCCCACGACCTCTGCTGGGGACTGTTCCAAGCATCCGCCACCCTTTCGTGAAAAGTACTTCCTCACATTTCCTCTCAGCCTCCTCCCCCGCTTCATAGTGTGGCGCTTGCCTGAGTATCTTTTTCTTTGGAAGATGCTCCTCCTGTACCTTGTTTATATCTGTGAGGTATTTGACTCTTTCAATGATATCCCCTTTCTCTCCTTCCTTGTAGGAAGTATATACAGTATTTAATTCCTTAAGCCTTTCTTCAAAGGGCTTCTGGTGGAGGCCATGCACCATTCTGGTTGGCGCCCTCTGTACCACCTCCACCTTGTCAATGTCCTTTCGAGGTGGGGTCTCCAGAACTGTACACAGTACTCGAGGTGGGGTCTCACCACTGATCTATACAGGGGTATTATTACCTCCCTCCTCCTACTGGTGATACCCTGCCTATGCATCCAGGCATCCAATTAGCCTTTCCCACTGCCTCACACACTGTTTAGCTACCTTCAGGCCATCAGTAATGATTACCCCAGGTCCCTTTCTTGTTTTGTGACTGCTAGTACTTCTCTTCCCATTTAGTACACTGCCCCAGGTTTCTGAGCCCCAAGTGCATGATTTTACACTTTTTGCTTTGAAACCCAGCTGTCAAGCTTGTGACCATTCTTCCAGCTTTTTAGATCTTCCTCATTCTTTCTCCCCCACTGTGTCAACCAAGCTGCAGATTTCTGTCTCATCTGTGAACAGGCATTCCTTCCCATCCAGTCCTTCTGCAATGTAGCTAATAAAGACACTGAAGAGGACTGGGCCTAGTACTGACCCTTGTGGCACCCCACTGGTCACTTTACCTTCTCCAGAGTGAAAGCCACTTACCACCACCCTGTGACCTTACTGCCTAGTCTGCTCACTACTAAAGCCATAAAAATGGAGGGTAATGAGTACCAATGCCCGTAGTCTAGGTAAAAGCTCCCGAAATTGTGTCCTTGATGGAAGAGGATGCCTGGATATCGTGGTAGTCACAGAAACATGGTACAGAGAACCATGACTGGGATGTCAACATACCAGGGTACACAATCTACAGGAGGGACAGGAAGGAAGAAAAAGAGGAGGACTAGCTCTCTATGTAAGGGAAGGGACCAAAGCAACAGAACTAAAGGGTAAACAGGGAAGAGAGGAGGTACTGTGGGTCACCCTGAGACTGGAAATGGCTCCACAATCCACAAGGGTTGTATACAGACCCCCATCTCAGGGGAGGAAATGGACAAGGAAATGATTGAAGGCATCCTTAGGATGGCAGAGAAGAAAAAATTACTCACCTTAGTAATGTTGGTTCTTCTAATGAGTCTTGCTATATTATGACATATGCAGGTATAACCCCAGGTTAGAACTGCTCCGAAGGTGAAAGAGTTAAATTTCCATGCAAGGCATGGAACCTTGAGCAGCTCGGTTGAACACTCTGTCTGTTGATGCTCAAACTCAAACCGTCAGATCTTTACGAGCAAAAACTCACTAAGGTTCTGTGTGGAAGTCAAACCTACACTAGCCCACTGGCTACTTAACTCACAAAACACATTTTTGTTCTTGATCCCAAAACAAAGACTCAAGTCAGGGATTCAAGAAAGAAAAATATATAAAGACACCTAAGCACCCTAAGAAGGGTGAAAATAAAGTGGGCATCTCTGAAATGCTAAGATTGCCCTGCCCACCCACATCCCAAAAGTAAAGGTTCTGAGAGGGGCAGGCTGGAGAGGTCATAATATAGCAAGACTCCATTAGAAGAAACAACATTACTAAGGTGAGTAATTTTTCTTCAAACAACATGAAGTCTTGCTATATTATGACATATGCAGATTACACAGCAGTACCTCCAAGGAGGAGGGACAGAACCTACTTAGGAAATAGGCTCTGAAGCACAGCTGTGTTAAATAGAGCATCACTCCTAGCCTGGATGTCCAGGGAGTAATGCTTAGTAAAGTGTGAAATGTTTTCCAGGTAGCTGCTTGACATATCTCTAGAATAGGGATGTCCCTGGCAGCAGCCAGAGACGTAGCTGTACCTCTTGTAGAGTGAGCCTCAGGCCTGAGGGGAACCTTACCCAGTTTTTCATAACAAAATTGGATACAAGAGACAATCCACCTGGCTATGGATCTTTTAGTGGCAGGTATCCTTTTCCAACCTCACCATAAGTGAGGAACAATTGAGGAGTCGAACCTGTGACCCTTGGACGTTCTATATAGTAACTAAGGGCTCTTTTCACATCTAAACTGTGCAATCTTCTCTCGCCAGAGGAGGAATGGTCAGTGAAGTACACAGGAAGAGACATGGATTGATTAAGGTGGAAATCTGAAACCATCTTAGGCAAAACTTTCTGTTAGTCCTGAGGACCACCTTATCTCTGTGAAAGGAGATAAAATCAGGCTCCACTGACAATGCTTGCAATTCACTTATGTGCCTGGCAGAAGTGATGGCTACCAAAACACAGTTTTCCAAGTCAAGTACTTAAGCTCTGCTGAAGACAATGGCTCAAGGGGTTGCATAAGCTGGGCAATGCAAATATTAAGATCCCAAGCAGGGCAGGGTCCCTGAATGGGGATTGGTGCAGCAACCCTTGAAAACTTGGTGAATACAGGATGAGCTTGAAAACTGAAGAAGGTTTACCTGCTGATAGGAAAGCAGACACGCTGCCAGGTGCACTTTTAGAGTAGCTGGTCTAAGCCCCAAATTCAAATGCCAAATAATCTAAGATTGTGGGCAAGTCAGCAGATTCTGGGAAATGTGCTTGCCAGAACACCATATGGAAAACCTCTTCCATTTGGAATTATAAGTGGTCCTGTGGAAGGCTTTCTAGAGGCCTTCAAAATATCCAATACACCTTGGGAAAGGTGTAGGTCAGCAAACTCTAACTCCTCAAGAGCCAAGCCTTGAGATTGAGAGATTTGAGGTTCGATACCAAACCCTCCCTGGGCACAGGATAACAGGTTGTGATTCTTGGGAAGGTGGACTGCTAAGGACAAAAGGAGAGAGTACCAGGGCTGCCTGGCCCAATCTGGGGCAATCAGGATCACCTCTGGGGTTGAGATCTGATTTTGACTAGCACCTTGAACAGGAGAGAGGGAGGGGGAGCATAGAGAAACTTCCCTTCCCAACTGAGAAGGAAGGCATCCAGAGGGACTGAGCCCAACACTGGGGCCTGCAAAAAAAGGGAAGCTGGTGATTGTCTGGGGCTGCAAAAGATCTATCTGCAGGGTGCCCCATCTGGCAAATACTACCTCCAGTACTAGGGATCCAAGGCCCATTCGTGATGGCCCTGGGAAATCCTGCTGACAGCATCTGCCAGGACATTGCCCTTGCCTGGTAGGTGGTGAACTGCCTGAAGGGAGGTGTTCAGGAATAAGCCAGAGACCACAACTTCATCGCTTTCAGTGCACAAGGCCGTAGACTGAGTGCCCCTTGCTTGTTGATGTACCACATCAGAGTGGTGTTGTCTGTTCTGACCTGAACCACTTTGTTCTGAACAGATGTGGAAAAACTTGAAGTGCTAGAAAACTGCTCTGAGTTCCAACAGATTGATGTGGAGCAGAGATTCCTGAGGGGATCACAATCCCTGGGTAGTGAGGTCGCCCATGTGAGTTCCCCACCCCAAGAGGATGCATCTGTCCTAAGGACTAAGGAGTGAGACTGGGGTGAAATGGACCCCTGTCTCAGATTGCTCTGGTCCTGCCACCACTGAAGGGCCTGGATCAGAGTCCGAGTCACTGGGATCAATTTGGTTAGAGGGTCCCTCTTTGAGACCAAAAGGCTCTCAAATGGAACTGGACGTACCTCATCTGAAACCTTGCTCCCTGCACTACTGCTGTAGAGACAGCCATGTGCCCTAGGAGCTGAAGAAAGTGCCTTGCTGGTCGAGACCTGAAGGGTGAAAGAAGAGGCTAGAGAGACCAGGGTCCTTGCTCTTTCCAGAGGAAGGAAGGAAGGCTCTGGCCTCTTTGTGTTCAGTTCTGCACCTATGAAGGTGAGAAGCTGGACAGGCTCTAGGACTGACTTTGGGAGATTGAGAAGGAAACCTAGAGATGTGAGCAGTTGCTGAGTTACCTGAAGATGTAGTCTGACCTGATCTGGAGACTGGCCTACTATGAGCCAGTCGTCCAGATAAGAAAGATGGCAATCCTTTGCCTTCTTAAGCGGGCAACTGCTACTGCCAGGCATTTGTGAATACCCTCGGGGCCGGGGTGAGGCCAAGGGCACTTGCTCTGAACTGATAATGGCCTGAGGGCAGTTCGAATCTGAGGTACTTCGAGGGAGCTTCTGATAAGAACATGGAAGTAGGCATCCTTGAGGTCCAGGGAGGCTAGCCAGTCCCCTGGCCTTAGAGAGGGTAAAATAATTCCCAGAGTCTCCATTTTGAACTTTGGTTTTAAAAGGTGCTTGTTTAAGTATCTGAGATCTAGGATTGGGCCGCCATTCTCCTGTCTTTTGGGGTAAGGAAGTACCTGGAGTACAACCCTTTGCCCTGGTGTAGGGGTGGAACCTCTCCACAGCTCTGAGAGCCAGGAGGGTAGAAACTTCTGTTTCTAGGGCAAGAGCCTCTGATGGATTTGCAGGTGGAAAGGATCTGATTCTCATCTTTGGAAACTTTTGAAGCTGAGAACAGTCCCTGGCTTACTACGTCCAGGACCCACTTGTCTGCTGTTAAAGACCCCCAGTCCTGGACAAAGTAAGACAGCCTGCCCCACAGGCAGAGAAGAGTCGGCCCTGGCCACCCATCAGGGAGCCTGCTTGGCAGGGGCTTTGGGCTGAGGGGTAGAAGTGGGCTTACTTGTACCCGCCTGCCTCTCCCTCTGAAGAACCCCTGGGCATAAGCAGAAGAGGAGGCCTGGGCTTGGTAAAAGGCCTATGAAAGGGCCTGCCCTGCCCCTAAGATGCTGCCTTCTTTGGCCTGTGCACCCTATAGGTGGTCCTATATTCATCTATTTTCTTCATATACTTCTCTGTCTGCTCCCAAACAGATAATTACCCACAACAGGAAAATCCATAGCCTTAGACTGGGTATCCTGTGACAGGGTAGTACATCTGAGCAAGCCATTCTGCGAAGTGCCACAGATGTAACCATGACCTTGATGACACATCATTAGAGTCTACTGCAGCATGAAACTGCACCTTGATGCCTCAATACCATCTGCAGCCACCTGCTCCAGCTCCTGGCAAGCTGGTCAGGGACTTGTTTCGCTAGGGCCAGCATAGTATCCCATCTGGACTTCTGGTACCTAGCAGCATAAGCATATAATTTGCCTGTCTGAGTCCTAAAGATGCTGCCATGTATTGTTTCTTTGCCATGGCATCCATCTTCCTAGAGTCCTTTTCAGGAGGTGCGAGGCTAGGGAATATTTGCTTTGTCACAAGCTGCAGCCTGCACTACCCCACATGGCTGCACTGCTGAGAGAGGAACTCAGTATCAGAGCCTGATAAAGTATACCTTCTGTCCATCCTTTTATCAACAGGGAGGATGGAGTGAGGAGTTTTAGAATTTTTACTGTCTGTTTCCTAAAAGATTTATGCAAGGGAATAGACAGTCTCCTAGACTCTGGAATATCCATCATTTCTACATAATCAGGCTCCTCTTGATCATCAACAGCTTCCTCAACAGGGAATTGGAGAGTTTCAGCAACTTTCTTATAGAACATAAAATGAGAAGGGGACTCAGATAGCCTGGGGAGACCTTGACGGCCTGTCTGGAGAGATGTCCGTTCAATGGACACATCCAGACCTTCAAAATCACATTCACTTCCCCATATTCCTCCTCCCTCCTCCGGTTCATAAAAATCCTCAAAATCAAAATCTTGAACCGTGGAACCGACCGAACCGACCGCTTTCCTGATGGTGCCGTTCGGACGGAACCGGGAAAGTGCCTGGACAATTTGAATTGCTTTAGCTATTTCTTCAGCGGTTGGAGAAAGAACTTTTGGCTCCAAACTAGCTGACTTTCTAGCCCTTTAGTTGGAACCGCCCTCGGAGCTGGCTCTTCGCTTGCCCGAGGAAGCATCGCCTTGTCAGAGGGCACTCCTCCGTTCGTTGAACCCGAACCGGCTGGCCATCCGGTCAGCGGACTTTTGGCCTCCCTTTCCTGAGCATACCAACTCTCTTTCCACGGTGGCAGCAGGAAAATTCTTACAAATCTGGCAGTCTGCATTGAGGTGGTCAAACCCCAGACAATATACACAAGTGGTGTGTGGGTCAGCCTTAGAGAGCTTCCCCACAGAGACCACAGTGTTGAAACCCAGTGGGCTCGGTTTTTTTCTGGGTTTCTGGACATAGTGCCAGCCTAACCAAACTTGCCGTTCAATGGCAATCCGCTAAGCAACACTCCCTTATCGGTTCCCAGCCGTGTCACGGGCCGCGGAAAACCGTAATGAAATCCGCTTTTTTAGAACTGATAAGAACCGGAACCGCACTCTAAAGGACTAGAAAGTCTATAAAATAACCTGATCGGTTCAAACTGAACCAAAACACGCTACAAGTTCCACACAGAAGAAAAATAAATGTAAGCCTATCTATTATTTTACGATACCACAGACAGAGTTTGAACCGACTGGTTAGTGTTTAATTTCGGTTAAGAAACCAAAAAATAAAACTTTTAACCGACAAACGAATCGAGCAGAAGGAGAAATCTCCGAGCGACTGTTCAGTGAGGCGGAGTAAAGAATCTGACAGTTTGAGTTTGAGTATCAACAGACAGAGTGTTCAATCGAGTCATAATAAGGTTCCATGCCTTGCATGGAAAGTTAACTCTTTCACCGTAGCAGTTCTAACCTGGGTTATACTGCATATGTCATAATATAGCAAGACTTCATATTGTTTGAAAGGGGAGATATTGCTGATGGGGGACCTGAATATGCCAGATGTTAACTGGAGCACCTTTGCTGCAACCACATCCAAGAGTAGGACCATTCTCGATGCCCTACAGGGGGCATGCCTCAGATAGCTAGTTTTGGAACCCACTGGAGGGAGCAATCTTAGACCTGGTACTTCAAATGGGGACGGAGAAAGGATCTCCAATCTTGAAGTGAGTACCCATCTGGGAACACGTAACCACCAAACAAGTGTGGTTCACTTATAAACTTAGCTGTAGAGTCAAGCCATACAAAAGTGAAGGTACTGGACGTCAGGAGGGCTGATTTTGTCAAATGGAGAGTGCCTCAGAAAAGCACTAGCAAACAGGCAAGGAGGTGGGTGGAGCAACAATGGGGAAAATCAAAACTGCCAACAAGCCTGTGTGTGAAGCAAATAATCAAATCAAAACAAAAGAAAAAAACACTATGGTTCTCAAAAGAAGGGATGGGGAAGGTAAGGGAGAAAACGATCGCATTCAGGAAGTATAAGGAAACACAGAAGGAGCAGGACAGAGAACTGTACCAGTTAAAGCAGAAGGAAGTGGGAAGGCAGTCAGAATAGCAAAGGCCCAAACTGAGGAAAAGATAGCCAACTCGGTTAAGAAGGGGGATAAAACCTTTATAGGTACATTAGGGAGCAAAGAAAGACTAAGGCAGGGATACTGAGGCTGAATAAAGAGGAAGGTGGTTGGGCAGAGAGCGACAGTGAAAAAGCAGGGATACTGAACGAATACTTCTGCTCAGTATTCACAATGGAAAAGCAGGGGAGATACCTAATCCAGTCAATAGAAGCACTCTGGAAGGAGGGTTGATATTAGTCCTTTCACAGAAAAAAGGGTTCTGAAAGAACTCTTAAAACTGAAGGTGGATAAAGCAATAGGGCCTGATGGGATTCACCTCAGAATTCTAGAACTACTAGTAACACCACTGACTACCCTTTTAATAAATCATGGGAAGATGGTGTGGTACCTGAGGACTGGAGAAGGGCGGATGTGATTCCCCTTCACAAAGTGGGAGCAAGACAGAGGCAGAAAACTACAGACCTGTCAGTTAGACCTCAGTGGTAGGGAAAATGATGGAATCACTTCTGAAGGAAAGAACTGCTGAGTACCTAGAAGCCAGTGGGGCACATGTCCCAAGGCAGCATGGATTCACAGTGGGAAGGTCATGTCAGACAAATCTAATTGATTTTTTGACTGGGTGACCAAGTAGTAGTCCAGGGAGGAGCTGTGGACACGGGCCTACCTAGACTTTAGCAAGGCATTTGACAGTCCCACACAAAAGATTAATAAACAAATTAGCCAGCCACGGAGTGGGTCCCAGTGTGGTAGCCTGGGTAAAACACTGGCTAGACAACAGGTCACAGCGGTAATAGTAAATGGAGTCCACAGTGAAGAAAGGGGGTTACTAGTGGGGTACCGCAGGTTCAGTATTGGGGTGGGTCCTTTTAATGTCTTTATAAATGACATTGCAGAGGGACTGAAGGAAAGTATGTCTCTTTGCAGATGACACAAAGATCTGCAACAAGGTTGATACACAAGGGGTGGAAAGGATGAAAAGGGACTTGGCAAGGTTGGAGGACTGGTCAAATGTATGGTAGCTTAGATGCAATGCAAAGAAGTCAAAGTAATGCACCTGGGAAACAAAACCCAGGGGAAGAGTACACAATGGGAGGCGATATACTGACAACAAAAATGGAAAGGGACCTGGGGGTAGTTATATCAGACAACCTAAAGGTGGGCCTGCAATGTGAGAAGGCAGTAAGGAGGGCTGGGGGATACTGGGATACATATGGAGGCATCACCAGTAGAAAACAGGAAGTTGCTGGCACTCTGTACAGAGAGTTGGTAAGACCACATCTGGAGTATTTTGTACAGTTCTGAGACCCCATCTCCGTGAAGACACAGACAGAATGGAGGCTGTCCAGAGGAGGGCAACCAAAATGGTGCAGGGTCTGCAGCAGAAGACATATGAAGAAAGACTAAAGGAGCTTAAGATGTATAGCCTCGAGGAAAGGAGGAGAGGGGGACAAGATAGAAACTTCAAATACCTCAAGGGAATCAACGAAGTCCAAGAGGGTAGCATCTTTCAGAAAAGAGATGTGCAAGAACAAGGGCACAATTTAAAGATAGAGGGAGACGGCTCAGAGGTAGTGTGAGGAAGTATTTCTTCACAGAAAGGGCTGTAGATTCATTGAACAACCTTCTTGAGGAGGTCAGAGTCAAAACAGTGGGGAATTCAAGAATGCATGGGACAGACATAAAGCAATTCTAGTGGGGGCAGGAGGAAGTAGGCTGTTGGTTAACTAGGATCTGCAGCTTATCCATTAGGTAGGAAATGGGCAGACTAGGTGGGCCAAGTGGTCCTCATCTGCCATCAAATTCTATATTTCTATGTTTCTTACCTATCTTACTACTTTAGGGCCTACTGCTAGGCTTCTCAGCTTGCTCACCAGCCTTTATGTGATGCGTCAGCACTGAAATCCAGGTAGGCCATGTCAACTGCTCACCCTTATCCACTTCCTTGGTTACCTAATCAAAGAACTCAATCAGGTTTGTCTGGCAAGACCCAACCCCGTCCCGTGAAACCATGATGCCATGGATTCTGTAGTCCACTGGTAACAAGGTATTCCCAATCCTTTCAAACAACATAAAGTCTTGCTGTATTCTGACATTATGCAGTTAGCCTCAGCACTTGAACTGCCCGAGAGGAAAGGGTTAACTCTATGCAGCAGCACAGAACGTTGAGCTCGAGCTCAGTTTTCAAACCTCTGTCTCTGGTACTTATCTGTGTAACTGTCTGATTCTTTACTCCGCTTAACAGTGAAGTCGCCCGAGATTTCCTCTGCTTGGTTTGGTAAAATTTGAAAAGCTGCTCGTTTAAACCGATCTGTTTGTTATTTTTGGATTTCCAGCCTCTGTCTACGTACAGGTAGTGTGGTAGATAGGTGGTGACTTTTGTTTATTATTGAAATTGTGGAGATTGTGTTTTTGTTTCGTTTTCATCGGTTCGGTTAGGAACCGACTCTTTTCTTTTTTTAAACTTTCTATCTTTATTGTTTTACATAGAATACAAAAATTAAAAGAAAATACAGTTCTTTAAGAACATGTAGAAGGATGTAAATAAAAATAAAAAGAATATGTGCAATAGTACATATTTCTTGATTTCATTTAGTAGCTGTGAGTGGGTCCTGAATTAATATCGATAGAGAATTCAGGAAACAAAGTCCTTTACGCTAGTGTGATATACATCACCCATCTTCTCCATCTATTCTCAAACTTAGCTTGTGATTTATTAAGAATGGCTGTTCGTTTCTCCATTTTACACAGCTGAATCATTATTAAGGACCATTGGTCCATCGTTGGAGGCAGTAAGGAGAGCCAGTTTTGGTTATGGCTTTAGCTGCAAGGGTAGTCAAATTCAAAAAGTCCCTCGTTAGAATATCTTTACATGTCTGTGGGTATTCTCCAAAAGGAAAAGAGGGGGTCCACTATTATATCTGGGAGATTATTTGTTGCAAGGCCTCCTGGAATTTAACATAAAAAGTATGGGAGAACTACATGCCCAAAATATATGGCCCAGCGTAGCTGGGGTATGTCCGCACTGCTCAAACAGGCCCCCATGATGGTGTTATATTTCTGACTAATAGCTGGGGCTCAAAAGTATCTTACAGACAGTTTCACACAAACTCCTTCCAATGCCCTGAATTAATACCTTTCCCCATTATCTGTAAATGTTTTCCCACTGCATGGGGAGATCTCGATTCTAAGTCTTTCTGCCAGGTTAATCTGATTTTTTCCATCGAGTCGGCTTCTAAAGAGTCTAGGGCTCTGCAGAGAATAGAGATTGGGTGGGAGGATTGGGTGTTTGTCTATAACTTTAATAAAGATCTGCAGAAGATCAGGGAGTGGGGATCTCCCCATTTAACTGTCTCCAAGTTTCAAGATAGTCTCTCGCTTGAAAATATCTAAACCTGTCTGCATAAGAAATCCCATACTTCAGATTTAACTCTGTTAAAGACAGAATAATTCCTGAGGCATAAAGTGATATACCAAGTGGAGGCCCCTCTTCTGCCACTATCGGAACCCCGATCTAGTTTAGCTGGGTGAAGGAGCCCGATATGCTAGAGAGCATAATGTGGATCTCAGTCAGAAATCCACCATGCATCAGCACACCCTGCCAATATTTTAAGGTTGAACGAGTGTATGGATTATCCACCTTATTAGGTTTTATAGCTGGGGGAAGGATAACAAGGTCTGGTACATGTTTTTAAGTTCCTCCTCCTGATTCTCTATTGACTTCCACCTAGCCACATAGCTTTCATCCAACCAATAAAGAGGTACTCTGAGCTGAGCAGCTATGTAGTACAATCTAAAATTCGTAATGACAACCTCCGCTTCCTGGATAACTGCATTATGGATGGCCTTATCCTAGGTCTCTGGATTGCCCAAATAAATGGGCTTAATTTTCTTTGCAGAGTTCTGTAAAAGTCTCTGGCAGTAGGATGGGGAGAGTCTGAGCTAAATATAGAAAGTGAGGCAGCACTACCATTCGGACAATTTCAATTCTATGGTGCAAAGATAAGGGCAGCACTCTCCACCTCTCTAAGTCAGCAGACAGTATGTCCAAAAGGGACACAGTTTAAGGAGAAAAGGTCTGTATGTGATCTCCTAATTGTACACCTAAGTATCTGATACATTTCGAGTCCCAACAAAAGGGAAGAAAAATTACTCACCTTAGTAATGTTGTTTCTTCTAATGGAGTCTTGCTATATTATGACAATTGCAGTGAGTCCCCATCTTGAACTGCTCGGAGGTGAAATAGTTAACTCTCCATGCAGGCATGGAACTCTGAGCACGAGCTCCAGTTGGAAACTCTGTCTGTTCTTCAAACAGAAACTGTCAGATCTTTCTGAGCTAAAACTCACTAAGGCTCTGTGTGGAAGCTGTAAACCTACACTAGCCCACTGGCTACTAACATAAACGCACTTTTTTGGTCCCAAAGCAAAGACTCAAGTCAGAGACCCCAAAAAAAACACACAACCAATTCACCCCAAAAAGGAGGGTAGAAAAAACAACAAGGTGGGCATCAAATAAGTGCCAACACTGTACTGCCCACCATGTCCCAAAAAACAGAGGTTCTGAGAGGGGCAGGCAGGGAGGAGGTCATATAGCAAGACTCCATTAGAAGAAACAACATTACTAAGGTGAGTAATTTTTCTTCAAACAACATGAATCTTGCTATGTTATGACATATGCAGACTACACAGCAGTACCTCCATGGAGGAGGGACAGAACCCACTTAGGGAATAGGCTCGGAGCTAGTGTAAGAACCGAGCATCACTCCTAGCCTGGATGTCCAGGGAAGTAATGCTTGGTAAAAGTGTGAACTGTTTTCCAGGTACCTGCTTGACATATCTCTAGAATATGGATGTCCTGGCAGCGGCCAGGGAAGCAGCGGTACCTCTGGTGAGATGAGCCCTCAGGCCTGAGGGAGGAACCCTGCAGGTTTTCATAACAAAATTGGATACAAGAGACAATCCACCTGGCTATGGATCTTTTAGTGGCAGGTTTCCTCACTGCACCTCACCATAAGTGAGGAATAGTTGGAGGAGTCAAACCTGTGACCCTTGGTAATGGTCAATGTAGTAGCTAAGGACTCTCTCATCTAGACTGTGTAACCTCCTCTCGCCAGAGGAGGAATGGTCAGTGAAGTACACTGGAAGAGATATAGATTGGTTAAGGTGGAAATCTGAAACCACCTTAGGCAAAAACTTTCTTGTTAGTCCTGAGTACCACCTTGTTTCTATGAAAGGAGATAATATCAGGCTCCACTGACAAAGCTTGTTATTCACTTATGCGTCTGGCAGAAGTGATGGCTACCAGAAACACAGTCTTCCAAGTCAAGTACTTAAGCCTCTACTGAAGACAAGGGCTCAAAGGGGATTGCATGAGCTGAGCAATGCAAACATTAAGATCCCAGGCAGGGCAGGGTCCCTGAATGGGGGTTGGTGTGACGCAATCTTAAAATACTTGGAAAATACAGGATGAGCTGAAAGAGGAGAGGGTTTACCTGCGAAATAAAGCAGACACAGCTGCCAAATGCACCTTTAGTGTAGCTGGTCTCAGCCCCAAAGTGTTTAAATGGACCATATAGTCCAGGACTGTGGGTAAATCAGCGAATCTGGGGAAATACTTCCCAGAGCACCATATGGAAAACCTTTTCCATTTAGAATTGTACGTAGTCTCTGGTGGAAGGCTTCCTAGAAACTCTTAAAATATCCATTACACCTTGGGAGGTGTAAATCAGCAAACTCTAAACTCTTCAAGAGCCAGGCCTTGAGATTGAGAGAGTTGAGGTTCGGTACCAAATCCTTCCCTGACCACAGGTTAACAGATTGTGATTCCTGGGAAGACACAGGGAAGATGGACTGCTAGGGACAGTAGGAGAGGATACCAGGGCTGTCTGGCTCAATCTGGAGCAATCAGAATCACTTTGCAGGGTTGAGATCTGATTTTGACTAACACTTTGAACAGGAGAGAGGAAGGGAAGGCATAAAGAAACTCCCTTCCCGTTGAGAATTAAGGCGTCCAGAGGGACTGAGCCCAACACTGGGGCCTGCAGCAAAAAGGGGAAGTTGGTGATTGTCTGGGGCTGCAAAAGATCTATCTGCGGTGCCCCATCTGGCAATTATTACCCCAGAACCAGGGGGTCCAGTGACCATTCGTGATGGCCCTGGGAAATCCTGCTGAGAGCATCTGCCAGGACATTGTCCTTGCCTGGGAGGTGAACTGCCGTGAGGGAGGTGTTCAGGGTGTAAGCCAGAGACCACAACTTCATTGCTTGCGTGCACAAGGCCGTAGGACCCAGTGCCTCCTTGCTTGTTGATGTACCACATTGTAGTGGTGTTGTCTGTTCTGACCTGTACAACTTTGTTCTGAACAGATTTGGAAAAAGCTTGACGTGCTAGAAAAACTGCTCTGAGCTCCAACAGATTGATGTGGAGCAGAGATTCCTGAGGGGACCACAGTCCCTGGGTAGTGAGTTCGTCCATGTGAGCTCCCCACCCTAAGAGGGATGCATCTGTAGTAAGGATTAAAGAGTAAGACTGGAGTGACAAAGGGAACCCCTTGTCTCAGGTTGCTCTGATCCTGCCACCACTGTGAGGGCTTGGATCAGGGTTCAAGTTACTGGGATCAACTTGGTTAGAGGTCCTTCCTTTGAAATCAAAGGCTCTCAAATGGAACTGGATGTCCCTGATTTGAAATCTGGCTCCTTGCACCACTGCTGTAGAAGCAGCCATGTGCCCCAAGGAGCTGCAGAAAATGTCTTGCTGGACGAGAGACCCGCGAGGGTGAATGAGGAGGCCAGAGACACCAGGGTCCTTGCCCTGTCCAAGGGAAGGAAAGTTCTGGCTTCCTCTGTGTTCAAGTTCTGCGCCTATGAAGGCGAGGAGCTGGACAGGCTCTAGAACTGACTTTGGAAGATTCAGAATGAAACCTAGGGAGGTAAGCAGTTGCTGAGTTATCTGAAGATGTAACTTGACTTGGTCTGGGGACTGGCCTACTATGAGCCAGTCGTTAAGGTAAGGAAAGATGGCAATTTTGCCTCCTTAGGTAGGTAACTGCTACTGCCAGGCATTTTGTGAATACCCTTGGAGCAGGCGTGAGGCCAAAGGGCACTGCTCTGAACTGGTAATGGCCTGAGGGCAGCTCGAACCTGAGGTACTTTCGATGGGAGCTTCTGATGAGAATATGGAAGTAGGCATCCTTGAGGTCCAGGGACGTTAGCCAGTCCCTGGCCTTAGAGAGAAATAATTCCCAGAGTCACCATTTTGAATTTTGGTTTTAAAAGGTGCTTGTTTAGGTATCCGAGATCCAGGATGGGCAGCCATTCTCCTGTCTTTTTGGGGTAAGAAAGTACCTGGAGTACAAACCCTTGCCCTGATGTAGGGGTGGAACCTTTCCACAGCTCTGAGAGCCAGGAGGGAAGAGACTTCTGCCTCTAGGGCAAGTGCCTCTGAAGGATTTGCAGGTGGAAAGGATCTGGTTCTCATCTTTGGAAACTTTTGAAGCTGAGAACCAATCCCGGCTTACCACTTCCAGGACCCACTTGTCTGATGTTAGAGACTTCCAGTCCTGGACAAAGTAAGCCAGCCTGCCCCTATGGGTAGAGGAGAGTTGGTCCTGGCAGCCCCATCAGGGTGCCTGCTTGGCAGGGGCTTTGGGCTGAGGGGTGGAAGCAGACTTGCTTGTACCCCGTCTGCCTCTCCCTCTAAAGAACCCCTCTGGGCATAAGCAGAAGAGGAGGCCTGGGCTTGGTAAAAGGCCTATGAAAAGACCTGCCCCTAGGAAGCTGCCTTTGAGGGTGGCCTGCCTTTCCTTGGCCTGCGCGCTCCTATAGGTGGTCCTATATTCAACCATTTTCTTCATGTAATTCTCTGTCTGCTCCCCAAACAGAGAATTGCCCACAACAGGAAAAAATCCATGGCCTTAGACTGGGTATCCTGTGACAGGGTAGTACATCTGAGCCAAGCCATTCGGCCGGCGTGCCAGATGTAGCCATGACCCTTGATGATACATCACTAGTCTACTGCAGCATGAATTGCACCTTGATGCCTCAATACCATCTGCAGCCACCTGTTCCGGCTCTGTCCCAGGGGCCTGTTTTGCTAGAGCCAGCACAGTATCCCATCTGGATTTCTGGTACCTAGCAGCATAAGCCATATAATTTGCCTGTCTGAGTCCCAAAGATGCTGCCATGTATTGTTTCTTTGCCAGGCATCAATCCTCCTGGAATCCTTTTCAGGGGTGTGAAGCTAGGAGAATGTTTGCCTTGTGACAGGCTGCAGCCTGCACTACCCCACTTGGCTGCATTGTTGTGTAAGAGAACTCCATACAGAGCCTGATAATGTATACCTCTTGTCCATCCTTTTATCAACAGGAGGTATAGTGTGAGGAGTTTTAAAATTTTACTGTCTGTTTCGAAAAGATTTATGCAAGGAATAGACAGTCTCCTAGACTCTGGAATATCCATAATTTCTACATAATCAGGCTCCTCTTGGTCACCAACAGCTTCCTCAACAGGGAGCTGGAGAGTTTCAACAACTTTTTATAGAACATAAAATGAAAAGGGACTCAGAGAGCCTGGGAGGAGAAACCCTGACGGTCTGTCTGGAGAGATGTCCGGTTCAATGGGCACATCCAGACCTTCAAATCCACATTCACTCTCCTCATAATCCTCTTCCCCCTCCTCCGGTTCATAAAATCCTCAAAATCATAATCTTGAACCAGTGGAACTGGCACGAACCACTTCCCTGATGGTGTCGGTTCGGTCGGAACCGGGAAAGTGACTGGACAATCTGAATTGCTTTAGCTATTTCCTCAGCGTTGGAGAGATAACTTTTGGCTCCACATTAGCTGATCTCCTAGTCCTTTTGTTGGAACCGGCTCCTCAGAGCTGGCTCTTCGCTTGCCGAGTAGTTACCGCCTTGGTCAGCGGGGCACTTTCTCCAGTTCAGTTGGGACCGAACCCGGGGCTGGCCATCCGGGTCAGCGGACTTTTTAGCCTCCCTTTCCTGAGCCTACCAACTCTCTTCTCTATGGTGGCAGCAGGAACATTTTACAAATCTGGCAGTCTGCATTGAGGTGGTCAAACCCCAGACAATAAACACAGGTGGTGTGTGGGTCAGCCTTAGCAAAGGCTTCCCACAGACACCACAGTTTAAAACAGTGGGCCTGGTTTTTCTTTTGGGTTTCTCAGACATAGTGCCAGCCTAACCAAACTTGCCCGTTTATGGCAATCCGTCAAGCAAGACTCCTTATCGGTTCCCAATCATGTCGCGGGTGGTGGAAAAACCGTAGTGAAATCCGTTTTTAGAACCGATAAGAACGGGAACCGCACTCTAAATAAGGACAAGTAAGTTTTAAGACAACCTGATCGGTTCAAACCAACCGATAACGGCATAAGTTCCACACAGAAAAAGAAATGTAAAACCTATCTATTACTTACAATACCACAGACAGAGCTTGAACCGTCATCGTGGCGGTTTAATTTCGGTCAAAAAGCGATAAAATAATACTTTGACAAAATGAACCAAGCAGAAGGAGAAATCTCCGGAGCGACTGTTCAGTGAGGTGAGTAAAGAATCTGACAGTTTCTGTTTGAAGAACAACAGACAGAGTTTCCAACCGAGCTCGTGCTCAGATTTCCATGCCTGCATGAAGTTAACTATTCACCTCCGGAGCAGTTCGAAGATGGGGACTCACTGCAATTGTCATAATATAGCAAGACTTCATGTTGTTTGAAATTTAGTTTTCAGCTGTGTAGAAGGGACATAATTCAAGCGCATTACCCCTGTCTTAGAGGGATTAATTTAATACCCAGCTAAATTTCCAAATCTGGTCAGTAGTTCCCAGAGACAGGGAAGAAGTCTCAGGATCTGCCATGTATATTAATAAATCATCAGCATATAATGCTAGTTTATGAGTTTCTGTGTCCTCTTCTACTCCCATCAGGCCCTTTCTTTCCTTAATGCCTGAGCCAAGGGTTCCAAGTATATAGCGAAAAGGAGGGCGATAGAGGACATCCTGCCGAGTACCACAGGATAGTGAGATGGGAGGAGAAGGAACCATTTACTCTGATGTAGGCTTTGGGGTCAGAATACATTAGTTTTATTGATGTGATGACCTGTTGGGGTATACCTATTTTCCCCATTACCTGATAAGGGCCATTCGACCCTGTTGAGCGCCTTCTCTGCGTCCAATGAGAGAAGCAGAAAAGGCGTCAGTTTCCTCCCACTCTATGAATCAGGTGCAGGGTTCTTTTAATGTTGTCCTGCATTTGCCGACCAGGAACAAAGCCTATCTGGTCCAGATGCACCAATTGGGGTAGGAATTTTTGAATCTATCTGCAAGAATAGATGCAAATATTTTATAATCTATATTAAGTACTGAAATTGGTCTGTATGAGGAGCAGGATGCAGTGTCTTTACCAGGTTTTGGGATACTAGCTATGTAGGCATACCGCCACGAATCTGGAGTTGCCTTTCCTTGCTGACCCCCTATATGTCTCCAGAAGGGTCGGGCTAATTCTTGTCGAAATGCTTTATAAAATTCACTTGAGTAACCGTGGGCCTGGACTTTACCTGTTTTAAGGCCTTGAGTACTTGATTCACTTCCTCAGCAGAGATTGGTTTTAATAAGGCCTGCTTTTGCTCATCTGTTAATATTGGGAGGTCGAGACCTTGCAAAAAGGCCTCAGTTCCTGGGATGTGCTGTTTCTCAGAATGGTAGAAGAACTGTAGAAGGTTTGAAACGCTTGCTCTATCCGTTTGGGAAGTGAAGCCATCTTATTTGTAACTGGGTCTCTAATTTGAGTTATATTAGAGCGCTCCTATGCTGCCTGAGCCTACGTGCAAGTAGATGAGTGGCTCTAGGGCCCTTCATAATATCTTTGTCTAATAAGTTGCAGGGCTTGTTCTGCGGATGTCAAGAATCCTCTGTATTTGCTCCTTGGTGGCATGGAGCAAAGGAAGAATCCGCATCTCCTGCTGCATGTTGGGCCTGAAGTACACAGAACTGATGTTGGAGCTTATCTAAGTGCTTCTGCTGCTGCCTCTTTATGGAGAGACGCAAACTTTATTATGTCCCCCTTAAAACAGCTTTCAGAGTATCCCATAGGGCACTCATCGCACTCCTGACTCGTTATTCTCGAAAGAATCTGTTTGATTCTCTTCTGAATCATATCCCTGAAATCCTTCCTGTTTAAAATGAAATTATTAAATTTCCACAAGGTATTAGCTCTTTTTGTTCCCAACACATTTTCAAAATGATGCAGGAGTGATCAGAAAGCACAGATGGGGATTGTACACAGTCTTGTATTTTATACAAATGCTCCTTAGGGACATGTATGTAATCATATGATTATATATCCCATGGGGGAGGAAAAATGCGTGTATTCCTTTTATTAGGATGTAGGTGTTCCCACATCCACCCACTGGGCCTCTGAGTGGAAAACCTGAGTTGCCCTTTAGCTGGGTTCTTTTGAAAATTCTCATATTTGTGGTGTCCAAGGGGATACAGTCTGATTGTGGTCTCCTCCCAGCACCAGCTTCCTCTGTGTACCTCCAAGACCTTTTGGAGGAGTAATTTTCTTATTTCACTCCCGGGCCTGGGGAACATAAAGGGAGGCAAGGGTGATATCCTGGCCTTCCAACTGTCCCACAGCAACTGCCAGCCTGCTCTCCGGTCTCACGTATGTGTTTATTAAATGGAATTAAACATTTTGGGATCCAGCACTGCAACCCCTTTCTCTTGCCTTTCCGGAAAGCTGACGTTACAATAGTAGTGAACCAAAATTTAGAAAGCTTTTGATGTTCTCTCTTACTCAAATGAGTTTCCTGTAATAATAGAAAAGCTGGTTTCAATTTTTAAGGAGCTGATTACTCTGCATCTTTTAATAGGATTGTTAAGCCCATTAACATTATGGGAACATATTAAAATCGTGGGAGGGTTACCCATGTGTCCAGGGATTATTAATTAGAGCTGCCTGTGGAAAAGTAGATTGGACACTACCTAGTACGATTATACCTTTCCCTGATGCCAGTGGAATAAGGCAATCATCCCTTTCTCTCTTCCCAGACTTTCTACTCACAGCCACCCATGATTTCCTTAATAAACTATCTGCAAAGAAAATTAACCTTTAAAGTAGGTACAACAAACATGTCTGGAAGAGGAACTTTCAGACTTATAACGGTTAACAAACTAAGCAACTTATTTACAGTTGTACTTCCAAAAAGAGGGCGATGGTCTCAACCCTCCAGAGCAGGGAACTAAAGTCCCCAGGGAGGAAAAATGGCCTAAAATCTTAGCCAGGCTCTCCTGCCCTCTTGCTTATCAGGGCCGAGAGCAAGGTGCGCCACCAACAAGAATAGACCACTCGCCAGGCCCAGCAAGGCCCCACTCATTTTAAAATCCAATCGGGCGCTGAGAGAGAGAGAGCGAGAGAAAAAAAAGGGGAGGAGGGGAAAAGGGGGAGGAGCAATAGGAATAATGGGAAAATCAGTGTTAGAACAGGGTTCATGTGGACCATATTAACACTGAAAAATATGAAGAGCAGTCCAGATAGTGTCTCTGTCCAAACGTGACGTGAGACCCCTATGTATCTAGGGGCTTCTTATCTGAAACATGTAAGGGAGGGTATAGTAAGCAATCTCCCCTAATAGAACAATACTAAAATTATTCAGAAGAAAAGAGCAATCAATCCTAACAGTCTCCGTGGCCACAGTGGGAAGTACAAACAGTGTAAAACTTAGCTCAGTCCACAGTCTCTTTCAGGTGTTCTGGTCTTCAGTTATCATTTTCTTGGCAGGGTTCTGTACTCTCCATAAACTCTCTTTGATCTCCAGTAAAGAGCTGTGAATGTCCCATTGCTTGTTGAGACCTCCTCTCTTTCTAGCACTCCTCTGCCAGCTCGACCGTGGGGGCGCTTTCCTGTAACCCCAGACCCGGCGTCTGGAAACTCCAACCCTTACTTTTTAGTTCGGATATATTTCTTGGAGATGCATAGTTTTACTGCCAGAGTCCCAAAATACTACAGGCTCGCAGGATAAGGTGTCTGGAAGCGACCCATGTTCTTTTAGAGCTCTCAATATGGGTGCAAAAGCTGCTCTCTTCTTCATTATCTCAGTAGGATAGTCGTAATCAAACAGGAGTTTAGCCGAATTGTAAGTAACAATTTTCTTGGTCCAAGCAGCTTTCAAAATCGTTTCTTTGTCTCTATAACTTGAAAATTTTAGGACTACAGATCTGGGTCTGGCAGTTTTGTTTGTAGGCTTTTGTGTCAGAGCTCTATGGGCTCTTTCAATTCGAAACTGGAGCGTGGGCAGAAGGTCCAATACATCCCTGAGCATATCCGATAGAAAATCCTCCATTTTCCCGTTCCGAATCTTGGGGAGACCATATATCTGGAGGTTATCTCTTTGTGATCTAGCTTCCAAATCTAGTAGTTTTCGTGGAACATCTCCTGTTGGTCTATCAAAAGTCCACAACACGATGCAAACTCTGGGTCTCCTCAGCCATCTCACCAGTTGTTGTTTCTGACCGATGATCTAACCTTTCCTCCACTTCTGATAATCGGGTCTGCAACAGGGTAAATTCTTTTTATTTCTGCCCGAAATGCTCTAATTTCCGATAGAGCATCTCAAAGCGTGTGAGGATAGCTTCTCTCCTCTCTATCTGTATCCGGGTCTCCCGTTACACTGCTTGCAGGCGAACACTACGACTGGGTTAGGCCTTCTTTGTGATCGATTACATCTGATCGCCCTTTATGTCTCCCTGACGCGATTAGCTGAATCTTTACCTCCAAACATTTTCTGGCTTATATATCCCTGGTTTGTAGCCCTTCAAAGTTGTTTTAGAGCTTTGTTGTAGGACCCTGCTGGAGCTCTTAGCTCAAGCGGCCATTCAGGGGTAGCGTTGCGGAAGTCCAGGAACCGACCCTTTTCTAACTGTTTACTTATTTTGTATTTTCTGGGTTTAGCATGGTGTTCGGTACCGATCGGTTTCAAAAGAACCGGACTTTTTCTGGTTCTTTTTAGAACCAATAACCACGGTTTGTAACACGATCGGTTGATTATTACCTGGCTTGAAAGCTGTTAAGGGTAATTTGGTAGGTTGGCCATGCTCTGAGAAACGCAAGAAGAAAACCGGTCCCACTGGGTTTCAACACTGTATTGAGGTGTGGGGAGGCCTTGCCAAGGCCGACCCCCACCTCATCTGTGTTAATTGTCTGGGGTTTGACCACCTCAAATCAGACTGCCAGATTTGCAAAACTTCCTAAAGCCACTCTAGAAAAAGGCTGAGTAGGCTGAAGGAAAGGGAGGCCAAGAGTCTGTAGATCTGGATGGCCAGCCGGTTCAGTTATGGCGAACCTGAGGAGGTGCCTACTGACCTAGGCGATACCTCCTCGGGCAAGGAGATCCGACTCTGAGGGGCTGGTTCTGTCAAAGAGAAAGCGCCAAGTCTGCCGGTTTGGATCCAGTACCACATACTCCAACATGCGGACAAGATAGCGCAGTGATTAACTGTTCAATCACTTCGCCTGGTTCCGTCGAACCGTACTTCCTCCTTCGGATTATGATCCAGATGCTTTCTATGAGGAGTGGGAGGGGACGAAGACTATCCCGGACGATGATGACGACCTTGGGGGTCTAAATGTGCCCACTGAACCGACATCTCCCCAGACAGGCCCTCCAATGTCTCCCTCCCAGGCTTTCTGAGTCCCTTCACACTTCTTGTTTTACAAGAAGGTGGCTGAAACCTCCAGCTCCTATGGCTGAAGCTGCTGATGAGGAGGAAGAGCCTGATTTCTTGGAAATGATGGACATCCCAGAGTCCAAGAGATTGTCTATTCTCTTCATAAGTCCTTGGGAAACAGACACAAAACATTTTACAAACTCTAACTCCTTACCTCCTGTGAATAAAAGAATGGACAGGAGGTATATGTTATCAGCTCCAGTACGGAGTTCCTATACACTCATTGCAGCCATGTTGGGGTAGTGTAGGCTGCAGCCTGTGAAGGGCTAACATTCCTTTGGCTTCAAACCCCCAGACAGGGACTCCAGGAAAGTTGATGCCATGGCCAGAAGTAATATTTGGCATCCTCTTTGGGACTCAGGCAGGCAAACTATATGGCATACACAGTCAGGTACCAGAAGACCAGGTGGGATACTGTTCTGGAACTTGCTGAACAGGTCTCCCCAGCTAGCCAAGGAGCTGGAGGAGGTGGCTACTGATGGAATTGAGGCATCTAAAGTGAAATTTCATGCTGCTGCTGTGGACTCCAATGATGTGGCATCGACAGTCATGGCTACATTTGTGCCTCTCAGAAGACATGCTTGGCTCAGATGTACTAGCCTTTCACAGACACCCAGGCTAAGGCTATGGATTTTCCCTGTGAGTGGGTAACTCTCTGTTTTGGAGAGCAGACAGAGGCTTACATGAAAAAATGGATGAATACAGGACCACTTACAAGAGTGCACAGGCCAGGAAAAGGCAAGCCACTCCACAAAAGCAGCAGTCTAGGGGCAGGGGCAGGCCTTTTACCAAGCCTAGGCCTCCTCCCTTCCCACAGAGGGGTTCTTCTGAGGGAGGGCAGGAGAGGATGAGCAGGCTGCTCCCTCCTCCCAGTCTAGGGCTCCTGCCAAGCAGACACCCTGATGTGTCAGCCTGGGTTGACTCCCAATCCCAGCAGGAGGCAGGCTGGCTTACTTCTTTCAGGCCTGGAAGTCTGTTACCTCAGAAAGTGGGTCCTGGAAGTAGTAAGCCAGGGACTGGCCCTCAGCTTGAAAAGTTTCCAAAAGGAGGGCCAGGTTTTTCCACCTGCATCAATCTCAGAGACCCTTGCCCTAGAGGCAGAGGTTCCTCTCTTCTGGCTCTCAGAGCTGTAGAGAAGGTTCTACTCAACACGGGGCAAAGGCCTGTCCTCCAGGTACTTCCTTACCCCAAAAGATAGGGAGTGGTGACCCATCCTAGACCTAAGGTATTTGAACAAACACATCTCAAAACCCAAATTCAAAATGGTGACTCTGGGAATAATCCTTCCCTTTAAGGCCAGGAGTTGGCTAGCATCCCTGGACCTCAAGGATACCTACTTCCATATTCCTGTTAGGTGCTCCCACAGAAAGTACCTCAGGTTCGAGTTGCCTTCAGGCCACTACCAGTTCAGAGCCATGCCATTCAGCCTAACATCGGCTCCAAGGGTGTTCACAAAGTGCCTTGCAGAGTAGTGGCTTACCTCAGAAGACAAGGTATTTCCATTTTCCCATATCTGGACGACTGGCTAATTGTAGGTCGGGTCATCAGACCAGGTCAGGTCAGCTCTGCAAACCACTCAAGACCTGCTCAGCTCTCTGGGGTTTCCTATCAATCTCCCAAAGTCTGCCCTCAACCAGTACAACTTCTTACTTTCGGAGGTAAGAACTGATACTGTCCAAGCAAAGCTTTCCTCCCCTGGCAAGGGTGAAGGCCTTAATAGATCTTGCTTCCTCTTTTCAACCTTTGGTTTCTTGTCCAGCAAGACAGTTTCTCCAACTCCTGGACCACATGGCAGCTTCCACTGCGGTGGTACAGGAGCCAGATTTCAGATGAGGGACATTCAGTTTCACCTAAAGTCCTTTTGGTCTCAGAGAAGAGACTCTCTCTCTCAAACTGATTCCAGTGACTCAGACTCTGGTCCAAGCTCTCCAGTGATGGCTGGACCAAGACAACCTCAGACAAGGAGTTCCATTTCTCTCTCAAGTCCCCTCAGTAGTCCTAACTACAGATGCTTCTCTCCTAGGGTGGGGAGCCCATCTGGGAGCCCTTACTTCTCAGGGGTCTGGTCTCCACAGGAGTCTCTAATTCATATCAATCTCCTGGAACTCAGGGCAGTTTTCCTGGCCCTTCAGGTCTTCTTGGAGTCAGTCAGTGGCAAGGTGGTCCAAGTCAGAATAGACACACCACCACAACGTGGTACATCAACAAGCCGGCATTGTCCACGGCCTTGTGCACAGAAGCCATGAAGCTGTGGTCTCTAGCCTATTCTCTTCAGACTTCCCTCATAGCAGTTCACCTTCCAGGAAAGGACAATGTACTAGCAGATGCTCTGAGCAGAATCTCTCAGGGACATCACGAATGGTCCCTGGACCCTTACATTCTACAGGTTATCTTTTCCAGGTGGGGCACTCCAGAGATAGATCTCTTTGCAGCACTAGACAATCACCAACTTCCTCTGTTTTGTTGCAGACCTCCAGTCCTGGGGACTGTGCCTCAGGATGCTCTCATTCTGGATTACAAGGACAGGTTTCTCTATGTCTTCCCTCCCTTCCTCTGTTGTTCAGAGTCCTGATCAAAATCAGAACTAAATCCTGCACAGTAATATTAGTGGCACCAGACTGGGCCAGACAGCCTTGGTATCCTCCGCTGCTGTCTCTGACAGTGTCATGCCCTCAGTCTCTTCCCAAGAGATACAATCTCTTGTCCTCCTCCCAGGGAGGATCTGGTACCCCAATCTCCAGTCTCTCAACCTCCAGGCCTGGCTCTTGAAGAGTTAAAATATGCAGGCCTGCATCTTTCTCAGGCAGTTCTGGATATTTTAAAGGTCTCCAGGAAACCTTCAACTAGAACTTATAATTCCAAATGGAAGAGGTTCAGCATTTGGTGTTCTCAGAAAGTCACTGTGCCTGATTCTGCAGACATCACCACAGCCTTAGATTATCTGGTTCATCTTAATGGTCTAGGCCTTAGGCCTGCAACTCTGAAGGTTCACCTAGCAGCTGTCTCTGCATTCCTTTCAGCAGGAAGGGCTCTTCCCTGGCATCTCATCCTGTTTTCAGTAAGTTTTTCAAAGGTCTGTCTTATATTAACCCTCCCTTTAGAGAGCCTACTCTGGCTTGGGATCTTAATGTCTGCATTGCTCAGCTTATGCAGCCACCTTTGAACCTCTGGCTTCCGCCAGCTGAAGTACTTGACCTTGAAAACTGTGTTCCTGGTAGCTATTACTTCTGCCAGGCAGATTAGTGAATTGCAGACTCTGTCAGTCGAACCTGACTTCTTCTCCTTCTATAGGGATAAAGTGGTCCTAAGAACCAACAGGAGGTTCTTGCCCAAAGTGGTATCAGACTTTCATCCGAACCAGTCTGTCTCTCCATGTGTTATTCACTGACCATTCTTCTTCAGGAGAAAGAAGATTACACAGTTTGGATGTTAATCCTTAGGCTGCCGGAAGATTTAGAATGCAGAGGTTTTTAGGACAAGATATCTTGTCAGCGGCAGCCTAAGGTTAAAAGAGCTCTTAGCTACTACATAGAGCATACTAGGGACAGAGAAATGACTGTCTTCAATTGTTTCTCACTGATGGTGAAGTGGGAAAGTTAAGCCTGCCACTAAAGGACCACTGCCAGGTGGACTGTCTCTTGTATATAATTCTGCCATGACAAATTGGGCAAAACACCCTCCAGGCCTGAGGGGCTCACTCGACTAGGGGTACAGCTGCTACTCTGGCTGCTGCCAAGATATACCCTTGCTAGAAATCTGTAAAGCAGCCACCTGGAAAACAGTCCATACATTCACCAAGCATTACTCTCTGGACATCCAGGCTAGGAGTGATGCTAGGTTTAGCACAGCAGTACTGCAGAGACTCTTCCCAAAGTAGGTTCTGCATTTTCTCCTCCAGGGGAACTGCTTGGTAGTCTGCATATGTCAGAATACAGCAAGACTTCATGTTGTTTGAAGAAAAATTACTCACCATAGTAATGTTTCTTCTAATGGAGTCTTGCTGTATTCCAACCTCCCTCCTGCCTCCCCTCTCAGAACCTAGTTTTTGGGAAGTGGGCTGGCAGGTACAGTGTGCACCACAGGGTGTACCTTGTACCTCCCTCTTAAGGGTGTGGGTAGTTGTGTTACTATTATTATTGTTCGATTATATATATATATATATATATACACACACACACACACACACAGTATGTCACTACCTTTTTCTTGGATTCTCGACTGGAGTCTTTTGGGGCCCAAAATTGTTGTCCTTTGGCTATAGACACATAGACTTTGCTGCAGATAAGGACCGCTAGGCCCATCTAGTCTGCCCATTCTTTACCTACAGGATAGGCCGCAGATCCTAGTTAACCAACAGCCTTTATCTTCCAGCGCCCCACAAGAATTGCCTTTATGTCTGTCCCATGCATTCTTGAATTCTCCCACAGTTTTAGACCCCACAACTTCCTCAGGAAGGCTGTTCCATGCATCCACTACCCTCTCTGTGAAATAATACTTCCTCACATTGCCCCTGAACCGCCTCCTTCTATCTTTAAATTGTGTCCCTTGTTCTTGCAAGTCTCTTTTCTGAAAGATGCTACCCTCTTGGACTTTGTTGATTCCCTTGAGGTACTTGAAAGTTTCTATCATGTCCCCCTCTCCCTTCTTTCCTCAAGGGTATACATATTAAGCCCTTTAGTCTCTCCTCATCGGCTTCTCTTGCAGACCCTGCACCATTTTAGTTGCCCTCCTCTGGACTGCCTCTATCCTGTCTATGTCCTTGCGGAGATGGGGTCTCCAGAACTGGACACAGTATTCCAGATGGGGTCTCACCAACTGTCTGTACAGAGGGATAACAACTTCCTGTTTTCTGCTGCTGATGCCTCTCCCTACATTCCCAGTATACCCCGCCCTCCCTACTGCCTTCTCACATTGCTTGCTAACCTTAAGGTCATCTGATATGATTACCCCAGGTCCCTTTCCTGTTTTGTTGTTGTTACTAGCTCCCCACCCACTGTGTATTCTTCCCTGGGTTCTGTTTCCAGGTGCATTATTTGCACTTTTGCATTGAATCCTAGCTGCCATACGTCTGACCATTCCTCCAACCTTGCTAAGTCCCTTTTCATCCTTTCCACGCCTCCTTGTGTATCAACCCTGTTGCAGATCTTTGTGTCATCTGCAAAAGGCATACTTTTCCTTCCAGTCCTCTGCAATGTCACTGATGAAGACATTAAAAGGACTGGACCCAATACTGAACCCCTGCGGTACCCACTAGTAACCGCCTATTCTTCAGAGTGGACTCCATTTACAATTACCTTCTGTGTCCTGTTGTCCAGCCAATGTTTTACCCAGGCTACCACCCTGGGACCCACTCCCAGGCTGGTTAATTTGACTATCAATCTTTTGTGTGGGACTGTGTCAAATGCCTTGCTAAAGTCTAGGTAGGCCATGTCCACAGCCCCTCCTGGTCTACTACTTTGGTCACCCAGTCAAAGAAATCTATTAGATTCGTCTGACATGACCTTCCCTGGGAACCCATGCTGCCTTGGATCCTGTGCTCCACTGACCTCTAGGTACTCAACTGTTCTTTCCTTCAGAAGTGACTCCATCACTTTCCCTACCACAGAGGTCAGACTGACAGGTCTGTAGTTTCCTGCCTCTGTCTTGGTCCCACTTTTGTGAAGGGAATCACATCCGCCTTCCTCCAGTCCTCGGGTACCACACCATCCTCCCATGATTTATTAAAAGAGTAGCCAGTGGTTTCACTAGTTCCTTCCTTAATTCTTTTTAGAATTTGGGGTGAATTCCATCAGGACCCATTGCTTGTCCACCTTCAGTTTTAGGAGTTCTTGCAGAACCCTTTCTTCTGTGAAAGGACTGGGATCGACCCCCTATCAAGAGTGCTTCTGTTAATTGGATTAGGCACTTCCCTCCTCTTTTGGGAATACTGAGCAGAAATATTCGCTCAGTATTCCTGCTTTTCACTGTCCCCTCTGCCCACCCACCGTTCATTCTATTCAGCCTCACTATCCCTCCCTTTGTCTTTCTCGCTGCTGATGTACCTATAAAGGTTTTATCCCCTTCTTAACTGAGTTGGCTATCTTTTCCTCAGTTTGGGCCTTTCAATCTGACTTCCCTCCCTGCTTTTCTTCTGCCTTAACTGGTACAGCTCTCTCTTGCTCCTTCTGTGTTTCCTTATACTTCCGGAATGCTATCTTTTCTTCCTGACTTTCACAGCCACCTCTCTTGAGAACCATAGTGGCTTTTCTTTCGTTTTGATTTGTTTATTTGCTTCACACAAAGGCTTGTTACGTCTGTGATGGCAGTTTTGATAATTCCCATTGTTGCTCCAGCACTCCTTCTAGCCTGTTTGCTAGTGCTTTTCTGAGGCACTCTCCCATCTTGCAAAGTCAGCCCTCCTAAAGTCCAGTACCCTCACTTTTGTATGGCTTGACTCGTAGCTGAGTTTAACGTGAACCACACTGTTTGATGGTCACTTGTCCCAGATGGCAACCTACTTCTAGATCTGAGATCCTCTCACTGCTCCCGCTTGAGAGTACGAGGTCTAAGATTGCTCCCTCACTAGTGGGTTCCAAACTAGCTGTCTAATGCCTGCCACCTGTAGGGCATCAAGAATGGCCCTGCTCTTGGATGTGGCTGCAGCAATGTGCTCCAGTTAACATCTGGCATATTCAGGTTTCCCATCAACAGTATCTCCCTTTCTCTGCCATTCTAAGAATGCCTTCCATCATATCCTTGTCCATTTCCTTCCCCTGACATGGGGGTCTGTACACAACCCTGTGCGGATGTGGTGCCCTTTCCAGTCTCAAAGGTGACCCACAGTGCCTCCTCTCCTCCCGTTTACTCTTTTGTTCAGTTGCTTTTATCCCTTCCTTTACATAGAGAGCTACTCCTCCCTCTTCTCCCTTGCCTGTCTCTCCTGTAGGTTATGTACCCTGGTATGTTAACATCCCAGTCATGGTTCTCTGTGTACCATGTTTCTGTGACTGCTACGATATCCAGGCATCCTCTTCCATTAAGGCCACCAGCTCAGGGAGCTTGTTGCCCAGACTACGGGCATTGGTACTCATTACCTCCATTTCCTGATGGCCTTACCCCTTTTGCCCCATCTCTGTCCTTCTTGCCTTTGTCACTTTCTCCATTTACCCCTGCCCTTCTCCCTATCGACACCTCCATGTTGGTGTTTGCCACACTTACTACCATGATTGTTTGGGGGCTAGGGTTTCCTGCTCCTTTCCAGTGCCTCCCCCTTGGCTAGTTAAAAGCTTGCCAATGAAGCATTTAAACCTATCACCTAGGATCCTGGTTCCCTCCCGGACAGATGGGGCCCATCATGCCAGTATAGGCTTGCATCACTCCAGGTGGACCCCAGTCCCCAATGAAGCCAAATCTGAGCTCCACACCAGTTTTTCAACCACTGATTGAATCATGATGCGGAACATCCCTAGCCTCTCCTATGCCATAGATGGGTTGCACCTCCGAGGAAGGTTACCGTGCGTGCTACTTGACTAAGGCCCCTCCACAATTCCACAAAGCTCCCTGCACTTCTCTAATCCCTTTCTTGCCAGGTCATTTGTCCCTAGGTGGACAATGACATCCAGCTCCCTCCCCTGTGCAGCTGCTCTGGCAATCCTGAGATTCGCTCCCTGTCCCTCAAGCCATGGCGCCAGGCAGGCACCTACCTATAGAGTAAACAATTTCCATAGTTAGTAGTTAGTTTGCTCGTAAGAATCTGAAGGTTACATTGGTAAGTACAAGAGACAGAGGTTTGAAAACCGAGCTCGAGCTCAATATTCTATGCTGCTGCATAGAGTTAACTCTTTCCTCTCTGGGGCAGTTCAAGTGCTGGGCTAACTGCATAATGTCAGACTACAACAAGACTCCATTAGAAGAAACAACATTACTATGGTGAGCATTTTTCTTCCTTCAGTAGTGATTCCATTACTCTGCCAACTACCAAAGTCAGGCAGACAGGCCTATAGTTTCCCGCCTCCTCTTTGTTTCACTTCTGTGGAGCAGGACTACATTAGCCCTTCTCCAGTCTCCTGGTAGCTCTCCTCTTCTAGTGAAATTTTGAACAGGGCTGTAAGAGGAGCAGCCAGCTCCTCCTGGAGCTCCCTCAATAACCTGGGGTGCACCCTGACTGGTCCTATTGCCTTGTCTACTTTTAACTATGACAGTTCTTGGACTCTTTCTCTAAAGGGGCTGGTGCACACCTCCCGTCCTTAGAGCCCCTGTCTTATCATAGGCCTGCTACCTATCCCCTCCTCTGTAAATACTGAACTGAAGAATTTGTTCAAATATGTCTGCTTTTTGGCAGTCCTCTTCCACACAGGCCCCTCCTTCCCCTTTCAGCCTTACTATCCTTTCCTAGATCTTTCTCTTTTTGCTTATGTATCCAAAAATGCCTTTTCTTTAAATGTCTTTAAAAAGTGTGACATAAAGATGTTGCACGTACTGAGCCCCAACCCCTGCACCCAGTCAGTCAGAAGGCTGTTACTGCTGCATCATCCAGCCTCTGCTAGATGATAACCAAGCAGCGGCTCGCGTTGTCCCCTCCCCAGAGAAGGAGAGCCATCAATGGATGCTCAGTCCTCCTTCTTTAACCAGCCCTCGAGTGACCCAGGTCTATTCCTGAACTTGGTTTACTGGCATGGCGGCAGGTGAGAGGTGCCCATATCCTCAGCACTCCACCATATGGCCGCACTGCATTTCTAATTTTAAGGAAAACAGTAAAATCTGATAGGAGAATGGTGGAGAATCAGGAATCATGGTTGCACCTGGAAAGGGACGACTACTGGAAAAGCAAGCTGAGGCACTTCATCACTACATATTGCGGTATATTGTGCTGCACAAGAATCGCATTATTGTCTTTACAATAATCAATTATCGCCAGTAGTAATTATGATATGTCGTCATATCGTGATAACCTAGTACCAAAAGTGTACTGGGCACCCACCGCTGGTCTGGAGGGGTTCTAGAGTGGCAGGTGGTGTTGATGGAACTGGGAAAGGATTTTTTTTTTTTTTTAGAGAGAGACAGAACAAAGTCTGAGTGCTGCATTTACAGCTGTGTGAGACAGCGCGATGGAGTTAGGCTGCAGAGAGAGAAAGAGAAGGTCACCTGGTCAGTCCAGTATGCACAAGTACTGCTACAGTTTAGGCAGCACTGGGAACAATGAAAGACGTAAGAGGTATGCAGCCTACCTGCCCACCGTAAAAAATTAGCACCAATATGATTTAATGCTAAACGAGCTGAAAAGCATTGGGGAAAGCTGCCAGCAGTTGGAAATTTACCTGATGTAACTCCGTGCTTGCTTATTATACTACTAGAGAACAGTACCATCAAAAGCGCCAGTGGCAAGCAGCGTGACGTTTACAAGTAAAGGCAGTTTTTACTGTGTGGTATTGAGGGGAAAAAAAAGACCAGCTTGTATTTTACTTTTTTTTTTTTAACTTCCGACTTGATATTTTGTGACGCTTAAGTTGATGTGAGAGGGTGGGCTTAGCTCGCTAAGCTTAGAAATAAACATGGCGGTGTTAGCTGCTTTCAACATTCTACTGTCCCAGTACTATTTAGAACAATATGAGGTAACGAAGACAGCTGGCTGGTGCTTTTAGCCAGTCAGGATCGAGAATACACTCTACCCATTTTCTAAACCTAAATAAACAGTAATACGACAAACAGGTTTAATTTTTGTTTTATGGGCACATTCTGCACAGTTCTCTCTTCATGGAACTGGTAACACAAGAGTTTTACTATGTCACAGTTTGTGTACAGAATGCTAAGCAGAGCTGTTGACCTATCAGAACCACCCACAGGGTTCTGTACTTAAAACTACTATAGTTAAACCTTCAGATCACCGATTCTAAGGAGAACTGTAACAAAATGCTGCCCATAAAACAAAATTCAAAATAAAGTTTTTCACATCACTTTTGTTTAGGTTTACAGTAGTTATATAGAAATCTTTAGGGTAAGAATGTTATTTCTGAAAACAGGAACATTATAAACAGTTGCCTTGTAAAACTCATTTCCAGTTCTTTTAAACTGTCAACTGGTTCTGGAATTGATTCAAATCAGGCCCTGTTCACATTGGGCTACATAAAACATTTATCCACCGTAAAATGTTTTAAGTAGCTGCAAGGCATGGTTTGGGTTTGCACTGAATATGATTTCGAACCGCTTTTAATAAACTGTGCCCAAACCCTAATTACAGGTAGGCTTGAGCATGGCTTTAAAAACGGTTCCGAGTTAAATCGACTAACCTTGCAGTGCGGTCTCACACAGTTCCCTTTAATGAAGATGGATGTCCTCGATTTGGAACCAGTTGATGGTTAATCCGGTTGAGGCAGTGAGTCGCGGATGCTGTACACTATTTTAAAAATGGGTTTTACAACATGCTAGTGACAATGTGGACAGCAACCCGGATGCTACACGGCAATTAATCTGTATTTAAAAACGCTTTTAATTACCTTTGCTGTAGTGTGAACAGGGCCTCAGTCAGGGTGATTCAGGGGTTCAGTTCTATTTATTTTTCATGGAAGTCTAAAACTTCCACACGCCAAAATCTGGAAGTCACTACAGTTTTTGAAGTCAAAATACTTCCAGCATCCCACTTCTAGAAGTCAATCTTCTAGGAAGGACCAATTTATAGATGTTAATATATTAGTGGTAAAATACAATTTCTTTAAGAAAAATCCGTAATTTCTGACTTCCATTCCTGCAATTTTGTAAGCCATCTAATTTTATTTTACATCTGGAAGTCAATGACAACTTCTTCCTTTATTTTGAACTTTTTACCTTATTTTTGAAGTCAAATACTCAAAATGGAGTTAACTGAATCCTGGGGTGATTACAGTTATATTCTCTGTCTCTCAAGCAGACAAAGTATCTAAACATATTTTACCAAGTTAGCAAGCACAGCCCTGAAAGTCTGGTTTCCATGAGGTGAAGGGTACATAGGACTTTACAGGAGTACATGTAAGCAATTATTACAGCATAGGAAACAAGTACACATAACACTGTGTCAGAATCAGAGTACCAGAATTTACAAGATTTACAAGTTACAATCACATTCTTAGATACCAAAAGCAGCATAACCAATGCAAAATCAACAGCACAAGGAACCAGCATAACATAGCTTAGACAACCACAGTAGTGACATCAGAATAAGCAGCGGTAGCAAATTCAAGTGGCAAGTGGGAGAGTTCTGTTGTAGCAGGACCAAGGGACCCTGAGATGCTCCTTGAACCAGGCTTTGACAAGCAGTCTGGGTAATGGGTAAAACATTCTACAAGTGTTGGGGGTAGTCTGTATCAAGCGGAAGCTTGGCCTTCTCTGCATTTGCAGAAAGGGGCTGGAGGCAGAGCCTATTTCCCAGTGTTGATCTGAAGAAAATAAGAAGCATTAGAGGCAGGGGTTAAGATCCCATTTAGGCACCCTCTAGTTTCCCTACTCAGAATTTAACTCCCAGACAGGTTTCCACTCCCAGTAACACCTCCTCAAGGCATAAATTAGTGTCGGAGGGTTGATTAGTGGCCTTTGTTAAAAGAAAAAAATGATTAGCAATAAGATTTTGATTAGCAGTATTCTAAAATGGGTATTTTACTTTAAACCATATAATTATAACTTATTGTCGTATATATTGATAAAATAGACATTTTATACATAGTTTGAGACTGAATTTGCCATTTTGACCAAACTGTCTACGCAGTCTTTCTTATTACCCACCTCATGTACCCGTGCAGAAAATTTGCCAATCCCCACCAAAGTATAATTCTGCACAACTGCAACCCCATTCCGTGCCACAGGTGGGAAAACACATTTTGGCCAGGGTTTGAAAATGACAGCTGTGACATACGTGAGGTGGGATAATATAAAAGAGCTATGTTAAATCTGGGGTCAAAATATTTAAAAATTTCAAAGTTACGGCGATGTGGCGAAATTGCAACAAATGCATATTTTACCCCAAATATTCAACACAGCCTTCTTATGACCCATCTCATGAACAATATGACTGTCATTACATAAATCCTGCCTGAAAGATTGAATTCTCCAGCGACTAGTAAAATCACCTTTTCGGCAGGAGTTGCTTAATGGCAGCAGTTTATTGTTCATGAGGTAGTCCCATGTGCTATGTTGAAAATATGGATCAATATCTCAAAAACTACTGAGTTATACACTAAAGTTGAACCCCATTAAAATACACAGGACCACATTTACCTTAGTTCTCATACTGCAGTTGCTGGTTCCAGCAGCAAGATCTGTCTTCGGTCGTGAAAGCGGATCTCGGACCTGTTCAGGTGAGTGACAGTGTGGAGGTGTACTGGGGAGTATGGGGGTAGGTGCATAGTGGGTGGTCGGGTATGGGGTGCAGTGATCGCGATGGACCTTTTTTTCTTCTTCTTAGGTTAAAAAAAAACATTGATGGACAAAATGGGGACAATGCTCTGATGGTGGTGGGGATGCCACTAGACACCAGGGAACGAACAGGAACAGCGACGGGAGGGTGAGAGGCGCCACTAGATACTAGGGAACGAACAGGGACAGCGATCGGAGGGCGGGGCGCAACTAAACACCAGGAATGAACAAGAACAGTGATCGGATAGAGGGGGGTGCCACTAGACACCAGGGAATGAACAGGGACAGTGATGATCGGAAGGTGGGGGCAGCACCACTAGGCACCAGGAAAATTAAAAAAAAAACTCGAGGACGGCCAGCTAATCAAGCTGGCAACTGACTTGCGTTCCCAATTCTTGGGTGCAAATTGCGATGCAAACCAGCTTATTTTATGCTTTGCACCTCCACCTTTACACACTTTTTCTCCTTTTAACTGTTTCCACCCTGTTCTGGGCTCAATTACATTAGCTGAAGATTCACATATCTGTTAATAGCCATCCTTTTACAGAGGCTTAAAAAGAACAGTTATTACGTAACAGCAGATCTTTGAGAGAATCTCCTCCATCGGGCCACCTTTGGAACTGTAAACCTTCAGAAGCAGGACCACACAGGCCACCCACAAGGACATGCAGCATCGATACATGTATAACGGGCAGCCACTAACACTCCTCAGCTACCGCTAGACATCAGCCTTGGTGGGCCACTAACCATGAGACTAGACCAGTACAGGCAAAAGAGGAGGGACAGGAAGAAAAAATTACTCACCTTAGTAATGTTGTTTCTTCTAATGGAGTCTTGCTATATTATGACAATTGCAGTTTGTCCCACCATTAGAACTGCCCCGAGGTGAAAGAGTTACTACCATTCTAAGAATGGAGTTTAGAGCATGAGCTCGTTAGAGAAGCGCTGTCTGGATAATTTCAAACTGAAACTGTCAGATCTTTACGAGCAAAAACTCACTACAGGTTCTGTGTGGAAGCTGTAACTCACACTAGCCAACTGGCTACCTAAATATTAACACATATTCCTGGTCCCAACACAAAAACTCAAGTCAGGGAACCAGAAAATAATAAAATAAGGTAAAATAAAACACCACACCCTAAAACCCAAGAAGGGTGAAAACATATAATGGGCATAACCGGTTGCCCACACTGGACTGCCCACCCCATACCCAAGTAGAAGTTCTGAGAGGGGCAGACTGGGGAGGTCATAATATAGCAAGACTCCATTAGAAGAAACAACATTACTAAGGTGAGTAATTTTTTCTTCCAAACAACATGAAGTCTTGCTATATTATGACAATTGCAGAATACACAGCAGTACCTCCATGGAGGAGGGACAGAACCTACTTAGGAATAGGCTCAGCTAACGGGCTGTGTTAAATCCAGCATCCCTCCTGGCCTGGATATCCAAGGAGTAATGCTTAGTGAAAGTGTGTACTGCTTTTCCAGGTAGCGCTGCACATATTGTCTAAAATAGGGATGTCTCTGGCAGCAGCTAGAGGCAGGCTGTACCTCTGGTAGAGTGAGCCCTCAGGCCTGAAGGGAACCTTTCCCAGTTTTTGATAACAAAATTGGATACAAGAGACAATCCACCTGGCAATGGATCTCTTAGTGGCAGGTTTACCTTTTCCCAACCTCACCATAAGTGAGAAAAAGTTGGAGGATTCAACCTATGACCCTTGGTACGCCTATATAGTAACTAAGGGCCCTCTAACATCTAAACTGTGCAGCCTCCTCTCACCAGAGGAGGAATGGTCAGTGAAGAACACTGGAAGGAGATAGATTGGTTAAGATGGAAGTCTGAAACCACCTTAGGCAAAACTTCCTGTTAGTCCTAAGGACTACTTTATCCTGTGAAAGGAAATAAAGTCAGTCTCCACTGACAAGGCTTGTAACTCACTTATGCGCCTGGCAGAAGTGATGGCTACT
Organism: Neoceratodus forsteri; assembly: GCA_016271365.2. Lineage (NCBI taxonomy): Eukaryota > Metazoa > Chordata > Ceratodontiformes > Ceratodontidae > Neoceratodus > Neoceratodus forsteri. Next base: position 611,807,471 of record CM028132.1, read on the forward strand.
AGAAAACAGTTTTCCAAGTCAAATACTTGAGCTCTGCAGAAGACAGAGGTTCAAAGGGGTTGCATCAACTGAGCAATGCAAACATTAAGATCCCAGGCAGGGGCGGGTCCCTGAAAGGTGGATTAGTATGAAGTAATCCCTTGAAAAACTTGGAAAATACAGGGTGAGTGGAAAGGGAAGAGGGCTTTCCTGCTGAAATAAAAGCAGAAACAGCTGCCAAATGTACTTTCAGGGTAGCTGATCTCGGCCCAAAGAATTAAGATGGACCATATAGTCCAAAACAATGGGCAAATCAGCAGATTCTGGGAAATGTGCTTCCCGAGCACCAGATGGAAAACCTTTTCCATTTAGAATTATAAGTAGCCCTAGTGGAAGGCTTCCTAGAAGCCTTCAGGATGTCGAGAACACCTTGAGAAAGTGTAGGTCAGCAAACTCTCAAGAACCAGGCCTTGAGGTTGAGGGATTTGAGATTCGGATACCAAACTCTCCCTGGGCACAAGATACAGATTGTGCCTCCTGGAAGGCACAGGGAAGATGGACTGCTAAGGACAGAAGAGTGGGTACCAGGGCTGCCTGGCCCAATCTGGAGCAATCAGAATCATCCTGCAAGGCTGGGACCTGATTTTGACTAGCACCTTGAATAGGGAGGGAAGGAAGGCATATAGAAACTTCCCTTCCCAATCTAGGAGAAAGGCATCCAGAGGGACTGAGCCCATCACTGGGGGCCTGCAACAAACAGTGGAAGTTGGTGATTGTCTGGGGCTGCGAAAAGGTTCTTCTGAGGGTGCCCCATCTGGCAAAAACTATCCCCAGTTTTGGGGATCCAGTGACCATTCAAGATGGCCCTGGGAAATCCTGCTGAGAGCATCTGCCAGGACATTGTCTTTTCCTGGGAGGTGAACTGCCATGAGGAAAGAGTTCAGGGATAAGCCAGAGACCACAACTTCATTGCTTCAGTGCACAAGGCCGAGACCAAGTGCCCCCTTGTTTGTTGATGTACCACATTGTGGCAGTGGTGTCTGTTCTGACTTGTACCACTCTGTTCTGAACAGATGCAGAAAACACTTGAAGTGCTAGAAAGACAGCTCTGAGTTCCAGTAAATTGATGTGGAGCAGAGATTCCTGAGGGGACCACACTCCTGGGTGGAGAGGTCGCCCATGTGAGCTCCCATCCCAGAAGGGACGCATCCGTGGTGAGGGTCAAGGAATGAGATAGAGGGATGAAGGGACCCTAGTCTTAAATTGCTCTGATCCTGCCACCACTGAAGGGCCTGGATCAGGGTTGAGTCACTGGGATCAACTTGGAAAGGGATCTTTTCTCTGAGACCAAAAAGCTCTCAAGTGAAACTGAATGTCCTCATCTGAAACCTTGCTCCTTGCACTACAGCTGTGGAAGCAGCCATGTGTCCTAGGAGCTGTAAGAAGTGCCTTGCTGGTCGGAGACCTGCAGAGTGAAGGAGGAGGCCAGGGCCACCAGGTTCCTTACCTTCTCTAAGGGTAGGAAGGCTCTGGCCTGCTTTGTGTCCAATTCTGCACCTATGAAGGTGAGTACCTGAACAGGTTCCAGAACTGACTTTGGAAGATTGGGCAGGAAGCCCAGAGGTGAGCAGCTGCTGGGTAACTTGCAGGTGGATTTGACCTGTTCCGAGACTGGCCTACAATGAGCCAGTCATCTAGATAGGGAAAGATAGCAATCCTTTGCCTTCTTAAATGAGCAACTGCTAGCCAGACATTTGTGTGAATACCCTTGGGGCAGAGGTGAGGCCGAAGGGCATTGCTCTGAACTGGTAATGACCTGAGGGCAGTTCGAATCTGGAGGTACTTTTGGTGGGAGCTTCTGATTAGAACATGGAAATAGGCATCCTTGAGGTCCAGGAAGTTAGCCAGTCCCCTGGCCTTAGAGAAGGTAAAATCATTGCCAGAGTCACCATTTTGAACTTTGGTTTCAAAGGTGCTTGTTCAGATATCCTAGGTCTAAAATGGGCCGCCATTCTCCAGTCTTTTGGGGTAAGGAAGTACCTGGAGTACAGACCCTTGCCCTGGGGTAGGGGAAACCCTTTCCACAGCTCTGAGAGCTAGGAGGGTTGAGACTTCTGTTTCTAAGGTAAAGGTCTCTAGAGGGTTTGCAGGTGGAAAACATCTGGCTCTCATCTTTGGAATGTTTTGAAGCTGAGAACCAGACCCTGGCTTACTACTTCCAGGACCCATTTGTCTGATGTCAGAGACTCCCAGTCCTGAACAGAAGTAAGCCAGCCTGCCCCCTACAGGTAATGGAGAACCGGCCCTGGGACACCATCAGGGTGCCTGTTTGGGGAGCTTTAGGCTGAGGGGTGGGAGCAGGCCTACTTGCACCCGTCTGCCTCTGCCTCTGAAGAACCCCCTCTGAGCATAAGCAGAAGAAGCCTGGGTTTGGTAAAAGGCCTGTGAAAGGGCCTACCTCTACCCCTGGGGTCTGCTTCTGAGGAGTGGCTTGCCGCTCCTTGGCTTGTGCACTCCTATCGTTGTTCTGTATTCATCCATTTTCTTCTTCATGTAATTCTCTGTCTGCTCTCCAAACAGAGAATTCCCACCAAGGAAAATCCATAGCCTTAGTCTGGGTATCCTGTGACAAATTAGTACACCTGAGCCAAGCTAACCTACGAAGGCCACAGGTGTAGCCATGACTCTAGAAGATACATCATTAGAATCCACAGCAGCATGGAATTGCACCTTGGATGCCTCAATACCATCAGCAGCCACCTGCTCCAGCTCCTTGGCAAGCTGGCCAGGGGCCTGTTTGGCAAAGCCATGACAGTGTCCCATCTAGATTTTGGTATCTTGCCATAAGCCATGTAATTTGCTTGTCTGAGTCCCAAGGACGCTGCCATGTATTGTTTTTTAGCCATGGCATCAATCTTCCTGGAGTCCTTGTCAGGAAGATGTGAAGCCAGGGAATGTTAGCTTTATCACAGGCTGCAGCCTGAACTACCTAACATGACTGCACTGCTGTGAAAGAAAGTCTGTATCAGGACCTGAAAGTGTACCTCCTGTCCATCTTTTTGTCAACAGGAGGCACAGAATTAGGGCTTTAGAATTTTTATTGTTTGCTTCCTAAAAGATTTATGTAGAGGGATAGATAATCTCTAGACTCTGGGATATCCATCATTTCCACAAAATCAGGTTCCTCTTGCTTATCCACAGCTTCTTCTAATGGGAGCTGGAGGGTTTCAGCAACCTTTTATAAACAGAAAATGAGAAGGGACTCAGAAAGCATGGGGGATTCTAAAGGTCTGTCTGGGGAGATGTCCGTTCAATGGGCACATCCAGACTCTCAAAGTCACATTCACATTGTTCATAATCCTCCTCCCTCCTCTGGTTCATAAAAATCTCCAATATCATATTCTTGAACTGGTGGAACCAGCCGAACCGACCTTTTACCAGACAGTGGCGATTCGGACGGAACCGGAGAAAGTGACTGTACAATTTGTATAGCTTTTGCAATTTCTGCAGCAGTTGGAGAAGGAATTTTGGACTCCATACCTACTGATTTTTAGTTTTCTTTGCTGGAACTGGCTCCTCAGAGCCAGCTTTACGCTTGCCGAGGAAGTCTCGCCTGGTCAGAGGCACTCCTCGGGTCAGCGGACTTTTGCCCTGTCTCCTGAGCCTGCCCACTCTCTTATCCAGGGTGGCTGCAGGAAATTTTACAAATCTGGCAGTCTGAATTGAGGTGGTCAAACCCCAGACAATAAACACCTGTAGTGTGTGTGGGTCAGCCTTGCAAAGGCTTCCCCACAGACACTACAGTGTTGAAACCCAGTGGGCCCGTTTTCTTTTGGGTTTCTCAGACATGATGCCAGCCTAACCAAGAAACTTGCCCTTTTAACGGCAGTGCTAGGCAAGACACCCTTATCGGTTCCCAACCGTGTCATGGGTCGTGGAAAACCGTAATGAAATCCGTTTTTTAGAACCGATAAGAACCGGAACCGCACTCTAAAAGCTTTAAAATGCTTATTCTTTAAAGTTTTAAACAACCTGATCGGTTCGAACCAAACCGATAAACATTTACAAGTTCCACACAGAAATAAAACCTGTCTATTACTTACAATACCACAGACAGAGCTTGAACCCGATCGGTTTGTGGTTAAAATAATAATACCTGTAGTTGAATTTAACCAGAAAATACTGTTTAAACCAAGAAATGAACCGAGCAGTAGGAGAAATTCGGAGCGACTGTTCAGTGAGGCGGAGTAAAGAATTTGACCGTTTCAGTTTGAAATTATCCAGACAGAGCTTCTCTACCGAGCTCGCGCTCTAAACTCCATTCTTAGAATGGTAGTTAACTCTTTCACCTCCGGGCAGTTCTAATGGTGGGACAAACTGCAATTGTCATAATATAGCAAGACTTCATGTGTTTGAAAACAGGATGCAGTGAGTAATGTCTTGTACACAGCGTCTGATGTAACCCTAAGAAACCAATGCCAGGAGGGAGGGAGGGTACAGCAAGTTGATTCTCTCAAAATCTATTATTACGTTAAGTTCTTACATAATTGTTCTATCTTCATAGAGGATATCTCCTCCATTAGGCCACACCTTTAGAATGACTCCCAAGCAGTATAAAGCAACCTGTGAGGATGACCAGTCTGATATGTGATCAGGACAGGAAGACTTGCAGTACAGCAAGTCCAAACCCGCAGGTCTATGAGAGAAGATGTCCAGACTGTAATGTTTAGTGGAGTGTGCACCATGCTCCATGTGGTGGCAGCACCTATGTCAGAAGCAGGGTCATTTCTGAAACAGGCAACCAAAGTGGCCATACCGTTGCGAACTGACACAGACAGCACTAAGTAGCTCCTTAACTGTACTTACTATAACAAAATTTAATACAATTTGCCAACCACTTGGAAAGGCAATGCTTGGACATGGATGCCCTTTTTCCAGGGGTGAATGAAACAAAAGTTGAAAGGACTTTCTGTAGCCTTTGGTGCGAGCCACACTGTATTTCAGTGTTCTCATGCATTCTAAAGTATGGAGCAGTGCCTCACTCTGGCTGGCATGCTCAATGATAAAAAGTAAAATGTATAATTTAGTTTAGTGTAAATTCTGATACAATCATAGAAATATAGAAGCTGTTGGCAGAAAAGGACCTCTTGGCCCACCTAGTCTGACCTAAAGTCCCTTCCTACTATGGTACCATAGACCCTATTCAATCTCCGCCTTAACCACCACCCCCGCCCCTGTTACTAAGGTCCCCTGTGTCTATCCCATGCATGTTTGAATCTTGTTACCATTTCTGTACCCACCACCCCTGCTGGGAGGCTGTTCCAGGTATCCACCACACTTTCCATTAGAACATTTTCTCATATTCCTCTAACTCTCCCCTTCCAGTTTCATATCATGCCCCTTGTCCTTGAGCATTTCTTTCTGTGCAAGATGCCCCACTTGTACCTTACCTTTGAGGTATTGAATATTTCTATCATGTCAAGGCCCCTAGAATTCTCGACCATGAGAATTTTTCAGTAAGTTTTACAATCATGCAGAACTTCTGTGGTGCCACAGAATTCACTCTTCTTGGTGATTTTTATTAATATTTCTGTTTATACATAGAATCTGGTTCCCTTCCCTCTTTTATATCCAAACCCCCTATATGTTCAGAATGTGATGTTATCATTTACAACATCATACATTAGCTAATGAAATGGCTGCATTCTGCAACAGAAATGAACAGTCACTTATCTACCACAGCTCCCACTGCCAGAGACGGTGGCACAGCACATCATGCATGGTGATATTTGCTCAACCTGCACTACAGCCTAATACAATTTTCAGTCTTACATTGTTGCACTAGGGCCAACTTAAACAAAACCTTGTCAATAGCATAGACCTGTTACAGTAAGTCCATACCTCACTCTGTACAAACCTATTTGTGCCTTTAAGGTATAGAGACACTATCTGAAATAAATAACTGGTAAAATGAATTTAACTGTCTAAATTTTTAAGAAAATAAAGTAATTATGCCTAGAAAAGTGAAATGTAATAATGTGTAGACGTGTTGAAAGAATAGACCTGTTAAATAAGTAATTGCACTGTACGCATTTTTGACAGGGTTATTGATTACATATTGTCACTGGTTGATAGAATCGCTAAATGTTATTGAGAAATGTTGTGTTCAGGGACAGCTGTTGGGCAAGAGGGTAGCATGCTGTGTTTCGTGCCAGCAACTCAAGTTCAGAGATTAGCTCTGGGAGCTGGCTGGGCAGCACAAGGGATTGGTGGAACACATCACTGCTCGGAGCCTAGGAAGGTATGGTGCAGTGTTCTGTCACACAGTGGACACATTGTGATGGGCCGGAGAGCTGTATCTCACAATTGGTTCACATGCATGTCATGGCCTGATGGTGTTACACAGTGTGTCAGGGAAAGCAGGTTGACATGAAAAATGAGTTTTGCAATAACTCCTCTATTCCATTTCAATGGGACCTGTATGAATGAGGATGCAAGTTCATGGAAATAAAAAAATATATATATATATACACACACACACACAGTATCTCTGTCTCTCTCACCACACACACACACACACACACACGCTTATTTGTATGTATGTTACAAACTGCATATAAATATATAAGCGATACACAGTGGGAACCTTATGAGTGGTAGAAAGCACATACAAATATATACTGTAAGTGATAGACAGTGGAAACCTCATTAGTGGGATAGATAGCACGATATAGAAATACCTTATTTATCACATAAGATCTCCTCTCATATGTCATTTATGCAACAGGCTAGGACCTTAAGGGAGAGACGTTTGTTTTGCTTTTTAGGCATAAAATTATTTTTATAAGTCTTATTATTTTTGAACTAGTGTTACTGTGCTTTCCAGCATCCTGATTGCTATAACCACTGCCATGAAAGTGAAGTCAGGGTGACAAGCTGACACTGTGATGTGGTAGTTTGTTAGTGCCGCAGAACTTCCATGAAATTACAAACCATCACTGCAGAGAAGTTCTGTGGCAAATGGTAGTCTTGCCGCAGAACTTGGTCCTACTGTGCCGCAGAAAGTAGGGGCCCTGATCATGTCTCCCTTTCCCTACTTTCCTCAAGGAATACATATTTAATTCCCTGGGTATTTCCTCGTGGGGCTTCTGATGCAGGCCATGCACCATTTTGATCACCCTTTTCTGTACCCTTCCACAGATCTATGTCTTTTGTGATATGGGGCCTCCAGTACTGGACACAGTACTCGAGGTGAGAGCCTCACCATCGATCTGTACAGGGTAACACTACCTCCCTCTATCTGCTGGTGACACCCTCCCTATGTACCCTATCATTTATCTTGTGTTCCCACTGCCTTATCACACTGCTTTCATACCTTCAGGTCATCAAATATGTTGACCCCAAGGTCCTCTCCTGTTTTGTGGTTGCAAACCTCCACCACCACCACAATGATACATTGCCCTTGGATTTCTGTGTCCTAGGTGCATAATTCTGCATTTTTGGTGCTGAAGCCTTGTTGCCAAGCCCTTGACCAGTCTTCCAGCTTTTTCAGATCTTCCCTCATATTATCCACCCCGGTGTGCCCACTCTGTTGCATATTTTCGTGTCATCTGCGAACAGGCATACTTTCCCTTCCAGCTCCTCTGCGATGTAGAAACTTAGGATTCATACGCAGAGATCTGTCTTGTGAAAAATTGGAACAAGGAGGCTTGCACATCAAAGCCTGAAGATCTGAAATCTGCTGAACAGACGTCACAGCAACTAAAAATAATGTTTTCCATGACAGGAAATGTAAGTCACGACTCACAGCAGGCTCAAAAGGAGCCAATGCCAATTCTGAAGTATGAAACTAAAGTCCCAAGATGGGACTGAATTATGGACAGGAGGTTTTATAAAGGATATCTCTCAGAAAAGTACAGGACACCTCTAATTGGGCAACTGTACGACAATCAACAGAAGCATGGAATGCTGAAACAGTGGCCAGATGCACCTTAATAGAGGTATACTGCAGGCCTGAATCAGATAAGGAAAGCCAAGTATTCCAGCACAGAATTCACAGAACAAAAAAGGGGTGAATATTCCGGAAAGCAGACTACAAATTGAAGTGCTTCCATTTCAAGGAATAGGTATGCCTGGCACCACAGAAGGCATTCTAGCCACAAGCAGGACATCAGCAACCTTAGGAGATACCCAAAATATGCAATGGCTATGTTTTCAGGAGCTACATTTGCAGGTGTATGGACTTCAGGCCCGGATGGGCCAGGGACCCTGCCCTTTGACAACGGACCCCAACAAAGAGGTAGAGGGATAGGATGCTCCACTGCCACATGTTGTAGGAATGGAAACCATATCTGGTGAAGGCCGAACAGAGCAATGACAATGAGAGTGGCACTCTCTACCCAGAACTTAAGCAGACCCTCTGTATTAGAGGAATGGAGGAAATGCATATAGGCATTTCCTTTTCCAAGAGAGGACATGTCTCACCCGAAAACTCAGACCCTGGAGCGAGCAAGCAAAACTGCAGAAGTTCTGCATTGTGTGGGGACACAGAAAGATCCAACTTTGGATGACTCATCTTGCGAAGAGGTTTACCATGAAGGTCATCAGTTCCCACTCATGAACCACTGACTGTGACCTACCGAGCCTGCCTGCGAGACATTCTGGAGACCTGATAGAAATACGGCCTACCAACTGAAGGTCATGCAACAGTGCCCAGTACCATGCTCGTAAAGCCTCCCTGAATAGGGGTAGCAGTGAGTGCCCCTCATTAGTTGATATAATGCATCTCACGGACATTGTTCATCTGGATTTACAGAGTACTGGAGCAGAGATGATTTTGAAATGGAGGCTGTACAGGATTGCCCGATCTCCAAAACATTTATTTGCAGCTCGGTCTCCAACTTGGTCCCCATCCAACCCTCGAGATCTGATAAGGGCCGAGATGAGCACCCCAGCCCAGGCCAGGGGCCTCTATGGTGAGGATCTGTACAGGAGCGGGTACAAGTAATGGAATGCCCATAAGTAAGCAGTTCGTAGTCCTGTTTCTCTGGGGCTGGGAAATACACTGATGCTCTCCCAGCGCCGGAGGCAGACCTGTTGTGTGCACGGTACAATCTAGGCTAAGAGGAGACAATTCCTATGAAGGCATTGAGGGTTTTCATTTCATTTTCCTTCTAGGGCCCACAGCCACAACATGGGTGGAGGACAACAAACCCTCCCCACCTAATGTTATAATACACAACACCCACCAGTACGGATCTTTAGTAAGCTGTAATCATGAACTAGTTGATCACATGCTTTTCATACAGTGTTTTTTTTCTTAACAAAAATGTTATCTTTATATATAAATTATTTAAACTGGTTCACTTTCTGGAATTGAAAAGTCTTTTATATGAAGTTAAATTATTTACTTAGTTACTCTTTATGTGGCTCAGTGATTAACTTTAACATGGGACGCTGTTAACATTTGTTTCTGACCGAGTCTTGTCTTTTGAATGATTTTAACATTATTTATGTTGTGTGTAGTGGTATAAAACATGCAATATTTGGTGTGATATTTGTTATTTGTATTATCTAAAATTTTCAATAAAATATGAAACAAAAAAATTGTCACGGTCCATCACCATAACAATGCTCTGTGAAGCAGAGTTTAACTACACTATTTAAGCCAGCAAACTCATCCGTCAATTTATCCACTGGACCCCAAGTGGCCATTGTGGTATCCGCATGTGCAGATGTGCTAATGACACAGTCACTATGGTCACAGCCATAAGGCTCAGGAGAACTAACACTGTTCTTGCAGATACACAGTGGCTACTGTGGGCCAAGTGTGCTTGAGCAATTAGTGTGTCTGCCCTGTCCTGGGGCAGGAATGCTATCCCTTTCCTGTATGCAAGACCACTCCTATGTAGCGCAGTCTTTGGCACAGCGTCAACATAAGACTTTGGCACATTCACTGTAGGCCCCTAAGATGTCAAATAACTCACGTGTTGGATTGAGCATGCAAAAGCATCCAAAGCATTAAGAGCCAGTTATCGAGACAAAGGAAGATAAACAGGCCCTCCCTGCCAAGGATCACTGCAGCTACTGCTAAGCATTCATTCTGTAAAGACCCATGGCGCTGGATAAGCCAAAGTAATACTCTGAACTGATGGTGCCTGCCCTCCAGCATAAGCGGAGGTACCGTCTATGAGACTTCCTGATTTTTATGAAGGTGTGCATCCTTCTTGTCCAGTGAACAAAGCCAGACCCTGCTTGTAGCAGGGGAATCATACTTGCAGAGATACCACCAGAAACTTTTGTATTCGATGAACAGGTCGAAATCTCAGAGATCTAGTACAGGACATAGATCCCATTTCCATTTGGGACTAGAAGTATCAGGAACAGAACCCTTTGTTCCTGTCTTGTGGAGAAACTGATTCTATGGCACGCTTCTAAAACACGGTCTCAATCTTCTCCTTTAGAAGGACAAATTGCCCGGAGGATAAAGGAAGGAGGTGGAGAATGATCTGGAGGTTTGCTATCGGATCCAGAGCATGCCCTTTGCAATTATCTTGGTTACACTTTAAGTGTCTGTTTCAATGTAACTAATCGTAGAAGTAGGCTGCTGGTTAACTAGGATCTGCAGCTTATCCATTGTTAGGGAAATGGGCAGACTGGGTGGGCCAAGCGGTCCTTATCTGCCGTCAAATTCTATATTTCTATGTAATCATTAATTGCATGCAACAGGGTAATTGGGAAACTGTTTAACCAGGAAAGGCACACTAAGCCAGAACATGTTTCCAGGTGCAACCTGGGAGCGTAAGGAAGTTAAATAACTTGCTCAGGGTCACACAGTATGCAAGTGGGGGCTGCTGGGATTCAAACCCAGGTCTCCAGGTTTGTAGTTCAGTGCCTTTAACCACTATGCTATACTGTTTCCCACTGCACTGTAGTTACATGCCATTATGCTGCAACTCCGGAATTCCCTGTGGGAGCACCTGAAACTGGCCTCTGTGTGTGTGTCCCAAGCCACCTTAACCAGGTCTCTCAATTGGTCTCGCCCAACTCTGGTATACTCCTACGGGATCTATTATGCTGCCTACTGTCCTTTAACTCTGGGAAGCATGTGATTTGTTTCTCTGCTCAGGAATTATTTGTTTCTGTGGCTCTAAAAAAAGGTCACTCACACACTGTAATTACTGCTATTGCTATTGAATGACTTAGCCGTTTTATTCTGTATGTGTATATATATATATATATATATATATATATATATATATATTATCTATTACTACTTACTGTAGACTATCTATATTCACCTTGCTCTTCTGTTACTCTGTACATTGCCCTCTTGTTGTTATGTACCCTGTTTGAACCTGTATTTTTCATTTTACTCTCCCGGTTGTACCTGTAAATAGGCATATAACTTGTCTAGTGTACCTACCTGGTCAACAAAAGCTAAATAAATAAAGGGATATACAATGGCGAGTTGTCAGATAAATGGTTATCTACACAGGTGCTGTTTGACCTCGGAGTAACCTTGCAGTGGCGTAAGCCACGAGTGAGATGTTCAAGGTCAAACAGCACGATGTAGATAAATCATTTATCTACAGCTCACCATTGTATATTTCATTTATGCAATAGGGATGCTTTCTGTCAGTGCAGGGATATGTGCTTTTGACTGTCAAAAGTGAACAAAAATTGCATTGTCTGCTCTTTTTGCTAATTATAAAAATCTATAAGTTATCTATAAATAACATACCACTCATTTTGTAGATAATTTTATGCAGCACAACTTTCATGCTCACAGCACTAAGCAATATTTTTCCATTTTAAAGTTATTTGCATTTGAATATAGTTAGTACGGTACGAGGCTGAACATTCTAAACGAGTTCCAGAATGATTGTGACACATCTACTATGTATATAAATCTGTGATGATGCGCTACTATGTGTATAAATGTAAAATTTTGAATTTATCTCATAGTAGCTCAGATTTATCACATAGGATATATGTCACGCCTATTGCACAAATAAACTGCAATGCACTTAGTCTAGTTACACTGTAAAGTACAGTTGCGTAAGAACCTACCGTAACAGTAGATCTTTGTGAGTATCTCTCTCGGCAGGCCATAATACATGGTATATCCAGCCATAGGCATCACTTCCACCAGATGTCTTCCTTCAGTCTCTCCAGGGCCTCCCTTCCTGATGTGCTCTTGCACATATAAAGGGAGGCCTCTGACACTCCTCTGTTCTATTTTCCATCGTAGCGACCGATATGAAAAGTGAATCATAGGTCTCCGATGGGAACCGAGGGAGAGGAACAAAGGCAGCAGCGAGAGGATGGAGCAAGGTACCCTTCTGAAGCAGGAGCAAGGGGAAGGCAGGCAGGGCAGGCATGGAATCAAGAGATGCTCTCAAAGATCTACTGTTACGGTAAGTTCTTACGCAATTATACTATCTTTTTAAGTCAATCTTTTGCAGCAGGCGTAACACTTGGGAAGAATCCCAAGCAGCTATAATGCCCATGGAGAGGAGGTGAACCGCAGCAGATTAGGACAGGAGGCTGCTGAGAACGGACTCTAAAAGCGCACACTTCTTAGAAGCAATGTCTAGATTGTAATGTTTCGTGAATGTATGTACAGTACACCAAGTGGCAGCCTTGCAAATTTCTGAAGTTGAGACACCTCAAAACACGCTGTGGAGGTAGCCATGCCTCTAGTGAAGTGGGGTTTCACGGATCCTGTGAGAGATTTATCATATTTGTTATATATTAAAGTAATGCAGTTGGTCAACCATGTGGACAAGCACGGCTTAGAAACCCGATCACCTAGTCATCCTGGGGCAAAAGAAACTAAAGTTGCTCAGTTTTATGCAACTGTTCAGTGCATAGAAGATAAGTCTCAATGTTCTTTCACATCGAGAGTGTGAAGCAGGGCTTCCCTGGATTCTCAGGCTCAGCAAAATATACTGGCAACTGAATGGACTGATTCAGAGTAAGGTTAAAACTACTTTTGGAAAAAGGAGAGTTAATACAAAAGGACACCTGATCCATATGAAACTGTAAGTAAGGTGGCTTGCACATAGCATATGTAACTCTGAGTTACAGCTACCTGACAATAATCGCCACCAAAACAATCGTTTTTCCCTGAAACTGGAGCTTGCATGTATCTGTGGGCTCAAGAGGACTTTCAGTTAATTTTTCCAAGTACAAAATTCAAATCCCACACTAGGACCGGGTCCTGAACAGGGGATGTAAATGTAGGATACCTTTCAGGAAGGTTCTAATCAGAGGCAACTGGGACAATGGTTTGTTGTTCACAGGTAAATGAAAAGCAGAAATAGCATATAGGTGTACTTTTATCGAAGAATATTTTAGGCCACCCTCTGTCAGAGAGAGTAAGTAGTCCAGTATTCTCTGTGGGGAACAGTCATAGGGATCCAGTTTCCAGTAAGAGGCCCAAATGGAGAAATATTTCCATTTCATAGAGTAGGAGGACCTAGTAGAGAGCTTCTGAGCCACCGTGAGGATCTCTGCTACCCCTGGGGACACCTGATAACAAGAGAGGACTACATTGGCACAGGGAGAGAAGGTCCAGGTGTAGCAGGGAGCTGTTCTCCTGTGATAGGAGGGCTGGACAAAGAGGAAGAGGATTCCGATCCGAGATTTACAACAGCAAGGGAACCAAATTTGCCTCGACCAGTAGGGGCTATGAGAATCATTAATGCCCCACCTTTGACCAGTTTTAGGAGTACTCCCTGTATGAGAGGAAAGGCGGGGAAAGCGTAAAGAAATTTTCCTGTCCAGGAGCGAGACAAGGTGTCCAGCCATAAAGTTCCAGGACCGCTCTAAAGAGCAAAGAGAGCAGTTTGTGTTTTGCTGAGAGGCAAACAGATCTAACTCGGGTGACCCCACGGAGGACTACATTAGCTAAGACATCTAAGTGGCGCTTCCATTCATGAGCTCAAGTGTGAGATCTGCTCAACGTGTCTGCTAGGGTATTTGAAACACCTGGAATGTGGACAGCCAGAAGGTAAATGCCTCTTTGGATCGGCCCAGTGCCACACCCTCATGGATTCTCGGCAGAGAGGGTATGAATGGGTACTGCCTTGTTTGTTCAGGTAGTGGACTACTGTGGAATTGTCCGATTGCACATGAAGGCACCCCTGAGGAAGTAACATCTTGAATGCTTGTAAGTCGTACAGAACAGCCCTCATTTCCAGGACGATGATGTGAAGACAAGCTTCTAGCACAGTCCAAGAGTCCTGTGACTGAACCCCATGAAGATGGGCACTCCAACCCATCAAGGAGGCATCCGTTGTTAGAATGAGGTCCAGGACCTAGGGATGGAATGACATGCCCCACAGGAGATTGTCCCTGGACTTCCACCATTGCAGTGTCACCAGTGCTGGGGAGGACAGAAGGATTGAGACATTGAAGTCATCCCGCCTGGTCCTACTGGACCCTGAGGTTCCACTGAAGGATCCTCATATGAAGTCTGGCATGACAGACGACTGGGATGTAGCTGCCAAATGTCCCAGGAGTCAAAGGCAGTCCTTGCGGAGACATACCGACAAGTCTCTAAATGCCGAATGAGGTACTAATGGTATCCGCCTTGTTTCGAGAAGAGACATCATGCCCAGAGAGGTATCTAGTACTGCTTCTATATATTGGAGAGTTTGTGATGGGTGTACAGGAAAACTCTCTCATATTATTGTATGATATCTGTATTATAAATACATGGTCTGTGTATGAAATTTCAGAGTGTGAGGAATTTTGGCCTGTACGCTCTTTGATATTTATTCTGTATTTAATATTACTTATTTTACAATTTTTAGTACACCACCTTTTCTTAACATACTGCCCGTGTTCTCCCAGTTTTCTTTATTTTTATTTAATTTTGTTGACCGGGTAAGTGCACTAGACAAATCCTGCCTATTTTCAGGCATGACCCGGGGAGGGGATACAGATGAATGCCAACTGACCTTGAACCAGATTAAGCTGTTGGTGGTATTTTTAGTGAATGAGGAAATTTGGCCAGGACACTGGGAAATTCCCTACTCTGCTTTGCCTTGCTGGCGGCAGAGAGCGCTGTTGCAGCCTGTTGGGGCTGCTCAGTAGTGCTTCTGGATTGTGATGGAGGAGGAGGTTGCAGTTTTAGGCTTGTCTGAGTCTGTTACGGAGACGCTGAATGAAACGGAAACTCCTTTAAGGGAAACCGAGTTTGCACAACAGAGTGTGGAGATGCTTAAGACTGAGTCTCGGTCTGTTCTGGAGACTACTGGCTTGGATCCAGATTTGGAGGATGTGGGAGGCTTGGTGGCTTCCCTGAACTTGTCCACAGAACAACTAATGCAGCGTGATCGGCTGGTCGGAAGGAAAAACAATGCACTGTGCTGGAAATGACAGAGGGAACCGAGGGCGGTGGGACTTCAGATTTATCGTTCGTCGGATCTTCAGGATACGGGTTCTCGAGTTTGGCCCTGCGGCGATGAGTGCTTCACAGGCGGTAAGGCAACAGTTTGGGTGCCACAGAGAAACTTTCCTATCCCACGAAGGACTGGTCAGCTGAAGAGGCTCTCTGTGACTCTGGATGGCTCCGGACTGCAGCTGGACAATGGATCCTGACCCAGAGTGGAAGGACTTTCCAGCGGCTTCTTCAGCTTCACCATTGCATGTAGCGCTGTTAATGATCTGAGCTCAGGTATGGACTGCCCTGAGGGTTCTGGGGATACAGACATGGCTGCGCAGCATTTAGGGAACGTCCTTGGCCTTTTCTAGGCCAAGCACGTTTGTTAAATCTAACAACAAAGTTTCTGGTTTGCAGGAAGGTGTTGCTTCTAATTCCTCAGAGGTAAAGACAGGTCTGCAAAACCTAGAGTGCCAATGTCCGACTTGTTTAAAATAAACTAGGCAAGCCCCAAGACGGAATGTGGTTAAACTGCGTTATAGGGGTGGGTTGCAAGTCCACCCTGATAGATATTATGTTGCCAATAATCTATTGAAGGGTTCTATGAATTTTTTCCAGTCGATATCTTTGCTTTGATACACATCTCTGGAGAAGACTCCTTTGATGTCAATTTTAAAACATCTCGTGGTCTGGAGAAATTCTGGGACAAATACTCCACACTGAAATCTACCCTCTTTGAGTCCCTTTACGCCTTCCTCTCACAAAACCTCAAATTAGACACATTACAATTATGTTTAGAAATGAAGGGTGAATGTTGGCAATATCTATCACTGGTTGCAGAACAGGTGCGATATTTTAGGTCCTCCCAAAGCCATCCTGGATTTAGAGGGGATCTGGACAGGTAGTTGGAAATTTAAGGTAAAACTGTTCCAGGTTAATAGCGAGGTTGTGCATTTACCAAACAGTTTTTGAGGGGAAGGATAGAGGGTTTGTTTTTATGGGGACAACCTCGTGCGTGTTATAAATGTGGGCTAAATCCCATATTAGTAGTTCCTGTGATCTATTTAAATGCTGTCTTTGTGGGGGTATAGGGCATTCGGTGGACAGATGTGAAAATATTTTCAATGTAATTTGTGTGACTTAAAAAGGCATGCTTTTCACCAATGCCCTTGGGCTACACAATAGGTCGGGAGGATGGGATCAAGAAGATTTGGTACACAAAGCTCAGGCTAAGAGGGGGATTGTGTCCTTCCACACATACTACTGAGGTTGATGCTGGAACTGTACGGGAGAGTGAGGATGGCTTCACCCCACTGCAGAGGAGGTGGCTCCCTTGGTTCCTGCTTCTGTGACCACTGTTCCACTGCCTCTGTTCCTCTGGTGTTCCGGATTCAGTCTCAGTTCCACAGCAGGCATCTTCTTCCATGCCTCCGCCCTTTGAAACTGTTAAACCTAGAAGGTTCACTAGGGCCTCTCTCAAACACTCAGCAGTTAGTCCTATTTCTGTGGAAAAATGTTTTCTCCCTTACAGAGTCAGGGAACAGAATCAGATTTGGAATCTGATACCTCTCATCGCTCTGAATTAATTTGGAAGGCGAGGACAGCGAGACTACTGAACTTGCCAAGAAGAAAAAGGAAAAAAGGTAAAAAGGAAGGCAAGTTTAGTCAAAGAGTGGGTCCTGAAGCTAACCTTTGCTATCATGGCTACTCTAAAATTAGTTTCCTTCAATGTGTGTAGTATTAAAATTTTAAAAAGAGGCTTTCCACTTTTTCTTTTTTAGTACTCTACAGGTTGATATCATTCTTCTTCAGGAAACTAGATTGTCCTCTCTTGCTGAAATTGAACAAGCAAAGAAGAGATGGGTTTGGGGCCTTCTTTTGGACTTTTGGGCCTGATGTGGCAGGTGGGACAGGGATTCTGTTTACCTCCACCTTATTCAGGATCTCTAAATTAGTGGATATTTGCCTTGTCGTGTTTTACTTTTGGACTTCTGTTGTCAAGATTTTGACTTTCGTCTTGTTAATATTTATGCTCCACAACTCAAGACTGCCCGGATTAAGTTATTTGATGAAGTTAAACCTTTTCTTTATACCAGACGGCATATTATTTGGGGACTTTAACTGTGATATCGACTCTAAATTTAAGGGTGACTCTCAGAAGAAAATGTACTGTGATTCTCTGGCTTTGAGGCAGACAGTTAAGGATGCAGGCCTTACTGATGTGTTTAGGACTCTGCATGCTACTGGGGTGCATCTTATCGTAGGAATGTTTTTTCCACCCATATTGATCTAATTTTTGTCTCCAAATATTTGACTTCCTTTTTTCTCAGGTCAGACTGACAGAATTTTCGGAGCATCATATTTTGACTGGTTATTTGAGTTTAGCTAGGATACCTCCTAAGGTGTTTTCAGCTGGTCCCAGATGGCGCTTGAATGTGTCCTTTCGGAGGCTGAGGACTGTGTGGAAGGTTTGGAAGTTTTATTTGCAGCACGTTATTCCACTCTTTGTTTATATGAAAACCTATTTGAATGGTGGAAGGACACTAAATCTGAGATCAGGTCCTTTTACTTTCTAAAGGGAAACACAAAGCTAATTCTAGATATCTTACCTACTTACAATATCGGAATCAGCTATATAAATTAATGTCTTTACCCTAGAGATAAACTACACTTTCAATCGCAGATTACTGAAATTAAGAAACAAATGTCCCTTATCAATATGATAGGGCTAAATCTTTAGACTTGGAGTTCAGATATGGGTTACAATCGCAGCCTGCCTCTGATCCTTATAAGGCCTGTAAACAGCACCTTGACAAAACACTGATGACAGGGTTATTGTCTCCTATGGTAAAATGGTGACCCCTGATTTAGAAATGATGAATGTAGTACAGACCTTTGTCTCTGACTCTTTTAGTGGGGATCCTGGTTCCACTGAAACCTTACCAGCTGAATTTTCAGTCCTTCTCCCTGTTATGGATGCAAGTTTCACAAATTTTAGTACAGCCTATTTCTTCCCTGGAAGTGGAAGGTGTCATAAAACCCTAAATTCCAAAACTTCGCCTGGTTTAGATGGTATACCTAATGAGTTTTATAAGAAATTTCTTCCTGTTATGAGTTTTTTTTGCCACTAGTGTTTAATTTTATGTTACCTCTGACTTGGGCTTTCCGATTTCAGTATTTCTTTATTGAAATTCATTTATAAGAAAGGTGATTCTTCTTTACTGACTAATTGGAGACTCATTAGTCTCCTTAACAGTGATTATAAGATTCTTTCTAAAATTCTTACCAATAGATTGGCATTGGTTACTGATTCTCTTATTCATCCTGCACAAACTGGCTATTCCTCAATGCAAGATTCAGCATAATCTATATCTGTTAAGAGAATTATTTGAGAGTAGTAATATGGGGCGGGATCTGACTTTAATGTGGCACTAGATCAGTTTAAGGCTTTTGACAGAATTAGACACCCTTACTTGTTTAATTTGTTGCTTCATTATAATATTCCACGTCCCTTTGTGCAGTGGATTACTATGCTGTATTCTGATGCTACAGTACTCCCACTGGTGAATGGTCTAATGGGGTCTGAGATCCCGAGTTGCAAGAGGGTTTGCAGGCTGTCCTTAAGCCTCTCTTGTATACATGATGCTTTAGATCCTATAATTCGTTATATTCAAGGACATAGCTGTATTGCAAGGATTGCCCCAGATATTCTCTGCCTTTAGAGAAAATCACTGCATATGCGGATGATGTGACCCTGTTGATGCACAATGAGGCTTCCCTTCAAACTGCACTACTCTGTTTCAAGACTTGGGAGGTTATTCTGGAGCTGAAATCAATACTACTAAGAGTTTTATTTTTTCTTTACACTCTGCTCAGAGTGTCATTTTGAAACGATGGGTATTCCTTTTGTAACCACACTCGTAAAATTTGGGGGTTTGGTTTGGCCCTGATGATTTGGTTACTTTCAATTGGGAGCAGCAGTTAAGTATAGGTGAAGGTAAAGTTAATTTATGGAAGCAATGGAAATTTGAGAAGAAGAAACATGTATTTATCATTAAAAATTTCTGTTACCTGTTTTTATATTTAAGCTATCTCTACCACCTCCGGTTAATTTAGAAACCAGACTCTATAGTATTTTTTTCAAATGGTATGGGGCAATAGACTGAATCTGTCTGACGAAATACCTATTTGCGGTTAAAAGGGTGGATTGGCCATGATTAACCTATTGTCTTTATCATTCCATTTTTTATTTAATTCCTTTAGTTATTTATGGGACCGATAACTTTAACTTGGCAGGTCTGGTCACACTTTGTTTGGGCTCGATTCTTTCACAAATGGACTGTTTTGCCCCTAAAATCTTAAAGCAGGATCAGTTATCGTTTATGGGATTTCCACTTTAAAGAAATGCCATCAATGGAAATTGTTGTTTCATACTTTGATGTTACATTCTAGGAAATCCTTTTATACTTATATAGATTTTGAAGTACAGGGCATGATTTTGCTTTTTCCAGAGTGTGTTCCAACCAGAATGACTTTTGCCCTCCACAAATTAACTGATTTTAGGCTCCTGCCTTTGTGTGGGATATAGTATGGATATCTGTTCAGGGTCGATTAGGGTGCATGGCAACCTCAAATATAAACCTTTAATAGATAGATTTTGTCCGAGACCATTATGTATTAATATAGAAGAAAGTCTTTCTCATTTTTTCATTACTTGCTCTTTTGTTAAAAGTTTTGGACTGATGCTGCTGTTCATTGAGGATGCCTTTATTGTCAAATATTACTTATAACACTTTACTTTTAGGGATTATACTGGGGCTTGGAACATTTATCATCCTAGTACTTTGAATGTTTTTTTTTTTGCTTTACTTCAGTTTTATTTATGGCAAGCTAGATGTCAATTTATATTCCAGCAACAGCTTGTTTTATCTTCTACTATAATGTCTCAGGTTGAGGATGGTTTACTAACTGTTAAATGCAAGGATCAGCAGAGATTTACTGACGTTAAGTTTTGTTCCTTTTGAATCATTTCTTTTCTGATTTTGATACCCTCTGTTCACCTTCATATTGCTTTTGTAACCTATTATTATTAATCTTTGTATGTTTGCATTGTATCCTGATTTATGGTGATGTTATGTTTTTTTGTTCAATAAACTTCCCTACTCTTTCGATAAGTGCCATGGGATCTTTAACATCCACCTGAACTACCACCAATCCAGGCAGATGGGACTCGGTTTAACGCCCTCATCTGAAAGACGGCACTCAGAAGTGCAGCACACCTCTCATGCTGCACTACAGTATCAGTACTGGGATATTAACCCAAGTACCAGATGGGAACTGAACCCACAGCCCTCTGATCTCCCGGCCTCAGAGGTGAGTGTGCTACCTACTGAGCCACTGACACTTGAGTGTGGAGTGCCTGTATCTTTAAGTCTGACAACGGTTTAAAAGGCTCGACGGTGTTACTTAGCTCAGAAAAGGTAAGAATATACCTAAGTTCTCTTACAGAGTTTTAAGGTTCATTTTGATGCCTGGTTAGGCTCCCGGCTAAGGATTGTACCGTATTCCCGAGAGTATGTATCCGAGCCTGTTAATTGGGTATGCTAGCATAAGGGTCGCAGTTTGAATCCCCCAGAACTTGAGACCACAGGTGATTCAGACCCAAAGCAGACAGGAGGGTTACCGTGTCTGTTACCTGTTCACACTATTGCGCTTCTGATGTTGGCACTGTGGAGCAGAGGGCCTGACTCATGGAATGCGCTTGAGACAGATTTGGTTGGCAGCGGTGTGATAAAATATTGGTAACACAAGCTTTAAAAAGTTCAGTGTATCAGCTAATAATGTACCAGCTTGCAAAAATAAGGCAGTGATTTATTCTTTAAAAGAGAAAACAGAACAATATCATTTAGCTTGCAGTCAAAGTTCCTACCGCTTTCTTTTTTTCTAAAGTGCAAGTTAGAGTAGTCGTAGTTAGGGAAGAAGATGGCTTCCAACTACAGCGGATACACTGCAGACTACTTGAGGCAGTTGTGCCAGGACAGAGGAGTCCAGTATGAGGGAAAGCCAACAAGCAGAACCTCACAGATGTCCTGATGGCAGCAGATGCCCAGAGCATCAAGTCACAGACTATAAAGGACCAAACCTTGGGTGTGGAGGGGCCAATGCAGTGTCCAGATCCGTGAGGAGGACAGCAGGCCAGTGCGAGGGCCACAGCATTCTGGAGCCAGAAGCCATCAGGCTGCAGATGGAGTTATGGAGGATGGAGCTGGAGTTCCAGAGAGAAGACGGAGCGAGAACATTGAGCTGCAGAGGAGAAGAGGGAGCGAGAACAGCTAGAAGCTGAGCAGGAATGGCAAGAAGCAGAGCATGAACAGCGAGAGGCTGACCGTGAACAGCATGAGTGCCAGAGGCCACATGAACTGGAGAAGCTGCACCCAACCACCAGCACTTCAGAGCACGTGAGTGGCTTGGGTTTAACTGGAACTACAGGACTAGGTTACAAATTAAATTCCAAATTGATAGCAATTTAAAGAGAGGGAGGATATGGATGCTTTTAAATTCCTTTGAAAAATTTGTATTCAGGCAAATATTTCTAGAGGGTCCTGAGCTTCAGCTATTCCGCCATTACTGGGAAAGCTCGGGATGCACTGGGTCAATAGACAATGAGGACAATAATGATTACAGCAAACTTAAAGCTGCACTTTTAAAAGGTATGATTTAACTGCAGAAGCATAAAGAGCTAGATTCCTAAACTTAGGAGAAGCCCTGACATGAGCTATGAGGAGTTAGCCACAAACGACGCCAGTTTTTAAAACGCTGGGAAGGAATTGAAGCAAACTCTGTAGATAAAATTGAAAATGCTATATTGTTACAGCAGTTTTTTGGGCATGCCTAGCAGAGCTGAAAACCTGGCTGGAGGACCGAGATCCAAAACAGTGCAAGAGGCTGCTGAACTCTCTGACCGATATGCCAAGAGCAGACCTGCTCTGAGAGAGAATACAGCTAGCGTGGCAGCGCAGAAAGGGAAAAACGCCTTCAGGGCAGCTAAAACCTCACTGCCTCCACCGAGCCCCAGGTCTCAAAGGAAAATTTTCTGAGAAAATAAATGGATGTTGGGTTTGCAAAGAAACTGGGCATATTGACAGACAATGTCCCAAAAGGACGAGCAATACACATGTTGGTGCTAGGAAAAAAGTGGGTTGTTTGTGTGTCTCTGGAAGCATGCCTGTGAACATGAGGGAACACATGCACCCAGTCACTGTGAATGGTGTACAGACACAAGGGTTAAGAGACACAGGCATCCCTGATGCTGGTAAAGGGATCTGGTAGAGCAATAAATGTGTAACTGTACAAGGGTTCACTGGGAGGAGAAAACACTGCCACTTGCTAGTGTTCCTCTAGACTGGAATGAAACAGGGGAACTGTGCAACAGGTGGTCAGAGCCAAAACTTTTTAGCAGTTGATGTAATTCTCGGCAAGAATCTCAAACAGAGGATGGTGTGTGCAGTTACCCATAGCCAAGCGGCAAAGGAAAACTGTGATGCCCTGGACCCCATAGAAGCCACTGGGAGTCTGGTTCCAGCCTGTGTCTCCTGATATGGAGACTAATGAAAGGGAGTAGCATTCCTGGTAGCAGTTAACCAAACAGCTACAGAGGGTTACTCCTAAGAAGGAGGGATGACTAATTTTCAGAGGGTTAGGGATGGCAGTGATCCTGAGTGTCCTGACGTAGAGCTAAGGACCCTAGTTTAGAGACTGAAGGGACCTGTCCCATGCCTTGGAATGTGTAAGGAGTTTGCAGCTGCTCAGAAAAAGTGACCCTAGTCTAAAGAAGCTGAGGACTTGGGCAGACTCTGACGGGCACAGGGAGGTGACGGGAAAAAGTTACTGGGACAAGGAACGCTGTACACGCAGGATGCTAAGACAGAGGGAGGTAGGCAGGCAGCTTGTCGCTCCTAGGGTACCGTGAGCAGTTGCTCAAGATTGCACACGATATTCCCATGTCTGGTCACCTGAGAATCAACAAGACACTACACAGTGATTGGCCCAGAATTTCTATTGGGCCAACTTCACCCAGCAGGTGAATGAGTACTGCAAGTCGGTCACCGGTGCCAAGAAATAGGGAAAGCAGGTAAGAAAACCAACCCACCCTAATTCCTTTGCCCATAGTGGAGGAGCCATTCCAGAGGGTGGGAATGGATACTGTGGAGCTTTTAAATACCCCAGCCTCCGGGAAATGGTTCATCCTGACTGTGGTGGATTATGCCACCCAGCACCCTGAGGCAGTCGCCCTATCCTCTCTGGACAGGCAAAGTGGCAGATGCCTTACTAGGATTTTCTCCCGTGTTGGGTTTCCGCAGGAGATTATTACCGATCAAGGGGTTCCTTCATGTCAGACCTGATTAAATGTTTGTGGTAAAAGTGCGGGTTGTGCAGAGACGACGACACTATCACCCACAAGCCAGTGGGCTTGTGGAAAGATTTAGCAGTACCTTGAAGTCAATTCTCCATGCATTTGCTGAACAGCATGGGGGGACTAGAAGAAATACCTTTCCCACCTGTTGTTCACATACAGGAGGTGCCCCAAGAGTCGACAGAGTTATCCCCTTCAAGCTCCTATATGGACACTGGTACGTGGGCCCCTAGACTTGATCCGGGAGGAGGGAAGGCAAGCACGCACCAGGAACTCTCTATATGGATTATGTCATTAGGTTTAGGAAAGGCTGAAGGAGTTTATGGGGACAGCCCAGAGCAACCTGGTAGCTGCCCAACAAAATCAAAAGTGTGGTACGCACCGCAGAACCAGAGCTCGCTCATACACGGTAGGTCAGAAAGTCATGGTCCTTATCCCGTCCGAAAGACAAGCTGCAGGCTGAGTAGGCAGGATCATACAAAGTAGTCAGAAAGGTAAATGACGTAAACTATATTATAAAGTTACCTGACAGAAGCATACAGAAAGAATGTACCATGTCAACGTGGATGAAGCCATATGCCAATAGGGCAGACATGGTGTTTGCGGTGTGTAGTCTTGGGGAGGGGACAGACGAAGGAGACCCCTTCTGAACTTGCTGGAAGAAAACAAGCGGGAGTCCTCTGTAGAGGCAGTTAAACTGTCATCCCAGCTGGCCCCTGACAAGATCCAGGACGAAGGGAGGTTTTAGCAGACTTTGCCCCACTGTTTAGGACCAAGCCTGGACTAACTCCCTTAGCGACACACCCATGTGGAGACAGGAATGCAGGCACCCATAATGGGCGGACAGAACATCGGTGTCAGGGAGGCTGTCCAAAAGGACATTAGGAGGGAGGTGGAGAAATGCTGGATTTAGGGTAATCCAGAAATCCCACAGCCCTGGGCCTCACCTTAGTCCTTGTGCCCAAGCCAGATGGCTCTACTCATTTTGTGTGGACTATCGTGGACTGAATGCAGTCACTGGGTCTGATGCCCACCCGTGGAAGGACGAACCCTAGACAAGTTGGAGGGCAACCTACCTACGTACTACTGACCTGACAAAGGGGTACTGGCAGGTAGAGTTAACTGACAGAGCTAGGGAGATGTCGTCTTCATCACTCCAATAGGATTACCTGAATTTAAAGTAATGCCTTTTGAATGAAGAACGCCCAGCCACTTTCCAAAGGTTGGTGAACCAGGTATACTGACAAGTCCTGACTATAGCAGACCCTTTACAGTCCAGACCGACGCCTCAGATGTGGGTATTGGGGCAGTGCTGAGTCAGACATCCAACCAAGTGAAGGATAACCCCATCATGTAACTAAGTAAAAGTTACTTCCCAGGGAGTAGGCATACTCTACTGTGGAAAAAGTGTCTTGTCATGGTGTGGGTCTAAAGAAGTTACAGCCATACTTATACAGACAGCGCTTTGAGGTACAAACTGACCACAACTCCCTGGTTTGGCTGGCACAAATGGGTAAGACGAATGGTAGACTATTAAGATGGAGTCTTGCCTTGTAGGGGTATGACCGACTATCTCACATAGGGCTGGTGTAGCAAACACAAAATGCGATGATTTGTCCCGTTGTTTTGAGGGTGTAAACTGAATTTGTGGAACTCATCCTATGTAGGAATAGAGGCCCCAAAATTCAGTCTAAGGAGGGAGGAGTGTCATGGGAAAACCTCTCATATTATTAGTGTATGATATCTGTATTATAAATACATGGTCTGTGTATGAAATTTCAGTATGTGAGGAATTTTGGCCTTTAACATCAAAGTGTCAGAGGCTGAAAACTACAGGAGGCAATAAAACTGACCAGGAACAATTTAATTAAGACTTCCTTAAAGAAACTTCATTTTATTACCTCTGTATGACCTGCCTAGGCTTTTGAAGTGGAAGCTAAATATAAAGTTTATGACGTCAGGAGAGAAAGGGTAATTTGGCTGTTCTTATCAAGTTTAACACCTAAATGAGAAATGCTGGGATTACTAAGATCAAAGGGAAATATTTAATTAAAGGATGTCATATTTAGGATTTTTTTTTTCAGATGTTCCATTAATTAAATCTACCTCCTGGTAGAAAGTATGTTAGAAGTAATTCTGAGGAAGGGTCTAGCTGGCCTCATCCAAAAGGGTGGGGAAGACAAGAGAAAAGACATGTAATGTACATGAAGTGATATCTCTTGGCTCTGAAAGAAAAGGGTAACATCTCTTTAACTTTAAACACACTTAGAAAGGTAATACTTGGAAAGAAATGTAAGCCTTTTGTGGTAGGAGTGTTTAGTCTGCAACTTCCTGTTTATTTCAAATGAGTGTACGCTCTTTGATATTTGTTCTGTATTTAATATTACTTATTTTACAATTTTTAGTAAACCACTTTTTTCTTAAGATACTGCCTGTTTTCCCAGTTTTTTCTGCACGTGGAGTGCCTGTATTTTTAAGTCTGACAATGGTTTAAAAGGCTTGATGGTGTTACTAAGCTCGGAAAGATAAGAATATACCCAAGGTCTTTATAAAGTTTTAAGGGTTTATTTTGGATACCTGGTTAGGTGCCCCTGGCTAAGGATTGTATCGCTTTCCCGAGGAAAGTACATATCCGAGCCTGTTAACTGGGTATGCTAGCATAAGGTTTGCAGTTTGAACCCCCCAGAACTTGAGACTACAGGTGATTCAGACCCAAAGCAGACAGGAGGGTTTATTTAATTCACAAATCGGATTTATAAACCTTGAGTCAAAGACTCACATATATAAAGCACCTCGTCACAGGAGAGGGAGACAAATATATTTGTGAAGCAAGACAGTGGAGAACAATACAGGTGAGATACAAAAGAGCATACAAAGCAAGGCATTTCAGAGAGCAAAATAGGCTAAATACAGAAGAGCATACTAAACTAGCTATTTAGTGTCCCAGTGGAGCACTCAGGTTACAGTGTGGTATACAGACTACAACAAGCTATTCTAAGTAAACAGCACATACGTACTACCATAAGAGACAGACTGGTTCAGAACGGCGCTTGGAAAGCCCTATAATGGCCATTCACATCTCCGAGTGTCAGTGAGGTGTTTACGTGGGCGATTTTGAAGGGCTGATTTTGGAGGTTTGTAATGTGCGTGGGGAGGAGTTATACCAGGAAGGTGATCTGTAGTGAAAAGACCTTTGGGCGAGCAAGGTCCTAGCTCTAGGCACCTGGAAGGTGGCTATGGTAGTATTATGGGTGTACCAAATGGGAGGCCCGCTGAAGGGGTGTAGGATTCTGGGGCAGAGCCCAAGCAGAGCCTTTTTGACAGTATACAGGTGTGGTATTGCATGCTCTTCAAAAGTGAGTATGTTTGCTGGCATGTGTGAGTTCTGCTGGGGCACCGGGTCAGGAGCTTGCAGGCTTTGTTGATAGAGGTCTGACTTTGGTGAGGGCAGTAGGGTCAGCAGCTGCATAGGTAGGGAATCCATAATCAACCAAAGACAGGATGGAGGAAGTGATAGCCAGCCGAGTGCAAACTCAGGGAGGCAGTCTTTGTGGTGGTAGAGGAGTCCAATCCGGGCATTCATGACAGAGGACAAAGAGTTAAGATGGGCATGGAAGGAGAAAGCTGAGTCTGAAGGTGATGCCCAGGTATTTGTATGTTGATACCTGTTCAAGGGGTGGAGGGTGCTGGGAATGATGAAGGGGAGCATTTCTGGAGTTACTTATGTGTGAAAAATCATAGATTTCATCTTCTTGAGGTTCAGAACCAGACGATGGTTGAAGAACCACTTTTCAGCTTGGCTGAAGGCAAGTTGCAGGGAGCTCTGGAGTGTGAGTGGGTCGGGTGTGAGGCGATGAGGACTGCGCTGTCGGCGATAGAAGCATTTTTACCTGTGCAGGAGCTGGGGAGAGTGTTTAAAAGAGACTGAACAATGTGGAGCCCAGGATGGAGCCTTGAGGGACCCAGAGCGATAGGTAGGGCAGCTGATAGGATACCATTTAATCTGACCCGCTGGGATCTATCCCAGAGGTAGCTGGAGAACCAAGCCAGAGGGTCAGATGAGAAGCCCAGCTGACGGAGGAGTCAAGCATTAGTGTGACACACAGTGTCAAAGGCCTTAGATAGGTCAATGAACACTGCCCTGGTGATCTCCCCAGCAGAAAGTGCAGAGTGCATTTGGTGGGAGAACTCCAATAGGGCTGTAGTGGTGCTGTGACCAGGGCGGAAGCCATGCTGCTCTGGGCATAGTATGTTATACTTGATAGATAATCCACGAGTTGGGTGGATACTATTTTCTCCAGGGCTTTGGTAGGGGGAATGGAGATAGGTCTGTAATTGTTTGGTAATGTGCGGTTCCATTTTTATGGATAGGGTACTTCTGACCACTTCCATACGCTGAAATGGCCAAGGATATGGCATCAGGATATGATTACCCTTTCTGTTACCTGTTCACACTATTGCGCCTGAGGTTGGCACTGTGGGAGCAGAGGGCCGGACCTGCAGAGTGCGCCTGTGACAATGGGTTCATCATAGACTTTGGTAGTTTACCATACCTACCATGGAGAACACCTCTGGGTATGGCTCAGGGTGTATTCCAGCATGGGACGTTGGACGCCTTTAGGAGCCAGTCATCCAGGTATGGAAAGACGTGCAGACCCTCCTGGCGAAGGGTCCCCGCCACTGCTGCCAGGCACTTCATAAATACCTTTGGGGCCCAAGAAAGACCAAAAGGAAAGGAGCAAAATTGAAAATGATGGCCCTGAAACTGGAATCATAAGAACCACCTGTGTTCAGGATGCAGCAGGATATGAAGGATACATGCCTTCCATGTCCAGGGAACACAGCCAGTCCCCGCATTTCAACAGGGGAAGCAGGGTGGGCAATGTCACCATCCTGAATTTCTTGTACCTTATATAGAGGTTGAGACCTCTGAGATCTAGAATGGGACGCAAGTCCAGATCCATTTGGGAACCAGAAAAACAGGAGTAATATCTCAAGCCTCTTTGATGCAGGACCTGGTTCTATGGCATGTTTTTATAACAGAGCATCTATTTCTGCTTGCAGTACTACAGCATGGTCTGGAATGTACTGTGAGACCCAGGGAGGTAAAGGAGGAAGAGGAGGACTGTCAATGTATGACTGTACTGGATCAACTGAAGGATCCACAGGTCTGATGTGATCCTTGCCAACCTCTGAGGTACAGTTAGAACCTGCCCCTGACGGCCAAGGAGGGGTCTCTGCCTCCATGGCTAGACACAGTCCTTCAGACTGCGGGGCTGGCTCTGCAGAGAGGCAGCAGAGACATATCGAGATGTCTTTGAGAGAGTTCTGGAGCCTGGCAGGCTAGCCAAGCCTTGCATTTGTGAGCAGGCTGCCTCTGAGTAGTAGGTTTACCTTGGAAGAGCAGCTCGAAGGATCCCTTTCTGTGCAGGCTTCACCTGAGGGCAATATAGGGTCCAAACTGACTGAAGGTTACGACCCGAGTCTTGTAGGTCTTTTAGAATGTCTTGGGTCTGTGGCCCAAAACGTTTGTCCCTTTAAAGAGGGCATTAAGGATAGAATGTTGACATCCCAAGTAGAATCCAGAAACTCTTAGCCATGCATGGTGTCTGAGGCAAACACCCACAGATAAGGCCTAGCAGAAGAATCAATGGCATCATAGGTAGCCCTGAGTAGGTGGCAGCAGACAGCCGCAGCAGTGGAAAGCTTTGCATTAAGGTCCTCTTGAGGCTGGCCAGGCGGAAGGGACTGGATCAATGTCTGAGTGGTCTTAAGGATCTCTTCCTGACATTTGAGGAGATGGCCTACATAGTTTAAAATGCAAAGGGCCACAGTAGTCGAAGCACATACCTCTTCCCCATGATATTCAATTTTGGATTCTTTATCTGGGGTTGAGCACTCAGTGTGTTGCAGTCTTGAAAATTCATCATGAGCCTGTGGAGGTGTACAAAAATAAGGGTGGTCCACAGGGGCCTATAAGGTTTTTCCACTTTGTGGGGAGTAAAGGGATCTGGAATGGTTGTTGCCGGGCAGTCAACATGGCGTCCCAAAAGTATCCACAAAGAGAGGGACGACTACTGAGGAGCTATCAGGAAAACCCAGGTATTTGGCCAACTTGCTGTTTTGAAGCATCCTGTTCTATAGTGTGGAAACCAAAGGTTTTCTGCAGATGTACTATAATATCCGAAAAGGAAGGGTCATCTGGAGGAGAACAGGTGAGGACCTCCTGGACATCTCCGGAATGGAAGACATCTCTGAGGAAAAATCTGTGAGCTATAATCCTGATCCATGTCCTCTGCCCCTCCTCCTCTAGATCCTAGACCTGCAAGAATGGGTCATCAGCCCTGGGACGAAACTCAAGGGAGGAACTCCTGTCCTGGAGGCCAAAGAACACCTGGAGGGATCGAGTTAGGGACCACGGCCTCTCCCACAGGGCAGGGGAGGATGTGGTAAGGCCCATAATAGATTGGACCAGGGCCTGGACATCCACCATGGCCAAGTGACCCTTGAAGAAGGAGGGCCATGGACTGGATGGGTACCACCGAGGGATGGCCAAGGACAAGGCACCCAGCTGGCTCGTTGGTATGGTGGGCTGAACTTAAGACCCCAAAACAGAGGATGGGGAGCACTCAAAGAGGCCGGCCTCAAGCCATTTGAGGCGGTGTTATGATCGGATTTAGGGCACTCCATTGACAAGGTAGGTAGGCTTGTGAGCCCAGTCAATGGGAGGACCATCTATGGGGTTGAAGAAGAAGCCAGGGTCCACCGTCGACCGGAGCACCATCGACGGATCAGCCAGGACTGGCTAGAGTGCCCTGTCAACAGGAGGCCTGTGAATGCTCAGTCAAGGAAGGACCATCTAAGCAGATGCAGCTGTGCGCGACGGATATCTGACTATGCAAGTTGGCATAGGCAGTGATGGAAGCTGCAGCACAACTGCGGTCATAACCTGAGGGGCCTACTACCTCGACAATGGAGAAGACGGTGTGTGTTCAGTGGGAGCCTCCTACTTCCCTTGCTGAGGAGCTTGAGGTCTTGATGATAAAGATGGAGGCACAGGGGAAACATGTTTATTCTTAGAGGAATATTTCCTCCCGGACCCAAACTCTGTCGACGATGAGGGTTCACCCTTCCGACACCGAGGATGAGGTGGAAGACTCCCCGGCAGTGGAACACTGTTGCTGCTCCAAAAGGCTACCTTCTGTTCCATGAGGTATTCCCTTAGCTGCTGGAGCCTTTGGCGCCAGTAGCCTTATTGAACCAGCCACAGAGGATATACTCCTGGTGCCGTGTTCTGGACCAAGGCACCGAACACACACTTCGTGGAGGTCCTCAGATGCGATTCTTTGGCCACAGGAACACTTCCAAAACAAGGGTTCCAAGACATCAGTAGATGAACTCTTTGGTGACTATAGAACTCCTTGTCAACGAACTGTAGAAAACTGGTACTTTTGAAGGAGAACTTGATGTTGAGTCGGTCGTAGTTGGAAAAGAACTGAGGAGTATCAGGAGCCTCCTTTTTATATGTGCAAGAGCACATCAGATAACAGGAAGGGGAGGCCCTTGAGAGACTGTTGGGAAATCATCCAGAGGAAGTAATGCCTACAGCTGGATATCCCATATGTTATGGCCTGCTACAAGAAACTGACTCAAGAAGATCTACAGTGTAGTTAAGCGACACTTAACATACCTCCAGAACCCACTCATCTGTGGTGATCTCACGCCACTGTTTTAATGCAGGAGCTCCTTTCCCTACATTTCACCAAGGCAATAGCCTGGCGGGGGCCAGAGCAACCAAGGCAGCTATGCCACTGGAACGGATTCCTGGACAACAAGCAGAAGGGGCTAGGAAAAGGACCACAATCTCTGCCACGGCCCTGCTGACAGTATGAAAAATTACTCACCTTAGTAATGCTGTTTCTTCTAATGGAGTCTTGCTGTATTCTGACCTATGCAGTTAGGTCCTGCCTTCAATTGCCCCGAGAACAAAGAGTTAAACTTTCCATGGCCAGCATGGAATGTTCACCACGAGCTCGTTGAAGCCCTGTCTGCTGCTGTTTAAACTGCAACCGTCAGATCTTTACGAGCAAAGACTCACTAGATATTCTGTGTGGAAACTGTAAAATTTTTACTAGCCAACTGGCAAATATATGTATATATAAGGTTTTTGGTTTCAAAGGAAGACTCAAGTCAGGAACCCCAAAACAAAACACAACCACTCACCCAAACCAAAAGAGGGTGAAAAAGGACACCCCTAAGGTGCCAGCACTGCTCCTGCCCACCCACATCCCAAAATCTAGGATCGGAGGGAGGCGGGGAGGTCAGAATACAGCAAGACTCCATTAGAAGAAACAACATTACTAAGGTGAGTAATTTTTCTTCAAACAACATGAAGTCTTGCTCTATTCTGACATATGCAGACTACCAAGCAGTACCTCCATGGAGAAGGGACTGAACCTACTTTGGAAACAGGCTCTGAAGTACTGCTGTGTTAAACCGAGCATCACTCTAGCCTGGATATCCAGAGAGTAATGCTTGGTGAAGTATGGACTGTTTTCCAGGTGGCTGCTTGACAAATTTCTAAGAGAGAATATCCCGGCAGCAGCCAGGAAGCAGCTGTACTCTAGTGGAATGAGCCTCAGGCCTGAGGGTGAGTTCTACCCAGTTTTCATAGCAGAATTGTATACAAGAAACAATCCACCTGGCAATAGATCTCTTAGTGGCAGGTTTGCCCTACCAACTTCCATACGTGAAGGAACAACTGCAGTGATTCAAACCTGTGACCCTTGGAACACTCTATGTAGTAGCTAAGGGCTCTTTAACGCCTGCTGTGTAGCCTCCTCCTCCTGAGGAGGAATGGTCAGAGAAGAACACAGGAGAGATATAGACTGGTTGAGGTGGAAATCTAAAACCACTTTAGGTAAGAACTTTCTGTTAGTTCTAAGGACCACTTTATCTCTGTGAAGAGAGATGACATCAGATTCCACTGACAGGGCTTGCAATTCACTGATACGCCTGCTAGAAATAATGGCTACCAAAACACAGTTTTCCAAGTCAAGTACTTAAGCTCTGCAGAGGATAAAGGCTCAAAGGGACGTTGCATAAGCTGAGCAATGCAAACATTAAGGTCCCAAGCAGGCAGGATCCTAATGCAGGGATTGGTGAGAAGCAATCCCTTGAAAAACTTCAAAATACAGGATGGGAAGATAGAGAGGAAGGCTTGCCTACTGACAAGAAAGCAGAAACAGCCAAGTGTACTCTATGGGTAGCTGGTCTGAGGCCCAGGCCATTAAGATGGACTATATAATCCAGAATCGTAGACAACTCAGCAGAGTCTGGAAAAATATTCTTCTAGAACACCAAATGCTGAATCTTTTCCATTTGGAGTTGGAAGTCTTCCTGGTGGAAAGCTTTGAAGCCTTAAGGATATCCAGAACCCCTTGGGAAAGATGCAATCTGCAAACTCTAACTCTTCAAGAGCCAAGCCTTGAGATTGAGAGACTGAAGATCTGGTACCAAATCCTCCCCTGGGAGGATGTCAACAGGTTGTAATTCCTGGGAAGAGACAGAGGAAGGTGGACTGCTAGGGACAGCAACAAGGATACCATGGCTGCCTGGCCCAGTCTGGAGCAATCAGAATCACTTTGCATGGTTGTGACTTTATCTTGACTAACACTTTTCCCCCAAAAGCATACAGAAATTTCCCTTCCCAGTTCAGAATCAGAGCATCCAGGGGACTGAGCCCAAGACCGGGGTCTGCAACAAAAGAGAGAAGTTGGTGATTGTCTGGGGCTGCAAAAGATCTATCTCTGGTGTGCCCCATCTCGAGAAAATCACTTTTAAAACTAGAGGATCTAGGGCCCATTCGTGATGGCCCTGGGATATTCTGCCAGTGCATCTGCTAGGATATTGTCTTTCCTGGGAGCTGAACTGCTATTAGAGAGGTTTGCAGGAATAGGCCAGGGACCACAACTTCATTGCTTCTGTGCACAAGGCCGTAGACCTGTGCCTCCTTGCTTTGCTGAAGTACCACATGGTAGTGGTGTTGTCTGTTCTGACCTGAACCACCTTGTTCTGTACAGATTTGAGAAAGCTTGCAGTGCCAGAAACACTGCCCTGAGTTCCAAGAGATTGATGTGAAGCGATTCCTGAGGTGATGACAGTCCTTGGTGGTAAGATCCCCAAATGGGCTCCCCAGCCCAGCAGGGAAGCATCTGTGGTGAGTTTCACTGAATGAGACTGAGTGACAAATGGAACCCTTGTCTCAAATTGTCCTGATCCTGCCACCGCTGCAAGGCTTGGATCAGGGTTCAAGTCACTGGGATTAATTTGGTAGCTTATCCTTTCTTTGGGACCAGAAGGCTCTAAGCAGAACTGAATGTCCCTCATCTGGAATCTTACTCTTGGACCCACTGCGTGGAAGCTGCCATGTGGCCCAGAAGCTGAAGGAAATGCCTTGCTGGTCGAGACACCTGAAGGGTGAATGGCCGAGGGCTAGTTCCATAAGGTTCCTTGCCCTTTCCAGGGGAGAAGGCTCTTGCTCTTACTGTATCCAGTTCTGCACCTATGAAGGTGAGGAGCTGTACTGGTTTGAGAACTGACTTTGGAAGGTTGAGAAGGAATCCTAAGGAAGTGAGCACCTGCTTGGTCACTTGCAGATGTGACTTGACTTGGTCTGGAGACTGACCTACTATGAGCCAGTCGTCCAAGTATGGGAAGATGGAGATCTTTTTCTTCCTAGGAAAGCAACTACTGCCAGACACTTTGTGAAAACCCTTGAGGCTGATGTTAGGCCAAAGGGCATTGCTCTGAATTGATAGTGGCCTGAGGGCAACTCGAACCTGAGGTACTTTCTGTGGGAACACCTGATGGGAATGTAAGTAGGCATCTTTGAGGTCCAGGGAGGCTAGCCAGTCCCCTGGCCTTAGAGAGGGAAGGATAATTCCCAGAGTTACCATTTTGAACTTTGGCTTCAAAAGATGTTTGTTCAGATATCTTAGGTCCAGGATGGGCCGCCATTCTCCTGTCTTTTGGCAGTTAAGAAGTACCTGGAGTACAATCCTTTGCCGTCTGTGTAAGGTGGGAACCCTCTCTAAGGCTCTGAGAGCTAGGAGAGAAGAAACCTCTGCCTCTAGGGCAAGGGTCTCTGAAAGATTTGCAGGTGGAAAGGATCTGGTTCTCATCTTGAGAAATTTTTTGAAGCTGAGAAGTCCCTGGCTTAGTATTTCCAGGACCCACTTGTCTGATGCAAGAGACTTCCAGTCCTGGACAAAGTAAGCCAGCCTGCCCCTACTGGTATGGAAGAATTGGGCGGGCAGACCCATCAGGGTGTCTGCTTGGCAGGGGCTTTAGGCTGAGGGGTGGATGCAGGCCTGCTCATCCCCTTCTGCCTCTCCCTCTAAAGAACACTCTCTGTGAAAAGGAAGAAGAGCAGGCCTGAGTTTAGTAAAAGGCCTTTGGAAAGGCCTGCCCCTGCCCCTGGACTGCTGCCTTTGAGGAGTTGCTTGCTCTTCTTGGCCTGAGCACCCTGTACTCATCCATCTTTTCATGTAGTTCTCTGTCTGGTCCCCAAACAGAGAATTACCAATTACAGGAAAATCCACAGCCTTAGCCTGGGTATCCTGTGAGAGGCTAGTACAGCTGAGCCAAGCCATCCTCCGAAGAGCCACAGATGTAGCCATGACTCTTGATGAAACATCACTGAAGTCTACAGCAGCATGAACCTGTACTTTCGATGCCTCAATCCCATCTGCAGCCACCTGCTCCAGCTCCTTGGCAAGCTGGTCAGGGGCCTGTTTAGCCAGAGCCAGCACAGTGTCCCCTGGACTTCTGGTATCTAGCTGTACAGGCCATATAGTTAGCCTGCCTGAGTCCCAAAGATGCTGCCATGTATTGTTTCTTTGCCATGGCATCAATCTTCCTGGAGTCCTTGTCTGCGGGTGTGATGCCAAGGGAATATTTGCCTTATCACAGGCAGTAGCCTGCACAACCTCAACATGGCTGCTTTGCTGAAAATGAACATATGTCTGAGCCTGAGACAGTGTACCTTTTGTCCATTCGTCTGTCCACAGGAGGTATAGAATTAGGAGACTTAAGAATTTTATGTGTCTGTTTCCCAAAGGATTTGTGGAGGGAACAGACAGTCTCCTGGACTCTGGGATGTCCATCATCTCAACATAATCACGCTCTTCCTGATCCTCTACTGCTTCCTCCACAGGAAGCTGGAGGTCTCAGCCACTTTTGTAAAACATATAGTGTGACGGGACTCAGAAAGCCTAGGAGGTGAAACACCTGAAGGTCTGTCTGGGGAAATGTCTGGGTCAATAGGCACATCCAGACTTTCATTATCACCATAATCATCCTCATACTCTCCTCCTCCTCCTCTGGTTCATAAAAATCTTCCAAAGTATAATCCGAACTAGGGGAACCGATCGAACCGAGCCCCTGCCAGATGGTGCCAGTTCAGTCGGAACGAACTAGCGATTGCACAATCCTTATCGTCTTGGCTATCTCATCGGCAGTCGGAGTATGAAATTCTGGGTCCGAACCGACGATATATCTTTTCTTCTTTTTACCGAACCGACTCCTGAATCGGCTCTCCTTTGCCCAAAGAAGTATCAGCCCTGGTCAGAGGACACCTTCTGGTTCGTCAGAACTGAACCGGACTGGCCATCCAGGCCAGCGGACTTCTCGCCTCCCTTTCCCTCAGTCTACCTAATCTTTTTCCAGGGTAGACTTGGGAAAATTCTTGCAAATTTGGCAGTCTGAATCGAGGTGGTCAAACCTCAGATAATAAACACAGGTGGTGGGGATCAGCCTTGGCAAAGACTTCCCCACACACTGCAGTGTTGAAACCCAGTGGGCCCGCTTTTCTTGGGTTCTCAGACATGGCCAATCCTAACCAAAATTACTCCTTTTTTCGCAATCCGCCAGGCAAGACTCACTATTGGTTCCTGACCGTGTCACTGGTCTTGGAAAAAATGTAATTAAATCCGTTTTTTTTGAACCAATACGGACCAGTTACCACACTCTAAAGTAAGCACAAGCTTTTTACCTCAAACTGATCGGTTCAGCCGAACCGATCCACAATTACAAGTTCCACACAGAAACAAAACAAAAACCTATCTAGTACTCACGGTATCACAGACACAGACTTGAACCGACTAAGCAGTAACAGCAATTCAGTAGAAACCGACCAAAGCCAACACTTCAACCGACTTTTGAACTGGCAGCAGGAGAAATCTCCAGAGCGACTGTTCAGTGAAGCAGAGTAAAGAATCTGACGTTGCAGTTTAAACAGCTGCAGACAGGGGCTTCAACCAAGCTTTGGTGAACATTCCATGCTGACCATGGAAAGTTTAATTTTTGTTCTTCGGCAGTTGAAAGGTAGGACCTAACTGCATAGATCAGAATACAGCAAGACTTCATGTTGTTTGAAGCACGGTTTCCCATGGCAGCAGGCCTACAAAAGAGCCCCTACCACACCCTCTAGCAGCAGTGCGGTAGAGGAACTCAACAGACCTTAAAGTAATCTTAGGCGTCTGACACTACATAAGGCATCTTCAAAATCATAACCTAACAGTTTGGAGCCCTTAAAGGGACATTTAAAACTGCCTGTTGCACATCAGCGGTAAAGCCAGCCACTCTGAGCCAAGAAGGAAAAATTACTAAACCATAGTAACGTTGTTTCTTCTTAAAGGATCCCTCACTACATTTACACTTTAGCAGTTATCTCAGCTAAGAGTGATGCCCCAAAGATAGAACCTATGCAGATTTTTAAAATCTGGAATGTTGATTCAAACTCTGCATCCACACTCCACTTTGGCCGTTGCTCAGATCCGTTTCAGGCCAGAGTGGAACAGCAGCTAGTGAAACTAGCTAGAAGGGCTACCAAAGACTTTTAGAACAAAAAATTTTCAAAGAATTTTAAAACACGAAAATGAAAGCAGACTTGTGAAATTTTGTCATCTAACAATAACAACAAACTTGGAAGTTGTAGACACTACAGCAGTAATGCTCAAGCAACCTCAATGAAAAAGGAACCATTTCTGTGTGAACTTATTTCAGATTCTGGAAGAGGAGGAAGGGTTAGGTAGTATAAACATGGTGAGGGATCCCTTGAAAGAAGAAAAAATTACTCACCTTAGTAATCTTGTTTCTTCCAATGTATCCTTCCATATTCATAACTCTCTGCAGTTAGCCTGCCCAGAAGAACTGCCCGGAGAATGGAACTATATGCTAATGATGGAATCATTGGCACATGACAATATTCAAACTGCTGCCCTCATCTGCTGCACATTCTATCAATGTCTCAGATTTCTAGGAAGCCCACAAGGCAACCTAACTAAAGTGACTTAGTGAAAAACTGCTTGATACATACAACTCTGTTCTATGACTACCCCTACAACTGATACTAATGATTGTGGTATCAGACCTCCCTGAAACACCCAGAATCACCTGGGAAAAGACAAGCAAGTAAAAAAAAAACCACAGGATTAAGGTAAGTGTGCTTGTGTTTGGGACTACCAAGTTAGTAGACCATTCAGAGGCTCTGGTTCTGGAAGGTGAAGAGGAGGGAGAGTTATGAATATGGAAGAATACACTGGAAGAAACAAGATTACTAAAGTGAGTAATTTTTTCTTCTAACCCCAAACCCCATGTATTCTCATACTCATAACTCTCTGCAGACTTCAAAGCAGTACCTTTGGAGGCGGGCAGAGACCCTACTTAGGAAAGAAGCTCTGCAGGACTGCTGTGCCAAACCTGGCATCACTTCTGGACTGCAAGTCCAAACTATAATGTTTAGTAAAGGTGTGTACTGTTCTCCAGGTAGCTGCTTTACAGATCTCCACCTAAGGGATATCTCTAGAAGCTGCTGTAGAAGCAGCTGTGCCCTAGTAGAGTGGGCCCTGAGGCTGCTGGGGCATGTTTTCCAGATGTGTGTAACAAAACTGAATGCACTGAACTATCCAGTGACAGATTGATCTCTTGGAGGCTGGAGTGCCCTTCCCACATCCCCATAAGTAAGAAAAAGTTGCTGTTTATCAGCTCTGTGATCTTTGTGTGAGTTAGATAATAACTCAATGCCCTTCTAACGCTCAGACTATGGAGCCTGCGCCTCCTGAACTGGCATGTTCTGTGAAGAAGACTGGCAGTGTCATGGACTGATTCAAGTGGAAATCAGAAACCACCTTAGGAGAAATCTTCTATTAGTATGAAGTACTACTTTATTATGAAAAACAAATAATCCTTTTCCAAACACACTGCTTGCAATTCACTTATTCTTCTAGCAGAAGTGATTGCTACCAAAACACAGTTTTCCATGTGATATATTGAAATGTGCTGATGACATTGGCTCGAATGGAGGTTTCATAAGCTGAGCAATGCAAATGTTCAGATTCCATCCTGGGACTGGTTCTTTTATAGGAGAATGTAAATGAGATAACCCTTTAAAGAATGCTTTGAAAAAGGGATAGATGCAAGGGAAACAGTTTTCCTGCTGAGACAAAAGCTGTAATTGATCCCAAATGAACCTTCAGGGATGTATGTTTGAGACCTTGAGAGTGCAGTTCAGTAAGATATTCTAACAACAGTGAAATATCTGTCAGAGAAGGAGAAATATGTTTGGTATCTCACCAAACAGAAAACCTTTTCCATTTTGTACTATAGGTTTTCTTAGTAGATGGTTTTCTATATCCTTTTAGGATATCCAGAACAGCTTGGGAAACTTGCAAATTTGCAAACTCTAAGTCTTCAAGAGCCAGGCCTCGAGTCTGAGACATCTGAGGTTCGGATACAGGATCTTCCCTTGGTGGGAAGTTAACAGGTTATGTCTCCTGGGTAGGAGGATTGGTGTGGACAATGTCATTGACAGCAGAACGGGATACCATGGCTGTCTGGCCCAATTTGGTGCTATCAGTATCATGGACGAGGCTGTGACCTGAGTTTGAGTAACACTCTGAAGATGAGAGGAAGGCATACAGATGGCTTTCCTGACCAATCCAGGACTAGGGTGCCCAGGGGAATTGTACCCGACTGGTGGTCTGCAACAAAAGAGGGCAACATGTGATTCTCGTGAGAGGCAAGAGATCCACCTCTGGGGTGCCCCACTGTCTAAACACTGAGTCCAGTACCTGTCTGTTCAGAGACCATTAGTGATGTGACTGGCTGATCCTGCTTAAGGCATCTGCCAGAATATTGTCCTTTCCTGGTACATGAATAGCCTGCAGCGAAGCTTTTAGTGAGTAGGCCAATTCCCAAATTTTCATGGCCTCTGTGCACAGAGGGTCTTATCTTATTCCCCCTTGCTTATGTGAAACATTGTAGTGGTGCTGTCTGTTCTGACCTGCACCATTTTGCCCTGTATAAGCTGAGAGAAACTTTTAGGGCCAGAAACACTGCCTCAAGCTCCAACAGATTTATGTGGAGAAGAGACTCCACTCTTGACCAAGTGCTATGGGTAGTGTGCCTCCTATATGAGCACCCTATCCTAACAGAGAAGCATCTGTTGTATGAATGACTAAGGGATTTTCCCTCTGAAAGGGGACTCCTGTCCTTAGGTTGTGGACATCTGTCCACCACTGGAAGGACTGAATCACTAACCTTGTTACAGGAATCAATTTTGACATATGGTCTGTTTTGATACCAGGTGTGTCTGTAAATGAAACTGAATGTCTCTCATTCAAGTCTTGCTCCCAAGATCACTCCTGTTGCTGCAGCCATGTCCCAATATTTGCAAGTATCTTCCTGCAGGACATGGCTTTCCCAACTTAAATGAGGCAACCGGTTGCAGTATAGACTGAACTCTGCCCTCTGGAAGAAAGGCTCTGTTTTATGGTATTCAGGTCTGCCCCAATGAAATGCAGAACCTGAACTGGTGTGAGAATGGACTTTTCCTGATTTAGCAGGAAACCCAGAGAATGTAACAGATTTTTGTTTCCAGGTGTGTTTGCACCTACTGAAATTATTTTCCCACTACTAGCCAGTCGTCAAGGTAAGGAAAAGTATAATTCCTAGTTTTTGTAGGAATGCCACTACCACTGCCAGGCATTTTGTGAATACTCTTGGTGCTGAGGTGAGACTGAAGGTCAGTGCTGAGAACTGGTAATGACCTGAATGGAGTCTGAACCCAAGATATTTTTGTGAGACTCCCTTATGGGATGTGGAAATAGGCATCTTTTAAATCTAAAGATGCCAGCCAGTCTCCTTGCTGGATGAGAGGTAAAATTACAGATAGGGTAACCATCCTGAATTTTGGCTTTGCCAGGTATTTGTTCGGATGTCCTAGGTCTAGAATAGACTGCCACTCCCCATTTTCTTTTGGGCAAGAAAATACCAGGAGTAAAACCCTCTGCCCCTCTGAAGGACTGGCACATGCTCCACTGCTTTTATGCTGAACAGGGTTCGAACCTCCTGTTCTAGGAGCTGCTCTTTGAGGAGAGCGGCTGGTTTGAACAGCCGTGATGTCAGAGGAGGGAGGATTTGAAACTCAGAGAGAGTTCCTGGCTCACTAATTCCAATAACCACTTGTTTGTGGTTATGTCCTGCCAGAGCCTGAAAGAAGTGAGCCAGTCTGCCCTATACTGGTATTAGGGAGGCGGTCTTGGCAAAGGAGTCAGGGATTTTGTTTCAGTGGGGCCTGGGCGGATTGGGAACTCCTTCTGGAGCCCCTCTGGCCTCTGGCGCTATAATACCCAGTCTGCTGTGGGTATGGCTGCAGCTGTGGAACAGCTTGAGGCTGCTAGAAGGGTCTACCATAGGACCTTCCTCTACCTCCTCTTCCATAAGGCCTATAAGAAGTAGTAGGCCTGTCTTTGGATGAATTGCTCTTATAGGCAGTTTTGTATTCATCCACCTTTTCATATATTCTTTGGTCTGTTTGCCAAAGAAAGAATGATCCTGTACAGGAACATCCATGGCCTTAGTCTGGGTGTCCTGTGTGAGATTGTAGCCCTTAGCCAAAACCTTCTCAGGGCTACAGTCGAGACCATAACCCCAGCAGCATTATCACTGATCTGCTGCTATCTGGAACTGGTATTTAGGTGCTTCCAGTCCAAACCTGGTTGTTTTTGTTAGAGTCGTCAGAGATAGGAGAGGGAACCTTCTCGGACATGGCCAGAACAGACTGCCAGAGTGTCTTTTGATACTGTGCAGCATAGGCCTGGTAATTAGCTAGTGTGACCCCAGAGAGGCAGCCAGTACCCGTTCTTCGACATGCTGTCCATTTTCCTGAATCCTTCTCAGGAGGGTGAGAGGATAAAGGAACCCTCGCCTTCTCACAGGCTGCCTGTTGGACTATACCCTGATGATCAGGGTGAGAATAGAGGAATTCAGACCCTTTCCTGTCCTGTCCAACTGATACTTCTTGTCAGCCTTCTTATCCAGAGGCGTGACAGAGTTCAGGTTCTGTAGGACTGTAAATAAATCCTTCTTAAAGAATTTATTGATAGGCAGGAAGAAAAAATTACTCACCTTAGTAATGTTGTTTCTTCTAATGGAGTCTTGCTATATTATGACAATTGCAGTTTGTCCCACCATTAGAACTGCTCCGGAGGTGAAAGAGTTAACTCCATTCTAAGAATGGAACTTAGAGCACGAGCTCTATTAGAGAAGCTCTGTCTGGTTATTTCAAACACAAACTGTCAGATCTTTACGAGCAAAAACTCACTAAGGTCTGTGTGGAAGCTGTAACCTACACTAGCCAACTGGCTACCTAAATATTAACACCCAGTGCTGGCCCCAACACAAAGACTCAAGTCAGGGACCAAAAGTAATAGTATAATATAATAATATGAGAAGTAATATAAGATAAAATAAAACACCACACCCAAAACCCCAAGAAGGGTGGAAAACATATAATGGGCATAACTAGTGCCCACACTAGGCTGCCCACCCCATACCCAAGTAGAAGTTCTGAGAGGGGCAGGTTGGGGGAGGTCATAATATAGCAAGACTCCATTAGAAGAAACAACATTACTAAGGTGAGTATTTTTTCTTCAAACAACATGAAGTCTTGCTACATTATGACAATTGCAGACTACACAGCAGTACCTCCATGGAGGAGGGACAGAACCTACTTAGGAACAGGCTCTGAAGCACAGCTGTGCTAAACCCGAGCATCTCTCCTGGCCTGGACATCCAGGGAGTAATGCTTGGTGAAAGTGTGTACCGCTTTCCAGGTAGCAGCTTGACATATCTCTAAGATAGGGATGTCTCTGGCAGCAGCTAGAGACGCGGCTGTACCTCTGGTAGAATGAGCCCTCAGGCCAGAGGGGAACTCTCCCAGTTTCTGATAACAAAATTGGATACAAGAGACAATCCACCTGGCAACTGATCTCTTAGTGGCAGGTCTCCCTTTCGACCTCACCATAAGTGAGAAAAAGTTGGAGGATTCGAACCGTGACCCTTGATGCGTTCTATATAGTAACTTAGGGCCCTCTAACGTCCTAAATTGTGCAACCTCCTCTCACCAGAGGAGGAATGTTCAGTGAAAAACACTGAAGGGAGATAGATTGGTTAAGGCGGAAATCTGAAACCACCTTAGGCAAAACTTCCTGTTAGTCCTGAGGACTACCTTATCCCTGTGGAAAGAAATAAAGTCAGTTTCCACTGACAAGGCTTGCAACTCACTTATGCATCTGGCAGAAGTGATAGCCACTAGGAAAACAGTTTTCCAGTTAAGTACTTAAGCTCTGCAGAAGACAGAGGTTCAAAAGGGGTTGCATTAACTGAGCAATGCAAACATTAAGGTCCCAGGCAGGGCCGGATCCCTAAAAGGTGGATTAGTATGAAGTAATCCTTTAAAAACTTGGAAAATACAGGGTGAGCGGAAAGAGAGGAGGGCTTTCCTGCTGAAACAAAA
The DNA here is from genome assembly GCA_016271365.2 of Neoceratodus forsteri. Lineage (NCBI taxonomy): Eukaryota > Metazoa > Chordata > Ceratodontiformes > Ceratodontidae > Neoceratodus > Neoceratodus forsteri. Next base: position 611,851,118 of record CM028132.1, read on the forward strand.
GCAGAGACAGCTGCCAAATGTACTTTCAGGGTAGCTGGTCTCAGGCCCAGAGAATTAAGATGGACCATATAGTCCAAAACAATGGGCAAATCAGCAGATTCCGGGAAATATGTTTCCAGCACACCAAATGGAAAACCTTTTCCACTTAGAATTATAAGTAGCCCTAGTGGAAGGCTTTCCTAGAAGCCTTTAGAATTTCAAGAACACCCTGAGAAAGGTGTAGGTCAGCAATTCTAACTCTCAAGAGCCAGGCCTTGAGGTTGAGGGATTGAGGTTCGATACCAAACTCTCCCTGGGCACAGGTTAACAGGTTGTGATTCCTGGGAGACACAAAGGAAGATAGACTGTTAGGGACAGAAGGAGTGGTACCAGGGCTGCCTGACCCAATCTGGGGCAATCAGAATCACCCTGCAAGGCTGGGATCTGATTTTGACTAGCACCTTGAAAAGGAGAGGGAAGGGGAAAGGGATAAAGAAACTTCCTTCCCAATCCAGGAGAAAGGCATCCAGGGGACTGAGCCCAACACTGGGGCCTGCAACAGAACAGTGGAAGTTGGTGATTGTCTGGGGCTGCAAAAGACTATCTGAGGGTGCCCCATCTGGCAAAAACTATCCCAGTACTTGAGGATCCACAGACCATTCGTGATGGCCCTGGGAAATCCTGCTGACAGCATCTGCTAGGACATTGTCCTTTCCTGGAAGATGAACTGCTATGAGAGAAGTGTTCAGGGAATAGGCCAGAGACCATTAACCATTGCCTCGTGCACAAGGCCGAAGACCGAAAGTGCCCTCTGTTGTTGATGTACCACATTGTTGTGGTGTTGTTTATTCTGACTTGTACCACTTTGTTCTGAACAGACGAGAAAACACTTGAAGTGCTAAAAGACAGCTCTGAGTTCCAGCAAATTGATGTGGAGCAGAGATTCCTGGGGACCACACTCCTGAGTGGAGAGACCATGTGGGCCCCACCCCAGGAGGAAGCATCTGTAGTGAGGGTCAAGGAGTGAGACAGAGGAATGAAGGGGACCCCAGTCTCAAATTGCTCTGATCCTGCCACCACTGGAGGGCCTGGATCAGGGTTCGGGTCACTGGGACCAACTTGGAAAGGGGTCTCTTTTCTGAGACCAAAAGGCTCTCAAGTGAAACTGAATGTCTCTCATCTGAAATCTTGCTCCTTGCACTATGGCTGTGGGACGCAGTCATGTGCCCCAGGAGCTGCAAAAGTGTCTTGCTGGTCGAGAGACCTGCAGAGTGAAGAGGAGGCCAGAGCCACCAAGTTCCTTACCTCTCTAAGGGTAGGAAGCTTCTGGCCTGCTTTTGTGTCCATTCTGCACCTATGAAGGTGAGCACCTGAACTGGTTCCAGAACTGACTTTGGAAGATTTAGCAAGAAGCCCAGGAGGTGAGTAGCTGCTGGGTAACTTGTAGGTGAGATTTTACCTGTTCTGGGGATTGGCCTACAATGAGCCAGTCGTCCAGATAGGGAAAAACAACAATCCTTTGCCTCCTTAAATGAGCAACTGCTACTGCCAGACATTTTGTAAATACCCTTGGGGCAGAGGTGAGGCCAAGGGATTGCTCTGAACTGGTAGTGACCTGAGGGCAGTTCGAATCTGAGGTACTTTCAGTGGGAGCTTCTGATTAGGACGTGAAAATAGGCATCCTTGAGGTCCAGGGAGGCTAGCTAGTCCCTGGCCTTAGAGAGGGTAAAATCATTGCCAGAGTCACCATTCTGAACTTTGGTTTCAAAAGGTGTTTGTTCAGATATCTGAGGTCTAAAATGGGCTGCCATTCTCCTGTCTTTTTGGGGTAAGGAAATATCTGGAGTACAGACCCTTGCCCTGATGTAGGGTAGAGACCTTTCTACAGCTCTGAGAGCCAGGAGGGTTGAGACTTCTGTTTCTAGAGAAAAAGTCTCTAAAGAGTTTGCAGGTGGGAAAGATCTGATTCTCATCTTTGGTAACTTTTTGAAGCTGAGAACCAGACCCTGGCTTACTACTTCAGGACCCACTTGTCTGAAGTTAGAGACACCCAGTTCTGAATGAAGTAAGCCAACCTGCCCCCTACGGGTAAAGGAGAATCGGCCCTGGGCACCCCATCAGGGTGTCTGTTTGGCAGGCGCTTTAGGCTGAGAGGTGGGAGCAGGCCTGCCCACCCCGTCTGCCTCTGCCTCTGAAGAACCCCTCTGAGCATAAGCAGAGGAGGCCTGGGTTTAGTAAAAGGCCTGTGGAATGGCTACCCCTACCCTGGGGTCTGCCTCTGAGGAGTGGCTTGCCGCTCCTTGGCTTAGGCACTCTTATAGGTAGTCCTATATTCATACATTTTTTTCATATAATTCTCTGTCTGCTCCCCAAACAGAGAATTTGCCACCACAGGAAAATCCATAGCCTTAGTCTGAGTATCCTGTGACAAGCTAGTACACCTGAGCCAGGCCAACCTACGAAAGCTACAGGCGTAGCCATGACTCTAGAGGATGCATCATTAAAATCCACAGCAGCATGAAACTGCACCTTGGATGCCTCAATGCCATCAGCAGCCACCTGTTCCAGCTCATCAGCGAGCTGGCCAGGGGGCCTGTTTGGCCAAAGCCATGACAGTGTCCCATCTAGATTTTTGATACCTTGCTACATAGGCCATGTAATTTGCTTGCCTGAATCCCAAGGACGCTGCCATGTATTGTTTTTAGCCATGGCATCAATCTTCCTGGAATCCTTGTCAGGAGGATGTGAAGCCAGGGAATATTAGCTTTGTCACAGGCTGCAGCCTGAACCACTCCAACATGACTGCATTGCTGTGAAAGGAATTCTGTATCAGGACCTGACAGTGTGTACCTCCTGTCCATCTTTTATCTACAGGAGGCACAGAATTAGGAGTTTTAAAATCTTTATTGTTTGTTTCCTGAAAGATTTATGCAAAGGAATAGACAATCTCCTAGACTCTGGTATATCCATCATTTCTACAAAATCAGGTTCCTCTTGCTCATCCACAGCTTCCTCTAATGGGAGCTGGAGGGTTTCAGCAACTTTTGTAAAACATAAAGTGAGAGGGACTCAGAAAGCATAAGAGGGATTCTAAAGGTCTGTCTGGGGAGATGTCCGTTCAATGGGCACACCCAGACCCTCCAAGTCACATTCATACTGTTCATAATCATCCTCCCCTCCTCTGGTTCATAAACTCCTCAACATCATTCCCTGAACCGATGGAACCGACCGAACCGACCTTTTACCAGACAGTGGCGGTTCGGACAGGAACCGGAGAAAGTGACTGGACAATCTGAATAGCTCTTTGCTATCTCTGCAGCAGTTGGAGAAGTAATTTTGGGCTCCACACCTGCTGATTTTCTTATTTTCTTTACTGGAATTGGCTCATCCGAGCCAACTGCGTTGCCCAGGAAGTCTCGCCTGGTCAGAGGCACTCCCTCTGGTTCGCTGGCACGAACCGGCTGGCCATCCGGTCAGCGGACTTTTGGCCTCTCGCCCCTGAGCCTGCCAACTCTCTTATCCAGGGTGGCTGCAGGAAATTTTACAAATCTGGCAGTCTGAATTGAGGTGGTCAAACCCCAGACAATACACACATGTGGTGTGTGGGTCAGCCTTGGCAAAGACTTCCCACAAGCATCACAGTGTTGAAACCAGTGGGCCCGTTTTTCTTTTGGGTTTTCAGACATAATGCCAGCCTAACCAAAAACTTGCCCTTTTGAAACGGCAGTGCCAGGCAAGATAACTCTTATCGTTCCTAACCGTCATTGAGTCTTGGAAAAAAACGTAATAAATCTCGCTTTTTTAGAACCGATAAGAACCGGAACCGCACTCTAAAAGCTCTAATTTTGTAACTTCAAGTTTTAAAGCAAGCTGATTGTTTCTAAACCGAACCGATAACATTTACAAGTTCCACACAGAATAAAACAGAAATTACTTACGATACCACAGACAGAGCTTGAACCGATCGGTTTTGCGGTTAAAATAAAAATATTCTCGGTTAAACTGAACCGAGAAAACACTGTTTAAACCGAGAAATGAACCAGCAGTAGGAGAAATCTCCGGAGCGACTGTTCAGTGAGGCGGAGTAAAGAATCTGACAGTTTGTGTTTGAAATAACCCAGACAGAGCTTCTAATAGAGCTCGTGCTCTAAGTTCCATTCTTAGAATGGAGTTAACTCTTCACCTCCGGAGCAGTTCTAATGGTGGGACAAACTGCAATTGTCATAATATAGCAAGACTTCATGTTGTTTGAAACTCTTTTAGTGAGTGTTAACACCATCATCTCCATATATTCTGCCTCTTCCTCATCTTCTATGACCTCGGTGGTAGCCAGGTCAAGGGCATCTACTATTTTCCTTACAAAGGAAAAGTGAGAGGAAAAATCCTCAGGCCTTGAAGGACAGCCAAAGTCCTGCTCTGGTGAGATTTCCGGTTCAATGGGCTCACCATCGTCATCCTGTGGTAAGTTATACTCCCAGTATACATCTCTTGAGACTGGGGATCTGAGGAGAGGTAATCTCCTGAGCCCTTGGAGGAGGAGGTTGGAGAAGGTATAAACCCCTGAATTGCCTCAATGACTTTAATAGCCCTGGCAATTTCCTCAGCAGCAGGCAGACTGTGAGGCACAGAAGAATCTCTGTAGGTACTGTCTGGGGTTTGACGTGCTTGGTCTTCTTCAACGCTTTGGAGGGTACCGAGAGTCAGCTGGACCGCTCAGTCTTTTAGAGAGATTGAATCACCCTTATCAGGGTGGTAATAGAAGAAACTGTGGTTTCACCCGCTGGTTTGAAGGTGCAGGCTGGTTAGAGTCTGAAATACACCCTAATTTTATGCAACCTCTCCAACGTTTTCCACAGTTTTCTGTGGAAAGATTTACAAATGTCCAAGTCAGAATTCAAATGATTGGTTACCAGGCAGAGCACACAACTGTCATGTCTGTCTGCTCTAGCGAACACTTCCTCACATCTGACACAGTTTTTAAACCCTGGGGACCAGTCTTTTTCTTAGGTTTTCAGAATGATCCATTTTCAGGAGGAAAACCTGAACCGCAAAACAATCCTTTTTTTTTTTTTTTGCGGTCGGTTCAGGAACTGATTAGGTTCCAAAACAACCAAAAAACGTTTTTAAATTGGAACACGTTAGCGGTTCTCGAAATGATGACGTGGTTCTAGAAACCGGTTAGCAGTTAAACAGGAAACCGGGTTAGTGGCTTCAAACAAGTAAATACAATATACACATACGCTTCAAAACAGAAAATAAAGCAGAAAAATCCAAACTGATATAGAACTACTCGGTTCCTCAATGGTTATACCGATCCGCTGAGGAACCGAGAAATAACGCTAAATCTAATTAAACTAAGTAAATTAGACACTATAATAAAACTAAACAATAAATGAAGGCAGCAGAAAGAAATTAATGTATAATTAATCAATTATACTCACAATAGCCAACAACAACCTGAGGGATCTCCTGCCTAGACTGTGAGGTGGAGTAAGAAATCTGAAACGCTGATAGAATGTGCAGCAGATGAGGGCAGCAGTTTGAATACTGTCATTAGCATATAGTTCCATTCTCCGGCATTCTACTTGGCAGGCTAAATGCAGAGAGTTATGAATATGAAAAGAATATATGGGGTTAGAAAAACATTACTACAGTGGGTAGTTTTTTTCTAACCCCAGAATCCCTCTTAAGTGTTTTCACTTTAGCAGACTTCACAACAGTACCCTGGGAGGCTGGGCCCAGAACCTAGTTAGGAAAAAGGTCCCTACAAGACAGCAGTTCCAAAGCTGGCATCCCTTCTAGACTGTATGTCTAAACAGTAGTGCTTTGTGAAATGTGAAGGTGTGCCCTGCTTTTCCAGGTAGCTGCTTTGCAAATGTCTAAAAATAGGATGCCTCTTGAGGATGCCACAGAGGCAGAGGTACTCTCTTGTGCAGTGTGCCCTAAGGCCTCTTGTGTGGCATTTTTCCAGCTTTTTCACAACAGAACTGAATGCAAGAGACTATCCAGTGAGAAACATATCTCTGTAGCTGGACTGCCTTTGCCAGTCTCACCGTCGATAACAAAAAGCTGGATACTCTGGGACCTGAAATCTTTTGTCCAGTCTATACACGGTCATAATGCGCTTTAGGTCCTTGCTAAATAACTTTTCCTCACCTGGACTGGAATGCTTTGGATAGAGTGCAGGAGGGCCACTGACTGATTCAGGTGGAATTTAGATGCCACCTTAGGAAGGCATTTTCTAAGAAATACTTCATCCCTGTGGTGGAATTGTGTAATTTGGTTTGGTGTAGAGGGCTAGCAATTCACCTACTTTTCTAGTAGAGGTCATTGCCAACAGGAAATACAGGTTACTCACCTGTAACAGGAGTTCTAGGAATGATATATGTTGTTCATCCACACTTATTGGCAGGTTCCTTGCGCTTTAAATCTTGCCGGAAGGTCTTCAAGCCGCTCCTCCCACCACCTGGGTGGTAAAACTCTCAGCTCCGCCCCATGATGCCAGATCTAGCCCACTGGAAGCCAGGTTGTGCGTCGAGCCGGGAGGTCGGTGGAATGTGGTGGATGAACAACATATACCATTCCTAGAACTCCTGTTACAGGTGAGTAACCTGTACTTCTGGGGACATGGATATGTTGTCCATCCACACTTATTGGCAGACTCCTAGCAGTTCTCCGGGAGGAGGGAGGCAAGGCGCACACCCCTACTTATGTATAAAGACTGGAGCCGAGGCCCCGACCAACATCCCGAGGCGTGACCAAGGTCGATGTGGAAGGGGAACCGGTATAAGCCTGCTTCCGGCAAGGAGCCTTACAGATACCCTGGACAGGGGTATCCTCGGAAGCAGCCACCGATGCAGCGGAAGGGCAGGTAAAATGAGCACTTATCCTCTGGGAGGCTCCATGCCCACGCCCTGGCAGGAGATCTATGCAGGAGGTGACCCACCGCTCGTCGTCAACTAGCTGCAGGTCTGCCAGGGTCTGCTTCAGCGTAGATGACAAACAGCTGGCGAACCTCTCCCGAACTTCAGCCCCACGCTCCCTGGGAAGGTGAGCGTTAAATAGGGTCCCAATGGATCCTATATCGCCCTCCAGGTGTGAATGGGGTTGAACCCCAGCAGAGACAATACCGGTTAGGGAAAAGACTCCGCCACCACTCACGGAAGGAACTTCGGTGGGGCGAGGGACAACCTTGTCCCTGTGGAAGACCAGATAGGGAGATATAAAGGAGCACCTGGAACTCTCCGTCCCTTCTGGTTGGCATGGAGCCCAAGGTTCCTTCCACAACAGGTGGGAAACTCACACCTGTGCAAAGGTCTCGAACGGCTTGCCTGTGAGCTAAGCCCATTCCAGTGTAAGATCCCACAGAAATGGGGATACTCTCCCCAGAGGGAGGTGTGATCAAGGCCTTGGAAAGCACCAGACCACCTTTCCTGTGCTGCCGACTACCTTCCAGCCCACGCCTGAACACAGGAGTGGCTAATAGGAGCACCTTGAGGGTCGTCGACCAAGCCCTCGTGCTCAAGAAAAGAACGGACCGCAGATATTCCGGAATGCTCGCCGAGGAACAGGAGAGGGGCCAGGCCCCTATCCCAACACCAAATGGAGAACTCTTGCATTTGAAGGACGAGCAAATCTGGTCGACTCCTGGCAGGACACCTCAAAACGACGAGGACCTTGCCGGAAGACCCAAGGCCTGGCCACTAGCCGCACAGGGACCAGGACGCCAGGTGCAGGGATTGAAGGTCCGGATGGAATACCTTCCTAACAACAGAGATCAGGACGGGCGGGCTGGAAGCTGCCTCGGGAGCCTGGGGCTGAGACTGAGGACAGCTGGATACCAGAGCTGGCAAAACCAGTCTGGGGCTACCAGAATCACCTGCGCCTAGTCCTCCTCGCCTTGCCTGGGGGTCAAGGGAAATGGGGAGAGGCGAGAAGAGGCCCGGGGTCCACGGCCTCAAAGGCATCCCCTACAGCAAACTGTGCTGAGGGGCGGCATGAGACAGTCTCGCCTCAAATTCTCCCTGAAGGGAAAAACAAAGGTCCACCCAGGTGTGACCTAGAGGGAGAACAGATCTTGTGCTACCTCCGCATGGAAACCACTCGTGAGGCGCAGCCCTTATCTGGCTTAGGGCATCGGGCCAGGGTGATGGAGGCTCCTGCCATTGAAATGGCTAGGAAACCGCCTCGCCGCGCCGAAGACCCAAAGCGGAGAACCTCCCACGCAGAGGCAAGGGCTCGTCCGATCCTGGGCGGATAGGTAGCACATGGTCGTGGTATTGTCCGCCTGGACCTAAACCACTAGACCCCGTGACAGACGGAGCGAGCAGTGCAAGCTAAGCGGACCGCCTGGAGCTCCAGCAGGTAGGAAGACATCAGGACTCCCGAGAGGACCAGAGGCGGTGCACTCTGTATTCCCTGATGGGCACCCCCACCACCCGAGATGCATCGGTCGGAGAAGACCGCTGACTCGGGCGGACTAACGGGATGTTCTCCTGCAAATGAGCTGGAACGGTCTGAAGGAGAGTGTTCCCTAACCCCTGGGCTGCTGTCACAGACTGGTCCAAGGAACGCAGCGCCAGGACCGCTGGCTGGCCAGCCCCCATTAGGGGACGATGAACTGGCGGATCCAAACAGACCACGCTTGGCAGGCCCAAGGGCCCAGGAGGAGCAGGAAGTCCCAGGCAGGGCACAATTGCCCAGTCAGACCTGACTAGGTAAGGGAGGAAGAACCCCGCCCTGTCCGCCAGGAGCCGAGCTCGACTCAAGAGTCGAGCCTCGGGCTCAAGAAAGGATCACCCGCTAGACACAGTTCCAACGCGGCTCCAGTAAAAGGAGACCAGTCTGAGAGCAACCTAGAGGACCAGAACTCTGGACCATCCTCCTCCTCCGCCCTGGAGGGGTTGCAGTCAGGCCGCCATCCGGGGGGCTACGCCCAGACCCCTCAGTGCCATAGGAATGCTGCAGAGCAGAGACCAAGGGCCTGGCCTGAAACTGAGAAGAGATCCCCGCTAAGAAAGGGGGAGTTCCCAAGAAACGACGGAACGGGTAGGCACGTCCCTGGAGGTCCAGGAAAAGAGCCACATCCCGCTCTGAGTATGGGATATCTGAGACAGAGAGACCATCCCCACGTATGGATCAAGAATGGGGCGAAGCCCCCGTCCGTTAGGGGCCAGGAATACCTGGACACGAACCCAGGGTCAGGGAGGAGGATCCGCCACCTTCCTGATCACCTCTATCTCGAGGGGCCAGGCAAGTCGGCTCGGTGGGCCGACAAGGAGGCTACGGGCCCCAAGACCCCGAGGGCAACGGCTTGAAAGGTGGGGCCTGCTTGCAATCCCGAGGCAGGACCTTTCCCTAGCACCTCCGACACCCAGAGGTCCGGGAAAGCGGACCAGGTGGAGGAGGGCGGAGCCGCTCTCCCACGGGAAACCCGGTAGGCTGACGGGCCGGGACAACGTCCCTCAGCCCGGCCACTGAGCAGGCTTGGAGGAGGGACTGGCCGAGGGAGCTCCCGCCCTTACCTCCTGCTTCCCTTTAGAGGAAGCCGCTGGCTTGGGTCAGGATGCCCAGCGCAAGCCTGCTGGCCCCTCATGCTGGAGTTGATGGGCGGTCGAGCCGCAGGGGCCGAGGGCAAGGGCTTATGCAAAGGCTGCCGGCTGCCCTTGTTCCTCCGGGCGGGGTGACCGAGTCTGAGTGGCATCGGACTCTCGGTCCCTGGAGGTGTCCCTCCACCCAGGGCAGGAAGTCAGTCCCCAAGAAGGGATGTCCGCCAACTTGTGCTGGGTCTCCGCTGATAAAGAGGACAACCTCAGCCACGCCTGCGGCGCATGGCCACTGCAGCCGCCACCCACCTGGCACAGGAATTACCTATGTCCAGAGCAGTCTGAAGCTGCTGCTTCGCCACCGCCTCTACCCTGGTCCCGCACCCGACGGACCGTGGGTCCGCAGGTCGGCCCGGAGATGAGGGAGCACCTCATCCAGGGAGCCCAAAAGGGCGTGGAAAATGTGCCATCAGTGCAGCCGAGCTGGCCTGTCGGAGGCCTAGGGAGGACGCAGCGTGAAACCTTGCGCCTGACATAGTCCATCCTTTGACGCTTGTCGGGGGCCTATCCACATCCCGAGTGTTTCCAGAACACTGGAAAACATTATCGGTAACTAACCCCTCAGCCGAGGTGCTCCAGAAACCGGCAAAGAACCGACAGGGACAGAGTACTTCCTGGCCATCCTGGCTGAGGGCGCAGGACAGGAAGTAGGCCGCCAGAGTTCCAAGGCCAGGCCGACAATGGCCTCGCCACCGGAAGGCTCCTCGAGGAACCCCGCGTCTAGAATCTCCATCAGGGATAAAGACCCGCTTTGGACATCGGGTTCAAGCTGCATCCCGTGAACTCCAAGATGAGCTGAAGCAGACCCATAAAGGACGATGGGCTGTCGTCCACAGAACGTTCCGAGAGGACCCCGGTCCCTCGACTGGGGAACATGGAGGAGTCGATATCAGACTCCGAGGGTCTGCAAAGAGCCGCTCAGGCCTGAGTCACTCTTCGCCCACCGAGGGCAGGCGGAGTGAGGGGAACAGACAACCTCGCGGACAGGCTGTGACCCGATCGAGGTTCCACCAAGACGGTGGGGCAGCAAGGTTCGGATGAACAACCGCCCTGGAGTGGTCACCTCGACTGCAGCGAGCGGTTGTGTCGTGTTAACCGGGTGGCAGCTGTTGCTGGACGGGAATGAATCAGTGTCGATTGATTCCCTCGGACAATAACAACTGCTGCCACGTGAACTCCTCATAACGCCGACGCCATCTGCATCGGGCCACCTCAACCGAGGAGGGAGACGAGGAAGAACGGTAATGCTACTTAACTCGTGCCCCGACCGAGATCGCCAAGTCGGCAGGAGCGGCTTGACCGAGAAGAAGACCGAGACCTAGACCCAAATCCTCGGGAAACCGAGGGTGGCCTGGAACGAGCGGGAACGCCCGCTTCTTCCCGTCGCTTGACGAAAAAACGAGGCCTATCGCTTCAAGGTACAGGCAGAACTCGCCTCCGCCAGGGGAACCGCGAGGGATGGTGGCTCCGCAGAAGACAGCCCAGATGACGGTCGAGAGACCCGACAACGCCGGACGGGAGTCCTGGCCGCTGACCTGACGGGACACCGCGGAGCCAGCGGCCTGAGCCGCACCTCGATCAAGTCGAAAGTCGGCCGACAGGGAAGGGGAACTCTCCTGCTCCCACCAGCACTGACGATGGGACTTAGCCTGCGACTCCTTGACCTGGGCCGAGGCAGGTCCTGAAGGGCCCTCTCCTTCGAGGAAAGGGACTGCTAGCTCCTTGAATGAAGCTGAATGAGGAGAACTCAAGGAGAGCGGGATAAGCGCTGCGACCGAGGAGGAGGGGGGGAACAGACTTGGTCACCGCCTTCAATGGAGGAAAGGAGATCGAGCTGCTCAGCCGACGCGGACGCTGCCGACGAGTCTCTGGGGATTTTTCCGACGCTGAAAAAGTTTCAGGTCGCCTAAACTCCTAAACGGGCCACATGATCCTCCAGGGTGCTGGTCGAAGGACACAGCAAAATTGCAAACTTCATGGATCATGGTCCAAGTCGAGGTAAACGCACGTGGAGGGGTCTTTGCTGGAGGAATTAACCAATTAATGAATTATCCATCGCAGCAGCGAGGGAGAAGACCAAGTTTTAGAAAACTTCCAACTAAATTCAGAGAGACCGAAAATTCAGGAAACAGTTGAAAACGCAGAGCGCCAAGGAGGGAACCTGAGCTTCCAAGCGTAAGGAAGATCTGGCGTCATGGGGTGGAGCCGAGTTTTACCACTCGAAAGTGGGTGGGAGGAGCCAGCTTGAAGACCTTCCAGAAGATTTAAAGCGGCAAGGAACCTGCCAGTAAGTGTGGATGAACAACATATCCATGTCCCTAGAATATGGTTTTCATGCAACATATTTCAGGTCAGCAGTTTTCATACACTTGAAGGGAGCCTCCACAAGCTGTGCGAGGTATATACCAAAGTCCCAGAGTGGGACAGGGTCCCTCACTGGTGGGTACAAGTGGCAGAGGCCGTTAAAATACTTCTGAAAATGGGCTGTGAGGCCAAAGACTCTTCCTTTCCAGATGAAATGTATGCCAATACTGCTGCTAAGTGCACTCTTAAAGTTGAAGGCCACATGCCTAACAACTGTAGGTGTATTACGATCACATAATTATAGGCAATCATGCTTCTACTGGGTTTATTTTTCTGGGGCACACCAGTAAGGGAACCTTTTCTACTGGAGAGGAATAAACTTTCCTGGTAGTGGGCTTCCCTGAAACCCTAAGCACCTTCAGGACTTCTTCTGAGACATCCAATCTGGAAAACTAATTCCTCAAGAACCATGCCCTCAGGTGTAGTGTCCTGGGGTTCAGAAGCAAACAATTACTTACCGCAGTAATCATGTTTCTTCCAGGGATACTCCAATATTCATAACTCTTATGCAGTATGCCTTAAGCCAGATCTGCCCGGAGATGGAACGGTATGCTAATGATGAAATCACTGGCTCGTGTCACTTTCTCAAATGCTGCCACCTATCAACTGCCTACATTCAGATTTCGTGGACGCCTGACAAGACAAGGCCTAAGAGAAATTTAATAAGTATCTATAATAATAAAACACAGAGAAACCTCCAACAGGAGAAAAAACTTTAACAACCCCGCCCCCCAAAAAATGTCAGAATCATTGAAGAGGGTAAAACCATTGAAAACACAGTTCCAATTTATAAAGCCAGAGTGTGGCACACACATACCCCTGGTAATACAGCATGGAGTGCAGCAGCCACTAGTTCTAGCAGGGAAGGCAGGGGGAGAGTTGTGAAGAAAATTACTCACCTTAGTAATGTTGTTTCTTCTAATGGAGTCTTGCTGTATTCTGACAAATTGCAGTGAGGTCCAACCTTGAACTGCCCCGGAGATGAAAGAGTTAACTTTCCATGCCAGGCATGGAACGCTGAGCTCGAGCTCGGTTGAGACTCTGTCTATTGCTGTTTGAATTCAAACCATCAGATCTTTACGAGCTAAACTCACTGAGTGACCCGTGTGGAAACTGTAAACCTACACTAGCCAATTGGCTACTAAATATAATAAACAGATTTTTGGTCCCAAAACAAAGACTCGAGTCAGAAACCCCAAAAATGAAAACAAACACCCACTCACCCCAAATAAAGGGGGTGATAAAAAAAAAAAAAAGGCGGGCACTACTTGAGTGCCAACACTGGAACTGCCCACCCACATCCCAAAAGAAAAAATTACTCACCTTAGTAATGTTGTTTCTTCTAATGGAGTCTTGCTATATTATGACATATGCAGTTTGTCCCAGCCTTAGAACTGCTCCGGAGGTGAAAGAGTTAACTTTCCATGCAGGCATGGAATCTTGAGCTATCGGTTGCAAACTCTGTCTGTTGTTCTTCAAACCCAAACTGTCAAATCTTTACAAGCAAAACTCACTAAGATTCTGTGGAAGCTGTAAACCTACACTAGCCACCTGGCTACTAAGATATTATCACATTTTTGGTCCCAAAACAAAGACTCAAGTCAGGAGATCCAAAAATAAAATAAAATAAAATACAATAAAATACAATACCCAAACACCCCAAAGAGGAGGGTGAAAACACAAGGTGGCAACACTAAGAAAAATTACTCACCTTAGTAATGTTGTTTCTTCTAATGGAGTCTTGCTATATTATGACAGTAGCAGTTTGTCCCACCACTAGAACTGCTCGAGGTGAAATGGTTAATACCATTCCAAAATAGAACTTTGAGCACGAGCCCTAAGAAGTAGCTCTATCTGTGTACTTTCAAACCTGAACCGTCAGATCTTTACGAGCAAAACTCACTAAGGTCTGTGTGGAAGCTGTAACCTACACTAGCCAAATGGCTACCTAAATATTAACAACCATTGCTGGTCCCAACACCCAAGACTCAAGTCAGGGGACCAGAACTACTAACACAATTCTAACAACATGAGAATAAACAACAGTATAATAAAACACACACACCCCAAACTCCCAAAAGGGAGAAACGCTAAAAGGCATAAAATAGTGCCCACACTAAGTTGCCCGCACCCACCCAAGTAGAAGTTCTGAGAGGGGCAGGCTGGGGAGGTCATAATATAGCAAGACTCATTAGAAGAAACAACATTACTAAGGTGGGAAATTTTTTCTTCAAACAACATGAAGTCTTGCTATATTATGACAGTAGCAGACTACACAGCAGTACCTCCATGGAGGAGGCAGAACCTACTTAGGGAATAGGCCTGAAGAACAGCTGTGCTAAACTGAAAGCATCTCCTGGCCTGACATCCAGGGAGTAATGCTTGGTAAAAGTGTAAAATTGCTTTCCAAGTAGCAGCCTGGCATATCTCTAATATATGGATGTCTCTGGCAGCAACTAGAGATGCAGCTGTACCCTGGTAGAATGAGCCCTCAAGCCAGAGGGGATCTCTGCCCAGTTTCTGATAACAAAATTGGATACAAGAGACAATCCACCTGGCAACTGATCTCTTAGTGGCAGGTTTGCTTTTCCCAACTTCACCATAGGTAAGGAAAAGTTGGAGGATTCGAACCTGCAGACCTTTGGCACGCTCTATATAGTAACTAAGAGCCTCTTAACATCCAGGCTGTGCAACCTCCCTCACCAGAAGAGGAGTGATCAGTGAAAATACTGGAAGGGAGATAGATTGGTTAAGATGGAAATCTGAAACCACCTTGGGTAAAACTTCTATTAGTCCTAAGGACTACCTTATCCCTGTGGAAAGAAATAAAGTCAGTTTCCACTGACAAGGCTTGTAAACTCACTTATGCGTCTAGCAGAAGTGATAGCACCTGAAAAACAGTTTTCGAGTTAATACTTAAGCTCTGCAGAAAACAGAGGTTCAAAGGGGTTGCATTAACTGGGCAATACAAACATTAAGGTCCCAGGCAGGGGCGGTTCGAAAGGGTGAATTAGTATGGAGTAATCCTTAAAAAACTTGGAAAACACAGGGTGAGTGGAAAGAGGGATGACTTTCCTGCTGACACAAAAGCAGATACAGCTGCCAAATGGACTCTCAGGGTAGCTGGTCTGAGACCCAAGGAATTAAGATGGACCATGTAATCTAATACAATGGGCAAATCAGCAGATTCTGGGAAATATTTTTCCACTACACCAAATGGAAAACCTTTTCCATTTAGAACTATAAGTAGCTCCTACTGGAAGGCTTTCTGAAGCCTTTAGGATTTCAAGAACACCTTGAGAGAGGTGTAAATCAGCAAACTCTAACTCCTCAAGAGCCAGGCCTGCGGTTGAGGGATTTGAGGTCCAGATACCAAACCCTTCCCTGGGCACAGGTTAACAGGTTGTGAATCCTGGGAGGCAAAGAGGAAGATGGATTGTCAGTGACAGAAGGAGTGGGTACCAGGGCTGCCTGGCCCAATCTGGGCAATCAGAATCACCCTGCAAGGCTGAGATCTGATTTTGACTAATACTTGAAAAGAGAGGAAGGAGGGAAAGCATAAAGAAACTTCCTCCCAATACAGGAGAAGGACATCCAGGGGACTGAGCCCAACACTGGAGGCCTGCAACAGAACAGAGGAAGTTTGTGATTGTCTGGGGCTGCAAAAGATCTATCTGAGGGGTGCCTCATCTGGCAAAGACTATCCCCAGCACTTGAGGATCCAGGGACCATTCGTGATGGCCCTGGGAAACTCTGCTGAGAGTATCCGCTAGGACATTGTCCTTCGCTGGAAGGTGAACTGCTATGAGGGAAGTGTTCAGGAATAGGCCAGAGACCACAACTTCATTGCCTCGGTGCACAAGGCGAAGACCGAGTGTCCCCTGTTTGTTGATGTACCACATTGTTGTGGTTGTCTGTTCTGACTTGTATCACCTTGTTGTGGATAGATGCAGAAAATGCTTGAAGAGCTAAAAGACAGCTCTGAGTTCCAGCAAATTGATGTGGAGCAGAAATTCGGGGGACCACACTCCTGAGTGGAAGGTCGCCATGTGGGCTCCCCAACCCAGAAAGGAAGCATCTGTAGTGGAGTCAAACTGTGAGCAGGGGAATGAAGGGACCCCAATCTTAAATTGCCTGATCCTGCCACCACTGGAGGGCCTGGATCAAGGTTCAAGTCACTGGGACCAACTTGGAAAGGGGTCTCTTCTCTGAGACCAATAGGTTCTCAAGTGAAACTGAATGTCTCTCGTCTGAAATCTTACTCCCTGCACAACAGCTGTGGATGCAGCCATGTGTCCCAGGAGCTGCAGAAAGTGTCTTGCTGGTTGAGAGACCTGCAGGGTGAAGGAGGAGGCCAGAGTCACTAAATTCGTCACCCTTTCTAAGGGAAGAAAAGCTCTGGCTAGCTTTGTGTCCAACTCTGCCCTATAAAGCTGAGTACCTGGACTGGTTCCAGAACCGACTTTGGTAGATTTAGCAGAAAGCCCAGGAGGTGAGAAGCTGCTGGGTAACTTGCAGGTGAGATTTTACTTGTTCTGGGGACTGGCCTACAATGAGCCAATCGTCTAGATAGGGAAAAACAGCAATCCTTTGCCTCCTTAAGTGAGCCACTGCCACTGCTAGACACTTGTGAATACCCTTGGAGCAGAGGTAAGGCTGAAGGGCATTGCTCTGAACTGGTAATGACCTGAGGGTAGTTCGAATCTGAGGTACTTTCTTGGGAGCTTCTGATTAGGACGTGGAAATAGGCATCCTTGAGGTCCAGGGAGGCTAACTAGTCCCCTGGCCTTAGGGAGGTAAAATCATTGCCAGAGTTACCATTTTGAACTTTGGTTTCAAAAGATGCTTGTTCAGATATCTGAGGTCTAATATGGGCTGCAATTCTCCTGTCTTTTTGGGGTAAGGAAGTATCTGGAATACAGACCCTGCCCTGGTGCAGGGGGAACCCTTTCCACTGCTCTGAGAGCCAACAGGGTTGAGACCTCTGCTTCCAGAGCAAAGGTCTCTGAAGCACTTGCAGGTAGAAAAGTCTGGTTCTCAACTTGGGAAACTTTGAAGCTGAGAACCAGACCCTAGCTTCTACTTCAGAACCCACTTGTCTGAGGTTAAAGAAGAAAAATTACTCACCTTAGTAATTGCTTTTCTTCTCATGGAGTCTTGCTATATTATGACTATATGCAGTCAGCCACTGCAGCTGAACTGCCCCGGAGAGGAAGAGTTAACTCCAGAGTCTGAGTTCCACAGCGAGGCGCTTATACCAAAGTTTCCATCTGGCCAGTTTCAAATGAAACTGTCAGATCTTACGAAGCCAACACTGAGCAACAAGTCTGTGGAAAGCTCTACACTAGCCAAGTGGCTACCTACTAGTAGGAATAACAACAATATAAACAGCAATAATAATAATAACAATGAATAATAGTATTATTAGTTTCTCCTAACCAACACTATTAGACCCCCTTCCCCAAGACTCAAGTCCAGGAAGGGGCCAACATATTACTTAAAACAGAAATGCCTAATTCCCTAACCCTAAATAAAGGGAGTGAAGAACTAAAATGGCATGACACAGTGCTTGCACTAATTTGCCACCCTACCCAAGTAGAAGTTCTGAGAAGGGCAGGAGGGAGGGTGGTTCATAACATCATAAGACTCCATGAGAAGAAAAGCAATTACTAAGGTGAGTAATTTTTTCTTGAACACCATGAAGTCTTGCTATATTATGACTATGCTCATGCAGATTCAAGCAGTACCTCCATGGAGGAGGTCAGAACCTACTTAGAAATAGGCTCTGAGCACAGCTGTGCCAAAATCAGCATCTCTCCTGGACTGAATATCCAGGGAATAATGCTTGGTAAAAGTGTGAACTGTTTTCAAGAAGCAGCTTGACAGATTTCCAGAATGGGAATATCTCTCAGCAGCCGCTAGAGATGCAGCTTACCCTGGTGGAGTGAGCCCTCAGTCCTGAGGGGGTTCTCTACCTAGTTTTGATAACAAAATTGGATACAGAGACAATCCACCTTGCAATTGTCCTCTTAGTGGCAGGTTTCCTTGCCAACCCCGCCATAGGTAAGGACGAGTTGGAGGGATTCAAACCTGTGACCCTTGGTGCTGCTCCAAATAGTAGCTTAAGGCTCTTTGACGTCCAAGCTGTGCAGACTCCTCTCACCTGAGGAAGAATGCTCAGTGAAAATACTGGAAGAGAGATGAATTGGTTCAGGTGGAAATCTGAAACCACTTTTAGGCAAAAACCTTTCTGTTAGTCCTGAGGACTACTCTTATCTCTATGGAAAGAGATAAAATCTTCTTCCACTGACAGGGCCTGTAGTTCACTTATGCGCCTGGCAGAAGTGATAGCCACTAGAAAAACAGTTTTCCAAGTCAGAAACTTGAGCTCTGCTGAGGACAGAGGCTCAAGGGAGGTTGCATTAACTGAGCAATGCAAACATTCAGGTCCCAGGCGGAGCTGGTTCTCAAAAGGAGGGTTGGTGTGAAGTAACCCTTTAAAAACTTGGAAAGCACAGGGTGAGAAGAAAAGGAAGCAGGCTTCCCTGCTGACAGAAAAAGCGGAGACAGCTGCCAGATGAACCTTTAAAGTAGCTGGCCTAAGGCCTAAGGAATTTAAATAGACCAAATAGTCCAGCAAAATGGGCAGATCAGCAGATTCTGGGATAATCTGCTTCTCAGAGCACCAGATGGAAAACCTTTTCCACTTAGAATTGTAAGTGGCCTCTAGTGGAAGGCTTCCTTGAATCCTTTAAATATCCAAAACACCTTGAGAAGGTGTAAGTCAGCAAATTCTAACTCCTCAAGAGCCATGCCTTGAGATGGAGGGATTTGAGGTCCGGATACTACACTCTCCCTGCATAGGCCAGTAAGTCGTGGACTCTGGGCAAGCTCAGGGCAGGGTGGACTGTCAAGGACAGAAGCAGTGGGTACCAGGGCTGTCTGGCCCAATCTGGAGCAATCAGAATCACCTTGCAGGGCTGAGATCTGATTTTACTAGTACCCTGAAAAGAAGGGAAAGGGGGAAGGCATGGGAACTTCCTTTCCAATCCACTGAAAGGGTCCAGGGGACTGATCCCAGCACTGGAGGCCTGCAACAAAACAGAGGAAGTTGGTGGTTGTCTGGGGCTGCGAAAAGATCTATCTGAGGGTGCCCCATCTGGCAAAGACTGACCCCAGCACCTGAGGATTCAGAGCCCATTGTGATGGCCCTGAGAAATCCTGCTGAGGGCATCCGCAGGACATTGTCCTTCCTGGAAGGTGAACTGCTATCAGTGAGGTGTTCAGGAGAGGCCAGAGACCACAACTTCATTGCTCGTGCACAAGGCTGATGACCGAGTGCCCCTTGCTTGTTGATGTACCACATTGTTGTGGTGTTGTCTGTCCTGACTTGAACTACTTTGTTCTGGACAGAAGCTGAAAACGCCTAAAGAGCTAAAAGGACAGCTCTGAGTTCCAAAAGATTGATGTGGAGCAGAGATTCCTGGGAGACCACACTCCCTGGGGTGGACAGGTCGCCAAGTGAGCTCCCACCCAACAGGGAAGCATCCGTGGTGAGGGAGTGGGAATGGAATGAAAGGAACCCCTGTTTTAGATTGCTTTGATCCTGCCACCAGTGTAAGGCCAGGATCAGGGTTTGGGTCACTGGAACCAATTTGGAAGGGGTCCTCCTTTGAGACCAATAGGCCTCAAATGGAACTGAATGTCCCTCATCTGGAATCTTGCCCTTGCACTACAGCTGTGGAAGCAGCCATGTGCCCTAGGAGTTGCAGAAAATGCCTTGCTGGTCGAGAGACCGCAGGGTAAAGAGAGGATGCCAGGGCAATGAGTCTGTCTACCCTTTCCGAGGGGAGAAATGCCCTGGCTAACTTTGTGTTCAATTCTGCACCTATGAAAGTTAGTACCTGAACTGGTTCGAGAACTGACTTTGGTAAATTCAGCAGGAATCCCGGAAGTGAGAAGCTGCTGGGTGACTTGCAAGTGGGTTTTACCTGATCTGGGGACTGACCCACTATGAGCCAGTCGTCCAGGTAGGAAACACAGCAATCCCTTGCCTTCTTAAATGAGCCACTACCACAGCTAGACTTTTCGTGAATACCCTTGGCGCAGAGGTAAGGCCGAGGGCATTGCCCTGAACTGGTAGTGGCCTGAGGGTAGTTCGCAACCTGAGGTAGTTTGTGAGAAGGCCTGATCAGAACATGAAAATAGGCATCCTTGAGGTCCAGGGAAGCTAACCAGTCCCTGGCCTCAGGGAGGCAAAATCATTGTCAGAGTTAACATTTTGAACTTTGGTTTCAAAAGAAGCTTGTTCAGGTACTCTTAATTCTAAATGGGCCGCCATTCTCCTGTCTTTTGGGGTAAGAAAGTATCTTGAGTATAGCCCTTGCCCTGATGGCAAGGAGGGACCCTTTCTACTGCTTTGCAGTCCAAAAGAGAAGAAACCCTGCTCAAAGCAAGGGCTTCTGAAGGATTTGCAGGTGGAAATGTCTGGCTCTCATCTTCGAAACTGTTTGAAGCTGAGAACCAGACCCTGGCCTATTACCTCCAGAACCCACCTGTCTGAAGTTAGGGACACCCAGTTCTGGCTGAAATAAACCAACCTGCCCCCCACTGGTACAGGAGAATCGGCCCTGGGCACCCCATCAGGTGCCTGCTTGGCAGCAGCCTTAGGCTGAGGGGAGGGGACGGTTACTTGTGCCCGTCTGACCTCTGCTCTCTGAAGAAACCCCTCTGTGCAAACGCAGAGGAGGCCTGAGATTGGTAAAAGGCCTGTGGAAAGGCCTGCCCTACCTCTGGGAGCGTGCCTCTGTGGAGTGGCATGCCTCCCTTAGCCTGGGCACTTTTGTAGGTAGTTCTGTATTCATCCATCTTTTCATATAGTTTTCTGTTTGTTCCCAAACAGAGAATTACCTACACAGGAAAATCCATAGCCTTTGACTGAGTATCTTGGGACAGATTAGTGCATCTGAGCCATGCCAACCTACGGAAAGCTACAGAAGTGGCCATGACCCTAGAGGAAACATCATTAACATCAACAGCAGTATGAAATTGAACTTAGAGGCTTCAATGCCATCAGCAGCCACCTGTTCCAACTCACTAGCCAGCTGGCCATGTGCCTGCTTGGCTAACTGCAATACTGTGTCCCATCTAGATTTCTGATATCTAGCTACATAAGCCTTATAATTTGCCTGCCTGAGTCCCAAAGAAGCTGCCATATACTGTTTTTTTTTCCTATGGCATCAATCCTCCTGGAATCCCTATCAGGAGGATGTGAGGCCTGGGGAATATTAGCCTTGTCACAGGCTGCAGCTTGAACCACACCTACATGACTACACTACTCAGTGAGAAAGTCTGTATCAGAGCCTGACAAAGTATACTTTCTGTCCATTTTTATCTACAGGAGGAACAGAATGAGGATTTTTTAAATCTTTGTTGTTTGCTTCCTAAATGACTTATGCAAAGGAATAGACAACCTCCTAGACTCTGGTATATCCATCATTTCTCGTAATCAGGCTCCTCTTGTTCATCCACAGCCTCCTCTAAAGGAAGCTGGAGGTTTCTGCAACCTTTTGTAAAACATAAAATGAGAAGGGACTCACACAGAATAGGAGGAGATTCTAAAGGTCTGTCTGGAGAAATGTCCGTTCAATGGGCACGTCCAGACCCTCCCAGCCACATATATATTGATCAAATTCTCCTCCCTCCCTGTGGTTCATAAAATTCCTCAACATCATACTCCTGAACCACTGGAACTGAACGAACCAACCCTTTACCAACTGTTGGTGGTTCGACAGGACCCTGAGACAGTGACTGGACAATCTGTATGTGGTTTTAGCTATTTCTGCAGCAGTTGGAGAGACAATTTTGGACTCCAAACCTACTGATTTCTTTGTCTTTTTCATGGGACTGGTTCTTCTGAACCAGCCTTCCTTTGCCCGAGGAAGTCTCGCCCTGGTCAGAGGGCACTCTCTGGTCCAGTGGGTGCTGGACCGGGCTGGCCATCCGGGTCAGCGGACTTTTGGCTCTCTGTCCCTGAGCCGCCCAATCTCTTTCCAGGGTGGCTGCAGGGAAATTTTACACACCTGGCAGTCTGACAGGAGGTGGTCAACCCCAGACAATAAACACAGTGGGTGTGGGTCAGCCTTGGCAAAGGCTTCCCCACAGACATCACAGTGTTGAAACCAATGGGCCCGGTTTTTCTTTTGTTTCTCAGACATAATGCCAGCTCAACCAAAAACTTGCCTTTTTGATGGCAGTGCCAGGCAAGACACCCTTATCGGTTCCTAACCGTGTCACGGGTATTTGAAAAAACTAATTTTAAAGCAAGGTTTTTTAGAACCGATAAGAACCGGAACCGCACTCTAACAGCCCAAACAACACTTTAAAACGTTAATTTCAGCAAACCGATGGGTTCAAAACTGAACCGATAATTGAATTTCCACACAGACTTTAATTTTTGTACTTACGGTTTACAAATAGAGCTTTTGACGAAATGCGGTAAAATAAATACTTTTGCCCGTTCAAATGAACCGAAAATACTCGCTGAACCGAGAAATGAACCGAGCTGAAGGAGCTGATCTCCGGAGGGACTGTTCAGTGAAGCGGAGAAAGAATCTGACAGTTTCATTTGAAACTGCCCAGATAGAGCTTTGGCATAAGCGCTCATCGCTGTAGAACTCAGACTCCTGGGTTAACTCTTCCTCTCCGGGCAGTTCAAGTGCAGTGGCTAACTGCATTAGTCATAATATAGCAAGACTTCATGGTGTTTGAACTACCCCAACATGACTGCATTGCTGAGAAAGGAATTCTGTATCAGGACCTGACAATGTGTACCTTCTGTCCATCTTTTTATCTACAGGAGGCACAGAATTATGAGCTTTTAAAATTTTTATTGTTTGCTTCCTAAAAGACTTATGCAAAGGAATAGACAATCTCCTAGACTCTGGAATATCCATCATTTCTACAAAATGAGGCTCCTCTTGCTCATCCACAGCTTCTTCCAAGGGAAGCTGGAGGGTTTCACAACTTTTTTGTAAAACATAAAATGAGATGGGGACTCAGATAGCATGGGGAGATTCTAGAGGTCTGTCTGGGAAATGTCCGTTCAATGGGCACACCAGACCTTCCCAGCCACATTCATACTGTTCATAATCATCCTCCCCTCCTCTGGTTCATAAAATTCCTCAACATCATATTCCTGAACCACTGGAACGGATGAACCGACCTTTGCCAGATAGTGGCAGTTCGGACGGAACCTGAGACAGTGACTGGACAATTTGTATGGCTTTTGCTATCTCTGCAGCAGTTGGAGAAGGGGTTTTGGACTCACACCTGCTGACTTTCTTGTTTTCTTTACTGGAATTGTTCCTCAGAACCAGCTTTTCTTTTGCCTGAGGAAGTCTCGCCCTGGTCAGAGAGCATCCCTCGGTTCGGTTGGCACCGAACCGGGCTGGCCATCGGGTCAGCGGACTTTTGGCCTCTGCTCCTGAGCCTGCCCAATCTCTTTTCCAGGGTGGCTGCAGGAAATTCTAACATATCTGGCAGTCTGACTGAGGTGGTCAAACCCAGACAATAGACACATGTGGTGTGTGGGTCAGCCTTGGCAAAGACTTCCCACAGACATCACAGTGTTGAAACCCAGTGGGCCCGGTTTTCTTTTGGGTTTCTCAGACATAATGCCAGCCTAACCAGAAAAACTTGCCCTTTAAGCGGCAGTGCCAGGCAAGACACCCTTATCGGTTCCTAACCGTGTTATGGTATTGGAAAAACGAATAAAATCCGCTTTTTAGACCCGATAAGAACGGGAACCGCACTCTAAAATGTTAAACTTTAAAGTTAATAAGTTTTAAACCCAGCTGATCGGTTCAAAACCGAACCGATAAACTTACAAGTTCCACACAGACAAAACCTTTAATTTACTTACGATTACCACAGACAGAGCTTGAACCGAACAGTTTTATGTTAAATAAAACTATTCTCGGTTGAATCGAACCGAGAAAACACTGTTTAAACCGAGAAATGAACCGAGCAGTAGGAGAAATCTCCGGGCGACTGTTCACTGAGGCGGAGTAAAGAATCTGACAGTTCAGGTTTGAAAGTACACAGATAGAGCTGCTTCTTAGAGCTCGTGCTCAAGTTCTATTTTGGAATGGTATTAACCATTTCACCCGGAGCAGTTCTAGTGGTGGGACAAACTGCTACTGTCATAATATAGCAAGACTTCATGTTGTTTGAAGCGCAACACTGCACTGCCCACCCACATCCCAAGAGCAGAGGTTCTGAGAGGGGCAGGCGGGGGGGAGGTCATAATATAAGAAGACTCCATTAGAAGAAACAACATTACTAAGGTGAGTAATTTTTCTTCAAACAACATGAAGTCTTGCTATATTATGACATATGCAGACTACACAGCAGTACCTCCATGGAGGAGGGACAGAACCTACTTAGGAAATAGGCTCTGAAGCACAGCTACGCTTAAACCGAGCATCACTCCTAGCCTGGATGTCCAGGAGTAATGCTTGGTGAAAGTGTGTACTGTTTTCCAGGTAGCTGCTTGACATATCTCTAAGATAGGGATGTCCCTGGCCGCAGCTAGGGACGAGCTGTACCTCTGGTAGAGTGAGCCCTCAGGCCTGAAGGGGAACCTTACCCAGTTTTGATAACAAAATTGGATACAAGAGACAATCCACCTGGCAATGGATCTTTTAATGGCAGGTTTCCTTACCAACCTCACCATAAGTGAGGAACAGTTGGAGGAGTCAAACCTGTGACCCTTGGTACGCTCTATGTAGTAACTAAGGGCTCTCTTTACATCTAAACTGTGCAGCCTCCTCTCGCCAGAGGAGGAATGGTCAGTGAAGTACACTGGAAGAGATATAGATTGATTAAGGTGGAAGTCTGAAACCACCTTAGGCAAGAACTTATGTTAGTCCTGAGGACTACCTTATCTCTGTGAAAGGAGATAAAATCAGGCTCCACTGACAAAGCTTGTAATTCACTTATCGCCTGGCAGAAGTGATGGCTACTAGAAACACAGTTTTCCAAGTCACGTGCTTAAGCTCTGCTGAAGACAAAGGCTCAAAGTGGGGTTGCATTAGCTGAGCAATGCAAACATTAAGATCCCAGGCAGGAGCAGGGTCCCTGAATGGAGGTTGGTGTGAAGCAATCCTTGAAAAACTTGAGAATACAGGGTGAGCAGAAAGAGAAGAGGGCTTTCCTGCTGAAATAAAAGCAGAGCCAGCTGCCAAATGCACTTTCAGGGTAGCTGGCCTCAGCACCAAAGTATTTAGATGGACCATATAATCCAGGACTGTGGACAAATCAGCAGATTCTAGGAAATATGCTTATCAGAGCACCATATGGAAAACCTTTTCCATTTAGAATTATAAGTAGCCCTGGTGGAAGGCTTCCTAGAAGCTTTCAATATATCGAGTACACCTTGAGAAAGGTGTAGGTCAGCAAACTCTAACTCTTCAAGAGCCAGGCCTTGAGGTTGAGGGATTTGAGATTCGGATACCAAACTCTCCCTTGGGCACAGTTAACAGATTGTGATTCCTGGGAAGACACAGGGAAGGTGGACTGCTAAGGACAGAAGGGGTGGATACCAGGCTGTCTGGCCCAATCTGGAGCAATCAGAATCATCTTGCAAGGCTGAGATCTGATTTGACTAGCACCTTGAACAAGAGAGGAAGGGGGAAGGCATAGCGGAACTTCCTTCCCAGTCGAGAAGGAAGGCATCCATAGGGACTAAGCCCAACACTGGGGCCTGCAACAAAAAGCGGAAGTTGGTGATTGTCTGGGGCTGCAAAAGATCTATCTGGGGTGCCCACCTGGCAAATACTAACTCCAGTACTAGGGGATCCAGTGACCATTCGTGATGGCCCTGGGAAATCCTGCTGAGAGCATCTGCCAAGACGTTGTCCTTGCCTGGGAGGTGAAGTGCCATGAGGGAAGTGTTCAGGAATAAGCCAGAGACCACAACTTCATTGCCTCGGTGCACAAGGCCGGAAGACCGAGTGCCCTTGCTTGTTGATGTACCACATTGTAGTGGTGTTGTCTGTTCTGACCTGTACCACTTTGTTTTGAACAGATGCAGAAAACCTGAAGTGCTAGAAAAACAGCTCTGAGTTCCAACAGATTGATGTGGAGCAGAGATTCCTGAGGGACCACAATCCCTGGGTGGTGAGGTCACCCATGTGAGCTCCCCATCCCAAGAGGGACGCATCTGTAGTAGGGTCAAAAAGTGAGATTGAGGGATGAAAGGAACCCCCTGTCTCAGATTGCTCTGATCCTGCCACCACTGCAGGGCCTGGATCAGGGTTCGAGTTACTGGGATCAATTTGGTTAGAGGATCTCTCCTTTGAGACCAGAAGGCTCTCAAATGGAACTGAATGTCCCTCATCTGAAATCTTGCTCCTTGCACTACCGCTGTGGAAGCAGCCATGTGCCCTAGGAGCTGTAGAAAGTGCCTTGCTGGTCGAGAGACCTGCAGAGTGAAGGAGGAGGCCAGAGCCACCAGGGTCTTCACTCTTTCTAGAGGAAGGAAAGCTCTGGCCTGCTTTGTGTTCAGTTCTCGCCTATGAAGGTGAGTAGCTGAACAGGCTCTAGAACTGACTTTGGAAGATTGAGAGGAAAACCCAGAGATGTAAGCAGCTGCTGGGTAACCTGAAGGTGTAATCTGACTTGTTCTGGAGACTGACCCACTATGAGCCAGTCGTCCAGGTAAGGAAAGATGGCAATCTTTTGCCTTCTTAAGTGAGCAACTGCTACTGCCAGGCATTTTGTGAATTCCCTTGGGGCAGAGGTGAGGCCGAAGGACATTGCTCTGAACTGGTAATGGCCTGAGGGCAGTTCGAATCTGAGGTACTTTCGGTGGGAGCTTCTGATGAGAACATGGAAGTAGGCATCCTTGAGGTCCATGAACGCTAGCCAGTCCCTGGCCTTAGGGAGGGTAAAATAATTCTCAGAATCACCATTCTGAATTTTGGTTTTAAAAGGTGCTTGTTTAGGTATCTGAGATCCAGGACGGGCCGCCATTCTCCTGTCTTTTTGGGGTAAGGAAGTACCTGAGTACAGTCCTTTGCCCTGGTGTAGGGAGGAACCCTTCTACAGCTCTGAGAGCCAGGAGGGTTGAGACTTCTGTTTCCAAAGCAGAGCCTCTAATGGATTTGCAGGTGGAAAGGATCTGGTTCTCATCTTTGGAAATTTTTGAAGTTGAGAACCAGTCCCTGGCTTACTACTTCCAGGACCCACTTGTCTGATGTTAAAGACTCCCAGTCCTGGACGAAGTAAGCCAGCCTGCCCTACAGGTAATGGAGAATCGGCCCTGGGCATCCCATCAGGGTGCCTGTTTGGCAGGGGCTTTAGGCTGAGGTGGGAGCAGGCCTGCTCATACCCGCCTGCCTCTCCCTCTGAAGAACCCCTCTGGGCATAAGCTGAACAGGAGGCCTGGGCTTGGTAAAAGGCCTGTGAAAAGACCTGCCCCTGCCCTGAAGCTGCCTCTGAGGAGTGGCTTCCCTCTGCCTGTGCACTCCTATAAGTGGTCCTATACTCATCCATTTTCTTCATGTAATTCTCTGTCTGCTCCCCAAACAGAGAATTACCCACAACAGGAAAATCCATGGCCTTAGCCTGGGTATCCTGTGACAGGCTAGTACACCTGAGCCAAGCCATTCTGCTGAAAAGCCACAGATGTAGCCATGACTCTTGAAGATACATCATTAGAGTCCACTGCAGCATGGAACTGCACCTTGGATGCCTCAATACCATCAGCAGCCACCTGCTCCAGCTCCTTGGCAGCTGGCCAGGGACCTGTTTCGCTAAAGCCATAACAGTATCCCATCTGGATTTCTGGTATCTTGCAACATAGGCCATATAATTTGCCTGTCTGAGTCCCAAGGATGCTACCATGTATTGTTTCTTTGCCATGGCATCAATCCTCCTGGAGTCCTTGTCGGGGGTAAGCCAAGGAATATTTGCCTATCACAGGCTGCAGCCTGCACTACCCAACATGGCTGCATAGTTGTGAAAGGAACTCGTATCAGAGCCTGACAATGTGTACCTCTTGTCCATTTTTTATCCACAGGAGGTATAGTGTTAGGAGCTTTTAAAACTTTTATTGTCTGTTTACTAAAGATTTATGTAAAGGAATAGACAATCTCCTGGACTCTGGGATATCCATCATTTCCACATAGTCAGGCTCTCCTGTTCATCCACAGCTTCTTCCAAAGGGAGCTGGAGGGTTTCAACAACTTTTTATAAAACATAAAATGAGAAGGACTCAGAAAGCCTAGGGGAGACACTCCTGAAGGTCTGTCTGGGGAGATGTCCAGTTCAATGGGCACATCCAGACTTTTGAAATCACATTCACTCTCTTCATAATCCTCCTCCCCTCCTCCGTTCATAAAATTCCTCTATATCATACTCTTAAACGGTGGAACCGACCAACTGACCGCTTCTGATGGTGCCGGTTCGGTCGGAACTGGGAAAGCGACTGGACAATATGGATCGCTTTGGCTATCTCTGCAGTGGTTGGAGAAGAAATTTTGGCTCCACACCTGCTGATTTTCTAGTCCTCTTTGCTGGAACTGGCTCCTCCGAGTCAGCTCTTCGTTTGCCTGAGGAAGTCTCGCCCTGGTCAGAGGGCACTCCCTCCGGTTCGGTTGGCACCGAACGGGCTGGCCTATCCGGTCAGCGGACTTCTTGGCCTCTCGCCTCCTGGGCCTACCAACTCTCTTATCCAGGGTAGCTGCAGGGAAATTCTTGCAAATCTGGCAGTCTGCATTGAGGTGGTCAAACCCCAGACAATAAACATGTGGTGTGTGGGTCAGCCTTGGCAAAGGCTTCCCCACAGACACTACAGTGCTGAAACCCAGTGGGCCCGGTTTTTCTTTGGGTTTCTCAGAGATAATGCCAGCCTAACCAAAAACTTGCCCTTTTACGGCAAATCGCCAACAAGACACCTTTATCGGTTTCCCAACCGTGTCACGGTCATGGAAAAAGCGTAATGAAATCCGCTTTTTTAGAACCAATAAGAACCGGAACCGCACTCTAAATGCAATTTAATTAAGTTTAACAACAACCTGATCGGTTCAAACCGAACCGATAATAACGCTTGCAAGTTCCACACAGAGAAAATGTAAACCTATCTATTACTTACGATACCACAGACAGAGCTTGAACCGACGGTTGCGGTTAAAATAAGACCAATGCGGTTTAAAAAGAGAAATTACACTTTTCAACCGACAAAATGAACCCGAGCAGAAGGAGAAATCTCCGGAGCGACTGTTCAGTGAGCGGAGTAAAGAATCTGACAGTTTGGGTTTGAAGAACAACAGACAGAGTTTTCAACTGAGCTCGCTCAAGATTCCATGCCTGGCATGGAAAGTTAACTCTTTCACCTCCGAGACAGTTCTAAGGCTGGGGCAAACTGCATATGTCATAATATAGCAAGACTTCATGTTGTTTGAAACAAAGGTTCTGAGAGGGGAAGGCAGGGGAGGTCAGAATACAGCAAGACTCCATTAGAAGAAACAACATTACTAAGGTGAGTAATTTTTTCTTCAAACAACATGAAGTCTTGCTGTATTCTGACAAATTAGATACCAAGCAGTACCTCCATGGAGGAGGGACAGAACCTACCTAGGAAATAGGCTCTGAGCACTGCTGTGCCAAACCGAGCATCACTCCTAGCCTGGATGTCCAGAGAGTAATGCTTGGTAAAGAGTGAACTGCTCAGGTAGCTGCTTGACATATCTCTAAAATAGGAATATGGGAAGCAGCTGTACTCTAGTAGAGTGAGCCCTCAGGCCTGAGGGTGGAGTCCTGCCTAATTTTTCATAGCAAAATTGAATATAAGAGACGATCCACCTAGCAATGGATCTCTTAGTGGCAGGTTTTCATACCAACCTCACCATAAGTGAGGAACAGTTGGAGGAGCCAAACCTGTGACCCTTGAGATACGCTCTATGTAGTAGCTGAAGGCCCTTTTCACATCAAACTGTGCAGCCTCCTCTCACCAGAGGAGGAATGATCAGTGAAGAAAACAGGAAGAGACACAGACTGGTTAAGGTGGAAGTCTGAAACCACCTTAGGTAAAACTTCCTGTTAGTCCTGAGGACCACCTTATTTCTATGGAAAGAGATAAAATCAGGCTCCACTGACAGGGCTTGTAACTCACCCATGCGCCTGGCAGAAGTGATGGCCACCAAGAAAACAGTTTTCCAAGTCAAGTACTTAAGCTGTGCTGAGGACAAAGGCTCAAAGGGGTTGCATGAGCTGAGCAATGCAACCATGAAGGTCCCAAACAGGGCAGGGTCCCTGAATGGCGGATGGTATGAAGCAATCCTTTGAAAACTTAAGAGAATACAGGATGAGCTGAAAGGGAAGAAGGCTCACCTGCTGAAGGAAGCACAGACAGCTGCCAGATGCACTCTTAGTGTAGCTGGTCTGAGTCAAGCTATTAAGATGAACCATATAGTCAAGGACTGTGGGCAGATCAGCAGACTCTGGAGAAATATGCTTCCCAGAGCACCATATGGAGAATCTTCTCCATTTGGAGTTGTAAGTACTTCTGGTGGAAGGCTTCCGAGAAGCCTTTAGATATCCATAACACCTTGAGAGAGGTGTAAATCAGCATAACTCTTCAAGAGCCAGGCCTTGAGATTGAGAGATTTGAGATTCGGATACCAAACCTCCCTGAGCACAGGTTAACAGGTTGTAATTCCTGGGAAGAAGCGGGAAGGTGGACTGCCAAGGACAACAGGAGAGGTACCAGGGCTGTCTGGCCCAGTCTGGAACAATCGGAATCACCTTGCAGGGTTGAGACCTGATTTTGACTAACACCCTGAACAGGAGAGGAAGGGGAAGGCATACAGGAACTTCCTTCCCAATGGAGAACTAGGGCATCCAGGGGACTGAGCCCAACACTGGGGGCCTGCAGCAAAAGAGGAAGTTGGTGATTGTCTGGGGCTGCAAAAGATCTATCTGTGGGGTGCCCCATCTGGAGAAGATCACCTTCAAAACCAGGGATCCAGGGACCATTCTGTGATGGCCCTGAGATATCCTGCTGAGAGCATCTGCCAGGACATTGTCCTTGCCTGGGAGGTGTACTGCTGTAAGAGAAGTGTTCAGGGAACAGGCCAGAGAGCATAACCGCTTCTGTGCACAAGGCCGCAGACCGAGTGCCCCTTGTGTGTTGATATACCACATTGTGGTGGTATTGTCTGTCCTGATCTGAACCACTTTGTTGTGAACAGATTTGGAAAAGCCTGAAGTGCTAGAAACACTGCTCTGAGTTCTAATAGATTGATGTGAAGCAGAGATTCCTGAAGAGACCACAACCCTTGGGTGGTCAGGTCTCCCAAGTGAGCTCCCACCCCAAGAGGGAGGCATCTGTAGTAAGGATTAGAGAGTGAGACTGAGTGACAAAGGAACTCCCTGTCTTAGATGTCCTGATCTTGCCACCACTGCAATGCCTGGATCAGGGTTCGAGTCACTGGGATCAGTTTGGTCAGAGGATCCTTTTCTGAGACCAAAAGGCTCTCAAGTGGAACTGAATGTCCCTCGTCTGAAATCTTGCTCCCTGCACCACTGCTATAGAAGCAGCCATGTGCCCTAGGGCTGCAGAAAATGCCTTGCTGGTCGAGACACCTGGATGGTGAATGAGAGGTCAGTGAAATAAGGGTCCTTGCCCTGTCCAGGGAAAGAAGGCTCTTGCCTTTACTGTATCTAGCTCTGCACCTATGAAGGCGAGGAGCTGCACAGGTTCTAAAACTGACTTTGAAAGATTCAGAAGGAAACCCAGAGAAGCAAGCAGCTGCTGAGTTATCTGTAGGTGTAACCTGACTTGGTCTGGGGACTGGCCTGCTATGAGCCAGTCGTCCAGGTATGGGAAGATGGAAATCCTTTTCCTTCTTAGGAAGGCAACTACTACTGCCAGGCATTTTGTGAACACCCTTGGAGCAGAGGTTAGGCCGAAGGGCATTGCTCTGAATTGGTAGTGGCCTGAGGGCAGCTTGAACCTGAGGTATTTTCGATGGGACCTTCTGATGAGAATATGGAAATAGGCATCCTTGAGATCCAGGAGACTAGCCAGTCCCCTGGCCTTAGAGAGGGTAGAATTATTCCCAGAGTCACCATTTTGAACTTTGGCTTTAAAAGGTGCTTGTTTAGATATCTGAGATCCAGGATGGGCCGCCATTCTCCTGTCTTTTGGGGCGAGGAAGTACCTGGAGTACAAACCTTTCCTTGTGTGGGGTGGAACCCTTTCTATAGCTCTGAGAGCTAAGAGGGAAGAGACCTCTGCCTCTAGGGCAAGTGCCTCTGAAGGATTTGCAGGTGGAAAGGATCTGGTTCTCATCTTTGGAAATTTTTGAAGCTGAGAACCAGTCCCTGGCTTACTACTTCCAGGACCCACTTGTCTGATGTTAAAGACATCCAGTCCTAGACAAAGTAAGCCAGCCTGCCCCTTACTGGTAGTGGAGAATCGGCCCTGGCAAACCCATCAGGGTGCCTGTTTGGCAGGGGTTTAGGCTGAGGGGTGGAAACAGGCCTGCTTGTACCCCATCTGCCTCTCCTCTAAAGAACCCCTGTGAGCATAAGCAGAAGGGAGGCCTGGGCTTGGTAGAAAGGCCCATGAAAGACCTGCCTCTCCCCTGGGATGCTGCCTCCTGAGGAGTGGCTTGCCTTTCCTTGGCCTGAGCACTCCTATAGGTGGTCCTGTACTCATCCATTTTCTTCATGTAGTTCTCTGTCTGCTACCCAAACAGAGAATTACCCACAACAGAATATCCATTATCCTGAGACAGGCTAGTACATCTGAGCCAAGCCATCCTCGAAGGACCACAGATGTAGCCATGACTCTAGATGAAACATCATTGGAGTCCACTGCAGCATGGAATTGCACCTGGATGCCTCAATACCATCCGCAGCTACCTGCTCCAGCTCCTTGGCAAGCTGGCCAGGGACCTGTTTAGCTAAGAGCCATTACAGTGTCCCATCTAGATTTCTGATATCTAGCTGTATAGGCCATATAATTGGCCTGCCTGAGTCCCAAGGATGCAGCCATGTACTGTTTCTTTGCCATGGCATCAATCCTCCGGAGTCCTTATCTGGGAGTGAGAAGCCAAGGGTATATTTGCCTTATCACAGGCTGCAGCCTGCACTACTCAACATGGCTGCATTGCAGGGTAAGGAACTCCGTATCTGGGCCTGAAAGAGTATACCTCTTGTCCATTCTCTTATCCACAGGAGATATAGAATTAGGAGTCTTTAAAAGTTTTATTGTCTGTTTCCCAAAGGACTTATGCAGGGAATAGACAGCCTCCTGAACTCTGGGATATCCATCATTTCAACATAGTCAGGCTCCTCCTGGTCATCCACAGCTTCTTCCATAGGAAGCTGAAGAGTTTCAGCCACCTTCTTGTAAAACATAAAATGGAAAGGGACTCCAAAAGCCTAGGAGGAGACACTCCTGAAGGTCTGTCTGGGAGATGTCGGGTCAATGGGCACATCCAGACTTTCATAATCACATTCACTTACCTCATACTGTCCTTCCTCCTCCTCCGGTTCATAAAATTGCTCTAAATCATAATCCGGAACTGGTGGAACCCGACCGAACAGCGCCTTCCCTAATAGCGCCGATTAAAGTCGGAACAACAAATAAACGACTGAACAATTTTATCGCTTTGGCTATTTCATCAGCGGTCAGAGAAAGAACTTTTGGATCCGCACGGCTGATTTATCCTTCTTGTTCTCTTAACGGAACAGACTCCTCGAATCGGTTCTTCTTTTTCCGAAGAAGTTTCGCCCTGGTCAGAGGGCACTTCTTCTGGTTCGTTGAACCGAACCGGCTGGCCATCCGGTCAGCGGACTTTTAGCCTCCCTTTCCTGAGCCTACCAACTCTATTTTCCAGGTAGCTGCAGTAAAATTTTTACAAACCTGGCAGTCTGAATCGAGGTGGTCAAACCCCAGACAATAAACATAGGTGGTGTGGGGATCAGCCTTAGCAAAGGCTTCCCCACACACTACCAGTCATTGAAACCCAGTGGGCCCAGTTTTCTTTTGGGTTTCTCAGACATGGCCAGTCCTAACCAAAAACTTACCCTTTTTTGGCAATCCGCCAAGCAAGACACCCTTATCGGTTCCTGACTGTGTTACGGTCGGAAAAAACGTAATAAAATCTGGTTTTTTAGAACCGATAAGAACCGGTAACCACACTCTAAAAGCAGAAATAAAGATTTTAAATAACTTGATCGGTTCAAACCGAACCGATCCCACGCTTACAAGTTCCACACAGAATAAAACAAAATTAAACCTATCTAGTACTCACGAATACCACAGACAGAGACTGATTTGGTGAAAACCGAGAAAAGCGGCACTTTAACCGACAAACTGAACCGAGCAAAGGAGAAATCTCGGAGCGACTGTTCAGTGGTAGGAGTAAAGAATCTGACGGTTTGAGTTCAAACAGCAACAGACAGAGTCTCAACCGAGCTCGAGCTCAGCATTCCATGCCTGGCATGGAAAGTTAACTCTTTCATCTCTGGGGCAGTTCGAAGGTTGGACCTCACTGCAATTTGTCAGAATACAGCAAGACTTCATGTTGTTTGAATACTAGAGTATTCCCTGGAAGAAACAAGATTACTGTGGTAATTAATTTTTTCCTCACCCAGGAATTCTCAATATTCCTAACTCTTATGCAGACTAAGAAGCAGTACCTTTGGAGGGGCACAGAACCTATTTTGGAAACAGACTCTGCAGGACAGCTGTGCCAAACCTGGCATCACCTAGCCTATGTAGCCACGCTTATAATGCTTAGTAAAGGTGTGCACTGTTCTCCAGGTAGCTGCTTTACAGATGTCCACCAAAGGAACATCCCTGGAAGCTGCTACAGTAGCAGCTGTACCCTTGTGGAATGGGCTCTCCGCCTGCTGGGACCTCCTTCCCAGCCTCTGAAGCAAAACTGAATACACTGGACTATCCAGCAGAAATGGACCTCTTAGATGCTGGTTTCCTGTCCTGACTATGGGGCTTGGTGACTGTCATGTAGTTAAGAGCTCTTTGACATCAAGACTGTGCAGTCTACATTCCCCAGAGCTTGAACGTTCAGTAAAGAAGACCAGTAAAGTAATGGACTGGTTCAAATGAAAGTCGAAACAATCTTTGAAAGAAATTTTCTGTTTGTTAGCAGAACTACTTTGTCCCTGTGGAATGAAATGTAGTCCTGTTTAATGCAGAGAGCTTGAGCTCACTGATCCTTCTAGCAAGTGATTGCCACTAAGAAAACCGTTTTCCCGTGACATATTTCAAAGGAGCTGAAGACATGGGTTCAAGGGGGCCCATGAGCTTGGCAACACAGACATTTAGATCCCAAGCAGGCACCGGGTTCCTGTGAGGGGGTGCAGGTGGGCCAGGCCTTTAAAGAACCTTTTAAAGATAGAATTTGATGTTACAGAGGCATTCTTCCCAGCTAAAGTGTAAGCAGACACGAAGCTAAATGAACTTTAAAGTAGTGGGCTGCAGACCCAGTGAATGCAAATGGGTAGGTAAGGTAGTCCAGCACAGCTGGCACCTGCCTGAGCTGGCACCATATTCCTGGTGGAGCACCAGATAGAAACCTTTTCCATTTAGATGCGTAGGTTTTCTTGGTGGAGGCTTCCTGTACCCCTTTAAATATCAGAACACGACATGGCCCAGTGGTGCTGAGGGCTGAGCACCTTACCTCGCTATGCCAGTAACCAGTGTTCGGGAATGAGCTACGAGCCCTGGGTGTCGGTGGGGAGGAGAAGGATCGGTATCGAGGGACTGTTCTCCGAGGGCACCAGCAGTCTATGTCGACTGGCGCCTAGCAGTGCCTGGGGACGGAACACTGATGCTCGGGAGGAGGAGGAGAGGCAGGCGCTGGGAGAAGTGCATGCGGAGCGTGCATGCTCTCCTTAGGGTGTCACTGCCGTCTCCTCTCCTAAGGGGAGAAAAGTGGCGATGACAGCCCGATCTCCAGGCCCCTCCCAGCGAACAGGGGTAACCTCTGCACTGGATCCATTCGAGGATTGAGGGTTCCCAGCTGCCCGCCATGGGGGCAACTGTGGAGGACAGCGTAAGGTAGGCCACGAGCGGGGGACGGGCTGGGGATCAGGCTAGAAGGGTGCCACCCAGGAGAGAGAAACTAACTGCAAAAAAAAAATATCCAGAACACTTTCAGAGAGATGCAGGCCTGCATACTCTAGGTCCTCAAGAGCCACGCTTTGAATCTAGACTGACTTGAGGTTCGGTACAGAAGTCTTCCCTGACTGGAGGTTAGTAGGTTGTGCCTCTGAGAAAGGTGTATTGGCTTGGCCACGGACATGGAGAGCAGCACAGAATACCATGGCTGTCTGGCCCAATATGGGGCTATCAAAATCATTGAGGCTGACTGGGCCCTGAGCTTGGTAGCACCCTGTACACCAGAGGGAATGGGGGGGCATACAGGTACCTCCCCTGCCAGTCCAGAATCAGAGCATTCAGGGTACTGTTCCCAGAGCTGGGGTATGCAACAATACTGTGGCAGGTGGTGACTTTGGTGGGATGCAAAGAGATCCATCTCTGGGGTGCCCCACCTCTTGAAACTCACTTCCACCACCTGCCTGTTCAAGGTCCATTTATGATGGACCTGGATGATCAACTCTGGGCATCTGCTAGGGTAGTGTCCTTGCCTGGCAGATGGATGGCCTGAAGAGAAACTCCTAGGGAGTAGGCCAGAGTCCAAATCGCATAGCCTCTGTGCAAAGAGGATCTGACCTTGTTCCTCCTGCTTGTTTATGTAATACATAGTGGCAGTATTGTCTGTTCTGACCTGTACCACCTTTCCCTGAACTAGTGGTGTGAAGGCTTGGAGTGCCAGGAACACTGCCCTGAGCCCCAGTAGGTTTATGTACTGGGGCGACTCTGCACTGGACCAAGTGCCATGAGTTGTGTTATCCCCTAGGTGGGCACCCCACCCTAGTAGTGATGCATCCGTTGTGAGAATCACTGACCAGGGCTCTTTTGAAAGGAATCCCTTCTCTGAAGTTGGCTTCCTCTTTCCACCACTGAAGGGCCAAGAGTAATGCTTTGTTACTGGGACTAGATATGGCGAGGATCCTTTATTTAACACCAATGAACTCTTAGGTGGAACTGGATGTCTCTCATCTGGAACCTGGAACCCAGGACTGTGCCAGTGGCGGCTGCCACGTGGCCCAGTAACTGTCGTGCAGTTTTTGGTTTGTTTAGGCTGAAGGAGCCTGCCATTTGCAGAATACTTTCTACCCTGTCCAAAGGTAGGTAAGTCCTGCCCTCCTGGGTATTTAGTTCTGCTCCTATGAACTACAGCACTTGTGCAGGGATAAGGACTGACTTTTTGAGATTTACCAGGAAACCCAGAGACTCCAAGAGTCCTTGGGTGAGCTGCAGATGTTCCTCTCTCTACCTGTCATGGTGATTTTCCACCAACCAATCATCCAGATAGGGGAACACTGTGACATTTGCCTTCAACGTGTGCCACAACCACTGCCAGGCATTTGTGAACACTCTTGGAGCTGAAGTGAGACCGAATGGCAGGGTTGAAAACTGGTAATGACCTGAAAGGAGTCTGAATCTGAGGTACTTTCTGCAGGACTTCCTTATGGGGATGTGGAAATAAGCATCTTTTAGGTCCAAGGAGGCCAGTCAATCTCCTTTCTGGAGAGCTGGCAGAATTAGTGACAAGATTACCATTTTGAACCTTAGCTTTGATAAGTGCCTGTTTAGCACCCTTAGGTCTAGGATAGCCACCACTCCCCATTTTTCTTTGTTGTGAGAAAGTATCTTGAATAAAACCCTTTCTCTTTTGCTGTGGTGGCACAGGTTCCACTGCATTTGCCAACAATAGGCTTTGAACCTCCTTTTCCAACTGCTTTCTTTCCGCATTGGAAGCCGGTTTGAACACTCTGGTTCTTAGAGAGGATGGGATTTGAAGCTTGGGACAAACCTTGACTCACTACTTCCAGGACCCACTTGTCTGTGGTGATCTGTTTCCTAGCCTGAAAATAGTGAGTCAGTCTACCCTTTCTGGAAGTGGGAGGCAGCCTGGGAAGACAAGTCAGGGGTCCTGCTTTGCCTGGGGCTGGGAGTGAGAACCACGCCTGGAACCCTTTGCTCCTGCCCTGAATTACCCTTGCTGAGGGTACTGTTGTACTTAGGGTACAGCCATGGTCTGATAAAAGGCCTGAATTGAATTGTCTGCCCCTGCCTCCCCTTCCCTACGGTCTTGTGGACAGGGAAGCCTTTTCTTTGGCAGAGTTGCTTCTATAAGTGGCCTTGTACTCATCCAGTTTCTTCATACAGGCTTCTGCGTGAGTTCAAAAGGGAATTACCCTCAACTGGGAAATCCAGAGCCTTATTCTGAGTGTCTCGAGTAAGGTTTGTGGCTCTTAACCAGGCAAACCTTCTCTGGGCAGTGGTATTTGTCATTTACCTGGCAGCAATGTTGTTGGTGTCTGCTGCCATCTGAAACCGATATTTGGCAGACTAAATCTAGCAGTATTAGCTAGGTCTGCTGAAAGACTAGAGGGTGCCTTGTCTGCCATAGCCATGACAGACTGCCAGAGGATTTCTGGTACTGGGCCATAGGTTTGGAAATTAGCCTGCCTTACAGCCAAAGAAGCTGATAAATAGACCTATTTGGCCATACTATTTTCTAGAATCTTTCTCTGGTGGATGAGAAGCAAAAGTACCTTTGCCTTGTCACAGGCTGCAGCTTGTACCACACCTTAGTGGTCAAGGTGGAAGAACAAAAATTCAGCCCCTACCCTGTCTAACTGGTATTTCTTGTCCAATCTTTCATCCAGAGGAGGGACAGATCCAGGTGTCTGAAGGAGCTTTATAGCATCCCTTTAAAAAAACTTATTGATGGGAAGCAGTAATTTTTGGTGGGTGTTAACCCTATTCTTTCCAAGTACTCTGCCTCCTCTTCATCCTCTATTACCTCAGTGGTAGAGATCCAGAGCAACCACCATTTTCCTAACAAAGGAAAAATGTGGTGAATAATCCTCTGTTGATCTGGCGGAGAGACAAATACTTGCTCAGAGGAGACTTCAGGTTCTATAGGCTCCCTTCTTCCTCCTCTTCATAATCCCCATAATCTTCCCTGGCCTCATGCAGGGAGGACTGGAGTTGACTCAGCAGGTGTCTGAGCTGTAGGCTGCTGT
This sequence comes from Neoceratodus forsteri, assembly GCA_016271365.2. NCBI lineage: Eukaryota > Metazoa > Chordata > Ceratodontiformes > Ceratodontidae > Neoceratodus > Neoceratodus forsteri. The sequence goes on from CM028132.1 coordinate 611,890,270, forward strand.
CCAGCAGGCAGCAGACCCTGCAAGGCCTGTAAGACTTTAAATGCCTGTGCTATCTCTAGTGGAGTAGGCATGTTTACAGCAACAACAGAAGTCTCCACAGTCTGATCAGCAGGGGTTCTGTGTGCTTCGTTTTCTTAGTTTTTCCAAAGGAACTGGAGAGCTAGCCAACTCAGCAGGCCTTTTTGTGATGGTCTTTGTACCCATATCAGAGGTAGAAATAGTGGTTTCTGTGGTTTCACCCACAGTCACAGAAGGTGTCGTCTGGTCAGAGCCTGAGGGACCCTTAGGTGGAGGCAATTTTTTTTTTTTTTTAAGCCTTTCCAAATGTTTTTCATACATTTTTTCAGGAAAGGTCTTACAGATTCACAATCAGTTTTTAAATGGCCATAGCCAAGGCAGACAACACAAGAAGTGTGTTTATCTGCCTTGGCAAAGACTTCTCCACACTCTGTATAATTTCTGAAACTGGGTTCACCAGTCTTTTCTTAGGTTTTCAGACATTCCAAGAAAATAATCGAAAAACCGCAACTGCGAATAAATTTAACTATTTTTAAAATAAAACTATCGGTTGTGGTCAGTTCAGGAACCGATCGAACCGGAACGAAGGAGAAAAGAACCGGATTAGCGGTTCAGTAACCGATAATGTAGCAGTTAAAAACAGTTTTTATAAAGCGATTAAATACAAAATAAAGAGTTTTTAGTCAGAAAACTTTGCTAAGACTAAAATAGGTCTTAGTTCCCCACCAGTTATCCGAACTGGGAGAATGGAAAAAACAAGTAATTTAAGTAAAATAAAAGCTAGAGTTATTACTAACAGAAGATAAGGGCAGCAAATGAAAATAAAATAATACTTACTGTATTTTTTAAAGTTTTACAACAAGATAATGAGGAGAGGATCTCGAGCATCTGATCTTAACGGTGGAGAGACAGAAATCAAAGGATTAGAATGTAGGCAGTTGATAGGTGGCAGCATTTGAAAAAGTAGCACGAGCCAATGATTCCATCATTAGCATACTGTTCCATCTCCGGGCAGATCTGGTTTAAAGGCATACTGCGTAAGAGTTAGCAATACTGGGTATTCCTGGGGTGAGAAATGTTATTCTGCCCTGGGACAAGATCAACAGATTGTGAGTAAGTGGCAGGCTGACTGATTCTTGTCAGACAGGACCAGGAACACTGACTATCGGGTCCAGTCTGGAGCTATTATGATCATTTTTCAGGTTCCTCCGAGGTTTCAGAAGTCGTTCTGAAGGAGTGGAAGGCATACTGAAACTGCAGTCCAGTACCAGGGCATCCTCTTTGACTGTTTCCCTGATAGGTGGTCTGCAACAAAACTGTAGGAGCTGATAGTTTTCCAAAGATGCAAATAGATCTATAATGGAGTGCCCCACCTTCTGAACACTGTTGCCAGAACCTACTAGTTTAAGACCCACTTGTGATTTCCCTGGCTGATTTGTTTAGGGACTCTGCCAGGATATTGTCTCTGACTGGCAGATGCACTACAAATATGTTTGCTTCTAAGGAATATTCCAGGTTCCAGATCCTCAATATCTCTGTGCACAGTTTTAAGGATTGTGGTCCTTCCTGTTTGTTTATGTAGTACACTGCTGTGGCGTTGTCTGTCCTGATTTGGCAGTCAGACCCTGTAACTGGGGAGAAAGACTACAATGCTAACAGTACTGCCCTGAGCTCCAAGATGTTTATGTGTTCTAGTGACTCTTGTGGGCCTGTTGGCTGACCTGCTCTGAAGAACTCTGCTGCTGCTATCAAAGTTGTAACTGTCTTGCTGGGAGTTAGGCTTTCTCCTGTGGGTGTTTAGCTCTGCTCACATGAAGTCAGAACTTGAACATGTTCTGGCGGAACTTCTGCAGGTTTATCATGAATCCCAGGTTCTCGAGGGTGCTTTTACACACTGAATTGAGCGCCTTATCTCTTGCTCCATTTTCCCTGAGACTAGCCAGTCCAGGTGAGGGAAAACCACCACACCTTTTCAGATGTACTGCCACTACAGCCAGGCACTTTGTGAAAACCCTTGGAGTTGGAGTTGAAGTGAGACAAAACAGGAGAGCTGTGAACTGGTATTGGCAATTCCCAGCCTGAATCGGAGGTATTTTCTGTGAGACAGACTGGAATATGAAAATAGGCATCTTTCAAATCCAGGGATCCCAGCCAATGACTTTTCTGCAAAGAAGACATCACTGTTCTTAGTGTGACCATCTTGAATCTTTCCTTTTACAAATGTCTGTTCAGAAACCTGAGGTCTAAAATGGGTTACCACTCCCATTTTTCTTGTGGGTCAGCAAGTATCTTGAGAATGGGCTCCGGCCTCACTGAGAGACAGGGACTTTTTTTTTTTTTTACTTTTTATTTATAGCATTTTCAATACATTCGAATACACTGAAATATTCCGTAGCTAAAGGTACAGACAATAAGCAACAAAGCAATACAATAATTAGTGCTGTTACACCTCTCATCCATCGGTACTGCATAGGAAGGAACTGCAATAAATAGGACAGGTCTAAAAGACCATGAATCCTGACAAAATAGCTAATACAGCAAGACCATGGCATGGGTAACTCCTAAATGCCCAAACAGGACGGTAATCCAGAGTGAAACCCTCTGATAGGTCACACACAGTGGCGCTTATTATACCACATCATTAAAAAGGTAATAAACCAACAGTGCGACTTTCTTTGTTCATCACCACCCACATCCCACCGAACCAGAAGGAAAAACACAGTAATTCTATAGTAACAGAACAGTAACACCCCATATAGAAACAAGAGGCAGCCAAACTTTTTCTACAGCTTTGATATTACATTAACTCAAGTTGCAGCACACTTTTCTCTGAGGAAGAGCTAGAAAATGTCTGTTTCTGCAGGTTTGGAAAGTGTCTGAACTGCACGTCCCACTACCTTCAGTATCCACTTGTCTATGGTAATGTTCCTGGAAGCAGTGTGCAGTCTCCCTCCCTCAGGCAGTGGTTGGGTGATCTGGGCAAAATTATCATGTTAAATAATGAAGATAAAGTACACATATACCGGTAATTTTATGCACAGTACATAAGGCTCATAGGGACTGCATACTGTGGACTACCAGACTTGCTAAGATGACATCATTCGCTGCACGTTTCCAGCAGCCTTAGTCCCCGATCAGCACAGTCTTCAAAAAATGTTTCCTGGTTTCAGCAGTTTAAAAAAGTCACTGAAAATGTGTTAAACTGCAGAATTTAAAGTAATGGATAATTTTATTCAAAACCTCTCCTGACTGCTCAATTCCATGGGAGGGTTTTCAGATCAGTGTGCCCCATCATAATTGTGTTCAGGTAGTCTTTAAGGTGAAAGGGCTCAGGCAGAAACAGAAAGTGAAAATGCTCCGTTCTCTGTGAACTGGATAGCCAAAATAGTAACACACTAAATTTAGCAAATGGACTGTGGTTTACTAGCCCAAATAGTCACGGCTAAAGCAGGATATTCTGCAGTTCCTGGGAATCAAAATGGGTACTGGAGGAACCTTAATTTACAGAAAAACCTAGCTAAGCATGAGTAATCCTGAAAACTAACTAAAATACATTTGTTTTACATAACTACAAAATAAAAACTTGACTGGAGACCCCAGCCATTACCAGTGTTCACTACGGAGATACTATTTTCTTCAGATGGAGTAAGAGACCAGAGCAACGGCCACAGTGGAACGTGGTTGCAGAGTTTCAAACTACATTACACATTAAAAAATCTGCATAGCTTCCATCTCTAGGATATCACTCTCAGCCAAGATAAATGCATAAAGTGTACACATTTAAGTGAAAAGATTCCTGGGGTTAGAAAAGGAATACGAAACACTGCTGTAGCAAAGGTAAGAGAAAGAAGATAGCAGGGAAGTAACGTAGAAGGGAAGGAACTAGACCATAATCTGAATATGGAGGAGCACAATGGAAAAGGTGCATGGCATTAGGGAGGAAAGGGCAGGGTACAGCAAGCAGTGGTGGGTATGATGGGGATAGTCTAAGGTAAATGACAAAAGAGAAAGATGGGGTCCAATCTAGCAAGGGAGGATTTGGGAGCTCTTTTGTAAACTATGTCATGAAAGTCAAAAAAAACAAAGAGAATCATCCTTAAAACAATTCTCTTGGTAGGCAGCAGAAGTAAAATACTTGCTTATTGTGCACCAAGCTGGTGTAAAGCTCATGATGTATGGTATCAGTGTGCACAAAAAAAAAAAAAAAATCAAGATGACGGTCCAGCCAAACCGGAGGTACTTAAAGGAGGATATGTCCTCAATCGCAGTACCATGAAGGGCACAGAATAACAGGAGTCTAGTAGCCTCTATTGAGTGCAGAAAGCCATAGTGACTGTTTTTGACACTAATGGCACAGCTGTTTAGACCAAAACTAGTGCCGAATATTGTCAAAATCCAGCTGTAGCTGAGAAGTAAGGTCATGGTAAGAGGAGCTATGCAAAGAGTAATCGTTACCAACATACACATGAACTGACACACAGGAACAGGCAGAGGAAGTAGTTTAGGAATATGGAAAAAAATTGGACCCAGAAAAGACACTTGAAGGATATCTGGGCAGATGGAGAATGGTGGATAGGAGCTTCTGATCCGGACAGCTTCAGACCTTTCCCTCAAGGTAGGAGCAGAACCAACTCACTAAGAAGTCAGGAGAGTCCACCCGATTTAAGAAATGTAGAGAAAGGTGCACACAGGATACAGCGGTGCCCGAGCAGAGCAGCCAGCTCAAATATCAACTAATACAAAACAGTTCGACACTCATGGTTTGAGAAAGTATTTAAGCAAATGTTGGTTTATTTGGTAAAATGCCTAGTGAAAAGTCAGTAGCCCTAGAAGGGCTGAGGGTGCTGAGGGCTACTGACTTTTCACTAGGCAAATGATAAGTATAAAGTGAATTTCTTCTTTCTGTAGCCCTCCACATTGTTAATGGGTAAATCTTACAACTGGGTTCTAAGAAGCAGTACCAAGACAAAAAGTGAGGAGGAGAATGTTATCCTATACCACATGCTTTAGAATTACTTGCAAACTGCTGCCTGCAACACTCTGCGACAAAAGTTGCATCAGCAGAACTCTGAACATCAATTTATAATGTTCTGTGAATGTGTGGACTGAAGTCCACATGGCTGCCATAGTTCTGAAACTGTGGCCTCCTTGCACTGCCCCAGTGGGTGAGCCTTGATGAGTAGAGGCCTCTTCTTTTCAACATACTCCTTAGTAACACAGGCCAGTACCCACCTAGCTAGGGTGGTTTTAGAGGCCTTTTGTCCTTGCTTAGCTGCCCCAAAAGCACAAACAGACCATCTCACTTACTAAATTCAGACGTATGTTTAAGACTGATCCTAACTGCCCACCTTAGTTCCAGTTTATGCAACTCCTTCTCCTTGGGGTGAGAAGGATACGGACAGAAGGATGGAAGGCAAATCTTTTGGTTCACATGAAAGCCGTGGGCACTTTAGGGATGAGAAGGAACAGTCCCAAGTACCACCTCGTCCTTATGCATGATAAGGTAAGGTTCCTTATGAGACAAGGCCTGGAGTTCGCCCACTCTCCTGGCTGAACACATGGCCACTAAAAAACAGACCTTGTAGGACAACACGTGGCACGGATGACAACAGTTGAAAGGCTCCAACACAGAGAGCATTCAGAACCAAGTTAAAATCCCTAAGGGAACGGGGATCAAAACACTGGTGGCTCCTGCCAACCACATGCAGAAAACAAACAACCTCTCTATTTGTGGTTCCTCTCCATGAGAGTGGCAGTAGGGAGGAGATGGGCAATTACAGACCTGTAAGTCTGGCCTCAATAGTGCGGAAGCTAATGAAGTCCCTACTTAAGGAGAGGACTGTGAAGTTTCTGGAGTGTGCGGGCGCAGGATCCAAGGCAGCATGGATTCTCAGCGGAAGATCCTGTCAGACAAATCTAATTGATTTCTCTGACTGGGTGACCAGGGTGGTAGATCAGGAGGGCGGTAGATGTGGTGTACCTGGATTTCAGCAAGGTCTTCTGACACCATCCCACATAGAAGATTGCTAAATAAATTGAGAAACCTGGGAGTGGGCCCTATGGTAGTAAAATGGGTTGAGAACTGGCTAAGGGACAGGACTCAGAGGTAGTAGTAAATGGTATGAAATCAAAGAGAGGGAGGTGATCAGCGGGGTGCCACAGGGATCAGTGCTGGGACCAGTGATGTTCAATGTCTTCATTACGCGACACAGCAGAGCGTCTGGAGGAAAAGGTATGCCTGTTTGCGGATCTAGACCACAAGATCTGCAACAGAGCTGACACACTGGAAGAGGTGGGAAAATGAGAAAGGATAGTACAGTCATGTAAGAACTTACTGTAACAGTAGATCTTCAAGAGGAGTTCTTGCAGCAAGTAACACATTTAGGACTGATACCCGGCAGGTGCCAGGATTACGAAACCTCTAGCTAGCAGTACCAGCGAGGCACCACCCCAACATCACATATTGTATAAAGGGTGGTCCCCAGTCAGAGACCAGCAAGTGAGATAAAGAACTGAGGAATGAAGATATCTAAGATTGGAGAGGAAAAATTGTTGCCAGGGGAAAGAGGAGGAAATATTCTACCTGCTGCAAAAGGTCCTCTGAAGATCTATTTTATAGGTTCATAGGCTGTACAAGTTCAAGGAACATGCCCATATTTGAACTCGCCATCGTTAAAGTTAACGATGGTAGTAAAATCTTGTTACCCATATATATCAAGTTCATGTTTGAAATGGTCCATGTTTTGACTCAATACCACATCAATTGGGAGAGAATTCCACATAGGTGGCACTCTTTGTATCACAAAATGTCTCCTCCGTTGGTTTTACAGATTTTCAACATATAATCTTAGGCTATGCGCCTAGTACTCTTAATTGGTGATTGTTTCATCAAATAGTTGGTTTCAAAAACAGTTAGTTCCTAAAAGCCTTTATAGGCAGCACATTTCACCCCTAGAAAACCTATATTTTGAGAGAAGAGTCCTAAATTTAGAGCCTTTACCCATAGACCAGGTGTGCTACTTTTGACATTGGTTTAGTCATCCTTCGTTGTACAGATTCATAGACTTTCGTATCATTAATGGCTGTGGGAGAGCAAAAGGCGCAGCATTCTAGATGAGTTCTAACCAGAGTAGTATACAGGAAACCAGAACCTCAGCTTCCGACTTTTATATGTTTGAAAATGCATCTAAGTATGCCATGACATTTTTGGCAGCTGTGTTAATATGGTGACTAAATTTCATGTTATTAGTGATGGTCACACGAGATCTTTTTCAGAAGTAGTTGCTTCTAGCTTAGAGTTATTTATATAATAACTTATGGGTCTATTATTCTCCCATGATGCATCACTTTGCACTTGGCTATATTAAAGACTTATTTATGTTTAGTAGCCCAGGTATAAAGATAGTTTAAACTGTTCTGAAGTAATTCTATGGCAGCACTGTTATGTACAATGCCTCCAAGCTTACTATCATCAGCATAGTTTTGCAGCCAATCACCGCTTTTGCCTGCATACTAGAGACCATAATATTAAATAAAACTGGTCCGAGCACTGACCCAATGAGAACTCCACTGCTCACAGTACCCCACTCAGCCTTACATCCTCTTAAAACAATCCTCTGTTTCCTATTGTCTAACCATGAACATATCCATTTTATAACCAAGGGATGTATTACTAGTTTGTGTAGCTGTTCTAAAAGAATCTTATGTGATACAGTATCAAAGGCCTTTTGTAATCCCAAAATATAATATCAGCTGGGAGACCACCATCCAAAGCCTTGCTGACTGGCTCAAAAAGCTAATTAAATTACTCATACATGACCTCCCTGCGTAAAACCATGTTGAGCTACACCTTGATTTCCTGTATTCCCTCTACAACGTCTTGCATTTCTACAAAACCCTGACCATCTGTTAGCTGCACACAGGCTCCACTCCAAGCATTCACTGTCCTCTACCCTCAGCTGTTAATATGTAGTAAATTCTAATCCTATTGTTGGATGTGTTAGCTGCTGTACCTGTATATGATCTGTATAAATCTCTATTGTATCGTCTCCGCTGCCCCTTCCCACAGGCATCTGGAATTGGCGGTATTCGCTCAGTAAGCCTTCCTGGTAAAACTTTTAAATAAATAAATGATGAAGGTGTTCAATGATTTTATATTGTAACAACCTTTCCATGATCTTACCAATACACAATGTCAGGCTTATGGGCCTATAATTACTAACATTATTTTTCAGAACCTTTTTATAAATAGGAGTAACATTCGCTAATTTCCAGTCACCCAGAGCAGTACCTTCTTTTAGTGATGTATTAAAGAAGAGTAAGCATGCCAACTAGTTTTTACAGAGATTCTTTATAAAGATAGAAGGAATACCACCAATGGCAGCAGAAGAATTTGGTTTAGTGTTATTAATAGCTCTGATAGTATTACTCTCAGTAAAAATGATCATAGAACAGGGAGCGGGTTGGTTTCCATACTGAAATTCTCTGCTTTTGAAAATACTAACAAAATATTTATTAAATTCACCTGCCATTTGTTTTACCATCCATAACTAACATATCTTGGATAAGAAGTGGCCCTGCCCCAATCGTATTCTCCTTCAGGAGCCAATGTAATTATAAAACTGCTTTTTATTGTTTCTGCAGTCTCCTACCAGTTTTAATTCTAAATCTCTCTTGCCTGCCTAATATGTTTTTGGTGGTATTCAAATATGTTTAAATTTCAACCATGCTTCTATGTGGGTTTTCTTATAATGATTAACTTTCTCTTAGTACTCCTCTTGACATTAATGTTCCACCAAGCAAGTACTCTCCATTTTTATCATTGTATTTAACCGTGTAGGAACTCAAGTCTGTATACAGTGGTCAATTTTTGCATAACTGTACTATCTTACTTAGATTTGTTCTTGCAGCAGGTAACACCTTTAGGACAGACTTCCAAGCAGTAGAGGAGAAATCCTGGGCAGAAGGGTGGAGAGAAAAAAGATTCAAGTTAAATTAGGACAGAAGTCCTTGAAGGACTGCAAGCCCAAAGCCAGCCCTGTAGCAAGAGGCAATGTCCAGACTGAAGCGCTTCACAAAGGTGTGGACAGAACTCCAAGAAGCAGCAGACACGCTTTTAAGTGAGGCAAAAGAAGCAGCCAAGCCCTGGTAGAATGATCCTTAACAGAGTCCAGATCGGTTTGTTGCATTTATTGTAACTGAACACAATGTAGTTAACCAACCATTTGGATAAACACTGTTTAGAAACTGGAGCCCCCACCATTCGAGGTGGGGTGGAAGCCTGTGAAGAAAACAAACAACTGATCAGATTTGTGAACTGGACAGGTGCATTCCAATAACAGTGAAGCACACTCTGGATATGCAGAGTATGTAATAAAGCCTCCTCGTTTAGAGTATTCTGGGTAATATACTGGTAGATGGATATCCTGATTCAAGGCAAATTCTGAGACCCCTGTCCTTGTAGAAAACCAAATAAGGATCCTTACACATCAGGGCCTGAGCTCAGAAATTCTTGAACAGAAGTAATGGCAACTAAAAATAATGCATTCCACGACAGAAAGCACAGCTTGTGGCAGGTTCAAGGGAGGCAAAGTGAGTTTCTCTAAAACAAACAAAAGGTCACGAGGTGGGACAAGGCCCCAGATGGGAGGCTTCAAATGAAGCATGCCCCACAGAAAAGTGTGGAAAGGTCCAGCTGGGTAATATATTTGTCCTCAACAGGCATATAGTAAGTAGACAAGTGCACTTTTAGCAGAAGAGTATTTAAGTCCTACATCTGAAAGGGAAAGAAGGTATTCCAGCACCGAGTTCACTGGGCAGGTGAATAGGCCCAGATGCCTAGGGTGGCCCAAACACAGAACCGTTTCCATTTCGTGGCATTGGGTCGCACTAGTGGAGGTTTTCAAGCTGCTACTAGGACGTCTGACACCCTGAGACCCGAATCTGCAGACAGCTAGGTCTGCAGGAGCCACATGGAGATGCAGAGATCCGAGATCCAGATGGATCAGGAGCCCGTTCCTGGGAGAGCAAGTCTGACCACAGAGACACCGGAGGTTCCACCGCCAACTGCTGTAACAGTGGGAACAAGATCTGTTGAAACCAGAAAGGAGTCACCAGGATCATTTCTGCACCCTCCGAGTGCAACTTGACGAATGCCCATTGCAACAAGCGAAAAGGAGTATGCATAAAGGAACCTCCCGTCCAGGAGAGGGACAACGTGTCTCGCCAGAAAGCACCAAGCCCTGGATCTAGCAAGCAAAAACTGGGCAGTTTTGCGTTGGATGGAAGGCAAACAGCATTCTGGACAATACCATCTGGCGAAAAATGCGTCTGCCACAGCGAAGAAGTTCCTACTCGTGGGCAGTGGACGAGTCCGACTGAGACTGGCGGCAAGGGTGTTGTGAATGCCCAGGATGTGGACTGCCGAGAGCTCTAGCTGATGGTCCATTGCCCAAGTCCACGCCGCATGGCTTCTCTACACAGAGGATAAGAGTGTGTTCCCCTTTTTTTTGATATAAAACACCACTGACATATTGTTGGTTTGTAGCAGCAGAGGCCCAGGCAGTAGGACTGTCTGGAACACTTGGAGGGCATAAAGGACTCCCTCCTCTCCAGAACACTGATGTGGAGATGAAGCTCTTGCTCAGTCCAGGGTCCCAGAGTTTGGCAAGTGCCCACATGAGATCCCGACCCGGCCGAAGCATCTGTGGTCAGGATCTGGGAGGGAGGTCCTTCGGAAGAGAACCCTACGGAGAGATTGGGAGACTCTTGCCACCATTTCAGTGAGTGCTTGACTGGCCAGGATAACAGGACTAGTTGGTCCAAGTCATCTGACCTCTGATCCCACTGAACCCTGAGGTTCCACATGATCACCCTCATACAGAGCCAGGCCAGGAGACAGTGGCAATGGTAGATGCCATATGTCCCAACAGTCTGAGTACTGTCCGAGCCAAAACTTGGTGAGCTAGCAACTAGCATAGGACTGAAGGCACTCTGCTCTGCTCTAGGGAGGAAGGCCTTGCCTTGTGCCATGCCCAGGATTGCCCCAGGTACTGCAGCTGCTGATTTGGCCAGAGGAATGCTTTGGAGAGATTTAGGGTGATTCCACAGGTCCTGGAGAGAGAAAGAACGTGTCTGGATGGTGTCTGCAAGCCGGTCCCAAGAGGGCAGTTAGAAATAATCGTCGAGGGCAGGCGAAGACATAATGCCCTGCCTCCTGAGACTTGCTGCTACGATGGCAAGACATTTGGTGAATACCCTTGGTGCTGAGCACAGGCCAAAGGGCAGGCCCTGAACTGGTAATGGCCCCCTGGAATCGAAAGCACTAGAGACCTCCTGTGCGGATGGAAGATCAGAATTTGGAGGTTTAGGCCCTGTATGACCAGGTAGCATAGCCAATCCCCTTGGTGGAGCAGAGGCAGTAGGTCCATGAACTCAACCAACCTGAATTTCTTTGCACGCAATGTACTGATTCAGGTGGCTTAAGTCTAGATAGGACAAAGATCTCCTGTTTTCAGTATGAAGAAAAGTGAGGTAGAAGCCTGCCCCTCATTGTTCAGTTGGGACAGGCTCTATGGCCTTTTTGGAGGACAGCCTGGATTTCCACTGCTATGATGACGCTGTGGGCTGGAGAGCAGTGAGACTGTATTGGAGGACTGTCTGGAGGAACCTCCGTAAACTCAAGAATGTGCCCCCTTTCAATAAGCTGCAGGACCCGGCAGGCTGGCGTTATCCAATGCCACCCTTCAGTGTGCAGGAGAAGCGGCCCCCACCGCCACCCCTGAGGCCTTGGCTGGGGTGGGGGTGGGGTCGGACAAGTCAAGCATGGGTTGAGAGGTTCTTGGGGTCTGTAAGGGAACCTCCTGAAGCAGGGGTGGAGGCCTATGCTTGAAGCCTGCCCGCTGTTGTTGCTGTTGCTGTCCTTTATATTGCTGCCCAGTCTTACAAAAGAACTGCTTAGGTTTATACATGGCACACTCTGATTCAATGGCTTTCCTGGCCTTCTGCAGATAGAAGATGATATTTTAGGTATCCTCCCCAAGGAGAACAGGCCCTCGAAAGGCATCCATTACTCTAGACTGGACATCTGGGGCTAATCTGGAAACTCTCAGCCAAGAATATCAGCTGATAGAGACAGTAGAAGCAACAGCTCTGCCCGCTGAGTCTATGGTGTCATCACGATGCCCTCAGGACGTGATTACTGATGTCAGAGCCTGACTTCACGATGGCCGTAAGTTCTACCCGTCGGGAGGAGTCTGGCATGGCTTGAATAATCTCCAGTGTCTTGTCCCACAGAGTTTTGGTACTGTAACATGTGGGCAAGGAAGTTTGCAATCGGATGGCACACGACAGGAGAAAAAAACTTTCCTAGTCAGATAACTGAACTGCTTGGAGGCCTTATCTGAGGGTTGTGTACTGAGGTGCAGCGGTTGTTTAGACCTCGTGACGCCATTTGTACAACAGATGACCTCAAACTGTTCCCCTCAAGGGTCTTCCCAGGAGACAGTGTGGAAACAGGCTGACTTTTGGATACAGCCAGATTTGAGAAAGGACCGTTCCATGCAAGCTTGTTGGTGTCCTTAGGAATCAATCATCGGAGGGACTACCATGGGTAGGGCATCCTTCTTTCGAGCTCTTCTGTGTCCCATCTGTTCTGTTGCTAGATGTGATGCATCACATCCATGAACAAGGTGTAGTCAAGCAGGGAACATGGGGTGTCCTTCCTGAAGTCCGGTCTGACGGAGGTCCAAATCCCCAGGGCTAGAGGGGAAAAGGAATCCTCGCCTGAGTCTGGAGAGGAGAAGACGACCTTGGTGGCCTGCAAGGGCATTCCTAGGAGGCGTAAGCCTTGTCTGGCATTAACCCTTTAGAAGGCAGGGTAGTAGGGTGATCCAAGGGTTCGCTGAGGAGGTCCTTGGGGGGTCTGGCTTAGAAGGGGACGTGAGAGCTTCTTTGTCTTTGAAGTCGCCCACCACACCGCAAACAATTTGCTGAGACCCGCGGGGGAGTGGCAGAGCCAGGGTATCTAGCGCGGGGCTGGCTTCATGGCCCTGATGTCAGGTCATCTGGCTGGGGTAACCCTGGCATCGGATCTGTCCAGCCTAGGTCTTCTGGCATCAGTACCAAGGGGCTGTCACCAGCCACTGGAGGTAGCAGGTCTTACATCTTGTCATCGGGTGTCAGCCCACTAGGGCGCTGGAGCCAACTGATGTCTGCTGGGACATTGGGCTCTTTCAAGCGCCGGCAAAGCCGGGCCCACTAAGCCAATGTAGGCAGACCAGGCAGGAGAACTGGCTGGCGGACAACTAGGCAGAGTCACCGAGGAAGAGGGATGGCTCCTGCATGAGCGTACGCCCACTGCTTCCAGAGGAAGAGGGCAACCAACCTGGGTGCCACTTGCTGGCATCCACCCCTGATGTCACGGCAGACTCAGCGGACACCCCTGGCCAGGAGGCGACAGACAACGGCCTGCAACCCGGCAGGTCACCAGCTGAGCCACCAGGCTTAGAGCCCTCGGGTGATGGGCTTCAGCTTGAGTGGCGGAGGCGTGAGAAGACTTCCCATGCCGAAAGGCCTTCTCCTGTTAACAGAGATGAGGGAGGAGACTTAGTAACTGGGAGCTCAGAGGCATGCCTGGTGGAGGTCGTAGACTTTGTCTAGAACCGAGAGCGATCTTCCTCCCAGGACTTCTCCTTGTGTTTCTCCCAGTGTTTGTATTTGTCGCTTGAGTTCTTCTCTTTATGAGAAGAGGGTAATGGAGAAGATAATGAGCTCTCATGATGAAGTTCCTTCTCCACAGCAGATTATCTGGTTCTTCGGCAAGAAAGTTTGAGGGTCATCTGAAGCCAGAGCCACGTGGTGCTGACTGAAATCACAGCAGTGCTGACAGGCCTCCATGCAGTGGTCTGGGCCTAAGCAAAAGGCAAGCCAAATGGCTGTCTTTATGTGGGATCAGCTTGCCGAGAGTGCACTGAAAGGCATCTCTCAACTGAAGTTGAGAAGATGACATGTATTTTGGAAAAAATCAAAAAGGCAAACACACAAAAACGTGGAAAGATGGCAATTGACTAGCTGAAGGTGCTCCATGGAGGTCCAACTTTAACGGTCGACGGCGGCAAAGAACTGGGGATGGCTGAGAGACCACTTTATACACCATACATACTTTTCACAGAAAGAGTGTCGGATCCATGGAACAGCCTTCCAGAAGAGGTGGTGGGGGCTAAAATAATCACGGGGTTCAAGAGCACATGGGATAGACATAAGGGAACCCTGGAGATGGAGAGAAGACATCCACAGATCAGACAGGATCTGGGCTGTCAACACTGAGTAGGAAATGGGCAGACTAGGTGGACCATATGGTCCTTATCTGCCGTCAGACTCTATGTTTCTATGTTCCTGGAAGAAACCCAAGGAAGCTCCGAGAGCAGAAACCTGACCTCTCAGTGTGCTCAATGCCATCCCTTTATCTCGCCATCCTGAAGAAACTCCACAATTTGAGCAATGGAGGCTTTCAAAGGTTTAATTCCTTTCTCGCTGGTCCATCGAGACTCCTGAGGGGACCAGGGGCCGTGCACTCTGAGCTCCCCAGATGGGCACCCCAACCCATCAGAGAGGTGTCAGTCGTAAAAGTGACCATCGGCTTTGGGCGTAACAAATGGGATACCTCCTGCAGATGAGCCAGAACGATCCACCACTGGACAGCGTTCTCCATCTCCTGGGTCACTATCACTGGCTGGTCCAGAGGACTGGGCGCTGTGACCACTGGCGGGCCAGTTCTCACTGCAGGGGGCGCATGTGCCAGCGGGCCCAACGGATCACTGGTGCAGGCTGCCATGAGACCCAGGAGGGCAGGATGTCCCAGGCAGGGCGCAACTGCCCAACCAGAAATGACTGGGCAAAGGAGGAAAGAACCTCAACCCTGTTCATGCTGGGAGCCGTGCTCTGCTCAAAGACAGATCGAGCTCTGCTCCAATGAACTGAATCACTTTATGCTGGCACGAAGTTCCCATTTGGCCTCGATGAGGAGGCCAATCTGAGAGCAGACCTGGAGGGCCAGATCCTGGACCGCTCCACCTCCGGCTTGGAGGAGGCTGCCATCAGCCAGTCGTCCAGGTAAGGGTACACCCGGACCCTTTGGCACCGCAGAGATGCTGTCACCACAGCCATGCATTTAGTGAAGACCCTGGGAGCTGGAGAGAGGCCGAAGGCACAGCCCGAACTCAAAGGGATCCTCCGCTCTGAAGCGGAGGAACCGCTGGTGGGACGGACAGATTGGGACGTGAAAGAACGCTGCCCTGAAGGTCCACAGAACAGAACCACATGCCTTGTTCCAAGGATGGGATGATCTGAGCCGCACTGACCAACCTGAAGGTTCGAGACCTTAGGAACTTGTTCAGGTCGCGAGAGGTCTAGAATGGGGCACCAGCCCCCGTCCGCTTTGGGACCAGGAAGTACCTGGACACAAACCCTGGGTCTGATGGAGGATCCGCCACCTCCCTGATCACCTCCTTCTGGAGGAGCAGGGCAATGCTGGCTTGAAGGACTGACAGAGGCTGCGGTTCCATGCCCCGTGGGGGCTGACGGCTCGATAGGGTGGGACTGCTCGACTCCAGAGACAGACCCTTTCCTACCACTCTTTCCACATCCAGCCATCCGTGGTGATATCGGACCAGGTGGAAAGGAAGTGGCGGAGCCATCCCCGGGGGGGAGACCCAGGGAGGAGTGACACGGTTGGGGGCGACACCCCTTAACCCGTCACTGGGCAGGCTTGGAGGAAGGATCGGTCGAGGAGCCTCCTGGACCTTTCCCTCCCGGCTTCCTGTTGGAGGAAGCAGCAGGCTTCGCTTTGGGGTGCCAAGTGCGAGCCTGCTGGCCCTGATGCTGGTGTTGCTGGGCGGATGTGCCGCAGGGGCTGAAGGATGAAAGGGCTACGCTGCTGCTAGCGGTCTTTGTCCTTCTGGGCAGATATGATTGAGTCCAAGGTGGCATTGACTTCGATCCGCTGAAGATGCCCTCAACCCTGGGACCAACAAGTCGGTACCAGGAAGGGAACATCTGCCAGCTTGTGCTGGGCATCTGCCGTGGAAGGTGGAGATCCGCAGCTGCCCGGCGGCATAGCCACTGCGGCCACTACTGACTGGGCACATGAGTCAGCAATGTCCAGAGAAGTCTGGAGCTGCTGTTTGGCCACACCCTTCCCTGATCCTACACCTGCTTGACCGTAGTTTGGAGGTCAGCTGGGTGATGAGGAATCACCTCATCCAGGGAGCCCAAAGGGCGGTGAAAGTGTGCCATCAGGCCAGCCGAGCTGGCCTGATGAAGGCCTAGGGAGGAAGCAGCAGAAACTTTCCACCTGGAGTAGTCCAACTTCTTGGACTCCTTGCCGGAGGCCTGTCTGACGCCCCGAGCCGCTCCCCGAACGCCAGAAAACGCTGTTGATCACGAGCCCTCCATTGAGGGGTGCTCCGAGAAACCAGAGTGAACCAGTGGAACTGACATACTTCTGAGCCATCCTGGCCTAAGGTGCTGGACAAGAAGCTGGCGCTGCCATTGCTCTAGGGCCGGCCAACAATGGCTTCGCCACCGGAAAGGCCTCGTGGGGGAATCCCCTCGGTCCAGTATCTCCGGAGAGGAATCTTCGCCCGTTTTGAAACGGGTTCGACTTCATCCTAGTGGACTCTGAGATGAGCCGAAGCATTCCAAAAATGAGGATGGGTCTCGTCCACCGACTGACCCCAGTGGACTCCAAGTCAAGCGGCCTGGAGAACAAGGAGTCGTCGTCATCAGACTCTGAGGGTCTGCAACAGACAGCTGCCAGCCTGAGCCTCCACCTGCCGAGGTCGATCGGGAGTGGAGGGTGACCGACAACCTATGGGGCAAACCCTGACCCAACTAAGAATCCTGGTCAGGGCCCCAGTCTTCGGTTGTGGAGGTGGAGGTTCCACCACAATGAGTGGCACAGCCGGTTTGGATGAACAACTGGTGCTGGCTTCGCTCCTCGACCACTATGAGGAGTTATTTCGCTCCGGTGACAGCCACTTAATGGCCGGGGAAGGCAGCGAATTCGACTTATTCCCGGTCAAAAAGAATTGCTGTGCCACATTAGATCATAAAGAGCGCCGACGCACTTTGCGCCAGAGCCTATCCTCCGAAGAGGACGAAGATAAGGATGAGCGCCGCCACGCTTCCACGGTGCCGCAATGTCGGCGGATCGGCTGGACCGGAAGAGGTCCAAGACTGAGACCTTCGGTGTTTCGGAGAGTGGGTCTGAGAGGGACAGAAACCGCTCCTCCCTCAGTTCAGGGACCTTAACCGGGACTCCGGCACAGGAAAGTCCTCGGTTTCCACTCGGAACCGATGAAGAAGGGTTGTCAGCTCCGGTCGATAGCCCATCTGACGGGTCGAAAAATCTCGACTGCCAACGGATGTCTCAGCCGGCTGACCTGATGAGGACACCGCGGAAGCCAGTGGCCTTAGCCGCAACCTCCACCAAGTAGAGTGTCGACTATCCGGGAAGGGGACCTCCCACTCCCACGAATGTCGACAGTGGGACTTCACCTTTGGGGTCCTTCTTTGGACCGAGAGGAATATCCCAAGGCCTTTCTCCCTGGTGGAGAGGGACTGGCAAAAGCTCCTTGAAAGAAGTGGCGTAGGAGGAGCCCAAGGAGAGCAGGATAAATGCTTGACCGAGGATGATGATGATGCGGCCTGGGCCGCCTCCTCCTCGAGGGCGATCATCTGCTCCAGCTGTTCAGCCGAGCCTGCAGTCGCTGGACACTGCCCAATGGGCCTCCTTCACTTAACTGGAGGATAACGCTCTCGGTCGCCCTAACAGCAATCAGGCAGCGTGGTCCCTGAAGAATGAAGCGAAAAGGATTTGCACAAGCCTGTGAGTCATGGCCGAGTCCAAGGCAATAAATGCACATGGAGTGCGGATGGGTCCGGACATCTTCTGCCCACAGGGGCACCGGCAATCTGGAGTGTTTGTCCATCGGCCGCGAAGAAGATAAAGACCGAAGTCTTGTAAATTTTAAAATAAGTTCGGAATAAACAGAGAGTTTGGATCCAGGCCTAAACGCAGAGCAAGCGAGGGAACCTGAACTCCGGTGTAAGGGAAGATCTGGCGCCATGGGCGGAGCCAAGAGTTTTACTACCAAAGTGGGTGGGAGGAGCCAGCTAGAAGACCTTCCGCAAGATTTAAAGCAGCAAGGAACCTGCCAGTAAGTGTGGATTGAACAACATATCCATGTCCCTAGAAAGGATATTTATTTATCAATTTTGTTGACCAGGGTGAACCCACGGGCCTCAGAGTCCCTTTTCACGGGCAACCCAATATTAATTACAAATATTAAGCAACAGGGTTAGAGTTACAGAGAAGATAAACAGGGTTACTGTTACAAAAAGGGTCTGACAATGGAAAGCATATTAGAAACAGGTTACGTGAGACAGCATTCAATAAACACAATATTTGGACATCATTTTACTTAGTATTTAACAACAAACACAGTGTCGGGACTACTGTGTGAATGGGAGTAGGATTTCTAAAAGCAGACTGAAAGGGTGAAGAAGGAGGAGGAGTCAAGAAGGATGAGAGCTCAGAAAGCACGAGATGTTCCTGTAACTTAGATGAGTGGGAACAGAAAGATGGGACAGAAGTTACCAGAGGAAGGATCACCACCTTTAGGGAGAATGAGGGCAGTAGCCTGCTTCCAGTCATCAGGGACAGTGGAAGAGGAAAAAGAGAGGTTGAAGGTTTCTTATCTAATGTTCTCCCTGTGCAAAGGAGTCCCACAAGGGTATGTGCTAGGACTGCTCCTATTCATGATTTGCACAAATGATCTTAAGGCGAACACAGGGCTGCTAACTTGCACTGTTACACTGTGCTGTATGTAGCTAGAGGCACTCTATCTACAGCACTGAATTATCTCCAGCAAGCATTCAGCACTCTACCACCACCCATTTGCCTCCAAACTCTCTCTAATGCCACAAATACTAAGTTCAAGGTACATGCTCTGGACAGCAAGCAGTTACTGAGTGCCTCCATCACCTACCATCCACCCTATGAGTAATAGACTAGAGATGGTGGATTTTTTAACAGTTTGGGTCTTTGATTAGACTAAAAGCTGTCTTCAAAGAGCACCTTTGTGCTCTTTTCAGAACTGACCTAAAACACACAAGTACCTCCTCACCTGGCTCCAAGTCATATGCTGCATCATTTTTAATTTATCAGTGCCTGCATACTGGGAGGGAAGGGATAATATTTTGGCTCCGTGGAGCCAACAGCCCGATCCCTTCCACTTCCCTGTTTGGAGATATGCCCTCGCAGGTTTTGGGATATAATTATGAGGAGAGGAGTGCACTTCATAGACTACGCAAGAGAACGTCTTTTAAAGCACTGTTTTGTCTTCTTTATAGGTCAATTTTTGACTAATCAAGACCACCATTCAAATAACAAGGGTCTAACTATGCTCTGTCTTTAATAAACCGGCAAACTATTACCACCCTGGTGTTTGCACAGCTCTTTTTTTTTTTATCTTGGATTCTATGATAATCTGCTGTAATGCTGACTATCCTAAGACCTCTTTGTAAATAAGCACTGCTCAATATAACTTTTTCCTGGTAAAACAAATAAATACAATACAAAAATAAAAGGTAAATTAAGACAAATGTTTATTATATCCCCAAGTCCCATAGAAAAGGAGCCAACTGATAAAATACAGAAAAATTTACATGTGAGAGACAGCGTAGTGTACCTTTAAATGCTATAGGAAAGGTCTGAAAAAATCAACAGGGAAGAAGGGGTGAAAGTGCAAGGGTGCAAATTCCTTGCTAGCAAAATAGCCTCCTATATTTTATGTCTGCTCATAACCTAGACATGTTGAGGATGGCAACCAGAGGCAGTAATTGAAGAGTCTGGAAAAAGGCTAACAAACGGCGTTCTACCATATAGTTACATAGGACAGACAGATAGACTATAGACCAAAAACAACACACACCACACAGTGGCCCCATAGGACAGATCTGTGTCTTGATACCCGACCGCTCCAGTATGATAACCCAGACATTCCCCACCACAGAACTGGACAAAAAGCCTTCACACTTCCGACATTCCCGCAGCCCACCGACTATCACAGACAACAAGGACGACGCAACATCTAAAGTGAAAGGGCGACCCCGAACGGGAGACCAAAGGTATTAGACACCGTTCTACACCATGGCCATGTCTGACACCGAACATCAATCGTCACCACAAAACCAAATGAACGAGGCCCAACAGTATGACCTCACTGAAACCGTTTTAAAACAGTCTCCCTACACGAAAAAGCAAATGAACGCCGCAGCCTGCGCGTGCAGATCCGTGAATATACGCAACGAACGGAGTGCTTCGAAACAAAACAAAATGCCAATATCTTGCCCAACAGCCCCCAAAAGAAAAATACCTGCCAACGAAAAAGCACATAAGCAAAACAGAGGTTAGGGATCACATCACGTTCCTGTAAATGTGAAAAGTGACGAATGTCAAGTGGGACCTTTTCTTGATAAAGCAGAGAAATCCCTGTAGATCTAGGGGCCTTTAAATCCCGTCATACTGCCTACTGAGGAAAAGAGTGAAAACACATCGCAGATGCCACCCACACAAGCCCCAGCAGACGGAAAAGGACTGATGAATGTCACGGATGCAACGCGGGATGAGTGTCACGGGGAATGAGAAACTGCCCTCACACACAAAAACAAACCAGCACATACTGTACCTTTAGACATGGATTAAAGCCCATAGCCAGGGGCCAGACTCTGACAATAGGGCAACACACAGGAAGCCGGACACTTTCCCTGGCGAGCTGGTCTAGTAGGCAAGCGCACACAGACGTGGAATGACTCAAACTAAAAACAATATCATACACTAATAACGTACATTCTTCAGCTAGCTGTCCATAAATGCCAGCCAGGATGCTGTCTTCTAAACAGAAAGGCAGACTAGGGCGGAGCTACTGGTTGGTCGGTATCCTCCTCCTTTCAGTCTTCTCTAGTGTCTGATTGGATGAAACTTACAAAGCGCTTAGAAAGCTGCATGAGTTGTTGCTAGCCTGGGTAAATCAATCGGAATATTTAATTTATATATATAAAAAAAACGTCTTTTATTCTGTTAAAACACCATGACATCAATAAATACACTTTCCTAAGCTCCCACCGAAGAGAACAATGACGTAGTATAAAACCTTCAAATATCCCCCAATACTGTAGCTTGAAGATAATTTCCCTGTTCTCTGCAGGGTCCTTCCCCTTTATCAGGGTCAGACTGTTGCGAGCAGTTAGAAAATGAATGGGGGAGGGTTATACCCCATATTAAAAGAAATGATATATGCAAGGGTTTACAGTTTGGAGGAAGGGGATGAGGTCTGATGGGGACAACCTGTTAAATTTCCATGTATCCAGATGAGCCAGTTCCATACTGCTCATTACATGATTCTCTGCTTGCAGTTCCTGCGTGTTCTGTAACTCTGCTAACCCCATAACCTTGGATCAACCATTTTACCTGCAATACAACTCTTTTTACTCATAATACAAGTCTTGGTAGTTATAGAGTTTACTTCCCTCAAACGCTGCTTTTTAAATATTGTGTTTGCCCGCAAGTCTCTCTCTTACTCTTACAAGTGGCGTTAATACAGCTGCACCCTTCCTCCTGCAGGGAGAGTAGCAGGCAGTGACTTCTTTCACAGTAAACACCAATATGTAAGCATTAATCCACAGACAGAAAGTGGCATCTAATGGGAGTTAATGCATGACTGGGACCGTTGTGGCGCGAGGCCGGGAGGCGGTAGCAGTCAGCTCATCACATTAACTCCCCATTAAATCCACCTGAAGAGGATAATCGCGCCTAACATGGACATCAGCATGGTTATTATGGACTACATCTTGCTACTCGTACAACAGAAGACTACGAGATTGATATGCTGTGCTGTGATTTTAATGTTACTTTCACATTTTCCAGCAGTACTGTGTTACATACAGATGTGCTTGTTCTTGTTTTCGATGCACTGAACTGTTCTTTGTTTCGATTGGTGCAATTTGAATGATTTCTGTCGGGTGTTTAATCAATATATGAGCTAGGATGACTGTGATTCTGCCGCTTTTGCTCTTTGCACAGTGTGTGTGTCTCATTTGCATACCGTCAGCGTCATTTGCTGAGTCCAATTTCTATTTCTATCCTGCTCGCCTCTGTTCCCCACTACTGGTTTCTTTACCTTTTGTGAGTTGTCCCGTGTCTGTCGTATGGTCTGGGTGTGTCATTCCTCCTCCGTGGTTGAAGTTTACCATGCCGTGAACCGTGAAACTGTTACAAGTTAAATCGTTGCCGGATGTCCCCCTGTGGCTCCCTGTTCCCATCGTTGCTTCCTCTCTCTGTCAGTATTTGTGGTCGAAGTCACTGGTTGTGTTACTGTGTCCTGGTCTCTCTTCAGTGTTCTACGCTTCTCCCTCTGTGTTTCTGGTTACCTTCCCTCGGTCTGACATTTCTCGATGTTCCTCGCCGACATTAGGTTCTCTCCTTTCACTCTCTTCTGCTGTTTCTCCCTTACTCCCAGGTCTCTCATTCCCTTGCAGCCTTGTGCTATTCTGTCCAATTTCTCGCTCTGGTCCTCTCTGTCCTCTCCACTGCCGTCTCTTCTGTTTGGTCTCCTTCTCCCTCTTCAAGTAGCTCCTCTTCTGGTTTGTCTTATATCACGGTGGCCTCCTGTTCTAGTCTCTGTCTCTTGCTACAGTCCACTACTGTACTCTGCTCTCTTCTGTATTCCTGATGTGCTCCCTCTCACAAGTGCTTCCTTTCTCTCTGCTTCTCCTCTCGCTTCCACCACAGTAACATTTCGGATTTGGGTGCCAACAATATGTGAGACCACTTTTCTCTGTCCCTTGGCTGGGCACCCAATAATTGCGAATACTTGTTTCGCACCTATGTCCTGGGACAGACATAATTTTTCAGTCGCTTCTCCAGCCTGTGACAGCATCTGCACAGCTATGCTCCTTACGCTATGATTAGTATAGCAGCCTGCTCAGCCCTGCCTCCTCAGAATTTTAGCCATCATATCCCCAGAAAATTCCTACCCATTGGCTGTCTCGAGAACCATATTTCTTTGTGGTCTAGTAGTCTCTGAGCCTGCTTTATAGGATGGAGATAGAGCATGGGAGCTGTCTTGGAGCTCCTGCTGATGTCTCTTTGAACATCACTACAGGGCAATCCTTGATTCCCTCTGTGCATACAGGAAGCCTCTGAGTGATTGTCTGTTCGTTTCATCTGGTCTAGAATGTTTTAATACGCCTCATTAAGCGTCAAACTGATATATTCTTGCCCTGTTTCGTCCTCTGCTATCTCAAAGATTTCTGGGTGAGTTCTCTTAACCCTTCCTTCCTCTTCTTGTGAGCCCTAACTGCAGCTCAGACCACAGCCTCTTTACCAACCCTTGAGCTGTCTCTGGGTCCAGCTTTGCTACCTCTTATTTTACACAAGTCTTCCTCTGTTATAGCAGGGTGGTGTTTTGCAGTATCTCTGCCATGTCTTCTATATTGTTAAATCACTGCAACAAAGACATTGGCAGCTTGAAACTGCACATCACTATTATATTCTATTTCTTCTAACCTCAAGACTATTTATATATCTGTTCAGCCCTGCTCTTATCCCACAAAAGAGCTGATACTATATTGGTCACCATCCTCGCTCGTGCTGATGCGTAAAACTCTCTCAAATTCCACACAATTTCTCTGGGGTGTCACTGTGCCTATATCTACAGATATATTCTTGGATTTCAACCAGTCTGAGAACACGTCACAAGATCACTGTGTGTTCTTCACTGTGTTTGCCTCCACTTTTTCCTCTCAAGCTCATCCAGTTCTCCTTGTGATATCTCCATATGTCTCTTGATCTCTGATCTCTCTTCTCCACACGTCTCCATTACTTGTTTGAATCTCTCCATGTCCTCCCTCTCCTCCACTATCAGTTCCAAATGCTTGACTTTGTGACTTTCTTCCTGCCCTATCTCTTCCTCATTCACATACTCTACTGACATCTTCTACTGTACATTCTCTCATTTCTATGCCCTCTCAAACTCCTTCTGTATCCTTTCGTCCATTTCCATTGCTCACATACACAAACTACTACTGCCATTTGCTCCATCTCTGCACTCACTACATCCATCTTTCTGAAACTACCTATGTCCCTCGCTTCTTTCTCCTCCTTCTTGTCTATCCTACTCTCTTGCTCTTCCCACAGTGTGTTGCTCTTCTTTTTATAGCAGCTCACAGCTCGAAACACCACTACTGTCATTCTGGTGGCTCGTTGTGTGTTCCAGAAGCAACACGGCATTATCAATCTCATAATGCCGTGTTGCTCCTCTACAATGGCGCCTTCTGTCCCTATCGCGTTGCTCCTCAGCGTTCTTACATTTATGCCACATTACAAGGCTTCTTAATCAACCACAAGGGGTTCTGTGAGTGCAGCACATTTTGTTCCCTCTCCCAAGGAAGGAGCAGCTCGCCTCCTGGACAAGTACCCCTGACAAGCTCAGCATCAGATATATAGCACTTACATTCAAGCCCTGGTCCTCCAGGAGGCAGTCGCTACGACTACTTGCCAAACTTGTTCCAGTCCCCTGTCCCTAGAGCAGATTTTATGCTGTGGACTGGTAGAGCCAGGTTCAGAATTAGAGCTGCACTGGAAACAGAATCTGCACTCTTGCTAAAAATACAGACCACAGCTTGATTAAGCTCCTGATGTTTTATTCCACAATGGCTTGGTCTGTAAACAATACCTCCATGCCACTACAGCCTTGGCACTTCGCTCATTAGAGCTTCCTCAATGGGCACTATCCAGACTCAGCTGTGGAGGCAAGTGCCACCCAACTAGAAGAAAAGAATATTCAAGAGGCTGCAAGGGATGGGGAACACATGACTTTTCTACCATTGCATAACAGCATAAAATTACAAATACATTGTTTAATTTTCTGTATATTCCTCTATGTCGACCCCCATCAGTCCAGCTGCACCACCCAGCTCTGTCACCCATCATCTCTGGACTTACCTCGACCTCACAACTCCCCATGGGAATGGCTGTGTGTGGTGGGAGGAAGGGCCGGGCTCATACCCCCAAGCAAAGCTAGCCGCTAGGCAGAGAACTAGTTAGCAATGCAGACCCGCCGCAGGTGGCGGACAGCATCCTGCATTCGGTCAGGTTTTTTCTTTTCCTGTTCCCCACTCCTGACATCATGAAGTCCCTTGGCCAATCGTAGCATCATGTCCCTGTCCTCCTCTCTCAATCCACGCTCTGGCGGCACCTCCACCTGTGTTCACCCAGGTGGTGGTGTTGCAGCGGAACCATACTCCCTCCCACCCCTTGAAGGCAAGTGTCCATGGGACGCTCAACCATCCTCACACAGCTGACCCTGAACCTGGGTCATTGGTGACACAAGCTGAAGGCTATCACTGGCGCAAGCAGGCCAGCTAATTACAAATATTTTATTTATTTGGAATTTTGGTCAGGATGAAAAAATTACTCACCTTAGTAATTATGTTTCTTCTAGTGGAGTCTTGCTGTATTCTGACAACTGCAGTTAGCTCCAGCCTTTCAACTGCCCTGGAGAACATAGGGTTAACTTCTATGCATGGCATAGAATGTTCATCTCGAGCTCGGCTGAAGCCTCTGCCTGTTGTTATTCAAACTGCAACCGTCAGATCTTCTGAGCAAAAACTCACTAGGTGTTCTGTGTGGAAACTGTAAAATTTTTAACTAGCCTACTGGCAGAAATATAATGTTTTGGTTCTCAAAGGAAGACTGAAGTCAGGAAACCCAAAACAAAAAACAATCAAATGAAACAACATTCCACCCAAAGAAAAAAAGAGGGTGTAAAGGGGGGGGCACCTCTAGGGTGCCACCACTGCTCCAGCCACCCACATCCCAAAAACAAAGGTTCTGAGAGAGAGGTGGGGGGAGGTCAGAATAAAGCAAGACTCCATTAGAAGAAACACAATTACTAAGGTGAGTAATTTTTCTTCAAACAACATGAAGTCTTGCTGTATTCTGATAATTACAGACTACCAAGCAGTACCTCCATGGAGGAGGGACAGAACCTACTTTGGAAACAGGCTCTGAAGTACTGTTGTGTTAAACCGAGCATCACTCCTAGCCTGGATATCCAGAGAGTAATGCTTGGTAAAAGTATGGACTGTTTTCCAGGTGGCTGTTTGACAAATTTCTAAGACAGGGATATCCCTGGCAGCAGCCAGGAAGCAGCTGTACCTCTTGTGGAATGAGCCCTCAGGCCTGAGGGTGGAGTTCTACAGTTTTCCATAGCAGAATTAGATACAGAAACAATCCACCTGGCAACAGATCTCTTGGCGGCAGGTTTGCCTTCCCAACTTCTCCATAAGTGAGGAACAACTGGAGGAGTCAAACCTGTAACCCTTGGTGTGCTCTATGTAGTAACTAAGGGCTCTTTTAACATCCAAACTGTTAGCCTCCTCTCTCTGAGGAAGAATGATCAGTGAAGAAAACAGGAGAGATATAGACTGATTGAGGTGGAAATCTGAAACCACTTTAGGCAAGAACTTTCTGTTAGTTCTAAGGACCACTTTATCTCTGTGAAAAGAGATGAAATCAGATTCCACTGACAAGGCTTGCAATTCACTGATACGTCTTGGCAGAAGTAATGGCTACCAGAAACACAGTTTTCCAAGTCAAGTACTTAAGCTCTGCTGAGGACAAAGGCTCAAAAGGGGTTGCATAAGTTGAGCAATGCAAACATTAAGATCCCAAGCAGGAGCAGGATCCCTAAGGGGATTGTGCGAAGCAATCCCTTGAAAAACTTACAGAATACAGGATGGGATGACAGGAGGAAGACTTGCCTACAGACAGGAAAGCAGAAACAGCTGCCAAGTGTACCTTGAGTAGCTGGTCTGAGGCCTAGTCCATTAAGATGGACCATATAATCCAGAACCGTAGGCAATGCAGCAGAGTCTGGAGAAATATTCTTCTTAGAACACCAAATGCTGAATCTTTTCCATTTGGGTTGTAGGTCTTTCTGGTGGAAGGCTTTAGAAGCCTTAAGGATATCAGAACCCCTTGGGAAAGATGCAGATCTGCAAACTCTAACTCTTCAAGAGCCAAGCCTTGAGATTGAGAGACTGAAGATTGGGGTACCAAATCCTACCCAGAGAGGATGTTAACAGGTTGTAATTCCTGGGAAGAGACAGGGAAGATGGACTGCTAGGGATAGCAACAAGGGATACCATGGCTGCCTGGCCCAGTCTGGAGCAATCAGAATCACTTTGCATGGTTGTGACCTTATCTTGACTAGCACTTTAAACAGGAGAAGGAAGGGGAAGCACAGAAATTTCCTTCCCAGTTCAGGATCAGAGCATCTAGGGGACTGAGCCCAAGACTGGGGTCTGCAACAAAAAAAGGAAGTTGGTGATTGTCTGGGGCTGCAAAAGATCTATCTCTGGAGTGCACCATCTGAGAAAATCACTTTCAACAGCAGAGGATCTAGGGCCCATTCGTGATGGCCCTGGGATATTCTGCTCAGTGCATCTGCTAGGACATTGTCCTTCCCTGGAAGGTGAACTGCTGTCACAGAGGTTTGCAGGGATAGGCCATGGACCACAACTTCATTGCTTCTGTGCACAAGGCCATAGACCGAGTGCCTCCTTGCTTGTTGATGTACCACATGGTGGTGGTGTTGTCTGTTCTGACCTGAACCACCTTGTTCTGTACAGATTTGGAAAAAACTTGCAGTGCCAGAAACACTGCTCTGAGTTTCAAGAGACTGATGTGAAGCAGAGATTCCTGAGGCAACCACAGTCCCCGGTGGTAAGTTCCCCAAATGGGCTCCCAACCCAGCAGGGAAGCATCTGTGGTGAGGACCACTGAATGAGATTGAGTGACAATGGAACCCCTTGCCTCAAATTGTCCGGATCCTGCCACCATTGCAGGGCTTGGATCAGAGTTTGAGTCACTGGAATTAGTCTGGTAAGGAATCCTTTCTTTGGGACCAAAAGCTCTTCGTGGAACTGAATGTTCCTCATTTGAAATCTTGTGCCTTGGACCACTGCTGCAGAAGCTGCCATGTGGCCCAGTAGCTGAAGGAAATGCCTTGCTGGTCGAGACACCTGAAGGCTGAATAAAGAGGCCAGTTCCATGAGGTCCTTGCCCTTTCTGGGGAAGGAAGGCTCTTGCTTTACCGTATCCAGCTCTGCCCCTATGAAGGTGAGGAGCTGCACTGTTCGAGAACTGACTTTGGTAGGTTGAGAAGAAATCCTAAAGAAGTGAGCACTTGCTGGGTCACTTGCAGGTGTGACTTGACTTGGTCTGAAGACTGGCCCACTATAAGCCAGTCGCCCAAGTATGGAAAATGGAAATCTTTGTCTTCTTAAGAAGGCAACAACTACTGCCAGACACATTGTGAAGACCCTTGGGGCTGATGTTAGGCCAAAGGGCATTGCTCTGAATTGATAGTGGCCTGAGGCAACTTGAACCTGAGGTACTTTCTGTGGGAGCACCTGATGGGAATGTGAAAGTAGGCATCTTTGAGGTCCAGGGAGGCTAGCCAGTCTCCTGGCCTTAGAGAGAAGGATAATTCCCAGAGTTATCATCTTGAACTTTGGCTTTAAAAGATGTTTGTTCAGGTATCTTAGGTCCAGGACAGGTCACCACTCTCCTGTGTTTTTGGGGGTTAGAAGTACCTGGAGTACAAACCTTTGTCCCAGTGTAGGTGAGGTACTCTCTATAGCTCTTAGAGCTAGGAGAGAATAAACCTCTACCTCTAGGGCAAGGGTTTCTGAGAGATTTGCAGGTGGAAAAGATCTGGCTCTCAGCTTGAGAAATTTTTGAAGCTGAGAACCAGACCCTGGCTTACTACTTCCAGGACCCACTTGTCTGATGTAACAGACATCCAGTCCTGGACAAAGTAAGCCAGCCTGCCCCTACTGGGATAGGAGAATCGACCTGGGCAGACCCATCAGGGTGTCTGCTTGGCAGGGACTTTAGGCTGAGGGGTGGATGCAGGCCTGCTCATCCCCTTCTGCCTCTGCCTCTGAAGAACCCCTCTATGAAAAAGAAGAGGAGGCCTGTGCTGGTAAAAGGCCTTTCGAAAGGCCTGCCCTGCCCGGGACTGCTGCCTTTAAGGAGTTGCTTGCCTTCCTTGGTCTGAGCACTCCTGTAAGTGGTCCTGTATTCATCCATTTTCTTCATGTAATTCTCTGTCTGCCCCCCAAACAAAGAATTACCCACTACAGGAAAATCCATGGCCTTAGCCTGGGTATCCTGTGAGAGGCTAGTACATCTGAGCCAAGCCATTCTCCTGAAGAGCCATAGATGTATCCATGACTCTTGAGGATACATCATTGAGTCTACAGCAGCACGAAACTGAACTTCGATGCCTCAGTCCCACCTGCAGCCACCTCCTCCAGCTCTTTGGCAAGCTGGGGAAGTCTCTGTTTAGCCAGTGCCAGTACAGCGTCCCACCTGGACTTCTGGTACCTGGCTGCATCAACCATATAATTAGCCTGCCTGAGTCGTGAGGATGATGCCATGTGCCACTTCTTTTACCATGGCATCAATCTTCCTGGAGTCCTTGTCTGAGGGTTGTGATGCCAAAGGAATGCTTGCCTTATTACAGGCAGCAGCTTGTACAACCCATATGGCTGCATTGCTGATAAAGGAACTCCGTATCTGAGCCTGAAAGAGTATACCTCTTGTCCATTCTTCTGTCCACAGGAGGTATGGAATTGGGAGACTTAAGAATTTTTGTGTCTGTTTCCCTAAAGATTTGTGGAGGGGAACAGACAGTCTCCTGGACTCTGGGACGTCCATCATCTCTACATAGTCAGGCTCTTCCTGATCCTCCACTGTCTCCTTCACAGGAAGCTGGAGGTATCAGCCACCTTTCTGTAAAACATGTAGTGTGATGGGGACTCAGAAAGCCTAGGAGGAGAAACACCTGAAGGTCTGTCTGGGGAGATGTCTGGGTCAACAGGCACATCCAGACTTTCACCATCACCATAATCATCTTTCAACTCTCCTTCCTCCTCAAACTCCGGTTCATAAAATTCTTCCAGGGTATAATCCGGAACCGAGGGAACCAACTGAACCGAGCCCTGCCAAAAGGTGCCAGATCAGTTGGAACCGATCGGCGATTCCCTGTCTGAATCGCTTTGGCTATTTCATTAGGCGGTCGAGTATGAGATTCTGGATCTGAACGGTCGACTTGTCTTTTCTTTTGTCGGAACTGATTCCTTGGAATCGCCTCCTTTGCCCGAAGAGGTATCACCCTGGTCAGAGGGCACTCCTTCTGGTTCAGTTGGAACCGAACCGGCTGGCCATCCGGGTCAGCGGACTTCTCGGCATCCCTTTCCCTCAGTCTACCTAATCACTTTTCCAGGTAAGATTTGGAACATTTTTGCAAATTTGGCAGCCTGAATCGAGGTGGTCAAACCCCAGACAATAAACACAGGTGTGTGGGATCAGCCTTAGCAAAGACCTCCCCACACACACTGCAGTGTTGAAACCAGTGGGCCGTTTTTTTTCTTGGGTTTCTCAGACATGGCCAACCTAACCAAACTTACCCTTTTTCGGCAATCCGTCAGGCAAGACCTCTATCGGTTCCTGACTGTGTCAGGGTCTTGGAAAACATACTAAAACCCGTTTTTTTAGAACCGATACGGAGCGTAACCACACACTAAAGTAAAGTACAAATTTTACCTCAAAATGATCTGTTCAGCTGAACCGATCCACAGCTTTACAAGTTCCACACAGAAAACAGAACAAAACCTATCTAGTACTCACGGTACCACAGACAGAGACTTGAACTGAATATCGGAAACAACAATTTCGGAAGAAAAAACGACCTAAAACTGACACTTCAACCGACTTTGAACCGAGTAGCAGGAGAAACTCCGAGCGACTGTTCAGTGAGGCGGAGTAAAGAATCTGATGGTTGCAGTTCGAATAACAACAGGCAGAGGCTTCAGCTGAGCCTCGAGATGAACACTCTATGCCATGCATAGAAAAGTTAACCCTATGTTCTCTGGGGCAGTTAAAAGGCTGGAGCTAACTGCAATTGTCAGAATACAGCAAGACTTTATGTTGTTTGAAAGACATGCAACGGACTTCCCCAAATGCAATGGTAGAAGAGTATGGAAAAGAACCTCTTTGTGCCACAGGCCTTGGGGCCACTGGACTGCCTCCCCTACATGCTTATGTACTCTCTCTGGACTTATGAGATGAAGCAAAAGTCATATTTAAACAATGTCCTTAAACCAGCTGTCATTGTAGATGTAATGTTCATTTGTAAAACTGGTATCTTTGTACTTTTCTGTTCTTTGTACTGTTGTTTTTAAAATATTTATAACATGAGTTGGGAAAAAAAATAAAAGTGGTGAAACAGCATCAGGTGACCATGGATTAAATGCCTGTATACTCATTGTTGATGTGACGCTCCCTGACTCAATATCCGGGGACAGTGTGGAACTCGTTATTTACTAGGAACATCGGAACTGAAAGGCAGCCATTTAAAACAGTAGGGAAGTGAAAGAGTGCTCCACCTGGTCACTGAGGATCATGGGGAGTCGAAGTGACTGTTGCCATTTCACCAATGCCATGTATTTTTTTCCTAAGCCATCTTATTGTAGGGCACTTTCTCATTGTAGATATCCCACCAGAGGTCTGAACATGAGCCGAGGCATGCACCTACACACAGACAGTGACAAACAGTGACAACAAGGATATGGAAATAAGAATTGCTGCAGTGTCCTCTCACTGTATGCATCTGTCTGTCTCTGTGTCACTGTCATTGTGGTGCCATGGCGGGCCCCGACACCCCATTGCAGTTAGCACCCGTAAAGTACGAGAGACAGAGGGGCAGTTAATGCAGAATTATTGCAGTCCTTGCTATCTCTCTCTTTCGCCTGTCAGACATGGCTTGGTGAGCTGGAGGCAGTCCTGGAGGTAAAACAGAATCGGAGTCCAGCAGAGTGCTTCCAGTTTTTACTGGCTACCGCCCACCCGCATAGCATTGCTCAGCACCCACAATTGGATGAATGCACATAAAGACCATATATTTTGACAGTGAAGGGAGAGAGCTGCACCTGGGCAGCTGAATGGGAGAGAGACTGCCAGTAGCATGGATGGAATGTCACAACGTAGCACCCTGAATAGTGAGAGACAAAAGGAGACAGAGAGCAACACATGTGGCAAGCAGTGCAGCAAGCTAGAGAGAGAGAGAGAGAGAGAGAGAGAGACATGCAGCAAAAGTCACTGCATAAACTTGCTGTGTCTCCTCTGTATAATGTGTTCATGAAGTGGAACCTGTGTATCACGTCCCGCTCTCAAAGCAGGAAGCCCTGAAGTGGAAGACAGCGGGAGTGAGAGAGAGAGTTGCAAGCATTTTGTTCCCCTCTTGTCCCATGGCAAAGTGCTCCTTCTCCAGTGCCTGACGGAAGCACTTATCTGAATTGTAACCCAGATCCCGGTTATGAGGGAGAGTAAGTGAGATAAAGATACCACCTTTCATTCCATAAAACTTTTCTGCTGCAGCCTCTCTCACATCTCTCCCTGCCTTCCAGCACTCAGAGCAATGAGACTGGGCCAAATTTTCACAAGTCCTGCAGTCTCCTGTGTCATGACTTTTCATTGGGCAGCTTTTTGTTTTCAGTTATCTGTCCTGCGCCTGTGTGTCACACCTGTCTACTTCCTTACAGCTCAAAGGCGAGTTTTAATTGTGGAACCTCAGTGCCTCGACACTCCATTCCGAGGACGCCCCCTCCCGAGAAACAGAGACAGAGTCACAGCGACTGAGACATGCAAAACAGAATTCCTTTCTCTCACTGTGATTGGCAGCTGTTAGCTGTGTGTGTGATTGAGAGCTCACATATCAATCTGACAGTCCCCTGTGTGCTCCGAAGTGCTTGTGTGCCTCTCCGGGGAGACAGCACAATAAACTATATAGGAAGTGTAACAAACTGTATTATGCACAACAAATGTCAGAAATCATCTCAGTACTATATTTGTGACAGATATTTCCTCAATGGAAAAGGAGCTGAAAAGCCTAGGGGGATGGAGGCTGGAAGGTATTACCTACTGCAACTGTACTATCTTACTTCCAGAGGGCTCTTGCAGTAGGTAATTACATATAGGACAGAATCCCAAGCAGTCTGGAACAAATGAAAAGGCACGGGAGGAGGAACTACTCCAAAGAGTAGCAAATAATCTAGCAGGTCTCAAGAAAGGCCTTGCAAGACAGCTAACCCAAAGCCTGCTCTGGCAAGAGGCAATGTCCAAACTGTAATGCTTAGTAAAGGTATGGACTGAAGTCCAAGTGGTGGTAGCACAGATGTCTGCCACAGACACGCTCTTGAAACAAGTCAGAGGCGGCAACTCACGAGTGAGTGATTCTGACTGGACCCGGAGGGTCTAGTTGTACTTGTCATAACAGAAAGTGATGCAATGGGCCAACCATTTTGATAGGCATTGCTTGGAAACAGCATTGCCTTCTCTTTTGTGAGCAAAGGAGACGAACAACTGATCAGTCTTTCTGAGATCCTTCGTCCTATCGGTGTAGTATCTCAGAATCCTGTGAACATCCATGGTATGGAGCAGATATTCTCCTTGATTGGAGTACTGAGTGAAAAAAGCAGGTAATTCAATAGACTGATTTAAGGTAGATTCCGCTACCACCTTCAGAAGAAACTTAGGATTCGATAGAAGAGCTACTCGTTCTTTGTGAAAAATCAAGTGAGGATTTTGCACATCAGAGGCCTGAGCTTGGAAATTCTGTGAGCAGAAGTGATGGCCACCAAGAAGAGCGCTCTTCACGTAAAAACTTCAAGTCTACGGAAGCCGTGAGGCTCAAAGGGAGGAAGGGTAAGTTTCGAGACAAAGTTGAAGTCCAAGGCGGAGCTGGGGTCTGGACAGGGACCTGAGATGAAGTACCCCTCTAAGGAAAGTTTTGGAGACCTCCAGCTGGGCAAATGCCTTATCAGCGAAGGGACATGGTGGGCTGAAATAGCGCCATATGGACTTTCAAAGAGGAGTGACTGAGACCCAGGTCTAGAAAGATGACTATGTACTCAAGCAGAATGGTCACAGGACAGGAAGAGGCTCCACGTTCCTGGGCGCAGCCCAAATAGAAAATATTTTCCATTTCATGGCGTGAGGTGGACCTAGTGGAGGGTTTTCTAGCCTCCACCAGAATCTTGGCCACTTTAGGAGAGACGCCAAAACGAGATTGAGCTAGGTCTGCAGGAGCCATGTATGAAGTTGAAGGACTTGAGTCCCGGATGGACCAGGGTCCCCAGATCCTGGGTCAGCAATCCAGGAGATAAAGGAAAGGTAGAGAGGAACCTCTGAGTATTGTTGTAGAAGAGAAACCAGATTTGCCTGGGCCAAAAAAGCGATCAGAATCATTCTCGCCTCCTTCCAAAGCAAGTTTCTGCAGCACATGAGGTACCAGAGGAATTGGGGAAAAGCACAGATTAATCTGTCCTTCCAGCTTAGAGATAGAGCGTCGCCCAGAAAGCGGCCTCGCTCTGGAGCGAGCGAGCAAAAGATTGGAAGCTTTGCATTTTGGGAGGAGGCGAACAGGTCTATCTGAGGAGTCCCCCAATCTGGAAGATGCTTTTAGAACTTTTCGTCAATTCCCACTCATGTGGTAGAGCCGACGAGCGACTTAGTCTGTCTTACAGGACATTGTCGACTCCCAGAACGTGGATCGCCGTGAGGTGAAGGTTGTGAAGTGTTGCCCAATCCCAAACCCTCATCGCTTCCCTGCACAGCGGGTAGGACCGAGTTCCTCCTGCTTGTTGATGTACCACACCACGTACATGTTGTCCATTTGGACAGCTAGGTGACCGGAAGGATGTATTGGTGAAGGGCCTGGAGAGCATACAGCACTGCTCAAAGCTCGAGCACGTTGATGTGGAGAACTATCTCCAACTTTGACCATAGGCCCTGGGTTCGGTGAGGACCCAAATGGGCTCCCCAACCTTCGCCTGAAGTGTCCATGGTCAGAGTCTGATTGGGGAGGATGAAAAAGGGACCCCTGGAATAGGTTCTCTCGAACCATCCACCATTGTAAGTCTCTTACCATCGGCAGGAGATCAGGACCAGATGATCTAGGTCGCTACCCGTTGATCCCACTGAGATCGGAGAGTCCACTGAGAGATTCTCATGTGGAGGCGTGCGCGTGGAACCGCCGGGATGGCTGCTGCCATAAGCCCCAGTAGATGGAGCACCGACCTCGCCGGAACCCTCCTGTGTTCGATAGGAGGAAATCTGGGACTGGAGGGAGGCCCCTGTCCGGAGGTAGGAAGGCCTTGCACACTGCCGTGTCGAGGATTGCCCGATGAACTGGAGCCTCTGTGAAGGATCCAGGTGAGACTTGGAATGGTTGATGGTAATACCCAGGCCAGTGAAAACCCGCTGGGTGAGGGAGAAAATGCAGGAGTTTTCCTGGACGGGCCGCCAGGAGCCAGTCGTCCAGGTAGGGGAAAACCTGAACTCCCAAAGAACGCAGGTGGGCCGCTACTACTGCCAGGCATTTGGTAAAGACTCGGGAGCCGAGGAAAGACCAAATGGAGCGCCTAGGAATTGGTAGTGGTCCCCTGAACGCAAACCTGAGGTACTTTCGTGCGAATGGCGATCGGGGATGTGCAGGTATGCATCCTGCATATCCCGTGCACAAAGCCAATGGCCCGGCTGAAGCAGGGGCAAGAGGGTTTGAAGGAGAGCATCCTGAACCTCTTGTATTCCACATATGGGTTCAGGGAGCTGAGATCGAGAATGGGTCTGAGATCTCCCGTCTTCTTTGGTCACGAGGAAGAAATGGGAATAGTAACCCGTCCCGTGGAGGTGAGGGAGGACGGGCTCTATAGCCTGTTTGCAAGGAGAGCAGCGATTTCTTCCCTGACCAAAGGAAGATGGTCCCTTGAGTAAGAGGAGTTCAGAGGGGTGACGTGGAGGTTTCTGAGAAACCCTATGGAGTGCCCTCTGCTATGATCTGAAGCACCCATGAATCCATCGTTATCCTCTCCCAACCCAGAAGGTGGAGGAGAACCTCCTCCTACCGGTTCCTCCGTGGCGTCCGGAGGCGGTGGGAAAGGGAAGGAGTCAGGTGGTGTGAGGCAGCGCGCAGCTGGGGCACCCTTGCTTTTTGGTAGCGGGGGCCTGGCAGCTGTGGGGCCCGACATTTAGTGGCCCGCCTTCCCTGAGGTTTCGCTGAGGCCGGCTGCGTATGCAAAGGGACGGTGCTGTGGGGATGGGGACGGTACATTGAATCAACAGATTTGGGGCCATCCCTTCTCCTGCAAATCAGTGATGATGTCCTTGACATCACCACCGAAAAGCAAGAACCCTGAAGGTGCTTCTTGGATCGCTGACTGCACCTCCGGGACCAGACCTGACACACGGAGCCATGCATGACGCCGAAGACTTACGGCGAACGCAGAAACTCCGTCCTGCGGTGTCCACTGCATCATAGGTCGCCCTCAAAATATGACGACTGGCCGAACAAGCAGAATGGACCAGGGTTGGCTAACTCCTGCTTGACTTGGGAGTCAGGCAAGGAGTCAATCTTAGATTCCGCCTGGGTAAGGACAGCCTTCTGGTAATCCCCATATGTACTACATAATTCAGAGCCCTAATCCCCAGTGTGGAAGAAGCGTAGATCTTCCTTCCATACTGATCCAGAAGCAGGATTCCTTATCCGGGGAGCGAGCTCAAGTGTTTCGGGTGTGCTGACTGGCGTGAGCGGGCGCTAATCAAAACAGAGTTTGCATGGGGGTGAGAGTCTAAGAGTCTACACCCTCCGGAGCCTGGTATAGCCTGTTCAACTTCCTGGGAAGTGGGGCTAAAGCTGACGGTTGCTTCCAAATAGTGGAAACAAGGTGGGCGTGAGGCTCGATCCAGGGTGGCACTAGAGTAGGAGCCGTAAAGGGCAGGTCCAGATGTTCGAGAGTTTAACCGTTGAGGATCTGGCTCTAAGGAATGCCACTGATGGACTTCCTGGATCTTCCTGAGCAACTCCGTGAAGGAAGGATCCTCCGAGAGTCCTCAGCCAGGGCTTGGACGGAGGCGCGGCTCGTCGTCTTTCTCGGAACATCCATCCGAAGCCTCCGAGGAGTCCGAGAGAGAAGAGGAAGAAGAATCTGAAGCAGAGTAAGACTCCCTAGCTCGTCTAGGGGAGGAACGGGTTCCTTAGGGTAATCCCAGAGCGATGTCCTGCTCCCCTCTCTGGATTCCGAGGGCAAAGCCTGGGAACCGGAGGTGGAGAGGAGTGTGCCATCTGGGGGCGACGGAAGCCGGGGTGGCACCGGTCGCCAGAAGAGCTGCTCGACTTCCTTGGTGAGCTGAGCCTTGGCCTCAGCCCACCAGGAGGCAAGAGTCTCCTGAAGATCCACCGGTGGCCTAGGGGCGGTGGAGGAGGAGGAGGGATAGTTGTATGGAGGAAATCCGTGGGAGAGTATCCGTAACCGGCTGTGGGTATACGCGGGCGGGTACTGTGGCGTCAAGGAGTTGGCGCGGGTACTGCGGACCTGGGAAAACTGGCGTCGGATAGGACGGTGGATACCCAGGCACTGGAGGAGCTGCTGGAGCAGGACGGCCCAGCCGGGTACTCCACGGGCGGATCAGCCGGGATAGGCCCACGGGGTGGAGGGCCCGATGGAAGAGGAATATCCCCACCGGGCGTCGGAGGCGGTGTCGGAACCGGCGTCGGCGGGGCGGTGTTGGGGCCGGCATCAAAGGAGCGGCGCCCGGCATCAGGGGAGCTGACGTCAGATCCAGCTTTGCAGGAAGAGGATCGGACGGTAGCCCATGATCGAGCTCGTCCGGGACGGAGGAAAAATCCTGGGTCGGGCCGGGGGACTGGGGCTCCCCTATCGGCAGCGAGGCTGCGGGGAGCCTGATGCGACAGGCGAAGCAGGGTCTGCCGTGGGCTCGAGGCCCGCGCCCGTCGGAGGAGCCGACATGTGGCTTAGGGGCGAATCCGGCGGACGCCAGAGGAGCCAGCGTCCGACTTTGGGGTCCTCGTCGAGAGGGGTTGAGGACGAGGAGGCCCGGTGCGAGGACACTGCGTGCGCCGCTCGGCGGTCGAGCTGCCTAGCGGTCTTCTCCCGGCATACGCCGGAGGAGCCAACGCCTGGCTTAAGGGAGGTGCCCGCATTCAGTAGGGCTGCAAGCCTGCGGGCGGTACTGGGGCTGAAGCCCTTTCGCCCGGGAGGCACCCGCGGCTCGACGCGAACCCGACGGGCGAGCCGACGCCTCCTCCAAAGCCTTGGAGGCTGCCGTCAGGCGATCCCCGGAGGATGTTACCTGCCCTGCGACTCCGGCGGAGTCGGGAGGAGAGCCTTCTCCTGGTGCCTTTCCTTTTCCGCTTCTTGTGCCCTTCAGGGAGGTCGGCGCCTGCGAAGTTTCTTCAACTCCTTCTCCATCGTGGACATCTTCTTTTTGAGGAGATGGGCTTGAGGAGTGCTGGTGTCGTCTGGGTGGCAGCGTTGAAAGCGAGCAGTCACGGACACTTGTCGACTGCGTGGTCAGGGCCTAAGCAGAAAAGGCAGAGGGAGTGACCATCTTTGTGAGGCAGTTGGGCGCCATGAGTCGCACCTATTCTTTGAAGGGATGACATATACCGCGCTCACCTGACGATAGAAATATAAAATACAATACTGAAAACTTTTTCGGAAAAACCGTGAAGTAACAGGACTGATGAGAGGAACTTAACGCTGGCGCTGCACGAGCTAGTGAGGAAGAACTGGAAGCGGGCATCCAGGACCGCCCCTTATACCGAAGTCATATGGCGCCAGCCACCTGGCGTGGGGCGGTCCCCACCAGGGACTGCTAGCTAGAAATGTTTCCGTGGGGTCCTGCCGGCGGCGTCAGTCCTATATGTAATTACCTACTGCAAGAGCCCTCTCAAGTAAGATCTACTGTTACAGGTGAGTAACCTGTTCTTCTAGGAGCGTGGATATGTTGTTCATCTACACTCTCTGGCAGACTCCAAGCAGTTCTTCTGGGAGGAGGCTGACAGCACACCCTACTTGGGAAATAGAGATTGGAGAACCGAGGCCCCAAAACCAGCATCCTGGGTGACTTGAGGTCGATGTGGTAGTGCGTAATGAAGGTGTTTGCTGACTTCCAGGTAGCAGCCCGACAGATTTCCTGGATAGGGATGTTCCTGGAAGCAGCCACCGATGCAGCAGTATGGTGGGTAGAATGAGCACTTATCCTCTGGGAGGCTCCTTGCCCGCCAACTCATAGCACAGACCTATGCACGATGTAATCCATCTCACAATGGTCCGTTTGGCTGCAGGTCTGCCAGAAGGCTTCAGCATAGGTGACAAACAGCTGGCGAACCTCTCCCGAATTTCCGCCGTCCTCGCCTTATAATAGGAGAGAGCACGTCTGAGGTCCAGAGTATGGAACCTGTACTCTCGTCTGAGGTGTAGTTAGGTAGTATACTGGCAGAGTCAACACCTGGTTAAGGTGAAATTCTGAAACCACCTTTGGAAGGAATTTCGGTGGGCGCAGGACAACTTTGTCCCTGTGGAAGACCAGATAAGGAGAGTCCACCGAAAGCGCCTGGAGTTCCCTGTCCTTCTGGCTGACGTGATAGCCACCAGGAAGGCCATCTTCCACGACAAGTGTGAGAGCTCACACTTGTGCATGGGTTTGAATGGCTTGCCCATGAGCTTTGCCAAAACCAGCACGAGATCCCACGGAGGTGGAGGTTCACAACGGAGGATATGTGATCCAGGCCTTTGAAGACGCCGCCCGACCACTGTCTCCTGAGCCAAAGTCAGCTGACCGCCCACATCTGGTAAGCAGAACTGGCTGCAAGGTGCACCCTAAGGATCGATGACCGTAAACCCTTTGGAGAGAGACCAAAGGTAGTCTAGAATGTTAGCCACAGAGCAGGATAAGGGGTCCAGACTCTTACCCTGACACCAAACGGAAAACCTTTTCCATTTGAAGGCATAACATTTCCTGGTCAATTCCTTACGAGATGCCTCCACCATGGTGTAGATATCCTCGGAAGACCCAGAGCCTGGAACTGTAGCCACTCAGGTACCAGGCTGTGAGGTGCAGGGATTGAAGGTCCGGATGGACTACCTTCCCCTGGTTCAATGATATCAGGTCCTTGCGTGTACAAAGCCGCTCCGGGGCCTGCAGCTGAGGCTGAGGAGATCTGGGTACCAGAACTGGCGCTGGACAATCTGGGGCTACCAGGATCACCTTCGCCTTGTCCCTTCTCACCTTGAGTAACACCTTGTGGATCAAGGGAAATGGAAGAAAGGCATACAGGAGGCCTGGGGTCCATGGCCTCGAGAAGGCATCCCCTGCAGCGAGCCCTGCTGAAGGGGGTGGGCATGATACAGTCTCAGCTTGGTGTTTTCCTGAGGCAAACAGGTCCACCAACAGTTTGCCCCAATGGGAGAACAGACTGTAAGCTACCTCTGGATGGAGTGACCACTCGTGGGACGTCTGGCCTATGCAGCTGAGAGCATCCACCAGTTGGTTGAGACTCCTGCCAAGTGGATGGCTCTGAGATCCACCTCCAAGACTTACAAGGGTCCAGATGCGAGCACCTCCTTGCACAGCAGACGGGGTGTGTGCCGCCTATTTGTTGAGGTATTACATGGTCGTGGTATTGTCTGTCTGGACTTGAACCACTTGACCCCACAGCTGAAGAGCGAAAGCTGACAGTGTCAGTCTGACTGCTCTGAGCTCCAAGAGGTTGATGCAGCATCGGGACTCCTTGGGGTCCAGAACCCGTGGCCCTGCTGTCCCCATGTGGGCTCCCCAGCCCATGAGAGAGGCATCGGTCGCCAGGACGACCGTCGGCTCTAGGCGGACAAATGGGATACCTTCCTGCAACCATTCTGGGGCTGTCCACCATTGGAGAGTGTCCCACATCTTCTGGGTTACAGTAATCAGCTGGTCGAACTGACCATGGCGCTGAATCCACTGGACAGCAGCTCCCACTGGAGGGGTGTATGTGCCACCTGGCCCAACGGACCACTGAGGTGCATGCCGCCATGTAACCCAGAATGTGCAGAAGTCCCGGCAGGGCGCAAGTGCCCAACCAGAAATGATAGGGCAAAGGAGGAAAGAACCTCTGCCCTGTCTGCCAGAGCCGAGCCTGGCTTGACGAGAGCTCCAGCTCTGCCCCGATGAAGCCCATCACCTGAGAGGGCACGAGTTCCAACTTGGCCTCGTTGATCAAGAGGCAGAGCTGGGAGCAGGTTCAGAGGGCCAGATCCCTGAACTCTCCACCTCCTGAAGGAGGACCCTGACAAGAGCCAGTCGTCGAGATAAGGGTATATCCAAACCCTCGGCGCTGAAGATGGGCCGCCACCACTGCAATGCACTTGGTGAAGACCCGAGGTGCCGATGACAGGCCGAACGGCATGGCTCGAGACTCGTACAGGGTCCCCTGACCTGAAGCGTAGGAACCGCTGGTGGGATGGACAGATTGGGACGTGAAAGAACGTGTCCTTTAGATCCAGTGAACAGAACCACATGTTTCGCTCCAGGGATTGTATGATCTGGTTCAGAGTTACCATCCAGAAGGTGCAAGACCTGAGATATTGATTCAGGTCGTGGAGATCTAGGATGGGCGCCAACCTCCCATCCGCTTGGGCACCAGGAACTACCTGGACACGAAGCCTGGGTCTGTAGGAGAATCCGGCACTGGAGCTACCGCCTCTCCTGGAGGAGCTGAGTGATGTCATCTCAAAGGGCTGACTGAGTGGAACTGAAATCCTTTCTTCCCAGTGGGCTCAGCTGGGAGGTACTGCTCGAATTCCAGAGGCAGTCCCTAGCCGACCACTTCCAGAACCCACTGATCCAGTGATACCAGGCGAGGCGGAAAGAAAGTGGCAGAGCCGCCCCACAGGAGGATACAGAGCTGGCGTGACGGGTGTAGGGGTGGCAACCCCAACCCGTCACTGAGCAGGCTTAGAGAAGGAGGAGACTCTGGACTAGCACATTGGCCTCCTTGGGGACCCTGCTTGGGCCTGGGGCACCAAGCTTGAGTCTGCTGCTGCTGCTGTTGCAGCTGCCCTCCTTGAAAGGAGGGCTGTCTAACCGCAGGGAAGAGTGCTGAAAAGGCTTCTTCTTGCACTTCTGCTGGTTCTTGCCCAAAGAACCCTTTGCAGAGGTAGCATCCAAGGTGGCATTGGACTGCAGTATCGCTGGAGGTGACCAACCACTCCCGGACCGAAGAGGTGGGTGCCTAGGAGAAGCACGTCAGCTAACTGTGCTGGTATCCGCCGGAAAGGAGGATAACCTCAGCCAGGCCCTCGTGGCAGTGGCCACTGCAGCTGCTAAGGAGTGGGCACAGGAATCTCCAATGTCCAGGGCCGTCTTGAGCTGCTGTTTTGCAACAGCATGGCCTTTGGTCACAGATTTGCTTCACAGTCGCCTGCATGTCCGCTGGGAGATGAGGGAGGACTTCATCTAATGACCCTAAGAGGGCGTGAGAGAAGTGTGCCATGATAACAGTCAAACTGGCCTGATGAAGGCCTAAGGAGGAGCCGCACAGACCTTCCGGGCAGAATGGTCCATATTCTTGGACTCCTCGTCCAGGGGTGGTCAGTGTTGGCTGAGCTACCAGTGCGTCAGAACACAGAAGCAGTCACAAGGCCTTTCGGCTGAGGGATGCTCTGTGAACCCCGCCATGGGCCCCATGGGTACCGATACTTGCGGGCCATGAGGGCAGACTGAGCTAGACAGGAGGCAGGACGCTGCCAGAGCTCAAAGGCCAGACCAACAATGGCTTCGGCCACTAGAAAGGCTTCCATCAGGGTATCCCCCTTTTGAGGATATCCGTAAGGGAGTATTCCACCTTCTTCTGGACAGGCTCCAGGGGCATTCCGGTCGATTTGGAAATCAGGCGGAGGATGCCCTGAAAAGAGGAAGGACCTTCCTCCAAACCTGCCACAGATGACTTGTCGTCC
The DNA here is from genome assembly GCA_016271365.2 of Neoceratodus forsteri. Lineage (NCBI taxonomy): Eukaryota > Metazoa > Chordata > Ceratodontiformes > Ceratodontidae > Neoceratodus > Neoceratodus forsteri. Next base: position 611,933,278 of record CM028132.1, read on the forward strand.
CCGGATGCGATGCAAACCAGTGGCATCTGAGTCCGAAGAGTCGGGATGTAATGGTCTCCCACCTATGTCTCCTCGATGCGCGAGGGCGATCGGGGACAACAGTGATGGACAGGCAGCCAGGGACAGTCTGGTGTCTGTCCGGTCCTCTTCGAAGGCCCCTCCCTGAGGCTGCTTAGGTGGCTCCACCAAAATTGGTGGGGAGACCATAATAAACCAAGCTTGAATATGGGCCAGCCTGGTGGGGGAACCGGCCTTCGGTTCCGGAGGGGTCGGCGTTGGCCTGGGAGGAGGGAGACATGTAATGGCTGGTGCTACGCGGAGCTGGCTTTTGAACGGTCAGAATCAGCTGTTGCCACACGAGATCCTCATAACGTCGACGGAGTTTCGGCCAAATTCTCTCCTCGCCTAAGGAGGATGAGGATCTATGACAACGCCTCTTTCTGGAGTGTTTGTGACCTTTCTTCGGTTTTTCGACTGAAGGGTCCTGGTCCTCGATTGAGACCGATGGGGTTGGCTGGTTCCATCGGGGACACGGAGTTGGGAAAACCGAGGTTTCAGGAACTGTTTCGATGAGGTTACTCAAGGTACAGTCTCCTCGTCAGAAAAGAAAGACCCGGGGTCCTTTCTAAGGAATCGCCAACAGGAGTCGGTGATAAAGGCTCGATGGGATCGAAGCTAATCTCGGCCGGTTCGGTTGTTTCTCGGTCTCGCTGCCTTGGCCCGACAGAAGATCCGTAAAGTCAGGGCGAGGATGCAATCTCAACGAAGTCGAGACTGCATGTTCTGGGACTCGGACCTCTCTTGGTCCCAGGGCGTCTTCTTCTTGAGGAAGAAGACTTGGGGTCCTGTCCCTCTTTGAGGGTGGGAGCAGTGTGAGGCCGAGGCGCCTCATCCCTGGTGGGGAGAGACTGGCACAACTCCGAAAGGAGCCTGTAAAAGTCAAGCCGAGGTTGAGGGAACAAAGAAGCTTCAACTGATAGAAGCTTGAGCCGCTTCCTCCACAAATGCCTTCATCTGTTCCAATTGCTCGGCAGATCCCACAGCCACGAAACCGCCCACCTTGCCTCTTTGGATTTCACCGGGCGGTTTCTTTTCTCCAGTCTGCCCAGTTAAAGGTGCACCTTGCGGTCGCCAAGAACGCTGGGATGGAAGGCCAAACAAATGACGGGTGTCATGTCCGATGCCGAGGCAGCACGCATGCTAGGTGCGGATCGCGTCGCAACATTTTCTGGCCTCAGGGACACCAGCGAAATCCGGGGATGATTTGTCCTCCATATCCGAACTGGAATTGCGAACTCTAACGAGTTTGATAGCAAGTTGCGGTAAAACTGATGTTCTGAAACTAGGGCCTCACGAGCACAGAAGAAGCACGAGGGACCTGTATCTTCCAGCGGAAAGGTAGATCTGGCGCATGGGCGGAGCTGAGGTATTTACCACCCAGGTGGGTGGGAGGAGCCAAACTGAAGACTTCCGCAAGTTTAAAGGGAAAGGGACATGCCAGAGAGTGTGGATGAACAACATATCCACGCTCCTAGAACCCATGTTATAAACACAGTAACCCACTCCAGGGTATGGGTTATAGGCATTTAATCCATGCCTCGAGCGCTGTGAGGGCACTCTGTCAGGGCCTCATGCCTCACAACACACCCGAGGCATGGATTAAATGCCTATAACTCCATAGTGGGTTATTGCTAACAAAATAAAATAAAAATAAAAAAGAGATGGATAACAGCAAGCTACTGACATACTCCATACCATTTAATAGGCCAAGGCAGGTTGTAAAGCATGATCAGGTTTTGAATCATTGTGGTAAGCTACATTTGTTTCACATTTTAAGAAAAATGTACCATAATGCATAGTTCAGAGGAAAGGGTTACACAAAAAAAATCACTACAGTATAAAGACACCTAAAATTGCACATTTCTTCCATAATTCAATGCATCATGTGTAATATATGCAATATCACCATAAATTAATTATAGGCTGACTTAGCTTCAGGTAGGAGAGAGGTATAATGGCAGTGCTCGAATAAAAATAAAAGATGGACTTACAAAGTCACAGATATAGCCATCTGGATTTTATTTACATGCTGACCCACAGCACTGATTCCTCAGCGCTTCATGTCATAGATGTGATGCTTTATCAGGGACTGGACTACAGCGCCACAGTCTTACTCTTATACTACACATTTAAAGGTATATCTTTTAGATTACAGCTGCTGGACCTGCATTCTATAGCACATCAGTGCAGACCCATTAAAATCCATATGCTGCACAAAATTACGTGCACACTTTCCAATTTCAAATACCAAAGTGACTGGAATGGACATATTGAATCAATAATTAAAGGTAGCAGAGAAACATTGCTGCGCTGCCTGAAAAGAAAGAAGGAAAAGTTTAAACCGGGAAATTGAAGTATACAACAGGTTTTCACCCTTTGAAATGTTGTATGGTGAACAACCTAGAAGGCCGCTAGATGTAAAAAAAAAGAAAAGAAAAAGAAACATGGGAAGATAACCCTGCTCAGAAAGAACCTATTATATCGTATATGTGTGCTCTGAAAAGAAACTGGCAAAATATGTTGAAATTGCCCACAACAAGAAACTCAAAAACAGCAGAGGGTGTATTATAATCATGGGCTAAAAGAAAGTGTTTTGAGCCAGGTGAAACGGTCCTGTTATTGTTACCCACTAAAAAACAAAACTGTTAATGAAGTGGCAAGGGCCTTATAAAGTGGTTAGACATACTGGTACAGTTAACTATGAGATTGAGATCCCTGATGGAAAAAAGCCTAAAATACACCATGTTAATCTGAAGAAATGGGTTGAAAAACACCAAAGGTTGCTTTGTTGGTATTACCAGAAACCGCTGAAGATACTGATATAGTTTATGACAGACTAGAACAAACATAACTTCTGATGCTGTATAGGGAATGTTTCCATAAAGGGACTATAAACATTGCAGGGTCACTCAGACTGTGAAAGCCTATGAAAAGATATTTCAATGAGCACTGAACTTCCTTGTAGGTGTCAGAGGTCCTGAGCTATGACTTTCTAATTAATCTGTAAATCAAAACATGGCAGCAGCCATTTTACAACAGGAAGTGATGTCTCTGAGGGTAAGCTGCATGTTGGTAGTAATTACATAACTTGCCTCAGTGACATCACTGTTTGTCTCATGATTCAATAAAATGACTGCTGCCTTGTTTTGATCTACAGATGACTTAGGTATTCTTAACACAGGATTCTTGACACCTAGGTAAACCCAATACCTCATTTGAAAGATCTTTTTATGGGCTTTCACAATCTGAGAGACCCTGTAATGTTTACTGTCCCTTTAACAGCAGAAGAAACTGCAGAAACTCGTAACTTGGTAAGACATTTCAAAGTACTTTTACCACAATATCAGGCCGAGCAAAAGGAGTCGACCACATAACAGTGACAGGGAATGCTCACTCCTATCAGAGAAAGACATACAGATTACGACAGCAATTAAGAAAGAAAGACCAAAAAGAAAAAGAAAGAAAAGAAAGTCGAAAGAAAAGGAGGCTAAAGAATACAAAATGAAAGAGTTGGGTATCACTGTAGAATCGAGAAGTGTTTGGTCATCACCAATGATGATTTTAAATAAAAAGAAGTGGGTGTAAGAATCTGCCTTGATTTTAGGAAACTTAATCAAATGTCCATATTTGACAGTTCTCCTATGCCCAGGATAGATGATTAGGTGGACAGATTGGGAAATGCCAAGTACATTAGTACCCTTCCTCTCACCAAGGGTTACTGGGAAATTAGCCTAGCTAAAGAATCCAGAGACAAAAATTGTGCCACTTACCTGGATGATGTCATGGTGTACAGTCCAGACTGGAAAAGCCACTGGATCATCTATCAGCAGTTGTGCATTCTATCCAAAATGCACGTCTGACTGTTAATCCTACCACGTGTGCATTAGTTATTCAGGAAACAATATATTTGGGTTATATTTTGGGAAATGGAGAAGTAAATCCAGAGGTTTCAAGACAGGCGCTGTAGTTAACAGTCCTGTTCTAAAACAAAGAAACATGTCAGGTCATTTTTAGGTCTGGCCAGTTACTACCAAATATTAGTTCCCAACTTTGCTCAGTTAGCTAGTCCCTCACTGAACTCATGAAAACACAATACCCAAATAATGTGAAATGGTGCAGTGTGATGAAGCTTTTCGGACCATCAGGGCTGCATTACGTTCAGACTGTTTCAAGAAGTCCAGACTCGAGAAACAATTTCTGTTATAGACAGATGCATTAGAGGTAGGCCTAGGTGCAATCCTGGGTCAAAATACAGATAGGAAGCAACAACTCATTTTGTATATCAGTAAGAAACTATACTACAGAAAGAAAAAGAACTCCACTACTGAACAAGAATGTCTTGCTGCACAGTGAGCAATGCAGTCCCATAAAGGAAAACTATAGGCTAATGTGAAGCCCGACCGCTGCAGAGATCAGGGCTTCATGTCACAAATCCTCCCTGTAGTCAGCATAATAAATCAATGCTTTTAGTACCTCAGCGCTTGTAAAACAGAGGTACACCTCCAGTGCAGCCAGCATGTTTCAGTATGGAACCTGTCACCTCCCGTGATCTCCCTGCAAATAGCGTGGATGATGGCGCTCCACTGCCCTTTCCTCACTGGTGCTCTTATGTACGGAGATTTTCTGTCCACTTCCATTTTACAAATTTTCCTAAATGCCTAGTGTATACAAAGATAGAAACACAGAAATTTTCAGCAGATAAGAACCGCTAGGCCCATCCAGTCTGCCCGTGAGGCCCTTTAGATTGTATGTGGCCACTGACTCTATGTAATCAATGGCTTTTCATCACTCCCTCCCTCTCAAGCTTCCCTTGTGCCTGTCTCAGGCATGCTTAAACCCCTCCACTGTGCTTGCCCCCACTATCTCCTGTAGCAGACTATTCCAGCGTCGACTACCCTTTCTGTGTAGAAAACTTCCTCACATTACCTCTTAATCTATCCCTTCCAATTTCATATTGTGCCCTTCGTTCTAGTACTTTTCTACATTGGAAAAGGTACCCCACCTGCACTTTGTTTATGCCCTTGAGGTACTTGAAAGTTTCAATCATGTCCCGCTGTCTCCTCTCCTCCAGTGAGTATATATACTGAGGTCCCTTAGTCTCTCCTCATATGTTTTGTGTTGTAAGCCCTGCACCATCTTTGTTGCCCTTTCTGGATAGTCTCCACCTTATCTATATCCTTGCACAGATGTGGCCTCCAGAACTGTACTGCAGGTGAGGGCTCACCAATGTTTTATACAATGGCATCACCACCTCCCCACCTCCTGCTAATGATACCCCTGCCTATGCACCCCAGAATGCCACTGGCCCTCCCTGCTGCCTTTCTGCACTGCTTTGATACCTTAATGTCATCAGAGATGATGACCCCTAAGTCCCTTTCCTCTTTGGTGACAGTCAGCTCCTCCCAGCCCCCAACCTGTAGCTCTCCCCAGGTTCCCTCTACCCAGGTGCATTATTTTGAACTTCTTTGCACTGAACCTCAGTTGCCACATCTCCGACCATCTTTCAAGCTTCTGCAGGTCCTCTTAATTTTCTGCACCCTTCTGCAATGCATACACAAAGCATTTAAGCAAATTCAGTAAAAACAGAAGTGCATCTGAGATACAGAATTAGAAAATCTCCATACATAAGGCACCAATGAAGAAGGGCAGTGGAGCATCATTATCCCGCATTATTTCTGGCGAGATCGCAACAAGCGACAGGCTCCATATTGAAACATGTCGGCTGCACCAGAGCTGTACCCCATTTTATGAGCTGAGATACTAAAAGCATTGATTTAGTATGCAAACTACAGGAAGGATTTGTGATGTGAAGCCCCAATCTGTTCTTTCTTTGTTTCTTTCTCCCCCTTCTCTGTGGTTAAACAAAATATGCGACTCTCTATGTGAAACTGTGATCCCTTGGTTTACAAATGTATATCATTATATTGCTGAGATGCTTGTAGACAGCTATTTGGGTTTATTAGAAAAGGTAGCAGTTTGGTACACAGGGGTTGATCTTGAAAAACATTTGACCTTCACAAGCTTGTTGACGGAATTGTCAGCAGGAAGCTAGCTTTGGACAGAGTGTATTAATTGATGGCAGCTGTTAAGAAGTCTAGTTGTACTCCTCAGGCTGGTCCAGGAAGGGCGCTGACAATGTTTTTTACATTGTATCGAAAACAAGGCGATATAGCCTAGCAAGAACAAGATGCAGAATTTAATTGTCAGAGAAAAACATTTTATAAAAAGCAATATTTTGTTTGGGGAGAGAGAAACTGAGATTTAAATTGTCTGTTTGGGACTTTGAGAATTTGACACACTCACCAATCGTGTGTTCACCCTGGAAACGACTATGGAAGTTGTACAAACAGCCACTGTGGAGGCTACCAAAAGATCGAACTCAGCAATGGGTGAAGCCACCAATATTATCAAGGAAAATAACCATCTACGAACCCGGATGGAAAATTTAGAAAATCAGGCAAGGTTGGCTAATCTGAGGCTTATTGGATTGCTCGAGGGGTGAGAGGGCGACCATCTGATCTTATTTCTACAAGAATGGTTCCAGCAGCAGTATGGAGGCAACCTGCTTGACATCCCATTCCCATACAGAGGGCTACCGTGAAACACACCCAGAGAGCGCCAGATAACTCAGGTGCCCCTCGTGCCATTGTGGTGGTCACGAATGAATATTAGAACCAGAGATCAAGTACTGGCCACGTCCAGGCAGAAGAAAACATTACTTCAGGATGGTCTCCAAATTCTGATTTTCCTGATCTCAGTTTTGCCACACAGCAAAAAGAAAGATCTGACGGTGTCCGGCGCGATGCTGTGGGAAGCTGAAGTTTTGCATGGGATGGTATTTCCAGCCCATTTGCGGACTGTTCATGAAGGCAAAGTCTTTTGTTTAATGACTCCTCGGATACCTTGAAATGGGCACAAAACAAGCAGCAAGTTGTCCGGACCTTCCTGAAGCTGATACCATGAGCTTGGATGAAAATACTTGATCCAGCACTATCTGCCTTCATTGGTAATTCCTGCTTTATTAAAGGGTGAATGGAACCCATGCAGGTACTTTGTGTTCTGTTGCAGTTGTTTTTTTCTCTGTTTCCAACCTAGCTGGACTATTTTTCCCTGGCAGAATTTACTGCTATTAGTGTTCATAGTTAAATATAGAGCTGTCGTTTAATGTTCAATTTCGTGTATGTAAGCACTAATCATTTGTACATGCTCATTTCCTATTGGCGTAGTAGCGGCGATAATTAATTAGGCAATACTAGATCTACAGAAAACTGAGAGGATTATTTATGAGTTTTATCTTGTTGGGTATAGTAGGGTTAGGAGGCTAACTGCAATTTAACTGAAGTTTATATTTAAAGAGTTAAGCTAGGTACCAGAGGGTGCTTAATAAATTATAATAATAACTGTTAGATTTTATATTTAATTTAATTGGGAATTTATGTATAAATTAAAACTGTAGTTAGGATTGTAGTTATTTTAAATTTGTTGTAGTGTTTTAGTATTCTGGGAGTATTTATTTATTTACATTGTGTTGCTGTATTTATTTTGAGTGTGATTTGAAATGTTGCTGTTTCAGTTAGGAATTATGTGGTTGATGGGTGGTTATATGTTTTCCCCAGCCCCGAGGAATAATTTAAGTAAAATAGCAGACCCTAACTGCCCATTGGCTCCTCGGAGCGATTGGGTACAAGGGGATACATTGAGTATAATTAACAAGGAATCAATCATCTAGTTATGTAATTTGTTCAGGTTTATTGACTGTCTGTCTTGAATCTCATTTATTTAAGTGGACTTCAATATACAAAGGCCTTTTGGTGGGTTGGAGTCAAGATACAGTTTATTCAGATTGTTATGTGGCTAAGTATAGTAAGAAAATATTTAAATTGAAAAACCAATTATATAAAGTTTGTAAAATGGTAATTATTATTAGCTTGATTATAAGTGGGGATATTCATCCTAATCCGGGACCCTGCATTAGCTTGGACTCTGTAAATTCTAACTTTGGTGAAGTTCTGGGTATGGATTTAACAGCTGATATTTTTAAAATGAGGGATGAGAGTGGTCCATATTAATATTTGTAGTCTACTGAGGAAAATTGACCATTTAAGGGAATGGATTAATAAATATAGCCCTGAAGTGGTTATTATTACGAGTCTTGGCTATCCGATAGGGTCCCTGATAGTATGGTTTACATTAATGGTTATAATTTATGGAGGAAAGATCGATCAAGAAGGGTGGGGAGTTATTATTTATGTACTTAGTTCTTTGGATGTTTTACAGTTAATTGTCAAATGGATTGGGTGGATCTGAAGTTCTTCCTTATTGCTTAATCTACCGTTTAGTAAACCTTTGCTACTATTGGAATCTATCGTCCTCCAAAGCCAGTATTGATGTGTTTCAGGTTTTACAGGATTTTTGGGTGATTATTTAAGCAGATATGAGATTATGTTATGTGTCCTCCAAAAGCCAGTATTGATGTGTTTCAGGTTTTACAGGATTTTTTGGGTGATTATTTAAGCAGATATGAGATTATGTTATGTGGGGACATGAATGTAGATTGGAAAACTGTAGATGTTAATCACAATTATTATTGAGATGTGTAATTCTCTGGGCATGACTCAGTTAATAGCTGAAGTAACTAGAGTGAATTCAAACGACCACTTTCCTCTACAATTTTAGATTTATTGTTTACCACTGAACCAATTAGGTATATTGCTACTGGTGTTCTTCAGATTCTTTTTCGGACCATCAGATGATATATGCTATTAGAAATCAAAAGAATTCAGAGAGTAGTAAAAACAGTTTATTATAGATCATTTAAACATTTTGATTATGTAAATTTTATGTTAGATTTGGATGAGTTTAATTAGGGAAGGTTGGATTTGGTTCCCACAGTTGCTGAAGCCTGGAGGTTATTTCAGGAGGATTTTTTGACAATTTGTAATAGGCATGCCCCATTGAAAACTAGGAAAACAAAGTCTAATAATTCCCTTGGTATAATTCTTATTTATTTAAAATTAAGAAACAGGGATAAGGCTTGGAAGGTGGCTAACAGCACAAAATTGGATAATGATTGGGTGAAATACAAACAGATGCTGAAACTATTATAATTATGAACTTAAGAAGGTCAAAAAGATTATTGTAATAGGGAATTGAATTTTAACCTGATTAATGATCCAAGGAAGTTTTGGCAAGTTTTAAAAAGGTGAAAGGGGATCAACAAGTGGATTATCCTGAGAAGTTTAAATTGGGGATGTTGAGGTCCCTATGGGCCTTCGGTAGTGAATGGATTTAATGATCTTTTTATAGCAGTGGGAAAAAGGCCTTACCTCAGGTTAAGTCTTGTTTTCTCCTTTAAATTCTCAAGGTAGAGTTATAGAGGCTGCCCTTGAAGGACAAGGAGTTTGTGTTTGAATTGATATAGCCATTTGATACACAAAATGCATTACTTAATATAAACACTAGGAAGGTTGGTGGATTGGATGGGATTCCTAGTATTTTGTTGAAATATGCTGCTCGGTTATTTCTTATCCCTGACTAGTATTTATAACATGTCTCTTATGAGTGGGGAAATTCTGAAGTATGGAAACAGCTAAAATTATTCCAGTTTATAAGAACGGACTTAGGTCTTTAATGGAGAACTATAGGCCTATATCATTATTACCAATAGTAGCTAAGGTTTTGAAAGATTGATAGCAAAACAACTTCAATCTTATTTGGAAAATGGTAGGTTGATTAATAAGTTTCAATCTGGCTTTAGGCCCTTGCATGGTACAACCTCTGCCTTGTTGAAGGTTACTGGGGATATTGTGGGTGCTCTGGACAGGGGGATGTTGGTGGGAGCAATTTTGTAGATCTATCCAGGGCATTTGATACCCTGGACCACGGCATCCTCCTGTCCAGACTACCTGCTTTGGGAATTTCAATGAAGGTGATTAGGTGGTTGGAGGCTTATTTAACTGGTAGGAATCAAATGGTTTCAGTGAATGGATGGGATTCTGGTTTAGGGAGATAATATCTGGGGTACCCCAAGGATCTATTTTAGGTCCGATATTATTTAATTTATACATGAACAATTTTGTATTGACTAATTCTGATGTACAGTGTCATCTGTATGCAGATGATACTATTATCTATGTGGAAGGGTTATTATTAACTCAGATAGAACTTACTCCCAGAAAGCACTTGATGAGCTTCAGTTATTTTATAGAGAATCTAATCTTGTTCTTAATCCAAAAAATCCCAGGTAATGCTTTTTCCAGGGAAAATAATGAGACTTATTCAATTTGAGTCTGAGTGTAGTGACAGTGGATAACATTGCCTAGAACAAGTCCAATGTTATAAATATTTAGGGATGTATATGGATAGATCATTGAACTGGACTTTCCATATAGAACAAACAATTAAAAAGGTTAATTGTCGTTTGGGTGCACTCTACAGAGTTAGGAATTGTATGGATGTTAATGTAAGAGAAACAGGTAGCTATGGCTACCTTGATCCCTTTGTTGGACTTTGGGGATATTATTTATCTGAGGCTACCTCAACCCAGTTGGCTAGATTAGATGTTTCCTTTAATAAAATAGCTAGGTTTATTTTAGATGTTCCTAAGAGAACTCATAGGAAAGAGTTATACCAATCCTTAAATTGGATGAGTCCTAAAGACAGAAGGATATTTCATGTTTTGATATATATGGTTAAATTAGTTAGGGGTAGGGTACCAGATTATATTACTGAAGAATTTCAGTTTAGGATAATTATAGGATGATTACGTTCTGCTGTGGTATGGAATTTGTTTTGCCGAGAAGGAGGACGGAGTTGGGTAGAGAACATTTTTTCATTTGGGTCCTAGTTTATGGAATTCACTCCCAAGTTACCTGAGGCCAATTGGATCCAGCCCTAATTTGAGTGCAATAAAAAGCTGGTTTAAATCTGAAGCGGTCAAAAGGTTAAAAGATGATTAATTATGTAAGTTTTGTTATATATTTTGTCCTATAATAGGGCATATAACAGTATTTTAAATATGTAATTTTGTTGTATGTTGTCTGGGTGTATGTGTTATTGTAAATAATTTTTTTTTCTTTTGTGTGTATTTTACGATTTTGATAATTATGTATGTATTTAAGTATGTGTTAAGGACCTCACTGGAAATGAGCTTGTCTCAGTTGAGCCTCCTATTCTTTGCTTGTCAACTGAATAAAAATTTTACTACTACTACTACTATTCAGTGCCTAGGTGAAATAATTAAGGACGTTATTCATTTGCAGGTGGGTTGTTTAAACTGTTCTAGTTTTTACACATATTGTGTATTTCTTTGGTAAAGCATGGCTCCTTTATTACCCTCCTCTGGTAGGAGGATAAAGATTCTGTCTTGCATCTTTTTTCTTAATATTGAGCTTACTGCCAAGCAGCTTATGTACTCCAGCTACAGCTGCTATCTTTTGGACTATAACTTACTTGGATTAAATGATATTTACCCCATATGATGTATCTTTTGACATGGGATACCTCTATTGATCTATGACAAGAGTAGAGCCCTCATTGCTTATTTAGTCTGTCTGTTATGTTCTGTGTCTGTGTCACATAAGCTGTATGTGATTGGCAAAACAATAAACATGCAGTTTAAAAAAAGAAAGATGAAATAGTTGGTACTGAGTATGAGTCTGGTAGCCTCAGTCATGAATTCAAAGGGAAGTTACCTACTCATTCCCTCTTCTGGTCATTTTCGAATAGTGCAGTTTTGCTTGTTCCTAGCCCATGCATATAGAAATTTGCTGAAGCTGCAGACAAAGACAGGGTATTTACAGGGCACAGTCACAGGGACCCAGGAAAGGGGAACTCTGGCTACACCCCATAGGTCACTTGTATAAGGGTTTGATGGCTCTCACTAGGGAATCCAAAGCCCATGTTCCTGCTAGACGGGACTTGGAAATGGGCACATAGTACAACAAGGTAAGATGCTACAATATGCACCTGTAGTAATCTGACTCTCTTCAGCTCCCTACTCCCAGGAGTTCTCCTGGAAATGCAGGATCCATTATTTCAGAACCCTGACAGTCCAAGCTACAGTACATTCATGGCTCTGAACAGGGCAGCTGCTGGACAGGCTGTGGAGGTTTTAATGCTGATCAAACCCATATATTCTGGAGCAGCCCAATAGTGGAATCTTACTGGAAGAGGTACGTCAAGACCTGGATGAGGTCTTTAGTGTAACAAACCTTTTGATCCCTCATTGCTATCTATGCCAGCACCAGAACAAAAATTCAGAGGTAAAACACATCATTTTATACAAATATTAATAACAATTGTCAAAAAGGTAATAACCACAATATGGTTGAGCACCACAGTCCCTAAAGGATTTATGTATAATCTGATAACTTTTGTATACTGGTTAGAAAGACAAACAACACTGTTTAACAATAATGCAAAAAGCTTTTGATATGTTATGGCAAAGATGGATACTTTATTACAGTGAAAATACCCTTTTTGTACCACAGGCCTTTGGAGCCACTGGGTGCCTCCCTACAGGTTTATGTACTCTCCCTGGATTTATGTGATGAAGCAAAGTCAGATTTGAACAATACTTTTAAATCATTAGTCACTGCAGATGTGATGTTTGTACTTGTAAATCTGGTTATTTGTGCTTTCTGTTCTCTGTACTGTTGTACTGAAAATATAAAATCTGATAACAATAAAAGACAAACAATAGCAAGCCATTGACATACTTTATACTGTTTAGAAGTAATTACTGTGGAGTCACGTGACACAGCTGATGCAACAGGAAGCAGCCTGACCAAGCTCCACTCTGACCGCCGCATAAAAAAATTAAAATCTTAAATTAAACCTACCTTTGCTTACAGAAGTAACACTGTCTGATTCAGCAGCACACAGAGATAATGGAGTACAAGTCTGGAGACCTCAGCAGCCCTGAATCATCCAAACAACCACCAAAAGACACAAGGTGGAATCCCTCAGCAACTTGGCACCATCAAATGTTTGAGCAGCGTAGACAGCTGCTGGAGGAATGTCAGCACTCGTTCCTCGGTAAACAAGGCCCTCGACGACCTCAAGAAAGGAAAAGGGACAGTAGCGACTCATGAAATCCACATCTCCAAAGTGGAAGTGTCAATAGCCAGTCTTGAGACTGTTGAGACTGCCCTGGAAAAGAAGACTAGTAACATTTAAATGAAACCCAAACAAAAATTGGAGGAAAAGGTGGAGTACCAAGAAGACTACTCCTGCCCGATAACCTGCTCATGTATGGATTGCTAGAAGGTGCTGAGAGCTCCTAGCCCACCAAATTTTTAATAAACTGCTGACTTTTTCGGATCCTCTCCCAAAAGTGAGGATACATGACAAAGCAGGCTCACAGAAGTCATTGCGATGCTGGGTCCAAAGAAAGACCCATGATCCTATTCATGCAGTTTGCTAATTTCCAAGAAAAACATCTTTATCAAAAGAAAGCTAGAGACCTCCAAACCCTCACCTTCTAGGGCTCTAAACTGCTGATCTTCAACAACCTGAGCCACAGTGTTAGAGAAACATAATGAACAGGGCCAGGCATACGTAAAAGCCAGTCTGCACAAAATGGGCAAAAGTTTCATCTTATGTATTCCATCACTGAAAGTCTGGCTAAAATTCAGCCAGAAAACATTTAACATGATAGAAGAGGCTGAAAATACCCTATGTACAGTTTCTGAATATCTTTCCTTTCAAGACGCCTGATCTCCCCATGAAGGACACTCTGGGGCACAAGTAACCCCAGTTTGAACTCCAAGCTTGATTTTTTAGGCATGGGCCCCTCCTCGTAAGATGTCCTATGTCAACAAAGCCATTTCAACCACCCTTCCAAATGGAGGCCGCAATTTCTGTGCTCCCTACCCGAGACAACCCTCCCAAGACAGGTCAGCAAGCAACCACCCAGTTCTATCGAGACCTCAGCCATTTCAGCAGCCGTAGACTTGATACTAACTTAGTAATACCCCTCAGTCTTGTGGGGCACTGTAGCAGTCCTTCAGGAGGCACCAAACAGCAACGGCCAGCTTGAATCCTGAACTCTTTCTCACACCAGCTGGTGTACAAACTGAGGACTGTGAATAATATGAGGGGCTCATGTGCATGGAAGGGAGCATGCTTAAAATCTTTACTATGCTCAAATATATGCACAGTGGGGTTTGTAAGGCATCAGCTCCCAGGCTTAGACCAGTGGCCCTTTAACCTGCCGCTGCACTTGTCCCTTTAAGTTACAAAGCAGCAATACCCTCCTACCTGGTTCACTAACAACCCAATGCCCCACCAATGGACATAGTACCAGTTTCCTATCTACAAACTTTTCTCATTTTGACCTTAGTGCAGCACATAAGGAGGGGAATAACCAAATACATGCCTCAACCAAAGCTCTTTATGACCCCAGGTACAGAACCTCCTCTGATATGATGTGGGCATCGCACTGTGATGCCACACTCAGAGTTCAGGACCCACCCCTTCCTGGTGACAATAATTCCTGGAGGATCTCCACTGCTGGTCATTACTAAGGTTGACTTTTGCTAACAATGTTCAGACTTTCGCAGTTAAACATGCTACTGTTGAACAAGCCAATATTCTTTCAAACTTGATATAGTTTTATGAATTGTTTTGTAAGTAGTGGGACTGAATGCTCTTTACAAAAGTACTCTCTGGATGACTGGTCATATCCAGCCAGGGCATGCAGTGAGGCTCCATTGTCATTCTTGAAGCAACCCCCTGAGGATCTGTTGGTCAGCCAGATGTCTCCCTAATTCCATTAATGCCAGGTTGGATTTCACTTATTGTAGCCAAAATACAGAATTGTGGCATAAGTGGCAGACATTCGTGTTGTAGTAACCAATGCATTAGGCAACATGGACTGGAACGCTTACTGCAACAGTGCAACATACTTAAAAACAAAAGGTATACAATCTACCCTCTAGCCAGTACAAGAGCCATGACATTGAGGTATAAGAGAACTGCAAAGGAATACTACACACTTGTACTGATGAACACTTGCATAACAATAACATTTATTTATTTAAGAGTTTTACCAGGAAGGCATGCTGAGCAGAGTACGCTCGATTCCAGATGCGTCCTGGGGAGAGGAAGGTACAATAAATACAATTGGCAAGCAGGATCAACAATACTATAATAAACAATTATAATATGCTAATTAACAATTACCCAATATAGACAGAACAGAACATCCACCTTACCTTAGTCTTTTGGAATGTCAAGGGAGATTGAGGTAGACCCCAAGCAGCAGCACAATCCTACTGCATTTAAAAAGAAGCAGTTGCCACATAACAATGCTCTAAGAGACCCATATGAAGACAAGAGGATGAAATGAAAATGCAGAAAAGCATGGTGGGCCTCTCATATGGCGTTTGGAGTTAACAACAAAAAGGGAGGAGCACAAATACTGATCCGCAGATCCTCGACTTTCTCGGCAGACAGAATGTGGAGACACACAGAATGTAGAGTGCTGATGGTGGCAGGAACACTTAACTCCCACAGATTAGTCCTGGTTAATGTGTCTGGCCCTCATGCAGACAAACCAGAATGTTATGGAGATCTCTGGCCAGCTGGCACAATATCCTTAGCATACCATAATAATGGGAAGAGACAACACAGTAACCCTTTATCCGGTAACAGACAGCACCAACCCCAACAGAACCCTCACTAAAGCTGCACAACCCTGTCTGGCACCTTGGAAGACTTCCACCTGGTTGATGTGTGGAGACGTCTACACCCTCAAGACCTATCCTACACCTTACACTCCACAGTACACAAGACAGAGTCATGACTAGATTATTGGTTCACCTTGGTGGAGCGTCTCCCGAACACCCCCTCTGCTTCTGTTTTGCTCACAAAACTTTCAGATCACGCCATGGTGGAGCTGCCGTCAAGCCTGAAATCTGCCATGCCATCACAGCGATGGCGGCGAATAACTGCACAATTACCCAAGAGGAATGCCAGGAAGAGATCAGGGAGCATATAAAAGACTCTCTGTCTCATAATAAACTGGAAGATTCCTCCTGGGAAATAATAGGGAGGCACTGAAATGCAGTCTTTGTGGAAAACTGATTGATATGGGCTCTCAAAGGAAGAAAGCCACTAGAGTGCAGAGACAAAAACTACTGGCTGAAATAGCTAAAGCAGAATAATTCCTTGCAACATCAAACACGGATGCGCATGGCCATAGCAAAACAAGCCTATAATGACAACCTGAGGGAATCAACAGTATTCAAATACAGAAGTGCAAAACTAACATATGTCACAGCAGGCCCAAAAGGCTACCAAAATCCTTGTCCTCAGAATGAAGCAGGAGTAGCAAAAAGCCAGCACCCTCATCATCAAAAAGGTGTCAAGCAACGAATCATAGCTGACCCAAAAGAAATAAGCAAAAATGTGCAGATTACAATGAAAAGCTAAAGCTCTACTCAACCATGGGCCAGCCTCCTCTTGGACACCATGAACAGTACATAGAAGGAATTAACCTAACCACCTTAGATACAGATTAGGCTGAAAGACTAAATGCAGGTTTCACCATCGCCAAAATACTGATGGCCTGAATTGTCTCCCCAAGGGAAGGCACCAGGAATGACGGATTCTCCACTGATTTCTACACAGTGTTTGCCAAAGACCTGGTGCCAGTTCTGAAGGAAGTTTACAAGGAAGCTTTGAAAGCAGGAATCCTCCTCCAATGATGAGACCCAGCCTCAGCATAGTGTTTCCCAAACCAGGAAAGACCTCTTGCTTTGCACCAGATACTGGCCAATAACACTTTTTAATATAGGCGCTGAAGTTCTGGCAAAGTCCTGGGAAATCATCTTTATACATCCTCCTTCTCTAATAAACCCATCAAGATAGGATTCATGCTAGGCCGTCACATCACCGACAATACCATGAAAGTGACACATCTCTGCATGGCAGCCTTACACACAGACCTATTATTAGCCACCCTCATTACACTGGATGCCAAAGGACTTTGACTGGGTGGAATGGCCTTATCGCTTCTAGATAATGGAGAGATTTGGCATTCCCCAGTCTATCTGGCAATGGTAAAGGTCCTGTACACTGAACCCACGGTGGACATCTCAAAGGAATTTCCACTGCAGACAGGAACACTGAAGGCATACTGGCACCAGGTCAAAATAGCACACCATGAAAGCTACAGGAACCACGCTGTGTAAAGCACGAAAGGATTTAGAGTGACAGAGGTAGAACAGCAGTACGGAATTACCACTACCACGTCCTCTGGACTTCACCTGGAAAGGATCAACTAGCCGTGTGCTGGGGTGCCTGGCTGAGTCGCTCCCGTGGTGGAGTAGCTAGGGCACTAGCATATGGCGAAGCAGGAGACCAGGGACCATGGTTCGAGTCCAGCTAGGTCTCCTCCTGCTGAAACTTTTATTTAAAAAACAACTTTTACCCATTCCCAACTTTCTCCCCATCCTGAAGTCTACAACCCCTGGAGTTAATTATTTTAAGTCCAGGGGTGTGAGAGGACAAAGCCACCCACATTGGGGGTGCAGGGGCTCAAAACAAAGAAGTCCCATTATATTCAATGGGGCTCGCCTTTTCTGTCAGGTCACTGTTGTACCGACATTGTCTGGGATGCCACTGTTTTCCTTGCAGCATTTATTGCTGCATGGTCACTGTTTTTGCAACATGACCCTGTGCCAGGGATGCCTCCTGTCCCCCTCCTTATTCAGCCTCGACCTGGAACCCTCTTGCTCAGAATAGTGAAAGCCAAACAGATACAGGGCATAAAACTAAGCGGATTCAGAGCTGAAATTTTTGGCTTACGCTGATGACATCTTAATAACCAACTAAGCAACCTCCTCTTTGCCCTCCCATCACTAAGTCTGAGGCCATATCTGGGCATAAGCTCAATGCTTCTAAATCGGAGATCCTTCCCTCAACAACAGAACCAGCAAGCAGGATTTGGCCCAGCAGGGCTTGACAAATTTTAAAATTAGGTACTTGTCCACGGACAAGTAAGCATCCAAAAGTAGTTGTCTCAGTGCTTGAGTTGGTAGTCCGGTATAAAATGGCATATTTTAATGGAAAGTATCAAACTACAGAAAACTAAATGGATTTATTGTAGTATGTTATTTAGTGTTGAAATAGACAATAAGGAGAATAAATAATATGATTTTATTTTTGTCAGCAGCATGGTGAGCATAGACAGAATTAGCATCAGCAGCGAGGGACTGACAGCCAAGTGTGGTTGCAGCAGCACAGTGAGAACATCATTACAGCAGAGTAGCAGACACAGCATCAGCATCGGGAAAAGTTACAGGAAGCCTGAGCTTGCTCCAGCCAGAGCATCCTAGTCAGTCATGTCATCATCAAGACTAGTGACAGCTTCAGGACATTTTCGTGTGAATCAGCAGAACTAGTAGTTGAACTAGCATGACCATGATGACCATGAATGCGACGTGTGCCAGGACCAGATAGTAGCCAGTGGTTGATAGCTTGATCTGGATCAAAGCTGTCTAATGCAGTGCCTTCAACTGCTATATGCAGAAGTGACTGGAGTGTGTCATCAGCCAAACTTGTTCTTATTTTTGTTTTATAAGATTCTGACTGGAGAATACTCTCTCACATTTAGCTGTAGACACACTCATAGCCAGTAACATTTCTATTAGGTCAAGGATGTGAGCAAGCTGGGACGGTTTCTCTCGTAGTAGTCGTGAATACACTTGCAGATATGGCTTATCAACTGCAGACTTAAGCATTGCTTTTAATGCACAATATTCCTTTTTATACTGGTTACGTGATCTTCAGAAAAAAGTTGTGAAAGTAGTCTAATAAATGACTTAAATCAGTTGTGCCAAATTGTGCAAGTTCTTCTCGTGACAGATCAAAATTTTGAAATCTAAGCAACTGAACCATTTTAGAGGTTCTTCCAAGAAATTCAAACACTGATCAATGTAAGATACTGCTGCATCTATTAAACTGTGCAGCTGTGTATCAGTCATAAAATTTACTTCTGGACAGTTCCTCTGAAAGTGAAAGGAACAATCTTGTCCTCACCTACGTTTTGAAATGAGATAGTTCATGCATTTCTCTGCAGGATTATATTGGTTTAGAAATGATGTCATAAACTTTCCTGGTCTTGTTTTTAGCTCAGTCAACTGGAGTAAGCATGTATCAACGAGTTGGAGGACTTCTAATATTAGTAGGTCATCCTTCTGAAATTCAAGTGATAAATTTTTCAATATTGGCAGAAAATCTTGAAGAATAAACAGTGATTTTACAAACTGTACTTGCGTGCGCATCTCTTAGAAGTGCCTTTGCTTTGGCCCCATCATCACCAGCAGAGTTTGAGACATGTTCAAGATGTTGAATTACTGTAGGCAGGTTGACTTGAACAGCATGAACTGAACGCGTCTTACTTGCAAGCCAACGCACTTGCTTTATTGCACTGAAATGAGCCAACTCGGTGTGTATGACATCTGCTATTTCCTGCAGTTCCCTAAGTTTCTTGGGGCTGTAGTGGTAAATTTAAAAATTCCTTTCAAGGTGTTTTCTACTTTTTGAACAAAGGGATTTTTTCATGACGTTGAGAACTGCTAACTCCAGTTTGTGGGCTACATGCATGCATGAGTATTACAGTGGGGACATGTTCTCGGATTTTTGCTATGGTGCCACCTGTATGGCCCATCATCACACTGGCACCATCAAAGTTGGCACATACGAGAACTGGTCCAGGTCTGCTCACATCGTTAAGGTCCGCAAAAGAAAGATCAACAGACTCAGTCGGAGGTTATTGCTCTAAAAACTCCATCTGCGTGAGAATGTTTAAGAGGTACAGCTTTAATTAACACAGTTGTAACTTTTTTTCTGCACCATCAACAAAACAAAGGAAGACATTTCCCACTCTACAATGCTTGCATCTGTACTGCCATCTGCAAAACGATAGCAATTTTGTATTTTTGACAGTCTGGATCTGTGTTTTACACATGACAGCTGATATTAGATTACAGAAATCTCTGGCCCATTTACCACTTGCGTAATTGCTGCCGAGTTTAACCCATTTGTTTCTTGCAATGTGCAAAGCCACTCCATATCTGAGAAAGGACGTAAATTTTAGCCAAGGAATATGCGGTGTTAAATAAACGCCTCATTTTATTTTTGGTGACTTCCTCCATCTGAGAAAATGCGTGATATATTGCAGTTTCAGATATGTTAAAATTGACTGCATGTTCACCAGTTTACGTGACTATGCTGGTTTGCACAAATTATATGTGGATTTGATTTCTCATGGGCTCTCACGGACTCAATTCTGAAATTATTTGAACCAGTGGCAAACACGTTAGGTTTTTTGAATAAGCAGGAGTCGCAAGAGTGGGATATTTCTCACAGGCAGAGCAGTACATGACGTATTTTTGGTCATCATACCTTAACCAGGTAAACTGATTTAGCCAGTGATGCTGAAATGTTCGAGCCCTTTTTCAACATCATATTTTTATTTTACTTCTTTTCTCATCAGACTTTAAGTCTGTTGTTTCATTTTCCTCATCTAAAATCAAAGGTCGCTTTCTGCTGCTGCTATAATTTTTCTCACTCATTTCAGAAATTAGTATGACCAAGTCAGATTGATCACCTGTTATGTCTACAAATACTAGACCCAGACTGAGAATCATTGTTTTGGTCGTTTTCCTGACTAGGTGGTAAGGACTCGGAGGGGCTGGTTGGGACTGGCTTGACTGTGAAGAAGTCTCGAGTCTGCATTTTTACTTTTGTTCCTGAAGAAGATGAGATGGAAGATTGTTTTCCAGTCAAAGGGAAAATAAAGTAGTTTGCTTTGGCTTATTTTTGCATTTTTACCTTCTAATGCAATTGTAAACAATATTGAAATATTGTTGTACACAATAAAATGTATTTCATATTTGTGTGTGTTGTGTAATATTTTACCTGAGCTGTTGTGCTTAGAAGTTAGTGCTTATGCTTAGAACACTAGTACAAAAGTGCCTGTGGGCAGGACAACAGAGTAGGTGGGAGTAGGAGTGAGAGGGAGGTAGAGTGGTGGTGGTCACCAAGTACTACTCTTCCGCAGTTGTTCACCCAAGTTCCTATATGGTCCTTCAGGGCAGGTTAGGTCTCTCAGCCACTACTTCACACACCTCCACCAAAGAAGAGTTTATTTTGTTTACCAACAAATGTTTTCCCTTAGTTTGTATTAATTGCTTATTTCTATAGTCTGCAGTTGTTCCCCAAGTTCCTTCCTCTACCCTCTAGTGCAGCAGGTTTTATTTGTTTCACACACCTTTGCCAAAGTAAGTAATATGCAAGTAGCTACACTAGGTGGTTTATTTGTTTTATCTGTGTAGCACAAAATGGACCAAAAGTCCACAGTTAGTTGTTGAAGTTCCTCAAGGCTCTACCCTCCCACTCCAGGGAGGTTAGGTCTCACACACACAGCCACACAATGTCTCACACAGTCCTTCAGCAAAGTAGGTAAAACATAGGTAGCTAGGCTAAGGCTAGGTTTATTTAGGTTTTCTGTGTATCACAAAAATGTTTTTCTCCTTCAGTATAGTTTATATCTAATAAGTCTGCAGGCGGGCGCTAGTTCCCAAGTTCCTCTACCCTCTCAGCCTGGGGGGCGCAGGGTATTAGGTCTTACAGCCACAGTGTCTACACACCTTCACCAAAGTAATAGTAATATATATAGGACAGGTAAGTAGCTACACTAGGTGGTTTATTTGTTTTTCTGTGTAGCACAAAATGGACCAAAAGTCCGCAGTTAGTTGTTGAAGTTCCTCGAGGCTCTACCCACCCAGGGCAGCAGCAATCAGTTTGTTTAGGTCTCCACACACAGCCACACAATGTCTCCACACCATCCTTCAGCAAAGTAGGTAATATATAGGTAGCTAGGCTAAGGCTAGGTTTATTTAGGTTTCTGTTATCACAAAAAATGTTTTCCCTTCAGTATAGTTTATATCTAATAAGTCCAAGGCGGGCAGTTCCCAAGTTCCTCTACCTCTCAGCCTGGGGGCGGGCGAGGGTATTAGGTCTCACAGCCACAGTGTCTCGCACACCTTCACCAAAGTAATAGTAATATATATAGGACTAGGTGGTTTATTTAGGTTTTCTGTGCATCACAAAAATGTTTTCCCTTCAGTATGTAAGTAGGCACAGTTGTTCCCCAATCCCCAAGTTCCTCTACCTCTCAGCCTGGGCGCACCAGCGCAGGTATTAGGTCTCACAGCCACATAGTGTCTCACACACTTCACCAAAGAAATAATAATAATATAGGTAGGTAACTACACTGGGTTTATTTTTATGTTGCTTACTGCGCATGTGCAAAACACTGAATGCCATCATCGGAGATTTGGAGGTGTGTCACTCCTCCTCCAATTCAGTCAGTGTGCTGGCAGGCCACGGCCTTTAAGCCAACACATTCTGGAGCTGTCTATGACACGCTCCAAAATGCAGTGGCATACAGTTGAAAGGGGAGCTATGCTTCAGTGAGCACCGATAAGATATAGGCTGCTCACGCGCAGCTCCCCCAACAGACACCCACGCAGGCATGCGCCCGCCTCCCCCGCACGCACTGTATAGACAACGGGTGCCCAATCTCGTCGGCTGAGTTACGGCCCCCCAGTAGTGGGTGCCATGCTGGCAAGCGATCCTTTGAGCCACGGGTGCCCAATCCCCATCGGCTGAGCGCCTCTCGTCCTTGTGCCACGCTGGGAGCCCACCCAAGCGTGGGCAACAAATGCCATGGCCGACGGGGTGCCCAATCCCGCCGGCTGAACGCCTAACAGGCACCTTGTGCCACGCTGGGAGTCACCCCAGCGTGGCAAACGCCCCACGAAGTCAATTTTTTTAAATACCTGTAAAACAAAAGCGGTCCCACCGCGTCTCCCAACCCCCACAACCCGCACCCACCCACTGCGCACCCAGCCTCCCCACACCCCCACCCCATACTTACCTACGGACTCCAGCGCAGCAATTTCGGTGGACCGGAAAACTCTGCACTCTTCAAAGCCGACCGCGAACTGAGGAAATGCGGTAAGCTGTATAAAGGGCTAGATACAGGGGTTTCAACTTTGTTGCATATCTCAGGCATTTTGAAATTTTGCACAAATTTTTCAACATAGGGTTTTGGGACCCTTCTCAGGAATGATGTCACTGTCATGGTGTTATTCGGGCCGAAGGGTGATTTGCGATCACTACGCCGAAATCTCCGCCGACACAAACTCATGTTTCAACAATGTCATCGATGAAAACTTAATACCAATGATGACATCAAAAATGACTGTTTCTGGCGTGCATTGCGCGGTTCCTCGCCCAGGCTCGTAAGTTAGCAAATTTCCAATATTTTCCTCCAGATTTTCCAACACTGCCATTTTACCACCTTCTTATAGGTAGTACAGCTGCCATTTTCACATCTCACCCAAAACGTGTTTCTGCCCATATTAGCACTTAATGGCAGTCGGTGTCTGAGATCAATGTACGGGACAAATTAGGAAAATCACAGTGACACTGTTCATGAGCTCAGGTGTTAAAATGGCTATGTTGAAAATTTGGTGAAAAATTCCTAAAAATGACTGTTTCTGAGCGATGCGTTGCGCAGTTCCTCATCGCCGTAAGTTCGAGAATTTTCAATATTTTCACTCCAGATTTCCAACATTGCCATTTTGCCACACCTTCTTATAAATAGTACAGCTGTCATTTTCACATCTCACCCCAAAGCGTGTTTCGCCCATGTACGCGCACAATGCGGAGTTGGTAATCGAAATCAGTATCGGGATAAATTAAGAAAATCACAGTGACACTGTTCATGAGGAAAGGTCTTAAATGGCTATGTTGAAAATTTGGTGAAAAAATTCCTTCAGATGTTCTGCAATATTACTAATGAAGACATTGAACAGAACTGGCCCCAGGACCGATCCCTGCAGCACCCCACTGGTCGCCCCTCTCCCTAGACTGCATACCATTTACCACCACTCTCTGCCTCCTGTCTGTTAGCCAGTTTCTAACCCAGTTTACCACCCTTTCCCCATGTCCAGCCTACCCAGCTAGTTATCAGCCTCTATTGGGATGGTGTCAAAGGCTTTGCTGAACTCAAGGTTGCGTTGTCACTGCCCCACCCTGATTCACTTCTTTGTCACCAGTCAAATAAATCAACCAGATTTATCTGACATGATGTCCCGCTGTGAATCCATGTTGTCTATGGTCCTGGTTCCGGCATCTAGATGCCCCACTATCCTTTCTTTAAGCAATGTCTCCATGATCTTCCCCACTACTGAGGTGAGGCTGAATGGCCTATTGTTCCCTGCCTCCTCCCTGCTGCCGGACTTGTGTAGAGGGACCACATGTGCCTCCTCAATTCACTCATGTTGAATGACTCAGTGAACATGGCTGCTAGAGGTACTGCTATCTCCTCGCAGTTCTGTTAATATCCTTGGGCGTATGCCATCTGGTTCCATCGCTTTGTCTACCTTCAATTTAGTGAGCTCCTACAGGACTCTTTTGCCTTTGAATGGACTATTGTCCACCTCTTCACCCCTTGGCAACTGCTGTACTGCTGTGGCCTTGCCCTCCCACTCTTCTGTGAATACTGAATGGAAAGACACAGTGGATGTCTTGGGAGGAAGGCATGAAACTGTCACTTCCAAATACCTAAACAGCACATACAAGCAAGCAACATTCGGCATTGACAAATGCTTGTTTTGTGTAACACAACAAGATTTTCTCCTTCCTATAGTTTATTTTCTGTTAATCCCCAAGTCCCTCCTCTACCCTGGCTCTCAGGGCAGCAGGTTACACCTTCACCAAAGTAAGTGGAGGTAGGGGTTAAGGGGTATAGGTAGCAGATGCCAGACTAGCAGCAGTAGCAGGCAGTTGGGTTGGTTTTCTGTAGCTAGCAAAAAGTTCCCAAGTTCCTCTACCTCTCAGCCTGAGGGCAGGTTATTAGGTCTCACAGCCCCAGCTACACACAAACACTAGCTAGATTTAGGTACTTAAGTGTACTAGTTATTAGTCGCACCTCAATCAGCAGAGTAAGTTAAGTTTAGTTGACCTCGACACAAACACATACAGCCCTCTGATTCACTACTGCAGTGCTGCTGCCTGCTTGCCGCTTATTTTTACTTATCTTCTCCTCTCCAAGTTAAAGTTTCTTAATTTTCTCAGCACTCCCTGAGTCTCCTCCACAGAGTCCACGCTTGTCTTCCCCTCCCCTGCCCAGTCTCTCAACTGATCCACTACCCCTCAGTGCCCTCTCATATTTTTTATTAGTTCATTTAGTTGTTGTGTAGTATTTAGTATCGGCCCCTCAGGCAGTCGTTTCTCTCTGTCCCCACTCCCCACCACGCAACCACCCACCACAAGCTAGCAGCAGCAAACGCCTCTGCTCTCTGCAAGTGTCGGTAGCGAAATGGCGCATTTTCCATCCGATGCCAGCCACCGACACTCCCAGCTCCTCCTCAAGATCGTCTCCTCCAGCTAGCAGGCGATCACGTCACGGCAAGCTCTGCCGCCCCGTAGTCCCGCCCAACCTGTCTTCATGCTCCACCAGTGCTCCACTGCTCCCACCCCGAGATAGAGAGTGCCCGCTAGCGCCTGTAACAGAGGCGCGCATTCCAGACCAGTGCCACATGACTACAGTTGTGGCTATCAGGTGACTGAACCTCTGAGAGGGGTTTGTTGTGCTGTTGAGAATGTCGCCACGCGCTTGCTGCCACCTAGTAGCTGGGAAAAATGAAACAAATAAAAAAAAAGATAAAATAAAATAAAAGATTTAGAAGTCCTGGGACAAGCAGTGCACAGCAGACTGCTTGTCCCTGGTTAAAAAATAGTTGTCCAGGACGCCGGGCTATGGGATTTGTCAAGCCCTGTGTCCCAGTCTGGAATGATATGGCAATGAAGGCAATAAAATATCCTGGCATAAAGATATGCCTCAGCTGTCAAGTTATAGTGGAGAGCAACATCAAAGAACTGCACAAAACAATATAGGCAGATCTCCTCTGTCGGCACATACTGCTCTTATCCGTGGGATAATGGATTGCAGCAATGAAGATGAATGTCCTGCCCAGAGCCTTGTTCACCATGTCCATGCTCCACAGTCATTACCAGGACCTGGATCAGGAACTTACAACGCCTTGTAGCTGAGTTTATCTGGACACACATAAGACCTAGATGTTCCCTTAAGAGACTGGCCAGACTACCTGACAAAGGAGGTTAAAAGTCCTCCACTTTCTACTCTATTACTGGGCCTCACAACTGTCACAAGCTAGTAAGTGGCATAGAACAAAGACAACTCAGGATTCCCAGGACTGTATTCCAGACTGGGTAAAACTGGAAAATCAGATATGCCACACCAAGGGTTCCACAGCTAGACACTTTGGTAAATGGCTCATCACCCTCTGTGGGCAAACTTATAGGCATCTCAAACAAGATCCTGTCTCAAGTGATTCATGCTACCAAAGCCTCCTGCAGTCAGACACTTGATCAACCCATTCTCCAAAATGGCAACTTCACCATTAATGGCAAAAGATCACCTACACTGCATGGCCAAGAGAAGGGCTGTGGATGGTACAAGACGTCCTAATGGAGGGCAAATTCACCTCCTTCCAGCTGCTCCAAACCCGACATAACCTATCTCCCAATGTGGCATACCAATATTTACAAATCCAACAATCCATAAAAGCACACTAGAAGGAACAGGTGCTAAACAAAAATGCTCCCTTGGGAAACAGAGCTGAAAACCCTCCTCCAAAATGATACATTAATTCTCAATGGCATCTGGCCCTAGTGGGGCAAATGCATGGCGATGCAACTTGAAATAAAAACTGGTGGTCCAGCTCTCTGGGCAAGACACCAACTCCTGCTACTGGAAAACAATCGAGACTCTCCAAACAGGCAACATTGATTGTGGATTACAAAATCCAGCAATTTAAAATCCTAGCTGCTCTATACTTCACTTCCAAGAAATTGCACAAAAGGGCTCCATCCCTGAGCTGCATGCTATCAGTGTAGTCACCCAGACGGATCCTCTTACATCTTCTATGGGAATGTCCTCCACGACAAACCTTTTAGCACAAGGTAAAATCTAAACTTAACCCTCTTCTGGAGTTGAAGGATTTATTTGATCCAGGTATATACAGCATGGTGTTTATCCTCCTTGGGCCACAGAGGGGAGGCCCTTCTGCCTGCTTCACTGTTCCCCTCCATCATCTGTAGTCTCCTCTGAGGTCACCCTGTGGCTAGGACCTCCATGGATTGCCCCCATGGTAGGGTCAGGAGGGGAGGCCGCCCTCCCTGATACCTGAAATCCAGTCTTTACCACAGGGTACCCGGTGACTCAGCAGGTGGGTGTGGTGATGGGCAGCATATGCCCCACTATGCCAACCATTTTTCCTCCATTTTTCTCCCTCTGCCTTCAGCCATGGCATGCTCGAGGAACATACGTGCATGGAGTTGCGACACGTCCCAAGACCATGACCCCAGCCTCCTCCCCAGTGACTGACGCCTGCCGCCTGACACCTCATGTGCTTACTCACCAGGTCTCCACCTGGTGACAGCCAAGAGCTGGTTATGACCAATCTCCCGATCCCTGATCAAAATCCTGTATGCGGTCCGACTTTGGTGATTGCCAAGAAAACCTGATACAACATTTGTTAAGTGTAGACCCACGTACTGCCCACAGGACTAATAATCTGCTAGACTGTTTAAAACTTGAACATGTACAATACACTGCAAACAGGCAGGACTCAGTGTTCAAAGGGTATGAAGTCCAATGCTTAAAAGCTATAAAAGAGGGTAAATTTCACACTGGATAGGTGAATGTTGGGTGGGACAAACAATAGCTGGTTGTTTATACTTAGGAGCACAGGTCCAATTGATCCACACCTCAGATCCTTGTCACTGTATTTGATGTTTTCCATGTACCACTTGATTTCATTAATGTCTTGTGACCCCATGTACCATTTCAACCACTTGTCTGTAATGATTGTCAAG
Organism: Neoceratodus forsteri; assembly: GCA_016271365.2. NCBI lineage: Eukaryota > Metazoa > Chordata > Ceratodontiformes > Ceratodontidae > Neoceratodus > Neoceratodus forsteri. Next base: position 611,961,325 of record CM028132.1, read on the forward strand.
TAAGTCTGTAACCTGTGTATATTTCTTGTGTAACCTGTAAAATTATATTAAAAACAGTTTACAAAACAAATGAAATATGCAGTCCAGAGACAATGCTGTGGTAAGCAAGGGAGCAGCATAGCCCTTCATGTTCGTTACATTACGATGTCATATATCAGTCCCTTGTTCCCACCTCAAGCAAGTCCTCCTGTGTACGCATTCATTCCCTCCTTCCTCCTAGTATTAATTGGTGGTGTCTGCTCCTGGTCTGGCTCCAGCTAGAACCCCTTTATTTGACCCTCTAGCATCCCTTTCCACCCTCTCCTCTTCTAGTGAGCTCTTTTTCCTTGGAGACCTCGACAGTATACCACCAGTGTCTCCCATCCATAAAAGAAACACCCAATAAATTCAAGCCGTCAGTCTCACGCACCTAATTTCTTATCACATCTGCCTCAATCAAACTCCTCTAACCACTCCCTCATAGACTGGGTCCTCTCCCACCCATGCTGTATCATGGAGTCTGACACCCTTCCTAACACTTGATGATCACAGGAAGGTTTACTTTGCTCCAAGCTCCAATATCCAGCGGTCCCTCTCCCAGTAAATTTAAGCTGGTCGTTCCGTTGTTTGACATAGGTTTTCCCTTTAGATGGCCTTCTGAACACTGACTGGTCTCCATCTCGGTATCTCCTGACATAGAGGATGCCCTCTCTTGCTTCTACTTCAAATTCACAGCTGTCTGGGACAAATATGCGCTTGCTGGAGACAATGTGTTTGAGGTTCCACATTCCCTGAATCTGTTTAGACATAATAGTTTATTTAAAGCCCGTGACTCTACATGGTAGTAGCATAAGACATATTCCAAAAGTCCTACCTGCAGTCAGAACAGCTCAACTGTGCCAGTACCACGGCTATCAGGAAGCTAACTCCAACTTTTCAAAACAAACATCCAGAATACCCTTAAGTCCACTTCTAAACTCTGGAAGGTTGATCCTCCCCAAAACCCTACAACCATGCCAGTTCTCATGCTCTCCTTCTCAGATCTTATGGAGGTCACTACTCTTTTACTCAGTACTTTGCCTCTTACTCACTCACTCACTCACTATTCCCTTCTCCCACTTGCTCTGTTTTCTCCTCCTACAGAACTCCACCCTCCCTTTTCACCCTGTTGTTTTTTTTTATTTCCACTGTTGCCACTTGAACCACTCTACCCTCCCTCAAACCTACAAGAGCCACAGCCCTCATGGGCTTGACCCAAAACTCTTATATTTCTCTGCTCCTGGTGGTCTTTTCTCCTTTCCTCTCCTCCAAACATCTCCTTTCAAGGTAATGTGAATTACCAATGTTCTCTTCATGGGGCCCTCTGTCCCAGGAAACTACATCCCCATCTCTCTCTCTCCTCCCGGCACTGGCCAAAGTGCAGTGAAAACTTGTGCTCTCCCAGCATTCCTCTTTTCAACTCATCCTCCTGCTTCTTTCTCTAACCTTTCCAGTCTAGCTTTGGGAAATGCCACTCCACTGTCTCATCACTCCTCTGGCTTACTAATTTTGTCTTGAAGAGATGCACAATATATCTTATGGGGAAGCTGATGTTTGCCATCCAGGATAAGGCTCCCAGTTCCATTACAGGTGGATCTGATACACTTTTCTTAGGTCCCTCCATTCTTCACTGATTTCCCACTTAGTGCTAAGTCCTCTGTGCCTACCTGACCTACCCATCTGAACAGCACTCCAGGGCTTGTTTATGTTTGTTTTCTTGGATGTTGTGTCTGCAAAAAGAATAGCTTATTCACCTGTAACCATAGTTCTAGGAGTGGTATATGGTTCCCATCCAAACTCTGGCAGTTCCACTGTGATGTGATAATTGGCTGGATGTCTTTAAACTCGTTCCTCCCATCACATCGGCAGATACAGTATATCCCCGATTCCTATCCCACCGAGCATCAGATCGCGAATGCTGGAAGCAAGGTCAGATGCCACTTGCCATAGGAGTCTGGGTGGTTTATGGATGTGAACCATATACCACGCTTAGAACTATGGTTACAGGTGAGTAACCATTCTTCTTGAAGGGTGTGGATATGGTTCACTTATTCACACTCTGGCAGACACCTAGCAATTCTCCAGGAAGAGGTGGCAGGCGTGCACCCTACTTGGTGAACAGAATTTGAGAACCGAGGTTCTGAAACACGATCTCATCATGTATCGAGGTCGATGCAGTAGTAAGAAATGTGGGTGTACTGACCTCCAGGTGGCATCCCTACAGATCTCCTGTATGGGTATAGTCCTGGAGGCAGCCACTGAGGCAGCGTATATCTGGTGGAATGAGTTCTAATCCCAATAGGAGGCTGCTGACCAGCCAACCTATAGCAGAGGTTGATGCAAGATGTGCTCCACCATGCAATCATCTGCTTTGCTGCCGGTCGAGCAGATGCAGCTTCAGCATAGGTGGCAAACAGCTGGCGAGCCTGTCCCAAATTCCAGCTGTATGCTCAACATAATAGGAGGCGTTCTCCGCATGTTCAGGGTATGGAGCCTGCAATCGGCTATGAAGGGTTGGCAAAGTATACCAACAAGTTAATCCCTGGTTAAAGAGAAAGTCTGATACCACCTTTGGGGAACTTTGGACTGGGGTAAGGATGACTCTGTCTCTATGGAAGACCAAACAGGGAAAGTCCACTGAGAGTGCCTACAGCCTCCAGCCCTTCTGGTAGAAATAATGGCCACCACAAAGGCTGTCTTCCACAACAGGTGTGACAATTCACACCTGTGCTTCACTCAACAGACCAGCAGTAAGTCCCATGGTGGTGGTGGATCATGCACCGGAGGGACAAGTGGTTAAGGCCCTGAAGAAGCACCTGATCACCTTCTCCGAGCCACCGCCAGCCTACTGGTCCATGGTCGTAAGCAGAGACAGCTGCCAGGTGCACCTTAAGGGTCATCACCGCAGTCCCAGCTGGGAAAGGGACCAGAGGTAGTCAGGATGCCAGTCACCGGGCAGCTAAAGGAATCAAGCTCCTTGCTGTGGCAGCAAATGGAAACTCTCTTCCATTTAAAGGCGTAGCACCTAGAAATTGACTCCTTTGTGGATGCCTCCACAATGTGGAGACATCCTCAGAAAGACCCAAGGCCTGGAACTCTAGTCAAGTAGGAACCAGGCTGTTAGGTGCAGAGACTGATGGTATCAGTGCAGGACTGTCCCCACGGTCTGGTCTGGTCAGCAGGTCTGGGTGGAGAATTAGTAGCCGAGGAGATCAGCTGCTCAGGCTGAGGAGATCCAGGTATCAGAACTGCCTTGGCCAATTGGCAGCTATCAGGATCATCTGTGTCTTGTCCTTCCTGGCCTTGGCCAGTACTCTGTGGACTAAGGGGAAGGGAGGAAAAGCATAAATGAGGCCCGGGGTCCAGGGCCTCGAGAAGGCATCCATCATCAGTGTCCTGGACTGTTTCGTTGGTCACAAAACAGCCTTAATTTGGTGTTCTCAGAGGAGGCAAACAGGTCCACTGGGGTGAGCCCCACAGGAAAACAGGTGGTTCACCACTTCCTGATTCAGAGACCACGGTGCAATGTCCTCCCTACCTGGCTGTGAGTGTCTACAGCTGCTTGTTCTCTCTGTGAAATGAATCACCAGGAGATCAGCACCCAGGCTGTGCATGAGGGTCCAGGTGAGGAGTGCCTCCCGACACAAGGAAGGGAGTGAGGTCCACCCTGTCTATTCAGGTAAAACATGATAATGGTATTGTCCGTCTGGACCTGAATGACCTGACCCCTGACTAGTGGAGTAAATTCCATCAGGAGTCAAAGCGCATTGCACAGAGCTCCAGTAGGTTTATGTGGTGACAGAACCCTCTGGGTGACCAGAACCTGTGGGCCACGTGATCTCCCAAGTGTGCTCCCCATCCTACCAGAGCGCATCCATCGTCAGCATGACAGTTGGCTTTAAGCAGACAAATAGGATTCCTTCCTTCTGATGTTCTGGGAGCAGTCGCCACTGGATGGCAACCCACATCAGCTGAGTCACTGTAACTGGCTGGTCCAAGCGGCCTAGCTGCGGGATCACTAATGGCCTTGCTCCCACTGAAGGTGGCACATCCGCTAGTGGGTCTAGTGGACTATGCTGGTGCAAGATGCCATGTAATCCAGAAGCCATGGAAATCCTGGGCAGGTCACAAGAGCCCAACCTAAAATGATCAGGCAAGGAGGTAGGATCTCTTGCCTGGTCTGCTGGAAGCAGCCTTGTCCCAGAGTGAGTCTAGTTCTGCCCCAATGAATGTGATCACCTGCTTTAGCATCAATTTAGACTTGTCCAGGCTGACCAGCAGGCCCAGTCTAGGCGAGTTTGGAGAGCCAGGTCTGTGGATCTCACCACCACACCTCTGGATTGACCAGCTATTAGCCAGTTGTCCAGAAAGGGTACACTCTGATCCCTAGGCACTGCAGATGGGTCACCACTGCCATGCACCTGATGAAGACTCTTAAAGCTGGGGAGAAGCCAAACAGCATGACCTGGAACTGGTACATAACCCATTCTGCTCGGAGCCAGAAGTATTGGCTGTGTGACCATGGACAGGAATGTGCAAGAAAGCATCCTGAAAGTACATGAGAACAACCACTCATTCTGCTCCAAGGATGGGATAATCTGACTCAGACTGACTGTCCAGAGCTTGCACTTCCACAGGTACTGGTTAAGATTGTGATGCTCCAGTGTGGGTGCCAGCCCCCATTCATTTCGAGACCAGAAGTACCTGGACATGGGCTATGGCTCCTTTCACAAGAAGCTGAGCACTGTCCTCCGAAGGCAGACAGCATGTCCTAAGACACCCTGGACTCTGGAGGCACATGGAGGCAGTAGCACAGGAGAGCCTCAAAGTCTAGAGACAGTCCTCTGCCCACTATGTTCAACACCCACTTTTCAGTTGTGGTAGCAGTCCAACATGGTAACAAGTGATGTAGCCAGCCTCTGATGGGGTCAGCGGCTGGGGACAGGACAGGTGGAGGATGGCACCCCCAACCCATCACTTAGAAGCTTTGTGGGTGACTGGCAGCTGCTGAGACAGACACCACTCCCTAGCCCTTTGACCTTGACTCCTGGACATCATGGGTCACCAGCTCTGCAACTGTTCCTGCTGGGGCTGCGATGGGGAGGCTGTGACCGGACAGAACTGTACGAAAGACCAGCTTCCTAGGTTTTCTTCTGTTCTTCTTGGACAAAGTCACAGAATCAAGGGTGGCACTGGACTTCTTAATCCTTGTGAGATTCCCTTCCAACACACGGCCAAATTAATCTGTGCCAAGAAAAGGAACATCGGCTAACTCTTGCGTGTCCACCATAAAGGTGGACAGGTGTAGCCAAGCCCTGTGACACATGGAGACAGTTGCCACCTCTGCACGGGCACAAGAGTCAGCCCTGTCCAAAGCTGTCTAGAGCTAGTGTTTAGCCAGCAACTGACCGTAGTCCTGGATGAGCTCACCACCATCACCCACTGTTCTGAGGGAGGTTGGGGAAGATGATATTGAACATGCCCATAGTTTGCCATCATAATAGTGTAGCTAGCCTGATGGAGACCAGGATAGCCACAGTGTACACCTTTTAGCTGCATGGTCAATCTTACAGGACTCCTTGGCTGGAGGATTGTCCAAGTTCCCCGGTGTCCTGATTTGCAGAACACAAGTCCGTAACCAGTCCTTCAGCTGAAGATGGTCGTAAAAAAAAAAAAAAACATATCTGTAGGGACACATACTTCCATAACATGCAGGCTGAGGGTGTCGGGCAGGATGCTGGAAGCTGCCAGAGCTCCAGAGCCAGTCCCAGGACAACCTCAGTCACTGGGAAGGAACCCCTGGGATTCATCCCAGTCCAAAATGTCCATAAGAGTATTTGGTCCTCTTCCAGACTGGCTCCAATGGGACGGACATGGACTCCACAATCAGCTGGAGCAGTGCACTGAAGAAGATGGAAGGCTCTTCAACCAAGCCATGGTCAAAGGGCAGAGCCTCAGAGGAGGCCATGGACTCTTGATCAGTCATCCTCTAAAAAATGGCCCTTGGCCAGACTTTGCCACAGACCTCCCGGAGTCATCACCTGGGAGATCCTTACTAACAACTGGCCTGGCAAGCAAGGATCCAAGCATCCAGTCTTGTTAGTCAGAGCACTGACTGGTGGCTGTCGGGATGGCAACTCAACCATGATCGATGGAGAAGTAGAAGTGGAAAGTACCTGTGGAATCTGGGCACTGGGTCAGGACAGCAACAACAATAATATCGCAATCAAGAACCATGCGGCAATAATAGCGTCTTCCCCGCATCCCTGGACTGAAAGATTCTCACTCCGGGGTGAGCAGATCATAGGAAAGATAAAATTGTGGAGCAGTGGAATACTGTTTCCAGAGCCCCACATACAAAAGTGTAAGTCCGGTGCAAAAAAGTTGGAGACATGGGTTCCTGCTGGCCAAGCTGCTCTATGCACCAGCCCTCCATGCCACAGGAGCAGCTCAGCCAGCCTCCTGGATTCTGGTACCCCTTGTGTGAGTACAGCACCACAAACAGCAACCAGGGGAGCACTTACTGAAAGCGCTGAATATCCCTCTCGCTGTCCGTGCTAGCACTACATGAACTAGCACTCTGTTGACTGGTGCATCCATGTAGCACTATTCTAATCAGGTACTGGAACCTGGGCCAGTGGGGCAACCACAGCCAGGGAACCAAAGGTCCTTGCTAGAGCCTCCCTGCCCCGTGATGGCCCATTGCCGCCAAAGGAACTCCTCATAGCACTGATCGTTCTCTGCCAGTGCCTCTTTTCACTTGAAGATGAGGATGAGGGTGTTGAGGGTGATCCCTCCCAGTCAAATGGGATTGAGAATGCAAACGCTTTGACTGTGACCTTAATCTGCGACTCGACCACTGACCACCCAGTCCACAGTGAGCAGGGTCTTCAGGATGTCAGCTGTAAATAACACTCCAGCCCACAATCAGTAACAAGGGCGTTGCAGACCCAACCCTGGTTGGAAGCTGGTCCTGAGCAAGGTTAACGGAATCACCAATCGAGCCATGTCCTCCTGAGTGAGGACCACGAGCACTGGAATCTGTTAGGCCAAGTCCTTGGTCTCATTTGACAACAGGTCAACCAGTTTGAAAAAATCTCGACAGTTTGAGTCGACTGAAGTCATAGTTGTCTGGCTGAACAGCAAGGCCTAAAGAGCCTTCAACCTGCCCAAACAGCTCCCTTGGCTGAGAGGCATTTGACAGCCGTCGAGCAGGCAGGTGAATTGAGGGATCAGGAGGACAGCATCTCTCCCCATCCCACGATCGGCAATGGTGGTAAGATTTCTTGCTTTTGGTCTTACATCAAGAGCCACAGTGGGCAGGGCTCTCCCACAAGGTCTGGAGGGACCTGCACATATCAATGAACTGGTCCATGAAGGTCCCTTCAATGCTGGCTTTAGGTGGGAACAGTGCCAAGGCCGAAGAGGTGCCCACCGCTGCTTCCTGTCAAGGGCTGTAAGCTGTCCCAGACCCAGTGGATATATCTACCTAAGTGGTGGGAGGAGCTTAGTTTAAAGATGTCTGGCCAATCATCGCACTCCAGTAGAACTGCCAGAGTGTGGATAAGTGAACAATATCCACGCCTAGAAAAAAAAAAAAGATACAGGGTGGAAACAAATGTCCAGTCTGTTTGGTTTCTGGTCTCCCTACAACACATTCCTACCCTCTAAAGCCCCAACCCCAGTGCAGAGCATGATGTGCATGCAACCTTTTTCAAGACATTAAGGAGAGCAGTCACTACCAAGAGCCTCACACTCCAAGAATGTGCTGGTCCCAATATGCTCTTGTGTGTGCAGAAACATTTTGTCTACCTGTTTACTGTAGTATAGTAGAATGTATCAGACTAATTTTGCTTAGTTGTAGACTGACATCTTCTGTTACTACAAATCCCAGGATCCTCTACAGATGACAGCAGAGCAGTAGACAGCAGTGAGAAGATTCAATAGCCCACAGTGCAAGTCAGAGCTATATAAGCTCTGGTCTTTTGTTTGCTGGTCCCACCATCCTCCATGGGCTATGTACAGTAGTCACAGAGGACTGTACATAGCCCCTGGAGAATGCAGTCCCGGAAAACATATGACTGCAGATCATAAAAGCTCTAATATGCACTATAGGCTACTGAGTCTCCCACTGCTGCCTACTGCTCTGATGTCACCTGCAGGGCTTCTGGGATTTGTAGTAAAGAAGATATCAGCCTAGAACAAAGCAAAGTTAGTCTGATATAACCTACTATATACTACAGTAAACAGAAGTAAACCAAAATATTTTTGCCCACAAAGTTCACATTGGGACCAGCCTCACACTTCAGTGTGGGTCCTTTGTGCTGACTGTTCCCTTAAAAACAGCTAATCACTAAGGCAGCTCCATAACAAACCAGCAAGCATTGTCTATTTATGGAGCTGGAAAAGCAGTGATTAAATGAACCCTGTAAAAGTCAGATGCCATGTCTGTATAATAAATGGCTCAACACACCTTTCTTGCTTATAGAAAACAACTGCAGAGTAAATCCTTCTGAAAAGCTTCCGTCTGGGATAATATGAAGCTTTGACGGTGGACTGGATTTCTGGTCACCGAATTCTTCACCTTTGTGCAAGCCAAAAAAAAATGGTTTAGACTGCAGGGCATTACAGGAGGCAGTGTTGCCCCATTAGTGTGAAACTGCAAACCAGGATATCTAGGCTCAAACTCTGCCCCAGTCATTTACTCCCATTTGTGTGACCCTGAACAAGTCAATTCATGTCCCTGTATTTCAGCTTACTTGGCTGCAAATCAGTACACGAGGCACCCTGGCACGACAAATCACACCTCAACTAGGCTATCGTGTGTGTGTGTGTGTGTGTGTGTTTCAGTGTATTTATATTTACATATATATGGATATACAATGGTCTGTGTTAAAATATGCCATTTATCTCTATGAGTCAGGACAGGACCATAACTCACTGGTGTTGAAGTCACATGTGAGTTATGAAAGACACAACCACTCAAGAATGGAAATGAATGGCATATCTAATTACAGACCATTGTGTATTCTGTTTATACAACTGTCTGTGCTGAAGCCTAAACGTTTTTTTTTGTTTGTTTGTTTTTGTGTGGTTTGCATCATGGGCGGCCTCCCTCTTTAAAAGTGCTGCCAGCATTTAAACTCTTGTGCCCCCACCACCAAAATGAGACATAGGATGGCTCTCCTCCCCTCAAAGTACTGCACCTATCAAAATGTACCTTTTCAAAGATTCTTCTTTATCAGCACGTGGTCTCAAAAGTGAGCTTGAACTGCAGCACTTTAAGTTGACAGGAGTGCAAGCAAGCATGCACAGGAACTGTCCGTCTGGTTTCTCAGTGTGTTTACAGACAGAGAAAGTGTACCTTTAACCAGCCAGCTGGTTGAATTATGAATTAAATGCTGACACTTGGTGGGAAAATGTGAAAAAAATGGACAGACTTTGGAAATATAAGAAAATAAAAAATAGAAACACAGAAATCACTGCACTGTCAGGTGGCAGGGAACTAAGATAATGACGAAGTGTAGTTTACAAATATAAAGCAGCATCACTATTGGCTGCAATGGGAGGTTTATTCATCATTGGATTGGCCAGAATGCCATGTCAATCAAGTTGATTGACATTTCTCTGTGACAGTATGACATAGGCAAGTGAAAAATAAAGTACAGTTATGTAAGAACTTACTGTAACAGTAGATCTTGAGAGAGGCTCTTGCAGTAGGTAATTACATATAGGACTGATGCCAGCAGGCGTCAGGACCCCACAGAAAAATTTCTAGCTAAGCAGTCTCTGGCAGGGACCGCCCCACATCAGGTGATCAAGCGTCATGCGATGTCAGTATAAAGGGTGGTCCCCACTCCCCTTACTTCAGTTCTTTCCATAAAGGCCAAAGGCAAGACAGAGAGAAGTGGATATTCCCATCCTGGAAAAGGAGCTGAAAAGCTTAGGGGATGGAGGGGGAAGAGGTAATTACTGCAAGTCTCTCTTGAAGATCTACTGTTACAATAAATTCTTACGTAACTGTACTATCTTACTTCAAGAGGGCTCTTGCAGTAGGTAATTACATATATGACTCAGTTCCAAGCAGTCTGGAACAAGAGAAGCTCACAGGAGGAGGAAACTACTCATACACAGATCCCTGGCTGTGAAGGTCTTAGTAAAGGAACTTTGCAAAGCACCAACCCAAAGCCAGCTCACAGTGAAAGGCTATGTCAAACTGTAATGTTTCGAAAGGTATGGACAGAAGTCCAAGCTGCGCTGCACAGATGTCTGCCGCTGACACATTCTTGAAACAGGCAGCAGCGGCAGCGATCCTTCTGGTGGAGTGGCTTCTGACATAACCCGGCAGGGTCTTGTACTTGTCATAACAGAAAGTGATACAATGAGCCAACCATTCAGATAGGCATTGCTTAGAAACAGCATTGCCTTCTCTTTACGAGCAAAAGACAAACTGATCAGATCCTTCATCCTGGTGGTGTAGTATCTCAGAATTCGGTGAACATCCACAGTATGCAAGAGGTACTCCTTGACTGGCGTGCTGCATAAAGAAAGTAGGCAACTCTATGGATTGATTCAGCGTAGATTCCGCTACCACCTTGGGAAGAAACTTGGGATTGTGCACGCAGAGCGCATTCCTTTGTGAAAATCAAATATGGGATTTTACACATCAGGACCTGAAACCCGGAAATCCTTCGAGCAGAGGTAATGGCCACAAGGAAGAGAGTCTTTCATAAGAGGAACTTCAGATCTGCTGAGGCTGCCAGCTCAAAAGGAGGCAGAGTAAGCTTCTCAAGGATAAATTCTAGATCCCAAGGATGGGCAGGAACCCGAATAGTGGGTCTCAAGTGGAGGACCCTCTAAGGAAGGTCTTGGAGACCTCCAGTTGCAAAAAGTCCTGTGCCCAAAAGGAACATGGTAAGCTGAGATGGCCACCATGTGAACCTTCAGAGAGGAATGACTGAGACCCAGATCGAAGAGGTGTTGCAAGTAATCCAAAAACCACCCAAAAGAGCATGAGAAAGGCTCGAAATCATTGGAAGTGGCCCAAATACAGAACCATTTCCATTTCATGGCATAGGTAGATCTAATGGATGGCTTCCTGGCCTCCACCAGAATCTCAGCCACTGGGGTGGGGTGGGGGTGGGATCCCGAATGGGCTTGAGCTACGTCTGTAGGAGCCATGCGTGCAACTGAAGGGACTTGAGGTTTGAATGGACCAGGATCCCTGATCCTGGGTCAGCAAAGTTTGTGACAGAGGAAAGGAAGCAGAGGTTCCTCTGAATACTGTTGTAGAAGAGAGAACCAGACCTGCCTGGGCCAGAAAGGAGCAATGAGAATCATGCGAGCTCCTTCCAAGCTGAGTTTCTGTACGACCCTCGAAATCAAGGGATCGGGGAAGGCATAGACGAAGTTTTCCTTCTAGTCTAGAGACAGAGCATCTCTCCAAAAATGCCACGTCCCGGAGCGAGCAAGCAGAGGCGGAAGTTCCACGTTGAGAGGAGATGCAAACAGGTCTACCTGAGGGGTTCCCCAGCATAGAAAGATGTCGTCTGCTACCCTGATCTAATTCTCACTCATGTGCGTGAGCAGACAACCCGACTAAGGGGTCTGCCAATGTGTTCTCGACCCCCGGGACGTGAATGGCCGTGAGGTAAAGGTTGTGCTGCACTGCCCAATCCCAAACCCGCATCGCTTCCTACAAAGAGGTAGGAATGAGTCCCTCACTGTTTGTTGACGCACCAGACTACACACATGTTGTCCGTCTGCACAGCCAGATGCCCAGGAAGCAAATAAAGATGCAGAGCCTGAAGAGCATATAGCACAGCCCAAGCTCGAGCACACTGAAGTGGGAGAGTTTTCGAGCTGGGACCAGGAGCCCGGGTCCTGTGAGGTCCAAGATGGGCTCCCCAACCCTCACCCGAGGTGTCTGTAGTCAGTGTCTGGGAGGGGAGAAAGGCAGAAGGAACTCCCGGCAAAGGTTCTCCTGACCCCACCATTGCAAGTCCCGAGCCATGGAGTTGGAGACCAGGACTAGTTGATCTAGGTCATCCACCCACTGATCCCACTGAGACTGAAGTGTCCACTGAGAGATTCTCATGTGGAGACGAGCATGAGGGACTGTCGAAATAGCAGCCGCCATGAGCCCGACGGTTAAAGGACTGATCTGGCGCTGACTGCCTGCAGCTGGACAACAGATTACCTGAACCTGGAGTGAGGCCGCCCTGTCCAGTGGCAGAAAAGCCATACCAGAGGTCATGTCCAGGATCGGCCCGATAAACTGGATCCTCTGGGACGGGATCAGGTGGGACCTGGCCTGGTTGATGGTAACACCAGGCAGGCAAAACCTGCAGGGTAAGGAGAAAGGCAGCGAGTTCCTCCCTGGATGAGGCCACCAGGGAGCCCAATTGTCTAGGTGCAGGGAAAACCTGCGCCCCTGGCGTGCGGTAGGCTGCTACCACTGAAAGGCATTTGCAAAACTCTCAGCGCCGAGGAAAGACCAAATGGGAGGGCCCTGAACTGGTAGTGGTTCCCCTGAAAAGCAAGCACGGTATTTGTGGTGGGAAGGGCGAATAGGGATATGCAGGTAAGCATCCTGATGTCCAGAGCGCACAGCCACTGTCCCGGCCGAAGGAGGGCAGAAGACTCTGCGAGAGATCATCCTGAACCTTTGTACTCCACGTTAAGAAGTTCAGGAGCTGAGGTCGAGAATCGGCCTCACCTCTCCTGACTCTTCGGGACCAGGAAGAAATGGGAGCAGCAGCCCGACCCCCTGAAGATGTGGAGGTACAGGCTCTATCACCTCTTTCAGAAGAAGAGAGGAGATTTCTCCCGGACCAGAAGATAATGCTCTGGGGAGTAAGATGACCTTGGGGGGTTTGAGGAGGTTTCGAAGAAACTCTACGAGTGTCCTTCTGCGATTAGCTGGAGCACCTAAGTGTCTATAGTTATCCTCTCCCAGCCCAGTAGATGGAGGGAGAATCTCCTCCTACCGGTTCCTCTGGAAGGCCCAGAGGCAGTGAGAGAGGAAAGGAGTCAGGAGGTATGAGGCAGCGTCGTGGCTGAAGCTCCCATTGCTTTTTTGGGTGGAGGGGCTTTGGCAGTGCGGAGGGCCCAACGCTTGTTGGCCCGCTTTCCCTGAGGTTTCCGCTTTTGCCGAGGAGGTCTGGCAAAGGGACAACGCTGAGGGGTTTGTACAAAGAGTCGACTGACTTGAGTGCAGTACCCTTCTCCTGCAGATCGGTGATGATGTCCTTGACATCGCCACCAAAGAGCACTGAACCCCTGAAGCGAGCATCCTGGATAGCGGACTGCACCTCTGGGACCAAACCTGACACCCAGAGCCAGGCGTGATGCCGCAAACCCACGGCAGAAGCCGAGTTCGATCAGCAGCATCCACTGCGTCAGACGTGACACGAAGCATGTGCCTACTGGCCGAATGCAGACTGGACTAGATCCACCACTTTCTGCTTCGTCTGAGACTCAGGAAGGGAGTCCAATTTAGCCTCCACCTGGCTAAGGATCGCCTTCTGCTAATCCCCATATGACCAACGAATTTAGGCCCTAATACCCAGAGTGGAAGAAGCAGACCTTCTTCCCGTACTGGTCCAGAAGGCAGAATTCCTTGTTGGGTGGTGACGAGCTCAAGTGCTTGGAGTTAGCTGTCCAGCCACAGCGCGCGCTGATCACGACCGAATCAGCTCGAGGGTGTGAATTCAGAGAGTCAACACCCTTGGGAGCCTGATAAAGCCTATCCGACTTCCTAGGAAGGGGGATAATGCCGACAGTTTCTTCCAAATGGTGGAAACAAGATCGACATGAGGCTCAATCCAGGGAGCACCAGGATCGGGCGGTCTCGAGCAGATCCAGGTGCAGCGAGTTTCTTACACTGTGGATCCGACTCAAGGAATGCCACTGATGAACTTCCTGGATTTTGCGCGCAACTCCGTAAAAAGGATCCTCCGGAGAAAATTCGGAGGAGTTCTCGGCCTGGGCTTATCTGGAGAGTGGGGCTGCGTCATCTAAGTCGGAACGACCATCGGAGTCATCCGAGGTCTCCGAGGAGGATGAAGAGGATAAAGACTCCTCCTCCTGAAGCGGGAGGAATGGACCCCTTGGGAAGTCCTCGGGAAGCGTGTCCTGCTCCACCCTGGAACCAGAGGGCTGCCTTTGGTATCCGGAGGTGGGAAGGGAGTCTCTTGTCTCCAACGTCACGGGGTCTGGAACGGCGTGGGAAGATGGCTCTCTACCTCCCTGGTGAGCTGAGCCTTGTCCTCAGCCCACCAGGGAGCAAGAGTCTCCTTCAAGTCCACTGGCGGCTGAGGGGCGGTGGAGGAGGAGAGGAGGGGATATGGATACTGAGGGTATCCGTGCGGCGCATATCCCGTGACCCGACAGTGGGTAACCCGGCGTTGGGTACTGGGGCACTGGATACTGGGCCTGGGTATGATAGCGTTGGATAGGATGGGGTCAGATACCCAGGGACCGGGGTCCCAGGAGCAAAAGGCCCTGAAAAGGCCCAGCGGGTGGGCCCAGAACAGGAGGCCCGCGCACAGCAGGCTCGGCATAGGACAGCATCCAGGAGAGAATGATGTCCGCGTCGGCAAGACTGGCGCTGGCGTCCGAGGTCCGACATTGGAGTCGTCCGGCCCAGCGGGAGAGCAGACCTGGCCGAAGCGTGCCTGCATCCTTGATATCGCCCAGGGAGGAGGATTAAATCCCGGGTCTAGCTGAGGAGACGCTGGAGCCTCAGCAGGCAGTGAATGCCGCGGGGAGCCCTGGAAGGCGGACTGAACGTTAGGTCCAGCATCAGCTCCAACGCCGCGGCGACTGTCAGAGGGGCCGACGCCTGCCTTACGGCGGGGTCCAGGCGGACATCGGAAGAGCCGTCGTCCGACTTAGCGAGCCAGTGCCTGAGGGAGGCCGTGAAGGAGGAGCGCCTGGTCGGGCAGTTTAGAGGCCGGCGCTGCCTGAAGGGTCGGCGCGACCACAGCCTTCTGGGCAGACATCAGAGGAACCGATCGTACAGCTTACCGGAGGCACTCACACCAGAAGGCTGTGCGGCGGTGGCCTTGCTGGAAGTGGACACCTCCAGCACTGACCCAGAGGCACCCGAAGGGTCCGGGCACAAGCCAGGCAGGGGACCCGACGCTAGCTTGGAAGCCTCCAAGACAGCCGTTATGGAGCGGTCCCTGGGGACTTTTACCTTGAGCACGGTGACTCCAGATGAAGTCGCGGTGGCCGAGGAAGAGGAGTCCCGGTCCCGTGCTTCTCCTTGTCTTTCTCCTTACAGTGATCCTCGGGCGGTTGAGGCCTGACGCTTCTTCAGCTCCTTTCCATGGAGGTCATTTTCTTTTTAAGGATGTGGGCCTCCAGGGACTGCTGCCTCCGTCTGCTTGGTGGCGGCGTTAAATTTCAGGCAATGCTGGCACTTCTCCATGGGGTGATCTGGGCCTAGACAGAAAGAGGCACTGGAGTGTCTGTCCTTGTGTGGGAGTTGGCGCCGACGAGTCACACTTATTCTTGTGCTTGGAGGGTGTAGGGGCTCACATACACTACAGAGAGCTAAAAATTTGAAAAATCAATGAAAAAATGACGGTAAAACTACCGACGACAGACTGACAAGAAGTTGAACTTAACCACAAGGCGCTTTTGGCACACTAGCGGCCGGAAAAATAACTGGAAGGCAGGCATGGAGGACCACCTCTTTATACTGACGTCGGTCACCTGACGTGGGGCGGTCCCCACCAGAGACTGCTATCTATAAATTTTTTTCCGGGTCCTGACGCCTGCCGCAACAGTCCTATATGTAATTACCTACTGCAAGAGCCCTCTCGAGTAAGATACAATGTTATTTACCAATTGGGTGAATAACATTGTTTTATCTTTCACTAGCATCAGACTGTTGGGAAAATAATGGGCTTATTTAAATAGTGTGAATTTCTACCTACATTCTATACACACACACACACACACACACACACACTCACAGATACAGATATATTTTTATAAAATGGGGAAGGGATTTTGGCTATTCTGATTGGTCATTAGCCACGTGGTACAAGTGTCTAACACACAGCTAAACCTAAACTAGTCATGAATACATGGAGGCAGCAAATCAAAGATACCCCTAAGCCTTCTCAGAATTTTTAAAAATAACAGCCACCATATTGTCTCTCACTTAGCGAGACTACTCAATTTAGTTACAACAGATCCCTGTTACACTGTCTGTCAAATCCCACATTGGCTATCTAAAATCCACAACTTAACTTCTTAAACAGTATCTTTCTTTGAATACAAACACAGCAAGGATCCCGACTGCCAGCCCCACTCCTTAGCGTCATTTCTGACAGTCAGACTGGTGCAGCACTACAGCAATTCTTACAAGCTCTGTTACAATCTCGTTGTGCTGCTACATTATTGCTGCAGCACAACAAGGCACTACAGTTCAGCAGACTGCAATCTTTTCTAAATTACTTATCACAACCGGCAACTGTTAGCATCAGACCCGTAGTACTCTGGCTTTCCTCCTGGCTGCCATCCACATGCTCACCATCTTACTCGCTGCTTCATAACTGTCCTTTACTTCTTAACAGCTGCACTGTGCAGGTAGCATAAATAAGCGCTCTGTACAAAACTCAAGCTTGCCCTCAAAATGTTTGACCTCTATTTATTATGAGTGTATGCCATGGCAACCAGAATAAGTTTAGCTGTGTTGGCCACAATTGGTAAAAAATCATTAGTTTAAAAATAATGTGAGTGGTAATGTAGGTGGAGGAACTATCTGACATTCAAATACTGGGAATTTCTTTTTCACTATTAAAGCGTATATATTTAGGGCGAGATATTCAAAGTAGTTGCACATAGTGCAACTGAGTTACACTGGGCTTAACTTCGGAGAATGCACCAAGGGAGCGATATTCAGCATGAGCCAGTGCGCAGCGCAAGTCACAGTGCACCAATGTGCAACCCTAATGAATGCATGCAGGACAGGTGCGTGCCATGAATATGCGGCGAGTGCAATATTCAACCCCGACCCATGGTGTAAGTGCAGAGCAATGTCCAGATGCACCGAGCAGACTGGAGCCTATAAATACAGGGTGCAAGCATGGGGACAGCACTTGCGCCAGGGGTGAGAGAGAGAGAGAGAGAAAGAGAGAGCAAGCAACCGGACAGTGGAGGGAGGAACAGAAGGAGCGAGGGAGATAGAGCCTGTGAGGGACAGAGGGGTGGAACAGGCAGCCCGAGGGTGTGGGACAGAGGTGGCAGTGGAGGCGAGCCACGGCAGAGGGAGCAAGAGGAGAGGCAGGCAGAGAGAAAGGCACTGCCCCACGGTGGCAAGCAGACCACAGGAGCTGACCACCCAGGGGGAGACAGACAGCAGGGGCTATGGCCAGCGCAGCCTTCCAGATGGAGGCCGTAATGAGGGGTGTGAGGAGGCAGGAGGAACAGTGTCGTGGCCATGTCACGCCCACTCACATAATTCCTCAACACCCTGCTGCCACATGCTTGAATACATCCATTTCCCCAGCACACAGGCAAGGCGTACAACAACCATGCATTACTTTCACTTGGTAGCACGAATGCCTAGCGTGCTTGGGACCACTGAGTGTACCCATGTGGGCATCCGCATGCCACCTGCCCCAGAGGGCACAGCATATGTGAGCAGGAAGGGCTACCCCAGTGTCAACCTGCCAGGTGGTGTGCGATGCCAGTGGGGGCAAAACCAGTGTCTGTGCCACACCCTGGGAGTGCACATGATACATTCATCTGGCACAGCTCTGCGCTGTGCCACAGGTTCAGTGTGGAATATCCCCACGGGCCACCCAGTGGGTGAGTATGGGATGGTCAAGAGGAGCAGGAACAGCAGGGCATGGGATGGGGCGGGCAGGGTGATTGCTGGCGGGGTGCCAGGGATGGGCAAGGGCACAGCAACCATAGGACACTAGGCTAACCATGTAACTGTCCACACAGGTGACAGCGGCTACCCTCAGGCCCTGGTTGATAACCCCTACTGGCGCCCTGCGTCCCCAGCAGAGGGCGGTACAATGAGGCACACGACAGCACACGGAACATCATTGAGCGAGTGTCTGGGATGCTGAAAGCACAGTTCCGTTGCCAACAGGCCTGGAGGTGCCCTACAGTACAGCCCCTCAAAGCCTGTAACCTATTCCTGGCCTGCTGCATACTGCACAACATGGCCACTGACCATGGGATAGCTGTCGAGGCCAAGAGGGGACAGCAGTGGGGATGACGAGGGCAATGGCTGGAGGGCTGTGGGCAGCCCCCAGGCGGAGGGATCCTGGCTCCAGCGGACTGCACGCCAGCACCGAGACACAACTGCACAGGAGCACTATGGTGCTTGCAGGTAGGTGAGCAACACCCATGCATTGGTCACACACAATGGTACGGCACACGGGCATGGGTGGGCATTCAATGGCATGCACACACAGAGGCGTAGTAGGGTGGGGTGGCAGCCACACAGCCACACAACAGCACGCAGCATTGTACAGCAATACACAAACACACACACACACACAAACACGCTGCCCAGGCACCAGCACGTGGCATGGATCAGATTCAGGCGCGGTGCACAGGCACAACAGGCAGTTCTGCTCTCATCACGCCCACCACATGTAGGCCAGCCCGGCCCGGCACGTCGCACACAGGCGGCGTCGCGGTGCGACGACACAGTTGCCATGACTGTGGCATGACTCACACATATTGCCCATGTGCGCACAGGGCAGTGACAGCAGACTGCAGCCAGGGCAGCATGCACATCAGGTCCACTGCCCAGAACCATGGCCACCGGACAAGGGGCAGAGCGCCAGGGCCGATCGACAGCCACTGGCTGCTCATCCAGCCAGAGGTGTATGCAACTGCCCTCAGGGGGTCATACTGCGGACCGCTACTGGCCCATGCAGGGGTGTGGCACCAAACACGCCCGCCCTGACGTGCCTGGGATATCAACAGCAGAGCCCGGCATTGATACGAGGTGTCGCCCGACGCCCGGGTCTGTGGGTAGACAGTGCACTCCGTGGTATGAGGCTGGCGGCCACATCCGTGGCAGCCAGCAAGCAAGGCCAACCAACATCATATTGGCAATGCGATCCTAGGATGTGGTCGCGTCCTCCCGCAGGCACTGTATAGCCTCCAGGTCCCGCGCGTGCCTCTCTAGTACATCTTGGCCACATGGCGCACCTCTGCATGAAGTGCACGCACTCCAGCTAAGCAGCACCTGTTGCTCCACGGAGACCTGCAGCAATTGGGTGTGCTCTGACAATGTTTCCGCACCCAGGAGAGCCTGGGCAGTCCACTGACCCACCGTGTGGTGTACGACCGCGCTGCACAGCCCCGCTCAGGTGGACACTGCACAGCAGGATCCCCATGGGGGTAGGTCTCTGTCCGCACCCGGCAGTGGACACTACCGCCGCCCAACGTCCCCAGCCATCTGCTGCTGCCCCTCCGCCCCTGTACGTTGGCCAGCACCTGCGCGCGATGCACAACCACCACCACATGGCACTGCGGTGGTTGTCAGCCACGGCAGCACCTGCAGTGGTGGCGGCAGCTGTCCCACCGCCGACGGGCCACTGCGCGCTGCCTGTGATAGTACTACGTATGGGTGTCTCCCACAACACCACCCATGCTGTCCGGGATAATGGTCAGGTCATCATCAGTGTCAGACCCGCCCTAATCTGTGTCTCCACGCAGAGGCAGAGAACACCATGGCTAGCATCCTGCTGAAACACAACCAGGGCCTCATCTGCCACCAAGCCCAGGACATCTGGCTGGACGGCGGTGGTGTGCTGCACGATCGGGTCCCCAGATGCTCGTGGGAGGTGGATGGCTGATCCTCGGGCTGGGCCTGCCCCCATGGCTGCTGTTGGTGCCTCATCCACTGCATGCTGGTGCTGTAAGAAAACAGACAAGTTAGTGCTGCATTGCCCCCCGCAATGTGTGCTTGGCATACATACCATGCAGTGATGGGCTCCTCCTGTCTGGAATCCACCACCTGGCACACCCTCAACGGTGCTGCAATGCATGGTGGTCACCACTAGCTCTTCCTGTGCTGTGACACATTAGCATGTCCCTCCAGTGGCTGACCTGGCTGCCCATATGCGCCTCCTTTCTTTGATGTGGCGGTATCAGTGCCCACCTTCTTCCTGCACAGACCGCTGGTGGCTGCCCTGCTGGTTCACACACTGCCACGCCCACCCAGGCCACAGCCCTGGCCTGTGGTGTGCCTGTGGCATCACTCAGCAGTGGCTCCCTGTCGAGGTAGGCCTGAACAGGCATCGGCTCTGCCTTTGTGAAGTTGTGCCAGTGCTTGCTAGCAGGCCCACGCCTCAGTCTCCCTCACGCCGGACATAGTGCTACCTGTGGACATGGACATGTGTGTCAGTGACTGCAGCTGCCCACCCCATCCACCCTGCTGTGCTGACTGGTCCCATAGCAGGTGCAACATACCTCGGATGGTTGCAATACGGCCATGGCCTGTGCTTGTTCTGTGGCGCCTTTATAGCGCAGCGCATGCAAATGAGCATCAGTGCAGCGGCAATGACATGCTAATCTCCCAGTGTGCCGCACTGGCTGATGAGCTCATTAGCATGTGGTGGCTGAAGATCGTGAACTTTCTCCCTGCGCCAATGGACATGCTACGGCATGTCGCGCGCAATGCCCAGACATGCGCAGTGGACACAGGATTGCAGTGCACATGTGTCAGCGCAGTGCCACCGTCTTGTGCATCAGCGCTCAGAGCGCAATAAGCGCCATGGTGCACTGTGGCCATGGCCTATTGCGCCTGGTGCACTGTGCGCCAGGTGACCCGTGACCCCTGTTGTGACCCTTTGCTCCTTGGGACTACACCACCATGTGCTGGGAGGCCAAGCCCATTCCACGCATCCACGCGATGCGGATTGGCGGACTCGTGCATGCCGACACAAGGCACGCATCCCGCACATTGTGCACACATGTGCCACTGCCACATTTTGACCCAACTCCTTGCAGTGGATATGATGGCGTGACAAGGTGTGCGACATGCCCGCAACTCGTCGGACCTGCAGCTGGTCAACCTGGTGACCCTTGTGCAGCCAAATGCACCAGGGCTGCTTGGCCAGGTGCCCTTCAGCAGGCTAGGACGGAGGTCTGGCAGATCATCGCTGCAAACCTGGTATGGGACACTGGGTGGCATGACCAATGCCGCCACTGAATGCGGGGACATGATGCGGCAGGACCCCAGGTGACTGGAGGTAGCTGTAGGCACGTGTCCACAGGGGGCGTGCCATGGCCAGGTAAGTCGTCACATGCTGCATATGTGCCCTTCTGCTGTACTGTGGTGTTGGCTAGGCTGCCTGACATGCCCTGCGGAGGGTACACTGTCTGGTGCGCATTGCAGAGTGGCATTACCGCCGCCGGTTGCACTGCGCTACAGCCTTGCGGGACATGTCAGGCTGGGGCACACGCTATGCACAGGAGTGGGTGGTAGGGACATGCTGTGGTTGTTCTGTGTGTACATGTCTTTGTTCCATTCCTAGGGCCTGAGGCTCAGCGCCGTGCAAGGATGGCAGGGTGCCTGGCAGGGCAGCATGCCACTGCAGGTCCGAGTGGTGGAGGAGAAACAGCAGCAGGGCAGGCGCGAGTGGGCGCCACAGCGGGCAGGTAGGCACTGTTGTGTTCTTATACTCAGTACCGGGTGGTCAGCGGGGGGTGCGGCCATGGCCACCTGTGCCATGTTAGCTGTGTACTGCACACTGTGCGTGGTGCATGCCACTGTGGGGCAGCCATTGCACACGTGTACCAGCTGTTGGTGGGGTGGGTGTGTGCCTGGCTCCCACCGGTGCTGCTGTTATGCTGCTGGTGCCCTGTGCCATCTGCCTGTCGTTGTGGGGTCGGGTGGCCATTGGGTGCATGTCCACTGCTGTGCACCTGTCGTGGCATGCTGGGATGTTGGCAGGCGTTGGCCATCCCACTGTGGGTGGCCAGGGTGCCACTCCAGGGTGTGTGTTCCCACTGCCCATTGCGCACAGTGGGAGGGCATGGTTCCTAGGGACCTTGCAATGACCACCTGTATATTCCTTTGTCATAGGCATCCAGAGGGGTCACGGCTGCCCCTGTATTGCTGCCTCTTAAGGCAGATCATACTCATCATATCAACAACCCTGGAGGTGGCACGGCAGACAAGACAGATGGTGCTCATGGACAGGCGGAGGTGTAGGCGGGTCGGTCGCCATATATCATTCCCACCATGTCCCTTTTACTCCTGCTATCCTTCCATCCATCCCCGTCCCACTGTACAGTCCCTGTTCCCTGTCCCCTTCCCTCGCTCTCCACCCTTTCCCACCCCATGCCATTTTAAATAGTTTACTTGTTTAATACAGTTATTTTGCTTACCTGCCTGTGTCGGTGTCTGCTTTGCAGCTGGTGTGTGGAGCCATGCTGCAGTGGCGTCAGGGGTGTCTGTGTGGTGTGCCTGTGTCATTGTGCTGGTCATGCATAGTGGTGTCCTGCCCTTGGTTGTTGGCTGTGCCTTGAGGTGGCCATGGGGCGGCTGTCCAGGATGTGTGGCATGTGTGTTCGGCACCATGGTCCAGAGTATGACTGACCGGGTCTGGTGGGTGGGGCACAGCATGCAGCAGAGGGATCAATGACGCCTCCCTTGGCCATTGGTGCCACCTGTTCCCCGCGCCCTGTGCCATGGTAGTGTCGGGGGTCTGGATGCCTGTGTGTGCCCTGCTGTTGGTGGCCACCTGTGGCCTGCCACTGTGCCTCCCTGGCACTGTCCCCAGGTGTGCTCCTCTGCCTGCCCCACGCTTTTCCTCTGCTGCTGTGCTCCCAACACTGACTGGGGCTGGTCCTTGTGTGCCTTGGCGCTGTCCCATTGTGCCCTGGTGCATCTCTGGTTGTGCTATGGTGCAGGCCTGGTTGCTCCCTGGCACAACTCTGGTTGTGCCATGGCACTTCCATGCAATATTCAGCCATGTTGTGCTGGGCGATGTGCCATGCACACCTCTGAATATGGCACTCATTGTGCCATAGGCGCATCGGATTTGCGCTGTGCCGGACTTGCATTGGTGTTTGGCGTATTTGGAATATCTGGCCCTTTAATTTCAAACCCCATGTAGAATAGACAGTCCCATTTTATAAGCACAGTAACTCCACTCTGAAATGTGCATTAGACAGTTCTAACACAAGGCTAGAGGTTTGAAGGCACTTGTCCTAGCGGCCTTGTGCTTCACTATACCGCTATCCGTCGCATTAGAACTGTTTAACACACACCCACTGTCATGTTTTGCTGCTTACTTATTTATGTTTTTATACAACATATGTTCTGAGATAACTGGCCAGATAAAAGTGGTATCTCTCTCAACATGAAAAGATATTGATATTTTTCTTGATGCATTGTGTCCTAGTGATATCTTTCCTTGTACCAATTTGCCATAGTGTATTGTATAAGATCAATTGCCACCCCCAGTTCTAATTAACTCACTTGTTTTGCTGCATTAGGTCCCTGGTGGCACACATAGATGGACTCCAATTCTGTTTTTAATCCAGAGTTGCTAAAATAGTTATTTTTAACCACATGCCACGCCATAATCCTTTCCTGCATCACAGCTGCACTGTTTATATGTTGAGCCCTCTGATCTTGCACTCATACAGTGATGCAAATCTTGTCACTCTGCCTGAACCGAGTCTGCCTTTACAGCAAAACTAATTGTACTGTATATAAATTCATATTATTAAATTCCACATATTCAGTTTTTGTTCTTGTATGTATCTCTATTGCCTTGTCCAAGCACCCCTCATGCAATCAGCAGTGCACTGTTCCATCCTTAGTCAAGCTGGATACTACATTCACATTTACATTGCAGCACCAGCAGAACCTCTGCACCCAAATGCTGTGAGCCAAACTTGTGCCATGGCAGAAATGGGGCTTGCACCACACCATGGCTGCTGCATCCTGTTTCATGGGATTTTCCAAGCCCACCAAAGTCTGCAGGTCAAGCTAGAGGTTAGACTAGGTGGAGCTGGTCTAACAGACCTGTGCACTGATCCCAGCACCAATGTATGGCTCGTCTGTGTGACTGCATTACCAAACTCATCCCATACATATGGCATAGGTGCTCTGGCACCTGAACTGACCATACATGAGGGCAGCCCTGTTGTACTGAACAGGTTGGAAACAGGGCATGCAGCATGTCGATACTGTCAGATGACCCTGTAGCTCCAGGGATAGCCACAACTGTCATGGTCGAAGTCTTCTTGGCTGCTAGTGTTCCCGATGCACCCTGCACACCAACAAGACATATTCACTGACAGAGTGAGACAGTGTGGCAAAAGATCACAAACTGACTCTCAGTTCAGTGCCCTATACCCTTCTCTGAATGTTGTGTGTGTGTGATCAATGGACCCCAAACAGTGGCAGTGAGCTACCTGGGCAATGTGCAGCTGTGAGTGCAGGTACCTGGTATGTGCCAGTCAGCCCGCACATGCAACAGGTTGACACACTGACGCCACAGGAACGTAGTCATGGCCATTGTGCTTGGGAGCACTGGGCACATGCATGTGCACATCTGGGCAGTGTACAGTCTCGTGCCAGAGAGTTTCTTGAGTCAACCTGGACACTGAATGATGCAGTATACCATCCAGAAGTCTACCCATTGCATAAACGAAATACGGCATGGGCAGTGTGGAAAATAAACAATTTCTTTTTGCTTCAGGGTTTGACCTCTATAGACAAAGCCACTCACAAGGTCAGTAGAGGTCTAGAAACATAGAATATGATGGCAGATAAGGACCGCTTGGCCCACCCAGTCTGCCCATTTCCTGCCTACTGGATAAGCTGCAGATCCTAGTTAACCAGCAGCCTACTTCTTCCTACCCCACCCCCTAGAATTGCCTTATGACTGTCCCATGCATGCTTGAATTCCACCACTGTTTTTGACTCCCACGACCTCCTCCGGAAGGCCGCTCCATGCATCCACAACCCTCTCTGTGAAAAATATTTCTTAAATTACCTCTGAGCCGCCCCTCTGTCTTCAAATTGTGCCCCTTGTTCTTGCACACCTCTTTTTGAAAGACGCTACCTCTTGGACTTTGTCAAAACCTGAAGCAAAAATAAATTGTTTATTTTCACACTGCCCATACCATATCCAATATATATATATGAAAAAATTACCACCTTAGTAATGTTGTTTTTCTAATGGAGTCTTGCTATATTATAGACATTAGCAGTTTGATCCAGCTCTAGAACTGCCCGAGTGAAATGGTTAAAACCATTCCAAAATAGAATTTTAGCACGAGAGCAGCTCTATCTGTGTCATTTCAAACTTGAACTGTCAGATCTTTACGAGCCAAACTCACTAAGGTCTGTGTGAAGCTGTAACTCACATAGCCAAATGGCTACCTAAATAATAACAACCATTGATGGTCCCAACACCCAAGACTCAAGTCAGGGGACCAGAAATACTAACACCATTCTAATAATATGAAAATGGAACATAAGTATAATAAAACACACACACGCTGCACATACACACCCCAAAGTCCCAAAGGGACAAAATGCTAACAGGACATAAGTAGTGCCCACACTAAGTTGCCCGCACCCCACCAAGTAGAGGTTCTGAGAGGGGCAGGTTGGGGGAGGTCTATAATATGGCAAGACTCCATTAGAAGAAACAACATTACTAAGGTGAGTAATTTTTCTTCAAACAACATGAAGTCTTGCTATATTATAGACATTAGCAGAATAACAGCAGTACCTCCATGGAGGAGGGGCAGAACCTACTTAGGGAATATGCTCTGAAGAACAGCTGTGCCAAACCGAGCATCTCTCCTGGCCTGGACATCCAGGGAGTAATGCTTGGTAAAGTGTGTACCTGCTTCAAGTAGCAGCCTGGCAAATCTCTAATAAAGGATATCTCTGGCAGCAGCTAGAGACGCAGCTGTACCCCTGGTAGAATGAGGCCCTCAAACCGGGGGGCGGGCTCTGCCCACTTTCTGATAACAAATTGGATACAAGAGACAATCCACCTGGCTATTGATCTCTTAGTGGCAGGTTTGCTTTTCTCAACTTCACCATAGGTAAGGAAAAGTTGGAGGATTCGAACCTGTGACCTTTGGTACGCCTATATAATAACTAAGAGCCTCTTAACATCCAGGTTGTGCAACCTCCTCTCACCCGAAGGAGTGATCAGTGAAAATACTGGAAGGAGATAGATTGATTAAGATGGAAATCTGAAACCACCTTAGGCAAAAACTTCCTATTAGTCCTAAGGACTACCTTATCCCTGTGGAAAGAAATAAAGTCAGTCTCCACTGACAAGGCTTGCAATTCACTTACAGGCCTGGCAGAAGTGTGATAGCCACCAGAAAACAGTTTTCCAAGTTAGGTACTTAAGCTCTGCAGAAGACAGAGGTTCAAAGGGGTGCATTAACTGGGCAATGCAAACATTAAGGTCCCAAGCAGGGCGGTTCCCAAAGGGAGGATTAGTATGGAGTAATCCTTAAAAAACTTGGAAAACACAGGATGAGAGGAAAGAGGGATGACTTTCCTGTTGACACAAAAGCAGACACAGCTGCCAAAATGAACTCTCAGGGTAGCTGGTCTGAGACCCAAGGAATTAAGATGTACCATGTAATCTAACAAATGGGCAATTCAGCAGATTCTGGGAAATATTTTTCCCAGCACCCAAATGGAAAACCTTTTCCATTTAGAACTATAAGTAGCCCTAGTGGAAGGCTTTCTGGAAGCCTTTAGGATCTCAAGAACACCCTGAGAGAGGTGTAAATCAGCAAACTCTAACTCCTCAAGAGCCAGGCCTTGAGGTTGAGGGATTGAGGTCCGGATACCAAACCCTTCCTGGGCACAAGTCAACAGATTGTGATTCCTGGGGAGGCACAGGGGAAGATGGACTGTCAGAGACAGAAAGGAGTGGGTACCAGGGCTGCCTGGCCCAATCAGGGACAATCAGAATCACCTGCAAGGCTGAGATCTGATTTTGACTAGTACTTTGAATAGGAGAGGAAGGGGGGAAGTAGAGGAACTTCCTCCCAATCCAGAAGAAGGGCATCCAGGGAACTGAGCCCAGCACTGAGGCCTGCAACAGAACAGAGGAAGTCTGTGATTGTCTGGGGCTGCAAAAGATCTATCTGAGGATGCCCCACCTGGCAAAAACTATCCCCAGCACTTGAGGATCCAGGGACCATTCGTGATGGCCCTGGGAAATCCTGCTGAGGGGCATCCGCTAGGACATTGTCCTTCCCTGGAAGATGAACTGCTATGAGGGAAGTGTTCAGGGAATAGGCCAGAGACCACAACTTCATTGCCTCGGTGCACAAGGTCAAGACCGGAGTGCCCCCTGTTTGTTGATGTACCACATTGTTGTGGTGTTGTCTGTTCTGACTTGTATCACCTTGTCGTGGACAGATGCAGAAAAGCTTGAAGAGCTAAAAGACAGCTCTGAGTTCCAGCAAATTGATGTGGAGCAGAGATTCCTGGGGACCAAACTCCCTGAGTGGAAAGGTCGCCCATGTGGGCTCCCCAACCCAGAAGGGAAGCATCTGTAGTGAGAGTCAAGTCGTGAGAAGGGGAAATGAAGGGGACCCCGCTCTAAATTGCTCTGATCCTGCCACCACTGGAGAGCTAGGATCAAGGTTCGAGTCACTGGGACCAACTTGGAAAGGGGTCTCTTCTCTGAGACCAAAAGCTTCTCAAGTGAAACTGAATGTCTCTCATCTGAAATCTGGCCCCTGTACAACAGCTGTGGATGCAGCCATGTGCCCCAGGAGCTGCAGAAAGTGTCTTGCTGGTCGAGAGACCTGCAGAGTGAAGGAAGAGGCCAGAGCCACTAAATTCCTTACCCTTTCTGGGGAAGAAAGGCTCTGGCTAGCTCTGTGTCCAATTCTGCCCCTATAAAGGTGAGTACCTGACTGGTTCCAGAACTGACTTTGGTAGTTTTAGCAGAAACCCAGGAGGTGAGGTGCTGGGTGACCTGCAGGTGAGATTTTACCTGTTCTGGGGACTGGCCTACAATGAGCCAGTCATCTAGATAGGGAAAAACAGCAATCCTCTGCCTCCTTAAGTGGGCCACTGCCACTGCTAGACACTTTGTGAATACCCTTGGAGCAGAGTAAGGCCAAGGGCATTGCTCTGAACTGGTAATGACCTGAGGGCAGTTCGAATCTGAGGTACTTCGATGGGATCTTCTGATTAGGACATGGAAATAGGCATCCTTGAGGTCCAGGGAGGCTAGCCAGTCCTGGCCTTAGGGAAGGTAAAATCATTGCCAGAGTTACCATTTTGAACTTTGGTTTCAAAAGATGCTTGTTCAGATATCTGAGATCTAAAATGGGCCGCCATTCTCCTGTCTTTTTGGGGTAAGGAAGTATCTGAATACAGACCCCTGCCCTGATGCAGGGAGGAACCCTTTCTACTGCTCTGAGAGCTAACAGTGATGAGACCTCTGTTTCCAGAGCGAGGGTCTCTCGAAGCACTTGCAGGTGAAAAGTCTGCTTCTCAACTTGGGAAACTTTTGGAGCTGAGAACCAGACCCTGGCTTGCTACTTCCAGAACCCACTTGTCTGAGGTTAAAGAAGCCCAATTCTGACTGAAGTAAGCCAGTCTGCCCCCACTGGTACAGGAGAATCGGCCCTGGGCACCCCATCAGGGTGCCTGTTTACTGGGAGCTTTTAGGCTGGGGGTGGGGAGCAGGTCTGCCACCCCTCGTCTGCCTGCCTCTGAAGAAGCCCCTCTGAGCATAGGCAGAGGAGGCCTGAGTCTGGTGAAAGGCCTGTGAAAAGGCCTACCCTCACCCTGGGGGCATGCCTTTGAGGAGTGCTTGCCGCTCCTTAGCCTGGGCACTCTTGAAGTAGTCCTATATTCATTCATCTTCTTCATGTAATTCTCTGTCTGCTCTCCAAACAGAGAATTTCCCTACAGGAAAATCCATAGCCTTAGTCTGGGTATCCTGTGACAAACTAGTACACCTGAGCCAGGCCAACCTACGAAAAGCTACAGATGTGGCTATGACCCTAGAGGAAACATCATTAACATCCACAGCAGCATGAAACTGAACCTTAGAGGCTTCAATGCCATCAGCAGCCACCTGTTCTAGTTCACTAGCCAGCTGGCCATAGGCCTGCTTGGCCAGTGCATAACAGTATCCCATCTAGATTTCTGATACCTAGCTACATAAGCCATATAATTTGCTTGCCTGAGTCCCAGAGGGCTGCCATATACTGTTTTTTTTGCCATGGCATCAATCTTCCTGGAATCCTTGTCAGGAGGATGTGAAGCCAAGGAATATTAGCTTATCACAGGCAGCAGCCTGAACTACCCAACATGACTGCATTGCTGACAAAGGAATTCTGTATCAGGGCTGACAATGTATACCTTCTGTCCATCTTTTATCTACAGGAGGCACAGAATTAGGAGCTTTTAAAATTTTAATTGTTTGTTTCCTAAAAGACTTATGTAAAGGAATAGACAATCTCTAGACTCTGGAATATCCATCATTTCTACAAAATCAGGCTCCTCTTGCTCATCCACAGCCTCTTCTAAAGGAAGCTGGAGGGTTTCAGCAACTTTTATAAAACATAAAATGAGATGGGGACTCAGACAGCATAGGGGAGATTCTAAAGGTCTGTCTGGGGAGATGTCCGGTTCAATGGGCACACCCAGACCTTCCCAGCCACATTCATACTGTTCATAATCCTCCTCCCCTCCTCTGGTTCATAAAATTCCTCAATATCATAATCCTGAACCACTGGGACCGGACGAACCGACCTTTTACCAGATAGTGGTGGTTCGGACGGACCCTGAGACAGTGACTGGACAATTTGTATGGCTTTGCTATCTCTCAGCAATTGGAGAAGGAATTTTGGACCCAGACCTGCTGATTTTCTTGTTTTCTTTACTGGAATTGGTTCCTCAGAACCAGCTTTTCTTTGCCGAGAAGTCTGGCCCTGGTCAGAGGGCACTCCCTCTGGTTGGCTGGCACCGAACCGGGCTGGCCATCCGGGTCAGCGGACTTTTGCCTCTCTTCCCTGAGCCTGCCCAATCTTTTTCCAGGGTGGCTGCAGGAAATTTTTACATACCTGGCAGTCTGACTGGAGGTGGTCAAACCCCAGACAATAAACACATGGTGTGTGGGTCAGCCTTGGCAAAGACTTCTACAAACATCACAGTGTTGAAACCAAGTGGGCGGTTTTCTTTTGGGTTTCTCAAGACATAATGCCAGCCTAACCAAAACTTGCCCTTTTAGCGGCAGTGCCAGAGCAAAGACACCCTTATCGGTTCCTAACCGTGTCACGGGTATTGGAAAAAGCGTAATAAATCCGTTTTTAGAACCGATAAGAACCGGAACCGACTCTAAAATAGTAACTTTTAGTTTTAAATGAGTTTTAAACCCACTGATCGGTTCAAAACCGAACCGATAACTTACAAGTTCCACAGACAAAACCTTCATTTACTTACGGTTTACCAAGATAGAGCTTGAACCGAACGGTTTTGCGTTAAAATAAAACTATTCACGGTTAAATCCAACCGAGAAAACACTTTTAAACCGAGAAATGAACCGAGCAGAAGGAGAAATCTCCGGAGCGACTGTTCACTGAGGCGGAGTAAAGAATCTGACAGTTCAAGTTTGAAATGACACAGATAGAGCTGCTTCGTGCAAAATTCTATTTTGGAATGGTTTTAAACATTTCACTCGGGGGCAGTTCTAGAGCTGGATCAAACTGCTAATGTCTATAATATAGCAAGACTTCATGTTGTTTGAAAATATATATACTGCAAAAAACTTTTGTTAATGCACTAGTTAGGGTTAAAGCGGCAGAAGTAAAGAAAATGTGGCATTAAGATTTCCAACCTAACACCCTGCAGGCAACAACAGGCATGGGATGTGCCTTTGGGTTGTCAACCCTATTACTCACCCCATTCTCATATACTGTACCCATCTCAGTGCACTTACTCATGGAATGGGGTGGCGTTGAATTGACAACCCCAATGCTCACCCATGACTGTTGCTGCCTGGTGGATGGGGTGTTAGGGTTGAAACCCTAATGCCACATTTCCTACTTTTGTCGCTTACCCAACTAGTGCATTAACACAGTTTTTTGAATGGATTTTACTTTGAGATTGTACTTTTCTGTAATTCGTTTTTATAAATGCATGAGCATTTTTCTATAATTAGTTTTTATAAACACGAGTTTCTATAAATAAAGAAAAAACAACTTTTGACCATATTCACTGGGGGCTATGGAGTCATACTCAGACATCCAGGTTCATTGCCCAGAGCCTTGGCCACTACACTGTATTGCCTTCTTTGATGCCACTGTGTCAATGTTCTGTTATTCAAAGTCAAGACAATTCCAAACTAAAACAGCCAACAACACTTTTCTGTTCTCTATATTGCCCAAAGTCTTTTTTTAACTTTATGTATTAAGCCAATAAATTGTCTGACACTTTTTCAATTCCCATGAACACAAAATCAATACTCTGTCTATTTTAACATAAGTTAAAAATTACTACTTTCCTTTTAGGCCTAATGTTTAACATACTGCGTGTAGCCCATGTTCAAAACAATTCTCAATATCCAAAAGTAAACCAAAAAGAAACTGTTGTAAACAATGGTTTTGAACAGACCAAGCTTCCCAAAGAGGGACAGGTTGTGGTTTTCACACATTTTTCTAATTCCCGCAATTAAAAAAAAGGGTATGCAAATCAATTCATGATTATTAATGAGCTACAGTTACACTGACATTTTAAAAACATGGGGCACATAAGAAACTGCTCTTCTTGCAACGTGAAGAGGTGAAACCAAAAATATTTGTCGTAAACAGTGATTTTGCACAGACCAAGCTTCCCAAACAGGAAGAGCTTGTAGTTTTCACCAGTTTTCTAATTCCCTCAATTTTACAAAATGGGTATGCAAATACGCTCATAATTATTCATGTGTTATGAAGTGATTCTAGGTGCCCAAGCCACCCTTCATACAGTTATTTTTGAAGTGCATACTGAGCGTGTTGAGAACTGTAATTTTTAAAATTCTGTAACTTTAGAACAGACTAATATTTTTCATCAAACCAGCGAAAGGCACATGTGCGTAGCTGAGTCCTTTCACGCAGAACATTTCAGACCAAACCTTCCAAATCGGTGGGCACAAGGCAAGGTAAAATACAAAAACCACAGCAAAATACAGCAATTTTTTTACATGTTTTCACTATCAACATCTCAGAATCCATACATCAGACTGGAATGAAATATGGCACATCAAGAGATCTTCCACGAGACCACAGATGCAAAGTTACGTGCAACCATGAACAGTTGCAGTTGAAAGATATTAAAGTACAAAGATGGTGTCTCATGAAAAAGGATTTTTTTCTCACAAAAAGGAATGGCCCTCACAACAAAGAATTCTTTTTCATGAGACCAAATTCTTTTGTTATTCCAGGAAGCTATCCAAAAGACTGAACTGAGCATGCTCAGAATTTGAAACTTTAAATTAAATAACTTTGGAATGGATTAATATTTTTCACCAAACCAGCGAAAGGCACTTCTGTGAGGTAAGTCCTTTCTACTCTGAAAATGTCAGACCAAAGTTCCAAACCATCTGGGCTCAGTGCAATAACAAAAGTACAAAAACAGTGATTTTTAATGTTTTAGCATGATGCACTGCTTGGAATCCAAATCCGACCAAATCAAAACTTGGCATGTCAAGAGATCTACCAAACAAGACTGCGCCTGCAAAATCTCATGCAAATCCGTTGAATGGTTGTAAAGTTGTTAAAGCTCAATGTTTGAGGTTTAACATAGAAACCCTGCTCAACCCTAACTATAGTGGTGCTACTATGTCACTATAATACTGTATATGGATATATACTATGTAGAAATATCTTAATAGCTTCACCCCATCCAAAAGGAATTGTGCTAAATTTTGCATGCACATTCTGGGGGAAGGTGTTTTTGATTTGCCAGTTCGTTCAGTTGGATTTGCAGATTCCAAGATTTGACAGTGAGTTTTTACAAAAACAAGTTTTTTTCTTTGTTCTTTTTTTTTTTGTCATCACCTACAGCCCAGACAGTCTGTAATTTTGGTCTGAAATTTTTCAGGTAGGCCCCAGAATGGTGCCTTTCATTGGTTTGATGAAAAAATAATAATAACGTTTCCATGTTATAAGCATTTGAAATTTTAGTTCTGAGCATGCTTAATAAGGTATCAAATATCTATCCAAAAGATCCTACTGAGCATGTTGAGAACTGAAATTTCAAAACCTTATAACTTTGAATGGATACATATTTTTCACCAAATCAGCCTAAGGCACATCTGTTGGCCAAGCCCTTCCTACAATGAAAATTTCAGGCCAAAATTTCAAACCTTCTGGGTGCTAGACAATGACATAAAACAGGAAAAATGATGATTTTCTTTTTAAACTTTTTCGCTATCCAGTTGTTGCAATCCACACATCGAACGTGAATGAAACTTGGCAAGTCAAGAGAACCACCCTCTGATACCACGCATGCAAAATTTTATGCAAATCCGTTGAATTGTTGCGAAGGTTTAATATAGAAACTTCTGCTCAATCCTAACTCTAATGGCGCAACAGTGCCATTATAATATATACTGGCCCAGATATTCAAAGAGTTGAGCCATGCGCAATAGGGTTGCACCTCGCGAAGTCCGAAACTGCCATTCTGCGATATTCAGCGGGAGGCAGTTGCGCCCCGAATCATGCTGAGCAACTGGCGCAATGATAATGAAGGCATGCGCAGCTGAAGGGGAGGAACCATGCATAAATGGCACAGTGCGATATTCAACGACTTGCGCCATGCGCAATAGGGGAGCAAGCGGGAAGTTGCGCCATAGCGGAAATGAGCCAAAATAAAAGGAGCAAGGGAGAGGCGCAAGAACGCTACAGGAACCACATAAGGCAGAACTCTAGCCAGACAGACAGGGCAGGAGGCACAAACAGGGCAGGCCAGGAAAGGGCACTCTGAACAGCCAGGCACAGGAAGGTGTTGGGGAGCAACACAGCACAGAGGCACAGGCAGGTGTACCCAGTGCAGGGAAGTAGCAACCAGGACAGCGGGGAATACAGCAACAGCTGTCAGGGGTTGAACATAAGCCAGGGACATGCCAGTGCCACCTTCAAATGGAGCCGTTATGAGGGAGGGTGAGAAGGCGGGTGGCAGGGGGTGTGGCCGTGGAAGGGGCCCATCGGTATGCCCCCAACAGGCAGTACCGAGCCCGCACCAGCTTTGAGCTGTACACTGATACTGAGATTGTGGTCCAGTACCGCCTGAATAGAGCAATTCTGAGATGGATCTGTGAGCTGCAGTGATGTGATGCAGGCACCCACACGACAGAGACATACCCTGTCAGTGGAGATTATGGTAACAGCCTGCATGTGCTTGCTCACCACGGGTACCTTCCAGAGACCAACTGGGGACACCACAGGCATAACCCAGTCGGCCACGTCACGCCACCTCACCCAATTCCTCAGCGACTGCTGCAACATGCTCTGGAGTACATCCATTTCCCCAGCACAGCGACGGAGCACACAGCAAATATACAGGAGTTCCACAGGGTAGCACATATGCCTGGCATGCTAGGGGGCAATAGACTGCACCCATGTGGCCACACGCACACCACCTGGCCCTGAGGGGGCAGCATACATCAATCGCAAGGGCTATGCCAGCATCAACTGCCAGGTGTGTGCGATACCAGGGGCGATAATCAATGTCTGTGCCACACACCTGGGGAGCACACGATTCTTTCTTCTGGCACCAGTCAGCACTGTGCCACAGATTCGAGAGTGGGGACATCAATCAATCTTTATCAATCAACCTTTATTTATTAAGCGCCTTTCTTAAACCAAGGCGCTTTACAAATGACATAAAACAATAAATATTTAAAACAGGATTTAAACAAGATTAAGATTAAATAATTAACAGTCATTAAAAGCTTTGTTAAAAGGTAGGTTTTCAAAGCTACTTTAAAGCTCTGGACAGTCGGGCGATTACATTGCCTGACGGTGAGGAATTCCACAGGGTCGGGGCCATAAAACTAAAAGATCTTGCCCTGAAGTTTTTAAGCAGACCCTGGGAATCTCTTGGCAATCATAGTCAGTGGATCGAGGGCGGGGGGGACAGTAGGGATGCAGAAGATCTTTCAGGTAAGCAGGTCCCTGATCATGTAGGGTCTTATAGGTCAGCAAACCGACCTTGAAGGTGATTCGCCAACAAACTGGCAGCCAGTGCAGTCCGAGAGCACAGGCGTTATATGACTGGACCCAGAAGCACCAGTTAAAAGTCTGGCTACCACATTCTGCACTAGCTGCAGGCGGTGAAGTTCAACCCCGTAAGCCCTAGGTATAGGACATTGCAATAGTCCAGGCGGGAGGTAACAAAGGCATGGACCAAAGTTGGAAGATCCTCTGGAGGAACCCCATTGGACACCTAGTGGGTGAGTATGCAAACCACATGGACAATCACAGGGCCTGGGGGCATGGCCAGAGGTGGCATGGGTAGTGGTCTCATGGCCTGGGGCAGCTGATCAAAACAACCTCCACCCTCTACACACAGGTGACAGTGGATACCCACTCCGTCCCTGGCTGCTCACACCTCTACCGGCAGCCTGTGACCCCATCGCAGCAACGCTACAATGAGGTACATGCTACCACATGTAATGTCATCAGGTGGGTGTTCGGGATGCTGAGGAACACGTTTCCGTTGCCTGGACACCTCTGGCGGTGCCCTACAGTACAGCCCCTCAAAGGCCTGCGGGCTATTCCTCTCCTGTTGCATCCTGCACAACATAGCCAACGGAATGTGGGATAGCCATGCAGGTCGAAGAAGGGGACAGCGATGGGGCGCCCGGGTGGCGATGGTGAGCCCCTTGGCCGACAGGACCCTCAACTACTCCAGCTGGCACAGCTGCACCAGGACACCATCACGGAGGAGCACTCAGCCAACCCAGGTAAGTCATGGGGCCATGTGCAACCACCAGTGGCTAAGGCACAACTCACAAACATGCATGGACACACACCAGGGGTGCATGCAGTCAATGAAGTGGCAGGCACAGCAGCACACACAACCACGGATGGGTGAAGATCAACATGCCATGCGGACGGACATGCACACACAAAACGCAACAAACGGCACAGAGGGCAGGAGGCACACCGACCCAGAACGCCAACCCTAGCAACACACATGTCCACAAGCCACTATGCCCACTGCCTGTCCATATGCGTGTGTCAGATGCTGAGCACCATTGCACATTGGTGTACAGTGCAATGCAGGCATCATCATGCACACGCAACTGCGGACACCAGCCGGGAGGGTGTGCAGGTGGACTGTGTGTCCGCTGCAGGCCGGTACCCACCCATGCACTGCCCACTGAAACACACAATCGCACACAGGCAGCACCAGACAGTAGCCGCACTGGGAGACAGGTCAGTCACGTGACACAGTGCCCGGCCACCACGGATGCATGGGCAGCCCGCTGGGACCCGCCAGCACTGACAGGCTGACCACTGGCCTCATGAGGTGGCACCAATGGTCCCAGAGGGGTTCCACTGCGTGAACGCGACTGTGCTCGCGCGGGGTCTGCAGCACACCAAACATGCCTGCGCCCACGAGTGCTCGGGATGCCCACAGCTGAATCTGGCGTCGACAAAGGTGGGAGTCGCAAGCCGCCAGGAACAGGGGTGGATAGTGCGCTGCGTGGTGTCCACGATGCATGGGCACCTGACTGTGGCCATGACAGCAATGAATGCCTGTGCATGCCTGTCAATGGCAGCGGTCACATCCTCCCGCCAAGCGGTCCATCCTGCCAGGATCAGTGCGGTGTCCCTGCTGCGATGCTCCTCTGCCCGCCTCCAGAGCCACACGCAGTGCATCCATGGACGCCGCAGTCGCATCTGCTCCTGGACCGATGCTTGCAGTAGGAGGGTGTGCTTGTCCAAGAGGTCATCAGCCTCCTCGGCATCCGTCCCTCAGGGTGTGCACGGCCCTGATGATCAGCACCTTGAGGTTGGGTGCTGCGCACCAGGACCAGGTCTGGGCATGTCCACAGGCACGGCACAGACGCTGCCGCTGAACCCTGTACCCCAAGCCCACTGGGTGACTGCTGATGCTACCCTCCGGCTGCCACTCCCCAGAGCTCAGTGGTGCCGCCGTAGGCCGCAACAGTCCCACTGTCCTGAACAGACACCAGTGCTGCCCCACTGGTGCTGACAGGCACAGGCTGGGACTGTGCTGACACTCAGACTTCCACGGCAGTACCACCCACAGCCATGGGCGCGAACTGCCCTGCTGTGTGGCCATCCTGTGGCACACGTCACTGCCCATGGCGGTAGTGTCATCATCACCGGTGACGGACTCTGCACTGGCTACAGTCACAGCATGCTGGCATCCGTGGATGCCAGCAGCTGGGACACAGGCAGGCTTCCTCCACACCTGTTACAACGACATCAGTGTGGACAGCCAGGCGGCCCCACTGTCGCAATGCTCCACGTGATACCTGTGAGGTGGATGGTCCCTCCTCCAACTCCAGCTGACTGTCTGCAGTGGACAGGCCCACCACCGCTGACCCATGCAGATGCTCCAGGATCTGTAAGGAAAGCAAAGTCATGTTACTGCGTGTGACCTACCCTGACCCTCCCCATACATAGATACATAGACAGTGTCGGCAGATAAGAGCCTATGGCCTACCCAGTCTGCACATTTGAGCTTGTAAGTTCAGTTTATGTTTTCCAAAGTCTGTTGCCCTCACCCTGACCTCCAGAATTCCTTTATGTCTAGACAGACCATGATTTACCATGCAGTGATGGGCCACCACCCGCCTGGAAGCCACCACTGGAACACCCTCAATGGCACTGCGCTGCATGCTTCCAGCAAGCTCTCCTCCTGTGGGGTCAGCTGTACCACCTCTGGCTGTCCCCCACCTGTTGCAGCACGTGCTGCCCTGATGGCAGCCACCTTCTCCTTTATCCTCCTCCTGTCCATGTCCATCTTTTCTTACACTCCTGCACAAAGCGCTGGTGGCTACCATGCAGGTTCACAGCACGTGCCACCTCCTCCCATGCAGCAGTATGGGCTTGAGGTGTTCCCCACCGCCCACTGAGAAGTGGCTCCTGATCCAGGTAGGCTCGAACAAGGCCTCGGCTTCGCCTTGTAAAGTTAGGCCTCTCCTCCTCCTCCTCCCAACACTGTGTTCCTCCTCCAACAACCTGCTCAGTCATTATGTAGCCTGTAAGAATGGCAGTTGTTACCTGTAACTGTGCAGTCCCATGCATGTCCCTGAATCCACAGTCCACACTCCCAAACAGCATGCAACTCATCAATAGACTGCAGTAACTGACTATGGCCACTGCAGCACAATGTCGCACTTTATAGCACAACCCATGCAATTGAGGCAAGGAGCAACTTTAAGTAGATGCAAATTGCGGTGCTGCGCCATTGAATGGCTGATTAGATGATTTGCATATGGCGCTGAATATCCTGCTGTTGCACTTTGTGCAATTGTGTTGAACGTGCTGAGCCAATGGCGCGGTTATGTGACATCGTAGTACATTACCTCCTGCACATGCCGGGTTGCTGGCGCGGGTGTCTCCGCGCTGATGACGTGCTGTGCGGCGGTAGGCAATGCAGGGCATGGCCACCATTGTGCCAGTGGCACTGTAGCGATGGTCACTACATGGCGCTGTGACACTGGGCCATCACAGGCGCTGGTCGGCCGCTATGTCACTGGCACACAGGCAGCCAACTGTGCTACACACATTGTGTTCCTATGGCACCGCGCGTGGCCATCGCCAGAGACCCTTGACCCTGTGCCCGACATTTGCCCCCTAGGCGCCATGTGTCCAGGCATGGGTGCACCTCTATTGCACTGTTCGGTGACAACACAATAGGGAATGGCAGCGCTGTACCGCGCAGCATCTGCACATGGGGAGCGTGCTGCAGAGTGCCACATTGCCAACTAGTGTGAGAATGGTACGCAAACGGGCAGCACAGTGGTCTGCAATAGAACTAGCTAATCTAGTGGCATTGTGGAGCCACACCATGGGCCTCTTCGGGAGGTGCGGTGTGGCAGGAGGTGGCCACTGCCCTGGAGGAGGTCACTGGATGGGGAGGAGGCGGAGCAGTGCAGGCACCGATCACGGGACCTGCGGAGGAGGGAGCCGGAGCTACTGGCATGACTGCGAGCACGTGCCAGGAGGGGCACAGTGCCACGGCCAGGTAGGGGTTCCGCAACACACTTTTATCGTCCATATGGGTAACAGTGTTGTGTCCAGCACATAGGGAAGGACCGTCTGGGGTTGGCTGTGGTTGTGTTCACAGGGTGTGGGTGGGTGGGTCTGGCTGGGTGGGAGGCACACACCTGGGGGCAGGGGACTTTGCTTCGGGATTGTACTGATGTTCTTCTTTCCTTGTTTGCCCCTCTCAGGCCCGGAAGAAACGCCGCCCGTCTCGAAGAAGGCGGCAGAGGGAGGAGGAAGGTGCAGCCAGGCGGGCGAGGGCCATCACCGCCCACCTGACCCGGCCCGATGAGGGTGAGTGCCATACATCCATGATTACTACTGCATGCTGTGCGACAGGGTGGGCAGCGGGGCATGGCCACCATACATCGACACCATTGCCATGCACGCCAACTTGTTACAGTCAACACTGTCAGTGGCAATGCATGTCTGGGAATCGTCAATGGTGGTCCATGCATGCACCAGGTACATGGTTGTGCCACTGCCTTTGCACCACACAGCCATGTCACTAAGCGGCCCGCAGTGGTGCTGTGCATGACTTGGCTGGTGGGTTTGTGCAGCGTTCCGCATGGCTGTATGCGCCTGGGTGGGCAGGTCAGTGGACATGATCACCGCGGGTGGTCACACCATCACAGTGGTATATGTCCCATGGCCGTATGACATGCACAGTGGGCGGGCTGTATGGGGTTGTGCATTCACACCTATTGACTGTGCTCCTTGTCCTAGGTACCCGCCACCTTCGAGAGATATGGGAGGCACTGCGGGAGATCCTGGTGGTCGGATGGGCATCGCTGGACATCCCATGACAGTTGGATGAGACCGGAGTTCTGAGGAGGCACGGGGCCCAGAGGAGCCAGAGCAGGGAGAGGCGCTCCCGCTAGTGTGGATGGCTGGCAGTATTCCCTACCCCTGGACCCACCCTCACACCCCCTTCCTGTCCCATTTGTCCACCCCTGCCTCTACCCACCCCACCTTGTTTGTGGCCCCTCAACCTTGTATATAGTTCCACTGTTTTATTGTATATAGTTTGTATTATTGTAAATAGTTGATGGTTATATATTTTTCAATAGATTTAATTTTGATATGAATACTGTTGTGGTCTCTGATTTGCAGCGGGCTATAGGTGCTCAGCTGCAGTGGTGTGCATGGCGTCAGGGGTGGTGCGGTCATGGGTGTGTGTGTGTGTGTGTGTGTGTGTCAGTGCGGAGGTGACTATGGTGTGTGGGTAGCTATCAGTCAGTGTCTGTGGTGTGTGTGTGTTCCTGTGCACTGGCTGACTGTGTGCAGTGGGCCGTGGTGCGTGCTCTGTGTCCATGGCGCACCCATCGGCCCGTCCATGGCCTGTGCAGCTGACACACATGAATGTCTGTGACCTGCACAGACCTGGCATGTCAGTGGTGGCAGTCCCTGCAGGAAGCCACTGTACCCGTCACTTTGCTGGGTTGCCTCCTGTCACGGTGTGGTGCATGCCTGGCTCGGGTGGCACTGTGGGCACCACAGTCTTTGTCCCACCTCCATGCTGTGCCTTGTGTGTGTTGCAGGATGTGCCCCACTGTCTGTGACCTGTGCTCGGGCGACTGCTGGTGGTGTACGGGTCCACAGTGCCTGCCCAGGGTGGCTGGCACTCCAGTGCCATGGAGGACTGCGGGTTGTGTGTACACAGTTTACATGGGCCCACAATGGGGGCTTGGTTGCCCCACCACTCCGTCCCTGTGTTGTTGTGCCCTTGGGTATGGGTGGGTGTCTGTCCATACACTGTGTGGCATCCGGTGTGGTGCATGCTTCCATGCACCACTATGGGTGGCTGTGCTGGCTGTTGTGGCCAGTGGTGGGTCAGGGTGTGTCACTGAACTACTGTGCAGGGTGCTGTACCACTGGTGGTGGTGTCTAGGGCATGCCCTGTCCCGTGCGCAAGGGTACCTCTTGTGCCGACGCATGGTTGGTCTCTCCAGCAGTACCTGAGGGACTGTGCATGGTGGCACTGTGTCTGCCGTTGCTGCATTACTGTGTGCTGCCACCCGCTGATGGGTGCTCGTGGTGGGGCTGACTTGCATGGTTCTGTGGTGCACAGGGTTGCAGTGTCACAGTGGGGGTGGTGGCATGCATGAGGTTTCCTGCAGTGGTGGTCACTGCTCATGAGGGTGTCTGGGGGTCAAAAAACAGCACAATCTTGACCAACATTCTCCCAGCGCTTCAGGTCTGACTGACCATGCCCTCTGAGGAAGGCCAGTCGGACCTGAAGCGCTGGTGAATATATAGTCGAGGTGGTGCTGTTTTGGCAGTGTGGTTTGTCATTTTCTACAATAAATCATTATTGTTACCACATATTTGGGACTGGAGGAATTGTTTTTACTCAGACTTTGGTGTCCTAAATATGCCAAACACCTTCTAGCAGGGGTGTATTTTTTTACCAACCAATTATTTTACCAGGTGAGACACACTAAGCTGAAAGCTTGTTTGCAGGTGCAACCTGGGAGCACGAGGAAGTTAAGTGACTTGCTCAGGGTCACAGTATGCAAGTGGGGGCTGTGGGATTCAAACCCAGGTCTCCAGATTTGCAGCTCAGAGCCTTAAACCACTGCGCCATACTGCCTTGTTTGTTTAAACTTGTAGCAGTCTTGAGGGTTGCAGCCTGATTTGTATATACACCCTGTGAGGCACTGGTAATCTGTCCTTCGGAAAGGGAAGAGATAAAGGCTTGATCCAAGCATAAACATAGTATATGCAATACAAGACAATGAAACAGCAGATTCGTTAGTTACAATATCAGTATATACACCAGGTACAATCATATACAGGTAAGACAGATTGAGGAATTTATGTCTAGGGACAGCTGAAGGTGGGTGGATTGGGGTCAAGTATGGGTGAATGAGGGGAGGGAAGAGGAGGTGAGCGGGAGAGAGAACAGAGAGAAAAGGGGGAGGATGAGAACGATGGGGAGGGGGAGAGGAAGAGAGAGGAGGTAGGAAAGGACAGGAGTAGGGGAGGGAGAGTAAGGAGAGGAAAGAGTTGAATGAAACATTGGGCCAGGCATCTAGGGGCAGTCACAGGAGGGGAGGTGTGGGTGCACAGTGGAGAGGTTAGTGAGTGTTTGGAAGAAGCAGAGCAAATGGGAAGGGGGACAGAATTCCAGAGCTTAGGAAAACGGAACAAGAAAGCAACTTGTCCAGCAAGGGATTTATGAGGGGAGCACGAGGGAGCAATAGCCAGGATAGCAGAGGGAGAGGAGGAAGGAGGAGTAGGGGAGAGCAGGGAGTTCAGATACAGAAGGAGGGAAGACAACCAGAACTTGAAAGTGAAGGCTGCACAGTGGTTAGGCAGCATCCTCAAGGGAAGGGAGGGGAGAACAGAGTAAAGAGCACAGTGGTGGGTGGAGGGAGAACAGTTCAGAGCAAACAGCAGAAGGAGTGGAAGAGGGGTTTAGGATTGACAATTTCAAGGAAAACTCCACTCTGATTTGCTTCAGGATGGGAGAAAGGTTTTAGGGTTGGAAACCCTAAAATCACATTTCCTACTTTGTTGCTGTAGTCTTCATCCTAAATGGTGCATTAACAGACTTTTTTGCAAAGAACTGCCTTACTTTTGAGATAGTATAATCATATCTTCATTTAGCAGTGGGAGCGCAGGGTTCTCTGGGCCCTGGTCTCCCATCCTCCATAGATGCAGACATGTATGTTGCTGTGTGCATCTGCAGCAAAACAGCAACCACATTGTCAGCATAGCCTTCTTATTACCCCATCTCATGAAACCTGTATTGAGAATAAAATCCCAGATGAAACATCATTCCGACTGTATGGAAATGTCATTCCTCACCACAGGTACGAAACACATTTTGCCAGAATTTGAAAAATTACAGCTGTCATGTTCATGAGGTGGTGTAAAACTGACCATATTGAAAATTTGGGGTCAAAATATTTAAAATTAGCAAAGTTATGACCGGTAGTAAAATATCAATGTATACGCATAAGTTTTATGTTTTATATATTTGACCCCAAATGTTCAACATAGTCCTTCTTATGACACACCTCATGAACAAGGGTGGTGAAAATGTTTAAATCTTACCAAAGGTGATTTTGCTAAGTGACCATGAAATCAGCTTTCCATGGATTTGTCAATTCCACCTCTGCTATACACTATGAGGGTTGTCAAAAGGCCATGTTGAAAATGTGGTAATCAAATATGCACAACTGGCAAAGTTATGCACAAAGTTGAAAACCCCATCTAAATACACTGAACAGCACTTACCTTTCTTTCTCATACAGCAATTGGCATTCTGCAGCAAGACGTGTCTTCGATTAGAGAGTGCATCTTCACCCTGGGACCTGTTCAGGTGAGTGAGGTGTGTGTGTGTGTGTGTGGGGGGTGGGATGCAGGGTGGTGGGTTCTGATGAGAAGTCGAGTGGGGGTGGATTGCTGAGGGATCGTTTTCTTCTTCACAGGTTAAAAAAGACATTGATGGACCGCTTTTTATTACAGGCAGGACGGCGACAGAAGGTTGGGAAGGGGTGCCACTAGGAAATTAACAATATGGAGATGGTAATCGTAGGTGGGGGATGCTACTAGACACAAGGAAGTAATTATCAACATGGGATGGCCAACTGGCGGGTGGGGGCGCCACTAGACACAAGGATAATAAAATCAAGTACAGGGATGGCAATTGAAGGGTGGGGGATGACTCTAGACAATAGAGGGACAGTGATTTGTGGGGCACCACTAGACACCAGGAAACAATCCATACAGGGATGGTGATCGGTGGGTGGGAGCAGCCCACTAAACACCATGGAAATAATCAATATGGGGATGGCAGTTGGTGTATGGGGGAGGGTGCTGCCAGACACAAGGAAATAATAATCAGTACAGGAACAGCGATCAGTGGGTGGGGCGCCACTAGACACCAGGGAAATAGGACTTTCCCTCAAGAAAAATGGTTGGCCCCAAATGAAAAAGTATTCCCTTTCATTTCAACCTGCTTACCGACAAAGCGAATCATGAAAAGACTGAGAAAGTGAGTCATAAAAAGGATTTAAAATGTAACCAAATGCACATCTGGGGTCATTTTTCTAACAGTTAAATGCAGAATCCATGTAACGGGTCCCAATGAGCCAGATAGATGTGTTGGTTTATCTATAGCATGTCATTTTGTGGTTTTGACATTTTTTTAGAAAAAGGAAAGAAGATGGCGCAAACAAAAAGGATTGTCCCATACAAAAATTCCTTTTCATTTCATACAGCTATCTTGAAGTGTCTACTGAGCATGCTCAGAAACAAATTTTTCAAAATGTCTAAATTAAATAACTTTGGAACAAATTAATATTTTTCACCAAACAAGCAAAAGGCACATGTGGGTCAGCCCTTTTCAACCTAAAATTTCAGACCACAATTCC
Organism: Neoceratodus forsteri; assembly: GCA_016271365.2. NCBI lineage: Eukaryota > Metazoa > Chordata > Ceratodontiformes > Ceratodontidae > Neoceratodus > Neoceratodus forsteri. The sequence goes on from CM028132.1 coordinate 612,005,982, forward strand.
AAACCATTTCTGCAGTAGCCAAGTCAAAGAAAAAAAACAGCAAAACCTATGACCTGAAAATTCACTTTTGTACTATCCAGAACTCAGAATCGATCAAAACAAACTTGGCACATCCACAGATCTACCACAAGACCGTGCATGCAAAATCTCATGCAAAACCGTTGAACAGCTGCAAAGTTATAAAAGTGCAAAAATTGAGTTTAACAGTAAACTGCCTACTCTCAACCCTAAATATAGGGATGTGACTGCACCATAGATATATATATATATATACAGACATACATTACAAAACACTTCATTAATGCATCAGTTAGGGTTGAAACAACAAAAGTAGGGAAATGAGGTGTTAGGGTTTCGAACCTAACACCCCACCACCCACCCACCCCAGCCACACCCTCCACACACCAACAGGCGTCTGGGTGTGCGTTAGATCTTCGCCCTTACTCTTACCCTATTCCATGTCTAAGTAAGCTGAGATGGTACAGTACAGGAGAATGGGGTGAGAGGCCAGATGACCCCAACACACACACCCTGACGCCTATTGGTATGTGGAGGGTGGGTGGGGTGGGGTTCAAACCCTAACACCTCATTTCCTACTTTTTGTTGCTTCAACCCTACCTGATGCATTAACAAAGTTTTTTGCAATGAACTTCCTTACTTTTGAGAAAGTGTAATCTTACCCTTATATGTTTGTGGGAGCTCAGTGCTCCCATCAGTCTATAGTGTTTTGTGGTTGCACAGGGCCCACTCCTGTGTATCCATAAATGTATAGACATTGTAATTAACTCTTATCTCCCTGTGGAAACACAGGGCCCAGAGGGCCCTGCACTCTGACCCTGCTCCCATCACTCCATAATGGTATCAATTTTGGAATGCAGGGCCTATCCATAAGTGTAGAGCATTGTAATGAACTGTCATCTCCAGTGGGAACGCAAGGCCCATAGAGAGTCTTGCGCTCCCACTATTGCAAAATGAAGGGCCCCGGAGTCCCATTACTGCATAAAGGTATCCATATGTGGAAGCACAGGCCCAGCTACCTATAACGGTGGAGACAATGCACAGGCCTAGAGACATTCCAAGTTACCCTTTGTGCTGCAAATGGCGAGCATCTCAGTAACTATAGGAACTTTGAAAACTTCCACTGAAATTGTAATCATGGATGACAACCTGCATCACTGCTTAGTACACAAAAGTGTACTAAACTACGCTTAGCAAAAATCTGTATCTCAAACTGTTTTCTTTAGATACAAGCCAAAAGGTACTGCATCCCATACAGTTATTTCTATGGGAAATTTCCAAACTTCAAAATGTTATGTATGAAAACAATGTAAATTTTATCATCAAACCAGCAAAAGTCACATCTCTGGGGCAAGCCCTTTTACCCTGAAAAAGTCAGCCGAAAAGCCTGTTTCTTTGCAGTGAAGTGACAAAAGAAACAGTAAACTTTAGAAATCCTTTTCGTGAGGTGTCAAATTCACTTTCATGAGCCGATTACCTTCTCAGAGGTGTCAAAATCCCTTTTGTGAGGTCTAAACCTTTTCATACCATGCAGCTATCCAAAAGACTGAACTGAGCATGCTCAGAACCCGAAATTTCAAAATTTAATAACTTTGGAACAGATTTTTTTTTTTACCACACCAACACTGGCTTGATTCTTTGAGGCAAGCTCTTTCTACTCTGAAAATTGCAGACCAAAATCTAAATGGTGTGGCTGCAGCGTGATGAGGAAAAACAGCCAAAAAGGGGAGGAAAGTGACTTTTAAGTTTTTCACTATATGCAGCACGAAATCCACAAATTCGATCAAAACAAAACTTGGTTCCTCAAGAGAGCTACCCCATGAGACAGTGCATACCATATTTCATGCAAATCCGTTGAATGGTTACAAAGTTATTAAAGTGCAAAATTTGAGGTTTAACATTAAACTGCCTACTCAACCTAATTATAGTAGCGCTACTGCCACTACTAATTCACAGCAAACTCTGTTAATGCATCAGTCAGGGTTCATATTACAGTAACAAATGTATGGAAATGTGGTGTTATGGTTGGAACCTACTACCCCACCCCACCCCTCTGCACACCAACAGGCGTTGGGGTGTTGTCTTGAGGTCAGCCTCTCAGCCCATTCTTTGTGTAGGGAAGCTGAGATAGTACAGCATAGGAGAATGGGGTGAGAGTTAGGCCTGATGACCCCAAGGCACTATCCCGATGCCAGTTGGTAAGTGGAGGGTGGGGTGTGTAGGGTTGGGAACTCTAATACCACATTACCATATATTTGTCACTGTAATATGAACCCAAACCGATGCATTAACAAAGTTTTTGCAATGAATTTCCTTACTTTTGAGAAAGTTTAATCTTACCCTTACGTAGTGGGAGCGTGTTGTGGGACCACAGGCCCCGACGGTCTCCATGCATGAATATTGTAACTGTCCTGATTTTCATGTGGGCTTGCAGGGCCCTATCTAACCATAAGTGCAGAGATACTGTAATTAACCTCATCTCCTCAGAGAGCGTTAGGGCCTCCAGGCCCTGCATTCCCATCACTCCATAATGGTATCTACAGTGGCGTGAAAAGTATTTGCCTCCTTCCTGATTTTCTCTATTATTGCATATTTGTCACACTGGATGTTTTCAGGTCTTTAGAGAAAATGTAATATTAGATAAAGGGAACCTGAGTGAACAATAACACTTGTTTTTTTTTTTTATTTCACTTATTTAATGAAAAAGTTAACCAACACTAACTGGCACTGTGTGAAAAGTAATTGCCCTTACATTTAATAACTGGTTATGCCACATTTAACTGCAATGACTGCAACCAGACACTTCCTATAATTCAATATCAGTCTTCACATCGCTGTGGAGGAATTTTAACCCACTCTTCCTCAGAACTGCTTTAATTCAGTAACATTTGGTAGGTTTTCGAGCATGAACTGCTCGCTTCAGGTCCTGCCACAGCATCTCTATTGGGTTTAGGTCTGACTTTGACTAGGCCACTCCAAAAATACAGGTTACTCACCTGTAACAGGAGTTCTAGGAATGGTATATGTTGTTCATCCACACTCATTGGCAGTATCCTTGCCGCTTTAAATCTTGCCGGAAGGTCTTCAAGCTTGCTCCTCCCACCCACCCGGTGGTATAACTCAGCTCACCTATGACGCCAGATCTGGCCGCTGGAAGCTCTGTGGCGGCCGAAGCCGGGAGGTCGGGTGGGTCATGGGATGAACAACATATACCATTCCTAGAACTCCTGTTACAGGTGAGTAACCTATTTCTAGGGACATGGATATGTTGTTCATCCACACTCATTGGCAGACTCCTAGCAGTTCTCCGGGAGGAGGGAGGCAAGACGCACACCCCTCACATACTTACTTGGGAAAGAGAGACTGAGAACCGAGGCCCCAAAACCAGCATCCCGGTGACTCAAGGTCGATGTGGTAGTGGGTAATGAAGGTGTTTCTGACTTCAGGTAGCAGCCCTGCAGATTTCCTGGATAGGGCGTCCCTGGAAGCAGCCACCGTTGCAACAGTATGCGGGTAGAATGAGCTCTTATCCCTCTGGGAGGCTCCATGCCCGCTAACTTACTGTGAGATCTATGCAGGAGGTGACCCACCTGCCTATCGTCCGCTTGGCTGCAGGTCTGCCAGGTGCGGCTTCAGCGTGGGTGACAAACAGCTGGCGAACCTCTCCCGAATTTTAGCCGTGGCTCCTTATAATAAGCGAGCGCCCTTCTAGGATCCAGAGTATGGAGCCTATATTCGCCTCCGAGGTGTGATTGGGGTAGAACACCTGCAGAGTCAACACCTGGATTAAGGTGAAACTCCAACACCACCTTCGAAAGGAATTTCGGTGGGGCGCAGGACAACCTTGTCCCTGTGGAAGACCAGGTAAGGAGACACGATGCAGAGCGCCTGGAGCTCTCCCATCCTTCTGGCTGGACGTGATAGCCACCAAGAAGGCGGTCTTCACGACAGGTGAGAGAGAGCACACACTGTGCATTGGTTCGAATGGCTTGCCCATGAGCTTTGCCAGTACCAGCAGTAGATCCCACGGAGGTGGGGTTCCGCACTGAGGGAAATGTGATCAAGGCCTTGAAAAGCGCCAGACCACCTTCTCCTGCGCCACCGACTGCTTCCCAGCCCGCCTCGTAAGCAGAGATGGCTGCCAGGTGCACCCTTAAGGTCGCCGACCCAAGCCCTTGACTAGAAAGGGACCATAAATAGTCCAAGATGCTTGCCAAGGAACAGGAGGAAGGGTCCAAGCCCTTGCTCTGACACCAAATGGAAAACCTTTTCATTTGAAGGCATAGCATTTTCTGGTCGACTCACGGGACGCCTAACTACATTGAGGACCTCGCCGAAAGACCCAAAGCCTGGAACTCTAGCCAGGAACCAGGCCCAGGTGCAGGGATTGAAGGTCCGGATGGAACACCTTCCCTGATTGACTGAGAGCAGGTCCGGGCGAGCTGAAGCTGCCCGGAGTCCTGGAGCTGAGACTGAGGAGATCTGGTACCAGAACTGGCAGAGCCAGTCTGGGGCTATCAGAATCACCTGCGCCTTGTCCCTCCTCGCCTGAGAAGCACCTTGTGGATCAAGGGAAATGGGGAAGAGAAAGAGGCCCGGGGTCCACTGCCTCGAGAAGGCATCCCCTGCAGCGAGCCCTGCTGAGGGGGGCGGGCATGGAACAGACTCAGCTTCTCTCCATGGAGGCAAACAGGTCCACCTGAGGTGTGCCCCAGTGGGAGAACAGATGCTGTACTACCTGGCAGGAGAGACCACTGTGGATGCAGCCCCTATCCGCCCAGGCATCGGCCAGGGTGTGGAGGCTCCTGCCACGTGAATGGCAGGAGATCCGCCTCCAGGCTGCGACGAGTGACCAAATGCGGAGAGCTTCCTTGCATAGAAGCATGGAGCGCTGGCCCCGCCTGGCGGTTTAGATATACATGGTCCGTGGTATTGTCCGCCTGGACTCGGACCACTTGACCCGGAGGAACGGAGCAAAGGCGGTGAGAGCTAGGCGGACCGCCGGAGCTCCAGCAGGTTGATGTGGCATCGGGACTCCCTGGGACCAGAGGCCATGAGCCCGGTGTTCCCCAGATGGGCACCCCAACCCATCAGAGAGGCATCGGTCGACAGAGAGACCGTCGGCTCGGGCGGACGAACGGGATGCCCTCCTGCAAATGATCTGAACGGTCCACCACTGGAGAGCATTCCACATCCCTGTGTCACCGGACACAAGCTGGTCCAAGGGATCGCAGTTGCCAGACCACTGGCTGGCCAGTCCTCACTGAAGGGACGATGTTCAGCGGGCCCAACGGACCACGCTGGCACAGGCCGCCATGAGACCCAGGAGGCGAGGAAGTCCCGGCAGGGCGAATTGCCCAACCAGAAATGATCGGGCAAAGGAGGAAAGAACTCGGCCCTGTCCGCGCCGGGAGCCGCGCCTGGCTCAAAGAGTCGAGCTGCGCCGATGAATAAAATCACCTGCTTCGGCTCGAGTTCCGACTTGGCCTCGCTGATAAGGGAGGCCCAGTTGAGAGCAGACCTGAGGGCCAGATCTCTGACCACCCGCCTCTTCCTGGAGGGAGCTGCTATCAGCCAGCTCGCCCAGGTAAGGGTACACCCGACCCTCGGCATTGAGAGGAATGCTGTCACCACTGCCATGCATTTGGTGAAGACCCTGGAGCTGGAGACAAGTCAAGGGCATGGCTTGAATCAAGAGAGATCCTTCCGCCGAAGCGTAAGGAATCTCTGGTGAGACGGACGGATAGGGACGTGAAAAACGCTGGCCCTGCAAGTCCAGAGAGCAGAACCACACGCCGCGCTCCAAGGATGGTATTATCTGAGCCAGAGGACCATCCTGAAGGTTCGAGACCTTAGGAACTTGTTTAGGTCGTGTAGGTCGAGAATGGGGCGCCAGCCCCCCGTCTGCTTCGGAACCAGGAAGTACCTGGACACAAACCCTGGGTCTGAAGGAGGGTCCACCACCTCTCTTACCACCTCCTCTCGAGGAGGAGAGTGATGTCGGCTCGACGAGCCGCCAGTGAGGCTGGGGTTCCGGGTTCTCGAGGGCTACGGCTGCCTGAAGGGTGGTGCCTGCTCGATTCCAGAGGCAGGCCCTTCCCACCACCTCCAAGACCCACCCGTCCGTGGTACAGCGCGACCAGGCGGAACGGAAGTGCCGGAGCCGCCCCCACGGGGACCTAGGGGGAAGGTGACGGGATGGGGCGACACCCCTCAGCCTGCCACTGGGCAGGCTTGGAGGAGGGACCGCCGAGGGACCTCCTGGGCCCTTTCCTCCTGCCTCTGTTAGAGGAAGCCGCTGCTTTGGGTTTGGGATGCCAAGGCCGAGCCTGCTGGCCCTGACGTTGGTCGGCAGCCACTGGGGCACAGAAGGACGAAAGGGCTTAGGGCTGTGGTTTCGGCCTTGTCCTTCTGAGCGGAAGAGACCGAGTCCAAGGTGGCATTGGACTTCTCGATCCTCTGCAGGTGACCTTCCACCCCAGGGTCAAGAGGTCAGTCCCAAAAGGGAACATCCGCCAACTCTGTGCTGGGTATCCGGCAAAGGTGGATATCCTCAGCCAAGCCCGCCGACGATAGCCACTGGGCGGCCGCCACCGATCTGGCACATGAGTCCCCTACATCCAAAGCAGTCTGGAGCTGCTGTTTGGCCACTGCCCTGCCCTGGTCCCGCACCTGCTTAACCGTAGTCTGCAGATCGCGGGAAGATGAGGGATGACCTCATCCAGGAGCCCAACAGGGCATGAGAAAAATGTGCCAAGAGGACGGCCGAACTGGCCTTGACAAGGCCGAGAGGACGAGGCGACTTTTCGCCCGACATAGTCCACTCTCTTGACTCCTTGTCAGGAGGTTTGTCCACATCCCTGGCGCAGCCGCGCCGGAAAACGCTGTCGGTAACCAACCCCTCAGCAGAGGGGTGTTCAAAACCGGACAAGGAACCGGTAGGGGACCGCGATACTTCTGGCCATCCTGGCCAAGGCGAGGGCAGGAAGCAGGGCGCTGCCAAAGTTCCAGTGCCGACCCACTATGGCCCTCGCCACCGGAAAGGCCTCCGTCGGAGAATCCCCGTCCAGAATCTCCGTGAGGGATACCTGGCCCGCTTGGAACGGTTCGAGCTCCATCCCGCAGACTCCGAGATGAGCCGAAGCAGTCCTAGGAAGGACGACGGGCTATCGTCCATTGGCTGACTTCCTGAAGACTCCAAGTCCAGTCGCTGGAGAAGAAGGAGGAATCATCTTCGACTCGGAAGAGTCCTCAAGAGCTGCTCTGGCCTGAGCCACCCTTCACCTGCCGAGGTCGGTCGGGAGTGAGGGTAACTGACAGCCGATGGGGTAAAACCCTTAGCCGACCGAGAATCTTTGGTCGGAGCCCCAATTGGTGGCTGTGGAGGGCGGAGGTTCCACCGCAATCGGTGGAGCAGCTGGTTTTGGCCAACAACCGCCTGGGTAGTAGGCTCCGGCAAGTCGAGGGTTTGTCGGCCGCCCGTGACAGTGACTTAATGGCCGGGAGGGCCTGGAGTCGCTTATTCCCGCCAGGAGGAGTTGTTGCAACATAAGGTCCTCGCATCGCCGACGCGAATTTACGCCAAGCCTCCCTCATCCGAGGAGGAGGACGAGGACGAAGGCGATTGCTTTACTGCAAAAGTTTAGGACCGAGACCGCCTATGACGTGTGGAACGCCGGACCGCTAAGAGGTCCGAGACCAGACCAGAGTCCCGAATTTCCGGGTCGGTGCAGGAGGTGTCGGCTGAACCGACACCCCTTCGGCTCGGAAGGTCCATCCGAGGGCTCCGAACCGGAGGCACAGGCGAGCCCACGGGATCTCAACTCCTCCCGGGAACCGGAGAGGGGAATCTCGGCTGCCAAAGGCGACAGCTCGTTCAATGGGTCGAGAAAATCTCGACTTCATCAGTGGGAGTCTCGTCAACTGACCTGACGGGACACCGGTGAGGCCAGTGGGGTCTGAGCGGTCGATCGAAGCCGACGGTCGACGGCCCGGAGAGGGACCTTTCCAGCTCCCAAGAGCGCCGACGGAGGGACTTACCCTTGTCCTCTTTTGGATCGAGAAAGGTCCAGCAGACGCAGGCCCTTCTCCTTAGTGGGAGGGACAGACAAAGCTCCTTAAAGGAAGCCGTAGGAAGAACCCAGAGAGAGCGGATAAATGCCGCGTCGAGGAAGATGCGCCCGCGCCGCCTCCTTCTTCGAGGGCGACCATCTGCTCTAAGCTGATCCGCCGAGCCCGCAGCCATGAACACCGCCACCGGGCCTCCTTGACTTTACACCGAGGGAAACGCTTCGGACGGCCCAGTTGCAATCGGGCAGCAGTCCTTCGAGGACGAGGTCGAGAAAGATGAGCACAGGTCGAAGCCTGCGGTCGTGCTCAAGGCCTAAGCAGTAGATACACGTGGAGTGTGGATCCGTCCGAGACATCTTCTGCCCGCATGGGCATCTCCGAAACTGGAGTCGATTTGTCCATCGCAGCCATGAGGGATCAAGATCAAAGTCTTTTATAATATTATTTTTAAATCGTAAACGGAGAAATAGGAACTAGTCACAAACGCAGAGCGTTAAGGAGGGAACCTGAGCTCCAAGCGTAAGGAAGATCTACGCGCCATGGGAGGAGCCGAGTTATACCACCCGGTGGGTGGGAGGAGCAAGCTTGAAGACCTTCCGCAAGATTTAAAGCTGCAAGGATACTGCCAATGAGTGTGGATGAACAACATATCCATGTCCCTAGAACTTTAATTTTACTTCTTTTAGCCATTCTGATGTGGACTTGCTTTTGTGTTTTGGATCATTGTCTTGCTGCATGACCCAACTACGCTTCAGCTTCAGCTGACGGAAGGATGACCAGACATTCTCCTTAAGAATTTTCTGGTACAGAGCAGAATCATGGTTCCTTTAATTATGGCAAGTCATCCAGGTCCTTAGGCAGCAAAGCATCCCCACACCATCACACTACCACCACCGTGTTTGACTGTTGGTATGGTGTTCTTACTGTGGAATGCTGTGTTTGCTTTACGTAGACATTATGGGATCCATGTCATCCAAAAGTTCCACTTTGGACTCATCTGTCCATAGAACATTTTCCCAAAAGGCTTGTGGATCATCCAAGGTGCTTCTTGGCAAATGAGAGACGAGCGCTTATGTTCTTCTTGGTTAGCAGTGGTTTCTTCCTTGCTACTCTCACATGAAGCCCATTTTGCCCAGTCTCTTTCTGATTGTGGAGTCATGAACACTGACCTTAGCTGAGGCAAGAGAAGCCTGCAGTCCTTTGGATGTTGTTTTAGGATCCTTTGAGACTTCCTGGATGATTTTACGCTCGCCCTTGGAGTAATTTTGGCAGGCCGCCCACTCCTGGGAAGATTCCTACTGTTCCAAGTGTTCTCCATTTGGAGATTATGGCTCTCACTGTGGTTCGATGGAGTCCCAGAGCCTCAGAAATAGCTCTGTAATCCTTTCCAGACTGATAGAGGGCAACAAATTTTTTCTGATCTTTTCAGGAACTTCCTTGAACATGGCATAATGTACTTGTTGAATCTTTTGTGCTGGCAACGTGACTTGATGGTAAGGGTCAAAATAAGTGAGGTTTATATTGAGCAGGGCTGGCTGTAATCAAGCCTGGCTGTATTCAATCAGCTGACTCTAATTATCCCTTTAATTGGGTTGATTTAACTAGGGGCAATTACTTTTTCACACAGTGCCAGTTGGTGTTGGTTAACTTTTTCATTAAATAAATGAAATAAGTAAAAAAAAAGTGTTATTTGTTCACTCAGGTTCCCTTTATCTAATATTATATTTTGTCTAAAGACCTGAAACATCCAGTGTGACAAATATGCAATAATAGAGAAAATCCGGAAGGGGCAAATACTTTTCACGCCACTGTATTTGTCCTGCACTCCCATCTATCCATAAGTGTAGAGACACTGTAATTAGCCCTCTTCTCCTTTGGGAGCGCAGGGCCTGCATAACTGCATAATGGAGGGCTCTGCGCCCCATTACTGCATAATGGTATCAATATGTGTGAGCGCAGGGCCTCATCTACTCATAAGTGTAGAGGCACAGCGCAGGCCTAAAGACATTCCAAGTAACCCTTGTGCTGCAATGACACAATATCATAGTAACCATAGGAACACTGGAAAAAATTCCACTGCAGTTGTAATCATGGCTGGCAACCTGCATACTTGCTTGATGCAATTTTGAGATATAGCCGCAAAAGGTATTGTGACTGCACAAGTTCATCCTGTCAAACATTTCTAAACTTCAAAATGTTATACCTATGGAATTGATGTAAATTTTATCACCAAACCAGCAAAAGCCACATCTGTGGGAAGCCCTTTCTACCCTGCAAATTTCAGCCTAAAAGTCCTAAATATTTCTTTGCAGTGAAGTGGCAAAACAGCAAGTTTTAAAAACAGTGTACAAATTCACGAAACTTTACCATAAATTTTGAAAGCTTTATGAAAACTATTGCAAATTTGCAATACTACATTTGAAAAACTTGCAATTTGTAAAGTTTTGCAAAAGTAGTGTCGCAAATTTGCAACACTACCAGTGGTCAAATTAAATAAGCATATTTCCGAGCATTACTTTTAAAATCTTTTTTTTTTTTTTTTATTTAAATGATTCGAAACAACCTTTAGTATGAACTCTCTTACAAAGGTTCCACATCATGGTACAGAAAAGACAAGTACAGACATACATTATTTACAATAAATACAGTATCAGGCATGTAATAGTGATATAAGACAGTGTAACAGGGCTAATATCTATGCTTAACAAGATACAGATTTAACAACAACAGGTACACTACTAATCAGAAGCAAAAACTACAGCCACAGGGACCTTGTCAAAGGCAGCGCAAGAAGCGGAGGGTGGTGCTTTGCAATGGAGTTAAGAGGTGGTAGAGAAAAGCTGCAGCAGGGAGGTACAGGGCAGGGGATGGGAGGGAGGTCAGAGTCAGAAGGGGTAGTAAGAGATGGACTGTAGATCAGGAAGGTGGATGAACCTTCCCTGGTGATGGAAAGGGAACTGGGGTGGGTACAGAGTTGGAGCAGGTAGGTCGGGAGTGGGTAGGTTCAAGTGAGCTCTTCACAGGTGAGATGGACTAGGAAGGTAGTGGGGAAAGGCAAGTGATGGAGGGGACATAGAGGTACAAGTAGCAGAACTGGTGTAAATCTAACAGTAAATCTAATTGGTAAAATCTAATGCCAGGATTGTGTTGCTCGGGCCCCAATGTTTACCAAGGAGCATTATTTTGAATAAACTGTTTTTCCTGTCGCCAACCGAAAACAAGATGTCAGAAGCATGAAAGAACTGATTCCATTTAGAAAGCAAAAAGTATTTGCTGCATAAAAAAGTTCTGTTGAGGCTGCCAGCTAACTTTTCCCATAGGAAATAATGGGAATCTTTGAATTTTAATTGGCTTTTGAATGGATTAACATTTTTCACCAAACCTTCAAAAGGTACATCTGCGACCCAGACCCCATATACCCGACAAATTTCCGACCAACCCCCAAGCCATTTCTGAGAACCGGCATGACAAAGAATTTGCACAAAATGGCAATTTTCACATTTTTGACACACTGCATCTCTGCAACTGCAAATCCAACTGAGACGAAACCCGCTGTATCAAGAGATCTTTGGTTCCTGATGGTGCATGTAAAATTTCATACATTTTAGTGAAACAGTTGCAAAGTTACTGTAATGCAAAATTTGGGGTTTAACATAGAAGTGACCTGGAACCCTAACTATAGTGGCACAGCAGTTTATTAATTATGTACACTATACCCAGACATACACATGTGCGCAGACACACAGACACACATCTTCCTCAGATTCCTGCAGCTACTGACTCATTAGACTGTCCTGTCCCATTAACATAACCAAAGTGATCTGATTCTCAACATGCTCCATTGACACAGTACAGACAAACCAAAGGGAGAAACTTTATTTTTTCCTCAAGAAAAGCCCAACTCAGATGCAACATCTCATTATGGTGGTTTGTGGGTGTGGGAGCAGCTTGCTTGTAAAAACATTAGAGCATGGTAGACCGGAACACAGGGTGGTCAAGGGACTTGCTCAAGGTCACACACTGAGCTGTAACAAAATTGATTCAAAACTTATCTTTCATTTTACAGTTCAGTACTCTAAACACTGGACCACAGTGCCTACCCATCATTAGCAGAAGCAGCAGTATTGTAAAAATCATATAGCACTAAGTTACCCTCTTGGGGTTGAATAGAAACACAGAATCTGATGGCAAATAACGTACGTGGCTCACCAAGTCTGCCCTTTTTCCCCACCTACATCCTCACAGCAGACCCTACCTGATCTACAGTCTTTCTCCTCCCCTTCTTTCCACTTGTGCTTATTCCACGATTCTTGAACCCAACTGTTTTCAACCCCCACCACCTCCACTGAATGGCTGTTCCAGGAATCCACCACTCTTCTGTGAAGAAGTACTTCCTCATATCTTTCCTGAATCTACCCCTCCAGCTTTATAGCATGTCCCCTTGTTCTTGAGCACCTTCTTTTCTAAAAAATACTTCCCTCCTGTACCTTACCCCATGAGGTATCTATTTATTTATTTATTTGCTTTTGTTGACTGGGTAAGTCACACTAGACAGCCAAGTGCCTATTTTCAGGTGCGACCGGAGAGTTACAAACTTAAGTAGGTAGGTACAGTGACAAATCAGTTTTACATACAGTGGGATAACAGATGATGGAATAGAATGACAACCAGTAACAAGTCACAAACCGAGGGTGTTACAGGTGACCGGAGAGTTATAAGCTAGAGCATACACAAAACAATGAGTGAGTCAAGATTTACATACAGCGGAGAGCAGGCTAAACCAATATGGCACTCAAGGAGGCGATGGTACGCTTTAGAGAGATTTGGGTAGGTGGTTGACAGTCTTCAAAGGGTTGGGACAAGTGCACACAGGTTCAGTCATATGTTAAGCCGATTAAGTGCCTGCATGTGGGGGACCTAGGAAGAGCTGACGGTGGGGGCCTTGTTCGGCAGGTAGGGCCGAGGGGGCAGCCGTTACTTGATCAGTGGACGGAGAATAAGTGCGCGGTAGACACTAGGGCTTAGAGACCCCCATGCCTTCATAGTGCAGGAGCTACGAGGTGTAGACAGGTGGAGGAGCCCTTCAGGAAGTTCCAAAGGGAAGTTTTAAAGCTTGGATGGAAGGGGTGGACCGAGTAAGGGCTGGGAATGAATTCCATAGTTTAGGGGCATAGTTGGCGAAGCCCGATCACCCATTGGGTGCGTGTCCCAGGAACCGGAAAGTTGGAGTGTCGTGCTTGACCTAAGGTGGTAGGAAGAGGTGTCAGGGTTGAGGGGAAGCGAGGCAGCAGGGGTGGCTGATCTTACAATGCTGTCAATGAAGTTCCCTACTACAAAGGTGCAGTGTTTCTCGGGAGGAGCCACTCGAGGCATGTGTAGAGGTTGCAGCGGTGAGTCGGGTGGGGCAGATAGCGCAAAGCGGCAGATGCTGTTGTAGGCCGTGGTCCCATTTCGAGAGGCTGGATTTTGGCTGGGGGTCAAGGTCACTAGCCCATAGCAGAGAGAGGGGAGGAGAACACCCTAGCTAGGGCCACCCGAGCAGCCGGGGTCAGGCAGTTTCTGGCTCTGTAGGCGAGACCAAGTTTGATGCTTGCAGATTTGCAGACATTACGGATGTGCAAGGAGAGATCCAGCTGAGGGTCCAGAATGACGCAGGTATTTGACAGCGCCACCATCTGCAGGGTGCACCATCAGCCTCGAGATTAGTAGGGGAGCAGGGCTGGATTTTGTTTTGTTCAGGGAGCTGAAGAGAATAGCCTGGGTTTTCTTAAGATTGGTGGTAAGCTTGTGTTCCACCAGCCATGATTGGATCTGATTGAAGTCGGAGTTTAATTGGGAATTGATGGTGTCAATATCGCATGCGCTGTCCAGAATGACAAGGTCATCGGCATACAGGGTGGTAAGCCCATGGGAGGTGACAGAGGGTAGCTCGCTGATGAAAACGGAGAAGAGCGCCGGACCAAGGACGGATCCCTGTGGGACTCCACATTGCATGGTGGTGGGGTTGGAGAGAGTCCGTTAAAGTTGGTGTATTGCTTCCTACCAGTAAGGTAATTGAGGAACCAGGCATGGGCGGAGTTTGAGAGTCTGAGGGAGAGAAGAGTGGAGCTAAGGAGGGAGGATCTACCCTGTTGAAGGCTTTGGACAGATCCACGAAGATCACTCCAGTGAGGTAGCCCTGGTCAGTTGCAGTTCTGATCTCAGAGATGACTACAGCGAGGGCGGTAGTCGTGCTGTGTCCTTCCTGAACCCTGTTGGGTCGGAGAGAGAGGTTGTGTTCCTGTAGGTACTCAGTTAGCTGACAGGCCACAACTTTCTCCAGAATTTTGGAGGCAGCCGACAGGATAGCTATAGGTCGGTAGTTCAGGGGTCTTTGGGGTTTCCTTGTTTAAGAACAGGGTAACCTTGGCCACTTTCCAGACATCTGGGATGACACTAGTGGTTAGAGAAGAATTGAATATATGCGTATGGGACTGGCGAGAAGGTGAGCTCCTAGCTTGAGCAGCTTTAGCTCGAGGCTGTCGTGCTCTGCTCTAGTATGAGGGGAGGCTAGCAAGCAGCCTCTGGGTCTGTGTGGTAGATACCTGTTGTGGTAAGAAGAGGGTCGGGTCTCAGGGCCAAGTCGAGGGTGATAGGAACTTGGGCTCTGGGTGGTTGAGAGTTTGGGGACTTGGGGGGAGCTGGAAGGGGGCTGCACCGAGAACATAGTGTTGAGGGTATTAGCAATTGTGTGTAGGTTATTGCAGCTAGCCTCCAATGAGCAAGTCCGTGACTTGTGATCTTGCAGAGCCCCCAATCGCACTTCTAATGTTCTGCCAGAAGCTCCTAGGATTGCTGGCTGAGGAGAGTAGGCGGATCGGCAGAATAAAGGTCTCTATTATATCCCCTTTCCAGAGATGTGGCCTCCAGAACTGGACACAGTACTCAAGGTGGGGTTTTACCAGTGATCTATACAGGGGCAACAATGCCTCCTTTTCTGCTGGAGATGCCCTTCCTATGCACCACAGCATCTCCCTAGCCCTCCTGACTGCCTTGTCGCCTGCCTGCCCCACTTTTAGATCATCCGATATGATTACCCCCAAGTTTTTGCTTGCTTAGTGGTTGTCAATACCACTCCACCCTGGGTTTCTGTGCCCCAAGCACATTATTTTGTACTTTTTCACATTAAAACCCAGCTGCCATACCCTTGACCACTTCTCGAGTTTTCAGGTCTCTGCTCATCCTTTCCATGCCCCTCCCCTCGAGTGTCCACCCTGCTGAAAATCTTGGTGTCATCTGCAAAGAGGCAGACCTTTCCTGACAACTCCTCTGCAATGTCACTTACAAAGACATGAAAGAGGACTGGTCCCAGCACTGATCCTTAGGTACTCCGCTGGTCACCCTCCCTTCCTCAGAGCAAACTCCATTTACCACCACCATCTGTCACCTATCCTTAACCAGTTTCTTACCCAGTTTATCACCTTTTATCCACTCCTGAGCTACACAGCCTGTGGAATGGTATCAAAACCTTACAAATGCTACTATATATATTTTTTCAAATGTAACAGGACATTAAAATCTGACTGAACTGTAAACTGAGACTTTCCTGGTAGCAGCCTTAATTTTGTTTTTTGAGGCGGAGGGAGTCCTACTGCAAAAAAACATTAAACACTGGACTCTTCTCAGAGCTGAAGTACTAAAACATTTCACCTTGCCCATAAGTTCTTTGATTAGGCTCATGTTCCTCGATGACGGTATGAACTTCAGCAGAAGACTCAGATGATTTTCTTCCTTCCTCACCCCAGGTTTCCTCAGGCCTGCAGTTTCCTTTTGCCTGTTGTACATAAATAGCAAATGGTGCTAAAATAAAGAGGTACTAGAGGACAACACACGGTTACCAGAGAGTTTGTATGCGCAATGTGTTCCAGTTCCTGATGGAAGCAGTATTAGGTATCGATTCTATACTTTAAAGGCACAATGACCCACCCCAAAAAGAGTGTCACTAAGCTCTGTATCAAGCACATTACAGGAATACTGACCTTCATACAAAGAGCTTTGATGGGTGGTGTCCTCTGTGTTACAAGAATGCTGCCCCCACCACAAAGACAGCAGTAATAAGCTCTGTACTCCATATTTACTACCATTATTCCCTGCTGCACCTGTCTCAGATATGCGCTGACAGCCTAGCATTCTTGTTCCTCCCCACCTTCTCATTGTTTTGCTAGATTTCTGCTATCTTTATCCCTCTCGTCCCTTGTCAGCAGCACCAGATTTGAAGTAAGTGGGACACAGATCAGGTCTTATCAGTCATACTCCTTGGATTGTACCTTGGTTCATTGGAGGGACCTGATGAAGCTCTAGCGACTGAAGCCCTTCATGTTCTAAGCAGGGCAAGTCTGCCCTATTTGTGGGCCCAAATGCAGACTCAGAATATTTTCTGCACTTGTATACACTTTTAGGCACCGGACAATAAACATACTTTGTGCATGTTCAAGCATCTTGGTTGTGACTGCTGTAGTCCTCTGTGGGTACTGTAACTGGGCACTACTCAGGTGGAGTGCTGCAGCAATCCTGGACTAGTATGTAGGCAGCAGGGTTAAGCACCCCAGAGCAGCACCCACGCTTTGCATCACAGAGCATGCACTTCCTTGTCTACTTGTGTTAGCTCTGTTCCATGCACATTTAGGAAATTAGACTCCATCCCAAAAAGAGCAGTCTAGGCTCTGTAGTCTGCAGATTTAGGAATACTTACCCCATCCTACAGAAACCTCTTGTTTCTTTGATCTTAAAACACAGCAATAACGTTAACAGCAGACACCCATCTTCTGTGTGTTAGAAGTTTGGAAACAGAGAGCACTGAGCATTACACTCACCTGGTGGGGACACCTTATGTACCTGGTGGGGACACCTCGTCATTTGAATGCATAGATGTGTGGGGGTTCAGGTACTTGTTGTTAGATCCTCCTTTTACCAGCCTCTTGGGAGTGAGGGATTTCCTGCAAGAAATAGCAGACTTTGTCACTGACAGGGTGTTGGGAGTCACCAAGGTGGATTATCCTGGTCAACTTCAATGCCTAGGTCAACAATAAACTCATGCATTCTGGACAATATTTCCTCCTGGGAATTAAATCTTTGGGGCTAGCACAAGCAGTTGCTGCTGTGACTCACCAACACAGGCACCCTTCAACTTGGTGGTCTACCTGGGGCTTGAAGTGGAAAACCTCAGGACTGACCTGATCAGCTGGTTGGATCATTGTGACATTAGGGTCAACTCTAGGGCACCCCTCTGTAGTCCACCCTGACCACCTGAAGAGATGGTCCAGTACTGCTTTGCAAGGGCTTAGGCCAGATGGACTTATGGTGGTGCTGGACTGCTTGGATTTGTTGACAGCATGCACAGGAGGCGGAGGAAGCAGTAGAGGCTTATAATAGGGTCGTTGGTGTGGCCTGCAACCTTGTAGCGACAGTCCCTGTACATCCATTGGTTTCAGGCTATGGCTAGCCATGGTTCAACAGTGAGTTAGGAGGGATGGAAACAAAGGGTGGAGGTTGGAGTACTGTTGGAAAATATTGGGGGCTGTAGAGAACAAACTGGTTTTAACTAGTCACTGTGGTGACTATCCAAGGCAAGCTCCCATAAGACGGCAGAGTTCCTGTCCAGGAGATTGCGCTTGAAGGAACTGGCCTGCTCACCTTTTCGGATGGTGAACAAGCTTCTTCATCCAGCCTGTCTGAAGTCTATGAAGGCTGCTTCAGTGTAAAAGTGCGAAAAGTTAGCTCAGATCTTTTCAAACAGAGTGTCTTCTATTAGGGCCTCGATCTCACAAACTGGGCTGTTATGGCCCAACAGTGTTGAGCCAGTGAGCGCACTAGCAGTCAGTGGGCCTGGGGAGAGCTTTGGCCCATGACAATGGATGAGGTGGTGGAGATGATCTTAGAGTTGTGACCAACATATTGCGAACTGGATCCAGGCCCAACCTGGCTACTAGTGGGCTGTGTCAGGCAGCTGGTCCAAATGTTCCCCAATATTATCAGGTGTTCCTTATCAGAGGGATCTTCCCATCTGCATTGATAAATGCATTGGTGAAGCCCCTTTAAGAAAAATCCTCTTTGGACCGTATATCTTGTCAAATTACTGACCTATCTGTAACCTGCCATTTAAGGCAAAGGTTATTGAGAAGGTGGTTGTGCTGCAGCTTGAGGCACACCTCACAACCTTTGACATCTATATGCCTCTCAGTCTGGGTTTAGGTCAAAGCACAGTGCAGAGACCATGTTGGACAGGGTGCATAATGACCTGCTCAGGGTGAGAGACAGACAAAGTGGTCAGTTCTTGTCCTCCTCAGTCTCTTTTCAGCATCTGATACTGCTGACCACAGACTTTTATTGGACCAACTTAGGAAGTATGTAGAACTCACCAGCAAAGTCATCTGCTGATCTGAATCCTACCTTATGAGCAGAACACAGAGGATTGTGATAGGAAGTTTTTCCTTACTTCCAATGGACCTGTACTGTGGTGTACCTCAGGGGTCGGTCCTTTCACCCATGTTGTTTGTGGTATATACGCTACCCCTGGGTAGGATCATTAAATGGTACTGAGTTAGGTTTCACTGCTATGCAAATGATACTCAGCTCTGTCTGTCTTTGCACCTCAGACAAGGGCACGTGGATATGTTTAATCAGGGCTTGGCTGAGATCCAGGCCTGGATATTATCGAGCTGGCTGAGACTCAACCGACAAATCTGAAGTACTGGTGACTGAGGCGGGTTCAGATGGGGAGAGCAGCTGCAGCTGGGAGGAGATGGGGCTTTGTCTAGGCACTCTAGGCTTATGGCTGCTGCGAAGGTTAAGAATTTGGTTGTCATTCTGGATGAAGGCTGATATTTGAGGCTCAGGTGCCAGCAGTAGTTCAGAATGCCTTTTACCATTTTTGAAATATCAGCTGGATTCGATCTCTTATCCTTCAGAGGACTTTCACTGGTGCATGCTTTTATGACCTCACAGCTCAAGTACTGTAATGCTCTTTACCTTGTGGTCAATGAAGGTATGTTATGACACCTACAGCTGGTGCAGAACGCAGCTACTAGGTTGTTGACTGGCCTTTCGAGGTCAAGTCACATCTCCTTAGTGCTACAAGAACTGCATTAGCTGCTGGTAAAGTGGTGTATCCCCTATAAAGTCAGATTACTAACTTGTGAAGTTCTACAGGGCAGGGCCCAATTTACCTTTGTGATCTCCTACATCCCTACAGTCCTGCACACCTCCTCCGACTCCACCGAGGAAGGTCTCTAGTGGTTCCCAGGTCAAAGCAAAACCACGGAGGCCTGCTCTTTGAAGTAGCAGGACCTTTGCTTTGGAATTCTCTCCCTAGGGCTGTGAGGAAACCTCTTCAGTGGAGGCCTTTAAAAGGGTCTCAAAACTTATTTATCTGTACAAGCTTATGGAAAGCGAATAACACCTTCTGGTACTAAAATGTGAATGTCTAAGATATGCAGCAGTGCAACTTAATTGTTAAGAGTCTGTTCTTAATAGCGGTTGTTGTTTATGCATATTTTATATCGTGTTATATTCCTGTGTTGGTTGGTATTTATTATTTTATTGCTGGTATTGTCCCCCGATCCTCCATTCGGAGGTCAGCCCTGCCCTGCCTGCCGCTCCCCAATGCCCAGACTTGCCCCTCTGGGTGGGGCCTCCAGGAGGGCTCCCCAATGGACACTGTAGGCAAGCCCCAGCTTACCCCTCCAGGTCGAGGCCACGGAGCGGACCCCCCAGCAGACATTGGTGGCAATGGAGAGGGTGACAAAACAGGGAGTCATGCCCAAGGGCCAGCTTTTTTTTTTTCATGAATGCGGGATCCCAGTGGCGGGACATCCAGCATCCGCCCCGCCCCCACCCGCTGTAATGGCACCAGCCGCAGGTACCCCAGCCTCAGCAGGGGTCCGTAAGGCACCAGGCACACCCTCCACTCCCCCCAGAGAAGGAGAGCATTCCCCAGGATGCTCGATCCTTCTTCCCTCGGGCAGTCCCCTGACTCCCAAGTCCGTCACCGAACCGGTTGTTGGAACCGCAAGCAGATGTCTTGCCGTTGTGCCTGTGGGCGATCTCTGTTTTACTGTACTAGTGCCCCGAGCCTCCAGGAAGGGCACCATAAATAAATAAAATGTAATACTACTACTACTACACTTCAGCTTGAACCCTGCAGCATCAGCCTGACATTCTCACTATAGCGCACAATCTTGGCTGTTAGTCAGATTTAGTGATACAGACATCCCTACTGCAGATAACATAGTCTAAACACAGAGCCATAGCAAGCAAGGGTGTGGTACAGCAAATGTCGGTCTCAGCCTCAACTGTAACAACCTACATTGGCCTGCTTTGCCTCATCATAAACTCCAAGAGCTGGAGCAGGGAGTAGGCTGGCAATTACAAGCTAGTCGGTCTTACATCAGTGGTGGGGAAATTAATGGAAACCACACCAAGGTGATATTGATGGACCACTTGGACGCAAACAGGCTGCAGAATCACCAACGGAACAACTCACAGGGAAGGTCTTCTACAAAAAATCTCAGATTTCTTTGGCTTACGAGGAGGTGGATCAGGGAAGGGGCGGTGAATGTGGCCTATCTGGACTTCAGTAAGGCCTTTGACACTGATACTGATGGAGCACCTGGAGGCAAGTAGACTGCAGAACCACTAGCAGCACAGCTTCACAGGGGGTGGTCTTGTCAAACAAATCTCATAAATTTCTTTGGGTTACAAATGGAGGTGGATCAGGGAAGGGCAGTGGATGTGGCCTATCTGGACTTCAGTAAAGTTCTCTAACACTACCACTCAGGAGACTGATTAAGAAGCTTAGCAACATGCTGGCACATTGGCATAGCAGTAGTATGACTGCCACGCCACTGGCAACCCGTTCGGGAATGATCCTGGGTCGTTCGGGGCCTGCTGGGGAGAGGAGGTTTAAGCATCTGACAGGACACTCTCCTCCCGGGTGCCACATCGCCAGTTCCCACTGCCAGTGGATGCACGGGTGGCAGCTCGACCAACGGTGTGGTGAGTGGGAGAGGACGCCATTAGGCACTTGGCTGAGATGTGTGCAGCACGCCTACAGTCTGAACTTCGCCCTGTGCTGGCATCCTAAGGGGTAGGGCTTCGGAGGTGGGGTGGCAACCTAAGATCTAAAGCTCCCACTGCCATGCAATATGATCCCTGATAGGTAAGCACAAATGGTCAGTGTAATCCACTGAGCCCACCAGCAGTGGGCGATAATGTCTAAAAAAAGAAAAAACTTAGCAACATGGGGTGGCGAAAAGGTGGTAAACTGGGTATCAAACTGTTGAAAGGTAGAAGACAGAGAATGGTGGTAAACGGCAGCTACTTGGGGACGGAATGTGGCCAGTGGAGTACCACAGGGTTTCAGACTGAGTCCTGCCCTTTCAATGTCTTCATAAGTGACATTGCTGAGGAACTGGAGGAAAAGGTATGTCTCTTGCAGATGACACCAAAATCTGCAACGGGAAGGTAATACTACTAAACTTTCTCTTAATATCTAGAAATGAAAATCTGTACTTCCAGTATTTGTTTCCTTATACATTGTAACTGTATTATGCAGTTTGTATTGTGTGAATGTATGGTATGATAGCTGAGAAATAAATAAACAATATAAAAAAATCTGCAACAGGGTGAGCACTCAAGAAGGGGTGGAGAGAATGCAAAGGAACCTCGGAAAACTAGAAGACTGGTCTAGGGTGAGGGAAAGGTGTGTCTCTTTGCAGATGACACAAAAATCTACAACAGGGTGGCACCCAGTAGAGAGTGGAGAGAATGCAAAGGGATCTGGGGAAACTGGAGGACTGGTCTGGGGTGTGGCAGCTGGGTTTCAATGCCAAAAGTGGGTCATGCACCTGGGCGGAAGACCAGGAGCTGAGTATAAGATAGCGTGGAAGTATGTACAGTCACCAAACAAGAGAGGGACCTTGGTAATCATACCTGATGATCTTAAAATAGGGAGGGCAGTGCAAAAAGGCAGTAGGCAAGGCTAGCCAGATGCTGGGTGCATAAGGAGGGAGATTTCTAGCAAAAGAAGGGAGATGGTGTCACTATACTGGTGAGACCACACCCAGAGTACTGCATTCAGTTCTGGATGCCGAGACCTCTGCAAGGACACTGACAGTGTCGAAGCGGTCCAGAGAAGGGCTACCAAAATGGTGGGGGTGAGGCTGCATGAGAAACCATATGAGAAGAAGCTGCAGGAGTTCAAGATGTACCCTGGTAGACAGGAAAGCAAGAGGGGACACGATTGAGACCCATAAGTATGTCATGGGGTGAACAAAGTGCAGGAGGAGAATCTTTTCAGAAGAGGAGAACCAGAAGACGGGGCATGCTATGAAGCTTGGGGTGGGGGTTGAGGAAAGAGGGATGTGAGAAATGCTTCTTCACAGAAAGGGTGGTGAACACCTGGAACAGCCTGCCGGTAGACATGGTGGGAGTGAAGACAGTGGGGAGCTTCATACAACATGCATGGGATAGGCACAGGGGCTTAACAAATAGAGGAAAGAGAGGAAGGGGGACACCTGTGACTGAATAGGGTCCCGAGTGTAGTAAAAGGCAGGAAAAATAAGGCAGACTAGATGGGCCTACTGATCTTTTCTGTGTTTCCCCATGTGTTATTCTCTCCTTCCCTCCTCCCTCCCAGTATTCACTGGTGGTGTCCCTGCTACCACTGTTCACGCCCTGATTACCTTGCAGACCTCCGATCTTCCCTTTTCAGGTCGGCTTCTGCTCTTTTGTGACCCTGATACTTAGTGGCCTCCAAGTCAACAACAACAACAAAAAATTACCCAACAAATTCAAACTCTCAGTCTCACACAATTAATCACTGAGCACACCCTCCAGGGCCAGCCTTAGGAGGGGGTAGTAGGGCAGCTGCCCTGTGCCCGACACTCATGGGGCCATAGTCTGAAACAAAATGCCCAGCCGGAGCATCAGATGATTCACTTATTAAAACCCAACCTAGAGCAGCCCCCTGGACAGCTAAGGTAAGTCACTTGATCATGTGGTTACCATTGAGCACTACGCAAGGTCACGTGGATCAGGAGTCACGATGAGCACACTTTCCTTTTCCCATGCCAGATCAAGAGAGCAAACCCCACAGTAGACGCTTTTCGCTCGGGCTCGCCAGGTCTGGGGCCATCGGTCTCATCCCAGACTGAGCCATGTGTCTCGAGATCTGAGTAGTCACTCTCAATCAATCAATCAAAATCTTTATTTACCCAGATGAACATCATTGAGCAGAGCTCTTTTACAAGATGGACCTGGTTAGAACAGGGTCGGGTAACATCCATCATAAAAACATATAAATAAGTATATAAACACAAACACAATGGTGCAGTAATAGGGAGTCAAATGATAAAGGAAGGCAAGGCAAGCCATAATAGAGGAGGATTCAAATACAAGGGGGCAAGTCCACCATTGAATGATGCAACTGTATATAAACCATGTTCTCTGTATAGAAGTACCAGTTAGTTCATTTACCAGGGCAGTCACTAGTACTAGCCATGAAAATGGCTTGGAGAACCACCAACTAATGGCAGATGGGGTATCAGGAGGGGTATGTAATATAAACAAAGGATAAACATTGTGAGAAGTGAAGTCCCAAGGATACATCGTAGAACTGATGTGGCGGTGGGCCTAATGGGAGGAAAGGGAGTTAGGACTTTATAGTATGATTGTGTAGACTGTGGATGAGTGCAGTATAGAGCTGTGAAAAGAAGGCTAGAGAAAGCAGGTAGATAGACCAGTATCAAAGGGAGGACAAAGGCATCAAGGTGTTACATGAAAGCATGATGCCAGACCAGGGCCAGGAGGAGACAAGCACTAGAAGTAATTTGTTCATGGTTAAATGGTACAGGTTAGCATGATGACAATTCATGGTCATGGGAAACAAGAAAAATTACTCACCTTTAGTAATTGCTTTTCTTCTCATGGAGTCTTGCATATTAGGACCATTGCAGTTAGCCCCTGGCTCTGAACTGCCCCGGAGAGGAAACAGTTAACTCCAGAGAGATCTGAGTTCCACAGCCGAGGGCGCTGTTCAAAGTTTCTATCTGGTCAGTTTCAAATGAAACTGCCAGGTTCTTACGGCTAAACTAACATAGCAAGTCTGTGTGGAAAAGCCTCACACTAGCCACTGGCTACCTACTAGTAGTAGAACAACAAAACACAACAACAACAAACACAGAATAAAACAATATACCTATTATTGTTAGGATCACCCTGACAAGCACTAATAGGCCCCTCTCCCAAAAGACTCAAGTCCAGAGAGGGGCCATCTACCACTTAACAAAAACAGAATTACCTAGTTCCCAACCCAAATGAAACAAGGGGGGACTAGAAAGGCTAAAATGGCATGACACAGTGCTTGCACTAAATTGCCAACCCCATACCCAAGTAGGAATTCTGAGAGGGGTAGGAGGGGGTTGTCCTAATATAGCAAGACTCCATGAGAAGAAAAGCAATTACTAAGGTGAGTAATTTTTCTTCAAACACCATGAAGTCTTGCTATAATTAGGACCATTGCAGATTATACAGCAGTACCTCCATGGAGGAGGGCCAGAACCTACTTAGGAATAGGCTCTGAAGCACAGCTGTGCTAAAACGAGCATCTCCTGGACTGGACGTCCAGAGAATAATGCTTGGTGAAAGTGTGGACTGTCTTCAGGTAGCAGCTTGACAAATTTCTTTATTTTTTTTATTTAGCTTTTGTTGACCGGTAGTGCACTAGACAAATCCTGCCTATTTTCAGGCACGACCCGGGAGGGGATACAGATGAATGCCAACTGACCTTGAACCAGATTAAGCTGTTGGTGGTATTTTTAGTGAATGAGGAAATTTGGCCAGGACACGGAAATTCCCCTACTCTGCTGCTGTCCCGGTGGCCAGAGGGGAGTATGGGCGAGAGAGTTTGACTGTGAGCTGCATGGCGAGTTGGAGCTTGGGCAGATGGAGAGAGCGCTGGTTAGCGCCGGTGTTGGAGGATGAGAGTTCTGTGAAGGACGTGTTGCCTGATACTGTGCAGCAGTGTGCAGAGAGTTTTACCATGGAGAATGTTCTGAGTACCCGAGACAGGCAAGCTATCTTTATTTCTGCTGCAGCGGAGGATGCCAGTTTCGAGTAACGTGAAAATGGATCCTATGCCTTAAAATCGGCTAAGACGGCCGGCACCGCTGGAAATGGAGGAGCGTGATTCGTGACAGGGTGTGGTGAACTGCCTCGCGAGACTGGCGAGAGCGATTTTTGTCACCATGAACCGAAGCCCAATATGGAGGTCGGAGGGGAAGGAAACGACAGAGAGGAATAAAACTGCTGTAGTGGCTTCAACAAACAGAGAAACGGCGCTGAGAGGGTTCGGGTTCAGTGCAAACAACTTGGGCTGTGTGAGTATCCCGAACGCTGTTCAGAACTTTACACCTTTACCAGTTATGAAGACTTCGGTTTTGTTCTTCATACTACAGCTGTAAACAGACTGCAAAAGACAATGTTCACTATCAAGTTGAGGCTGATAATCAAGTTGCTGTGACTGAGTTTCTGTTCCCTCCTGGTTCTACAGTTGGGAGAACAAATGTAAAATCCTTATCTAATACTAAACAAGGAGCTGGTTGTTTGAAGGGGAAGGGGATCATGATAGCTCCTGGTCGCCTCAATTCTGCGTTATGGCAGCTGGGTGGAAGCAAAAAGCTGAAGGGATATGGACTCCTGATTCTTCTTGGGATAATTCCTGGGGTTGGCGGTCAGTTGCTCCTGCATGGAAGCCGGGGAAGGGAGGGTTGCGTGCACCCCTCAGGGTGCAGTATCAGTGCCAGTAGTTGCTGCTGTAGACCCTAGGTCAGTATTAAGCGTGAACGCTCTAATCCCCTCAGTAAGGAAGAGAATACTGACTTGAATAATGTGAGTCAGTTAAATGATAATGGGGAAGCAGGACAAACCTCTTTTATCCAGTCTTTTTCTCAGAGTAAAAGGGACGCAGCCCCAGAAGACATGCGGTGCGGATTCGTTACAAGGGTGGTTTGCAAGATAGACCCAATAGATTTTATGTGGGCAAAACTTTAATTAAAGATTCCTTGAAATTTTCACCGGATGTCTATGCATTTATTAACATTTCAGGAGAGGATAATTTTGATATAAGTTTGTTCACCAGCATTACTAGACCTTTTGGGAAAGGTATAATCAAGTGAAATTTTCACCTTTGTGGACGCCTTTTTTTGTAATTCCTCTGTCTAAACCCCTAATTAAGTTCGCTCCAGTGATGTTTCGAAATGAAGGTGTCCAGGTGGAAGACATTAAGTTTTGGCTTTCACAAAATGTGAGGTCTTAAGTGAGCTCGAACCCATTTTGATTCGGAATTGTTTTGACGGGGCATGGAAGTTTAAAGTTAAACTTAAACAATCAGCAACTGGTATTACTCATATTCCGAACTCTTTTATGTTGGGGAGAGACAGAGGGTTTGTTTCTATAGCGGCAACCTAGAGCGTGCATAGATGTGGATCTTAAACTCATTTGTCCAGCGCTTGTGACCGCCAAATGTGACAACTGTGGGGAGGTAGGTCATAGTATTCATTCTTGCACAAATGCATTAAGATGCGATTTGTGCGATGAGAAAACCATGCTTTTCGGATTGTCCTTGGGCTGTTCAGAATATTTAGTTAGTGGCATGTCTGATCTTTGGTACAACATGCACAAGAAGTAGGAGCCGCTCTTCATAAGATAACAGTTGAGCAGGAGGAGCCTTTTTTCTGAAAAAGGGTCCTTTGTCGGACAATGTTATGGATGAAGAGCAATTAGAGCAACAGAGGACTCTCTAGCAGTAGGACCTATGCTTCAACAACAGTTTGCTATCTTGATTCTGTAGTGGAGCTGTGTGGTAAGATTCAGGGGTGAGCTTGATCCTCCTAAACCCCTCCTTTATTCGTAGGTCAGGGTAGAGTGGTGAAGCCTGTGGTGCCAGGTGGAAGGGAGGTTTCGAATCACAAAATCCTTTTTGAAGAGCTGCATGGGAGACTCTAGAAATGGACATGGGGATACAGATTCCCAAATATCAATTCAGGAGGCGAAAAGCACATAAGGAGGATTACAAGGGTAAGAAGAAGAAAAGGAAAAAAATAACATTAGCATTCTTAGGCAGGTTAGATTGAGTTACTAAATGAGATCACTTGGGCTACTTTAACACCCATAGTTTATTAAAGACCATTAAAGACGAGCAGTGTTTCAAATAATTGCTGACTCACATATTTCTATCTTCCTGCAAGAGACATGGATGTTCTCTACTTTACATTTTCAGGCTTTCTCAGAGATTGGCCCTGGGACTGCATTTTGGTCCTTTGGGGAGGACAGGGCGGACGGTTGAGTATCTCTTCAACTCGTTTAATTTCCAGTTACTTTGTTGATAGAAGTCTGTCCGGGAGAGTATTAGTGCTTGAGTGGTTTCTGGCATGGTAAAAGGATAAGTTAGATATTTACAGTCCTCAATCAAAGGCGGAAGGGTGGAGTGTTTTTCGGAAGTTCGTCTACTTGGTGTAACAACGTTACCGATTTTTAGGGAGGAGATTTTAATTGCACTTTGAGAAAGACCAGAGGGCAAGCAGTATAGGACATGGAAAGAAATTATATTAGACTCGTCCTGTCTCCAGAAGATTATTTAAAACTGCAGCTTTAGTTAGTTGTATGGATAGCTCTAAAACAATTAGAGTAGGTACTTTTTACTAAAGGAAAAGTTTTGAGATTGATTATCTATTTATATCTAAGGGATACAGTTTCATAGTCCTCAAGTGATTCCCATAGAATTTTCCAGATCATGCTTTATTACTAGTTAAGGCAAGGAGCACATCACGGTTTAGTCGGCCTACTTCAATTTGGAGTTAAATACATCCTGCCTGACAGAGAAGGTGGTTCAGGGCGTTATCCATGGTATTTTGCAAGCTAGGTTATCAGTAGCCTTTTGTATCAGGATTATGGGAAATGGTGGCAGGAGACTAAGCAAGATTGTATTAAATGGTTTAAACAGTTAGGGACAAAGAGAAGAGATACTGATTTCTTAGAATATCTGAGACTTAGAGGACAGCTCTTCGTATCCTTACATGTGCCAATACCTCTAGGAATAATTATACAGAACAGATAGAGAAGATTAAAAGTTTAATGAAAAACAAACAGTATGATAGAGTAAAACTTTGAAGCTTTGGTTCAGAATCATTTAAAGAAATCGGTTTTGGAATCCCTTTGACTTGTGCAAAACAGTCAAAGAAAGGTGAACCTTGATTTTTTAACTAGTGGGGATTCTTCAGCTTCCACAGTTAGTGCTCTAGGGACGATTATTAAGATAATTTCCGGGACTAGAATCCCATAGACGTTTCTTCCTCTGTTCGAATTCTCAGTTTTGGGACCCTGTTCAATCAACCTTGAAACAAGAGGATTTAAAAGTTCTTGAGCAGCCTATTTCCAAGGCAGAAGATTTTAGGGGTCATTACTTCCTTAAGCTTGAATATGTCCCCCAGGTTTGGATGGACTGACCAATGAGTTTTATAAAGTATTCTCTTCAGATTTAACGGAATGCCTCTGGATCTTATTTAATTATTTTCTAAAGTCAGGAGTGAGTCTAACTTCTTTTTATGGACGATCGCAGGTTTATATTTTAAATCAGGAGATAGGGGAGACTTTAAGAACTAGAGACCACTAACTTCCAAATACAGATTACAAATTTTGGCTTCTGTTATTAATAATAAATTGAAAGGATGGTAGGGTCTTTATTTTACCTGTTCAGCACAGTGGGATTCGAATAGATGAATTCATGCTATCTTGAGTTATCAGGGATATAATTGAGCAGGTCGGGTCTGGGGGTTCTTCAGGGTTATTGTTTCTGTAGATCTTGAAAAGGCGTTTGATAGAGTTGATCATGACTTTTATTCCTTACATTACAGTGGTTTGGGATTCCACAGGGTCTTATAAATCTGTTACGGGATTATACAAGAATGCAACAGTATACCCAGTATTGAAAGGTTCTTTGGGAGAAGGATTTATTATGAACTGTGGAGTGAGCAGGGATGCCCTCTGAGTCCTTCTTTATAACTTTCCCTAGAACCATTAATAAGGGCAATATGTCTTCCTCCATTATGGATGGAGTGCAGGTGCCGGGGTCCCTACCTCAGGACTAATTCAGGCTTTTATGGATGATATTTGTTTATTTTTTCTAAACCATTAGATTTTCAAAATTCATTGCTGTTTTACAGACTATGCTGCAATATCTAATGCTAGACTAATCCTCTAAAATCTAAGGACTTTTGTTGGGAGATTACAGGCAGGACTCATTTTCCTATAATTTAGTAGAATTTTCTCATCAGCCCTTAATTCTTTTGGGGTAGAATTTCACCTCGAAATTGCCCAATAGAAGTTTGGTCAAGAGTTTTAAATTCCTGTCTCAAAAAGTGCAAATTTGGAAGGATTTAAATTTGCTAAATTAAAAGAATCCAGATTATCAAACAATTTGTTTTACCTCGACTACAGTATATTGCAGTCATTTATCCATTACCCACACAATTGCAGACCAGATTGTATAGTATATGTTTCAAATGTTATGGGTAGTCGACTTAATCCCATTAAGAGAGGATGCACATATCAGAGTAAAAACAAGAGGGCTCGGGATGATAGACCGGTAGTTTTCTGTTTTCGTTATTTTGTGCCTTTTCTTTGAAGAAATGTTTGCAGGGCTCATTAGATCTGGATAGTATACTTTTCAAGACCTTTTAAAACATACATATGTATGTCATCTTCACCTCCAAAATGGACAAAAAATTTGGAGCCTGATTATTTTAAACCAATAGCTCAAAAATTATACAGATGGCATGTCACACAAGATATGATCATACGATATTCGCAAAAGGTTTAACGGTGCAATCATGACACAACACGTTATGATTGAGCCATCTTTTAAAATTGTCCGAAGGAATCTATAAGTAATGTATTAGAACAGTTAAATAACAAAAGATTGCCTTCCTATATGTAGGAGACTACGTGGTTAATTATGTATGGTAAACTTAATGTTAGAGGAACTGCAAAGCATAAAAGCAATTGAAGATAGAATTTGTCCCTATTCAGAATGTGTAAATATGGAAGAGTCGATGGAACATTTTTCTTTCATTGTTCTTTTCCTCAAGTTATGGGTTATTTGGCCCAGAAATGGAATCTTAATTGGTTAGCTGCCATAAATTATGACCTTTTGGTTATTGGTATTTTCCTACTTTTTTAAGACATTTGAGTCAAATACACTGAGAGTTTTTGTGCTACCTTACGGTTTTGCCTTTGGCACACCAGGGTTCAATGGGTATATACCAAAAGAGACCTTCCTATGAAGGATTTAGGATGTATGTTACAAATACGTTAAATAAGATATACAAGGAAGAATGTCAATGTTATACTACGGATAAGGTTAGAAGGTGGTGGAGGGATTTCTTCATTTTGTAAATTAAGTGAACATCAATACCAATGAAAGAGTGCTTAGTAATGGTATAGCTGCAAACATATTATAGAGGATATTATAGAGTAGTAGACAAATGTACAGAAGCGTTTTTTCTTCACTTCCTGAATGCTGTTATTCTGTATGTTTTTCACTTATTGTTTTTGTTAAGCTTTTATGCAGTATTTCTTTTTCCACATGTATTTGTATTTGTTATGGTTTCTTATGTTGTTGATTTGGACTTCTATGTGTTTATTCAATAAAAATTACCCTACTCTTTTCGATAAGTGCCATGGGATCTTTAACATCCACCTGAACTACCACCAATCCAGGCAGATGGGACCTCGGTTTAACGTCTCATCCGGAAGACGGCACCTCAGAAGTGCAGCACCCTCTCATGCTGCACTACAGTGTCAGTACTGGATATTAACCCAAGTGCCAGATGTGGGAACTGAACCACAGCCCCTCTGATCTCCGGGCCTCAGAGGCGGTGCAAGGCCTACTGAGCCACTGACACTGACACTTTCTTGTAACAGGGAATATCTCAGCGGCCGCTAGAGATGCAGCTGTACCCCTGGTGGAATGAGCCTCAGTCCTGAGGGAGGTTCTTTACCTAGTTTTTGGTAACAGAACTGGATACAAGAGACAATCCACCTTGCGATTGTCCTCCTAGTAGCAGGTCTCCTCACCCACTTCTCCATAGGTAAGGAAGAGTTGGAGGATTGAACCTATGACCCTTAGTACGCTCCAAATAGTAACTCAGAGCTCTTTTGACGTCCAAACTGTGCAATCTCCTCTCACCAGAGGAAGAATGCTCAGTAAAAATACTGAGAGAGAGATGGATTGGTTAAGATGAAATCTGAAACCACCTTAGGTAAAAACTTTCTGTTAGTCCTGAGACCACTTTATCTCTGTGGAAAGAAATAAAATCCTTTTCCACTGACAAGGCTTGTAATTCCTTATACGCCTAGCAGAAGTGATAACCTAGAAAACAGTCTTCCAAGTTAAAAACTTGAGATCTGTCGAAGATAGAGGCTCAAAAGGGGTTGCATTAGCTGAGCAATGCAAACATTCAGGTCCCAGGCAGGAGCTGGTTCCCGAAAGGGAGGGTTAGTGTTAAGTAACCCCTTGAAAAACTTGGAAAACACAGGGTGAGAGGAGAGGAAACATGGTTTCCCTGCAAACAAAAACAGAAACAGCTGCCAAATGAACCTCAAAGTAGCTGGTTTGAGGCCTAGTGAATTTAAGTGGACCAAGAGTCCAATAAAATAGCCAAGTCAGCAGATTCTGGTACAATCTGCCTCTCAGAACACCAGAAGGGAAACCCTTCCACTTGGAATTATAAGTGGTTTAGTGGACTGGCTTCCTAGAAGCCTTCAAAACATCCAAGACACCTTGAGAAAGGTGTAACCAGTCAGTTCTAGCCCTCAAGAACCAGGCCTTGAGGTGAGGGAATTGAGGTCCGGATACTACACCTCCCCTGTGCACAGGTCAGCTCGTCGGGTCCTGGGCAAGGTCAGGAGGGTGAAATGTGAGGGACAGGAGAAGAGGGTACCAGGGCTGCCTGGCCCAGTCTGGAGCAATCAGAATCACTTTGCAGGGGCTGAGTTCTGATCTTTACCAGTACCCTGAAGAGGAGGGGAAGGGGAAGGCATACAGGAACTTCCTTCCAATTCAACTGAAAGGCGTCCAGAGGGACTGATCCCAGCACTGGAGGCCTGCAACAAAACAAGAGGAAGTTGGTGGTTGTCTGGGGCTGCGAAAAGATCCATCTGTGGGTGCCCCACCTGGCAAAGACTGACCCCAGCACCTGAGGATTCAGAGACCATTCATGATGCCCTGAGAATCCTGCTGAGGGCATCCGCCAAGGACATTGTCCTTCCTGGAAGGTGAACTGCTATCAGGGAGGTGTTCAGGGAGTAAGCCAGGGACCATAACTTCATTGCTTCGGTGCACAAGGCTGAAGACTGGGTGCCCTTGCTTGTTGATGTACCACATTGTTGTGGTGTTGTCTGTCCTGACTTGGACTACCTTGTTCTGGACAGTATCTGAAAAAACTTGGAGAGCTAAGAAAACAGCCTGAGTTCCAACAGGTTGATGTGGAGCAGAGATTCTGAGGACCACACCCTTGAGTGGAAGGTAGCCCCAGTGAGCCCCCACCCCAACAGGGAGGCATCCGTGGTGAGGTGAGGGAATGAAGAACGGTAAGAATAGAACCCCTGGGTTAGGTTGCTTGATCCTGCCACCACTGAAGGGCTAGGATCAAGGTTCTGGTCACTGGGACTAATTTGGGTAAGGGGTCCTTCCTTTGAGACCAGTAGGACCTCAAGTGGAACTGGAAGTCCCTCATCTGAAATCTTGCTCCTTGCACGACAGCTGTGGAAGCGGCCATGCCCTAGGAGTTGCAGAAAGTGCCTTGCTGGTCAGAGACCCGCAGGGGTAAGGAAGATGCCAGGGCAATGATTCTGTCCACTCTTTCCGAGGGAAGAAATGCCCTGGCTGACTTTTGTGTTCAACTCTGCACCTATAAAGTTAGTACCTGAACTGGTTCGAGAACTGACTTTGGAAAGTTCAGCAGGAATCCCAGAGAAATGAGAAGCTGCTGGGTGACTTGCAAGTGGATTTACCTGCTCTGGGGACTGACCCACTATGAGCCAGTCGTCCAAGTAGGGAAACACAGCTACCCTTGCCTTCTCAAATGGGCCACTACCAGCTAGATATTTTGTGAAACCCTTGGAGCAGAAGTGAGACCAAGGCATTGCTCTGAACTGGTAGTGGCCAGAGGGCAGTTCGAACCTGAGGTACTTTCGGTGAGAAGGCCTGATTAAGATATGAAAATAGGCATCCTTGAGGTCCAGGGAAGCTAGCCAGTCCCTGTGCCTTAAGGAAGGCAAAATCATTGCCAGAGTTAACATTTTGAACTTTGGTTTCAAAAGTGCTTGTTCAGGAATCTTAAATCTAGAATGGGCCGCCAATCTCCTGTCTTTTTGGGGTCAGGAAGTACTCGAGTACAGCCCTTGCCCTGATGGGCAGGGGAACTCTTTCCACTGCTTTGCAGTCCAGAAGAGACGAAACTCTGCTTCCAAAGCAAGGGCTTCTGAAGGATTTGAGGGGGAAAATGTCTGGCTCTCATCTTTGGAAACTGCTTGAAGCTGAGAACCAGACCTTGGCTTACCACTTCCAGAACCCATTTGTCTGAAGTTAGGACAACCAGTTCTGGCTGAAATAAGCCAACCTGCCCCCACGGTACAGGAGAATCGGCCGGGACACCCCATCAGGGGTGTCTGCTTACAGCAGCAGCTTTAGGCTGAGGAGAAGGAGAGGGCCTGCCTGTGCCCCGTCTACCTCTGCCTCTGAAAAACCCCTCTGTGCAAAGGCTGAAGAGGCCTGAAATTGGTAAAAGGCCTGTGGTAAGGCCTGCCCTCACCCCTGGGGCATGCCTTTTGAGGAGTGGCATGCTCCTTAGCTTGGGCACTTTTGTAGGTAGTTCTGTATTCATCCATCTTTTTCATGTAATTTTCCGTTTGATCCCCAAACAGAGAATTTCCTATCACAGGAAAATCTATAGCCTTTGACTGGGTATCTTGGGACAGATTAGTGCATCTGAGCCATGCCAACCTACAGGAGAGCTACAGAAGTGGCCATGACCCTAGAAGAAACATCATTAACATCAACAGCAGTAGGAAATTGAACTTTGGAGGCTTCAATGCCATCAGCAGCCACCTGTTCCAACTCACTAGCCAGCTGGCCCTGGGCCTGCTTGGCCAACTGCAATATAGTGTCCCATCTAGATTTCTGATATCTAGCCACATAAACCATATAATTAGCCTGTCTGAGTCCCAACAAAGCTGCCATATATTGCTTTTTTCGCCATGGCATCAATCTTCCTGGAATCTTTATCAGGAGGATGTGAGGCCAGGGAATATTAGCCTTGTCACAGGCTGCAGCTTGAACAACACCTACATGACTACACTGCTCAGTGAGGAAGTCTGTATTAGGGCCTGATAAAGTATACCTTCTGTCCATTTTTTATCTACAGGAGGGACAGAATGAGGATTTTTAAAATCTTCGTTGTTTGCTTCCTAAATGACTTATGCAAAGGAATAGACAACCTTCTAGACTCTGGAATATCCATCATTTCTACATAATCAGGCTCCTCTTGCTCATCCACAGCCTCCTCTAAAGGGAGCTGGAGGTTTCTACCACCTTTTATAAAACCTGAAATGAGAAGGGACTCAGACAGCAAAGGGAGACTCAAAGGGTCTGTCTGGAGAAATGTCCGCTCTATGGGCACTTCCAGACCTTCCCAGTCACAAATACACTCATCAAAGTCCTCCTCCCCCTGTGGTTCATAAAATCCCAACATCATAATCCTGAACCACTGAACCTGAAAGAGCCCCCTTTTCCCAACTATAGGGATTCGACAAGTCCCTGAGACAAAGACTGGACAATCTGAATGGCTTTACTATCTCTGCAGCAGTAGGAGAGACAATATTGGACTCCAGACCTGCTGATTTCTTTGTCTTTTTACTTTGACTGGTTCTTCTGAACCAGCCTTCCTTTGCCGAGGAAGTCTCGCCTGGTCAGAGGCACTCCCTCTGGTCCAGTAGGAGCTGGACCGGGCTGGCCATCCGGTCAGCGGACTTTTGGCCTCTCGTTCCCTGGCAGCCCAATCTCTTTTCCAGGTGGCTGCAGGAAATTTTTTACACACCTGGCAGTCTGACAGGAGGTGGTCAGCCCCCAGACAATAGACACAGTGGTGTGTGGGTCAGCCTTGGCAAGGCTTCCCACAGACATCACAGTGTTGAAACCCAGTGGGCCCGGATTTTCTTTTGGGTTTCTCAGACATAATGCCAGCCTAACCAACAAACTTGCCTTTAAGCGGCCAGTACGCAAGACACCCTTATCGGTTCCTAACCGTGTCATGGGTATTGGAAAAAACCAAAAATTAAAGGGTTTTTAGAACCGATAAGAACCGGGAGCACTTCTAAAGTCAGTAAAGTCAAAATAAAGCAAACCCGATCGGTTCAGACTGAACCGATAATGAATTTCACACGACTTTAATTTTTTAGTACTTACGGTTTCAGATAGAGCTTCTGAACGAAACCGCGGTAATTTTAAAACATTTGCGGTTCAAATGAACCGAATAAACCAAACGAACCGAGCTGAAGGAGCTGATCTCGGAGCGACTGTTCAGTGAAAGGAAAAGAATCTGGCAGTTTCATTCGAAACTGACCAGAAAACTTTGAACAGCCCCCGCTGTGGAACTCCAGATCTCTCTGGAGTTAACTGTTTCCTCTCCGGGGCAGTTCAGAGCCGAGGCTAACTGCAATGGTCCTAATTATAGCAAGACTTCATGGTGTTTGAATTTCACTGATCATTTCTGAGGACGTGAATATAAGAGCTAGAAAGATAAGATGCCGATGGGTGACCTCAGTTTCAGTTTTTTTGCAATTTATTCCACAAAGAGGACAGTGTAAAGCTATAGCAGCCCTGCCAAAGAGAGTTAACTTTGGGAACCATCAGTGGAGAGATCTGCAACTTCTCAGGCGTAATTGCCTACTGGTTTTATAGGAAGACAGTCTGTAATATATTGGGGCAGTTTTTTGGAGATGGCTCTCAGGGTCCATAAGGCTGCATTTTATCACGCCTGAATTGAAGAGGACTCCACCCCACTAACTGATATAGGGAGCAGCGGTGGTGGAATAAGGCAGGCCTGTGATGAATCTCAAAGCTCTATGATATAATGTGTCAAGTCTGGTGAGGTAGGAAATGGGAGAGTGACTGTACAGGATGTCAGCATAATCTATCAAGGATAGAAAGGTTAATTGTACCAGCTGTAGTTTGGCATCTCTAGTTAAAGCGGGCTATCCTAAAGAACAGGCTAAGTCTCTGTCGTAATTTTTGAGTAATTCTTCAACGTGCTCTATAAAGGAGAGCCTATGGTCCAGCCATACTCCCAGGTATTTGAATTTAGGACAAATTCCAACTTCTCGCAAGAATTGTAGTAATCTCACGGCACAGGATCTGACAGGGCTGAATTTACCATTTAGGCAGAGGGAGAAAAGAGCATTGCTTTTGTTTTCTTGGCGTTAAGTAATAGTTTTATTTAGGAGTTGGTGTTACAGCAGGTTGAACTCAGATTGAAGGTCATTACAAGCAGATTGTAATGACAGGCGGCTTACGTGAAGAACTGTGTCATCTGCAAACAGATGAATGTTGGCCTTAGTTATGCTTTCATCAATATTGTTGATGTATATTGCAAATAAGATCGGTCCTAAGATAGAACCCTGGGGAACACCTCTTAGGAGAGGTTTGAGAGTTGAGAGATCTCCTTCCGCTTTCACCTGCTGGAAACGATCAGAGAGGTAGTTGTTGAACCACTGTAAAGATAATGGGTCAGCACCTAGTGAGGTCAGGAAGAGAGTAGCAGAGAATGGTCGAAGCGTTGAAGGCCTTGCTCAGGTCCAAGAATATGGCGCAGGTGTAATTCCTGTTGTCTAGCTCTCTTTGCCAGTCATTAGTCACTTGGCAAGTGCTGTGATGGTGCTATGTTTAGCTCTAAACCCTGATTGGACTGGATTAAGCAGGTTATTAGCTTCTAGATACTGCCTCAGCTGGTTACTTATGACTTTTTCCAGTAATTTTGACAAGACCGGAGAATCGAAATTGGTCTGTAATTATTTAGATCACAGGATTTCTGGACTTGAACAGAAGTGCGATGTGTGCTATTTTCCATATTGAAGGACTAGATCCTTGAGTTAATGATAGGTTAAATAAATGGGTTATAGGGCACGGCTAACACATGGATGGCCACCTAAAAAATATGGTCGAGGTATCCGCACCAGCACTTTTTACATCCAGTTTTAGCAATAGGTCTTCAACTTCTTTCAGAGAAGTAGGATGCAAGGAGAAGACTGAATCGGTGACGCTAGGATCTGCACTTTGATTATCCACCTGAGAGCGGATCAAATTCGCATGGGAATTGTCAAGGCTGCTTCTGCAGTCGCAAAGTGATTACTGAAGGCATCCAGAACTTCAAATCTGTCACTAATGGTATTATTGTTTACGGAGATTTCATCAGGTAGTGAGCCACCGACGTGTGACCAGACAAGTCCTTGACGTTTTCCAAACTTTTGTAGGATTTTTGAGGCAGAGAGAAATTCAGAATGACAGTATGCAGCTTTTGTATCTCTAACCATTCTAGTACATGATCATTCTCAAAAGTGCCACCAGTCGTGACTCATCGTCTGCAAATTTGCACTGGCCTGCTAGCATTCGGCATAAAAAAAAAAATAGAATTTTACTGACCTGGCACCATGGCCTCCCACTCTTCCTCAGACCGTCGGCTGGGCTCTGTGATAGTGAGTCTTGAGTGTGTTGCTCTCTCTCTCTTTTTGGTGTGGGGTGAGTGAGTGGGTGATGGGTGTTGGTAGTAGGGATTGAGACTTTTAGTGGGTCTTTGGGGAGATTCAGAACAAAGATCATGTGCTCAGTGGCCTCAGCCACTTCCAGTCGGATGCTGTCTCGAAACAAACAGGCAAGCCAAATCCAGCCTGTGGAATGTGGCAGGAGGCAGCGTGTAATCTCTCCAGAAGAATCACGGGTATCAGAAGCCAGACCCACTGCAGTACAACTGTACACTGCCATGGTATACAAAAAGTTTACCTATATCCTAGAAGCTATTTGGATCTAGAAGAAGAAGAATCAGAATTATATAGTGCTTTTCATACACAGTGTATCCCAAAGCGCTTTACAAGCAATGCTAGACTGGTAGTGAAGTGACTGAATGTGTGGTGGCAGCCATATTGTACATCATCACCACACAGCCTGAATAATTGCATAAACCAGTTTATGGAAAGGGAATGTTGGCCAGGACACCAGGAATGTTCCTGCTCTTTGCGAATAGTGCCCTGGGTTCTTTTACCTCCACCTGGACACCCACCAGGATGGGTAGAAGGGACTCGGTTTAACGCTCCCATCCGGGATGATGGCACACCCCAGCAGTACAGCATACCCCAATACTGCACTCGGATGCCAGCGCTTTAGGTGCAAGTTCAATCCTGGTGTGGAACAAGAAACCACAACCTTCTGGTCCAGAGGCGGATGTGCTACCAACAGAGCCACGCTGACTACAGTTACAGGTCAGCTACAAACATGGGGCTTGCAATTACCTATATATCTCCCACATCCCTAAAGGGTTTTTGCTTCGAGTTGCCCACTGCAGCAGGTCTTTATAGCCTCAAAGGTTTCTTTTTTCTGTCAGCTGCATTCTCTGTGGCTCTCCACAGCCACAATGAGCTTTTTCTTTCAGCTGCCCATGGTAGTAGGTCTCCACAGCCCTGAAGGGCTTTTTCTTGACATTGCTCAAAATAGGGGATTCCACAGCCCTGAAGGGCTTTTTTCTTTCAGCTGCTCACTGGCACTGGGGTCTTCTGCCCACCCTCAAATACAGGCAGCACAGGTTCTTTTAATTCCCACTGGCAGCACTGAAGTCTCCTGCCTGCCCCCAATAATTGCAGTGTGGATTATTTTTCTTTACTTCGCAGTGGCACTAAGGTCTCCTGTCCACCTCCAAAAATACAGGCAATACCAGTTCTGCTCTGAATATGACAGTAAGCGAACACCAGACTGCTGATTGCGGTTATAGGGGCCCTGTGTTTTACCTCTGACCTGCAAAGTCTAAGGCCGACTCTGATACCCCCCTCAACCTTAATACATCTAACCAAGCCCTCAGAGATTGGGCACTTTCCTCCATCTCATGCCATTATTCTGGAATCTGGCATCCTCCTGAACACACTACCACAGGATGGTTTACTGTGTCTACAAGCTCTGCCCCCACACACACACATATCTTGCCTAGGATGTTCAGCACCTTTGGCCTGATCTCTCTGCCATATCTTATCTCAGTGCCCACTGACATAGATGAAACCTTTCTTCCACTCTAAATTCACATCCATCTGGGATGGTCATACCCTCTCCCCAGAGGTCTTGTGTTCAAGTTCCCACCTTACCTGGACATCTTCAGATTTTGTTTGCCTAAGCGCCTGTGACTCTGTGTGGTACTTGCATAAAGTCACCAGCTCCCCAGAGAACATGTTGTGGTATTAGGAAAACAAGGTGCTGCATCAGCGTATGGGCTGAAAACAAAATAATATTACATGCATGCTAGTTAGAATCAATGTTTCTTCAGGAATTACCTGAAAGAGAAACTAACTTTGCTTATTTACCATTTAGACAATTTCTGAGGAAAACCTATGATTGAAATGTTGATTCTAACTCTATTTTAGATTTTCAGTGTGCAATTAAAATTGAAGAAAACACTGGTCACCACACAAAGTGCAGTAACTGCTGCAGAAATGTCAATTAGACTTAGGAGGCAGTATAGCACAGTGGTCTAAGGCTCTGAGCTGCAAATCTGGTGACATCCAGCAGACCAAACCTGGGTTTAAATCCCACAGCTTCCACTTGCATACTGTGTGACCCTGAGCAAGTCACTTATTTATTTATTTAGTTAAACATCAGTTTAGAAACCTTTGAGCCAGAGGCTCATTTACAAAGGTACCTCGTCACAAAGAGGACATCAGAACAGTAGTACAAGGACACAGTACTTACAAACAAAAAGTTACAGTTCAATTACAATTTTGTTTCAATAGAATACAATCTCCAACGAAGCAAAAGATAGCAAAAGGTGCAAAACTTATGGTCAGGGAGAGCTGGTGGGAGTAGAAGGAGGGAGATGGGGAGGAGGAATTAGTAGGGAAAGGAAGGGGGGACGCTCAGTGAGCATTGTCAAACAGAGTATATATTTTTTTTTTACACTAGGCTAGCGGCAGTTGCATTTCGAGAGCTAAGCAGGAAGTTTCTGAGCCTGGGCTTAAAGCAAGCTAAGGTTAGTGAGTTTGAGACACTGGCAGGGAGGAGTTATACCAGTGGGGCGCCACGGTAGGGAATGCCCTCTGACCTTGAGAGGTCCTGGCTCTCGGAATAACTGGTGGCTCTTGGCGAATATGGCGTGATCAGAGTCGGTGCAGTATGGCGAATGGAGTTGGATAGGCCTATGGGGGATAGGCCACTAGGGCTTTAAAGGTGAGCTGGCATGTCTGATACATGAGTCGCTCTTCCAGGTTGAGTAGGGTAGCTAGGGTGTACAGCTCACAAGTGTGAGTGAGTCTGGGAGCACCAGTGATAAGTCTGCAGGCCTTATTAACTGTGAGGCGAACCTTGTTGAGGGCAGTCTGATCTGCTGAGCCATAGACGGAAGGCCATAGTCAATGAGAGACATGACAGAGGAGGTGACAGCCAGGCGGAGGCATCAGGATGGAGGCATTTCTTGTGCGGTAAAGAATGCCTAGCCGTGAGTTGGCGACAGAATTTAGGGCAGATATATGTCCATGGAATGAAAGTGCAGGGTCAAAGGTTATACCAAGATATTTATAGGACTGCACCTGGTCAATGACGAGATTAGGCGTGGAGTGGACAGCTAAGGGAAACTTGCTGTACTTATTTTGGGGTGGGAGAAGAGCATCGTTTTGTTTTCTTAAGGTTGATAAGTCGGTGCTCAGTGAACCAGGTAGCTGCAGAGTCAAAGACTAGTTGGAGGGAGTTCTGTAGCAGCATGGGGTCATTGTGGGAGGCAACGAGAACAGCATCATCAGCATAGAGAAGCATCTTACCCTACAACTGCTGGGTGGGAGTTAAGAAAGAGTGAGAATAGTAGGGGTCCAAGAATTGAGCCTCAGCACCCCAGAGCCGAATGGGCATGTTTCAGAGAGAGTACCGCTGACTTTCACACATTGGGAGCGGCGGAGAGATAGCTGGTGCACCAGGAACAGGTCCTGAGGCAAGCCTATTAGGTCGAGGTGGAGAGCAAAGAGGATGCAAACGGTATCGAATGCTTTAGACAGGTCAATGAATATAGCACCAGCCAGGGCACCAGAGTCCAAGGAGGCATGGAGGAAGTTGGAAAATTCCAGGAGTGCTGTATTGGTACTATGACCTGCTCTGAACCCGTGTTGTTCAGGGCAGAGAACATTTACTTACAGAGGTAGTCAGAGACTTGGGACGCCACAATTTCTAACGCCTTAGAGAGGGGAGAGGATTGAGATGGGTCGGTAGTTACCCGGAAGAGTCCTGTCACCACCTTTATGGACAGGAGTAACTGTGGCAATCTTCCAGGCAGAGAGGAATTGTCCGAGACAGAGTGATGTGTTGAAAATGCACGTAATAGGTAAGAGGACTGATCCAGGACCTGACGTAAAAGGCAGGGATCAAGTGAGTCATTACCGATGGTGTTACCTTTAGGCTTTTAGCAAGTAAGGCCTAGCTTCTTGCATGGTGACACGATGCAGGTGGAAAGAGAGGCGGGCAATGGGTGGTGGTACAGATGGAGGAGGTGGACTGAAAAAGTTACCAGGAAGTACTGAGCTAAGGTCGGTAAAGGAGTTATTGAGGTGGGTGGCAATGAGGGCAGGGTCAGAGGAGACGGTACCATTGATGTTGAGAAGAGAAGGAGAGGGGACTGGGAGTGACCATTCAGTTGCTTGATGTTGTCCCAGAAGCACCTGGGGTTCCCCAGGAGGAGGTAAGAGAGCTTGGTAGTATTCCGCCTTTGCTTTGCAGATGGCCCAGGTGCATAGTTGCAGGCGGCAGCATAGGACTGCCTGTCAGCTGAGCGGCCAGTAGCAACAACAAGGTGCCAAGATTGTCGCGTTGCTTAAGTTGCCACAGTAGGGCAGGGGTGATCCAAGGGGCATGTTTCACTTTGACCTCCTAGCAGTTATGGAGCAAAGATATCACAGGCAAAGTTGAAAGTGCTACAAAGAAGGCCAGGGCCAAGTCAATGTTGTTGCCCTTGTCAGAGGGGACCAATCAGTGTGGGCAAGGAAGCGCTTAAGGCCTATGAGTCCTCCAGGCCTAAGCCGCCTCGAGAGGTGGTTTTGACCGGGATGAGGGCCGAGGGTTTCCCAGTTGAAAAGCACAGGGAGTGGTCACTGAGGCAGTCAGGAGGATTTGGATGTTGTGGATGCGGATTGGCCTGTTGGTGAGGACCACATCCAGGAGGGTGCTTGTCCCCCCAGGGTTTATTCTAGTAGGCTGTGTGACCAGTTGAGTTAGGTCAATTGAATCGAAAGCCTCACGGTGGGAGGAGGAGGACGAGGGCAGAGCCAGTTTAACCTCCTTGTGCTCCCAGGTCGTTCCTGTAAAAAGCTTTCAGCTTAGTGTGCTATACCTGGTTAAACAACTAAATACAAAAAAAAAATTAGGGCTTTCAGCAGTAAAATAAATATTTTAATTACCTGTGAGTTTATTTTAGTGTAAAGGACCATGCCAGCAAGGCGTGCTGCAGCCATCTCACACACACCAGGCGGCTTCCTGGCGTAGGTTACGCCAATAAGTGCTACCAACTCTGCAGTTAGGGTGGTAGCACTTATTTGCATAACCCATGCACAAGAAGCCACCTTTAATCAGAGCTGGGGCTTACTCTTTTCTGTTACATACACCTCTGCAATTCACGACCTTACCCATCTGGCTAAGGTGGCCTTTGGTGCCTTTTGACCATACCTTGCTGCTCCAAACAGAACAAAGAAACTTTCCGACTTCCTGAATTCTTCCATTTAAATGTCTTGACCACCCTGCATAAATCTAACTCATGAAATTATTTTTCTTTTGGATTTGCTGGCTTTGGGCAGAAAGTCAGAAGACACTGCCTGAGACACATGGAAGTCTGCGGAACTGTGGGAATAAAGGACAGGACTGTCTTCATCACTAAACAAAAACAGAAACCATGCACGCTCTGCAGTCAGCAGCTGAGTGCAGAGACAGGTGCCAACCCCACACTGGAGCCAAGCCAAAACAAACACTCTGCACACAGGCCTCCTGAGGAAGCTCAAAGCGCGAGCCAAGGAGTTAGTGGTGTGGAGGGTCAACTTTGTGAACCTGGCAATTCCTGCAGTAAAGTGTTTGAAGAGCTACAGTAATTCATCTGCAATTTCTTTGGATAACAGGAGTGTAGAGTGTTTGTTTTTGTCTGCCTTCATCATTACCTTGTCCTTATGCATTATACAATA
Organism: Neoceratodus forsteri; assembly: GCA_016271365.2. NCBI lineage: Eukaryota > Metazoa > Chordata > Ceratodontiformes > Ceratodontidae > Neoceratodus > Neoceratodus forsteri. The sequence continues at coordinate 612,049,620 of CM028132.1, forward strand.
GGGATCCCTATGCAAAAGAACCTAAAGTTCACCAATCCTCCTGACCAAGCAAATCGCGATCAGGAACGCTTTATAAGAATTTGCAACGGAACTGCAGAAAAGGGTTTGAATAGAGCCTGCACAAGGCATAAAACATCACATTTAAGTCCCACAGGAGAACCAAGGACCAAAACATGTGATGGATGGTTCTGAGAAAATTAATGACATCCACTGGTCCCTATGGAGGTTCCCACGGATTGCCCAAGCACTGCATCACAGGTGGACACCTGACCTCAAGAGTGCTCAACACTAGACCGTTGTCCACTCCGCCTTTAAAACATTTATGCTCTGCAGTACCGTAGCCTTGGTGGGCCTAATGCCCTGGGCTCTAGTCAAACCCAGTTCTACACTCTTGTCTTAAGCTGCCAAATGAGATATTTTTAGAGACAATCAGGGATGTCTTGCCACCCTTTCAGAGAACTCCTGCTTCAAGAGCATTCTCCTGTCAGGAGCCAGGCTGCTAACCACATGGCCTCTGGGTTTGGATGCAGAACTGTGCCCTGACCAAGCAGGTCACAGCAAAAGTGGAAATCGAAATTGCACTGCACTGCTAGACTGACCAGATCTAAGAACCAGTGTCTTTCTGGTCACTCTGGGGCTATCAGAAGAAAACTTCCTTTGATCACTGAATCTTTAGTAGTACCCTGGGCAACAAGAGCAGTGGCAGGAACAGATACAAGTCCAACTGCTGAAACAGGGCATCCACCACTTCAGCCCACAGGCACCAAAACTAGGTTGAAGAACCTTGAAACCTGAGACTTTTCCTTTGACGTGAGCATATCAATCTAAATGCTGCCTGTACGTTCTGTACAGCAGATTACACCTCAGGTTCAGTGAACACTCCCCTCAGTGAACTCACTCATGACTTAGGTAATCGGCCTGAATATTTAGTTTCTCTGCAAAGGAACCACTGTCAGAGACAATAAAGTGGTCACCTATAGAAGCACCTTGGTCACTTCTTTCAGAATCCTTTTGCTTCTTGTGTCTCCTTAAGTGTTTATGTTTGTCATGGTGACAAGCGTTGTCCAATCTCACCTTCAATGCCTGGAACCGAACTAAGTCCTGGAAGTGCGTCAAGGTTGGATAAACTGCCCTCAGCATTGATTTGGAGACACTGTTCCTGAAGACTAGACTCCCTGCAATGGAAGTTGGTGCAGAGCCCTCCCCTTTAGCCTGACAGGCTGGCATCGGTGGTCAAAATCAGCTCTGAAGCCGCTCAAGTAAAGTCCACCTGAGAAAATGTTAGACATTCTCCCACCACACAGCGATTGCAATACTGGACTGGATAATGGAATCGGAGCCTGGTAGTCCTCTGAGTCAGAGACCACAGCAAAAGTAGCCTGTTTTGGAGCGGTCTCATGTTAAATCTGCCCACAGTACCAGTTCTATCCTGCTGTCAGCAGGCTCAAAACTTGGGGCACCTTGTGAGCAGAAACTACGATCTGGGATCTCAGCCAATGAATCTTCAGAGCCAGATTGTCCTTCCTGGCTGAAGACAGTGTAACCCCCGGTAAGAAGAGACCCAGAGACCCTACAGTGGGTTAGCTGGAAGTACTTTGTCCCTTTAAGGTCCCAAACCCATAATGGGTTAATTTTCCTTTCCTCCTGGGGAGCTGGTCAGCCACTGGCTGGGAGCACCTTTGGACGGCAGGTCTTGTCTGGACCACGAAGAAGAGCGTGGCTGAAGGAGTCTCAGTTTGAAGGAGGAAGCGGGCCGACTGACCGCTTTTGAGAGTCAGACTGTTCCACTGGAAGAAGGCTTGAAAGAGACTGATTGAGGATGTGGCAGAGGCCATTGTTTGTAAGACCCCTTTGGGAGATGCGCTGACCATGTGGAAGGAGAGGTTATCTGCCTCTAGCTTCCATGGGAATCGAACCTGAGGGAAGAGAGAAGGGACTTCACATCCAAGGTGTGAAGCTCCACTGTTACTAAGCCTCCGGGAGTTATGGAGGCACAGGATAAAATGTGGCAGCTGCAATAATTTGGACCTTTGGACCCTCACCCATAAGGGCCAGTTCTGGGGTGAGGCAGAGGGTTGGATCTATGTGGCACTGCGGACCCCACGAAGATTCCTGCCCTCCTTGCCTGCTGCAAATTAGAGACCTCAGAGGCAGAACAATGTAATCTGGACTTGGGACTTCTTGGTCACGGGGTCAGTTCTTGGCCAAGGGTGGCAGGCGCTGCGCAGTGGCACCACGGACTCCTGGGATAGTGGCCTGCCCTTGCCCTCTAAATTGGGATGGTGAGAGGGAGATTAAAGGTTCATCTGCAAGGCATTAAGTAGAGCTTGAAGTAGGACTGCTCCTGGGTACCCATATTAAGAGAAGTGCGGATGCTCCGAAAGGACCATGCAGGGTTGCGGTCAGCCTTCAATGAGGGAATTGCAGTAGTCTGAGTTTGGGACTGCAGTCCAGAATTGAGAGTTGAAGCCAGTGAATTTGGAGACGTATATGGGATCCTGTCAAAGAGAGTAGAGCTCACTGAGGAAGCTGGGTTGAATTTGCAACCAGAGATTTACAATGCTGCCTGAAATGTTTAGCTAAAGTGCTAAAAGATCAAGTCTTTGATGCCTGGTACTTTGGGTCATTGAAATGACCATCACTGTGAACTATGGACACTGAATATATGGATTCATGGACAATGCCTGGACACTGAGCGGACCCCGGTCCATTGCCCTAGCGTTCCTCAATGGGATCGTGTGTTAGCCATTTAGAAGAATACTCCATGGATTAATCAAGTTCATTATTAGAGGTTCTTTTAACGTTTCCAACTGCCATTGGACTTTTAATGCCTGCCTTATTTATGCTGTGTTGCTAACTAAGTTGCCTTCTAGCCCAGCACCCGTGGAGAAAGCCAGCACCCAGATCCAAAGAACAAATGTAAGTACTGTAATCTTTAAAGTTTCTGTTGTGGTACCCTCCTCAAGAACATACCACCATCATACCCCTTGACACCGGGAAGATGGGGCTAAGTGGGGCTCGTCAGGATCAGAGGTGCCCTGTGGCAATAAACTGGCTCCATGGCAGTGGCTGGGTGAAGTTATGAACTGTTTTGGACTGTTGCTGTTGAGAGTTTGAATGAAAATGGCACTGGGAGCTGAGGAATTTTGCGCCTTGTTGGACCTGCAGAACGGACCTGCGGCTTGAATATATGAGGAGCATGTAAATGGAAGGAAAATCAACTATAACCTGTGTAGGAGATTGCATTATTGTGTAAGAAGGGGCGTGGCTGAAGACTGCTCACCGTTTGCTGGGGTGTGCCTGTTCAGAGGTGCTGTGTGTTCATTGAAGAGAGCCTCTGTTCTCAGTGCAAGTTTTCTTTTGTCAAAAATAAAGTATCTCCCATTACATTTTAGCCCATTTGGGTGACCTGTATCTGCGCACCTGGACTTTCCGTGGATTGTCTCTCAGTAAGTACTTTCATTCATTCTGCTGGACAGAAGCGAGAAGGCATAGTGCAAAGTTAAGCCAGATCGATTCTGGTGCACCGAGACTATGTAACACAGGTGGGATAGGAAAGATACGACAAGTGAGTGAGGACTGAAAAGTGACAATTTATTTACTCCACTGTTGTTTTAGGGTAAACCAGTTAAGGCCAATACCAGCATGGCAGAGAACCTGTCAGAAATGGACATTAAAGTGCCCATGAAGCTGTTCCAAGTGGCTGTGCAAGACAAAGAATTACTCACCACAGTAACCTTCTTTCTTCCAAGGAGTCCTTTAGCATCAGTAGCTTTAGCAGTTAGCTGGCTATGTGCAACTGCCCGGAGGTGTGCCTTTAGGAGAAATTTAAATGAGCTTAGGTGGTGAGCTGGTGAGAGCTGCTGAAGGCTTCAGAATTTTTCAAAGGAGAAGCGAGGGCACATGCGAAAAAGAATCAACAGGATTCAAAAACATACAAATGTCCACAAAAGTGAAAACAGAAACAATAACACAAGTTAAAAACTCATCAATAAGAAACCCCAGCTTTGGTAAGAGATGTGATAAAGAGCCCTTCTCCAACAGGTGAACTGGGGTGGAAGAGTGGAACTTACTGATTCTAAAGGATCCCTTGGAACAAATAAGATTATTGCGGTGAGTAATTTTTCTTCTTACCCCAGGAGTCCTTTAGCAACAGTAACTTTAGCAGACTACCGATCAGTACCAAGTGGAGGCAGTCAGAGAAAATACTAGGAAATAGGCTCTGCAGAACCACCCTGCCAAATCTGGCATCAAATCTGGTCTGCACATCCAAACTGTAGTGATTCACAAAGGTGAGTAAAGATTTCCAGGTGGCTGCTTTTCAGACATCCAGTAGTGGAATGTCCCTGCTGCTGCAGCGGAGGCTGCCACGTGCCTGGTGTAGTGGGCCCTGAGCCCCACTGAGGTTGGTGACCAGCTTCTTGTAGCAGAATTTAATAAAAAGACCTACCACAGAAACAGTTCTCTTGGTAGCTGGTCTTCTCCTGCCTACATACCCATAGGTGGGGAACACTTGAGAGGAAGAGCCTCTGGACTGTCTAATAAGCTCTTGGTAGTATAAGATAACCCTTTGACATCCAAGATGTGGAGCTTTGCTCACCAGGGTGGATTTCTCAGTAAAGAAGACAGTCAGTGTAATGGACTGGTCCAAATGGAACTCGAAACCACCTTTGCAGAAATTCCTATCTGTCCTGAGCCCAACTTTATCGTTGTGAGGAAAGATGTAAAGTGGCTCAGTGCACAGGGCCTGTAGCTCGAAAACCTGGCAAAGGAAACGGCTACCAGAAAGCCTGTCTTCCAAATTACAAACATGATGTGGGCCATGGACATAGGCTCGAAGGTGGCTTCATGAGCATGCCTATGCAAAGGTTAGGGCTCCAAGGAGGAACAGGCTCCTGGATTGGAGGTTGGAGGTGCAAGAGGCCTTTGAAAACAGTTTTAAATAGGGCGTGAGAAAAAGTGATTTTCTTTCCCATCTAAAGGTAGGCAGAAATTGCCACCAGGTGTAGCTTGAGGGAAGATGGTTTCAAGCCTGACACCTGTAGGAGTACCAGGCAATCTAGCAGCTGAGGATCTGAAACTGTATGGGATTTGACCTTTTTGCTCTTGCACCTTAGGGAAGATCTTTATATTTGGCTGCACAAGTCTTCTTAATATTTGTTTTTAACCACTCTCAGTAGCCTATGGACCTGTTAATAGTACTGTGTGGATGCAGACTCTTAACTGTTCCAGAACTAGGCCTTGAGATGAAAGGAGTGTATGCCTGGATACTGCACTCCTGTCTGAAGAAGGGTCAGCAGGGAGTGAATTAGAGGCAGGTGAATGGACTGCTGCAGGGCATTGAGAGAAGGACAGGGTACCAGGCTTGCTTGGCCAATCCGAGCCACTCAGGATGATACATGCAGGCTGTTGTATGACTTTCAGAAATACCCTGAGAATCAGGGGAAAAGGAGGAATGCATATAAGACCTCCCTGACCAGACCAGGATCAAGGCATCCAGAGGAGGCAATTCTGGGACTGGAGCCTGCAACAGAACTGAGGAAACTGGAAGCTGAGGGGAGAAGCAAACAGATTCACTTCTGGGTGCCCAACCGCCTGAACACCATGGATAGTACTTGTTTGTTCAGAGTCCATTAACTCTGGCCTTGACTGATGTGACTAGAGCATCTGCCAGAGTATTGTGTTTGTCTGGGAGGTGAATTGCTGAGGCTTGACTCCCAAGTAGAAGACAGAGACCAATTTTTATAGCACCTGCAAACAAACAGAGTACTCCTGATCTGGCCATTGCAGTAATGTCTGTTCAACTCTTAAGTCTGTCCTTTTATGGCAGGAGCAAATGCTTTGAGCTAGAAAGATTTCTCTGTGTTCCAAAAGAAATATGAGTAACTGTGACTGTTGGAGAGTCTAGGTGCCACTTACTGAAGCACTGTCCAGATGCGCTTGCCAGTGGAACTGCTCTGTCACAGTTTTCAGCTTTGAAAATTGTTGCTTTCTGAGACCAGCAAGCTACAAGGAGACTTGTGGGTGATTAATCCTGTATCTGAACCGTGGGACCACTACAGACACTGAAGCCAGTGTACCAATAGCCTGAGGAAATGTCAAAGTTACGTGATTTGCTCAGGACCACATCATATACTGAACCAGTAAGGGTTAATCATTCAAACCCAGTCAAGCGCTTGCTGGCTGGTCTGCTTGTCCCTGGATGAAGAAAATTGGCAATGAGAGATATCTTGAATTCTTGCTCATGAAGGAAGGCATATCCTTCCTGGATGCTGGGAGGGTTCCAGGTGAGACTTTGTTTAGATTTGCCGGGAACCCAGAGACTACAGAGAAAGCCCTGTAAGGGGAAAACAGGGACTCCTTCACCTGACAAGGAAAATTTGACAGGCTAATCGGCTACTTAGGTGTAGCTAGAGATGCCTAGATTCCTGAGGTGTGTTGCTACCACTGCCCAGCACTTTGTAAAATTCTTGGGGCTGAGGAAGGCTGAAGGGCCGCAGTGAGCCTGCCCTTGTGTGAGAACTCATTAAGGTATATGGAAAAAAGGGGCCTTTTTGAACCAGGAGGCTAGCCCGTCCCCTACTGTAAGGGCTGCATGAATAGCAATACAGTGACCATCCTGAATTTGGGCTTTAACAGAAAGATAGGAGCCGCCTCCCTAGTTGTCTCTTGTGTCAGGAATTACGTGAATAGAGGCCCTTTCTTCTTTTCATGGCCAGGGACCTTCTCCACCATTCATAAGCTAGAATGGTTTTACCTCCGGCTCAACAGTAACGCCTGTGTTGGGGATAGAGGCTTGGACACCTGGTTACACATGAGGTCTGCCCACACTAGCCAGGGCTTAGACTGTGAAGATGCTGGATGGGTAGAGGTGGCCACCTTGGGCCCCTTCTGCCCCTCCTCTGAAAACACCCCAGTACTGAGAGAAGGGGCTAGCTGGGAAAACCTCTGCCCCTAATGCCCTTGGGAGGAATTTCTGTGGGCAGGGGGCCTGTTGCAGTGAGATGTTCTGGAATCAAACAGTATGATTTGATTACAAGGAAAATCCATGACATTAAACTAGAAGTCTGAGGGTAGACCAGTAGTTCTAGGCCAGACAAAGCACCTCAGAGAAATGGCATGAGCCATGACTCTGAAGGCGGCATCCTTGTTGTCGCCCTGTGGAATTGGTACTAAATGGCTTCCACAGCAGGTCTGCCGTATCCACCGCTCATGCACCAAGAACCAGGACAGAGTTTCCACAGTGCCCTTTTTTTTTTTTTGATATTTGGCGAAAAGTCAAGTAGGTAAAAATTCTGACAAGCATCTGCAGGTAACTAAGAAATCCATTTTCTGGAGTCCTTATCCGTGGGGTAAGGAGGACAAGGAGACCAGCTTTCTTGCAAGCTGCCTGATGTACTGTTCACACATGGCTGGGATGTACAGACAGGCACTCAGTATTGTTAAACAATTGATATATTTAAGTATTTATTTATTAACATTTCCAGACCACTTGTAAACCCCTGCCACAGAAGTGGGGTTTGAAGCAGTTTCGTGGTATTTTTATTTACATATATTTTTCATTACAGATAGGTACAGTCAGACTTTTAGGAGCTGGAACCTTTCATCTCCCTATAATCTTTTCTTTATTGATCCTTATCCTCACCTTGGAAGGACTCCTGAGAAGGGAGGTCCAGGGAGTCCAATATGTTTTGGATACCGAAGGTATAGAGGAGAACCTCCTTGGATACACAGGGTTCTAGGCCCTCCACAGTCATGTCTGGGGCATAATAAAAATTCTATCATCTGTATCTCCCTCACAGTCTCTGGGGGCGAGAACTGTGGAAGAGGATAGCAGCCCCTGTAAGCAGGGGTATCATAAATTTATTTATCATTGACTATATCACCCTCACAGTCTCTAGGCGAGAACTGATTCCCAGTAAAGAAAGGATCCATCTTCTGTAGGGTCTGAAACAGTTGCCATGCTTTTTCCAATGTTGCACAGATGAAGTACTGTGCAGACTTTGCAAGTACTTTGTTTTTTCTGTATGCTTTAAGCTGCCTGTTGTCTTGCTATTGGCTTTCCCAGGAGCAATAGGAGCATTTATGTCAAGACGGAGTTTGTTTTAGCCACTTCATCGGCAGCTTGAGCAAGCTTCCTTCCTTCGTCACTTCTATTATTTTTTAAATGTGAGGAACTTCAGTTTTTGGAAGCTTTGTTTTTGGCTAGGATCTTGAGGGTTCCTCAGCACCTCCTTACTTGTTTATTATTAATACTTTTGGATGGCCCCTAGTCGGAAGCCTTTGATATGTCCTCAGCCATAATAATGAAAGGTTTGTCTACTATGTTTACCAATTTAAGCAAAGCAAACCAGTCCTCAACCTTACAAACTGAGTGCAGGTTTTGTGAAAACGCCACCGCCCGTCCCGCCCCAGTTAATTAGCTCTGTCTATTGCAAGTGCCTTTTTTGAGGGTTGCAGAACTGGGATCTATACCAGTGCCAATATTAATAGAAAACTCAGTAATACTGGTCAACTGCCGTGGTGGCTGCTGGACCCTTACGGACAGTTCTGCGACAGATGATACCTTAGGTCCAGTTTATGTATATATATAGAGAGTGTTCTCTTAATTTGCCAATCCTGAGAGAACCCCCCGCACTGTTAAGATCTGAATTCACTGGGGTGCCTCACGGTAAAACCCATGAGGTCTGAAGTAAAAACAGGGCAACTGTCCCTAACTCGATGGTTCCCACAAAAATTTGGTCAGAAAAGAGAGGAACCGTCGAAATTAAGCACCGAGATAAATTAAGCATTTAAAATGAACAATCGAGAAAAATAGTGCGGTTGTAAAAAATAAAAAATGAGTGCGACGCTAATGAATTTGTAAAACTTTCACTAGCACACTGTTAAAAAAACCACCCATCACTGCCACCTATATGCTCTAGGTCTCCCTCGCCTCACTCTAGGCGATAGCCCATGGCGCTAAACTAGTAGCTAAACACTGGTCAAATTCCTCCCACCTATCTCAGTTCCGCTTTATCAACCCAACCTCCCGCCTATTCTTTGCAGGGCTCTGACTCGAATCTATTACAAGTCCCTTTCATGCGCACTCTAAGGGCCAATCGGCTTCAATACAGACTGCCTGCACTCTGGAATAATCTCCCAGCAGCAATCAGGCAGTCCACCACCACACAAAGGTCATTGTCCAATCTTCTTCACGCCCACTTCCCAGTCTCCTGTAACTGCAACCTGCAGGTCAGACCCACTAAACTGAAGCACCCAAGTGACTTAACAAGTGCCCCAGGCATAAAATTTCCTACTCTTAGATGCCCATACCCCCTCTGTCCTCGCTCCCCATGGTCTCTGCTTAGTTATGTCTATGGACTCAGACCCCTATAGTATTATGCACTCATTCTTAAACTTGTAACTAATAAGTATGCACAAGTCCTGCCTGTAACATCTCATGGACCTGTGGCCTTACCCATTCTCCTTGATTGTACCTGATGTATGTAATTAGCCTGTTGTTCCAGATACATGCTTTTCTCTGCCTCTGTTCTTCATCACTGACTATGTACCAAATGTATTTCGTGTACTTTATGCTTTGTAACCCCAAGGTCGCATCTGGAAACGATCAAAGATGTATGTATTTCTCTGCCTCTGTTTCCTCATCAACACTGCCTATGTACCAATTGTATCTCGTGCACTTTATTGCTTTGTAACCCCAGGTCGCATCTGGAACGAGCGGATGTACCAGTATGCTTATCTGGTTAATCTCGTAATAAATAAATACATAAAAAGAAATATGAGGAAAACTTTACCCAGATAAGCACTAGGAGGCTGTCAACAAGGAAAGCTGAGAGACACCTCAGGGGCAATGTTGCTCAGTCCAGCAGAGAAAAATTCTGAAGCCATCAGCAGATCTCACTCAGCTCACTACCCTTCCTGTTTTCTGATTGGTTATGGCCCTAAGCTCATTTAAATTTCTCTTAAAGGCTCACCTCCAGGGCAGTTGCACCTAGTCAGTTAACTGCTAAAGTTACTGATGCTAAAGGACTCCTGAGGTAAGAATGTGGAGACATCAGTCCCTCTCCCCGGAAGTGTACATTGTGTAAATACAGGGCCCAGAGGTAGAGCACATCCCAGTGTGTGCGTGGTGCTGTGATGTAGGGCAGTGAGCCCATGGCCTGTTATTTCCCTTTGCCTCCAGAGGTGAGAGAGCTCGTCTACTCCAACTGCTAAATTAGAGAAGGCATTTGCAGAAGGATGGGAGAGGCTCCTGGGGCCTGCACTCCACAGGGAAGGAGCAGAGACTGCAGCAATTTCTGAAAAATTGGAGCCTGACCCCCAAGCCTGTGCAGCACCAGAAAAAACATGTAGGTTATGGTCATATTTCCTCTATCCTCAAGGTGGTGCCATCCCCAAAGTTGCTGACACTCGAGGACTTAAGTGCTCACACATCTGGGGGTAAGGGAACAGCTGCTGTAACCTGAAACCTCAGCCATCCATCAGTCTGCCTCCTTGGGTGCGCTGCCTGCAGCCTCTCCAGCCAGCACCCAGTCAAGCCCTTCACCAGTGATGACAGAATCTGCCCCCACCAACAACAAGGAGCTAGCTCTTAAAGAAGATAAACCTGAGGTAGAGGTGGAGGCCGTGTGGGAGGAGGGAGTCAGTCCAAAGATACCCTATGGACTGGTACTCTGAGGACCTTTCATTGCCTGGGGACCCTCCACTGGATGTGACCCCGGAATCAGGCCCCATATTGGGACTCTTAGAAGGGAGTTAGAGAGAGATCACCAAGAATGACAATACCAGGAGGGAAAGTGGCTGCCTCAGGAAAAGCACCTTAGACAACTGTATGGAGCATACCAGAGTGGTCCCTGGCCGAGAGAATAGTCCGGAGACAAATAAAACAGGACTACCTCAGTACGAATATCCGTATCTGCCAGAGCAGATCTGGGATGTCAAAGAGCTGAAAAGAAAGGAATGGGTGTATAGGGCCACACTGCAGAAGATCTACCAAAGGCACAGCCTTGATGCCTACAGCTCCACTTTGGCATTGCACGAGGCTCAGAGGGTCATGAAGCAGATTTGTAACAGTGCCTATGAAGGACTAACCCCTATGAAACATGTTTTGATACAGGATTTGGATGGAGCCTCAGCCAGGTACAGTGAGGAAGCCACGGACTTGTTTGGATGTCCCTGCACCAAGCCAGATGCCCAGTACTATTTTGCCTACCGTTAAGAAGCATGGTGTAAACGACTGAGAGGCATGGAGCATCCAGAGTTGCTGTTTGCTGAGCCACCCACCACAGATCTGCAGATGAGTGAGACAATTCTTTTTGTTGTTTGATACAGTGGACAAGCCCACTGACTGCGGACATAATTAATACTGTTGCTTTATACTTTGAAACTTGCATTTACTCCCATGGTATGAGTAGAAAGACAGTTAGAGCTTTGCTGTTTAATAAGAAAATGTATTAAAGATTTGCTGTTTAATAATGCTTGCCTGTTAAAGGGAAAAACAGAATAAATATTTGCATTACGGTTATATTAACTCCGAGTCCCATTAGGCCAGTAGTGTTGTTTTAAACATACTCATTCTAATCGTGGGGAAAGTGGCCAATCATGTGGAAATGTATCAGGCAAAATTTTGTTCTTGGGCAGTCAAAGGAGTGAGGAAGTACAGCTAGGCAGCTAGTAACAGCAGGATCCCGGTAGGCAGAGTTTTGGTTTAGCATTGGTTAGACCTGGGGCCACTCATCGGGTGCTTGGGCAATCTGTTCTGAGGGTCCAGGAGGGTGGGCAGCCAAGGGAGCGTGAATTAATTTGGTGCATCTAGCTCAAGGGTCCCTGTTCTTATGCAGTGTGAGTTTTGCCATCTTTGTGGTGAGACAGCCATGAGCCTCTAGGAACAGGCAGGAGGAAAGCATGCATACCATTTTTGCCACTGGACTAGGAGGGGTGCCTGGCAGACGCCTCTGGATGCTTACCAAGCTTGAGCTTTAAAAGGGAGGAAGAGATTATGCCTCCTTGTAGGACGAGAACCTACATTAGGTTATCTGGAAGTACTTTGTCCCTTTAAGGTTCCTGGGCTTAAAACCCATAACAGGTTAATTTTCCTTCCCTCTAGGGGAGCTGGTCAATCTGGCTAGGAGCACCTCAGGAGGGTGGGTCTTGTTTAGACTGCTAAGAGCATGGGCTAAATGAGTCTCTGTCTGAAAGGGAGCAGGGCCAACTGCCCGCTTCTGAGAGTTGGTCTGTTTTGCTGGAAGGAGGTTTGACCAAGACAGATCAAAGACGTGCAGCAGCAGTTATTTGTAAGACCTCTTTGGGGGTGTGCTGACCATTTGAAAGGAGGGGAGGTTATCTATCTCTAGCCATCATGAGAATCGAATCTGAGGAGAGGAGAAAAGGACTTCACATCCAAGGTGGGAAGAATCACTATTACTAAGCCTCTGAGAGTTATGGAGGCACAGGACAAAATGTGGTTGCTGGAATAATTTGGACCTTGGGACCCTCACCCAGAAGGGTCAGTTCTGGGGTGTGGGTGGGGATTGGATCTATATGGCACTGCGAACCCCACAGAGATTCCTGCCCCTCCTTGCCGCTGCAAATTAGAGCCCTCAGGGCTGAAGAATGTAATTTGAACTTGGGATTTCTTGGTCACAGGGTCAGTTCTGGCCAAGGGGTGGTAGGCACTGTCTAGTGGCACCATGGACCCCTAGGGATAGTGGCCTGCCCTTGCCCTCTAAACTGAAATGATGAAGAGGAGATTGAAAGGTTCAGCTGCAAAGCATTAGGCAGAGTTTGAAGCAGGACTGCTCCCTGGGTCCATATCACCCATATTAAGAAAGTGGGATGCTGCAAAAGGACCTGCAGGTTGCAGTCAGTCTCCAGTGAGGAGACTGCAGTAATGTAAGTTTGGGACTGAAGTCCAGAATCAAGAGTTAAGGCCAGTGAATTTGGAGATGTATATGGGATCCTGCTGAAGAGAGTAGAGATTTGCAAACAAAGATGTACAATGCTGCCTGAAATGTTTAGCTAAAGTGCTAGAAAAGATCAAGTCTATGAGGCCTGCTATTACGGGTCGCTGAAATTCCCACCATTGTGGACTTTGGACACTGAATATATGGGCTCCTAGGAAATGCCTGGACACTCATGTAGCAGACCCCCTGTTCATTGCCCTAGCTTTCTCACTGGGATCGTGTGTTGCCAATTTAGAAGAATACTCATGGAGTAATCAAGTTTATTATTAGAGGATCTTTGATGTTTCCAATTGCCATTGAACTTTTAATGCCTGCCTTGTTAATGCTGTGTTGCTAACCATGTCACCTCCTAGCTCAGTGTCTGTGGAGGAAGCCAGTGCACCACAACTGAAGAACAAACGTAAGTCATCTTTGAGGTTTTTACTGTGGTATCCCTCCCACGAACATACCACCATGATACCCCTAGACACTGGGAGGTGGGGCTACAACAGGAATATACTCTGCTCGGACATCTGGAACACCGCTCCCAGGTGCTCCAATCTCTGTGATGGCATCAGGGAGGTTTTCTGATTGTGGATTTTCCAGCCGCACATCTCCAGGACTTACACTGAAACATAGAATGTAACAGCAGAAGATAAGGACTGCTTGGCCCATTTTCCCTACCTACTGTTACACGCAGACCCTACTTGATCTCTGGCTTCCCCCCTTTCCCTTACCACTAAGTTCCCTTATGCCTGTCTTCAGTGCAGAGCTAGAGGGGGCGGGGGGATGTCGCCCTCCTGGCTACCCCAGTGTGAGTAGTGGTGCCCCACCACCTTCATTATTGAATGTTTAGTACCCACTGTGGAGCCCATGATTGACTGAATGGTCTCCCCGGCCCCAAATGCTCCCAAACCTGGCTCCGCTACTACCTGTCTTATGTATTCTTGAATCCGTTACCATTTTTGCCCTCACCACCTCTGCTAGGAGGCTGTTCCAGGCTTCCACTACTCCTTCGTGAAGAAGTACTTCCTCTACTTCCCTCACATCTCCCCTGAGTTGCCTCCTCCAGCTTCATAGCATGTCCCCTTGTTCTTGAGCATCTTTTTTTCTGAAAAAGTGTATCTATCTGAACCTTATTATAATATACTCGTGAGGTATTTGAAAGTCTCAGTCATATCCCCCTTCCTCCAGGGTGTGCATATTGAGGTCCTTTATCATAGAATCATAGAACATGACAGCAGAACAAGATCCCAAGATCCATCCAGTCTGCCCTTACCTCCCTTGACATATTTGAAGGTCTCTATCATGTCCTCTCTCCCTTCTGGTCTCCAGGGTGTATAGCCCCAGCTTGCAGCGTCTCTGTTCATATGGTTTGCCCTTCATCCCTAACACTATCTTGGTCGCTCTTGCTGAACCCTTTTAATCTGGTCTATGTCCTTGCACATAGTGGAGTCCAGAACTGGACTCCGACTCCAGGTGCGGTCTCACCATAGCTTGGTACAGAAACCTAGGACTTCTCTCCTCCTCCTTTAGTCTCTACTTATAGGACTTTTTGTTATTATTTCTATTTCTGCTCCTTGTCGGCCACCCATTTATCTCGACCGACCCCCCAAGCCCCATCCCCAGGGAATAGCCACGCCTACCTTATGCCCAGCCTGGGAGCGAAGCCTGTGGGGAGTCAGTCATCATCCTGCTGCTGCCGGTGTTTTCTGCCTCCGGTTATCACCCAGGAGCCCCAGGAGTAGGAGCGCATGCTCGTGGAGGCGCTGTGCGCCCTACAGCCCCGATACGGCTCCTCTCCCCACCCCATGGCCTAACGCCTGCCCCTCTAAGCCCGTGCCAGTCCTAGCCTCCACTAGGGATCACCATCGCCAAGAGGTGCAATATCCTCCTCGGGAGGGAGAGCCTGCTTGCTGGCAGCTCAATCCAGCTCCGCCTCCCCTGCTGCCGACTTTCCTGACGACCCGAGCTTGTTCCCAAACCCGGTCGCCGCATGCCACGCGTAAGCCGCCAGCCTCAGCCCTCAGTGCCACCGGGCCAGCCCGGCCCAGCGGCTCAGCCTCAGCGCCACCGGGCCGCCACTTATAGGACTTTTGATGCAAACCCTGCACCATTTTAGTTGCCCTCTTCTGGACTGCCTCTACTCTGTCCATGTCAATCCAAACGTGTGGTCTCCAGAACCTGACACAGTACTCTAGGTGACGTCTCACCAGTGATCTATACAGCGGTAACACCACCTCTCTCTTTCTGCTGGTGATACCTCTCTCTATGCACCCTACATTCCATTAGCTCTCCCACTGCTTTGTCACACTGTTTGGCCACCTTTAGGCCATCAGATATGATTACCCCCAGGTCTCTTTCCTGTTTGGTGGTTGTTTATACTACACCCCATTTTGTATTCCACCCCGAGTTTCTGTGCCCCAAGTGCATGATTTTGCACTTCTTTGCACTGAAACTTAGCTACCACACCATTGACCACTCTTCTAGCTTTCTTAGATCTCTAATAATTTTTCCACACACCCTGGAGTGTCTACCCTACTGCAGATTTTAGTGTCATCATCAAAAGGCATGCCTTCCTTCTAGCCCATCTGCAATGTCGCTAATAAAGACATTGAAGAGGACCAGTCCCAGTAGTGATCCCTGTGATACCTTGTTGGTCACCCTCCTTCCTTGGAGGAACTGCATTTACCACTACCCTCTGTCTCCTGTCCTAATCAATTCCTTAGCCAGTTTACCACCTTTGACCCACTCCTAGGCTGCCCAGCTTGTTTAAGAGCCTCCTATGTGGACCAGTGTTGAAGGTCTTACTGAAAACTAGGCAGGCCACATCTACCGCTTCCACCCTGATCTAATTCCCTGGTCATTTAATCAAAGAAATCAATCAGATTTGTTTGACATGACCTCCCTAGTGAATCCATGCAGCTTCAGATCTTGTAGGCCACTGGATTCAAGATATTCCACAATCCTTTCCTTCAGTAATGAGTCCATTAATTTCCCCACCACCAAGGCGTGACCAACAACCAACCGTATCAGACACTCTTTCATTGAGCTCCACACACAACAGCTATTTTTGATTATCTGGCCAGAGATAAAATCTCTATTTTTTAGAAAAGTCAGTTATTCTTGCCATAACATTGGAGCAATATACTGTATACTGTACTTATCTGATATATATATATATATACACATATATATATATATATATATTTATAAAATGGGTAGGGAAATTTATTGAACTTATTGGCTCCTGAGCATCACATGACCGCGTATATCAGGCGCGCACCGCATCACCTGCACTTTTACCCCAAAACAATTTTGACATTTTATAAGATAGATATACCACTCTGAGGTGTGCGGTGGCGCTCTGATATCTCATCGCCTTGGGCGGTTGGCCTTTTCGGCCTTGCGGCCTTTGCGCATAACCCACACCAAGGCGTACGTGATATCAGAGCGCCGACAGCACACCTCAGAGTGGTATATCTATTACATATATGTATATATTTTCTCACCGCAGACCAGGCACTCCCTTAGAGGGTACATTCTACGGCCACCATGGGTCCTACGGGTCCTGGAATTTTCCATTTTCTCCCGCACTCACATCTGTCCAATGGGCAGGCAGGCCGCCTCCACCTCCGTGGAGGCAGCCAATCGTCCCATATGTGGGCCAGACCCTTGTGTTGTTGTGGTGCATGTGCCAACACCAGCCAATGCTAGGTGTCGGCTGACAGCGTGCAGCGCAAATCCCCCACCCTGAGGAAGGACAGCAGTCCTCCAGATGCTCAATCCTTCCTCCCCGGCCAACCCTCAAGCTACCAAAGTCCATTTCCGAACCGGGTCACCAGCATGGCATGAGGTAAGGCATCCGGTGCTTCAACCTTCAGCGCCACTGGACCGCTATACTTACCTGATTTGGGTGGATTTCTGTGGGAGGAATGGGGGAACCCAAGGCTACACAGCTACAGGGCAGCAACATGGCGCAGAAGAGCTGTTGACCAGAGCAGTTTTAAAGGCAGTGAAAGAACTCAAGGCCTTTATAAAGAATTAGGTTAAAAAGTCGATGGCTTTACTGTGAGAGTTACTACTTTGGAAACGAAGCTGGATCTGGCAGCTTCCGACTCTATGCAAGCTAAGTCCTTGGCAGAGAAAGCAGTGTCTGCTACAGTGGGCCTAGTGCAAGAAAATAAACTACTGAGTCTCCGGCTTGAGCATCTTCAAAATGGAGCCAGTTTGGCTACTGTCCGTCTTTTGGGGTACCAGAGAAGGCAGAAGGATCGGATTTGATGGCCTTTGTAACCCACACTTTGGCTACTACATTGGCTTCCAACAAGAAGGCACCATCATTAGAGTTTATCGGATTAATCCACGCAGGTGACCTGCACAGGAGGGGATGCCAGGGACATCTTAACAGTGACATTGGGACCTACTGTGCACGAGCTTATTCTGCAGACAACAAAGGAAAATGGGAAATCATATCTTAAGGATGGTACTAGGATTTTTTACTTTCCTGATCTCGTTCACGCACCAGGCAGAGGAGGAAAACCTTTGACGAGTAAGGGCTGAGTTGAAACAGTTGGGAACCTTTGCATGCCCTCCTATATCCTGCAAAATTAAGGATCCATTATGCAGGTAAGACTTTCCTGCTTTATGATCCCGCTGAAGCAGGAAAGAGACTGTTGAAGATAAAGGCTGATTTCACCAGCAAGGAGAAGAGAAGGATATTATATATATATATATTTATAGGAGTAGTAGTAGCCTCCTCTTATTTATTTTTATTTATTTATTTATGTCAGTCTAGGATTACAATACCTTTGAGCTGAGATTCTTTTACAAAGGTTCCACGCCAGTGTGCAACAGTCCTCAGGATATTATATTGAGGTTCATACTGAGGTAGAGATGGAGCTAGCAGGCAATGCCCATGTGTGCTCCAGTTATCACCTAGAAATACTTGAGGTTGGTTCCACTCAATAAGTACTAATCTAACTTGGTTTTAAAAAACTGATTTGTTCTTACTCATATCTTCAGTAATGCATTCAAGGATTAACTATCATCGATGTATGAAAGAATTCTTTTAGTTGTAATGAAACCTTGTACCCTGTTATTTGTAGTGGGTGACCTCATGTGCAATTTTATCCTGTTTCAACTCAATACCAAGATCGTTTAACAGAGTATAATCCTGTATGATGTTATATATAAAGGGAAGATTAGATCTTAGCCTTCTAGTTTCCATTGACATACGATTCAATGTTTTCAATCTTTCTTCATAATCTAGTCCTTCCAAACTTTCTATACCTTTTGTGAATTTCCTTTGTATCTGCTCTAGTTTATGTCTTTCTTGTTGTCTTGAGGGTACCAAATCTGAGATACATATTCTAACTGTGGGCATACGTATGCTTGATATAATGGCATCATCACTGAACTTTTCCTACTTATGATGTTTCTTTTTATTGACCAAAACCTCAGCTTCTGCAAGTCCGCACGTGCCGCACAACACAGGGCCAAAAGATCATTTGCTACCAGGCCACTAGTTGGTACAACAGTCTTCCAGCGACATCTCATCTTCTCTATCGCTCAGCACTTTTAAGACTCGTCTCCGCCTAACAGTGACTGCCTCCAACCTCTGTGACTGTTGTGGCTAAGCATATCTTTTGGCTCCATAGCTGAAGATGCCCTTTTGGACCCACATCTACTCCTGCACTTTGCCAGCACCCCCTTCCTATCTTTACCTCCCTGCTGGCCCATGACAAATGCCACCCGGCTGCACTCACCTCTATTCTTATTCACCTTCCACCTCCCTCTCTGTCCCCCCCCAACCTACCTCCCTTTTCTCCCATCCACTTAGTCTCCCTGATTTCACCCTCCTCCTTTCCCTTCCCCAAAGTTTCACCTTATTGTTCTTTTTCATCTACAAGACTATGTGTTTTTTTTTTTTAATTTTATAAACTTATCTTTGCTTATGATTGTCTCAATTGTACCAATGACGTGAACCTTTGTAAAGAGCCTCGCTCAAAGGTAGTTGTAATCCTAGAACAAATAAATAAATAAATAAAATAACAATAAAAATTATTACATTTCTTGATGGCAGTTTGGATTTGATCATCAGTTCCCAAGTTATTCGACACAAAGTATCCCAAGTCCTTTTCAGATGAACAAGGACTTAGAGCATACTACAGAGTATGTAGTTTATTATATTAATTTTCTCCATATGCATAACTTTGCACATATCCTGATTAAATGACATACCCATCTTTTAACCTATTCCAAAACACTATCAAGATCCTGCTGAATGAGACTAACATCTTCAGAAGTGCCACAAGACCCACCAATTTTTGTGCTGTCAGCATACTTGGTAGCCCAGCAGTTAAATTATTAATCAAGTCAGAAATTAAGATCTGAAACTATATCGGCCTCAGCACTGAACCTTGGTACACCACTCGTCACCTCCCCATTTCTGATAAATGTCCATTAATCAATACTTTCTGCTTCCTGTTATTCAACCACTCTGTTATCCAGTTAGTCAGAAATGGGTCTGCTTTTAATAGTCTGAGTTTATGTATACCTGCCCCATGTGGGGTTAAATCAAAAGCTCTGCTAAAATCCAGAAAGATCACGTCACACGGCACCCTTCATCCACAGCTCTACTAATATTCTCTCAAAAACACAAAAGGTTCGTGTAAGCTCCTGCCACTCCAGAATCCATGTTGATCTATATCCTGAAGGTCAAGTGAGGAGTGCAATTTGTCCTTAATCAATCCCTCCACACTTTTACAAACAACAGCGGTCAGACTAATAGGTCTGTAATTTTTTCACATTGGCCTTTTATCCCCTTTTTGTATACAGGCACAATGTGTGCCATTTCAATCATTTGGTATCACCCCAGCATTTACTGATTGTTCAAATAGTACTTTTAAGGGAAGGATGATATAATCAATCATAATTTGTAACATGGTAACTGAGATATTATCAGGGCCTGGAGATGTATTTGATTTGTCTAATATCATCTAACTAAACTGGATACTATATGACTGGAACAGTTGACATCCTGAGTATTACGTGATTTTTTTCCATATATTTGACTGATATTTATTAAAGATAGTGGCTATTTCGCGTCTTCTGATATGATCTTGTCTCCTATAGTTAAAGGACCCACATGACTGTGTTTTTAAGAGATTTAACACAGGTAAAAGCGTCTTATAGTTGTCTTTAGTGGCATTTTTAGCTAATTTTCTTCAGCATTCGTTTTTGCCTGTCTTATACCTGTTTTACACGCTTGTTGCACCTTTTTATGGCATGTTGTGTGTTAATGTACTTTTATTTTTTTTCTAATTAGTTTTTGTATAGTTCTGTTTAGCCACATAGGATTTTTTTTGAGTTTGCTATGTTTAATAATTTGAGGTATATGAGTCTCACTTAATCCCAGGATAATGTTTTTTATGACATCCCATATTTGATGTACCTATTTATTAGACAATATTGTTGTCCAATCAAGTTGTTCTAGTTCCTTAATTATTTCATTTGTTTTGGCTTTCTCATAAAGAAAGATTTTAGTTCGACCCTGCTGTACTACATATTCTTAATTAATTTTACAAGTTACTGATTTATGATCGCGGTTTCCTATAGAAGGACTAGTGGTACAATACTGAACCGATAAGATTTTCCAAAGCCAGAACTGCTAAGTACATTATGCCCCTGGTGGAGGTTTTATGAACTGCACCAGATTAAGTGTATTACAATTCTCATAAAGTTTCTATTGTTTTTCCAGTTGCAGACATTTTTAACCATAGAAACATAGACTTTGATAGCAGATAAGGACCGCTTGGCCCATCTAGTCTGCCCATTTCCTCTCTACAGGATAGGCTGCAGATCCTAGTTAACCAACAGCCTATTTCTTCCTACCCCCACAAGAATTGCCTTATGTCTGTCCCATGCATTCTTGAATTCTCCCACAGTTTTAGACCTCACGACCTCCTCAGGAAGGCTGTTCCATGCATCCACTACCCTCTCTGTGAAATAATACTTTCTCACATTGCCCTGAACCCCCTCTTCAATCTTTTAAACTGTGTCCCCTTTGTTCTGCGTACTCTTTTTCTGAAAGATGCTACCCTCTTGGACTTTGTTGATTCCACTGGGGTACTTAAAAGTTTCTATCATGTCCCCCCTCTCCCTTCTTTCCTCAAGGGTATACATATTAAGCTCTTTTAGTCTCTCCTCATACGGCTTCTCTTGCAGACCCTGCACCATTTTAGTTGCCCTCCTCTGGACTGCCTCTACCCTGTCTATGTCCTTGCGGAGATGGGGTCTCAGAACTGGACGCAGTACTCCAGATGGGGTCTCACCAACTGTCTGTACAGAGGATAACAACTTCCTGTTTTCTGTTGCTGATGTCTCTCCCTATGCATCCCAGTATACCTCCAGCCCTCCCTACTGCCTTCTCACACTGCTTCTAACCTTAAGGTCATCTGATATGATTACCCCAGGTCCCTTTCCTTTTTGTTGTTGTTACTACCTCCCCATTGTGTATTCTTCCCTGGGTTCTTGTTTCCCAGGTGCATTATTTAGCACTTCTTTGCATTGAATCCTAGCTGCCATATTTCTGACCATTCCTCCAACCTTGCCAAGTCCCTTCTCATCCTATCCATGCCTCCTTGTGTATCAACCCTGTTGCAGATCTTTGTGTCATCTGCAAAAGGCATATTTTACTTCCAGTCCCTCTGCAATGTCACTGATGAAGACATTAAAAGGACTGAACCAATACTGAACCCTGCGTGCGCCACTAGTAACCCTCTTTCTTCAGAGTGGACTCCATTTACAATTACCTTCTGTGTCCTGTTGTGCAGCCAGTCTTTTACCCAGGCTACCACCCTGGGACCCACTCCCAGAATGGTTAATTTGACTATTAATCTTTGTGTGGACTGTGTCAAATGCCTTGCTAAAGTCTAGGTAGGCCATGTCCACAGCCCTCCCTGGTCTACTACTTTGGTCACCCAATCAAAGAAATCTATTAGATTCGTCTGACATGACCTTCCCGCTGAGAACCCATGCTGCCTTGGGTCCCTGCCCCACTGGCCTCTAGGTACTCAACTATTCTTTCCTTCAGAAGTGACTCCATCACTTTCCCTACCACAGAGGTCAGACTGACAGGTCTGTAGTTTCCTGCCTCTGTCTTGGTCCCACTTTGTGAAGGGGAATCACATCCGCCTTCCTCCAGTCCTCGGTACCACACCATCCTCCCATGATTTATTAAAAGAGTAGCCAGTGGTTTCACTAGTTCCTCCCTTAATTCTTTTAGAATTCTGGGGTGGATTCCATCAGGACCCGTTGCTTTGTCCACCTTCAGTTTTAGGAGTTCTTGCAGAAAACCTTTCTTCTGTGAAAGGACTGGGATCGACCCTCTATCAAGAGTGCTTCTGTTAACTGGATTAGGCACTTCCCTCCTCTTTTTGTGAATACTGAGCAGAAATATTCGTTCAGTATTCCTGCTTTTCACTGTCCCCTCTGCCCACCCACGTTCATTCTATTCAGTCTCACTATCCCTCCCTTTGTCTTTCTACGCCGCTGATGTACCTATAAAAGGTTTTATCCCTTCTTAACTGAGTTGGCTATCTTTTCCTCAGTTTGGGCCTTTGCTATTCTGACTTCCCTCCCTGCTTCCTTCTGACTTAACTGGTACAGTTCTCTGTCCTGCTCCTTCTGTGTTTCCTTATACTTCCGAATGCTATCTTTTTCTTCCTGACTTTCACAGCCACCTCTTTTGAGAACCATAGTGGCTTTTCTTTCATTTTGATTTGTTTATTTGCTTCACACAAAGGCTTGTTGCCTCTGTGATGGCAGTTTTGATGATTTCCCCATTGTTGCTCCACACCTCCTTCTAGCCTGTTTGCTAGTGCTTTTCTGAGGCACTCTCCCATCTTGCCAAAGTCAGCCCCTAAAGTCCAGTACCCTCACTTTTGTATGGCTTGACTCTGTAGCTGAGTTTACGTTAACCACACTGTTTGATGGTCACTTGTTCCCAGATGGCAACCCACTTCTAGATCTGAGATCCTCTCACTGCCCCGTTTGAGAGTCTCGAGATCTAAGATTGCTCCCTCAAGAGTGGGTTCGAAACTAGCTGTCTGAGGCCTGCCACCTGTAGGACACAAGAATGGCCCTGCTCTTGGATGTGGCTGCAGCAAATGTGCTCCAGTTAACATTTGGCATATTCATGTCTCCCATCAACAGTATCTCCCCTTTCTCTGCCATTCTAAGAATGCCTTCTATCATATCCTTGTCCAATTCCTTCCCCTGACATAGGTCTGTGCACAACCCCTGTGCGGATTGTGGTGCTCTTTCCAGTCTCCAAGGTGACCACTTGGTGCCTCCTTTCCTCCCTGTTTACTCTTTTGTTCAGTTGCTTTTATCCCTTCCTTTATATAGATAGCTACTCCTCCCCCTCTTCTCCCCTGTAGGATATGTACCCTGGTATGTTAACATCCCAGTCATGGTTCTCTGTGTACCATGTTTCTGTGACTGCTACGATATCCAGGCATCCCTCTTCCATCAAGGCCACCAGCTCTGGCAGCTTGCTGCCCAGACTACAGGCATTGGTATTCATTACCCTCCATTTCCTGATGGCCTTACTCCTTTTGCCCCATCTCTGTCCTTCTTGCCTTTGTCACTTTCTCCATTTACCCCTGCCCTTCTCCCTATGCGACACCTCTATGTTGGTGTTTGCCTACTACTACCGTGATTTTTTGGGGGATAGGATTTCCCTGCTCCTTTCCAGTGCCTCCTCCCTTGGCTAGTTTAAATGCTTGCCAATGAAGCATTTAGACCTATTACCTAGGATCCTGGTTCCCTCCTGGACAGATGCAGCCCATCATGCCAGTATAGGCTTGCATCACTCCAGGTGGACCCCAGTCCCAATGAAGCCAAATCCCTGGCTCCACACCAGTTTTTCAACCACTGATTGAATCCCATAGTGCGGAACACCCTAGCCTCTCCTCACGATAGATGGGCAGCACCTCCAAGAAGGTTACTGTGTGTGCTACTTGTCTAAGGCCCTCCCAAATTCCACAAACTCTTCTGCACTTCTCTAATCCTTTCTTAGCCAGGTCATTTGCCCCTAGGTGGACAATGACATCCAGCTCCCTCCCTGTGCAGCTGCTCCGGCAATCCTGAGGATTCGCTCCCTGTCCCTCAAGCCATGGCGCCAGGCAGGCACCTACCTCCCTCTCCCGTTCCTCCCCAGTTCTACCTTCCTAACAATGGAGTCCCTCACCAGGAGTTGTTTCCTTCCCTGTGGGGTCCCCTGCCACCCTTCTGTGGGTCTCCTTTGTGGAGGTTCCCAGCATCCTCCTTGGTCTCCACTGCAGGTGCCTCCATAGAGGAACCACACTTTGCCAGAATGGCATAGGAATTGTGGAGAGGTACAACTGGAGGGATGTGCCTCTGTTCCACCACCCTCACCCTCCCTGAACCCACTGT
Source organism: Neoceratodus forsteri (assembly GCA_016271365.2). Taxonomy (NCBI): domain Eukaryota; kingdom Metazoa; phylum Chordata; order Ceratodontiformes; family Ceratodontidae; genus Neoceratodus; species Neoceratodus forsteri. Next base: position 612,074,027 of record CM028132.1, read on the forward strand.
GGTCCAACACGCTCCTCTTTCTTGGCAACCTCTAAGGCAGCGGCAGTGGCACTGGTGGTCCCTGGATGGAAGAGGAGGTCCCAAATCCTGGCCAACTCAGCCTGGAGATTAGCAACCTCCTCCCTCAGCCCAGAGAGGTGCCTGCAGATGGACAACACCACATCCTCCAGAATGTCTCCTGGAAGACTGCTGCTCCACAGCCACTGCACTGCACCACTCCAATCATGTCTTATTTCTGGCCCCTTAACTGTTTGCAATCCTTACTCTTTCCTCTGTTTTTTTTCTCTCTCCTTACTTTCTGCCTGTGTGCCCTTTAAGCTCCCGATTGTCCTGTTCTGAGACAAGAATATCCTATATTTCTCAGTAGACCCTTACTTGCTCAGAGGCAGACCTCCAGGAGCTAGAGGGGCCAGAGAGCTACTCTTGCTCTTCTAGGATGGTGGGTCTTTGGTGGCTCTGTGATCACTCACTTCCTGCTCCCAAACAGGAAGTTCCTGTTGTCAGTCAAACTCTGTGCCTATAAAAGTAGAACTAGCTTTGGGTGGAGGAAAGGAGGGCATTATAGTCCCAGTAGAGAAGTCCAGTCACACGTAGTCCTTTTCTCCTGGTGTCTTCTGCCAAGCTATTAGCAGAATCTCTAAGGCAGTCTTATATGTAGCTTCCTTCTAGCTAAGCCCCTCTACTTACTAGATCTTTCTACAAGTAATTTAAACCTCACAGCTATTAAGTCATTTCAATCACCTGAGATTTACACCTAGATAACTGTTCAGATAACCATTCAGTTCAGTTAACTCAGACACACACTTTTTTGTTTTGTTTGTTAGTTTTTTTTTTACCCCAAATTAAAGGTCCAAGTACAAGAGTTCTTCTTCTTCTTTAGTCCCAGCAGAGAAGTCCAGTCACACAGCAGTCCTTTCTCCTGGTGTCTTCTACAAGCTATTCAAACCAGTCAATATTAGGTAATTTAAATCACCCATAACTAGAAAATCAGAGGTTTCCCCTGCTTTTCAAACTCTCTGATTATACTATCATTAATCTCAGCTTTAGAAGATGGGCTGCAGTACATGGTCCCTAAGATAATAGACTGGGATTTTCCCCCATTAATCCATTACCCATAAGGTTTAAAGTATCCAAATTTTCTACACGTATATTGTGCAATATATCACTAGAATTGCATTGTTTATGTACATCGCAACACCATCACCCCACCCGCTTTCTATTCTCGGTTATTAATATATAATACTTACCCTTCCAGATGCATCCTCCATATTTCTTTCCCATCAGTCCACTATGTCTCAGTTATAGAAATGCTATTGTATGGTTTTTCATTAATTAGAGCCTTTAATTCATCTAATTAATTATTTAAATTCCTGGCATTGAAAAAAGAGGATTTCTAACTGATTCCTAGTTAAATGACTTATCTTATAAGCTCTTTTTCTTGTTGATCTAACAGGTACCTGTCTATTGTAACATTATCTAGTCAGTTTAAATTTACTGTATTCAGAGTATGTTACAGAGTTTTCACTAACACTCTTGCCCCACTACTATTTAAATGGAGTCCATCCTTTGAATATAGTTCATACCCCCTTAAAGGGTCCCCAGTTGTCAATGAATGTCAGACCTCCTTAATGCACCAGTTTTGAAGTCTGGTATCAATCCTTTAGATTGTTTGATTTTAAGGGGTGTGCTCTATGAACAGAGAGGATGCCAGAAATTGCTACTTTATGGCCTTTTTGTTTCATATCCTTCCAGATTTCAATTAATTTGCTACAAATATCTTTTTTCATGTGTATGACCCACATTGTTGGTACCACATAGCAGGAGAATGATAGCAGAATTATTAGGTAACATGATATTCCCTAACACTTTACTGACATTTTGCACATGGGCTCCCGATAGACAGGTTACAGTTGTGGAGTCTTTGTGCTTTTGACAAATGTGTCTATGAGTCATTTTAATGATAGAATCTCCAATTACCAAGCATTTGGTTTTAGGGTATCCACTATATTAGTTTCCTCATTTACCAAATTGGAGAATCCATATTGTGTTTGAATCTGAGGGTACAATATGTTGTTTTACAACATATTTTTCCCGATATGTGACTTTCTGCCACTTTGAGTCATACTCTCTACCCTTTTTCTGGCAGTTCTCTTGGTCAGAAGTTTCACCAGTAACCTCTATCTCCTCTCTAGGTCTCTTTCTCTTTGTTTTGTTGTTATTGGGTAACTGAGCCTCTACATGGTCCAATGTGTTAACAACTGTCTGTATCTGAACATCTGTTTTAATTCCCCACTTAATTTCACATTCTTAGTATGAAGTGTCATTAGTAACTGACATTTATTACATATACACACGTTTGGGAGGTGTGATTTGGTGCAAACATGTCACATACTGTACATTTAGTTTTTGATCCTTCTTGGACCATTAAAGTTAAGACATCTAATACACTAAGTTCAGCCATTTCTCTGCAGTTACTTAATCAGCACTTGCAGCACTACTATTAACTGAATAAAATAAATGTATATACAGTGGACGAGTTTTAGTTCACAACTCACAATCCTACATACACAACAAATTAGTTTCAATCGAGAATTCAGTAGCCCTTTAAGCAGGAACCAAGTAGAACATTTACACTGAGTCTGTCAAGCACTTTTATGCTACTACTCTGTTGTGGGAAGTATAGTCTCACTCTCTACAATCTGAACTTAGTTTTAGTCAAACAATCTTACCTCTGTATATCACACTGTTCTGCTCAAGTTTCCACAGTTCCTGTGCGTCTCAGCACGCATAAGGTGCATCCTCAGCTCATGTAGGGGCAAGTGTTTTATGCCCCTAGTACCCTGGAAGCATTTGCAGGTCAGCAGATGTCCCCAAACTAGTGTGTCCAAACATTAGTCAAAACACACATGTTGCAGCCTAGACACACTCCTCTCATGCAAGGAGCCTGCCAATACTATTAAAATGTAATACTGTTCAACTTTCAGAGTGATGTCTCCTATCCTCGTAGTTCTCTTTACTGCAAGAACTACACAAACCCTTCCTGGTTCCTATCTGTTGCCTAGCACCCAAGCACTCAAACTAGCTCCTTCAGATACAGGTTAAATGTCAAAGTACTTTGTCTTTTTGGGGATGGCGTCTGTCTCATGGCGTGAAACCATTTCACCACGTCAGCCCCAGAATTTCTGTTCAATAAGCACTCATGTAGGGGTGAGTGTTTTATGCCCTAGTGCCCCTGAAACGTTTACAGGGGTCAGCAGACGTCCCGAACTAGCGTTTCCAAATATTAGTTAAAAACACATGTGTTGCAGCCTAGACATACTCCTCTCATGTGAGGAGCCTGCCAATACTTTTAAAATGTAGCACTGTTCAATTTTCAAAGTGATGTCTGCCCTGTCCCCGTAGTTCTCTATACTGCACGAACTACACAAACAGTTCCTGGTTCCTATCTGTTGCCTAGCACCCAAGCACTCAAATTAGCTCCTTCAGATACAGGTTAAATGTTGAAGTACTTGTTTTTTGGGATGGCGCCTGTCTCATGGCATGAAACCATCTCACAGGTCAGCCCCAGAGTTTCTGTTCAATAAAAGCATCGTGTAAGGGCGGAGTGTTTATGCCTAGTGCCCTGGAAGCATTTGCAGGGGTCAGCAGAGCGTCCCAGAACTAGCGTTTCCAAATATTAGTTAAAACACACGTGTTGCAGCCTAGACACACTCCTCTCACGCAGGAGCCTGCCAATACTATTAAAATGCAGCACTGTTCAACTTTCAGAGCGATGTCTACCCTGTCCCCATAGTTCTCTATACTGCAAGAACTACACAAACCCTTCCTGGTTCCTATCTGTTGCCCAGCACCCAAGCACTCGAACTAGCTCCTTCAGATACAGGTTAAATGTCAAAGTACTTTTGTATTTTGGGATGGTCGTCTCACGGCAGTGAAACCATCTCACAGGTCAGCCCCAGAGTTTCTGTTCTGTTACGTTTAAGGGGACTGATTTTCAGTATTTTTCAGTATTTTGATTATTACCCTCACTTGTGGAAGTTTTGGCTGTCTCTTGTTGTAAAGTGCCACTTACTACCATTTCTGTAGAGTTTGATGGTTAAACATCTTTTTTTTTTTTTCAATTTTGTTTATACACCTGTTATCTCCGAGGCATCCTTTGGAGGTGCCCACAATCCTACCCTTCTTCTCCGCTGCATCCAACACCGGTTCAGCCCTCCCGAGGAACTTCCCAGCGCTCTGGATCACCTCCGGATCAGGACCGCCCACCCCCAGCGTCTCTTTCTGAAATTAGAGTGCATCCCTCTGGGAGGTCGGCCGTGGATCCCGGTGTGGCCTGGCCCGGCATGAAGGAGATCACTGGGGCCCTCGTCATCTCCTTGACCCGAGGCTGGGATTTTGTTGTAGTTGGTTCCCCCCAGCGGAGCCTGGCCAGCAAGGCAACGGAGTGCCGTGTGGCCTGCCCCCGGCATATGCCGCACTGCTGCAGTTGGCGATCCTCCAGCCGCCACCAAAGGTCGCCTCCAAGAGTGAGTGCACTCCATATCCTCCCTGGAGAGAGAGCAGTCCATCCAGGCGCTCAGTCTCTTCCCTCCTCTGCTGCCCCCATGGCCCCGCCTGCTCCCCTAACCCGGTCACTGGCATGGTGCAAGTTGCATGGCCCAGCTGCCTCAACCCCTCAACGCCACCGGGCCGGCTGGTTAAACAATTTTGACAGGAATAACTGCAAAGTTTTATGTCTTGCCTAATCTGTATTTGGAGATAATATATATGTATATATATATAACAGGTTACTCACCTGTAACAGGAGTTCTAGGAATGGTATATGTTCTTCATCCACACTTACTGGCAGGTTCCTTGCCACTTTAAATCTTGCTGGAAGGTCTTCAAGCTGGCTTCTCCCACCCACCTGGGTGATAAAACTCTTGGCTCCACCCCATGACACCAGATCTGGCCCACTGGAAGCCAGGTTGTGCATGAACGCGAGGTCGGGTGGTTGTGTGGATGAAAACATATACCATTCCTAGAACTCCTGATACAGGTGAGTAACCTGTATTTCTAGGGACAGGGATATGTTGTTCTATCCACACTTACTGACAGACTCCTAGCAGTTCTCCAGGAGAAGGGAGGCAAGAGCGCACAACCCCTACTTAGGAAACAAGGACTGGAGAACCGAGGTCGCAAAACCAGCATCCAGCGTGACTCAAGGTCGATGTGGTAATGGGTAATGAAGGTGTGTGCTGACTTCCAGGTAGCAGCCCTGCAGATTTCCTGGATAGGGACGTCCCTGGAAGCAGCCACCGGAACAGCGGTATGGCAGGTAGAATGAGCTCTTATCCTTTTCGGAGGCTCCATGCCTGCCAACCTATAGCAGAGATCTATGCAGGAGGTGACCCACCTGCCTATTGTTCACTTGGCTGCAGGTCTGCCAGGTGCGGCTTCAGTGTGGGTGACAAACAGCTGGCGAACCTCTCCCGAACTTCAGCCGTCCACTCCTTATAATAAGAGAAGCTCTTCTAGGGTCCAAAATACGGAGTCTATATCCGGCCTCCCGAGGTGTGACTGGGGTAGAACACCGGCAGAGTCAACACCTGATTAAGGTGAAACTCCGACACCACCTTCGAAGGAATTTCAGGTGGGGGCGCAGGACAACCTTGTCCCAGTGGAAGACCAGATAGGGAGACTCGATGGAAGCGCCTGGAGCTCTCCCATCCTTCTGGCTGATGTGATAGCCACCAAGAAGGTGGTCTTCCACAACAGGTGAGAGATGTCATACCTGTGCATCAGTTCGAATGGTGCCCATAGCTTAGCACAACCAGCAGTAGATCCCATGGAGGTGGAGGTTATCACACTGAGGGATATGTGAGCAAGGTCTTTGAAAAGTGCCTGACCACCTTTTCCTGCGACACCGACTGCTTCGCCGCCCGCACCCAGTAGCAGAGATGGCTGCCAGTTACACCTTAAGGGTCGCCGATCAACCCTAGCTGAGAAAGGGACCACAGGTAGTCCAGAATGCTGGCCAAGGGAGCAGAAGAAAGGGTCCAACCCCTACCCTGACACCAAATGGAGAATCTTTTCCATTTGAAGGCATAGCATTTCCTGGTCGACTCCTTAAGGGATGCCTCAACCACGTAGAGAACCTCATCGGAAAGACTCAAGGCCTGGAACTCTAGCCACTCAGGAACCAGGCGCAAGTGCGGGATTGAAGGTCCGGTGAGAACCTTCCTGGTTGACTGAGATCAGGTCCAGGCAGCTGGAGCCGCCCGGAGCCTGGAGCCGAGGCTGAGGAGATCTGGATACCAGAACTGATGCGGCCAGTCTGGGGCTACCAGAATCACCTGCGCCTTGTCCCTCCTCGCCTTGGAGAAGCACCTTGTGGATCAAGGGAAATGGGGAAAGCGTGAAGAGGCCCGGGTCCACGGCCTCAAGAAGGCATCCCCTGCAGCAAGCTCCTACTGAGGAGGGCAGGCATGAACAGCCTCAACTTCGCGATTCTCCTGAGGCAAACAGGTCCACCTGAGGTGTGTCCCAATGGGAGAACAGATCGTGTGCTACCTCCGCAGGAAAGACCACTCGTGAGATGCAGCACCTATCCGGCTTAGGGCATCGGCCAGAGTGTTGAGGCCCGCCACATGGATGGCTAGGAGATCCGCCTCAGACTGCTCCACGAGAGACCAAGTGCAGAGAGCTCTTGCACAGGGGCAAGGAGCATGTCCAGCCCTGGCGGTTTAGGGTAGCACGTGGTCGTGGTATTTCCTGCCTGGACCTGGACCACTTGGACCCCATACAAACGGAGCAAAGGCAGTGAGGGCTAGTCGACGCTGGAAGCTCCAGCAGGTTGATGTGGCATCGGGACTCCTGAAGAGACCAGAGGCCATGCGCTCAGTGCTCCCCAGATGGGCACCCCAACCCATCAGGAGAGGCGCCGGTCGTTAGAGGACCGCCGGCTCAGGCGGACAAACGGGATGCCCTCCAGCAGATGAGCTGGAATGATCCACCACTGGAGGGCGCTCCACATCTCCAGGGTCATCGCCACTGGCTGGTCCAGAGGACCGAGCGCCAGACCATTGGCCGGCAGTCCCCATTGTAGGGACGCATGTGCCAATGGGCCCAACGGACCACGCTGGTGCAGGCAGCCATGAGGCGCAGGAAGTCCTCGGCAGGGCGCATTGCCCAACCAGAAATGACTGGGCAAAGGAGGAAGGAACTTCAACGCTGTCCACCTGGAGCGCTCTGGCTCAAAGAGAGTCAAGCTCTGCCCCGATGAATTGAATCACCTGCGGCACGAGTTCTGATTTGGTCTCCTGATGAGGAGGCCAATCCGAGAGCAGACTTAGAGGCCAGATCCCTAGATCGCCCACCTCTGGTCTGGAGGGCTGCAATCAGCCAGTCATCCAGGTAGGTGCACACCCGGACCCTCTGGCGCCAGGAGATGCTGTCACCACTGCCATGCATTTGGTGAAGACCCTGGGAGCTGGAGAGGCCGAAGGCAGGCCCGGAACTCATAAAGGGACCCCTCCACTCTGAAGCGGAGGAATCACTGGTGGGACGGACGGATTGGGACATGAAAGAATGCGTCCTGAGGTCCAGAGAACAGAACCACATGCCTCTTCCAGGATGGAATGATCTGTGCCAGACTGACTCATCCTGAAGGTTCAAGACCTTAGGAACTTGTTCAGGTTGTGTAGGTCTGGAATGGGTGCCAGCACCCCGTCCGCTTTGGGACCAGGAAATGCCTGGACACAAACCCTGGGTCTGGTGGAGGATCCGCCACCTCCTGATCACCTCCTTTTCGAGGAGTAGGCAATGTCGGCTCCACGAACCGACGAGAGGCCAAGGACCTCAGCCCCTCGTGGGGCGATGGCTCGATAGGGCGGGCCTGCCTCGACTCCAGAGGCAGACCCTTTCCTACCACTTCCAACACCCAGCGGTCCGTGGTGATAGCAGACCAGGCAGAAAGGAAGTGGGAGGCCTCCCCATGGGGGAACCCAGGAAGTAACGAGGCTGGAGGACATCTCTCAACCCATCACTGCACAGGCTTGGAGGAAGGACCGGCCGAGGGACCTCCTGGGCCTTTCCTCCCAGCTTCCTTCCAGAGGAAGTTGCAGGCTTGGCTTTGGGGTGCCAAGTGCAGCCTGCTGGCCTGATGCTGGTGTTGCTGGGCCGGACGTGCCACAGGGCAGAAGGCCAAAGGGCTTACGCTGCTGCTGGCGGCCCTTGTCCTTCTGGGCAGGCGTGACCCGAGTCAAGGTGGCACTGGACTCTCGATCCTCTGCAAATGACCCTCACCCGGCATCGAACAGAGTGGTGCCCAGGAAGGGCGTCTGCTAGCTTGTGCTGGGTATCCGCCGTGAAGGTGAAGATCCGCAGCAAGCTCCGCGCCTGCACGCCGCCACTGCGTGCTGCTACTGACCGGGCACAAGAGTTCCCCAATGTCAAGAGCAGTTTGAGCTGCTGCTTGCCACCGCCCTTCCTGATCCCGCACCTGCTTGACCGTAGTCTGGAGGTCAGCCTGGAGATGAGGAATCACCTCATCCAGGGAGCCCATAAGGGCATGGAAAAGCGTGCCATCAGTACAGCCGAACTGGCCTGACGAAGGCCTAAGGAGGATGCAGTGTAGACTTTACGCCCGGCGTAGTCCAGTTTCTTGGACTCTTTATCGGAGGCTTGTCCACATCCCTAGCTTTCTGGAACGCTGGAAAACACTATCGGTCACAAGCCCTCTGCAGAGGGGTGCTCGAGAATCCAAGAGTGAGCGGTGGAGATCGTATACTTCCTGGCCATCCTGGCTGAAGGAGCAGGACAAGAAGCCAGCCGCTGCCATAACTCAAGAGCTGGGCCAACAATGGCTTCAGCCACGGAAGAGCCTCCATGGGAGAATCCCCTCAGTCCAGTATCACCATGAGGATACTTGGCCTGTTTTGACATGGGTTCGAGCTTCATCCCAGTAGATTCCGAGATGAGCCAGAGCATTCCCATGAATGAGGATGAGCTGTCGTCACTGACTGTCCCCAGTGGACTCCAGGCCAGGGCCTGGAGAACAGGAAGAGTCATCATCAGACTCGAGGAGTCTGCAAACAGCTACCGAGGGCCTAGCCACCCTCCACCTGCCGAGGCCGATCGGAGTGAAGGTGACCGACAACCCATGCGGCAGCCCTTGACCTGACTAAGAATCCTTGGTCAGAGCCCCAGATTTAGGTTGTGGAGGCAGGGGTTCCACCACAATGAGTGGTGCAGCTGGTTTCAGCCAAACAACCGGCGCCGGCTTTGGCTCCTCGATGACCACAAGGGGTTGTTTCGGATGCTCAGGTGACAGCCACTGAATGGCTGGGGAAGGCGATGGGGTCGACTTGTTCCCAGTCAAAGGAGCCGCTGCCACATCAGGTTCTCGTAGGGCCGATGCAATTTGCACCACAGCTTATCCTCCGAGGAGGACTAAGACGAGGATGAGCAGCGCGGCGCTCTCGGTGCCGAGACCGAGACTGCCGATGTTGGCTGGATCGGATGGACCAAGAAGAGGTCCGAGACTGAGACCGAGACCTTCGGTGTTTTCAAGGGTGGGTCTGGGAGGGAGCGGGAAAACCATTCTTCCCCGGCTCAGGAACCTTAACCGGGACTCTGGTACAGGAGGCACAGGCAACCTGTTTCACCAGGGGAACCGTGAAGAAGGGTTGTCGGCTTCTCCAGTTGACAGCCCATCTGGAAGGGTCGAGAAAAATCTCGACTGCTTCGGACGGGTGTCTTGGCTGGCTGACCTGACAGGGACACCGTGAAGCCAGCAGCCTTAGCCGCTAATCTCGACCAAAGTCGAGAGTCGACTATCCAGGAAGGGGACCCTCCGCTCCCACGAATGTCGGCGGTGGGACTTACCCTTGAGTCCTTCTTCTTGGACCAAGAGGAATGTCCCAATGGACCCTCACCTTCTGTAGAGAGGGATTAACAAAGCTCCTTGAAAGAAGCCGAGAAGAGGAGCCCAAAGGCGTAGGATGAATGGCGCCACCGAGAAAGAAGAAGATGCGGCCTGGGCTGCCTCCTCCTCGAGGGGCGATCATCTGATCAAGTTGTTCCTTGAGACCGCTTCGCGGACACGCTCAATGGGCTTCGCTTGACTTCACCAAAGAATACACCTTTGGGACGCCCAAGTTGAAGCCTGGCAGCGGTCTTCAGCGTTGACTGAGAAGGGCTTGCACACTCTTCAGGGCCCGCGGATCGTGATCGAGCCCAAGGCAGTAAATCGATGGAGTGCGGATCAGTCCGAGACATCTTCTCTGTTCAAGGGCACCGCTGAAATCCGGGAGTCACTTGTCCATCGCAGCCAAGAAGGAAGAAAAGACTGAAGTCTAGTAAATTTAAGTATGAGTTTCGGTTTAACCGACGAGTTTGGATCCAGGCCTAAAACACAGAGCACTAAGAGGAACCTGAGCTTCCAAGCGTAAGGAAGATCTGCGTCATGGGGCAGAGCTGAGAGTTTTATCACCCGGTGGGTGGGAGGAGCCAGCTTGAAGACCTTCCAGCAAGATTTAAAGCAGCAAGGAACCTGCCAGTAAGTGTGGATAGAACAACATATCCATGTCCCTAGAAATATTTGTTTACTTAATACCGAGGGGCTAGTTTTTGTTTTTACTGAATCTATTTTACCTCAGCTGTTGTGGGTGGAGTTAATGGGAGGGTAGTTGAGGTCACTTATCAAGTTATATTTGTGACTACATGGACTTATGAATGGTATTGGTGACCTATTCAAGAGTGTGAAACTCAGGGATTTATTGTATACACTTTTTGGTGAATAGTCCATGGTAATAGCACAGATGGCCATTCTTGGGACACTTTCTTTTTCTTTGGACTTAGTACTAAGGAAATACCTCCCCAATGAGGTAACAGAGGGAGAGAAGAATCTGAATCCTATGTGTAGTCTTTCTGTTGTACAATTTCTATACCTTTGAACCTTGGATGAGCATATGGTACACGTTCATTTGCAAATAAAATAAAGTTAAAAGACATTTCCCACCACTGAAGTCAGGCTGACTGGCCTGTAATTGCCAGCCTCCTCCCTACTACCATTTTTGTGAAGTGGGACTACTTCTGCCTTCTCCAGTCCTCCAGAACCACTCCCATCTCCAGTGAGGTGGTTGAACAGGGCTGTCAGAGGTGCAGCCAGCACCTCTCTGAGCTTCCCAATATTCTTGGATGCACCTCGTCTGGCCCCATTGCCTTGTCCACTTTCAGATTATTTTATTAATTTATTTAAACATTTGTTTACCAGGTAAGCAATATGAGCCAAGGCCCACTTCTCCTCTGTAAATGAACTAGTGGCCACCTCCCTTCCTTCAATGCTCGCACTTATACTGTATGTGGTCCCTCGCCTTCCCTTTCTCTGTCAACACTGAACATGTATCTGTTCAGGATGTCCGCTTTTTCTGGTCCCCCTCCCTTTACAGACCCCCTTCCCTCCTAAGCCTTACTATCCCTCCCTGGTCTTTCTCTTTTGCTTATATGCCTGAAAAATGTCGCCCCTTCTTTACTGCCTGGGATATTTTCTTCCGTTTGTGCCCTTGCACTCCTAATTTCTTTCCCTGCCTCCCTCCATTTTCCTGATACACCTCCCTATCCTCCTCCTCTGTGTCTCCTTGTACCTCCTGAATTCTGATTTCTTTGCCCTTACCTTCCGGCCACCTCTTTTGAGAATCATAGGGTCTCTTTTCCTCTTGCTTTTGCTAAGTTGACACAGAGGGTTTGTTGCCTTCATTAACTCCTCTTTAGTTTGACCCATTGTCCCTCCCTCTCCACCCAAGTCCTCTCCTGCCAGGGCATCCCTGAGGCATTCTCCCATCTATACAAAATCAACCTCCTGAAGTCCATGGCCCTTGTTTTTGTGTGGTTCGATTCTGCTACAGTGCTAATACTGAACCACACTGTACAATGATCACTGGTCCCCAGGTGTCCACCCACTTTAATGTCTGCCAAACTGCCAAACTGTCTCTGTTAGTGACAAGGTCCAGTATAGCCCCCTCAGTGGGCTCTTTTATCAATTGCTCGAGGAAAGCCCCTGCAAGGAGTCAAGGATGCCCTGCTCCTAGCTGAAGCTGGGACAAGCAAATCTACATCCAGCAGACTGAAGTACCTTATCAGCAGTCCTCACTGTTATTTGCCATCTTTGATGGCTTCCACCAGAATCATGTCTAGGGAATGTAAGTTTGTCATGGCAGTCATACACGCCATTGATTCCATGACATTTGATCTTTATTCAGGACTTTCATGACTTCACTAGTGTCATCAGAATGTAGCAATGATGACAGTGCCACAACATTTACTACTGTTTACTAATGATTTCATGAACAAACAATGAGTCATTAAAACCTCATCCATGACAAACTTACATCCCTAATCATGTATAACCCCACCCTCAACCCCACCCCGTGCTGGAGGGCTGTAGATAATACCAGTGCGATAGCTCCATCCCCATTTCTAGGGTGACCCACAGTACCTCCGCCCTTCCTGTATCTCTGCTGCTTTTATGTTATCCCTCACATAAAGAGCCTCCTCCCTTTTCTTCCCACCCTGTCCTTCCTTAACAGAGTATATAGCCTGGTATGGCTATATCCCAGTCATAGTTCTCAATGGACCGTGTCTATTAATAGCAACAGTGTCCAGGTCAGCCTCTGCCATAATGGCCTCTAGGTCCAAGATCTTATTTGCAGACTCGAGCATTTGCACATATGGCCTTCCAGATTCTGCTACCACCCAGCTTGTCAACCCTTCATTGCCATCTCTCCTTAACCTTCTTCTCTCATTCCCATCTTTTTCATTTCTACCATTTCATTTATTTGTTGTTATTAGGAACCTTGGAAATTTCTTTCCCTTAGGGTTCTCCCTACTGACTACTTCAGCTTGTGGAGGGGACAGTCTATGTCTCCCTGCTTCATTCAGCCACCACCACTGGCTAGTTTAAATGCTTGCCAGTGTAACATTAAACCGTTCAATGAGGACTGTGGTTCCCCTCCTGGATGGATGGATGCAGGCCATCTCCCTGTATAGGCCCTTGTTCCTCTAGGTGGGACCCCAGTCCCAGTGTAGCTGGATCCTCCTCTCTGCACCACTCCTTCAACCATGAGTTGAAGCTTCTGGTACAGAGTACTCTATCCTACCCTGTCATAGACAGTCAGCACCTCAGAAAAGGCCACTAAGCTGCTACCTGCCTAAGACCCCTCCTAACTCCCTCAACTATTCCTGCACTATCCTAGCCTCATCCCTAGCCAGGTCATTAGTCCCTGGGTGGACAATGACATCCAGCTCTCCCTCCTGTCCTGCTGCCCTAGTGATCCTGAGGATCTGCTTCCCATCCCTCAAGTCATGGGCGCGGGTAGGCACCTAACCTCCCTCTTCTTCTCCTTTCCTGTCCCCAAATCTATCCCCTCACAACACAGTCTCACCACCAGGAGCTGCTTCCTCTTTCTCTGGCGTCTTCTTCCACCCTTCTTGGGGTCTCCACTATGGAAGACCCACACATCCTCCTTGGTCACTACTACAGGTGCCTCCATGGGACAGTCCCCCGCCAGAGCAGCGTAGGAATTGTGTAGTGGTTCATATGGGGAATGTGCCTCTGACTACCACCCTCACGCTTCCCAAGCCCACTGTAGTCCAGCTGCACCCTCCTCGACATGCTCTGAGGCAGTGGTGGCGGATTTAGTGGTACATGGGTGGGGGCCCCAATCCCACCCAACTCCGCCTGGAGTCTAGCAACCTCCTCCCTCAGCCCAGAGGGGTGCATACAGATAGAGCAGCACTGCAGTCTCCAGAAGGACTCCCTGAATCTGCGCCCACAGCCACTGCACTGCACCACTCCCATCATAATTTTCACTCTGTTACCCTGAAATACTTGGTCCCTTGCATCCCTGACCTGGATAAGTTTCTAGTTAGTGTCTCCCTTCACTGTTTTTTCTTAAACAAAAACCCTTTGGTACCCTACCTAGATAAGGTGTTTTACCCACCCCAAATTCTAGTCCACCCCTGCCTTCCCTTACAGACCACCTGTTTCCTATTTGGCTGCCTGCTTTACTCACTCGCTGCTGCGTGTGCAGTGTCTGGCTGCTGGCTGCCTCGTTAGGCTGACTGTGGTTGGCAGACTCCAATTTTCTTTGCGCACTGGTCCTTCAGCGATGGGACTGCTTGATGGCATAGTCCTTAGGCCTTGACACCGACTTCTCCCATCGCCACCACAGCAGCCCCTCATGAGGAGATCGTCCAGGTAGTGGTATACATAATATCCCTCCTGCCTCAGTTGTGCCACCAGTACAATCAGAACTTTAGAGAACACTCTCAGAGCTGATGTCAGGCTGAAGAGCAGAGCTTGGTACTGAAACTGACACTCCCGGACTGTTTTAGAGGATCTGGGGACTTATGAAAAACAGCTCTTGGGGAATAGGAAAAAATTATATGGCACAGCTCAGTGCTAACATTTCCAACATCCACGCATCCGACATTGTCTGGGCCCACCATAGATAAAAATTCTGCAGTCTTCCACCAAGGGAAAGGCAGCAGAGCTAGCTCCTGCGTATCTTTTATTAGAAGATCAGCCTCTTCGGGCTGGTCCATCGGTGCAGCAGAAAGATTTATCGCCAGTGATGCAGGGTGTCCCAGGTTCAGGAACGAACTCGGGATGCTTGATGGTCAGCTAGGGTGGGACTGGACTGGCGGCCAGCCTCTCCACCACTGGGGGTGACACCCAGTTCAGTGTGACCCAGGTAACCATTGGCTGTACCATTACCAGAGCACTAGCTAGTGCTGTTTCCTGGAGGTGAGTCGGATGTGCAGTGTGGCTACACCACCAGCATCTAGTTGACATGCCCCTGACGCACAAGAAAAATCTTCCCTGGTGTGCCTAATGACACCTCACTGTGGTGACTCCGGGCCCACCGCACCCGTAACTTCAGATCCTTCAGGGCAAAGTTGAGAGGGCTCAGGGACTCCGCCCTGGGGATAATCCACAGGGCACTGCAAGTGGATGTTCCGGGGTTCAGCCCACGGGTGGAGGGGCTGATGGGGTGACCACCGGAGTCACATAAAGCAGAGTAATTAAAAAAATCAACCTCATCTGCCTGCATCTCCACTGTGACTACCAGCAAAGGTGCCTTTGTTACTACTACCTTTAAACCCAAAGTAAGCCCTCTGTTTCTCTGGTTACCAAAGATCAGAAAGGACTGAAATCTACTTCTCAACTGTTTGGGTGACAAACCCCATTCTCTCGATGGTGGGTTGGACATCTGCTGCTACTTGGGAGACCGGCAGATACCCATTCTTATCATGGATGTCCTTCAAACCCCATCCAGTTCAAAGCTGAAAAGTAAATCCCCAGCAAAAGAGATATTTTATAGCTGTGTCTTGGATGCCAGATCTGCGCCCAGTGGAACAGCCATATCCCTCGCATGGCCTTCAGTACAGAGTAGGCTGAATGGGCTAAATTTATTGTGATTCATAGCTTTATCAGTTGTTTTGCAAGTGCATGCTTGCTAGCCAGTGTTTTCCACCTGAAGAATTAGCTCCTTTGCCTGATCTGCTCTCCCAACTTGGGTGCCCTATCACACACAACATTGATCTACAGTTTTATTTTCTGTAGCCAGCACTAGTCATGTATATGCTGTTTATATTTCCTACTTAGCCTGCTTTTGAAAGCCAGTCACCTGCCACTTCTCTACCGTCAGTCCTCATTCCTACATTTCTGGCAATTTAATCTCGCACAGCTGACAACTATGCACCTCTGCCTTCTCTGCCTCCTTCTCCCTCTTCTACCACTGTTCCCACTCCTTGCTCCCCTCTGCCCATTTGTCTTCCACCCTCCCTCCCAATTCACCCTGGTCTCCTCTCCTCCCCATCCCTGAACCCAGAGTACCTCCACCAGCCAGACACTCCCTTCCCAGCACCCCTCTTTCTCCACCTCATCCTAAGGGGCATAAGTGCTATTCCATACTCCTTCTCCCCTGCAAGCTGGTGACAATGAAACCTACCCTGCTCCTTACCCTTCTCCTCCCTTCCTCTTCTCAAACAGACCTTAACGTTTTCTACCTTAACACTAGAGCCATCTCCCCATAACTGATACGCCTTAATGTTAGGATCTAACAGCACTCTCCCAAATCTCCTTTGCATTTCTGAGTCTTGAATCGCTTCCAGAATGCCTGACTCTGGCCTGGCTCCTGACTGCCACTTCTTCAGGTAGGACTGAGGCAAACAAGGCAGTTTCCCTCTATGTCTGCCAGAGCTCTCCTGCACCAATGCTGTCAGGAAGTTAGTACCCTCCTCCCATGAGTACATCCTTGCTAAGCTCTCCTTTTCCTCCACCTTCCCCATGGTCGTTGGGGTTTTCTATGCCTCCCAAGATGTCCTCCTCCTCAATGACAGACTCTGTCTCTCTTTTTTTTATTTTTATCTGTTTTCCCCTGCTGACCAGCTCCCACCCCAAGTCTCCCCAGCCCCATCACCCCAGCATCCCTGGGACTTACCTGTCCATCTCTCTCTCCCCTGGGCTTGACCCTCCTGGTGGAGTCAAGCGAAGCCCTCCTCAAACCCACAGAACATGATCTGGTTTGTGCAGACCTGCCCAAATGGTCGTGTGAGGGGCCTCGGAAGACCAGTGTCATTCTGCCAGTTGGCATTTTCTGTTTCCTCCCTGGTGTGGTGGAAGTGGTGTACAATGACACCAATGGCTGTACTGCACACACTCCTGTATGTAGCATGCCAGGCGTCTGCCCCACTTCCTCCTCCCTTGTGTGCAGCCGACCTTCCAACTCACGGCTCACTTCTGAACTTAGGTCTTGGCGCCTCAATCCATAGCACTACTGCTGCACTGGCAGGCTGGCTCTATCTCTGCTATTACCTCCACTCCTCAGCAGGTGAACTTATCCTTCTTGGGGAATGAATTCACATGCTGAGGAGGTGAACACATTCCTTCTTGGGGCTTCTAATATCAATTGGTCTCGTCCCTGCCTCCAGGCTGACCTCACCCAGGACTTTTTTGTATCGTATTTTTATTACAAAGATTAACAAAGCAGGAAGAGCTTGCACAATTGCTCCTATTATCATAGAGATAGCTGTCACATTATTATAAATAAACAAGCATACAGTTGAACAAGCTAATGACCACTGTAGCTGGATTGAAGTCTTACCCCAGCAAAGGCATATTGTCCATTGGCTGTCATGCCTGGGGTAAGTCCATGGTGACCTTAAATCCCAATATTGTATGGTAGCCAGTGGGTCTTTAATAAATCACCATTTTATCAGCTAGAGCTCTGTGGTATTGTGCACAGCAGAAACTGATACAATAAAAGCCTCCACTATGTCGTAAATAATTATGAAGTAATATGAACTGAGAGTAAGAGAACAGAGTAGATAAGAGAAAAACTTCATTCTGCTGTTTTACTAAAAATCATTCTATTAAATTAGTGCATGCCCTTTTTATTTTCAGGTCGTCCCAGATTACCACAAGACACTATAATCGGTTCCACTCAGCTGCCAATTAGACAAGACCATCCCCAGAATCGTTGAGCAGTAAGTTTCCCTGGACCTTTAATATTTTGGTCCTTCACACAGAATCTATGCCTCTATGGGAGATAAGGAGTTTAATAACCTATCCCATTCTTTAAGGAAACATTCTTCCCTACGCTTTAGAGCATGAGTGAGTCTACCCATAGCTAATATTACTAAAGTAAGTTTTTCCACATCACTGTTATAGGGATACACAAGAAACCTATGTGTTAAGTATAATCTGATGGGCCACCACTAACATTATCCTCACCCATCTAGGATACAGATCCCATTTCCCATCTCACCTCCCTCTTCACCAAAGGAGAGGGGGCAAGAGCCCCACAGTCCTACCCCATATGGTGGAGATTTTGAGCTAAATATCTTTCTAATATATTTGCAGGGTTGGGCACTTAAAAACAGTATAATGCAGTGGTCTAAGGCTCTGAGCTGCAGATCTGGTGAAATCCAGCACACCAGACCTGGGTTTGAATCCCACAGCTTCCACTTGCATACGGTGTGGCCCCGAGCAGTCACTTAACCTCCTTGTGCTCCCAGGTCGCTCCTGTAAAAAAACTTTCAGCTTAATGTGCTATACCTGGTTAAGCAGTTAAAAATAAAACAAAAAAAAATGAAAGTATGTGCCTCTGGCAGCCAGACACCTCCCACAAGTGGGAGTCACACCCAGTAAGAACCTATGGACCACACCAGGAGGATAAAAAAAGTCTATGTATAAACTTATACTGTTTCTTTAAATTTATTACACAACAGTAGACCCATATGGAAAATAATCAATAATTGGCAGTTCTCATCCGTTACTGGTGTCCCCAAATCTGCCTCCCAGTAGATCTGGACTTTCCAGAGGAGTCTGGTACGAGGGCCTTTCTTGTTTGGCAGCTCTGCCTATCAGGCCTTTTCTTCCTGTCTGGTTCTGTAAACTTCTTATTCCACGAGCATCAAGGGAATTCTCTACCGGCATCAGTTTTAACCCTGCCATAACTCCTCACTTTAAGACATCGATAAAAATGTGAGGTTGTGAAGCCAGACTCTCCTAATGGTCTCAAAAGATATTCCCTCCTTGTTAAACAGATTTCCTGCATTATACACCCTTCTCCTCCCAAACTGCAAAGCCCGGATCCTCAAGGTCCGCAGAGACTCCAGATTCTTTGCCACTGGGACCTGGAGGTATGATCCTCCCCACCTCCCGTCTCCTTGTAACTGCTTCCCAGGCATCAGGACTGAGTCTCTTAATCTTACCAACTTATCACCAATCACACCCAGCTCAGCCCCACTCTCCAAATCACTCTCTTCTGGACTGGGTTATTTCCTCTCACCCTCACTGCATTATTGCAGCAGAGATTCTGCGGATGCTTTCAGCAACCACTGCACAACCTTCTGTGTAGGGAAAAGTCCAGCTTCCCCTCACACACACGCACACACACACACACACACACACACACACACACCTGATTTGGAACCCTACAGTTGATTAACATCAATACTCTCTAACTGATCTTGCTGCAATTGACTGGTCTCCCATCCTCTCCACCCCAGATACTGGCATGGCCTTTTCCTGTTCCATACTAAATGTAATCTGTCTGGGACAAGCATGTCCCCATAAAGAAAATCCAGGGTTAAATCTTCCCACCACCCCTAGATTACACCTGATCTCACTGATCAATGCAAGTCCCAGGATAAATCATAGGCCCAATTCAAATGTTCCTGCCCCTGCTAAATCTTCTTTCCTACAAGGTGCTTAGAAATTCTTGCACATAGGTTGTTCATGTGCCAAATCCCACTACTTAAACTACAACCTCCAGAATAACCTTAACTACCCCTCCAAATTCTGTAAAGTTATCCACTCTCTTTTGGCCCCCCATTCACCTTCCCAGTCCTCATGGGCAATGGTTTACCTGTCTCTGACCCTCCCTCCACTGCTGCTCACTTCAAAGAATGTATCTCTTGGGCACCTCCTTCCTCCACTTCCTAGCACTTTCCTCCTTCAGCCTTCCTCCTCTCTGCCCCAATCTTCCATGGGGTTTTCCTCCCCACGTAGCGTAGCAGGAAACCCTTGCTTGCCTTTCATCCTTAACTTGTCCAAACCTACTCCTGGTGGTCTGGATCCTAAAGTTCTGCATATTTCTGCTCCATCACCCCCCACCTCCCACCTTCTCAACCCCTCCTTCTTCATAACTCCATTTGGTCTGAACTTGCCTTTGGGTCTGGAAAACCCCAATCAAGAACTGAAGCCCTGAAATTCAAAGGGCAGACTTTCACAAGTTGAGGAAGCTGATTAAGGAAAAGTTAGTTACAATGGACAAGCGTACTGGGGAGCTGGAAAAGAAATGGGGGGCAATGAAGAGAGCCTTTCTCAAGGCATCTAAGTTATGCATGAGAACAGTAAACAAAAGAGCAGGTTCAAGAAACCATTAGGGTTCTCGACAAGAGTCCAAGAAGTGGTGAGGGCAAAGAAAAATGCCTTCTACAAGTTATAAAGAAAAGTGTGTGTGGGGGAGGAGAGAATGGGAAGAAATAAGAATACATACTGAAAAACAGGGTGGTAAGAGGGCAGTTACAGAGGCAAAAAGCAGACACAGAGCTGTGTATTGCGATAGAGGTCAAACAGAGAAAAACAGTTCTGATATATGGGGAAGAAAGGAGAGGGAATTATAAGGTTAGCAGAGGAGGGTAGGGTGATAGAGGACGATGGTGTTGATATTGAAGCACAGGTCAGAAAGCACAGGAAAACCAGGCGCAGTTATAACATTTGAAAGTAGTGTTTTTTATTTCCAATAACAATAAAATCAAAATTATACAGAATACTTTTTAAACACAGGCAGTTCAAACAAAACAAAGTCCTTCCTCTAAGGGTACCTCTACTTCTAAGTTTCAGTCTCTCTCTAACAAAAGACTGCAGCACTTTATATATAATGTTTTTCCAGTCAATTAACTTCTGCAACCTGAGCTCACTAAGAGTCATCCTGTTTCTCACAAAATGCATCAGAATTTTGACAGTTTCTTTCATTAGCAGGTTTGCAAATAGAACATGGTGACCCATGTTATCCCCCTGTACAGACAGTTGGTGAGACCCAATCTGAGTACTGCATTCAGTTCTGGAGACCCCATCTCCGCAAGGACATAGACAGGATGGAGGCAGTTCAGAGGAGGGCAACTAAAATGGTGCAGGGGTCTTGCAAGAGAAGCCATACGAGGAGAAGCTAAAGGAGCTTAATATGTATACCCTTGAGGTAAGGAGGGAGAGGGGGGACATGATAGAAACGCTTAAGCACTCTCAGTGGAATCAACAAAGTCCAAGAGGGTAGCATCTTTCAGAAAAAGAGATGCAAGAACAAGGGACAGAATTTGAAAATAGAGAGGGACGGCTCAGGGGCAATGTGAGGAAGTATTTTTCACAGAGAGGGTGGTGGACGCAAGGAACAGCCTTCCTGAGGAGGTTATGGGGTCTAAAACTGTGGGAAGAATTCAGAATGCATGGGACAGACATAAGGCAATTTTTGTGGGGGGCAGGAAGAAATAGGCTGTTGGTTAAATAGGATCTGAAGCTTATCCTCTAAGTAGGGAAATGGGCAGACTAGGTGGACCAAGCGGTCCTTATCTGCCATCAAAGTCTATGTTTCTGTTTCAGAACTGATCTCCTGTTGACAGCGCTGCAATGAGCTTAGCATCTCAACTCAAGGTTAATACCCCGAGTTGCAGATAGCTTTTTACAATCAGTTCCACAACATAATTATATACAGTTTTGAACAAAGGGATCCCATTATCACATACAGATTCACATATACAGTATTTTACAACTGCATATAAAGGAGGAAAAGATAGAAACAGCAAGAAACAGCAAACAAAGGCAGGGAGATAGCAAGAGGGAGGGAATTGTGAGACCATCAGAGTGATTCGCCTTAGGTCTCACAAGGAAATTTGACTGCTAAACAGACTGACAAGAGACAGAAAAGGAGAGGACAGAACAGATCCTTGCTTGTAACTCTTTCTGTGTAACAAATGGGACAAGCCCTTATTCAACCCTGAGAACTGTAAATTGGGGTGAGCTTAGGCAGAAGTAAACCAGGTGTCTGCATTTTGACTTCCCTATAGGGTGGGAAGTCCAACAGGAACTAACACAAATAGGAAACTAGGAGGACGAGGGAAGGAAAGAGAAGATAACAGTGGAGAAAGGGAGGGGCAAAGGGCAAGAAGAGGGAGATGGCAGTATAAAATGGAGAGCCATGTGTGCAAATGCTTGAAGTCTGGGCAACAATATGGCAGACCTAGAGGCCACCATGGCGGCAGGAGACCTGGACACAGCAGCAATTGCAGAGACCTTGTGTAATGAAACCAGGACTAGGAGGTAGCTATACCACCAGGGTATGCACTATTCAGGAAGGACAGGGTAAGAGAAAAGGAGGGTGGCTCTTTACTTGAGAGAGAATGTAAAGGCCACAGAAATACAAGGGAAGATGAAGGGGCATTGTGGGTCACCCTGGAGACAGGGAGTGGGGCTGCTATTAGGATAGGGGTGATCTACAGACCTCAAGAACAGGGAGAGGAAGGAGATAAGATAAAACGAGGGGATACAATTTTCTTCAGGTACATAAGCAAAAAGAAGAAAAAGCAGGGCAGGGATAGTAAGACTAAATGGGTGGGTGGGGGTGTGGAAGAGGACCAGAATGTGTTCAGTGTTCACAAAGGAAGGGGTAGGTGACGTCCACAGATAGTGGAGAATAGCATTAAGGGAAAGGAGGTGAACACTAGCCCTTTTATCGAGGAGAGAGTCCTCAGGGAACTAGCAAAACTAAAGGTAGACAAGACTATGCGGCCGGACAGGGTTCACTCCAGGATACTGAAGGAGGAACTGTCTGTGCCTCTGATGGCCCTGTTCACTCTATAACCGGATACAGGGAAGTTCCAAGGGACTGGAGGAGAGCAGATGTATTCCCACAATACAAGAGTGGGAACAGGGAGGTGGCAGGAAACTACTGAACTGTAAGCCTGAATTAGTGGTGGGCAGGTTATGGAAACTCTACTTAAAGAAAAGACTGGGAGTACCTTAACACCAGTGGACTGCAGGATCCAAGGCAGGGTTCACAGGGTTAGACCTTGCCAAACAAACCTGAAAAGAGTTTTTTGACTGGGTTACCAGGTAGGAGCAACAGATGTGGCCTACCAGGATTTCAGTAAGGCCTTCGATATTATTCCACACAGAAGATTGGTAAACAAGCTAGGCAGCATGGGAGTGGTCCAAAGACGCAAAATGGGTACAAAGTTGTCTCTGTAACAGAACTCAAGAGGGTGGTGGTAAATTAAGTTCACTTGGAGGAAGGTAAGGAAACCAGTGGTGTGCCACAGGGGTCAGTACTGGGACAGGTCCTATTTAATGTCTTTATTAGCAACATTGCAGAGGGTCTGGAAGGAAAGGTATGCCCATTCATGGGTGACACAAAATTTGCAACAGAGTGGACACACGGGGGATGCAGAAAATGAAGGAAGAGCTAAAAACTGGAAGACTGGTCAGGGTCTGACAACTGAGCTTCAATGCTAAAAATGTAAACTCATGCACATGGGGCACAGATAAACAAGGGTAGCGTGCCATTTGGGTGGAGGTGTTAACTACAAAAACAGGAAGGAGATCGGGGGGTCATCATATCTGATGACCTGAAGGTAGCAAAGCAGTGTGATAAGGCAGCAGAAAAGGCTAGTAGAATGCTGGGGTGCATAGGGAGGGTATCATCAGCAGAAAAAGAGGAGGTATGCCTCTGTATAGATCAATAGTGAGGCCACACCTGTAGCATTGTGTTCAGTTCTAGAGGCCTCACCTAAAGGACATATACCAGGTGAAGGCGATACAGAGAAGGGCACAAAGTGGTGCATGGCCTGCATCAGAAGCCCCATGAGGAAAGACTTAGGAATTAAATATGTACTCACTGGAGAAATGGAGAGAAGGGGAGATATGATGGAAACATTCAAATACCTCAAGAGTATCAATAAGGTACAGGAGGGTGGCATATTGCACAGAAAGAAATGCTCAAGGACGAGGGGCATAATATGAAGCTGGAAGGGGAGACTTAGCGGGATGTGAGGAAATATTTCTTCATGGAAACGGTGGTGGACGTCCTTGAACATCCTCCCAGTAGAGGTGATGGGTACTGAAACAGTAACAGGTTTCAAACATGCATGAGATAGACACAGGGGACCTTAGTAACAGGGCTGTGTGGTAAGGCCAAAGATCAATTAGGGTCTCAGTAGCACATTAGGTTGGGGACTTTAGGGCAGACTAGGTGGGCCAAGAGGTTCTTTTCCACTGACGGTTTCTATGTTTCATGTACACACTCTCTTTAAGAGGGAACCTGTTTAAAAACAAGCATTTGTCAGTGCCAAATATTTGCTTGCTGGTATTAGCATTAGTACTGCATGGATTAGAGATGTATATAGGAATGGCAGTGAAGTATCAAACTAACTAACCCCCACTGTGCAGAGCTAACAGGTGTTGGGGTGTGCTTTTTGGGTTATAAGCCATAATGCTCATGTCATTCCACCTCATCCCACCCCTGTAGACACTGACAGGTGTCACGGTGTGCCTTGAGGTCTTTGGCCCTTGTGCCCACCCATTCCATAAGCAAATAAGCTGAGATGGGTGCAGTATAGGAGAATGGGGTGAGCGTTGGGGCCAAAGACCCAAGGCACACCTCTATGCCTGTCAGTGGCTGCAGGGTGGGGGTTGGAATGGAAGGAGCATTACAGCCGGCGACCACAAGCCACACCCAGCCTGTCAGTCTGTACAGGATAGGGCATTACGTTGGAAACCCTAATGCCACTGGCCTGTTGGTATTTTTGCTCCAGATTTTCAACATGGGCTTTTTGGGATCCCATCTCATAAACAGTTTAACTATCATTTCGTTACTCAGTCCTGAAAGGTGATTTTGTACAGCGAATGGCCATTCAACGCAACAGCTGCAAAATATATTTTTGGTCAGGATGTACAAAATTACATCTGTACTGTTCATGAGCAGGTGTGAAAAATGGCAATGCTGAAAATCTGGAGTAAAATATGAAAGAGCGCGGTTACGAGCATGCATAGAAACTGCATAATGCACACTCGTAATGCAGTCACGTTCTGGAATTGTTCACCAAATTTTCAACATAGCCTTTTGGGACCTCCTCATGAACAGTGGCACTGTGATTTCATTACTCTGTCCCAAAAGTTGATTTCGAACAGCGACTGCACCATTCTGTGCCACCGTCAAAAACACGCTTTAGGCAAGATGCAAAAAAAAGACAGCTGTACTGTTTATAAGGAGGTGTAAAAAAATGTCAGTGATGGAAATTTGGAGTGAAAATATAAAATATTGGGAAAGTTACGAGCGTATGCATAAACTGCGCAATGCATACTTGTAATGCAGCCATTTTTTAATTTTTTTCACCAAACTTGCAACATAGGCTTTTGGGGCCCCACCTCATGAATAGTGGCATTGTTGTTTCATTAATCGGTCCCGATACGTGATTCTGCACAGTGACCACAAAATTACCTTTTGGGATCAAGAAACAAAATGAGTGTCACTGGTCCTGAGGTAGGGTTCCAAGAAACCCATGCTGAAAATTTGGGGCCAAAACTACTACAAATGGCTGAGATATCAAACTAAGTTGAAACTCCCCACTGATGCCATTATAAAGCTTACCGTTATTTTCTTCAGTTTGCAGTTGGCTTTTGAAGAGTGCAGATATGTTCTCGGTCCACAGAAGATCGCTCTTCTAACCTTCAGAGGTAAGTATGGGCAAGGGGTCGCGGAAATTGCACAGAGGAGGTGTGGGTTGGGGAGGGGGCCGTGGGAGCGACGAGGGACTGCTTTTGTTTTTTCAGGTTAAACAAAAAACATTGTGGGACCATTTTCTTTTTATAAGTGACAGGCAGATCTCAGAGAGTTAGGGTAAATGGGGTATTATCTGATGAGGGAGGGTCTCTAGTGGGGTCCCGCAGGGCCCGTCCTGGGACCCACATTATTCAACATTTTATTAGTGACATGAAAATAGGATCAATGAATATCATCACTAGATTTGCAGATGATACTAAACTGGGAGGAAGAGTAGACAATTTAATTAGTCAAAGGGAATTAAAGCTAGATCTAGCCACCATCGAACAATGGGCTTAATAAGTAACAAAATGCAATTCAATGTAACCAAATGTTTGGTCCTGCACATGGGCAAAACCAACCCCAAACAAACATACATCCTTAACAATACAATTATTAGATCATCCCACAGTGAAAAGATCTGGGAATAATAATCATACCTATCTAACGCACTTCTTAGTTGGATCAATCACACCTTCACTTCTAAATCAGAACAATGTATAGTTATTTTGTATAGATCCCACGTTCAAACCTACTCTGACTATGGGTCCCCTTCTGGAGCCCTTACCTTATTCTGTCATTAAGAGGATTGAGCAGATACAACACAGGACAACAAAATTGTCCCACCTAGCACATCTTGATTATGAAGAAAGACTAAAAACCAGGCTTTATTCACTTGAAGCCAGAAGGGCTAGTACAGGACCTCCTCCAGATATTCAAACTCCTTCAATTCCCCACCCTATGGATCAATGTGGCATTGCATTTGCCACAAGGAAATTCATACCAAGATTGCACAACAAACAGTTAAAAGTTTGTAAAGCTAGGACAAACAAGAGACTGAACTTTTTTCTATTAGGACACCAAAGCTTTGGAATAAACTGCCACAAGAACTAGTGGATTGCTCCAATCTAAATACTTTTAAAATACACGGGACAACTGACTCTTTAGCTAATCATTCTGGGGTACAATGTCCCACTATGGGGGACAATCATGATGGTCTCGGGACCCCTTTTGTCCTTAACACCAAGTAACAAGTAAGCTAATGGATTTCGGCACACGAGGTAGGCTCCTAGTGTGTCAGACTAGAGTGGGGGAGATCAATGCTGACTCGAGGTCAGCTGGCGAAAAAGGGCGTGGGGGCCTTCCAACACTGGGAGTGGGCATCCCTGTATTGGAAAAACAAAATTACTTTGGCACTCTGGGGTGGGTTCAGAGTGTCCCAAAATGTGTGTGGGGGCATGCCGACCGGAGTTTAGCACCCGTTGTCAGCAAAATATATGTTCAGGCTTGGTAGGGAAGCATGCCGACACGGGACACTGGGCACCCCCATGGTGGCTTTGGGGGTGTGATGGGTGGCAGGAGCTGCCAGTTATGCGGTGGGGCTCATTTATTTCACCGGAAAGGCACACTGAACAAAGGAGTGCTCTTTCCAGCCACACGACATTGTGCACTGTAATGTGCATGCCTGGAATTTGCCTGGTTGGGGATCTGCCGCTACAATGAAGAAACTGTCATGATTGGAGCAGCAGTTCTCTGCATAAAAAGTATCCCTTTTTCCATAACAACACAGAACAGCAAACAATGAAGTTTAAACTCGCACATTTTTTTCTTTCAATCTTAAGAATTCTCAATTTCTGATCCATATCTTGGCAGAAAATCAGCATTGACATTCTCTTTACCAGATTTGTGCATCGCTTTGAATTTAAATGGCTGTAGTACCAGGTACCACCTTGTGATTCTGGAATTTTTATCCTTCATTTGGTTAAGCCAACAGAGAGACTGTGATCTGTTGTAGTACAAAGTCAGCTCTAGCAAATAAAAACTAGAGTAAAACTAAAGTAAAACATGGGACTCCATGGCCAACTCTGCCGCAAGGCATTCCTTTTCTCTCTGTCATGCTACTTCCTATTGATATACAGAAGGAATGTTCCTTCCCATTTTGACTCAAGACTGCACCTAGGCCTACCTCTGATGCATCTGTCTGTAACAAAAATCATTTCTCAAAGTCTGGGCTTCTTAAAACAGGGCCGAATATAATGCAGCCCTGATGGCCCAAAAGTTTCATCACACTCTGGAGATCATTCCACATTATTCAGAAACTTTCTTCATGAGTTCAGCGAGGAGAGCGAACTGGCAAAGCTGGGAACAGATCTCCAGCAGTAACCAAGCAGCCTAAAATGACCTGACATGTTTCTTTTGATTTAGGGATAGGACTGTTAGCTACAGCTTCTGTCTTAGAAATCTCTGACTTTACTTCTCCATATCCAAAACATATCCCAAATGCCTGGCTTCCTGCATTTCCAGTGCACACTTGGAAGGATTAATGGTCAGACCTGCCTTCTTGATATATTGAATAACTGCTCGTAGGTGTTCCAAGTGGCTTTTTAGTCTGGACTGTACACCACGGTATCATCCAGGTAGGCAGCACAATAACCAGTGTGAGTAGCTAAAATTATATCCATGTACCGCTGGAATGTAGCAGTGTGCCATGTAAACCAAACAGCATGGTGGTGAACTGATATTTGTTTTGTTAACTGGGTAGGTGCACTTAGACGAAAATGCCTATTTTCAGGCATGACCCGGGAGGTTACAACAAAGTGAATACATGACATTGTATGAAAATACAGAACAACATTTCACTGAAAAAGAAATACAATACAGCTGATGAACAGCCAGTAAACAAAGTGATACATGACACTGGACAAAAATACTGTGCAACATGTTGCAGAGAAATGGAAATAAAATACAGCTAAATGAAAAGTCTGAGTGCAATATTAGCTTACAACTAGGGAAAAAATAGCAACAAAATTACAGAGACAATACAGAACTAGAGATAAAATAATGATAGTACAGTAATGTAAATAAGTGCCAATCTATTATAGAGAAAACCTACAATTTGATCTAGAACAAAATGAAGCAGGAGAGCAAAAGAGAGTACAGCAGTGTCCGAGACCTAAATTGTAGAAGGTACTCAGAAATAGGGATAAGGAGATAGGAAGAGAATAGATGGAAATAGACGAATGGTTGGAGTAGTGTGAGAAGAAAACCAACAGTAGTAGGTATAAGGGCTTATGGTGGATGGAAGCATGTACATTTTGCTGATTTAGTAAGGTAATCCAGGTGTTTCTTTTTAAAGAGGACGTGATTAAGTGCTTGCCAGACACCTAAGGAATGGAGTTCTAGTAGCGGGGCAGCATGGGAGAAAGGCGTGGGTACCCTTGGCTGTTTACCTGTGGTATAAGTAGGAGAGATTGGTCAGCAATCTTAGACCACGTGAGGGGCTAGCCAGGACAACATAGGGCTAGCGAAGCGGGTTCCAGACCTATAATGACACGGTCAGACAGATGAGAGAGAGGGCTGATGAGTTGATGGCAGTGGCCATTTTAGGTCAACACAGAGCTGACAGTGGTGCTTTCGACGAGAGGAAGCAGAGGTGTAGCAGCAGTTATTATTATAAGTTGTGTCCGTCTTTGAAGAGAGTTCTTAGAAACACCTAAGAAAGTAACAGCACCATAGGTGAGGGCTGGGAGAATGATACCACAGGCAGTGGCCAATCTATCAGAGGGGTAGAGCATAGCTAGTTTTATAAGCCGCCTAATTTTCACATTTACTGATTAACAGATGGAGGAGATGTGTTGGTCAAAGTTCAACGATTCATCAAGCAACACACCCAGGTATTTAAAGAGCTAACCATGTCTAACAAGGACCCGTTATCATAACAGATTCTTAGTATGTTGTTATTGTTTCTGAGCTTGACCTCAGACCCAAAAAGCATTGCTTGAGTTTTTGTAGCATTTAAAGACAAGCCTGTTTTGGACAGCCAGGTCTGAACAGCCTTAAAATCCGATGAGAGGTTAAGTTGATGTCAGAGATATCCCTGGAGCTGCAATATAGAACTAGGTTATCAGCGTACAGCAGGGATAAGCATGATGGGCTAGATAGAAATCTTATTTATAAAAATGGAGAACAGGAGAGGAACCAGGATTAACCCTTGAAGAACACCTATATTAATAACTGTTGGATTAGAAGTGGCATAGTTAAACTTAACAAGCTGTCAACCACAGTGCCCTCAGGCCAGGGCTTCAATCCAACTGCGGCTGTAGAAAACTGGTTCACACACAAGAATTATAAAAAAATAAAATCCATGATCTTAGTCAATCCCACAAGAAGCAAAATCTACCACCCTTTCCATCCACGCTGTCAACACCCGATTGTCAAGGTCCACACCTTCAAATACCTGGACATTACTCTTGACAGTGCCCTCTTATAGGGAGCATGTCTGCAATATCTCCAAGGCAGCCAACATAAGAATCGGTCTGCTGCATAGGAACAGGCACAACTTAGCAGGATGCCCTTACCACAGCTGTCACCAGTTCCATACTATTTATCATCGATTATGGCGTGATAAGTTCGGTTTCACCACAGATACCACACTTAAGAGAAGCCATACTATCCTTGACAAATCCTGCCAGCTGATCACTGGTGCCCCTAAACATACTGACACATGCGACTTCTACTCCAGTACTAAATGGCTAATCCTCAAGGAAGACTCTCCTACCACATGGGTGTTTTTGCTAAAAAATCAGCATGGGACTCATTGCACCGTCCTGCCTGCCTCTTCTCAACCCGGCTATTAAAGCTCATGGCACCAGGGGTGGCACCAGAGACTCCTACCAGACCCTTTTGTCGCACCTCCCAGGCCCAACAGTCTTTCAGTTATTGGGCACCCATCCTCCTTAATGCCATCCCCAGTGTTCTTGCCACGCCTACTCTAGGCCCCTTGAAGCAGATGTAGGGGAATACCTCATGGCGCTCAGTAGGTGTGACTGTGTCACTAGCCTCCTCTCCACGCGGTTTTACCCACTAAGCTCAACAACTGTTGACTGCTCTTCAGTGGTTTTGCTTTTCAATGGTTTGTAACTGTAACTGCCTTTGTCTAATTTATCCCTGACAAGAACAATTTCAGTTTGATTTCTTTCTTATGCCTAGGCTGCACAAATGTATGTAACTCTATGTATATATATATATATATATATATATATCTCTACGTATGTATCTCAAATGTAACTGCCATGTTTTGGCTCTGCCTCAATGTTTGTGTTCTGCTGTGTCTATCTTACCTATTGTTTATTCTGTATTGCTGTTTTTGTCATGTTTTTATTACCTGGACATGGAACCTCTGTAAAAGAGTCTTTCGACTCAAAGGTTGTAATCCAAGACTTCAAATAAATAAATAAAACTGCTGCCAATTTGATAGGTGACCATCAAACCAGTCCACTACTTGTGGTGAGAAATCTAGAGATATCGGGTTACGTAAGGAGAAGGAGGTGGTCAGCGAGATCAAATGCTTTAGTTAGATCTATGAAAATTGCAGCAGTGAGAAGGCCCTTGTCCATAGCTGTAAGGACATCATTAGTAAATTCAAGAAGGGCTGTGGAAGTACTATGACCTTTACAGAAACCACGTTGCCTGCCTGAGAGAAGGTTGTTGTCCAGTAGAAAGGATATGGTTTGTGTAGCTACCAATTTTCTAAAATTATTCCCAGAACCGAGAGGATAGCTATAAGGCAATAGTTTGCAATGTCCTTAGGGTCCTCTTTTTGAAAACCGGGTGATTCTGGCAACTTTCAAATATCGGAAGTAAGCTACAGCTTAGAGATAAGTTAAAGATCTTTGCGAGGGAAACACAATAAAGGGTGAAGCAAGTTTCAGTAGCCTGGGTTCAAGACCATTGGAGCCAACGCTAGTGCTGCCAGAGATGGTATTTAGGAGTTTAAGGATCTCAGCCTTGGTTATTGTTTTGAAGCGAAAGGGTGGCTGCATAGGAGTGATGTCGGGCTTTGTGTGGAGGTTAAAGGACTGACTGGGGTTGAAGGAAGATCATATTTCGACAGATCTGAGGAGTGCAATTAAAATAGTTTGCAACTGTGGTAGGGGTTATTACAGTGGGTCCCATTAATAACTATATCATTAGCTGACTGGGAGCAGTTTGCCTCCAGGAAAGTTTTAATGTGAGCCCAGAATTTGCACGAATCGCTGGCAGCATCAATCAGAAGCCCTTTGCAATAGCAGCTTTTAGCCACATGAATAGATCTCTTATAGGCATTTCTCAGAGCCCTATAGTTGTTATAGTCTGAGGAAGTCCACACAATTTGAGCGCACCTTCTGTTTTGTTGAGCTCTTAACTGCACTAGAAGATCGTATGTAGACACCTTGTTTGAGTGCCCCTGATTCTACACGTACAAAGGGGACATGCATGTTCTGATGTGCACCAAATTGAGCTATAAAATAGTTAAGTGTAGCCTCAGGATCCCTGGCATGGTGCATGGGGACCAATCTACAAGGAGATTTCTTGCAGAAATTTGGCTTGATCAAGGTTGGCAAAGTTCCTAAGGTAATGTACTGGTGGTGGGGGAGTCAGGACAGATATTGCGCTAAAATACAACAAACAGGGAGTGGTCACTTAGGTGTCCACTAAGAATCTGGATACCAAGATTCTGTCGATACGATTAGATAGAATCCAGTCAATTAGCATGCCAGGTTTGGAGGAGGAGGATGCAACCCTGGTGGGGTCTTTTATGAGTTGGTGAAAACTATGTCCTTGGACCAGGAACAAGATGGACTCACTGGCTTTACCAAGCTAGTTTAGCTTCAGATCACCTAGGATGAGGACCTCATTTCATCCCCAGAAAGGATACTTGTCAAGCAATTCCTCAAGCCCTGGGAGACCATTTTGGGAGGATTGTAGGTGCACACTATGTGTACTTTCTTTGAGCCTAGCAATAGGACTGCATGAAAATTTACAGTGAGACAGGATAGGAGTGGCAGAGTAGAGAGGTTGAGGTGAGATTTCAAGTCTATGGCAACCCCCTCTAGATGCAGGCCTATCAGACCTAATAAGGTTCTAATTAGGCAATGAGCAGGCAGTATTGGGTACAGACGGCATAAGTCAGGTCTCAGATATACAGAGTATGTCAGGGTGATAAACTCAACCCACACTTCAAGTTCTGGCCAGGTTACAGAGAAGGCTCCTGATGTTGAGGTGAACAACATGAAGACCTTTGGATTCATTTCAAGTTACATCAATGTGCAAGATATGAGTAGTTGGGCCAGGATTAGGTTCACATCCCCAGCAATAGAGAGTAGGATGGAAATGATGATGAGATACCAGAGCTTATGGTGTAAGAAAGGAGAGGGCAGGATACAGTTGCAGCAGAAGCACTTTTTAGATAGGAAGGCTGCAGTAGATGGGCAAAATATTTTGTGATGAGAAGAGGAAGCGATCTAGTGGTGACCTTGATAATGCAAGCAGATTAGAGAAAGTGAAGCTGGTAGGATCAAAATGGTAGACATCAGGATAAGGACCAAGGGGTTAGAGCAAACCACAATGCAAATGAAATGTTATGCAGGTGATGAGCATGACAGACCTCAGAGGAGCCATGTGGGCAAGAGAGAAAGGGGCAGGAGGAAAGGCACACCTATAACTTAGTGGAAGTGAATATGTCAACAGTGTTTGTGCAGAGCAAGAGGAGCTCAGAGTAACAGGTGGGAGATAATCATATAAATATTGAGACTACAGTGGGACAGCAGTGTTGAATAGGTAGTAATTTTACAGTACAGCAGAGATGCTCAGGTTAGCAGCGAGGAGTTGAGACATATTGGTTAGGAGTGAAGTAAGCAACAGTGCATAAGGACAGTTTACATAAGGCAGAGCAGTGGGGCAAGGATTAACAGAGAGGAGCTGATCTAATGATTAATTAGAATAAAGCATAGTAGCAGCAGTTCCTAAAGCAAATAACTCAGCTGTGAAATGAGGCACTTCATATGAATATTTAAATAAAGTAGAGCAGCAGCAGCAGTAACAAAATGGCAAAATAGCCATGCAAGAGCTCTGAGTACAGCTGAGGAGCCCCTAGAGGGTAGATCGAATAAGAAGCAAACGGGAAATCGGAGGCTTAGAAACAAGTGATCATGTGACCAACTGCTGATATAAAGCAACGTGCCCAGATAGGGCGGGTGGGTGGGGAGCCGCGCACAGTGCCAGCAGGATCAAGCAGGAGCCCAGGGCAGAAGAGGAGTGAATGTCTATACCTTGGCTTCAGGGATGAAGGTTAGAAACAGAGGCAAGCTGGCAGCTTTAGAGAGCGGTGGTTGGCGACTTCAGCACAGGCAGCAACACTGGAGACTTGCAGCCTAAATGCACAGTCCAGCCCATGGCACCTAAGGAGAAAGGGACAGGAGACAAGTGTAATTAAGCTGAAATCGGGAATGGAGTTAGCCGTCTGCAGGAAAGGTTAGAAATCAAGAGAAATCTACAGGACAAAAGCCTATTACAAAAGGGCTTAATCGGGAGAGGATTGGGACGAGGTGATGGCAGGAGTAAGCAGGAGGCCAAGTGTAGCAGCTCAGGAAGACAACAGACCTAGAGGAATCAAATATTTTCAGACAGTAAGAAAAGAAAATTTTAGAGACAGCCAGATAGAGGGAAAGATTTGGAGCAAGAGGGCAGCAGGAGTAGGGCAAAGTGGAGAGAGGTAATAGCAGGAACAGGTACAGGAAAACAGGTCAAAGTACTGTAATAAAGCTGCAAGATCAATAACTATATGGAACAAATATGCATACAGACATTAAATAGATTTTAAAAATTTGGCTCCAAACCTACAAACTAATTAGTATTAAATTCATGCAAGCATTAAATTGCACCTAAAAATTAGCTCCACACTTAGTGTATAAACATTCATTAAAATAAGTAGCAGCAGTCTCTGGCTATGTAATTAAAACAAGTAGAAGCCATCTCTGGCGATTTTATTAAAACAAGTATCAACAGTCTCTGGCTATAGGAGCCAATGAAAATCGGAAGCCAATGGTAAGACGGCAAAGTGGCTTGGTGCCAGGATTCAAAATTCTACTTGGGGCTGGAATCAAGCAGGGAGCCCGGAGCAGAAGAGGAGCGAGTGTCCGCATCTTTGTTCTCAGGGAGGAAGGGTAGAAGCAGAGGCGGGCTGGCAGCTTTAAAAGGCAGCAATTGGGGACTTCAGCGGAGGCAGAAAAAGCATAGTCTGCGGCTCAAATGCACAGTAACTCTGTCTTCAGGGATGAAGGGTAGAAGCAGAGGCAGGCTGGTGGCTTTGAAGGCGCGGTCGAGGACTTCCAGGGCAGGCAGCAAAACCACAGGCTTGTGGCTTAAATGCACAGTCCAGCCCAACAGGAGTGGTAAATGCAGTTTTGTCTCTGGATTCTTTAACTAGGGACTTTGTCAGTAACCCTTGGTGAGATTGAGAGTACTGATGTATTTGGTACTTCCCAAATCATCTATCCTGGACATAGGATATGTCAAATTCAGACACTTCATTAAGTTTCCTAAAATCAAGGCAGATTCTTACACCCTCTTGTTTTTATTTACAATCACCATTGGTGATGACCAAGCACTTCTTAACTCTTCTATGACACCCTTCTCTTTCATGGTTTGTATCTGCTTAACCACGTCTGCTCTTAACTGGTCTGTTAATCTGTATATCTTTTTGTCTAATAGGGCGAGCATTCCCTGTCCCTATTATGTGCCTCACCTCTTTGCTCAGACTGGCACTGTGGTAAAAGTACTGTTATATGTGTTTACCAAGTCACGAATTTCTGCGGTTTGTTGGGAGGTTAAGGAACATTCACCTTTACAGCATCAGCAGTTAGAGTTTGTTCCAGTCTGTCATAAGCTATATCAACATCTTCTTTATCAGTGTCTGGTAAAACTAGCAAAGTAGCCTTTCGTGTTTTTCACCCCATTTCTTCAGGCGGTTAGCATGGTATATCTTGGTTGGATTTTTCCTATCAGGGTTTCAGTCTCATAGTTAACTGTCCCAGTATATGTGAGTACCTTATAAGGCCCTTGCCACATTATTAACAGCTTATTTTATGTAGTGGATAACGGTAGCAAGACCTTTTCACCTGGCTCAAACACTTTAACCCCATGGTTATAATACACCTTCTACTGATTTGGGGCCTCTTTCTGATTACTATGAACCATTTCAACATATTTTGCCAGCTTCTTTCTTGGGGCACACATATAAGATGTAATAGATTTTTTCTGAGTAGGGTTATCTTCCCATGTTTCTTTTATTACGTCCAGTGGTTCTCTAGGTTGTCTGCCATACAGCATTTCAAATGGTGAAAAATTGTTGAGGCTTGTGGCACTTCTCTGTAAGCAAAAAGCAGGTAAGGTAAGTATTGGTCCCAAGCTTTCCTTCCCTTTTCACAAACCTTTTTAACATGCATTTTAGGGTTTGATTAAAATGCTCAACAGCCGTCTGTCTGAGGTCGATAAGGGAGGTCCATATGGCAGTGATACTAGTAGTCGGTGCAGCTCCTTCAGTAATGCAGCATTAGAATTACTACACTGATGAGTAATCATTTCTTTAGGTATGCCCACCCTGCTGAAAAATTTGCCAAGCTCTGCTGCCACTTTTGGGCTGTGACAGTGCGCATTGGAACTGCCTCTGGGTATCGAGTAGCATAGTCACATACTACCAGAATGAATAAAATACCCTTTTACTTTAGTCTAAGTGGCCAACCACATCCACTGCAATTCTTTCAAAAGGTACATCTATCAAGGGTAGGGGCACCAGGGCACTTTGTCTTTTTAGTCACTGGGGCTAATTTCTGAAATTCAGCACAAGAACTACAATAGGTTGCAATCTCATCGTGAATTCCAGGCCAGTAGAATCTGTACAGCAATCTGGCAATAGTGGAATCCTCCCCAAGTGATGAGCCATAGGACTAACATGTGCTATCTGTAACAACTCAGTTCTATACTTTTGTGGTATAACCAACTGTTCTGTTTGTTCCTGTGTCTGAGGTTTAACATAAACTCGGTACAGTAACCCATTACATTCACCCTGTTTCTGCTCCACCCCAGCTGATTTAAATAACCTTGGACAGAAACGTTAGTTTGCTTGCCAACAAAATCATAATCAGTTATGGAGTTAGTTTCAGTATTTTCATATATTAACCCTTATGTCCATCGTCTAGTTTGTTTGTTTGCTTGTTTATTTGCTTCACAGGTAAGCACACTGGAAACAAGTTCCTGTTTCAGGAATGACCCACAAACAATCACACAATACATAACAATACAATGCAATAAGACTTATACATAATTACAGATACAAAAATAGGAATACAAATTCCATATCTTATAAAAAACAGATATTATTTAAAACATTGGCATTTGGATAAGATCTTAAAGTGCTAATAAAGAGAAGTAGAAAAGGATCTGCTCAGGGCTTGACAAATCCTATAGCCCAATGTCCCGGCTATCAGGAAAATGTCAAGGACAACAGTTTAACTGCAGCTTACTCTGTGCCAGTTGTCCCCAGGCTAGCACTGTTTTTATTATCAGACTGCAGTACATTCCTCCACCAGTAGGCTGCTCCTCACTCCAGGCAGTTCAAGCGGCCATCCCTGTCCCAACTCCCTAGTGCTCCCAAGTCCCGGTGGTCATCTGACCTGCTGACTGAACGGCGCTCCGCGTGATCACGGTTGTGGCGTGGGTAAGAAAGCGATCACATATTTCATAGCAGCGGCGGAGTCTGTGAAGGGATCAGAGGAGGAGGCAGTCCTCGGTGGCAGACCTGCAGAGTCAATGTGAAGCAAGCTCCAAGGTAGAGGGAAGCCCATCACACGCGGTATTTCCCGGCATAGGATGGGATGGAGACATCTCGCTTCAGTCCCTTATTCACTGTTTGGCTTTCACAGTGAAGGGACATCTTTCAGTTGTCCCATTGCAGCTGTCTTGTTGAGTGCAGGACCGGAGACTGCTGCATTTAAAACGATTACTGTTGCAATTTGCTCATCGGCTGCGTAAGCTTTGCCTGGGTTGGGGGCTGCAGCACTTGAATTTGAAGGAGGGAGACAGGCGGAGGGTGAGGTGAAGAGGGAAAAGGCGGGAGCGAGGTAACATGTCTGAAGAAGACCAGAGGCAGCAGAGTAGAGATTCCAGCTGCAGTACATCAAGGGCTGAATATCCATATTTTCCAAAACTAGAAAACTAAACCAGTGCTTTCTGGGCAATCGGACAAATTTGGGAAAACTGACTGACAGTACCTGCACTGTCTAAAAGTAACTAATGACTGGACGACTTGCCTTGGGACAGGTATATTATACATAAAATACTACTGCTGCAAAGGAGAAGCAAGAGAGACTTTGCTAACTATTACAAACTAGAGATATTACTAAAAGTGGACCCTGCTCCCTCCCTCCCAACCAGTGACCCACCTGACCACTGAGAAAATCAGAAAAGTAATTCCATTGATTAAAAAAGTAAAAAAATATAAGAAAACGCTATAAAAAAAAATTCTAAAGAAAAATTAAATAGGAGCATTGGGAGGAACAGACTATGTGTGGGCTATGTTGTGGAGAGAGGTCATGTGCCATTCCTAAAAGGTTTGCTGTCAGACAGGAACTTGGGATAATTGAGGACTTATTAGAAATAAACTAAAACTGGGAAAACCAGTTTTTGTGCTATAAGGGTTTTAAATAATTGATTAGCAGTTTTTTCTTGGCATGATACTAACTGTACAGAACGTATTCATATAGATTTTCTAGAAGTGCTGTGTTTGTTAAACACAGTGAGACAAGAGCTATGCATTTTCACAAAGATTTAGCACTTTTATGAGAAAACGCTAATCAATTTTAGAGTTAAATAAACCCTGCTATAGAAATATAAATAAGCAGCCTTTTTCGTGGAGGTGTGGGTGGCTGAGACCTTACCCTGCCCTGAGAGGGTAGAGGAAATTGTGGAACAACTGCAGACTTACTAAAAATAAACTAAAGGGGTGAAAAACATTTTTTGTGCTATGGAAAAATAAACCCTTTGGTGGAGGTATGTGTGGCTGTGAGACGTAACCTGCCCTAAGAGGTACAGGAACTTGGGGAACAACTGCAGACTTACTAGAACTAAAGGAAAAACATTTTTGTGCTACACAGCTACAGAAAAAAAAAAAACTCTTCTTTAGTAGAGGTAGGGGACGGTGTGTGTGTGTGACCTAACCTGCCGAGAGAGAGAGAGAGAGAGAGAGAGAGAGAGAGAGAGAAAGAGTGTACAGGAACTAGGAGAAGTGAACAACTGCAGGCTCTCTCAGAGTACTAGTAGTTGGCTTCTGTTCCTCCTACTCCCATCTGCTCTGTCTTGCCCAGGTCCTCTTTCAGTGCTGTAAGGTGCAAGCACTAAGCACAGCAGCTTAAGGTAAAAATGACAACACACACAAAGATAAGATAACATTTTTATTAAGTACAAGATTTCAGTATTTTCATAACTGCATAGAAGTTAAAACAAAATGCAAAGAAGCAAACCAAACTACTTTATTTTCCACAATAAATTAATTTGGTTTTCAATATTTTTATACTTTCCACTAAAATGCACCATTTTATACCTGGACTACCAACTCAAGCACGGGACAACTACTTTTGACAAGCCACTTGTCCGTGGACAAGTACATCATTTAAAATTTGTCAAGCCCTGGATCTGCTAGTGTTAAACTTCTTATTTCAATTGGAACCTCATTCCATATTTTAGGAGCTTCATGTGTAAAGACTGCTGACCACAGGTAGTTCTCTTCTTCTTCTTCTTCTGCTATTACTGGTTCCGGCTGTACAGTCTCAGTTTGGGCTTTTGTTTTGCTTCTAGTCTGGCTGCCATTCTTTTGGTAATCACTCCTGGACTTGCTATTGCAGGATCCATACCTTTCCTCTACACTTCCTTGGTACAAGGTCTAGTACCCACACACAAAACTCCTAGCGAGTATGCACGGATAAATCTCACTTAGTCTGACATCATCTGTCATCAAGGCATATGTCAGGAAGCACAGGAAAACCAGAAGCAGTTCTAAAATTTGTAAGTAGCGTTTTATTATTCCCAGTAACATGAAAATAAAAATTGTACAGAATGGTTTTTAAACATAGGCAGTTCAAACAAAATAAAGTCCTTCCTCTGAGGGTATCTCTAATTCTAAGTTTCAGTTGCTCTCCCCTAACAAAAGATTGCTGCTCTTTATACAACATATTTTCCTGTCAATTAACTTCTGCAACCTAAGTTCATTAAGAGACATACTGTTTCTCACAAAAATGTATCAGAACGTTGACAGTTTCTTTCCTTAGCAGGCTTGCAAATAGCATATGGTGTCCCAGAACTGACCTCCAGTTGACAGCTCTGCAAATGAGCTTAGCATTTATTTTGTTTTTGGTAACTGGGTGAGTATACTAGACAACAGTGTGCCTATTTTCAGGTACGACCGGGATATTACATTTCACAAGAACAAAATAATGATTTACAAATGCAGTTACACACAAACAAATAAGTTTACAAAAGCAACATCACAGCAACAACAGTACAGTGCAAACTGGAGGGAAAGGAGTTATACAAGCAGTTGTATTAACAAGTTGTACAACAGCTTTAAAGAGTAGCTTTTAAAATGGGAGTTGTACTTGACAGAACAGAACAGACACTAGGAGGCCTAGATACGATCATGTATATCAGGAGTGAACACTGCAAACAGTTGAGCATTGTGAGTCACGATGAGTACAGCACCTGAAGGATTGCCAATACATAACAAGTGCTAGAGCTAAAAATAAGTTTGTACAATCCAATAGTTCAGTAGCGACATATATACATATAAGAGAGTATCGACATAGCGCACACGTAAAGTAGGAGAAAAGACGAGTCGGGGGTGGGGACACCCAAAGTAGAAGAGTATGTTGAGCAGGTAGTGGAGCAAATTTGGAAATTGATGGGTCATGGTGGCTGAAAACATTTGCAGTTTATAGAC
The DNA here is from genome assembly GCA_016271365.2 of Neoceratodus forsteri. Lineage (NCBI taxonomy): Eukaryota > Metazoa > Chordata > Ceratodontiformes > Ceratodontidae > Neoceratodus > Neoceratodus forsteri. The sequence goes on from CM028132.1 coordinate 612,114,200, forward strand.
TGGAAGAGACGGGTTTTGAGGCTGAATTAAAGGATGGGGTGGAGGTGGCCTAGCATACTGTTAGAGGAAGAGAGTTTCAGAGTTTGGGTGTGAAAGCAGAAGGCCTGTTCGCCCATTTTGGTAGCACCTATGAGCATGGCAAGCAGGGTGGGATTCTGCGAGATCTGAGGAGTAGGCAGCATTTGCGCTGGGAGGGACAGAAAGGTAACAGCAGGAGAAGGGGACTATAGTTGCTTTTATAAAAAGCAACCTAGAACAAAGGACCGTGACCGATGGGGACAGCCACCCTAAAGAGTTACAGAGTGAGCAATGGTGTTTGAGGCAATGGGGAGAAAGGACAAATTGGCAGAAGTTTTTATAAGTGATGTCCCACTTGTGCAGGAAACCAAGGTTGTTACAGATGAGGAGGGACCCATAATGTAAGCAGCAGAGGAGTAAGCCCTGGGCAATGGTTGTGAGGAGATGCTTAAGGCAGTAGACTATCCCAATCTAAGTATTAGCAGCTTTGCACTGATTTGTGATGGGAGGTGGAAGTCTAGCTAGGGTCTAGGGTGGTGCCTAGCTATTTGAATTCCTTGACTGTGGGAGAGGGGAGCCATCGATGCATCTGATATCCAGGGAGGGGCTGGAACCTCTGTGGATCCAGGATCCAAATAACATCACTTGGGATTTTGTGGAGTTGAGAATCAGGTTGTTTGCTGTGAGCCATTTTGAATTAGTGTAAGTCCTTTTTTAGCAGGGAGTTAAGGAGTTGTGTTTTGAGCTGCAATAGAGGATTATGTCTTCTACGTACATAACAATTAAGGAAGAGGTGTAAACAGTTGGAGACGATTTATAAAATGGAAAAAGGAGCGGGCCGAGGATAGATCTTCAGGGACACCACAGGTAATGGGCAGTGTAGGGAGGAAACTGTGCCCTACTTAAACTGACTATGGCCAGACAGATGGTGAACCATGAGGTGGCATGTGGGATAAGCCCTGGGCTGCTAACTTCCAGTGAGAAGGAAGTGGTCGATGAGATCAAAGGCCTCGGATAGGTCTATAAAATGGCCCCAGTGAGTGAACCTCAATCCATGGTGGATTTGACATCATTTGAGAACTTGATGAGGGCAGTGGACATACTGTGGTCCTTAGAAATCATGCTGGTCAGAGTTAATCCCTGAGGTCCAAACAGCTTTCTGCAATCATTTCCACAACATAACTATATACAGTTTCAAACACGGGGTCCCAGTATCACATACAGATTCACATATATTTTACAACCGCAGATATGCAAGCTGGAAGACAAGATAGAAACAGCAAACGAAGGCAAGGAGATACGGGGGACCATCAGAGTGATCAGCTCCTAGGTCTCACAGGGAAATTTGATTGTGCAGTGAGACAGACAAGAGGCCAAAAAAAGGAGAGGATAGAACAGATCCTTACTTTTAACTCCTTCATGTGAATAAATGGGACAGGTCCTTATTCAACCCTGTCACAGATGGGCAAAAGGCCACTGTCCTTAAAGAGATTTTTGATCTAGCTGAGAGCAGCTACTACTCACATATTGTGGTAGCTGCCTTCAGCGATAGTTATTCTAGCCATGTTCGAACTTTTAATAGCAGCAGACTGTTCCTTTCTGAGTGTTCCAGTGATGCTGTTCGCACGATAGGCCTATTTCCATTTATGTGGGTTCATGTTGTATGTGCCGTAATAGACTTCAGAATGGGACACTGTCTTTAAAAGGCTTTTAAGGAATGAACTTACAAATATAGCCTTAACTGTTCTAAAGGCTATTTTTGAATCTGGTACATCTCCAGATAAGGGAGACAGTTTTATGGAGCCAGGAAAACATAACTCTTAGAGAAAACTGGGTATCTAGCTTTCCATGACAGAAGAGGTCAGGGAATGACCTAGGGATCAGGGGTTAAGCCAAATGCATGGACCAGATGTCACTGGGGTTGACATGAAACCTGACATGGAACCATAGTGACACCTACTGGGAAAGGTAAACTGTTGCACCCCATCACACTGTGGGTGTGGCTTGAAGATGACCAGCCTGTATGTATAGGACACACATTTTGAACTCAGGGCAGTTGATAAACAGTTTAGCTGGCGGTCAGATCGCCTGTCCAGCTGGCATATACTTGACCAGAAATATATGTGTAGGCCTGGAAAAATCTCTAAAATCAGACCCGAGTGTGTGGAAAGTTTGACTTGTCACATACCGAACAGAAAAACAGGTTACTCACCTGTAACAGTAGTTCTAGGAGTGGTATATGTTGTTCATCCACATTGTCTGGCATTGTCCTTTCCCTTTAAATCTTGCGGAAGCCTTCAAGCTGGCTTCTTCCACCCACCGTGTGGTAAATACCTCGACTCCGCCCCATGGCGCCAGATCGCCGCTGGAGAAGCAGGCTGCATGCCTTAAGCCAGGGAGGTCGGGTGGGTGCATGGGAGGAACAACATATACCACTCCTAGAACTACTGTTACAGGTGAGTAACCTGTTTTCTAGGAGCGTGATATGTTGTTCATCCACACTGTCTGGCAGACTCTAGTAGTTCTCCGGGAGGAGGGAGGAAAGGCGACACCCCTACTTAGGAAAAAGAGACTGGAGAACCGAGGCCCCAAAACCAGCATCTCAGCGTGACTCAAGGTCGTGTGGAAATGGGTAATGAAGGTGTTTGCTGCCTTCCAGGTAGCAGCCGACAGATTTCCTGGATAGGGATGTCCCTGGAAGCAGCCACCGATGCAGCAGTATGGCGGGTAGAATGAGCTCTATCCCTCTGGGAGGCTCCTTGCCCGCCAACTCATAACACAGACTTATGCATGATGTGATCCATTTTGCAATAGTCCGCTGGCTGCAGGTCTGCTAGAAGCGGCTTCAGCATAGGTGACAAACAGCTGGCGAACCTCTCCCGAATTTCGCTGTCCTCTCCTTATAGTAGGAGGAAACACGTCTGAGGTCTAGAGTATGGAGCCTGTACTCGCCTTCAGGTGTAGTTAGGGTAATATACCGGCAAAGTCAACACCTGGTTAAGGTGAAACTCTGACACCACCTTCGGAAGGAATTTCGGGTGGGGTGCAGGACAACTTTGTCCCTGTGAAACACCAGATAAGGGAGTCCACCGAGACTGCCTGGAGCTCCCCTGTCCTTCTGGCTGACGTGATAGCCACCAGGAAGGCAGTCTTCCACGACAAGTGGAGAGCTCACACTTGTGCATGAGTCTCGAATGGCTTGCCCATGAGCTTTGCCAAAACCAGCAAGAGATCCCACGGAGGTGGAGGTCTACACCAGAGGGACATGTGATCCAGGCCTTTGAAAAGCGCCCACCACTGTCTTCTGTGCCAATGTTGGCTGACCGGCCTGTGCCCGTAAGCAGAGATGGCTGCCAGGTGCACCCTAAGGGTCGATGACCAAGACCCCTTTGAGAGGGACCAAAGGTAGTCTAGAATGTTAGCCACAGAGCAGGATAAGGGCTCCAGGCTCTTTCCTGACACCAAATGGAAAACCTTTCCATTTGAAGGCATAACATTTCTGGTCGATTCCTTCGAGATGCTTCCACCACAGTGTAGACATCCTCGGAAAGACACAGAGCCTGGAACTCCAGCCGGAAACCAGGCCGTGAGGTGCAGGGATTGAAGGTCCGAGTGAAAGACCTTCCCTTGGTTCAACGATATCAGGTCCGGTCACAAAGCCACTTCGGGTCCTGCAGCTGAGGCTGAGGAGATCTGGATACCAGAACTGGATGGGCTAATCTGGGGCTACCAGGATCACCTTCACTTTGTCCCTCCTCACCCTGAGTAACACCTTGTGGATCAAGGGAAATGGAGGGAAGGCGAAGGAGGCCTGAGTCCACGGCCATGAGAAGGCATCCCCTGCAGCGAGCCCTGCTGAGGGGGGCGCGATGTACAGCCTCAGCTTGGTGTTCTCCTGGAGGTGAACAGGGTCCACCAACGGTCTGCCCCAACAGGAGAACAGATCGTAGCTACCTCTGGATGGAGTGACCACTCATGGGATGTTTGGCCTGTCGCGCTGACAGCATCTGCCAGTTGATTCAAGACTCCTGCCACATGGATGGCTAGGAGATCCGCCTCCAGCCAGTTGACAAAGGTCCAGATCTGGAGCGCCCTAAATAGCAGACAGGAGTGTGTGATGCCCTGTTTGTTGAGGTAGTACATGGTCATGGTATTGTCCATCTGGACTTGAACCACTTGACCCTGGAGCTGAGGAGCGAAAGCTGACAGTGCCAGTCTGACTGCTCTGAGCTCCAACAGGTTGAAGTGGCATCGGGACTCCTCGGGGTCCAGAACCCGTGAGCTCTGTAGTCCCCTGTGGGCCCCTAGCCCATGAGAGAGGCATCGGTCGTAGGACGACCGTCGGCTAGGGGCGGACGAATGGGATCCCTTCCCGCAAATGACCTCAGGACGGTCCACCATTGGAGAGCATCCCACATCCTCTGGGTGACAGTGACCAGCTGGTCAAGAGACCCTGACGCTGAGACCACTGGGCGGCCAGCTCCATTGAAGGGATGCATGTGCAATCGGCCCAACGGACCACTGAGGTGCACACAGCCATGTAACCCAGGAGGCACAGGAAGTCCCGGCAGGCGCAAGTGCCCAACCAGAAATGACTGGGCAAAGGAGGAAAGAACTCCCACTCTGTCCGCTGAGCCGAGGCCTGGCTTGACGAGATCAAGCTCTGCCCCGATAAAGACCATCACCTGAGAAGGCACAAGTTCTGACTTGGCCTCGTTGATTAGGAGGCCCAGGCTGGAGCAGGTTTGGAGGGTCAGGTCCCTGTACCTCTCCACCTCCTGTAGGGAGGAACCATCCAGGAGCCAATTGTCTAGATAGGGGTAAATCGAACCGCTTGACACCGTAGATGGGCTGCCACCACTGCGATGCATTTGGTGTAGACCCGGGCCGATGACAGGCCGAACGGCATGGCTCTGAACTCGTACAGGGTCCCTTCGACCCTGAAGCGGAGGAAAGTACAGTTACGTAAGAACTTACCCTAACAGTAGATCTTCGAGAGGCTCTTGCAGTAGGTAATTACATATAGGACAGTTCTTTCATATTGGACTGACGTCGGCAGGCGGCAGGACCCTCACGGAAAATTTCTAGCTAGCAGTCCCTGGCGAGGACTGCCCCCATATCAGGTGACCGCGCAGACGACGCCGGTATCAAGGCGGTCCCGACACCCACCTTCCAGTTCTTTCCACCACAGGCCCAGAAGGCCCGGACGAGAGAAGCAGATATTTCCTGAATGGAAAAGGAGCTGAAAAAACCTATGGGGAAGGAGGGCGGAAAGACATTTACTGCAAGAGCCTCTCTCAAAGATCTACTGTTCCGTAAGTTCTTACGTAATTTACTATCTTACTGAGAGGGCTCTTGCAGTAGGTAATCACATATAGGACAGAATCCCAAGCAGTCTGGAACAAATGAGAGGCACCGGAGGAGGAACTACTCCAAGAAGTAGCAAACAACCTTGCAAGCCTCAAGACAGGAGACCTTGCAAGACAGCTAACCCGAAGCCCGCTTACGGAGGAGGCAATGTCCAAACTGTAATGTTTCAGAAGGTATGGACGGAAGTCCAGGTGGGGCAGCACAAATGTCTGCTGCAGACACATTCTTGAAACAGGCAGAGAGGCAGCTACTCACGAGAGTGGAGTGACCTCTGACTTGACCCGGTAGGGACTTGTTGTACTTGTCATAACAGAAAGTGATGCAATGAGCCAACCACTTTGACAGGCATTGCTTGGAGACAGCATTGCCTTCCCTTTGTAAGCAAAGGAGACAAACAACTGATCAGTCTTTCTGAGATCCTTTGTCCCATCGGTGTAGTATCTCAGAATCCTGTGGACATCCATGGTATGGAGTAAGAATTTTCCCTGGTTGGAGTACTGCGTGAAAAGGCAGGTAACTCAATAGACTGATTTAAGGTAGACTCCGCTACCACTTTCGGAAGAAACTTAGGATTCGTATGAAGAGCTACTACTGCTCTTTGTGAAAAATCAGATAGGGGACTTTACACAAAAGGGCATGGAGCTTGGAAATTCTTCGAGCAGAAGTAATGGCCACCAAGAAGAGCATCTCCCCACGATAAAACTTCAAGTCTGCTGCAGCTTCGAGGCTCAAAAGGAGGAAGGGTAAGTTTTCGAGAACAAAGCTCAAATCCCAAGGGGAGCAGGAGTCCGAATAGGGGCCTGAGATGAAGGACCCCTCTGAGAAAGGTCTTGGAAACCTCTAATTGGGCAAAGGCTTTATCAGCAAAAGGAGCATAGTAGGCTGAAATAGCAGGCATATGAACCTTCAAAGAGGAGTGACTGAGACCCAGGTCGAAAAGATGACGCAAATAATCGAGCAGAACGCCACAGGACAGGAGAAAGGCTCCACGTTCCTTGAGGCAGCCCAAATTGAAAATTGCTTCCATTTCATAGTGTAGGTGGACCTAGTGGAGGGTCTTCTGGCCTCCACTAGAATCTGGGCCACCTTAGAAGAGACGCCAAAACGAGATTGGGCTAGGTCTGCAGGAGTCATGCATGAAGTTGTAGAGACTTGAGTCCCGGATGGACCAGGGTCCCTGGTCCTGGGTCAGCAATCCTCGAGATAAAGGAAGAGGAAGAGGAGGAACCTCTGAGTATTGTTGTAGAAAAGAGAACCAGATTTGCTTGGGCCAGAAAGGAGCGATCAGAATCATTCTCGCTCCTTCCAATGCAAGTTTCTGCAGCACGAGGGACCAGAGGAATTGGGGAAAAGCATCAGATGAATCTGTCCTTCCAGCTTAGAGACAGTGGCCGCCCAGAAGCGCCTCGCTTGGAGAGAGCAAGCAAAGGTGGAAGTTTTGCATTTTGGGAAGAGGCGAACAGGTCTACCTGTGGAGTCCCCAAAGCTGGAAGATGCCATTTAGAACCTTTTGGTCCAGTTCCCACCGTGTGGCAGAGCCGAGGAACTACTTGTCTGCCAGGACATTGTCGAAACCTGGAACATGGATCGCTGTGGAGGCAAAGGTTGTGAAGCGTGGCCCATTCCCAAACCCTCATTGCTTCCCTGCACAGCGGGTAGGATAGAGTCCCTCCCTGCTTGTTGATGTACCACACCACGACGTTGTCCGCTTGGACAGCCAGGTGACCGTGAAGGATGTGTTTGTGAAGGGATTGGAGGGCATACAGAACTGCTTGTAGCTCGAGCACATTGATGTGGAGAGCTAATTCCAGTCTGGACCATAAACCCTGGGTTCGTGAGGACCCAGATGGGCTCCCAACCTTCGCCTGATGCGTCCGTGGTCAGGAGTCTGGAGGGGAGGATGAAGAAGGGGACCCCCGGAACAGGTTCTCTCAAACCATCCACCATTGCAAGTCTCTTTATCATTGTCGAGGAGTACCAGATGATCTAGGTCTATGTTGATCCCACTGAGAGCGGAGAGTCCACTGATAAATTCTCATGTGGAGTCGCAAGACGCGAACTGGCCGGATGGCGCCACCATCGGCCCCAAAAGACAGAGCACTGCCCTCGCTGGAACCCTTCTGCATTCGAAAGTAGGGAAATCTGTGACTGGAGGGAGGCCCCTGTCCGAAGGCAGGAAGGCCTTGCAGACTGTCATATCGAGGATTGCCTCGATGAACTGGAGTCTCTGGAAGGGTCCAGATGAGACTTGGAATGGCTTGATGGTGATACCCAGACAAGTGAAGACCCACTGGGTGAGGGAGAGAAATGCAGGAGTTCCTCCCTGGACGAGGCCGCCAGGAGCCAATCGTCCAGGTAGGGAAAAACCTGAACCCCTGGCTACACAGGTGGGCCACTACCACCGCCAGACATTTGGTAAAACTCGGGGAGCTGAGGAAAGACCAAATGGGAGTGCCCGGATTGGTAATGGTCCCCTGAAAGCAAACTGGAGGTACTTTCCTGTGCGAGGGATCTAATGGGATGAGGCATGCAGCCTGCATATCCAGTGCACAAAGCCATTGCCCGGCCAAAGAAGGCAGAAGGGTTTGAAGGGAGAGCATCCTGAACTTTGTATTCTACATAGAGGTTCAGGAGCTGAGATCGAGAATGGGTCTGAGATCTCTGCCTCTTGGTACAAGAAAGAAATGGAATAGTAACCCGTCCCGTAGAGGTGAGGAGGGACGGGTTCTCATAGCCTGCTGGTGAGGAGAGCAGATATTTTCCTGACCAAAGGAAGATGGTCCCTTGAATAAGAGGACTTCAGAGGGGTGGCGTGGAGGTTTCTGTAGAAACACTATGGAGTGCCCCTCTGCGATAATCTGAAGCACCCATGAATCAATATTATCCTCTCCCAACCCGGAAGATGGAGGGAGAACCTCCTCCCACCGTTCTCCGGGAGTCCAGAGGTGGTGGGAGAGGAAGGAGTCATGGTATGGGCAGCGCCGAGCTGGGGCACCCGCTGTTTTTTTGGGCACATGGGGCCTGGTAGCCGGGGCCCGACACTGTGGCCCGCCTTTCCTTGGGGTTTTGCTAGAGGCAGGCTGCGCTCATGGTGTTGGACGGCGCCATGGGGGATGGGGACGGTACATGGAATCCACAGACTTCAGGGCCTCCCCTTCTTCCTGCAGAGTCGGGTGACGTATGTCCTTGACATCACCACTGAAAAGCACGAACCCCTGAAAGGTGCTTCCTGAATTGCTGACTGCACCTCCGACCAAACCTGACACTCGGAGCCAGGCGTGACACTGAAGACTTACAGCGAACACGAAGTCGCTTCGCTGTGTCCACTGCATCGAGGTCGCCCTCAGAATGTGACGACTGGTCAACGAGCAGAACGGATAAGGCCGCTAACTCCTGCTTAACTTTGGGAGTCAGCCAAGGAGTTGATCTTAGATTCCGCCTGGGTAGGACAGCCTTCTGGTAATCCCCATATGTGCTAAGCATAATTTAGGCCCTAATCCCCAGTGTGGAAGAAGCGCATATCTTCCTTCCATACTGATCCAGAAGGCAAGATTCTTATCCAGGGAGACAAGCTCAAGTGTTTAGGTGTGCTGACTGGCCGTGAGCGGCGCTTAATCACAACGGAGTCTGCACGGGGTGAGAATCTAAAGTCTACACCCTCCAGAGCCTGTATAGCCTGTTGGACTTCCAAGGAAGTGGGCTAAAGTCGATGGTTGTTTCCAAATGGTGGAAACAAGGTGGGCAAGGAGGCCCGATCCGCAGGGTGGCACAAGAGTAGGGTCCGTGAGGGCAAGTCTAGATGTTCATGCAGTTTAACCCGCTGGAGATCTGGCTCTGAGCGAACGCCACTGATGTACTTCCTGGATCTTCCTCAAGCAACCTCGGTGAATGGAAGGATCTCCGAGGACTGTGAGGAGCCATCAGTCAGGGCTTGATGAAGAGCGAGGCTCGCTGCCTTCTCGAACAACCATCGGAGGAATCCGAGGAGTCTGACAGGAGAAGAAGAAGAAGAAGAAGAAGAAGAAGAAGAAGAAGAAGAAGAAGAAGAATTGGAAGCAGAGTAAGACTCCCTGACTTGTCTAGGGGGAGGAACGGGTTCCTTGGGGGAATCCCTGATGCGTGTCCTGCCCTCTCTGGATCCTGAGAGGAGGGCCTGAATCCGGAGGCGGAGAGGGCGTGCCCTGGGGGCATACGGGGGCCAGAGGTGGCACCATCGCCGTAGGTGGCTCTCGACTTCTTTGGTGAGCTAAGCCTTGGCCTCAGCCCACCAGGAGACAGAGTCTCCTGAGATCCACCAGTGCCTAGAGGAGCAGTGGAGGAGGAGGAGGGGATAGTTATGCGGATTATATCCGTAAGGTGAGTATCCGTAACCCGGCTGCGGGAATACCGAGGCTGGGTATTGTGGCGTCAGTGGGACCGCACCAGGGTACTGTGGCGCAGGATACTGCTGACTCAGGTAGGCCGATGTCTGATACAACGGTGGGTACCCGGGCACCAGAGGAGCTGCCAGAGCAGACGGCCCAGTAGGAACCCTGCCAGGCGGATCAATATTTATAGGCCCGTGGGAGGGCCTGATGGCAGGAGTATCCCCTGCCCGGCATGAAAGGCCGGCACTGGAACCGCGCCAGCGGGCCGTGTTGAGCCAAGGCCGCGGCCGGCATCCGGGCCCGTGATCAGATCCGGATCCGTGGCAGGGGATCTGACGGCAGAAAGGCATCCCTGTCTCGCCTGGGGATGGTGGAGAAAATCCCTAGGGTCAGGCAGGGGCGACACGGACTCTCAGATGGCAGCAAAGGCTGCAGGAACCTGGGAGGACAGGCATGGTGAGGGTCTGGCGTGGGCTCCATTGCCGGCGCACGCGCGGAGGAGCCGGCGCTGCGACTTAGGGGCAGGATCCCGGCGGGCGCAGAGAGAGCCGATGTCCGACTTATAGGGTCCCTCATCGGGAGGCGAGCCGAGGATGGGAGGCCCAGTCTGAGGGGGTTTGTGGCGTGCGCCGCCCGAAGGGTCGGGCGTCTTAGCGGCCTTCTCCCCGGGGGGGGTGGGCGATGTCCGGCTTATGGAAGGTGCGCGCAGTAGGCGCAAGCCTGCGGGCAGTACTGGGGAAGAAGCCTCCTTGCTCGAGGCGCCTAAAGGGGCCCTTAATGAGCTTGACGGGCGGGCCGACGCCTCAAAAGACTTGAGGCGTCGACGATCCTCTCGGAGGACGCTACTGGAGCCGCTGCCCGACGGAGTCGGGGAGGAGGAGGCCTCCCAGTGCCTTTCTTTTCCAGCTTCTTGTGTCCTTCAGGAGGTCGACGCCTGCCTAGCTTCTTCAACTCCTTCTCCATTGCAGACATCTTCTTTTTAGGAGATGGGCTTCAAGGACTGCTGAGCGTCATCTGTGGGTGGCTGCGTTGAAATGCAGGCAATGCAGGCACTTGTCGATCGCGTGGTCGGGGCCTAAGCAAAAAGGCAGAGGAGTGACCGCCCTGTGGAGGCAGTTAAGCGCCCCCATTTGAGTCGTGACTCCTATTTTAAAGGGACAACATAAACAGACGCTCACCTGACTTAAAAGAACTCAAAGTATCTATCACTTTCAAAACTGACATAGTAACAGGGCTGAGCTACTTAACTTTACTGCCTGCACGAGCTGGATGGCAGAAAAGAACTGGGAGGTGGGTATCCGGGGCGGTCCCACCAGGCACTGCTACCTAGAAATTTTTTCCAGTCCTGCCGCCCGCCGACGCCAGTCCCATACGAAAGAACTGTCCTATATGTAATTACCTACTGCAAGAGCCCTCTCGGTAAGATCTGCTGATGGGATGGACGAATTGGGATGTGGTAGAATGCGCCCTGAAGATCCAGTGAACAGAACCACATGTTTCGGCTCCAGAGATGGTATGGATCTGGTTCAGAGTTACCATCCGGAAGGTGCGTAGACCTGGATATCGATTCAGGTCGTGAGATCTAGGATCGGGCGCCAACCCCCGCCCGCTTGGGCACCAGGAAATACCTTGACACGAAGCCTGGTCTGTAGGAGGATCTGGCACTGGAGCTACCACCTTGTGGAGGAGTTGAGCAATGTCATCCCAAAGGGCCGACTGAGTGCCAACTGAGATCCTCTTTCCTCCGGGGGCACGAGCCCAGCTGGGGGGTATGCTCGAATTCTAGAGGCAGTTCCCGCGCAACCACTTTCCAGAACCCACCTGTCCGGGTGATACCAGACCAGGCGGAAAGAAAGTGGCGGAGCCGACCTCACGGAGGACCCAGAACTGGCATGACGGGTGTAGGAGGCCACCCACGACCCGTCACTGTGCAGGCTTGGAGGAGGAGGAGGAGGCACCTGGACCAGCACCGGCCTCCTTTGAGGGGCTGTTGGGGACCTGATTGGGCCTAGGGCGCTAAGCTTGAGCCTGCTGCTGTTGCTGACCTCCCTGGAAGGAGGGCTGTCTAACCGCAGGGGAAGAATGCTGAAAGAACTTCTTCTTGCACTTCTGCTGGTTCTTGCCGAAGAACCCTTAGCAGAGGTGGCATCTAAGGTGGCATTAGACTGCTCAATGCGCTGTAGATGACCTGCCACTCCCGGACCCAAGAGGTCGGTGCCAAGGAAGGGCACGCCAGCTAGCTTGTGCTGAGCTTCCTGAAAAGAGGATAACCTCAGCCAAGCCCCGCGGCAAGTGGCTACTGCGGAAGCAAGTGAACGGGCACAGGAATCACTAATGTCCAGAGTCTGCCTGGAGCTGCGTTAGCAACAGCACGGCCCTGGTCCTGGACCTGCTTGACCGGGTCTGCATGTCTGCTGGGAGATGAGGGAGGACTTCATCAAGCGACACCAGAAGGAGTAGAAGTGTGCCATGATCATGCCAGAGCTAGCCTGACGAAGGCCTAGGATGATGCGCTGAAACCTTCCGGCCGAGTGTTTCATATTTTGAACTCCTTGTCCAGAGGGCGGTCAGTATCCGAGAGCTGCCTGTGCGCCCAAACACTGAGGCAGTCACAAGGCTCTCGGCCGAGGATGCTCAGTGAAGCTCACTCAGGGACCCCATGGGCACCGCTAGACTTGCGGGCCATGCGGGCAGATGGAGCCAGGCAAGGAGGCAGGATGCTGCCAAAGTTCCAGAGTGGCCATAACATGGCTTCGCCACTGGGAAGGCCTCCGCTAGGGTATCCCTCTTGAGAATATTCGAGAGGATATTCCTCCTCTTTGTATGGGCTGCAAAGGCATACCTGTGAACTCTGAAACGGAATGAAGGATGCCCTGGAAGGAAGAAGGACCTTACTCCAGGCCTGTCATTGACAGCTCATCATGTGAGTGAAGGCCAGTAGTATCCGAATCCGTGGAATCCGGATACAAGGGTCTCCCACCTAAGTCCCCTCAATGAGCCCAAGGCGATCAGGAGTGACTGTAATGGACAACCTATGGGCAAGCCCATAGTTGGTCGATCCTCCTAGAGGGAGCCCTCCTGAGGCTGTTTGGTGGTGGTTCCACCAAAATTGGTGGGGAGCCGTAACAGGCTGACCAGAGATACGCACTCGGTCCCACCGGAGTCCCCAGAACCGAGGGAGTCGGGGTCGGTCAAAGAGGCTGGGGCCAAGTAATGGCCGGCAGCCGGAGAGACGGCTTTTGACCCATCAAAAGTAGCTGCTGCCACATGAGGTCCTCATAACGCCGACCGAGTTTCCATCTAAGTCTCTCCTCGTCCAAGGAGGATGAGGAACGGTGGCGGTGCCTCTTCCGGGAGTGTCTGTGACCCTTTCTAGGTTTACCGACCAACGGGTCCTACTCCTCGATCGAGACCGACAGCATCAGCTCTGCCAGTCGAGAGAAGCTGGATTCGTGACAACCAGATTCCGCTCTTGTCCCTCGATTGGGATGCCCAAGTCAGGTCTCCTCATTGGGGAAGGAGAGAATGGGAGCCTCTCAGGAGTCGCTGATAGGCGTCGGCAACAATGGCTCTGATCAGGTCGAGAAATCTCATCCGTTCTGCCATATCCTCGGCTCGTGCCCTGGCCTGATGGAAGGTCCGGAAGTCAGAGTCGAGGAAGCGATCTCGACTGTGGCTAAGACCGCCTGCTCCTGAGTGTCGGACTGCTCTCGGTCCCAGGAACATCATCTTCGCTAGAAGAAGAAGATTTGGGGTCCTTACCCTTTTTCTTGGATCGGGAGGAGTGCGAGTCAGGCGCCTCACCTGGTAGGGAGAGACTGGCAAAACTCCTGGAAGGATCCCAGTAGAGTGGAGCCCAGGTTGAGCAGAACGGAAGAAGCTTTGGTTGTCAAGCTTGGGCAGCTTCCTTCGAAGGCCGCCATCTGCTCGAGCTGCTCGGTGGATCCCACAGCCGCAGAAACCGCCCACCTGGCCTCCTTCGATCAGGCGCCTTTGCGGTCCTCCAGAACGGTGGATGGAAGGCCAAACAGATGGTACAAGCCGGGTATCATGCACGGCGCTTAGGCAGTAGACGACGAGAGGTGGGGATCGTGCAAGACATTTTTGTCCACAAGGACACTGGCGAAACCGGGGGACGACTTGTCCTCCATATCCGCATTCAGATCTCAATCGTAAAACTCTGACGAAGTTTAAAGTGAGTAAGTGCGTAAAACCTTCGATTGTCTTCAGGGCCTATGGTACCTGCAAAGTAGCACGAGGGACCTGTATCTTCCAGCTGAACGGAAGATCTAGGCCATGGGGTGGAGCCGAGGTATTTACCACCCAGGTGGGAGGAGCCAGCTTGAAGACTTCTGGCAAGATTTAAAGGGAAAGGGACAATGCCAGACAGTGTGACGTAACAACATATCCGCATCTTAGAAATTTGATTTTAAAGTCAGAATTTTTGAAACTAACACTTTTCACCAAGGAAGGAACCTGAGGACTTTTCTTTTTAAAAGGACATTCAGAGGAACTGACTTGGGATAAACACTTGTTACAGAACTGTTGCTTAAGTACTCATCTCTACAAGTGCATTTAAAATCTTGTCTGGACTCTAACATCAAAACAAGATATAGCTGAGAATAACAGTATATAGAAATTTGGGTACTTGTAAATTTTCTTTCTCCGACGGCTGGTCTCCGGCTTACTTTACTCCTGTGCTGCACCTCCTGATGTCAGTGTTTACAGGACCAACGCTGTGCAGCAAGGGATAATAAGCCCTCCACATCCGTGATCTCCAGTCATTCCCAATGCAGTCCCCGAGGCAATACTATGAGAACTTGGAAACAAAAACACAAACAGTTACTATAAGTGGCCCTGAGGCCAGCCAACTGTATACATTCTGGGAGGGCATCCAAGCTCAGAGACCAGCCATATGAGAAAGAAAATTTACAAGCACCCACATTTTATTTCTCTCCTGAGTTGGTCTCTGGGCTTCCTTACTCCTGGAATATCCAACAGCAGTGTATCCCTAAATGTCCCTGGTGGGAAGAATGTCAAGTGCTCTTAGGGTTTCACCACTGTCTGAAGCACTTGGCAGCCAAAGGATGTTTCCACCGGGACATCACATCCAGTTTGTAGAATTTTGTAAATGTATGAATGGATGACCACGTGGCTGATCTGCATAAGTCTGCTGGAGATGCCTCTCTGAAGTTTGCCCATGACGTGGCCATCGCTTCTGGTGGAATGGGGCTCACTGGACCAAGCAGAGCTACTCCCACTTGATCACACACGCCATGGTGATTACTGATCTAATCCATCTGGCTATAGAGTCTTTGACACTTTTTACCCACATTTTGGCCTGCAGTCAAAATAAACAAGCTTGATGTTTTGCTAAAAGCACCTGCTCTCTTAATATAGATTCTGATTGCTCTCCTTGGATCTAGAGTGAAACTCTTTCCTTTTCATTTTTCAGGCGAGGACAGAAAGAAAGAAGTATGAGCTCTTGTTACAATGGAAGAAAGACGTAACCTTCAGTAAGAAACCTGGATCCATCCTGAGTACCACTGAATCCGGATGAAAACGGTGTAGGGTCTTTTGGTTGACAGCACCCCAGTTCACTGATTCTTCTGGCTGACGAATGGCCACCAGAAAACCACCTTCATTGTAAGATGCATGACTGATGCTTCCTTCAAAGGCTCAAACGCCACTTTTGTTAGGGCCTTGAGGACAAGATTAAGTCTCCAAGGCGGTACGATTGGCTTAATTGGGGGCGTTTTAACATTGCTGCTTTTAAAACCTCCTGACATGAGGGCTAGATCCCACTGTATCCCGAGTCGGCAACAAAAGCGCCTCCAGTGCAGAAACTTAAACTCGGAAGGTGGCTGGCTGCAACCCTTGTCAAATCCTCGTGGAGAAATTAAAAGCACCAGGAGGGATATTGATGATCCTTACAGCTTTTGAATGGAGCCAGAATAAGAATCTTCTCCAGATCTTATAATACACCTCAGAGGATGAGGGCGTCAAGAGCTGACCATCATTTCAATAACCGGAGCAGTGTATCCTAACTCTTTGAAAGTTTCCTGCTCAGTCTCCAAGCTGAGAGGGACGGATTGCTCAGACTGCGGCACAAGACCAGACCCTGATGAAGAAGGTCTGAGGTGAGCTGGAAAACGAAAGGTTGTGCCTTTGACAGCTGAATGAGTAGCGGGAACTAGGGGCAGCGTGGCCACTTGGGACAGAATAGAATCATCTCTGCCCTGTCTTGGGCCACCTTGTGTAGGACCCTGATAACAGTGGGATTGGAGGAAAAGCATACAGAAGGCCAGGCGACCCCAGTTTAGGAAGATGATGTCCTGAGCTAATGCTAGATCGTCTCTGGCCAGGGAGCAGAACTGCTAGTCTTGGCATTTTGTCGGCATGCAAACAGAGCTACTCATGGACTGCCCCACCTCTGTATGAGGAGTTGGAAGGCAGCATCCTTCAGCTCCCATTCTCCGGAGAACATCCTTGCAGCTTAACAAGTCTGCTGTGACATTTTCCTGTCCTGGTGTGTACACTGCTCTTGTGCTTGCCAGGTGCTTCTGCCCAGTGAAAGAGGAGAAGAGATTCCCAAAGCATTTTTGAGCTTTTGTGCCGCCCTGATGGTTGATGTAGGCCATTGCTGTTCGATTGTCTGTTAGAACCGATACATCCCAGTTGCGCACCTGCTGATGGAAGTGCATCAAGGCTAGACGAACTGCCCTCATCTCTCGGACGCTTATGCTGTACCACAATTCCATCAGGGACCACTTGCCTTGCTTTGACATCTGTTCTAGGTGAGCCCCCACCCCGAGGCTTGCATCTGTTGTGATTCTTGTTTGATGGGGATGGTCTAGTCTCGACCTCTCATCACATTTTCCCTCCAAGAACACTATGCGAGCGCTTTTACCTGCTGTGAAACTGGGATGAGCTGGTGCTGACTGTGCCTGGACTGGGACCACAGCTTGAGCAGATGCGTCTGAATGGGTTGCATTTGCACTAGAGCCCATGGGACCGAGTCTGTCAGTGACACTAATGTCCCGATTAGTTGCAAAAGAACTGAGCTGCCAGTTGAGTGTTCCTTTGGAATTTTCTGATGAGATTTAACAGGTCCCTGAACTTTGACTCGGGAGTGGGGGGACCTTGTTGTCCCAAGGGCTCCTGAATTCTGCTCCCAGGTAGTTCAGGCTCTGGCTTGGAATTAGGGAACTCTTCTTCCGGCTGATGAGAAAACCATGAGCCATGAGGCACTGGACTACATCCACTACTGCCTGTACCGCTGGTCGAGCCGTGGAGCCTTGATGAGGATATCGTCCAGATAAGGGAACAGCTGGATCCCGTTCTGTAGGTGGCTATACTACTACCAGAACCTTCAGAAGGTTCTTGGGGCCGGGACAGTCTGAATGGAGAGTCTTGAATTGGAAGTGACTGTTCTCAGCTTGAACATCAGATATTGCCTGTGCAAGTTGTGAATAGGAATATGTAGGTAGGCATCTTGCAGGTCGATGGATGCTAGAAGTCTCCTTGCAGTACTTCCTTGGCAACTGAGGCCAGTGCTTCCATTTTGAATGGTCTGCTGCAGCACAAAGCAGTTCAGAAATTTTAGGTCTAGGACTGGTCTGTGACCTCCAGTGCACTTGGGCACAATGAAAAATAGGAGTAGACCCCTGACTGACCTCTGTGGGGGAACCTGTTCGATAGCCCCGCTTGCAGAAGATCCATGATAGCTACAGTATGGCTTGTCTTTTGGACAAGTTGTTTGAGATAGGAGAGGCACAACGTGAGGTAATGGGGGCTTGGACTCTAATTCTATTAGGTATCCCTGGCGGATAATGTCTAAACCCATCTGTCCGACGTTGTCCGGGCCCATCCTCGAGAAAATCTGAAAGTCTGCCCCTACTGAGGATGAGTCCGCATTTCCTCATTGTGCTTTCCTGTTTCCATTTCCTGTGTCTCTGAGATTTCCCTCCGCCTGATCCACCTCCTCTAAGATTCCGCTGGTGTCAGGAGAACCATGGCCTTTTCCTGAAAAACTGGAATTCTGTCTCTTGTTGTAACCTCTGTCACGAAAATCGCCTTGTGCCTGAAGACAGGCTTTGCCCCAGCTCCAGGACTGGGGCACAGGCACATTCTGCTGTTTCACCTGATTCCTTCACCGCCTCCTTCAGTGCAGACCCGAACAGGAGGTTGCCTTCGATGGTGCATTCACCAAATGGCTCTTTGAGGAAGCATCCGTCTGCCATGCCGAAGCCACAGGTTGCGTCCGAGCAGAGGTTTGGCAGAACATGGTCCGTGCAGCATATCGGACAGCCTCTTCTGATACATCCGCTGCATAGGCAGAGGCCAACCCTATTAACTGTAGCTGGTGGATAATGGGGAGATCTTTGTGGATCCTCTGCGAATTGAAAGGCTAAATCCGATGCCCAGGATAAGGTGGCTCTAGCGGAGAACAGGTTTGTTGTGACGGCCTTAAGGGAGGTTGCCGAGGCTTGCAAGGCTCTTTTGAGTGATGAGTCCACCTTTCTGTCTACTGGGTCCCTTAGTGAAGCCCCTCCCTTGGCTGGGATGACAGTTTTGTTGGTCAGGTTAGAAATCAAGGGGCGATTCTGGGCAGTCTAACCACTTTTCCGATTGTTTTTGTCAAACTTGAGAAGTTTGGAGATCCATCGGGAACAGGATACGCATGCTCGGACTCCTGCCATTCTTCTTTAGCAAGTCCTCAATGGCGGTGGTATGGGGAAAGCTGTAGCAGGTCTAGAGGTGGACGCAGTTTAAAACCTGTTTCGATTGTGTGATGACCGGTTGGGGGAGCCGAGGTGAAGTTCGATACAACCTTTTGATACAGAAGACTAGGTCCTCTAGGTCGAAATTTCTGATTGGGAGTCGCCAGGATCTGACGAGGAATCCACTATCTCTCCCTCGGTGGAAGAGCTGGCGAACGAGGAGCCTGGGGAATATCCCTGTGACGCCTGCCCTTGTATCCGCCTCCTCAGACATTTCCAGAATACTTGACTGCCCGCTTGGACCTCTCTTGGACATTTACTTGAGACGAGATGGAGGTGGCGTCCACTGTGCTGTCCCCACTAGCTGCCGCTGGTTTCTCACGTGAAGCAGAGGGGCCAAGGTGATCAGGAGAGGAGAGGAGACTTGCAGCACAGGCATTTTTACCTCTGCTTGATTTTTCTGAGGCCATAATCCTATAATCCCCTGCTTGTGGGGTCAGAGAGAGAGAAGGAATTAAAACTGAAAACCAGGCCTGGGAGCCCTGCTGTAATGGCCCCTTTAAGCACTGCCTGAGATTGTACAGTAATCTCTGTATGCCCTTAAGCACTGCTAGATACTCTGACCAATTACTTGTTTGGCTGGTCTCCAATTGCTTGTTTGGTTGAGGGAGGGGCTATGCGATAGCCCCGCGCTTGGTAACCCCTGAATGTACAGTAGCGTGCAGTGCTTCCTCAGCGATGCCCCTCCAGCGAAAATCAGTATGGCGCTGGGAAGCGCTATCTCCTCTTGCTGCCCTGGTACTTTTGGTGCCAGAATCACGCTAACGCGAAGCTACGACAAGCGGTCTCTAAATCTGCCCCCACCGCTCATCCGACAGCTGAATCGCACTGTAGTGCGAAAACTGTAGCCTTGACAGCCGCTGGGCCCCTGAGATCCGACCGGGGCTGTCGCGCGAAAAAAAGCTGGAGAGGGGTTACAGAGGTGAGACCAGCCTGTTTAGCTTGCACGGCTAAGGCTGGATCTCACTGAGGCTAACTCATCGACAAGGTCTTCACAAAAAGAGGATTTCCACTACGGTTTCTTCAGCCCTGGTCTTTCCAAAAGAAGATTTTCACTTATAGTTTCTTCAGCCCTGCCACGTGTGACAGGGCTCTGCTGCAGAGTACCTGCTTCACTGAAGGCAGGAAGTAGACTGAGATCGCCAGATGTGGAGCACCTGTTATCCACCCCCCAGCTGCACAGCGCTGATCCTGCCTAACATTGATATCAGGAGGTACAGCCCAGAGACCAGCTCAGGAGAGAGAACTAGTGTTTTCTGTAAACCATCCAGTTTTACTTATGTTACTGTCTGCATTCTAAAGTTCTTCCAAACCAAACTTTTCTGTATTGCTTTTATTTTAAGTAAACTTTATGATTTTTCTTATCAGCTCTGCCTGGGGTCTGATTGTGTGATCTAATATTTTAACAGAAGGGTTCTGTAAAGATTGTGTGCCTTGAAAGATAGTACCACTCGCTATCGTGATAAAACTACTTAGGCAAGATGTAGCCAGTGGCCATGGTGGATTCAAATACTGAAAGTAGTGCAGAGTCAAGAGAACTCGAACTACAGTTTCCACCCTCCCACTGGGAAAAGGAAGGTTGGTAAGTCGTCCGGAACCCTTATTCCTGCTCACGACTTCTTGAAAAGGGGATCCTCTTTGCAAACAGGAGGTCCTACGGGCTGCACACGAGGTTTGGGGGCCAGGGCTCGTGACAATGCTGACACGCCTGTTCTCAAGCACACGACAACATGGATCCAGGAGAGTGCGGGAAGTGCCCCATTGAAATAATGCAGCTCACTTTCTTTCCATTTTATTATATAAGAATGGCCACTTTCAGAATAATGAAGGTCACCATTGACTAACAAGGTCCTTGTTAGTTGATCGATGACCTTCATTAATCCCTAAGTAGCCATTCTTGAGCTTAAAATGGAAAGAAATCGAGCCCCATTTTTCAATGGGACACGCCCAGCACTCTCCCTGGTCACACGCGCATTACATGCTTGAGCGTGGGGAGGCGGCATCACCGGCACCTGAAAGGATCAGTCTGCTGCTCTCTATACAAAAGTTAGAGCGCCATATCAAAGGTATGGGCTGCTATTAAAAGTTCAAACATGGGTAGAATAACTATCGTTGAGGGCAGCTACCACAATATGTGAGTAGCTCCCTTATATGAGAAATTTACTTAATGATTACTTTAGCTCAGCTTTCATGAAGGAAATGGTGGACCCCTCGCCACAGAGTGGCATCAAAGTGGCCACTAAGGGGGTCCTAGAGAGATGAGGTAACCAATATTTTCAAGTGAAAGGCTCCAGAAAAGGCTGGAGCACTAAAAATAGATAAGGCTCTGGGGTTAGATGGGTTGCATCTGTGATTATTCAGAGAGCTGGCAGCAGAACTGGCTGAACCTCTGGTAGATCTACTAAGCAGCCTCTTTAGGACAGGGGTAGTTCTGAAGGACTGGAAGAATGGGTGCATGTAGTTCCACTCTATTGGGGCAGACAAGAAACCTGTGGGAAACTACAGACCTGTCATTCTTACCTCTACTGCAGGGTGATGGAGTCACTGGTCAAAGAAGACCTCGTGACTACTTGGAGAACAACAGGCTCCAGTATAGTAAACATCATGGTGTGACAGGGTTGGGTAAGGCCCTGTGCCATTTTCTATACAGAGAGAGTCCAAAGCAAGGATCTAGGCCAGCCAAGTGACGTGGAGGTTCAGGCATTGGTGTCTTACTTCTTGCAGGCCAACCCGTGTTATGATCTTGACGGGTTGCTGAGGTACAGTCGGGAGGGGAGGGATCAAGCATCTGAGGACAGCTCTCCTTTCCTGGGAGGATGGCTTGGCAGTCCCACTGAATGACTGCCCCAGGTGGAGGCCCAAGAGCAGAACGGGTCAGGGATGCCAATGAAGTGAGGGTGCTGTGGGACTCCGAAGTATACACGCCCACTTATGCGCACTGATGTGTCATTCGCCCATCAACAGGGAGGGAAACACAGGGAGAAAAACAGGTGGAAAACATCCTCGGTGCAGGATGAGGATTGGCTCTGTACCAGTGGCTAGGCACAGCCATGATCCTGTGGCAGAGGACTATAGTGAAGGTAAGTCCCAGAGGAGCCAGGTGTACAAATAAAAAAAAAAAGGCAAGGATCTATTCTGTCCTCTCTTATTCTGTCACTTGTCTATCTCTTGCCTGTCTGATTGCACAACCAAATTTTCCTTATGGCACCTAGGAATTGACCACTCTGATGGTCCCACAATTTCCTGCTTATCTTCCTTTTCTTCACTTGCTATTTCTAGTCTCCTTTCTCCTTGCTTCTCTGTGGTTAAAAGAGGTATATATGAATCTGGGATCCTCTAGTTTGCAAATGTATATAATCATATTGTTTAAATGAATGCAAACAGTTACTTGGGTTTGTTAGAAAAGTAACAATCTGGACCACGGGTAAACCTTGAGGTGCATTTTGACCTCCAGAACTTGTTAACAGAATTGTCAGCAAGAAATCAGCCCTAGGACAGGATGTCTTAATTAGCACCTGTTAAGACTAATGTACTCTTGAGGCTGGTCACAGGAAGGTCAATGAGAAAATCTTGTTGCATTTTGTGAAAAACAGGAGATGAAACTTACAAGAACATGATGCAGAGGTTAAACTACCAGGCAAAGACATTTTATAAAAGAGAGCAATGTTTTGTTTAGAGATGGTGAGAGTTGGAGACTTTAAAGAGACTCAGATGAAAAGCTGTGCTTTTTTTGTACTGCCTTTAAGAAGTGCTATCCAATACAATTTAATTTTTGTTATTTTATTGTTATTGATTATAATAAATGTTACTTGTGAATTTTATAACTTCTGATCTGCCTATGCTTCCTGATTTATGCTTCAGTGACACATGAATTTGTGGCAGGGAGATCTTGTCAAACTAACCTCATAGTTTTCTTTGATTGGGTGATGAAGTGATTGGATAGGGACTACGCTGTGCATTTGCTCTATCGACTTCAGCAAGGCTTTCGACTCAGTGCCTTACAAACATTTGCTGAACAAGATGGGGAGCTATGTGTAACCCTTGTTACCCGGGGTTATTAGTATCCCAGTAAGACCTAGTGGTAGGCAGGGAAGGCAGCTTGTGAAGCTCCAGTTAAATGGGTTTCACACTGTCTCACTCTGTTCTCAGTCTCAGCTGAGACAGAGTGATGACATCACCAATAGAACTGTCGCAGCTACATAAGCCACATTGGAATCTGCAGCAGAGGGAGTTAGATAGAACGCTGTGAGTTTTCAAGTAGTCAGTCTCCTGTTTGCTTTCAAACAGGAAGGTTCAGTCTGCAGTTTGGTTTTGAGGAGTCAGTTCAAGTGGTGGAGACTGCTGTTCGGTCTCAGTGCCCCTCCCTCTGGGTGTAAAATCCCCATGCAGATTCCTGGGGCAATCCCTTTAATTCTGCAAGGAGAAGGAAAAGCTGCCTATTTCAGTTCAGCCTGTGTTTGGAAAGTTGGAAGAGTTGTGATTCGCCTGTGGAGCACCTGCAACAAAAGGGTGAGTGTTTGCTCTAACATGAGAGGGCAAAATGTGTTTCTTCAGCCTGGGATATGTGAAGAAATCTAGGACTTGAACTACTATTTGGGAAGCCTAAAGGACTAGGTCAAACAAATGGAGTAGTGTCAAAAGCTAGAGTGCTGTGTGAATTCAAGTAATATTGTAGAGGGATGCGACAGATCATCTACCATTAAATCTACATTCAGAAGTTTCAGTTTTCCAGAGAAATGGCCGGGTATAGGCTGTGGGAGCTGGAGGTGGGAACACCCCCATCTTTAGTAACCAGGTCCACCTCTACAGATTTCTGCTGTGATTGTTACTTTGCCTCATGCACTTGGCCAGTGATGAGGGAAGTACCAGACGGGTTGCAAATGGAAAATCTCTCTAGGAGTCGAGACTCTAAGTGGTGGGGAGCCACAACAAGTGTAAAGAAAATTCTCTTTGTGAGATGGGAGTCAGAAGAAGTAAGGAGGAAATCTCTCAGGAGTCACAGACTCTAAGTGGTGTGGGAGCCACGACAGGATAATGGGTTCATTCTTCCAATGGACCGCGATCAAGGGCCGGTAGGGGAGCCGGGCCAGTCGGGCTGTGTACCCAAAGCGATGCAAGTCCGGGCTGTGTGCCTGGTGGTTCCAGAGCCTGAAAACAGTATAACTGGTTCATTCTTCAAGTGGACCACGCTCAGTCTCTAATCTGCATTACCAGTAAATGTAGCCCCATGGGGTCCATCTATGCTTTGTTGTGTTCAGCTAGTTGTGAATAAAAGCCACACTGTAAAATCCCATTCCTGGTTCTGGACATTACAGTTATTGCTTCCTGTTTTCAGATTTACTTGGGTGCCCCTGTGCAGAGTAGCCAAACCTAGGTCCCCTTGTGCCAAGTAACCTCATCCTCCCGAACCCAGGTCCCCACCAGGTACTGCTGTCAGTGCCAACAGCATGCCACCTGTCGTTTTGGCAAAAAGGCAGGGGTGAGAGGTTACATATGTGCAGCTAAGATCACAGTAAATTGGGTAGGTAACTGGCTAAAACGGGAGGCAGCAGAGGGTTGTAGTCAATGGGGTCAGGTCAGTGGAGAGGAGGCCATGAGCAGTGTTCCACAGGGATCTTTTCTGGGACTGGTCTTCTTCAATATGTTTTGTTAGCAACACTGGTGAGAGTATCGGGTCTGGCTGTTCTCTTTCAGATGACACTAAGCTCTGTGGGAGGGTGGATGGTGATGAGAGAATCAGGCAAATGCAGAGTGATACACGATACTATATACCATCACAACAACAAAACTTTCACAGTGACCACCATTACAGTGACAAATATTGACAGGTTACTGTAATGGTCCCGCTGTCACACTGGCACTGTTTCTCCCACCCCAAAACAACTCCGACCTGGATTTTTTATTTTTTGTATATTCTGTTTATTCCACCGTTGGACCGAGGCATCTCTCAGAGGTGCCCACATGACCTCTGCCTCTAATCCCTGCCGTGGCCATCTCTCCGCACTCCCACCAGGACTTTCCAGCCCCTGATCACCCCGCCTCACCTACCTGGCGGCCTTTCTGAAATTAGAGGGTCCATCCTGATCGAGGGATGTATGGAGCCATTGGAGGGATGGTCCTGCACTGGAGATGTAGGCTGGGTCCCCAGAGCCCTTGTCTCCTCCCCAATCCTCCAGGGGAATTTTAAGCATGGCAGTTTCCCCTGCAGAGCGTGGACATGCAATGACGCCCTGGCACTATTGTGCTGACGCCTGCCACTGCTCCACTCCCGATCACTGCACGCATGTTCCTTGTGGCGCCCAGATTTCCACCAAGGGCCACCAAGGAGCAGCGCTAAGTCTGAATCCCTCCACAGGAAGGGACAGCAGTCCTCCGGATGCTCAATTTCTTTACCTTCCTGCCACCCCCAGCGCCCACATCTGTTCCCAAACCAGGATTGCTGGCATGGTGAGGTGTGGCGCTCCAGCACCTCAACCCTCAGTGCCACCGGGCTGGAGTTGGTTATTTTAATAAGGGGTGGGGCAAAGCCCTGAAAAAAAAAAAATGTCTTTTGGATGGCACACTGCCAACTGTTGGCACTGTGCCCGTCACTGTCCTGGATATCGACAACAATGTAGTCACTGTGGCATGGTACATCCATACGATAGCTAGACTAGTGGTCTAAGGTTTGGCAGTTGAAATTCAAAACCAAAAAAAGTGCAAGGTAATGCACCTACGGTACAAGAACCCCAGGACAGAGTACTAGATGGGTGGTGTGAGACTTAGCACTACAGCTGAGGAACAGGACCTTGGAATTATCATTACAGACTACCTCAAAAATGAGTCAGTGCCACGAGGCATACAGTGAAGCAAGTATGATGCTGGAATGCATCAGGAGGGGTGTTGATAGCAGAAGTAATAGATAACACTTCCCTATATAGATCCTTAGTGAGGCCACACCCTGGAGTACTGCGCCCAGTTCTGGAGTCCTCACCTCAGGAAGGATAGCGATAGGATAAGAGACAGTGCAGGGCAGGGTCACAAAATGATTCCAGGACAACAGGGCAGGTCCTATGAGGACAAGTACTCACTGGAGACAGACCAGAAGGAAGAGGAACAACGGACAAGAGACCTTCAAGTTCCTAAAAGGAATTAATAAAGTGAACTGCGGAAATATTTAGCTTGAATACTAGTTCACGGTATGTGAACATGTGTGAAAACTGACAGGAAAGAGGTTCAGAATGGACATGAGGAAGCATTATTATTTTTTTCCGTAGGTAATTTTTACGATTTTCATTTTTCTCCTGTCCCCGAGCCTGCAGGCCCCCGACATGATGCACACGTGTGGATGCACACGCACTTCACGCCTCTACAGGACATCCCACCCTACTTGTCGCTTCTGTTGCTGCCTACGCCTACCATCCTGACCTAAATCCAGTGGTAGCAGGACTACAGGTGGGCGACCCACCAACTCAAGAGACAGCCAATGCTTCATCCTGCTCCACCCCCAGTGCCGACACCCGATGACCCGAGGTTGTTCCAACCCAGGTTGCCGCATAGCGCAAGGTAGGCATCCAGCGCCCAGCCTCAGCGCCACCGGGCCGGGCAGGATGTATTCTTTACAGAAAGAGTGGTGCAGCCATGGGACAAGCCTACCTGCCAAAGTGGTGGGTACTAAAACTGCTATGGGGCAAGTATGGTTGGGATAGAATGAAAAGTATCGTGGTGCTCGGCAGCAGAAGCTGGGAGAGGAGTGGAGGGAAGGATGGGGAGGGTTAAACCCTGGAGGAACAGTAGGTCCCATGGCTAAATAGGGAACTTAGGCAGACGGGATGGACCATTGGTCTTTTCTGTCATCACAGTCTATGTTTCTCCCTCTGCTCTGTTCCTCAGTCATGGAAGATAAATACAGGTTACTCACCTGTAACAGGAGTTCTAGGAATGGTATATGTTGTTCATCCACACTCATTGGCAGGTATCCTTGCCGCTTTAAATCTTGCCGGAAGGTCTTCAAGCTTGCTCCTCCCACCCACCGGGTGGTATAACTCTCGGCTCCGCCCCCATGATGCCAGATCTGCCCGCTGGAAGCTCAGGCTGTGCGCCGGGCCGGGAGGTGTAGGGAAGTCGTGGGATGAACAACATACCATTCCTAGAACTCCTGTTACAGGTGAGTAACCTGTATTTCTAGGGACATGGATATGTTGTTCATCCACACTCATTGGCAGACTCCTAGCAGTTCTCCGGGAGGAGGGAGGCAAGACGCACACCCCAATACTTACTTGGGAAAGAGAGACTGAGAACCGAGGCCCCAAAACCAGCATCCCGCGTGACTCAAGGTCGATGTGGTAATGGGTAATGAAGGTGTTTGCTGACTTCAGGTAGCAGCCCTGCAGATTTCCTGGATAGGGACGTCCCCTGGAAGCAGCCACCGTTGCAGCAGTATGGCGGGTAGAATGAGCTCTTATCCCTCTGGGAGGCTCCATGCCCGCCAACTTATAGCAGAGATCTATGCAGGAAGTGATCCACCTGCTTATCGTCCGCTTGGCTGCAGGTCTGCCAGGTGCGCTTCAGCGTAGGTGACAAACAGCTGGGCGAACCTCTCCTCGATTTCAGCCAGCGCCTTCTTATAATAAGCGAGCTCTCTAGGGTCCACAGTATGGAGCCTGTATTCGCCTCGAGGTGTGATTGGGGTAGAACACCGCAGAGTCAACACCTGGTTAAGGTGAAACTCCGACACCACCTTCGGAAGGAATTTCGGTGGGGCAGGACAACCTTGTCCCTGTGGAAGACCAGGTAAGGAGACTCGATGGAAAGTGCCTGGAGCTCTCCCATCCTTCTGGCTGACGTGATAGCCACCAAGAAGGCGGCTTCACGACAGGTGAGAGAGAGCACACCTGTGCATAGGTTCGAATGGCTTGCCCATGAGCTTTGCCAGTACCAGCAGTAGATCCCACGGAAGGGGGTTCCCGTACTGAGGGGAAATGTGATCAAGGCCTTTGAAAAGCGCCAGACCACCTTCTCCTTATGCCATCGACTGCTTCCCGGCCCGCGCCTCGTAAGCAGAGATGACTAACAGGTGCACCCTAGGGTCGCCGACCTAAGCCCTTGATTAGAAAGGACCATAAATAGTCCAAGATGCTTGCCAAGGAACAGGAGGAAGGGTCCAAGCCTCTTGTTCTGGACACCAAATGGAAAACCTTTCCATTTGAAGGCATAGCATTTTCTGGTCGACTCTACGGGACGCCTCAACTACATTGAGGACCTCGTCGAAAGACCCAAGGCCTGGAACTCTAGCCAGGAACCAGGCCGGCAGGTGCAGGGATTGAAGGTCCGGATGGAACACCTTCCCTGATTGACTGAGAGCAGGTCCGGCGAGCTGGAAGCTGCCATGAGTCCTGGAGCTGAGACTGAGGAGATCTGGTACCAGAACTGGCGAGGCCAGTCTGGGGCTATCAGAATCACCTGCGCCTTGTCCTCCTCGCCTTGGAAGCACCTTGTGGATCAAGGGAATGGGGAAAGGTGTAAAAGAGGCCGGGGTCCACTGCCTCGAGAAGGCATCCCCTGCAGCGAGCCCCGCTGAGGGGGGGGCATGGAACAGTCTCAGCTTCGCTGCTCTCCTGGAGGCGAACAGGTCCACCTGAGGTGTGCCCCAATGGGAGAATCAGATGCTACTACCTCCGCAGAGAGACCACTCGTGGGATGCAGCCCCTATCCGGCTCAGGGCATCGGCCAGGGTGTTGGAGGCTCCTGCCACATGAATGGCTGGGAGATCCGCCTCCAGGCTGCGCACGAGTGACCAAATGCGGAGAGCTTCCTTGCATAGAAGCATGGAGCGCTGGGCCCCGCCCTGGCGTTTAGATAGAACATGGTCGTGGTATTGTCCGCCTGGACTCGGACCACTTGACCCCGGAGGAACGGAGCAAAGGCGGTAGAGCTGGGGCGGACCGCCGAGCTCCAGCAGGTGATGTGGCATCGGGACTCGCGGGGACCAGAGGCCATGAGCCCGGTGTTCCCCAGATGGGCACCCCAACCCATCAGGAGAGGCATCGTCGATAGAGACCGTGGCCGGCTCGGGCGGACAACGGGATGCCCTCCTGCAAATGATCTGGAACGGTCCACCACTGGAGAGCCGCTCCACATCCCCTGAGTCACCGACACAAGCTGGTCCAAAGGATCGCAGCGCTCAGACCACTGGCTGACCAGTCCCCATTGAAGGGGACGCATGTTCCAGCGGGCCCAACGGACCACGCTGGTGCAGACCGCCATGAGACCCAGGAGGCGAGGAAGTCCCGGCAGGGATGCATTGCCCAACCAGAAATGATTGGGCAAAGGAGGAAAGAACCCCGCCCTGTCCGCGAGCCGCGCTTGGCTCGAGAGAGTCGAGCTGCGCCCCGATGAATAGAATCACCTGCTTTGGCTCGAGTTCCGACTTGGCCTTGTTGATAAGGAGGCCCAGTTGAGAGCAGACCGAGGGCCAGATCTCTGGACCACTCCGCCCTTCCTGGAGGGAGCTGCTATCAGCCAGTCGTCCAGGTAAGGGTACACCCGACCCTCGCGCCAAGAGGAATGCTGTCACCACTGCCATGCATTTGGTGAAGACCTGGGAGCTGGAGACAAGCCAAGGGCATGGCTTGGAACTCTCGAAGGGATTCTTCCGCTCGGAAGCGAAGGGAATCTCTGGTGAGACGGATGGATAGGGACGTGAAAAACGCTGGCCTGCAAGTCCAGAGAGCAGAACCACACGCTGCTTCAAGGATGGTATTATCTGAGCCAGAGTGACCATCCTGAAGGTTCGGGACCTTAGGAACTTGTTTAGGTCGTAGGTCGAGAATGGGCCCAGCCCTGCCTGTTCGGAACCAGGAAGTACCTGGACACAAACCCTGGGTCTGAAGGAGGGTCCGCCACCTCTTATCAGCTCCTTCTGGAGGAGGAGAGCGATGTCGGCTCGACGAGCCGCCAGTGAGGCTGGGGACCAGGCCTCGAGGGGCGCATGCCTGAAGGGTGGTGCTGCTCAATTCCAGAGGCAGGCCTCTTCCCACCACTCTCTAAGACCCACCTGTCCGTGGTAACAGCGGACCAGGCGGAACGAAGTGTGAGCCGCCCTCCACGGGGGACCTAAGGGCAGGACGGGAATGGGGCGACACCCTCAGCCCGCCACTGGGCAGGCTTGGAGGAGGGACCGCCGAGGGACCTCCTGGGCCTTTTCCTCCTGCCTCCTGTTAGAGGAAGCCGCGGCTTGGGTTTGGGATGCCAAGGTCGAGCCTGCTGGCCCTGACGTTGCTGGGTCAGGCGCTAGGGCACAGAAGGACGAAGGGCTTAGGGCTGTGGCTTGTGGCCTTTGTCCTTCTGAGCGGAAGAGACCGAGTCCAAGGTAGCATTGGACTTCTCGATCCTCTGCAGGTGACCTTCCACCCCAGGGCCAAGAGGTCAGTCCCCAAAAGGAACATCCGCCAACTTGTGCTGGGTATCCGCAGTAAAGGTGGATATCTTCAGCTAAGCACGCGACGATAGCCACTCGCGGCCGCCACCGATCTGGCACATGAGTCCCCTATATCCAAAGCAGTCTGAGCTGCTGTTTGGCCACTGCCCTGCCCTGGTCCCGCACCTGCTTAACCGTAGTCTGCAGATCGGGCGGAAGATGAGGATGACCTCATCCAGGGAGCCCAACAGGGCATGAGAAAAATGTGCCATGAGGACGGCCGAACTGGCCTGACGGTCGAGAGAGGACGAGTAGACTTTTCACCGACATAGTCCAATTCCTTGACTCCTTGTCAGGAGGTTTGTCCAATCCTGGCGCTGCCGGGCGCCGAAAACGCTGTCGGTAACCAACCCTTCAGCAGAGGGGTGTTCCAAAACCGGACAAGGAACCGGTAGGGACCGTATACTTCCTGGCCATCCTGGCTGAAGGCAGGGCAGGAAGCAGGGTGCTGCCAAAGCTCCAGTGCCGGACCCACTATGGCCTCGGCCACCGGAAAGGCCTCCGCCAGAGAATCCCTCAGTCCAGAATCTCCATGAGGGGATACCTGGCCCATTTGGAACGGGTTCGAGCTCCATCCCGTGGACTCGAGATGAGCCGGCAGTCCTAGGAAGGAGACGGGCTATCGCTCATTGACTGACCCCTGAAGACTCCAAGTCCAGTCGTTTGGAGAAAAGGAGAAATCATCTTCGGACTCGGAAGAGTCCTCGAAGAGCTGCCTCTGGCCTGAGCCACCCTTCACCTGCCGAGGTCGGTCGGGAGTGAGGGTAACTGACAGCCGATGGGGTAGACCCTTAGCCGACCGAGAATCCTTGGTCGGAGCCCCAATAGGTGGCTGTGGAGGCGGAGGTTCCACCGAATCGTGGAGCAGCTGGTTTTGGCCGAACAACCGCCTGGGTATAGGCTCCTCGGATAAGTCGAGGGTGTGTCGGCCGCCCAGTGACAGCCACTTAATGGCCGGGAAGGCGACGGGTCGCGCTTCTCCCGCCAGGAGGAGCTGTTGCAACATGAGGTCCTCGTACTGCCGACGAATTTACGCCGAGCCTCCCCGTCCGAGGAGGAGGACGGTGGACGAGCGGCGACACCGCTTTACCGCGGTGCGAGACCGAGACCGCCATGACGGTGGGATTGGCTGGACCGCGAAGAGGTCCGAGACCGAGACCGAGAGTCCCGGAATTTCCGAGGTCGGTGCGGGAGGTGTCGGCCGGAACCGCACTCCTTCGGCTCGATGGTCCATCCGAGGGCCGGAACCGAGGCACAGGCGAGCCCACGGGATCCCTAACTCCTCCCGGGGAACCGGGAGAGGGAATCTCGGCTGCTAAAGGCGACAGCCCGTCCAACAGGTCGAGAAAAATCTCGACTTGCCGGTGGAGTCTCGGTCAACTGACCTGACGGGACACCGTGGAGGCCAGTGGCCGCCGAGCGGTCAACAAGCCGACGGTCGACGACTCGGGAGAGGGACCTTCCTCGCCCAAGAGCGCCGACGGAGGGACTTACCCTGTCCTTCTTTTGGACCAAGAATAAGGTCCAGCAGACGAGGCCCTTCTCCCTTAGTGGAGAGGGACAGACAAAGCTCCTTAAAGAAGCCGTAGGAAGAACCCAGAGAGAGCGGGATAAATGCCGCTGCTGAGGAAGATACTGCTCAGCGCCTGCCTCTTCGAGGGCTACCATCCGCCGAGCTGATCCGCCGAACCGCTGGCCAAGGACACCGCCAACCGGGCCTTGGACTTCACCCCGAGGGAACGCTTCGGACGGCCCAGTTGCAATCGGCAGCACGGTTCTCGAGGACGAGGGCGAGAAAGATGAGCACAGGTCGCAAGCCCGCGGTCGTGCTCAAGGCCTAAGCAGTAGACACACGCGGGAGTGTGGATCCGTCTGAGACATCTTCGCCCGCATGGGCATCTCCGAAATCCGGAGTCGATTGTCCATCGCAGCCGCGAGGGATCAAGACTGAAGTCTTTTCGCAAAATTTATTTTTAAATCTGCAAAACGGAGAAATAGGAACTAGTCTCAAACGCAGAGCTGCTATGAGGGAACCTGAGCTTCCAAGCCGTAAGGAAGATCTGCCATGGGGCGGAGCCGAGTTATACCACCCGGTGGGTGGGAGGAGCAAGCTTGAAGACCTCCCGGCAAGATTTAAAGCGGCAAGGATACCTGCCAATGAGTGTGGATGAACAACATATCCATGTCCCTAGAACCAAAATTCTCCCTCTTCATAAAGGGGGCCCCTCCTCCCTGGCAGCTTCCATCCTAACCCCACCCCGCAGCTGTAACAGAAACCACTCTATTCAAGGCTTGATGACTCTTCACTCCTCCAACTTCCTCACCCCATTCCAGTCTGGCTTCCGGGAGCACCAACTCCATTGTCTCCTCCCTGCTTCATGTCACTGACCCCATTTGCACTGGGATGGATCACAGGCACATCAGCACTGCTCTTTTCATCGATCTGGCTGAATCCTTTGACTCAGTATTCCACCTCTCCTCCTGAATAAGCTTAGCTCTCCTGGCCTCTCAGCCCCACTGCTGACTGGCTCCATTTATACCTCACGGGTCATCAACAGTTGGTACAGGTAGAAGGTGTCCTGACTGCTGACACCAGACCCTCCGAGCAGAGCAAACTGACACTTATAAACTAAACCTGCAGAACCATGCGAAACAAGTACAAAACACATACTGAGAATAATAAACCTCTTAAATAAGCAAAACACCTGTGACCCTTAAACCACAAGGGAAACATGGGGGTGGGGACACAAAAGCCACTATAGGTGGGGTCCACAACAAAAGCTTGCAAGGAAAGGGAAAGAAAACTTGCTCACCTGATGCACTAGGCTGAAGGTATGGGTATAATAAAATATAGACCCATCCAAAACAACAAATACCCTTAATGACAAGTGATCCCCATTCAGGCACTACTAAGGAGAGTTTAACTAGCAGATTAGCCAGTTTGAGAGCTTTAGCTTAACAGGCATGGATTTCTAAATTTGAGGGGCCCCATGTTGCCAGGTTTCCCAAACCTCCACTAGAGTCACATAATCCCTTCATAAAATGACAGCTCAGAAAAAAGAAACTCAAAACCTTCCAGAGATCTCTGTCTATGCTGCTGTCCCATCAGTGGTGCAGCAAAACTGAAGTAACTGCTGCATCTGGAATGTGTCTGTTTCAGGGTTCTGTGTTGAGGTCGCAGCTTTGGGCTGTACCACTAGCCCCAAAAAGGGGAGTGTATTACCCATATGTTAACTTCCCCATTGACAAATATGGAGGACAGATACAGAAATCCCACTGCACTGTCGCCTCACTCCTACAGCTAATTGGTTCTTTCTAAAGGGGGTGAATTAGGGTCAGATCACTACTGTTATCTTTTTCGAACATGCAAAGGCCTTTAACATTGTCTACTATTCCTCTCCTACTTGACAAACTCCAGGCGTGGGTCTTTCTGACCTCAAGGTCAGCTGGTTCTAGTCTTACCTGTTGAAACATCAAAGATAACAGATCATTGGAGCAGAGGGAGTACAGTAGGGCAAGTGGATATATATCAGCCTGATTGCCAGGAGCATAGGGAATAAAATAAGTGACCGCCACCAAGCATTAATAGTAGAATCAAATCCAGATGACTGAAACCTGGGCTTTAAATAATCACAAATGGGACCTCAAGAGTCCCTGATCCCACGTGTTCAGGAGAGACAGTACAAGAGGGTGGAGGGGCGGCCCTTTATTAAAGGGGGGCATCGTGGCAGAGGAGAAAATATTACCGTGAGTAATACTGTTTCTTCTTAAGGGATCACTTACTATGTTTGTATTTTATGCAGTCATCTCAGCTGAGAGTGACACCCCGGAGCTAGAACCTATGAAAATTTTAGAATTTGAAGCGAGATTCAAACTCTGCATCTGTACCCCACTCTGACCATTGCTCAGATCTTTTCCATGCAAGAGTGGAGCAGCAGCTATTGAAACTAGCTAAAAGGCTACCAAAAATCTGAAAAATTGTCATGGAATTTGAAAAATAAAACTAACTGAAGCAGACTTGTGAATGTTACCATATAAACAACAACAAGAAGCTTACAATTGTAGGAGCTGCAATAGTAATAGAAACATAGATTTTGACGGCAGATAAGGACCGCTGGCCCACCCAGTCTGCCCATTTCCTAACTAATGGATAAGCTGCAGATCCTAGTTAACCAGCAGCCTACTTCTTCCTACCCCACCCCTAGAATTGCTTTATGACTGTCCCATGCATGCTTGAATTCCACCACTGTTTTTGACTCACAACCTCCTCAGAAGGCCGTTCCATGCATCCACAACCCTCTCTGTGAAAAAAATCGTCTTAAATTACCTCTGACCGCCCCCATCTTCAAATTGTGCCCTTGTTCTTGCACACCTCTTTTTGAAATATGCTACCTCTTGGACTTTGTTGATTCCCTTGAGGTACTTGAATGTTTCTATCAGGTCCCCCCTCTCCCTCCTTTCCTCGAGGCTATACATATTAAGCTCCTTAAGTCTCTCTTCATATGTCTTCCGGTGCAGACCCTGCACCATTTAGTTGCCCTCCTGGACAGCTTCCATCCTGTCTATGTCTTTATGGAGATTGGTCTCCAGAACTGCACGAGTACTCCAGATTGGGTCTCACCAGCTGTCTGTACAGAAGCAT
This sequence comes from Neoceratodus forsteri, assembly GCA_016271365.2. Taxonomy (NCBI): domain Eukaryota; kingdom Metazoa; phylum Chordata; order Ceratodontiformes; family Ceratodontidae; genus Neoceratodus; species Neoceratodus forsteri. Next base: position 612,148,838 of record CM028132.1, read on the forward strand.
AATAACTTCCTGTTTTCTACTGGTGATGCTCTCCTATGCATCCCAGTATCCCTCTAGCCCTCCTTGCTGCCCTCTCACATTGCTTGCCCACCTTTAGGTCATCTGATATGACTACCCCAGGTTCCTTTCCATTTTTGTTGTTAGTATCTCACTCCCCATTGTGTACTCTTCCCTGGTTTTGTTTCCCAGGTGCATTACCTTGCACTTCTTAGCATTGAATCTAAGCTGCCATACATTTGACCATTCTTCTAACTTGCCAAGTCCCTTCTCATCCTTTCCACCCCACCTTGTGCATCAATTCTGTTGCAGATCTGTGTCATCTGCAAAGAGACATACTTTCCTTCCAGTCCCTCTGCAATGTTGCTTATAAAGACATTGAAGAGGACCGATCCTAATACTGAACTCAGCGGTACCCCACTAGTAACCCCTTTCTTCAGAGGGACTCTATTTACTATTACTCTGTGTCCTATTCTCCAGCCAATTCTTTACCCAGGCTGTCATCTTGGGACCCACTCCCAGGCTGGCTAACTTGTATATTAATCTTTTGTGTGGGACTGTGTCAAATGCCTTGCTAAAGTCTAGGTAGGCCATGTCCACAGCCCCTCCTGATCTACTACTTTGGTCACCGTCAAAGAAATCTATCAGATTTGTCTGGCATGACCTTCCTGCTGTGAATCCATGCTGCCTTGGGTCCTGTGCCCCTCTGGCCTCTAGGTACTCAACAATTCTCTCCTTCAGAAGTGATTCCATCATTTTCCCTACCACTGAGGTTAAACTAACATGTCTGTAGTTTCCGCTTCTGCCTTGCTCCCACTTTTGTGAAGGGAATCACATCTGCCTTCTCCAGTCCTCGGGTACCACCCCATCCTCCCATGATTTGTTAAAGAGGGTAGTCAGTGGTGTCACTAGTTCTACCCTTAGTTCTTTTAGAATTCTGGGATGAATCCCATCAGGCCCCATTGCTTTGTCCACCTTCAGTTTTAAGAGTTCTTTCAGAACCCTTTCTTCTGTAAATGGGCTGGTATCAACTTCTGTATCCAGAGTGTTTCTACTGTTTGTTTTAGGTACCTCCCTCTTCCTTTGTAAATACTGAGCAAAATATTTGTTTGGTATCTCTGCCTTTTCACAGACACCCTCTGCCCTCCTCCCTTTATTAAGCCTCACTATACCTCCCTTGGTCTTTCTTCGCTCCCTGATGTACCTATAAAGGTTTTATCCCCTTCTTAACTGAGTTGGCTATCTTTTCCTCGGTTTGGGCCTTTGCTGTTCTGACTGCCTTCCCAGCTTCCTTTTGCTTTAACTGATATAGTTCTCTGTCCTGCTCCTTCTGTGATTCCTTGTACTTCCTGAATGCTTTCTTTTTCTTGAACCCTTCACTGCCACTTCCTTTGAGAACCATAGTGGTTTTTTACATCGTTTCGTTTTGTTTATTTGCTTCACACAAGGCTTGTTACCTCTGTGATGGCAGTTTTATTATTCCTCATTGTTCTTCCACCCTCCTTCCTGCCCATTTGCTAGTGCATTCCTTGACACGCACCCATTTAGCAAAGTCAGCCCTCCTAAAGTCCAGTACTTTTGCCTTTGTATGGCTTGACTCTATTGCTGTGTTTATTGTGAACCATACTGTTCGATGGTCGCTAGTTCCCAGATGGCTACCCACTTCACATCTGTGATCTCTCTTCATCTCCATTTGAGAGAACCAGGTCTAAGATTGCTCCCTCCCGAGTGGCTCCAATACTAGTTGTCTAAGGCATGCCCCCTGTAGGCATCTAGAATAACCCCACTTTTCAAGTGGCTGCTGCAACTGCACTCCAGTTAACATCTGGCATATTCAGATCACCCATCAGCAATATCCAATGCCCCTGGAATTCTGCGGTTCTGGAATTGCCGTAGAATTTGCATCATGCTGCAGAATATATATAGTGCCTAGAATTCATTGTTTGTGGTGAATTTTCATATAAATATACTGTTTTCCATAGTGTCAGGCTTTCTTTCCCACCTTTGTTTATCCTGAAGCCCTCCTTTATGCTCAGCATATGATGTCATCGATGACATCACATCATATTTAGCCAATGACAGGACTGCATTCTGCCAGAGAAATTAATAAATCATGCCACAGAAATCAGAAAATGCTGCCGCAGAAGTCAGGAGCCCTGCCGTGAGAAATCAGAAAATGCTGCCACAGAACACCAGGGGCCCTGGCAATATCTCCCCTTTTTCTGCCATTCTAAGCATTTTTCTATCATTTCCTTGTCCATTTCCTCCCCTGAGAAGGGGGTCTGTATCTAACCCCTGTGCGGATTGTGGTGCCATTGCCGGTCTCCAAATTTACCCACAGTGCTTCTTCTCCTCCTGTTTTCCCTTTTGTTCTGTTGCTTGATTCCTTCCTTATGTGAAGAGCTACTCCTCCTCCCTCCTCTTTACCCTCCCTGTCCCTCCTGTAGACAGTGTATCCTGTATGTTTACGTCCCAGTCATGGTTTTGTGTGTACCATGTTTCTGTGACTGCCACGATATCCAGATGTTCCTCCTCCATCAAGGCCACTAATTCAGGAAGCTTGTTACTCAGACTACTGGCTCAAGCAACCTCAATGAAGAAGGCACTGATTCTTGTGTGAACCTAGTTTAAGTTCTGGAAGGGAGAGAGTTAGGCAGTGTAAATATAGTGAGTAGTACTCACTTAAGAAGAAAGATTACTGAAGTGAGCATTTTTTTCTTCTAACCCCAGGAATCCTCACTTAAATGTTTACACTCCATGCAGACTCAGATGCAGTACCTTGGGAAGCTGGGTCCAGAACTTAATTAGAAAAAGGTTCTGCAAGACAACAGTTCTAGTTCTAAATTTAAGTGGTCACAGTACTGAGGCCTTTTGGGGTTCACCTGTCCACCCTCTTGAGGAGACCGCCTGGGTTCACAGAGTGCTACACGAGAGTGGGAGGTGCCCACCGGGGTAGTGATATGGGGTACTCCACAACCTGCCCACCCCCAATGGGCAAGACAAGGTAGTAGCAAAGAACACCATAAACGTTTTAGTATTACTGGCCCACCTGTATTGGGGCCCTTTCCCACTGGTAGCAGTTTAAACCCATATCTTAAAGTGAGCTCCATATACTTCACTGGGTACCCAGCCATAGGAACGCTACAGGCCCAGTAATGTTGCAGCTGGTTGGCCGGCAGTGGTGCACTTTTCAAACAAGCAGAACAGTTAAGTCCCAAAACCCCACAGGCCATTCTAGTTGCTTAAATGGCAACCTCCAAATGAAGTATTTATAGCTCCTGAGCTGTTGGACATAATCTGTAGATTTGGTGGCAACACTTTGTACAAATTTCCTGTTGCAGGGCAAACCTGACAGTACTCACTGCTTCTGATGTACCAACTTTCTTGTCAGCTTGGGCTTCTTCTTCTCTTCCTGCAGCTGTAGGTCCTCTCAGGCTGATGATTCAGTTGTGCAGTTGTCGGGGTGGGGGCAGCTAGAAGATATAGGTCTCAGGTTCCTCTGTGTAAGCAAATCATGCTCTCCATGTCCACAGTCATCTGGACTTCTCTGCCTCTTCTATCTTCCTCCTCCTCTGCTGGACAGAACAGTCTAAGGAGCAGGGCCTACACACATACACGCATACACACGCATGGCACACACAAAGCCTAGACTGCTGGACCCTAGTGTGTGTGCTAGGTAGTACCTGGCAGCAGTACTAATCAGCCTTCTCCCAGAATGTCTTTAAGCAGGTGTTTCTCTTAGTTTCTGGTTCCCAAGAGTTTGCAGCTAGAACACACTTACTGAATCAGAAACCTTTGCCTCCTGTCCCAGGAAAACAGAAACAGTCTCTTTCTTCACAAAATGATCTTCTGACATAATCAGCAACACACAGTTCAGGTTCTATTCCTTAAAAGTTGTAAAACCTTTGAAATCTTCCTGACCATGTGGATGTGGAAACCACGTTAGGCTTCCTCTGACAGCTTGGGTCAGCAGTCTCCAAACTTCCTCTCTCTCTCTCTCTGTGAGAGTTAATGCCAACTCCCTTCCAGCTCGAAGAGGGTGCAGTAGCTAAGCTCTTATTGCATCTTCTTCTTAGGACAAAAAGCATGGGGCCAAGGAGTATGATGTCATGTTTAAAGCAAATAGTACTGAAAATATGTCTTCTTAATAAACAGCACCAAAGTGGAATTCCTCCTTTAAGATAGCAATTACTACTCTATGTCTTCTCAGAATGACAGTTTACTGCCCTTGGTACTAGCTAGGGAAGCTGGGCATAATTCATTAGCTTTACAGCACTTAAACATCTCATGATTCACATGCTTAATGATGTACTAGAATGTTCCCATGACCTTAACCGATTAATGCCTTGGTTTGTTTCTACTGCAGCAAGAAGCTCACAGATTCCTTTACAAGTACTAGGCAGTCCAGGGCAAAAAGTCCAAGTAAGCCGCCACCATTTTCGGGGTTATATAAAGCTGGCAACCCTTCTGGGCTGTATGTCCAAACAGTAGTGCTTGGTGAAGTTGTGTACTGTTTTCCAGGTAGCTGCTTTGCAAATGTCTAACAATGGGATGCCTCATGAAGATGTTCCAAAGGCAGAGGTATCACTTGTGGAGGTGCCTTAAGCCTCTTCTTGGCATTTTTCTAGCTTTTTCATAGCAGAACTGAATGCAGTAGACTATCCAGTGACAGACTGATCCTTTGTAGCTGGTTTGCCTTTGTCAGCCTCAACATAGGTAACACAAAGTTGGGTAGTCTGGGACCTAACCTATTTTGCCGGGTCCATGTAGATATTAAAGACTCACTTTAGGTCCAGACTATGCAACTTTTCCTCAGCTGGACTGGAATGCCCAGGAAAGAGTGCAGGAGGGTCACTGACTGATTCAGCTGGAATTCTGATATCATCATAGGTAAGAATTTTGTGTTGGTTCTAAGAACTACCTTATCCCTGAGAGGGATTATGTAATTTGGTTCTCTGAAGAGGGCCTGCAATTCACTTACCCTCCTAGCAGGGTCACTGTAACCAGCAATATGGTTTTCCATGTGACATACTTCAGGTCAGCAGTTTCCATAAGCTTGAAGGAAGCCTCCATAAGCTGGGAAAGGCACATACTGAGGTCCAAGGTGGGACAGGGTCTTTCACTGGTAGGTACAAATGGCTGAGGCCTTTAAAAACCTTTTGAAAATGGGCTGCAAGATCAAAGACTTTCACATGCCAGCTGATATGTATGCTGATACTGCTATTAAGTGCACCTTTAAAGTTGAAGGTCATAGGCCTAATAAGTGTAAGTGTACTAGGTATTCCAAAATTATAGGCAACTCTTCCTCTATTGGTTTTATTTTTCTGGGGCACACCAATAAGAAAACCTTTTCTACTTAGAGGAATATGCTTTCAGGGTAGCGGGTTTCCTTGAAACCTTAAGTACCTTCAGGACTTCTTCTGAAAGATCCAATCCAGAAATTTCAAACTCCTCAAGAACCATGCCTCAGGGATAGGGTTCTGAGGTTCAGGAATGTTATTCTGCCTAAGAATAAAGTTAACAGAGTGTAGAGCTGGCCTGCCGGTGTAGCGGTATGGCTACCACCCACGGCACCGATGACTAAGGTTCAGATGCAAGCTCAGGCTGTCGGAGGGATAGCTGGGGCAGAAGGATAGAGAATCTGTTGGACTGCTCTCTCCTCTGGGGAGGGTGGGGAAGTGCTCAGCACCTGACTGGACTGTGGAGGAAGCTGGGAGTTTGGCAACATGAGCGGATTGGATGGGGCGACGTGGCAGACATCGGCATGATGTCATTGCATGCCACATCTCCCGGGGAGAAACAGGAGAAGGAAAAAGCCAGATCACTGCAGGGTGCCACCTGTTGTGCTCCACAGGCCCTACACTGTCAATCATGGCACTCCCCTGGTCAACTGAGCTCGTGATCTGACACAGGGGAAGGGAGTGCCCTCTGAAGGCCCCACCTGGTGAAAGCCAGGGAGGAACACCCAGGGAGAGGCAAGTCCCAGGGAAGATGGGTGATGGGGCTGGAAGCACTGTTGGGCTGATGGGGCCAGTCCGGAGAGGCAGGGAAAAAGGTCAACAAAGTGTGACTGAATGGCAGGCTGATTGTATTCTTGCTGGACAGGACCAGGAGCACTGAGTACCAGGATTGTCTGGCCCAATCTGGAGCTAGCAGGATCATAGTTGCAGGTTCCTCCTAAGTTTCTGGAGTACTTTCTGAATGAGTGGGAATGCATACAGAAACTTCCCTGTGCAGTCCGGTACCATGGCATCTTCTGGGACTGTCCCTCTGGCTGATGGTCTGCAACAAAATGTGGGAGCTGACAGTTCTCCTAAGATGGGAACAGGTCTATATTGGGAGTGCCCACCTTCTGAACACTGTGTCAGAACCTGCTGGTTTAAAGAGATTCAGTAAGATAAGTATGTGCACAGTCACGTGATGTACTCAACCGTGTAGGAGCCTTTGATGAAAGGAGGGACGGGGACATGATAGAAACTTTTAAGTACCTCAAGGGAATCAACAGAGTCCAGGAGGGTAGCATCTTTCAGAAAAAGAGATGTGTAAGAACAAGGGGCACAATTTAAAGTTAGAGGGGGACGGCTCAGGGTAATGTGAGGAAATTCTTTTTCACGGAGAGAGTGGTGGACGATGGAACCGCCTTTCCTGGAGAGGTTGTGGGGTCTAAAACAGTGGGGAATTCAAACACGCATGGGACAGACATAAGGCAATTATAGTGGGGTTGCAGGAAGTAGGCTGTTGGTTAACTAGAATCCGAGCTTATCCAATAGGTAGGGAATGGGCAGACTGGTGGGCCAAGTGGTCCTTATCTGCCATCAAAGTCTATGTTTCTATGTTATTCAGAAACTGCTGACTACACGGCTGACACCAGTCTGGTTGGACAAAAGACCCTCAGGTAAGAGAAGTCTTCTTCACTGTGCTCTATCTATATTCATCAGTTTCAGCCCTGGCAGGTCTTGATAACTTTATAGACCACAGCCCTACAGTACTAAAACTGTCATGCTGGGTCTGTTTTGATTTCTACACAATGCCTCTTTATTTGGGAGCCCGTACCAGACCTTCCGACTATGCTCCCAGTTTGCAGCCCTCCAGTTGTAGTTGGACTTGGTGAACTTCCTCATTGATTCCTGATGGTCATTTGGAACCTGTTGATCTAACTGAGGGCATGCGGTTACAGGCCTTTACAGGATTTACCCTGCTTCCTCATGCGGTGACTTTCATCAGCTGGGTACTCCATTTCTATTTGGCTCCAGTCAGCAAGGGCCTCAACCTGTTTAATTAGACTGTAGTGTGTTTGAGTGTGCTCCTTCGGCTTGTCTATTTGCCTCTATTATGAGCCTCTGACCAGCCGATGGGCTAGATGTTAATGTGTTCTCCTTGTGAGGGACCCTGTCCTTGTAAGAAGGCTGCTGGACTAAACGCTTGCGTGAATCACCGCTTTTGCTCCTTGCTTTTCACTCATATAGCTGCAATTTGAAGTTGTGTTTTCTTTCTCTTGCAGTACTGAGTTGTTTGATCTACATAATGGGATCACGTTGGTGCTTCCTTTGGTTCTGTGGTTAACACAGTATGTTAGCAAAGCAATATTTGGTCTGATAAAGGTAGCTTGCTCCAACCATTGCTTCAAAACTAGCTGGACTAAGCTATCCAAAATTGGGTCATATCTCCTGTGCCCTCAGGAGCCACCCTGCATTACATATTAAACATCTTAAACTGGCTGTTTTCACGCTGGGTGACCTGGGGAGGCACTGGTTTTCTAAGGTTGAAGTGGGGCACTAGTGCGGATGGGTTACATCATGCACCAGAGGCTGTTTTTGTTGGGGAGTGAGGAATCATAGTGTGTTATTCATCGGTCTGTACCTGTTCAATTACATGATTTTGTAAAGGGTTGATTCGAGGAGTTGCTGCATGGGTCTATTTTGGGGCTATTGTTTGGGTATGGGATATCGAGGGAGGTAGGGAGGAGGAAGGCTTTGGCTGGTAGGACTCAGTGAAAGTGTTAGTGAAAGATAGTGATACTATATCACCAGGAAGTTTATTAGTTCTGGGAATAAGTCTATTTAGAGGCATCACTAGAATGTCTCTAACAGTAAATATGGCTAATAGTTGGACTATTCTCTCATGGAACGTCAAGGGCCCAATCCAAGACAAAACAATACCAAATCCTGAAACACGCTCATCTTTTGAGAGGGGATATCACCTGTTTACAGGAGACACACCTCCTAGAGCATGAAGCTAACTTATCTCAAAGGCAGCAAGTAGGCCAGGTCTTTGCTGCAGAAACAGTTCACAGAGTGGTGGGGTGGTTATTGTTTTCTTGTTTGTATGGTAGACTTGTATAAAATAGCCTGAGGCCGATATATACTTCTAAAGGGACTTAGATAGAACCGGAGTGTTACTTAGGAATATATATGGTCCCAATGTGGACTCCATCTTTCTTTACTGAACTTATGACTGCTCTCCCCCATTCACGGCAATCCCCTTTATCCTGGGTGGGGTTTGGAACCTGCCTTTCTCCCCGGACAAGGATAAATCTAACAGGAGAGTTAGTGGTTTGTTCCTGTCTCAAAGGACAATTCGACAGCTGGTAGACAATTTAGGGCTTTGTGACCCTGGAGAACCCTATACCCAAACTTGCAAGAACTTACTTTTCACTCAGCTGTGCATAACTCCAAATCTAGATTAGACTACTTTCTGTTTAGCCACTCTCCTCTCAGGTCTTATAGACAGCTAAATTGAGCCCATTGTGATTTTGAATCATTCGACTATCTGGTGCCACTTTACTATTGCCCCTGACTCTAAAGAAACCATATATGGAAGCTAAACAATCAGCTCTCTTAAAGAGGAGAGTGTTATTAAAACATATGGGTGTGGGCAGGACAGTAGTGTGGTGGGTAGGTAACTGGCTGGGTGGCAGGACACAGAGGGTGGTGGTAAATGGCTGTCACCCACAGAGGGAAGAGTGACCAGTGGGTACCACAGGGATCAGTGCTGGGACCGGTCCTATTCAACATATTCATCAGTGACATTACGCAGGACCTAGAAGGCAGAATTTCACTGTTCGCTGATGACACAAAGCTATGTAACAGAGTAGACACACCAGAGGGTGTAGACAGAATGAGAAGCGACCGCAGAAACTTGAAGAATGGTCAGGGTTTGGCAATTGAAATTCAATGCAAAGAAGTGCAAGATAATGCATATGGGGCACAAAACCCTGGCACAATATATCAGTTGGGGGTGAGGATATAGCATGCACCAAGCAGGAAAGGGATCTTGGGGTTATCATCTCTGATGACCTCAAGGTAGGGAAACAGTGTGACCAGGCAGCAGGTAAAGCAAATAGGATGCTGGGATGTATAGGCAGGGCATCACCAGCAGGAAAAGGGAGGTCATAATTCCGCTATACAAGACACTAGTGAGGCCCCACCTGGAGTACAGTGTACAGTTCTGGAGACCATACCACGTAAGGACATAGACAGGGTAGAGAAGGTTCAGAGGAGGGCAACAAAGATGGTGCATGGATTGCATCACAAGTCCTATGAAGACAGGTTGAAGGAACTGAACATGTACTCCTGGAGGAGAGGAGGGAGAGAGGGATATGATAGAGACATACAAGTATCTTACAGGCAGGAACAGGGTGCAGGAAAACACTATTTTAAGCGAAAAAGATGTTCCAGGACTAGAGGGCATGGGATGAAGCTGGAGGGAGGACGTATCAGAGGAAACATGAGAAAGAATTTCTTCACAGAACGGGTGGTGGACAAGTGGAACACCCTGCCAGAGGAAGTGGTGGGGGCTGAAACAATCACGGATTTAAGAATGCATGGGATAGACATAAAGGAATTCTGGAGGTCAGGGGTAAGGTTAACAGACTTCTAGGAAAACAAACTGAACTTACAAGCTCAAATGGGCAGACTGGGTGGGCCATAGGCCCTTATCTGCCGACACTGTCTATGTATCTATGTATAACTAAAACAACAGACCAATACACTGAAGAAAACTTAAAATCCACAACTAGAATTGACATGGAATGAGGAGCTCTAAAATGTGTGATGGGGGGACGGATCATCCACCTGGCCTCTGCCAGGAAAAGAAGGACAAAAGGAAGCTTTAGACCTGATAGCCCAAGTACGAGCTCTGGAAGCTAAACTGTCTCCACAGTCACCTGAGGAAGATAGGCTGAAGGCTTCTAGGTCTCAGGGACCAATACAGCGAGCTCTTAAGAGAAAAAGCTGAATATGCTATAGCTAAAACCAGGGCAATGTATTTAGATTAAGGAGAAAAGCCAGTAAATTACTTGCCTTTCAGCTAAAAAAATCAGGAGTCCTCCAGGGTGGTTAAAGGGATACACTTAACTGATAATGCCCTCAGATTAAAACCTAAGGACACTGCCAAGAATTCATACAGTATTACCAAAATGTATATAGGACCAAGCCTAACCGCCCGTATGTTCAGAGGTGGATGAGTACTTGGACACAATTCCTTGCCGGGTTAGAGGATTACCAAAGGTCGCCTCTGACTGTCCCTGCTAACTGAGGTGAGATACAGGACACCATTTCCACCCTCCCATTAGACAAAGCCCTGGGCCCTGATGAGTTCTCCTCCTTTTATAAGCTATCTGCCAAACAATTGTCTCATTGGTTGCTCAAGCTATTTAACTGGATCCTGGATGTAAATGAGCTTGATACAAATCTCCAGAAGCCCTGATCATTGTTATTCACAAGCCGAGTAAAGATGGAGAGAGTCACCAGCTACAGGCTGATTTCTTTTCTGAACTACGATATTAAAATGTTGGCCAAGCTATTGGCCACCAGGTTAGCAGAAGTTCTCCCTTGATAATCTCACAGGAGCAGGTGGGATTCATGGCTGGCAGAACGTCCTCAGACCACCCTTTGCAAGTTGAGCTATATTTTCTCTGCATTTAGGGACTCGGGACTTTCTGGGCCTGCTGTCACTAGATGCAGAGAAGGCTTCTGATAGAGTCGACTGGCAATTTTTGTTCAAGACACTGCATAAGTTTCGTTTCCACTCTTTATTTGTAACATGGATCTCACTGCTCTACAAGAATCCTAGTGCTCGCTTGTACTGCAATGGGTGTTCTCCAGCCCTTTGTCTTGCAATTGGGTACTAGACAAGGGTGTCCACTGTCCCTGTGCTGTTCAACATCTATTTGGAGCCTTTGTTAGCCAAAATAAAACTAAATCCAGGGGTAAAGGGTATTTCCATTGGTTCCCATGAATTTAAGCTCTCAGCCTATGGACAACATCCTCTTCACCTAGCCTACCCTAAAGATTCTTTTCCTGTGGCTCTACACCATTAGAGAATACAGCCAGTTCTCAATTACAGAGTCAACATAGATAAGACTACCGTATTCCCTCTCAATAATAAATTAATGAGACATGATATCTCGCATCTAGCTATACATTGAAACCCCCAAAGTTTGCATTATCTGGGTATCACTTTAGCCCGTAGTGAAATTAAAATGATTAAGGCCAACCTAGATTCTCTTGCATGTAATCCAGCAGGACTTGCAGAGATGGAAAGCTCCTCTTTCCCTATGGGGACATGTTAGTTTAACTAAAATGTATATTCTACCGAGAATATTCTACTCCTTAAATATGCTGAATGTATGGCCCCCTAAAATGGTTTAAGCGGGTCCACTCTAGACTAACTGAATTCCTCTGGCAGGGCAAGTTCCCTGACGGGCCTATAACAAAATGGCTGCCCGAAACCAAGGGCGGGCTGAGATTACCGCATTTTGGGTTATATTACTGGGCCTGTCATGTCTGTAAGTACCTCAGATGGCTTACTGATCAAGCTGATCAATCCTCCGCCTTTGTATGTTCCCTCATGGTTGACTATGGAAAAGGATCTCATAGGTCAGGTGGGTATAACCCAGCTCTCCTGCATGTTTCACCAAAGGTTCTCCTCAGTCTATCTTGGACTCCTATATAGCAACCTCGGTTAAAATACACGGGAACTTTGCTCCTTCCTAAAATATAAGCATAATCTAGATATGGCCCAGCCTATCACTGGTAACCCAAATCTCAAAATAGGTGGTCAGATCATTTCCACCTGTTGGCTACCCCAATTATAGGGACTTAGAATCCAAGCTCTCTGGTCTGATGGGAATTGGAGCTCGATAGAGGTACTCCTTCATAGATATGATATGGCTAGGGAACAGTCCTTTAAGATTTTCCAGTTGAGGCACTTTGCTATCTGGTTTTAAAGAACTGCAGACGGATGAATACGCCACTGCAGACTTATTCAAGTCTCTCTCCTTTCTGCTCATTTGCCACATGCAATTTCCCAGACCTATAGTCTTTGCTGGACAGAGCATTTTCCCATCCTGAAGTGGTGCCCAAATACTGGGAGACCTCTTTCCAATATTGCAGGAGCCTGGGGCAACATCTGGAGAGATACAAACAGTTATATTATGCAAGACAGGTTAAGGTTAACCCAGTTCCAATTATTAAACAATATGTTCTGACTCGTCAAATTGTTTAAGCTAAGAAGAGTCCCTCAACCACTTGTAATAGATGTTATAAAGAGGAAGGCACGCTTGCACATATTTTCTGGGATTGCCCTGTTGTTAAACCCCTATGGGACATCATTAAAAGTAATGCGACCCTACTGGGTATTTCTGATTGCTTCACGCCTGAAATTTGCTTGGCAGGACACTTTGCTGGCATATCTGTCAAACAACGCAGATATTACATGGCAGCGATCTCCTGTCCCTCAAGAAAGTAGTTCTGTGCCATTGGCTAGACTCAAACCCAATCAGCTATACAGAGTGGTTGCAAGAGCTGCTTTTTAATCTAAGGGCTAAAAATTTAAAGCCAGTCTAAGGGGTTCCCTTACCTTTATAAGAGGACATGGGAGAAGTTGCATACCCTATATCTGACTCAAGCTGGAACTAATGTCTTTAATGCCTTGGTTTATGGGAGGGAGATATTCCTGCCTTCCTCCCATACTCCAACACACTTACCCTGGCAATTCTCTCTAACTGGCAATCCTATAGCTTACCTCCAGCCTAAGCCTTGTGGGCTGGGGACATGGAACCTTATTGGTGAACCACTGTTGCTTCTTGTTATGTTATCACTATTTCATGTCCAATATGATATAAATTAATAAAGATGTTAAAAAAAGATAAATACTGTATGTGCACCACATACATCGGTGCCTTACCTGATGAAAATGCTGCCTATGTAGTATATGTGCCACATAAATGTGCAGTAGTATAGCCATGATTTTAGTGGTAAATTTTACTAAACCGGGTTATTGCTGCTACCTGGTTCAAGCTGGCCGCACTCACCCCGCTACCAGCCTTCTTTATGACGGATCACAGGGAGAGCACGGAGACACGCTACATTATAGTCTATGGGTGGTAACTTTAACAAGAATTTGATATATCAGACTGATCATGTGGTGCTTAAACAAAGGCACCAGGCGATCAACAAGACCCTTGGGAATTATTTCCAAAAGACCAGAAAGTTCACAGGCTCTGCATGATCCTGCTAATTGCTGAATAGTACAGTTATGTAAGAACTTACCGTAACAGTAGATCTTCAGAACAGCTCTTGCAGCAGGTTACACCATTAGGACTGAAGCCGGCAGGCGCCAGGACCCCACGGAACAATTCTAGCTAGCAGCATCCAGCGGGACCGCCCCGACGCGGCCCTCCCGATGTCAGGCATCACATAAAAGAGCCTTTTGGTGTGGATCCTGGTCCTGCTATTAAATTGTTGGCAGATGGAGCAGGCCTAGGTGTCGTGTTCTGGGCCAGGCACCTCACACAAAGCGAATGATGGTGTTGAAGGGGATCTGCTTGCTGCAGGTGCATTTTGAGGGTGTCCTTCCGAGAGAAGGAGTTGGAGAAGTAGACATGGATTTGTAAAGATTTTGGCGATCGTATCGTTGATGCAGGTGTCCGTGAAGTCGATGCTGGTGAGTCGATGGCAGGAAAAGAACTGGGATGCTGGGGACCGCCCTTTATGTGATGCCTGACGTTGGGGAGAGGCCAACGGCGGGGCGGTCCCCTGCTGGATACTGCTAGCTAGAATTTTTCCTGGGGTCCGCGCCTGCCAGCTTCGGTCCTTTTTTTTTTTTTTATACTTTATTTTTCATTCATTTTAAGATTAAGACAGTACATACACATTTACCAACTATGTACAAGCATAGGAGTTGATTGACATTGTTAAATTAAGGATTATCTCATTATAGTGATAGGAATATCTTAAGCTGTATTACAAAATCATGTCCCTCAGATAGCTTATAACAGTTTGTTTGACCTTTGAACCTAGGGTATTTTCAAATGACAAAATCTTCTCTTAATGGAGTGATATAGATGACCCATCTCCTCCAGATAGTCTCAAATTGCACATATTTTTATTCATTAATGCTGTCAACTTTTCCATTTAGTATATGTCTATTACAATATCTTGCCATTGGGCAATGTGGAGGGGTTCGGGTTAACCAATTTCTGTTATTGTATTTTTGTAGCCAATATCAGGAGGAGGAGCAGTAGCTTCTTAGTTTTCATGTCTCTGTTTCCTCAGGGAAGGTAGAGAAGAAATATATGAGGGGTCCATCAGTACTGATGGATCTAATATGTTTTAATAGCTTCTTGTACCTCCCTTAAAAAGGTTGAATTTTTGGACAGCTCCAGAACAGATGTCCATGAGTGGCTAGCTGATTTCCACATTGCCTCCAGCAAGTTGCTTCTCCTTCATTTCTATACTTTGCCTGTATAGCCGGTGTTCTGAAGAATCTAACAGTATTTTTCCAGGCTACTCCTCCAATGAGGTGCTGAAGTACCCCTATGTATATGTAGTAAATGATCTCTCCATATCTCATCTGTGATCTTAACATTTAAATCTCTCTCCCAGGATCTTTTAATGGAGTCTATTGTGTCCCCTCAAGTGATCTTATTGCTCCATATAGGTAGGTTATTATATGAGTTAGGTTAGCTTGGCCTTCTAAGCTTCTTTGTATAACTTCTATAAGCTTTGGAATGGGATCTTTACCCCAGGATTCCTTACTTATTTTCTTAATGAAATCCCTCACTTGAAAATAGCGGAATCTATCTTTATGTGGTATATCATATTTCTTTTCTAACTCTGAAAAGGTTACTATATTTCCTTCTTTCAAAAACTGATATACTATGTGTAGTCCCTTCTTCCCAGGTTTTATATCCCATGTCTATTTTAGCTGGCATAAACTTTTCTGAGTGCGTTATGGAACAGAACAATGGTCTCCAAATATTCATTTTTTAGACCTCCACATCTGTTTCCAGGACCCTAGGGTTGCTATTGTATATGGGTTTTCTATTCCCTTTCTTTATCTTCCTATCTGCTAGAAGGATCCTCTGTGGTACTCTAATATCCTCTTCTATCAATTCAATTTCCTTCCATTTTGCAGTGTATATAGGGTGAAGCCTATATATCACTGTGCGATTTGGGCTGCCATATGGTAGTATTTAAAGTTTGGCAGAGAGAGGCCCCGCCTTCTTTGGGGAGTTGTAAAATGGTTTGCCTTATTCTCGGACTTTGCATCCCCAGACATATTGTATTATTTTCCTGTTTAATTCTCTGTAGAATTTATCTGGTATTGTGCAGGGTATGGTCTGAGCCAAATATATAAATCGGGTAGTATTACCATCCTTATTGTTTCTATTTTTGTATAAAGGTATCGGTATTAATTTCCATTTTCTATATCTTTTGTATTTGTGTTAATAAGGGTTTATAGTTAAGCTCATATAGTTTATTATAATCAAGACTCACCCAGATTCCGAGATATGTGAGAGTGAATATACCATTTAAACTTAAAGTAGCCTTCGATCTGTGGTGAAGGTGTGTAGTGTACCCCCAAGACTTCTGTCTTGGTTATGTTAACCCTGTACCCTGCTATTCGAACTCTGTTAAGATTCCCCACAAGGGTAGCAATGAGTTCTCAGGGTCTGTGAGGTACACCAATAAATCGCTCTGCGTAAAGGGTAAGCTTATGATTTCCTTCTCCCACCTGAATTCCTGATATCTTCTTATGTTGTCGTATGGCCTGTGCCAGGGTTCTAAGTATATCGCAAAACAAAAGTGGTGATAATGGGCAGCCTTGTCTGGTCCCCTTTTAACTTTATTGGCGAGAAACTGAGCCATTTATTTTGATGTATGCTTTAGGATTATTATACATGGAGTCTATAATCCTCTAAAGTCTGGTGGGAATCCCATCTTCTCTAAAGTGGCCTTAGGAATGGCCATGCCACTCTGTCGAAGGCCTTCTCAGCGTCTAAGCTGAGAAGCAAAAGGTTTCTTCAACATGTGAGCATAGTGTAGTATATGTAGTGTCTTTTAATGTTATCCTGTGCTTGCCTGTTTATTATAAATCCTGTCTGATCTTGATCTATCAGCTCTGGGAGTAGTGATTCTACTCTTTTAGCCAGTATAGATGTGAAAAGTTTGTAGTCTATATTGAGGACTGAGATTGGGCGGTATGAACTACAGTTCGTGCTGTCCTTTCCGACTTTAGGATGCTGGTTATAGTTGCATATCTCCATGTGTCTGGATAGCCTTATTTTGTTGCACCTCTCTAAGCACCTCCCAAGTGTGGGCGACAATGTCCCTCGAAAGGATTTATAGAATTCCCCAGTGTATCCGTCTGGGCCGGACTTTATTGGTCTTGAGATTTGTTATGGCCTTATTTAATTCATCCTCCATTATTGGGGAGATCAAACTCTGTTGTTGTGTCAGAGACAGGTTAGGTATTTTAAATTATTGAAGAACCTTGTCATTTTCTCCGTGTCTATCTCCTGTTCTGGTGTATATAAAGTTTGGTAGTGGTTCAAAAATGCCTTCTCAATAAGGGAAGGTATTCTCGCTAAGTGCCCTTTCTCTGGGTCCCTGATCTCATGTGATAGTCGATTGGGCTTCTTCCTCCGCAGTCTATGTGCCAGAAGCCTGGTTGCCCTCCGGTCCTCCTTCATAATATTTTTGTCTCAGGTTTTGCAATGCTTGTTCTGTCTTAATATCTAGTATGTGTTGTAGTTTGCTTTTGATTTCTTGAATTTTTGCTTTACAGCTCATATCCCCTGCTGCATGTTTTTCCTGAACCTCTCAATTGTGTCTCTAAATTCTCCTGTTGTAAATTTTGTTGTTTTTTATACCATGATGCAAACTTAATTATGTCTCCTCTTAGTACTGTTTTAACCGTATCCCATAATGTTGTCTTTGCTAGGTTAGGGGCTTCATTTTCTTTTATTATTTGGGGATTCCATCTCTATCATCTCCTTGAATTTCTTGTGATTTAGGAGGAAGTTATTAAATTTCCATAATGTTCTTCGTTTTCACTTGGCCAGTCTAGGACGTAGGGTCAGCACTGAGTGGTCTGATATGGGGTAGGTATAATTTGACAGTCTTGTACCAAGTATAGGGAATCTCTAGAAACATGGTAATAATCTATACGTGTATATATTTTATGAGGTGCTGAGTAGTGGGTGTAAGCCTTTACTTTAGGGTGCTTATGTCGCCATACATCTACCCATTGCATGTCCTGGAAATACTTGATGGCTATCTTCTGTATTGCCTTTCTTCTTTGGGGTTGCCTTTAGACGTGTCCAATGAGTCGTATATCATGTTATGGTCCCCCTAGAATCAGGGTCCCCTTTGCTGTTCTGTTATTTTCTGACATAATTTCTTCATTTCCTTGACTCCGATCCAGGTGGTATATATATAGAGGCTACTGTGACCATATGTCCTGCTAGATTCCCTGTGACTATAGCCAGTCATCTCTTTATCTATATATGTATCAGATTGCTGAAATTGTATACCGTGAGGAATCAATACCGCTGTCCCTCTTCGTTTCCCTGTTCGATATGATGAGGCTACCACTGTTTTGAACCCATATTTAGCTAATTTATTGTGTTCTTCTTTTGTTAAATGTATCTCCTGTAATAACACAAAACTTGGTTTTGTCTCTTCAGTTGGGCCATTATTTTACTTCTCTTTATAGGATTATTAATGCCATTTACATTAAGGGAACATACATTCACTTGCATTTGCCTATCCATCTCTTATATATATTATCCTGTTGATCATGTTCTGTTCTTTCCTTACTTCCATCATTACTCCTGTCTACTGTCCATTTGATGTGCTTTGCTTATTCTCTCATTTACATTTCTCCTATGCAACAATCTATAATGAATTACATTTATGCCATATTTAACATATCTAAACATTCGAACTCTATAACTACATACATGATGCTTCCAAGGTTGGAGAGAGTAAAAGTACTCCTCTATATCTTCTAAGGGTACTCCTTTTCCTAAGTCCCTTAGTAGGGATGTATGAGTTCCACGCACTCCTCTCCCCAGGTCCCTTTTTCTTCGAGACCTTGTATGATAGCCCACATCTTTTCCCCTCCTTTATCTCCTTTTTCTTCGATGTTTCCATCGGAAATCTCTTCCTTTTCTTTTGGAAGATGAGAGCCCCTCCTTTTGTTAGGAGCCTCTTCCTATATATCTTATTCCTAGTTCCCTTCCCTACTATAATTTCATGTCACTTCTTCCTTTGTCGTTTCATTTTGTTTTCTCCATCCCTTATCCAATTAGTTGTCCCCCCAATCTCTGCTTTGACTTATATTCTAATTCCTTCCTTCTGTCATTTTAGAAAGCCCATCAGAATCCTCCTCCCTCCCTGGATTTCAAACGCTTTTCTCCACCCCTTTTCTCTTTTCAACTTTAGATTACCATCCATATATGTTAAATTATAGTCACATTTAATCTTTCCTTTTAACTTTTGAGTTACCCTATCCTTCCATTCTTTAATCTCCCTACCTCTTTCCCCTTCTATCTCATATTTCTCTATTCCTTCCCTTTCATTCCTGTTTAATAAAAAGGTCTGCATCCCCGATCTCGATACAGTTTAGAGTCTTGTATATAGTCCATGGTGTGCCACATAAAGAGGTAAGTGCAATATTCTCCCACGTTAACCTCGCACTCCTCATAGAGCTATGTGGTGTTTTAAAATCTCTCAGTCCCCGATCTGCTCCTCTACCTCTCATGTAGCGCTGATCCTCCGCTTCTTCTTCTCCTTCAGAAGTTTTGTCGAGTAGTCTCGCACATCCTGTAATGATTGCAAGACTGTCTGTTGAGCTCCTCGCCTTGTCTGTTTCTGATCATCTTCTTCCATTGAGCTCTTTCCGGTTTCGGTGCCTCACTTCCTCTCCTTCCGATTGGGAAACCCAGCTCTCTTCTGTAGTTCCTGTATTGCCGCTTCTGGGCTTCAGATAATTTAGCCCCGAGTCCCACAGTATTTTCAGCTTTGATGGGAAAGGCGCTTGAAATTTTACTTTATGCTCTCTGAGGATTTTAAGCAGTGGTGAATATGCTGCTCTCTTTTTGCTATTTCTGCTGGGTAATCATGATCAAATATTAATCTCACGAATTGTATTTCACTATTCTTTCTGCCAGGCTGTTCGAGGATATTCTCTTTTCTCTGTAACTTGACAGTTTTAGTACTATTGATCTTGGTCTCGCTTTGGGATCTATTGGTTTACTCTAAGGGATCGAAAGCGCTCTCTCTTTATAATTTAAAAGTGGCAGGCAATTCTAAACGTCCTGCAGTAGGTCAGTCATAAAGTCCTCCATTCACCCACTTCAGTATCTTCTGGGAGACCGATATTCTGATGTTGTCCCTTCTGGATCTTGCCTCTAAGTCTAATAGTTTTTCTTGTATTTTTCTTGTGTGTCTATTAGGTAGTCCGCTGCTGCGTCCTCCCTTTTTCTTCTTCTGCTTCAGCTATTCTTTGTTCCGTCTTTTCAGTCCTGCTTTCCATCTCTTGTATTTTTGTATTCAGGGTTTGAAATTCGATTTGGTTTCAGCTCTGAACGCTTTCAATTCTGCCATTATTATTTCAAATCGGAATGTGAGAGATGCTCCATTTCCTGATCAGTGTCTATATCGTATGCCATGCTGCTTGCTGGAGAGACACTTCTGCTGCAGTCGGTTTCGGTTGGCAATCCTCCTCCATCCTTGATGTTCATCGCTTTTTCCCATGGGATCTGCCTGGCTTATGTCCCCTGACATGTCTTTCCTTTTTCAATATTATAATCTGCTTTTTCTGTTGGTCTGGGGTTTTATTTTCTATGGGAGATTGGAGCTCTATTCAGGAGCAGCCATCTAGTTGATGACGCCACTGGAAGTCCCGCCGGCTTCGTCCTAATGGTGTAACCTGCTGCAAGAGCTGTTTCTCAAAGTAAGATCTGTTCTATACCACCCCTGTTCCTCACCTGCTGGATCGTTGGTTCCAAGGTGTACAATCAAGTCAGAATTCCCTCCTGTCTCGCTTACCACCTCCTTGATCTTAGTGTTGCTCTCCTGCCTCCATTCCCGGCATGCAAGCTACCAGCATACTGTTCCATGGATCCCTCTTTCCCACTGTATACCTTTAATTACTGGATCCCCAAAGACCACTACCTTTCTGTTTGTGTGTCCATACTCAACCCCTCATCTCTACTTGAGCTACTGCCCTCCCTCCCCATCCTTCTTTGTCCTTTGCTGGAGTCTTTCTGTGTGTACCAACAACCCCCTCCTCTTGCCCCTTCACTCCCATTTTCCCTTCTCCTGGTTCTCCATCATTGCTCCTAATACGCCTTCCCTTCCTTCTCTCTCTAACTCCCTCCTTGTTCTCCTCTACCTTCTGGCTTCCTCTCTGCCCTCTTGAGATACTCCTCCTCTTGAGCTACTCCTCCTCTGGCTTCCATTCCTTGTCTGACCTTCTGAGATGCTTCCTTCTCTGCACCCCCACCTCCAACCTCTGTCCTTGTGGTTCCAAGCCTTTCCCCTCCTGTAGTCCCTTGGCTCCCTACCACTGCCAGTACTGTATATCTATTAGATGTAGGTATCTCATCCAGAGACCTATCCCTGTTCCCTTATCTTTCTTAAAGTAGAACCTCTTACTCCCTGTTCCTTACCACCTGCCATTCCTCTCCATTGGTTCTGCCAGTAGCAGTCGTTCCCTGATGATGATATGCCTCGGCCCCTGTGTAATTCCATTATTTCCTGTCTCATGCCTGTTACCACTGTACCCTGAAGCAGCTACTACTTGCCCTATCAACCCTGCTGATCCCTCTGCTTTCCCATCTCCTTTGTTCCAACTCCCATCTGAGCCACTGTACCTCTCTACTTAACTGCTCCAGGCTCCCGCACACCAGGCATCCCTTCCTTCCTAATATATCCATGAAGACTGTGACTCACATCCATTACAGCTCACAATCCTTCCTCTGCTGTCCTGCCTAGTCTGCCCTCCCGTTTCCCTCGTATATATTCTGTTGCCTGCAACAACTTCTAGCCCCTACAGTTTCTGTATGTGGCCTGTCCCAACCTAGCTATATGGTGATGCTTTTCCCACCTGAATTTTCTAACCTAGGGTTACCCTAGATAGGGTTAGCCGTTTCCCCTTGCTTTTACCTATGAGGTACTTTGCTTAATTCCCTACTTCTTGATTACATTTGGTGGGGTTCCCCAGCAAGGCTCTATGACTCCTTCACTTTGCTGGATACTGACTGCCTCTGAAGACTCTGTTACCATATCTTACTAGATGCTAACCCCCGTGATGCTTTTTCCCCAGATGCTCTGTGCAGAACAAAAGTGACTGGATGGACTATATGGTGCTCTACTTCTAATGAAGAGATACTTTGTAAGTGAAGTGGTAGAATTCCACAACCAGGCAGCCACTACTGCAAAAGACCTATCACCAGAAGACTTTAGGTGGGCCCAAGGTACATCAAAGAGATTCTATTCAGAGGAGTGGAGAGAGCTTACACATAATAATGTGGCTGCAGGAGGTCTTCAGTATAGCCAAACCCAAACTATGCAGTGTCATGAAGACTAACAACCCAATCTTGACCTGCAGTCAAACAGAGTCACTCTCAAAGGAGTCGGTGCCAGTGGTAGAAGAAATACTAGGAAAAAAGAAAACAGCATGCACTCATTGACACCAGAACTGAAGTTCAGTAAGAAACCTTCACAAAGAGGTTAACTGTGTTCAGTTTAATGTGTAGATCAAACAGCAAAAGCAGTTGTGCAGGTAAAACACACCTCTTCTGTTGATACACCATAACATTTCGCACCTGTGTGCGTGTTTCAAGTGGTCAGTGAGTAACCAGCAAGTAGCCCTTATATAGTAGTTCATCTTAATAGCAGCTGATGCAATTGGGAAAAGTTTGGGAAACATAAGTAGTCATAATTCAGCTGGTATTACATATATCTTCTATAGATTTCCTCTCCATTATTTATTACTGAAGAAACTCCCACAAAAACAAGACCTTACTTGAAATTATAATGCACTGTTGTGACATCACAGTCTGCTGTCATGTGAATAACTCTGATGTTACAAGCAGAGTATTATGACATGGGGCTGGGAAGAAGCAATAGGAGATGATGAACCTCAACAATTATCCTGTTTTCATGCATATGGACTCAGCAAAAAATAATGGGGATAAGAAATACAGAGCTAATGACAGCCATAAGCTACTTTATGTCCAAATATTATGTTTTTCAAGTTCTGCTCGAGGTGTCAGTGGCTTTTAAACGGCCAGCAACTGCCGTCCGGTGGCGCTGCAGGCTGATGTGCTGGACGCCTTACTCGTGCATACGCTGGCGACCTGAGTTCGGGAACAACCTTGGGTCGTCGGGTACCGCACAGGGGGCAGGATTGAGCTGGCTCTCTCTCCCAGGGGAGGGCCTACACGTAGTCCCGCTGTCACCAGATGGAGGCCCGTGAGAAAGAGATGTAATGGCATGACAGGTAGGGGCATGCTATAGTACATGGTATTGCCTCCACACGCCGCGGACACATGGGGCTGGGGGGAAAGCCGAACAACGACACATTCTCTCACAGAAAAATAAAGGGCCCCAACAACTATGCTGGCTTACATGTGATGAGTAAATCAGTGCTTAGTGCACACATAACCATAGTGCAGAGAAAATGCACATATATTAAAATAAAAGACTAATCAGACACCAAATAAAGTGCATGGTACACATAACCAGGGTCCCTACACCTGGAGTTTTGAGGATATTGAAAATTCTAGGTGGTTCTGCATGGGGATGTTGACCTCCATCTTGCATGCAGAGAATCCATGTCTATCTTGATACGTGGCATTTTTGATTTATTGGTTATTTTACTTAGCAAGCTTGGGTAGCTAGTTCATGCTTAACAGGTTGATTTTTCCTCCTTTCTGTCAGCTCAGGTATTGTATGTTCATAACCAGGTATCATGTATGCTATATGAATATTGAGCTATACTATGCACTTTATTTGGTGTGTGATCAGTGGGTAGCCCGTGGAGGAGGGCGATGGGGAAGGGCGCCATCCGTTACAGCGACTCCTTCTCGGCGAAATCTCTCACGGCGATGGGAGGGTAACTCGATTGGATTGGGGGTGGGCGAAATGGGTGACAGGATGTCTCATATGTATGCATGCGGGGTAAGTACTGCTAACGTGGGCTGGGAGGGGGCGAGCAGCTGTAGGGGTGGCACTGCGAGTGGGTTGCCGAGCTGCATTGTGGCATCGGGGGTTGGCCTGTGGTTGGGGTGGGTGAGGATACCGGGTTCAGGTCCGAGCGCTGGTGCGATTTTATTGCGCCCGCCCAAACCTTTATTTTACATGCTTTCACCGCCTCGACATGCATCCCCTGGAGTTGAGAATCTTTAGTAGGGGGGTGCTAGGCGAAGCCTCTGCATGGGGGGGAAACAGCTCCCCACAGAAAGCATTAAAGTTATGTCCCCAGCACCGTTGTCCTGTGTACCGGGATGTCAGTAGTGGCTAAAATGTTTTCAGCACTTGATTATGTGATAACAGCGATTGCCTTTAGGCTTTTGCTGTTATCATAGAACCGATCAGTGTGGCGAGATAAGACCCCACTATATTGTTTTGGTCCGCTTTATATAAGTTTATGTATATAATGCATCAGAGTCGCCCATCGTGGCCAGTGTAAGCGCAAGGGATCATGGGTACAAGAACATGGGCCCTGTGGAGTGTTGTTGTAATTTTGTTACTGGGCAGAGAATCTGTCAGCTACTAGCCAGGGGCTAGAGTTAATTAAATAATTTTAGGAGGAGACAAAATAATAGTTTAGCCTAGTTGGAAGGCCAGGTTGCCCAATTTGCTTGTGAAAGGGAATGACCTCATGAGGAGCCGTGATGTCTGGACCCCTCTGTTTTGAGAGGTCTACACTGACTTAATCTTGTTACAGATGAATGGGATACAATTTAAGTAAATGACTGTACTGAGTGTAGTTTAATTGCTGCCATTTTCAAGGAGGGAGGCAGGATTTTCCCCAGAATTCTGGTTTAAACTGGTTTGACCTCCAGGGTTTTTTTTTCATATTCAGAACTGCATATCTGTGTTTTGTAATAAAATACTGAAAACTGATTGGTTGCCAGTCAGAGAAACAGGATGATAGCCAATCGCAGGGCAAGCCACTGTCCACTGGACCTGCCCTTTGAGAAATCCTATAAAACAAAGGAGAAAGACTGTATTTGAGCCTTTACCTTAAGCCTTTTGGCATTTGGGACCCTGTCTGTCTGCTTAGGAGAGCAGGGACAATTTATTTTCAAGAACATTCTCCAGGATCACTAGAACTAAGACTTCCACTACCACTTCTAAGGACACTTTGCACTTCAAAATTCAGCAACTAAAGACTCAAGGCCGCATCTAGAGTATAGAAACATAGAAGTTGATGGCAGATAAAGACCCCAAGGCCCATCCAGTCTGCCCATTTTTCTACCTTATGAATGTGCCACAGGCCTTTATTCTGTCAATGGCCTATCTATTCATACTCATCTGTATTGCTTCCTTTGCCTATCCCATGCATGTTTGAAGCCCTGCACTGTATTCATATCCACCACTTCCTGAGGTAGGCGTTTCATGCATCCACCACCTTTCTGTGAAAAAGAACTTCTCAACACCTTCTAATCGCCTCCTCTAATCTCACACTGTGTCCTGTTGTCCTGCTATTTTTCTTATATTGAAACATGTTAGACTCTTTCACCTTGTTAATGCCCTTATAGGCCCTCTGCCACTGTATAGGTAATTTGTTAGACCACACCTGAGTACTGAAGTGCAGTACTGGCTCCCATTCTGAAGAGGGACATTAAGTTACTGGAGGGGTGCAGCGAGGGCAACAAAGATGATCAAGGAGCTGGGGACTTATCATACGAGAGAAAGCTGAGGGAATTGAACATGTACTCGCTGGAGGAGAGGAGGAACAGGGGGACATGATTGAAACCTTTAAGTACATGAAAGGAATAAACAAGACTGGTACAGAGGGGCTGTTCAAAGTAAGGGAGGGAGGGACACCAGGGCCATGATATGAGACTGGAGGGAGGAAGGTTCAGGTGGGAGATGAGGAGACACTTTTACAGAGAGGGTAGTAGCTGGGTGGAATACGTTACCTGCAGAAGTGGTATCCAGTAGAACAGTGGACTGCTTCAAAGGGATGGGATGGGACAGGACAAGGGGAGGGTCAATGTAGGGGAAGGGTGGAAGGAGGGGCAGTTGCAGAACAGGGGTGCTAGCTGCACATTCGAGCAGACTTGATAGATCTCTAGGCCTTTATCTGCTGGCAAATTTTGTATGTTCGAAGATGTTTGAATGTTTCTATCATATCACCTCTTTCCCTCCTTTGCTCCAGGGTATACATATTGAGCTCCATTAATCTTTCCTCATATATTTTCTGATGCAGTCCCTGCACCATTATGGTTGCCCTTCTGGAGTGCCTCCATTTTGTTAATGTCCTTGTGCAAGTGCGGCCACAGTACTGCACGCAGTACCAGATGGGGCCTAACCAGTGTCATGTAAAGAAGGATTATTACCTTCCTCTTACGACTTGTGATACCCCTTCAATACATCCCCAACATCCCACTAGCCTTACCTCTGGCTTTAGTGGTCTGCTTGATGATTTCAGGTCATCTGTGATGATGATGCCCAAGTCTCTTTCTTCCCTTGTGATTGCCAGCAACTCCTTCCCAACCTATAAGTAGCTTCAGGGTTTCTCTTCCCTATGTGCATGATCTTGCACTTCTTTGTGTTAAACCCCAGTTGCCACTGTTCCACCATGTTGCCAGGTTATCCAGATCTCTTCTCATTCTGTCTGCCCCATCTGGATCACCTACTCTGTTGCAGATTTTGGTGTTATCTGCACACAGACAAAACTTACCCTCTAGTCACAGACAGGGTGGTGGACACTTGGAATGCATTGCCAGAAGAGGTCAACTCGTTGAAGACAGTGGGCAGCTTTAAGAGAGGCTGGGATAAACATAGGAGGAAGGTAAGGATCAGGGGTAGGGAGTTCAGTACTGGTGCCCACACTTCAAAAAGGACATTAGCCTGCTTGAGAAGATCCAGAGGAGGGCTACAAAGATGACAGTGGGTCAGCAAGGTAAAGTTGAGGGCACTGAACATGTACTCCTGGAAGAAAGAAAAGAGAGAGAGAGAGAGAGGACATGACTGGGACCTTCAAGTACTTGAAAGGGATAAATAATGTTGATATGAGAGTCTCTTTAAGCTGAGTGCCAAACATAACTTGAGGGGCACAGTCTTAAGTTGGAGGGTGGGAGGTTTAGGAGGGAGGTCAGGAAGCACTTCTTCACAGAGAGGGTGGTGGACACTTGAATGCGTTAGGGAAGAGGTCATCTCGTGAAGACAGTGGGCAGCTTTAAGAGAATTGCAATGTTAATTTCAGAGTTTTAAAGTGTAGATTTTACGTATATTTTCCATTTTATTTTCAATGTCCTGTAACCAATGCAAAAGTATTTGTCTTTATGCTGTTTATTGCATTTATTAATTAATTATTATACAATGGCAAGGAAAATGTAAGAAAATGATTGGTGCTGAGCTATTGAGACAGTGATGTTATTACACAATAACATCCGGTAACATTGCATTTGTTGTATTTATTTTTTCTTAAGAAACAAAATATTTTCCCACACTAACAAAAACATTCTTCAAAATTATTTTTATTCTGTATATAACAACAAGCCATTAAAATTCAGTAATGGCAGCATCTTCCAAGGTGTGTTATTGTAATATCAACACTTGTAGTAGCACTCGGCTTTGCCTCGTGCTCAACCCACCCCAGGTGACATTATGACACGATAACACACACCTTCTTGTGCCTTATTGCTTAAGTAAAGCCTTTGGCTTATTTTAAAAAATCTGCCTATGTCTTTTGTGTGAGTTGCCTTGGGAGAGTTGTTCAAACTATACTACGCCTGTGTGTCTTTTTACGGCCAAAACTACCAAAGTGAAGTACCACTCAGGACTTCATGACAAAAGGGGGAATATGAAGGGTCTCAGGAGGTGCCGTGGGGTTTGAACAGAGCCCGGATTTCTGGGGAAAGACATAACAGGGTGCACAGGGCCCCATAAGCCCATACACACCTGTGCTTTTCTGGTTCATGGTGCAATTCCCAAAGGGTTCTACCCCAAGAACAAAGACTCAAGACTATTTGTACCCCCTCAGATGGAGAGAGGGTGCCCTGGGATTCTCTGGCATACATTCAGTTGTGAAACAGTGAGCATGCTAAAAGGACAGAGAAAGGGTATCCCTACCCCCACCATGTCAGAAGACTTTTGCACTGTGACACAGAGGATCCCCCTCACGGGAGTGGCCTTGGTGACAGATTTGGTGGCAGTAGTAGGACTGGCAAACTGTTTGAACAACCACATACAAAGAGGGCAGAAATTTGGAAAAGGTGAAAATTGGTTACAAGATATAGTTCCCCACCCGGTTTTATTTTTCCTGCAAGTAAAAGACAAACTAGACTGAAGGGGGCAGGACTTAATCAGTTGGTGCAGTCCCCACCACAGAACAGATTATTCTGGACGTGGTGCCAACAAACAGCACCAGTATCTCAGACATAACAGTAGGGGTAAATCTAGGAACCAGCCACAACAGGTCAATCTGGATAACAGTGAAAGGTAGCAGAACTGCTACACAAAGCTCAAAATACTTGATTTCTACAAGGCAGACTTCCACACCATGAAAACCCAGTTAAGAAACCTGCTGGAAATCAACAACTCATGAGACGTGGAGAGAAGCTGGAAGCCTAGAAGACAGCTTTACTTCAAGTTACTGAACAGTGCGCAGCACATCAGCAAGTCAAAAGAAGAAAATAGCCGCTGTGGTTCTCCAAAGAAATAGCAACAGCAGTAAAATACAAAAAGGGCCTTCAAGCAGTATAAACAGACAAAGAAATATGCAGACAGGTAGCATTACATATCAAAGCTGAGAGAAGCAGAAAAGGCTTCTCCAGGGGGTGGGATGGATGATAGGGTTTCTGGAACACAATGGGGGAGGGCCTCGGCACCCAACTAGGGATCTGAGGTTCGAGCAGACCCCGATAGACCGTAAGGCCTAATCTGCTGGCAAATAGTATGTTAGTACGTTAGGATAGCCAAAGCCCAGACAGAGGAGAAAATAGCTAGGAATAAATAAAAGGGGCAAAACATTTTTAGGTACATAATGGAAGAAAAAGAGTAAGGGTGGGATAGTCTGGCTAAAATCAACTGAAGGACAGATAGCTGAAAAGGATGAAGACAAGGCAGAAGTGCTAAAAATTATTCTGCTCAGTCTTCACCACTGAAGACCCAAGGCAGCGGCCCTACTATGGGAAAGGCAGTGCAACAGTAGAACAGCAAAAGGCTTCCACTTCTCAAGAGAAAGAGTCCTAGAAGAGCTTAGCAAACTAAAAGTAGACAAAGCATTGGGACCCAATGGAATCCACCCTAGGATTCTAAAGGAGTTATGGAAAGAAACTGCAACACCGCCACTGACCTTTTCAATAAGTCACTGGAAAGTGGCACAACGCCACTAGACTGGAAAAGGCTGTGATGGTATCCTTACGTAAAAGTGGAAGCAGGGAAGAGCCTGGGAACTACCACCCAGTCAGTCTTAAGGAAACCCTGCTGAAAGATAGAATAGTGGATCATCTAAAAGAATCCAGAAAGCTTGACCCCAAGCAGCGTGGATTTATGGCAGGAAAATCATGCCTAACAAACATGATAGAGTTCTTGACTGGTGACCAGAACAGTGGATCAGGAGGGCGATGACGGTGTACCTAGACTTCAGCAAGGCCTTCGACACCATACTTCATAGAAGGCTTATGAATAAGCTAGAGAATACAGGACTTAGTCAGAAGACAGTCAACTGGATTGCAAACCAGCTCAAGGATAGGACACAGAGGGTCTTGGTTAATGGAGCTCAGTTAGGAGGGCAAGGTGAACAGTGGAGTGCCACAGTGGTCAGCATTAGGCCCCATCCTCTTCAACATTTTCATCAGCAACATCGCTGATGAGCTGAGGGGAAAGTATGCCTGTTTGGGACGATACAAAACTCTGCAACTGGATGGACACCCAAGAGGAAGTATTGAAGATGAAAAAGGATCTGAATATGCTGGAAGGATGGTCCAAAAATTGGCAACTGAAGTTCAATGCCAAAAATGCAAAGTCATGCATCTGGGTAAAAGAAACCCCAGAAAGGAATACATGCTACTAGGACACCAGCTTGAAGTAACACAGGTGGGGAAGGATCCTGGCGTAATCGGCACAGATGACCTTAGGACGAGCAAGCAATGTGACAGGGCAGCGTATAAAGCAGATGGCATCCTCGGATGCACTGGAAGGGTATAACTAGCAGAAAAAGAGAGGTGATAATGCCACTCTACAGATCACTAATCAGGCCACATGGAACATTAGGCCCAGTTTTGGAGGCCGCACCTGAAGAAGGATATCAACAGACTGGAGACGGTGCAGAGAAGGGCTACAAAGACGGTGCAGGGTTTGGACCAGGAGCCATATGAAACAAGAATGGCTGACTTACAGCAGTACTCACTTGAACAGAGAAGAGACAGGGGTACATGATCGAAACATTTAAGTATATGAAGGAATTAACACAGCGCAGAAGGAAAACCTGTTTCAGATGAAATCAGAGAGTCGTACAAGAGGCCACAATCCACGACTGGCAGGAGGTAAATTTATGGGAAATATCAGGAAGTACTTTTTCTGAGAGGGTGGTCAACCCTTGGAATAGCCTACCAAAAGAGGTAGCAGACTCAAAAAAGTAAGGAATTCAAACTTGTGGGATAAACACTACGGCAAAAAAGGAAATAGTCTAAAAGGCGGGGTAGGTATCCTGGGCAGACTAGATGGATCAAGAGGTCCCCGCCTGCTGGCAAATTTGTTCTTACTAGTGGTAGTGTAGGAAAGAAAGATGACTTCTAAGTACAGCGACTACACCGTAGAAGAGCTGAAGCAGCTGTGCCAGGAGAGTAGGGTCCAGTATGAGGCGCAGTAAGCAGCACCTCATGGAAGTCTTCGAGGCAGCCGATGCCCGGGCACTGAATCACAGCCAGTAAGTGAAAGGGACCAGACTTTGGGCATGGGGGCTAAGGGACGTCGAAAGTGTCCAGTCCCAGGGAGGAGGGAACCCAGGGTCATAGCACCAGTGGAAGGCCATCACAGAGCTGGAACTGAAATGGATCAGGCTACAGCTGGAGTTGAGGAAACTGAAAATGCACAAAAGGCAGCATCAGAGGGAACTTGCCATGCAAAAAGGCACAGAGAGGCTGAGGAAAAGCAGTGCCAGAGAGAGGCTGAAGAAAAGCACTGCCAGAAGGAGTTTGAATTGAGAGACTAAGACTCCAACGACCTGTGCCAGAGGAGGTAAGTGGCAGGGTGAACCTGAAACTCCAGGGCTGGGGTATAAGTTAAATTCCAAATAAATAGATGAATTTAAAGAGGGGAGGATATGGATGCATTTTTGAATTCATTTGAAAAGGTCTGTATCCAGACAAAGATACCTCCGAGGCCTGGAGCTTAGCCATCCCCGCTGCTTACTGTTGAAGGGTGGAGGTGCCAGGCCAACTGGATAATGAGGACAGTAGAGACTATGAGAAACTTAAAACTGTTTTATTTAAAAGTATGAGTCCTACAGGGTTAAATTCCATAAACTCCAAAAGCCATGACATGAGCTTAGAAAACAAGCCACAAAGTAACGGCAGTTTTAAAACGGTGGGATGGAAGCAAACTCTATGGGGAAAATTGAGGCTGTTATACTTTAGAACGGTTCTTTGGGCTTATGAGTGGAGCTGAAAACATGGTTGGAGGACCAGGATCCAAAACAGCACAGCAAGCTGCTGAACTCTTGGATCACTAGCCAGGAGCAGGCCTGCTCTGAAAGGAAGTGGGAGCAGGTGCTGCAAGACAGAAAGGGAAAAGTGCGCCTTCAGGGCAGCTAAAACCCTCAATGTCTCTGCAAAAAGGGGTCAGCCCTCAAGTACCAAGAAGGGATGTCTTGGAAAAAGAGTGATGAATGCTGGTTTTGAAAGCAGCCAGGGCACTTGCTAGGCAGTGTCCTAAAAGGCACAGAATGGACAGTGTCCCTCAAAAGGAGGTGGGCACTGTGTATCACTGAGAGTATGCCTGTGAACATAAGGAGCACATACACCTGACACTGTAAATGGGTGCAGACCCATGGGTTAAGGGACACAGGGCATCTATCCTGGTAAAACGGGATTTGGTTGATCCTGAACAGTTTATACCTAATCAGTTTGCCACTGTGAGGGGATTCACAGGCAAGGAGCAAACCCTGCCACTAGCTAGTGTTCTCCTGGATTGGGAGAGACAGAAGAGAATACAAAAGTAGTAGTGGCAGACAACTTCACTCTGGATGTGATTATAGGAAATAATCTACAGCAGGGTTGGTGTGTGCAGTTACCAAGCACCCACAGTCAGATGGCTAAGGCTGCTTGTAATTCCCTGAACTCCACAGAATCCCCTGTGGAAGAGAACTGGAGGCTTCCCAGCCTGTTTCTCCTGAAATGGAGAATAGTGAAAGGGAGTGGACTTCCCAAGCAGCCGTTCACCAAACAGCTACAGAAGGTTACTATGAGGAGGAGGGGTAACCAATAGTCAGAAGGTTAGGGATGGCAGAGTCTCTGAATGCCTTGATGCTAGAGCTATGGCCCCAGTTTAGGAACTGAGGGGGACATGTCCCATGCTTTGGGAAAATGTGAAGATCTTGCAGCTGCTCAGAGGACTGACCCTAGTTTAGAGAGGTTGATGGCTTGTGTAGAATCTGACAGGACACAGGAGGTGACATGAAACAGTGTATTTTGGGACAATGGACTGTTTACACACGACGTGGGGATAGATGGAGGGGTGATGGGCAGGCAGCCTGTCGTTTCCCAGGAGTATCGTCAGTGGTTGCTTAAGGTTGCCCATGATATCCCCATGTCTGGACATCTGAGCATCACGCCGCCCACACAGCGACTAGCCCAAAATTTCTATTGGCCCAACTTCACCCAGCAGGTGAAGGAATATTACATGTCTTGTCACTGGTGCCAACGGATAGGAAGGCAGGTAGTAAAACAAAGCTGCCCTACTTCCCTTGCCCAATGGAGGAGCCATTCCAGAGGGTAAGAATAGATATTGTAGAACACTTAAATACCCCAAGCTCTTCTGGAAAAGGTTTACCCTGACAGCGGTTAATTACACCACCCGATACCTAGAGGTGGTCACCCTCTCCTCACTTACAGCAGACAAAGTGGCAGACGCCTTGCTAGGGATTTTCTCCTATGTCAGGTTTCCACAGGAGGTCATCTCTGATCAAGGGGTACCTTCATGTCAGACCTGATGAAGTATTTGTGGGACAACTGTGGGTGGTGCAAAGACACAAGACACCTTATCAGCCACAAACCAATGGGCTCATGGAAAGATTC
Organism: Neoceratodus forsteri; assembly: GCA_016271365.2. Classification (NCBI taxonomy): domain Eukaryota; kingdom Metazoa; phylum Chordata; order Ceratodontiformes; family Ceratodontidae; genus Neoceratodus; species Neoceratodus forsteri. The sequence continues at coordinate 612,181,611 of CM028132.1, forward strand.
AATGGTACCCTAAAAATGATGCTCAAAGTGTTTGCTGAACAGCATGGGAGGGACTGGAGAAATACCTTCCCCACCCATTGTTCGCATACAGGAGGTGCCCCAAGAGCGTAGGGGTTCTCCCCTTCAAACTCTTGTATGGATGGCGGGGCCCTAGACTTGATCCAGGAAGACTGGGAAAGCAAGCACGCCACCCAGGGGACTCCCATAGTGGGGTATGTCCTTAAGTTTAGGGAGAAGCTGAAGGAGCTTATGGGGATGGCCAAAAGCAACCTGTCAGCTGCCCAGCATAAGCAACAAGTCTAGTACAATCGCAGAGCCAGAGCTCACTCATACAGTAGAGGCCAGAAAGTAATGGTCCTCATTCCAGTCCGGAAGAACAAGCTGCAGGCTAAGTGGGCAGAACTATACAAGGTAGTCCGACAGGTAAATGATGTGAACTATATTGTAGAACTGCCTGACAGGAGACATACCCACTGAATGTACCATGTCAATATGATGAAGCCATATGTAAACAGGGCCGACATGGTGTTTGCCGTTTGTAGTCCTGGGGAGGGGATGGACAAACAAGACCCCCTCCTGGACTTGCTAGAAAAAGCAAGTGGAGTCATCAGTGGAGACAATCAAATTGTCACCACAGCTGACCCTGGAACAGACCCAGGAAGTGAGGGAGGTCTTAGAGGACTCTGCATCTTTATTTACAGCCAAGCCCGGACGGACCTCCTTAGTGACCCATGAAGTGGACACGGGATGCAAGCACTCATACAATGGACAGCATGTCTGAGGCTGTCCTAAAGGACATTAGGAGGAGGTGGAGGAAATGCTGGAGTTAGGGGTAATCCAGAAATCCCACAGTACCTGGGCCTCACCAGACCCCATCCCCAACCCAGATGGGTCTACCCGCTTTGTGTGGACTATCGTGCCCACACAATGCCCTGGACAGATGAGCTGTTGGACAAGATGGGGGCAACCTACCTAACAACCATAGACCTGACAAGGGGTACTGGCAGGTGGAGTTAACTGCCAGAGCTAGGGGACAGTCTGCCTTCGTCACCCCAATAGGCCTCTTCAAAACTTATTCATTTAGCCAGTTAAGTATATTTAATAACATATTCTATTGACTATCTTTTATACTGCTGTTTTATGTTATTGTTTCTATTAATCTTTTGTAAAGCGCTTTGGCAATTTGAAAAGCTCAATTAAATAAAGCTATTATTATCATTATTATTATTATTACGTGATGCCTTTTGGGATGAAGAACGCCTGCCCATTCCAAAGGTTGGTCAACACGTGTTACAGGGTACCGAAGAGTACCTAGTGGCTTATCTGGATGATACTGCCATCTTCAGTACCAGCTGGAAGGAATACCTGTCCCATCTGAAGGAAGTGCTGGGCAGGACACAGAAGGCAGGACTGACTATAAAGGCCGAAAAAGTGCCAGGTGGCCATGGCTAAGGTGTCATATCTGGGACATGTAACACAGATTATTCTAATGCCAATGCAGATGGCCTGTCCTGCCAACTGGAATAAAGGGACAGAACTGGTGGAAACTCTTACTAAATAGGGCATGCTCCCCAGGTTCTGTTAAGGAGGGAGGAGTGTGGCGAGATAAGACCATACCATATTGTTTGGGTCACGTTTTATATAATTTTATGTATATAATACATTAGAGATGCCCATGGTGGCCACTGTAAGTGCAAGGGATCATGGGTACAAGTACATAGGCCCTGTGGAATGATGCTGTAATTCTTGTTACTGAGCAGAAAATCTGTCAGCTACTAGCCAGGGCTAGAGTTAATTAAATCATTTTAGAAGGAGACAAAAGAATAGTTTAGCCTAGCTGAAAGGCCAGGTAGCCCGATTTGCTTGTGAAAGGGCAGGACTTTATGAGGAACCGTGATTCTGGACCCCCTTTGTTTGAGAGGTCTACGCTGACTTAATCTTGTTACAGATGGATGGGTACCATTTAAGTAAATGACTGTACTGAGTGTAGCTTAATTGCTGCCATTTTCAAGGAGGTAGGCTGAATTTTTCCCAGAATTCTGGTTTAAACTGGTTGACCTCTGAGGTTTTTACTCATATTCAGAACTGCATATATGTGTTTCATAATAAAATACTAAAAACTGATTGGTTACATAGCCATAGAAACAGGATGATAGCCAATCGAGGGCAAGCCACTGTCCAGCCTTTTGGCATTTGGGACTCTGTCCATCTGCTTAGGAAAGCAGAAACAATTTCTTTCAAGAACATTCTCCTGGATCATCAGAACTAAGACTTCCACTACCACTTCTAAGGACACTCTGCACTTCAAAATTCAGCAACTAAGGACTTAAGGTTGAATTTTAATCTCAGAGTTTAAAAGTGTAGATTGTTATGTATATTTCCATTTTATTTTCAATGTCTTGTAACCAGTATTGAAAATTATTTGTCATTATATTATTTATTGCATTTATTAATTAATTAGTAAAGCCTCTGGCTTATTTGAAAATAATTCTGCCTATGTCTTTTGTGTGAGTTGCCTTGGGAGGTTGTTAAACACAGGCGCTCAGGAGGTCGAGAGGGCTAGTGGCTCGGCACCCTCCCCCACCCAATTCAAGTGAAAAAGGCGCTTAGGAGGTCGGAGAGGGCTAGTGGCTATGGCGCCCCAATTCAAGTGAAATGAGCTCAGGAGGTTGAGAGGGCTAGTGGCTACAGCGCCTCCCCACCCCAACCCCTGAATTCAAGTGAAAAGAGCGCTCAGGAGGTCGAGAGGGCTGAGTGGCTACGGTGCCCTCCCCCACCCCACCACTCGAATTCAAGTGAAAAAGGCGCTCAGGAGGTCCAGAGGGCTAGTGGCTACAGCGCCTCCCCACCTCACCCCAATTCAAGTGAAAAAGACGCTCAGGAGGTTGAGAGGGTTGGTAGCTGCGCATCCTCCCCACCCCCAAATTCAAGTGAAAAAGAAGCTCAGGAGGTTGAGAGGGCTAGTGGCTGGCACCTCCCCACCCCACTCCCTCGAATTCAAGTGAAAAAGACGCTCAGGAGGTCAGAGGGCTAGTGGCTATGGCGCCTCCCCACCCCACCCGAATTCAAGTGAAAAAAGACGCTCAGGAGGTTGAGAGGGCTGGTGGCTAAGGGCACCCTCCCCACGCCCAATTCAAGTGAAAAAGGCGCTCAGGAGGTTGAGAGGGTTGAGTGGCTATGGCGCCTCCCACCCCAAATTCAAGTGAAAAAGAGCGCTCAGGAGGTCGAGAGGGTTAGTGGCTGGCCTCCCCACCCCCAAATTCAAGTGAAAAAGACGCTCAGGAGGTCAGGAGGGCTGAGTGGCTATGGCACCTCCTCCACCCCGAATTCAAGTGAAAAAGAGCCTCAGGAGGTCGAGGAGGGCTAGTGGCTAAGGCACCCTCCCCACCCCCAACCCGAATTCAAGTGAAAAGACGCTCAGGAGGTCGAGAGGGCTAGTGCTACGGGCGCCTCCCCCACCCCACCCCTGAATTCAAGTGAAAAAGACGCTCAAGAGGTTGAGAGGGCTAGTGGCTACAGCACCTCCCCCACCCCCGAATTCAAGTGAAAAGATGCTCAAGAGGTCGAGAGGGCTAGTGGCTACGGTGCCCTCCCCACCCCACCCCTCAATTCAAGTGAAAAGACGCTCAGGAGGTCGGGAGGGCTAGTGGCTACAGCACCCTCCCCAACCTCACCCCAATTCAAGTGAAAAAGCGCTCAGGAGGTCGAGAGGGTTAGTGGCTCTGCGCCTCCCCAAATTCAAGTGAAAAGGCGCTCAGGAGGTCGAGAGGCTAGTGGCTATGGCACCTCCCCACCCCAATTCAAGTGAAAAAGAGCGCTCAGGAGGTCGAGAGGGCTAGTGGCTACAGCGCCTCCCCACCCCCCACCCAGATTCAAGTGAGAAAAGACTCAGGAGGTCGAGAGGGCTGGTGGCTCGGCCCCCCCCATCCCACCCCGAATTCAAGCGAAAAAGGTACAGGAATAGTTTGCAGTGAACCACCGTGCTTGCTGCTACCGTGAAATACTCTGCTCTGTGGCTGCATTTTGAGTCTTGCGCCATTTCTGATCGGCGCATATGTGGAGATAGTCTCTGCAAGGGCTCATATTTACAGGTTACTCACCTCTAACAGGAGTTCTAGGAGTGGTATATGTTGTTCATCCACACTTATTGGCAGGTTCCTTGCCTTTAAATCTTGCCAGAAGGTCTTCAAGCTGGCTCCTCCCACCCAGGGTGGTAAAACCTCGGCTCCGCCCCATGACGCCAGATCTAGCCCGCTGGAAGCCAGGTTGTGCGTCAAGCCGGAGGTCAGGGGTTTTGTGGATGAACAACACATACCATTCCTAGAACTCCTATTACAGGTGAGTAACCTGTATTTCTAGGGACATGGATATGTTGTTTAATCCACACTTATTGGCAGACTCTAGCAGTTCTCTTGGACGAGGGAGGCAAGCGACACCCCGATACTTACTTGGGAAATAGAGACTGGAGAACCGAGGCCCCAAAACCAGCATCAAGCGTGACTCAAGGTCGATGTGGTAGTGGGTAATAAAGGTATGTGCCGACTTCCAGGTAGCAGCCCTGCAGATATCCTGGATAGGGACATCCTCGAAGCAACTACCGATGCAGCGGTATGGCGGGTAGAATGAGCTCTTTTCCTCTGGGAGGCTCCATGCCCGCCAACCTATAGCAGAGCTCTATGCAGAAGGTGACCTACCTGCTTATCATCCGCTTGGCTGCAGGTCTGCCAGGTGCGGCTTCAGCGTGGGTGTCAAACAGCTGGCGAACCTCTCCCGAACTATCCGTCCGCTCCTTATAATAAGCGAGCACTCGTCTAGGGTCAAAGTATGGAGCCTATATTCGCCTCCGAGGTGTGATTGGGGTAGAACACCGCAGAGTTAACACCTGGTTAAGTAGAAACTCCGACACCATCTTCGGAAGGAATTTCGGATGGGCGCGGGACAACCATGTCCCTGTGGAAGACCAGATAAGAGGACTCGATGGAAGCGCCTGGAGCTCTCCCACCCTTCTGGCTGGCGTGATAGCCACCAAGAAGGTGGACTTCACGACAGGTGGGAAAAATCGCACCTGTGCATCGGTTCGAATGGCGTCCCATGAGCTTGTGTCTGAGCAGTAGATCCCACGGAGGTGGAGGTTCTCGCACCGGAGGAAATGTGGTCAAGGCCTTTGAAAAAGCGCCCGACCACCTTTCTCCTGCGCACCGACTGCTTCCCAGCCCGCCTCGGTAAGCAGAGATGGCTGCCAGGTGCACCTTAAGGATCGTCAACTGAAGCCCTTGCTGAGAAAGGAACCACAGGTAGTCCAGAATGCTTGCCAAGGGACAGGTGGAAGGGTCCAAGCCCTTCCCTGACAGCAGATGGAGAATCTCTTCCATTTGAAGGCAAAGCATTTCCTGGTCGACTCTTACGGGATGCCTCAACAACGCTGAGGACCTCGTCGGAAAGACCCAAAGCCTGGAACTCTAGCCGCTCAGGAACCAGGCCGTCAGGTGCAGGGATTGAAGGTCCGGATGGAATACCTTCCCTGGTTGACTGAGATCAGGTCGGGCGGGCTGGAAGCCGCCTCGGGAGCCTGGAGCTGAGGCTGAGAAGATCTGGATACCAGAACTGGTGGGGCCAGTCTGGGGCTACCAGAATCACCTGCACCTTGTCCCTCCTGCCTGAGAAGCACCTTGTGGATCAAGTGAAATGGGGAAAGGCGTAGAAGAGGCCAGGGGTCCACGGCCTCGAGAAGGCATCCCTGCAGCGAGCCCTGCTGAGGGGCAGGCATGGAACAGACTCAGCTCCGCATTCTCCTGGAGGCAAACAGGTCCACCTAGGCGTGCCCAGTGGGAGAACAGATCTTGTACTACTTCCGGCAGGAGAAACCACTCGTGAGACGCAGCCCCTATCCGGCTTAGGGCATCGGCCAGGGTGTTGGAGGCTCCTGCCACGTGAATAGCTAGGAGATCCGCCTCCAGGCTGCGCACGAGGGACCATATGCAGAGAGCTTCATTGCATAACAGCATGGGCGCGTCCCGCCCTGGCGGTTCAGATAGTACATGGTGGTGGTATTGTCCGTCTGGACCTGAACCACTTGACCCCGTAGAAACAGAGCAAGGCAGTGAGAGCTAGGCGGACCGCTCGGAGCTCCAGCAGGTTGATATGGCATCGGACTCCCGAGGGACCAGAGGCCATGCGCCTGTGCCCCCCAGATGGGCACCCTAACCTATCAGAGATGCATCAGTCGATGAGAGACCATCAGCTCGGGCGGATGAGCGGAATGCCCTCCTGCAGATGTGCGGAATGGTCCACCACTGGAAGCGTTCCACATCTCCTGGGTCACTGTCACATGCTGGTCCAACGGATCGCAGCGCTGTGACCACTGGCTGGCCAGTCCCCATTGAAGAGACGCATGTACCAACGGGCCAACGGACCACGCTGGTGCAGGCCGCCATGAGGCCCAGGAGGCACAGGAAGTCCTGGGCAGGCGCGATTGCCCAACTAGAAATGATTGGGCAAAGGAGGAAGAACCTCAGCCCTGTCCTGAGAGCCGAGCTCTGGCTCGAGAGAGTCGAGCTCTGCCCGATGAAAGTATCACCTGCTTGACACAGTTCCGACTTGGCCTCGTTGAAGAGAGGCCAATCTGAAAGCAAACCTGGAGGGCCAGATCTCTGGACCGCTCCACCTCCGCTCTGGAGGGGCTGCAATCAGCCAGTCGTCCAGGTAGGGGTACACCCGGACCCTTGGCGCCACAGGAATGCTGTCACCACTGCCATGCATTTGATGAAGACCCTGGGAGCTAGAGAGAGGCCGAAGGGCATGGCCGGAACTCGTAAGGGACCCTCCCGCTCTGAAGTGGAGGATCTCTGATGAGACGGACGGATCGGGACGTAAAAACGCGTCCTGGAGGTCCAGGAACAGAACCACATGCCTCGTTCCAAGGATGGGATTATCTGAGCCAGAGTGACCATCCTGAAGGTCCGAGCCTTAGAAACTGTTCAGGTCGTGCAGGTCGAGAATGGGGTGCCAGCCCCTCGTCCGTTTTGGGACCAGGAAGTACCTGGACACAAACCCGGGTCTGGAGGAGGATCTGCCACCTTCCTGATCACCTCTTTTCGAGGAGCAGGGCAATATCGGCTCAGTGGGCCGATAGCGAGGTGCGGACCCGTGGCCCCAGAGGCGGCGGCTCGAAAGGTGGAGTCTGCTCGAACTCCAGGGCAGGCCTTTTCCTACCACCTCCAACACCCAGCGGTCCATGGTGATAGCGGACCAGGCGGAAAGGAAGTGGCGGAGCCGTCCCCCACGGGGAACCCAGGAGAGGTGGCGAGGCTGGGCGGCACCTCACCCGTCACTAGGCAGGCTTGGAGGAGGAACCGGCCGAGGGACCTCCTGGGCCTTTACCTCCTTGCTTCCTGTTGGAGGAAGCCCCGCTTGGGTTTGGGACGCAAGCCGAGCCTGCTGGCCCTGTTGCTGGTGCTGTTGGGCCGGTCGAGCTGCAGGGGCCGACGGACGAAAGGAATTCTGCTGTTGCTGGCGGTGGCCTTTGTCCCTCTGGGCGGAGGTGACCGAGTCCAGAGTGGCATTGAACTTTTGATCCGCTGGAGGTGTCCCTCCACTCCAGGGCCAAGAGGTCAGTCCCCAAGAAGGGGCGTCCGCCAACTTTGCTGGGTATCCACCGTGAAGGTGGATATCCTCAGCCACGCCCTGCAGTGCATGGCCACCGCGGCCGCTACTGACCTGGCACAGGAATCACCTATGTCCAGAGCAGTCTGAAGCTGCTGCTTCACCACCGCCCTACCCTGGACCCGCACCTGACGGACCGTGGCCTGCAGGTCGGCTGGGAGATGAGGACAACCTCATCCAGGGAGCCCAAAGGCGTGGGAGAAGTGTGCCATCAGCATGGCCGAGCTGGCCTGTCGGAGGCCGAGGAGGGCCATGGCGTGCGCCCGGCAAAGTCCAGCTTTGGACTTTTGAACGGGAAGACGCTGTCGGTAACACCCTCGGCAGAGGGTGCTCTGAAAACCGGGCAAAGAGCCGGTGAGACCGCATACTTCCTGGCCATCCTGGCCGGGCGCAGGACAGGAAGCAGGCTGCTGCCAGAGCTCAAGGCTGGGCCAACAATGGCCTCAGCCACCGAAAACCTCATGGGGAATCCCTCGGTCCAGTATCTCCGTCAGGGATACTTGGCCGTTGGATACGGGCTCGAGCTGCATCCGGTGGACTCAAGATGAGTCGAAGCAGACCCAAGAAGGGCGATGGGCTATCATCCAATGACTGGCCCGGAGGACTCCAGGTCGACCTGCCTGGAGAACAGGGAGGTCGTCGTCGGATTCGAAGGTCTGCGAAGAGCTGCCTCAGCCCTGAGCCACCCTCTACCTGCCGAGGGACGGTCATGAGTGAGGTGACCGACAATCTGTGGGCAGACCATAACCCGACCGAGAATCCTTGGTGGTGCCCAGACTTCGGTTGTGGAGGCGGAGGTTCCGCCACAATCGGTGGAGCAGCTGGTTTTGGCCGAGCAACCGGCCCTGGAGCGGGCAACTCAACTGGGGCGAGTGGTTGCTTTGGTCGCTCGGTGACAGCCACTTGATGGCCGGGTCTGGACCGAGTCAGTTTAGACCCGGACAACAGCAACTGCTGCCACAAAGCTCCTCATAGCACCGACGTAATTACGCGAAGCCTCCCTCACCCGAGGAAGAGGACGAGGAGGAAGGTGTCGCTGCTTACCGTGATCGAGACCGAGACCGCCGATGTCAGCAGGAACGGCTTGACCAAGATGAAGTCCGAGACCAAGAACCTCGGGAGGACCGAGGCGGGTCTGGGAAGGGCAGGGACACCCGCTCTTCCCTCGGCTCGGGCACTTTAACGGGGACACTGCGGCCCCAAAGGCGCCGAGCAGATCCTCAGTCTCCACCAGGGAACGGTGAAGGTGGGTTGTCGGCTTCACCAGTCGACAGCCCGTCTAACGGATCGAGACAAATCTCAACTGTGTCGGCAGAGTCCGGCAGTCTGGCCTGGCCGGGGACACCGTGGACCAGCGGCCTAAACGCCTTCGACCGAAGTCGATGGTCGGCTGCCCAGGAAGGAGACCTCTCCTGCTCCCACGAACGCCCGACGCGGTGGGACTCACCCTCTCGACTCTTCTTCTTGGGCCGAGAAGAATGTCCCGATGGCCCTCTCCTTCGTGGAAAGGGACTGACAAAGCTCCTTGAATGAAGCCATCACGAGGAACTCAGAGAGTGGGATAAATGCCGCGGCCGAGGAGGAGGAGGAAGATCGGCCTGGGCCGCCTCCTCCTCGGAAGCGTCAACTGCTCAAGCTGCTCAGCGAGCCAGCCGCTGCGGACCCCCAGCTTGACCCTTTTGATTTTACCGGCGGAAAACACTCGGCGCCCGAGCTGTAATCGGGCAGCGCGATCATCCAGGACGTTGGCCGAGAAAGAACGGCACAACTCGCAGGCCTGCGGGTCGTGATCGAGGCCCTAGGCAGTAGACGACTGGAGGCGGAGGATCCGTCCTGACATTTTCATTCCTGCAAGGGCACCTCAAAAAGCCAGGAATAGATTTGTCCATCGCGGCGCGAGGGAAGATGAGGACGAAGTTTGAAAACTTCAAAACCAGTTTCGGACGAACCGAAGAGTTGGGATCCAGTCTAAAACACAAAGCGTTAAGGAGGAACCTGAGCTTCAAGCGGTAAGGAAGATCTGGCATCATGGGCGGAGCTGAGGTTTTACCACCGGGTGGGTGGGAGGAGCCAGCTTGAAGACCTTCCGCAAGATTTAAAGTGGCAAGGAACCTGCCAATAAGTGTGGATTGAACAACATATCCATGTCCCTAGAATAACAGTTCTCCTGATATTTCTTCACAACTGACTGGTGCCTTAAGACCTGCACTCCTTGAATTCTTGGCGCCATTTCACTGTAAACTGACTGGTGCCTTAAGACATGCTCCGTGACTGACTTAGGGTTTTTGTATGAATTCACAGTCGGAGCAATAGCGAGTGCCCTAAGCAGCAGTAACCAGTTAAAGTCTGCCTGTTAAGTTTACCAAGTGACCGGTGCCTTAAGACTTGCTCCGTGATTAACTTAGGGCTTTGTTTTGTATTATTTCACAGTCGGAGCAACAGCGACTGCCCTAAGCAGCAGTAACTGGCTCATTTAGTTAATTTTGTGAATCATGGTAGGAGCAATAGCGAGTGCCCTAGGCAGCAGTTACTAGCTTATTTAATTTTTGTGATTTTAGAGAGCCAATCTACATTAGACCTTTACAGCTTAAGTTTAAGTTAGAACTGGTGCAGCTAATAAGCAAGACCTTTACACGCTCTCTCGCTGTATCCCTTTCCCTTTGGTCCCCAACAACGACCACATAAAAATCCTTACCTGTCCTTTGCTTTCTCCACAGGCGCTCAGGAGGTCGAGAGGGCTAGTGGCTATGGCGCCATCCCCCACCCCACCCTCACCCCACCCCCGAATTCAAGTGAAAAAGGTACAGGAATAGTTTGCAGTGAACCACCGTGCTTGCTGCTGCCGTGAAGGACTCTGCTCTGCTGCTGCATTTTGGCCCCCCCACCACCTTGGTGAGCACTCCCTTTATAGGCAGCTTTAACCAATCAGCCAAGTTCTCCATTAGCAGCTTATATTGTTCAACCACTGAGGCTGCTCTACTGCTTGATCTTCTGTTTCACTGGCTACCCTTGAGCTTTCAACTCTTAGTGTCAGGATGATTACTATAATTCTGCTGCTTTGCCAGTTGTTTCCCCTGCCCAGTTCCCTCCCTGTTGTACCCTTATGCACCCCGCCCCCTCCTCTGCATTTGGCGCAGTCTGAGCGGCTTGGTAGCTAGTGATATTATGGGTAACCGCGAGCCCCACCCCATGACCCTGTTAAGGGGGCTTGGCATATAGTTACACTCCTCTGACTCACTATGAATGCCTGTCTAGTCGGTCAGCCCTGGCCTCTCCCCCTGGGCTGTCCAGACTCAGAAACCACAACATGTAACACCGTCGTCCACCCTAGACTTTCATTACCTCCTTCAGGCCTACCTTAAGGCACATGCACAACCCATTCCTTCCATCTCCACCACTATACCACATACCCTGATATCCCTCTAGAATACGAGGAAGTGTTCGGTACCCCTCCTCAAGATTCCTGCTTCTCCTCCTCCTCTTGTCTGGGAATATCCATCCTAATCCTGGACCACCAATTGGCATGATGCCTCCCCAGCGTACCCGGGTCTGCTGCACATTGCCTCTTTCAATATTTGTAGCATCCTAAAAAGTGGGACTCCTTCCAGGGTTGGGTACTACAGCACCAGGCAGATATCATAGCAGTGTGTGAAACCTGGCTCACCCTCGGACCCCAGATTCCTCTGTATCCCTGCCTGGGTTTACCCTTTACCGTGCAGATCGACATGGTAGCGAGGGGGTGGCTGTGCCCTCTACACTAAGGATACCTTGCAAGGTCACCTACTCCCTCCCCTCAACTGGGGGCTGGCACACAGGCCCTCACTGTCAAACTGGCACTGGGAAGAGCCCAAAACCCTTTATACATAAAAATAGTATACATTCCCCAAGAGACCAAAAATCAGCTTTCCAAGCATTACTGTCATATCTGGACACACTACCATCACAGTCGGAACTACTTGTACTTGGTGATTTTAATATCAATTGGCTAAGTAAGGATGCCATCCACACACTGATCTCAACAGCCCAAGACCTAACTCAACTGGTCACTTCCCCACCCGTTTGGATCCACGTACTGGATCCTCCTCCCTACTGGACCTCATCTTCTCCAATCGCCGGGCAAGATCACCAATGTTTCTGTCCTACCAAATGCCCTCAGCAACCACTCTCCAGTTCTCTGCTCTTGGTCCTGTAAAATCCCAAGATCCCTCCCAAAATAATTGTGCAACATAAACTTGGTCCTAGTAAACTGGCACAATTAAAAGCGCACCTCAGGGTCGTGGATTGGTCCTTCATTTCAACACTGTAAACCTAGGCAGTGCCTTGGACCTATTACCGGTCCTTCAATAATATATGTGACCTCTATGCACCTTTCACGAAAAGAATGGTTAAAGACAATCACGTACCTTGTGTTCACTGAACAGCTCAAGACTTTAATGCAAACCAGAGACTCATTATGGCATCTCTCCATTGAGTCCGGCCTCCCCCATGATAGACAGAATTATAGAATGGCTCGAACAAGTGCACTTGGGCCATTCGCAAACAAAAAGCAGAATACTATAAATCCGCCTTAACCTCGTCCTGGGGCTCCGGCCACAAGTTCTGGAACAACATTAAGAAAATGTGTACGGTCCCCAACCCGGTCCCTCCCAAGTCATGTCAAATGGGTCCTTGACCTCTGACCCCACTCACATTGCTGCAGTTTTCAGTGATGCTTTCTCCAACCTTAGCCATGTTCTCCTGAAACTTCTATGATCCACCAACTCCTGCTCTCGCCCCCCACCTCGGTGCCCCCCTTTACCTCGCCGCATCTCTCTAAGTCAGTTGAACCATACCTTACTGCTGCCCTTAGTCACGCCTCCTCCAATGCGAATCCTTGATCTCAGAATTCTTGGCTCTCCTTAAAGGAAGTGCGCTCCTCTCACCACATTTTAAACCTCTCCCTCTCACTAGGTGAATTCCTGCCATTTGGAAATCCGCCTCTATCACGCCCATATTTAAAAGGCGGTGACCGCTCCTCTGCTAACAATTACCACCCTATCTCCATACTCCCCCTCCAAGGCCTTAGAGAGGATAGCTGTGGATCAGCTCACGACCACCTCAATAAACATGACCTACTCTGCAAACAACAGCACGGTTTCTGCAAAGGACACACACGACTACTGCCTTGCTTGAACTAATATCGCACATCCATACTCGCTGGATAAAGGCCACATCACAGGTGCGATCTTCATTGACCTCACTAAGGCCTTTGATACCGTCCACCATTCACTACTCCAAACCTCCTTGCTCAACCTGGGTCTCTCAGGAAGCAGTGGGATGGTTCACAGACTATCTTGTCAACCGGACCCTTCAAGCTAAAATTGACAATTCCCTATCCTCCAAATCTCCTGTCTCTCAGGGGTCCCACAGGGTCCATTTTGGGTCCCCCTATTCAACCTCTTCCTAAACTCCTCCCCGCATCCTGCACCTCCAACCTATTACTATATGCAGATGATGCTGTCATCTTCTCCTCCATCCCAGACCCTCTCTACTCCACCAATCCCTCCAGTCCTCCTTCAACGCTGTCGAAGCTGGTTAGTCTCACAATGCCTTATTATTAACTATAAAAAACAAAGGTATGCTTTCGCATAGCCAGAGAATTCAGGATAGGGCTTTTCCCACAAATACTATCAGCGACCCACACCCCTGAAATTTGTGCATTCCTTTAAATATCTGGGCATCACTTTGGACACTGGCCTTACCTATCATGTATATACATCAATTATCTAAGGCCCTAAATATTAGGCTGGGCTCTTGCACAGCTATAAACATTGCCTTACCCCTGAGGCCCTTAAGCTTGCTATCTTCTCCTCAGTACTCTCCCTGCTAGACTATGGCCTTCTGACTTTTGGAGGGCAAGCTCCTCAGCCCTTGGTAGTCTTAGACTTGTCCTAAACAAGGCCTGTCGTCTTATATTAGGGTGTGACAAGACTCACCCATACCTGTGCGCTATATAAGGACACCAATTGGCTCAACCTTGACAACACAATCAAATTCCACACTTGTGTCTTGGCAAAAATCACCCTTGGCCTCTCCCCTCAGCACTCACCCCTTTAATCACCATGGACTCAAAGTTAAGCACACTGTAGCTCTGACACCCATCTTTTCTCCATTCCTTCCTGTCGTACAGCTCAATTCCAAAGATCCCTTGCTACAGGGCACCCTTGTGGATGAACAACCTACCCTCCTCATTGCTTTTTGATCAAAGAATTGGTCATTTCAAACAGCACCTTAGGGCCCATCTTCGGTCCACAAGTGATCTGCGACTGTATGTGAATCCGTGCCCCTGTCCCTCTACCACTGACAATGGCCTCAGGCCTGCCTCTGCACACAGCTCTTAACTCCGCCATCTCAGGGATGTTAAGTTTCCAGTTTTACCTGTCTCAAACTGCACTAGTCCCTGAATGTTAGCCTAACTGTTCCTGTTATAAACCTAACTTTACTCTGTAACAATTACTGTATTGTGTATCTCTACTAACTGTATTGTGTATCTGTATCTATTATATGTGACGTGGAACCTTTGTAAAGGAGTCTTTGACTCAAAAGTATTTCTGATCTCTGAATTAAACAAATTAAATTAAATTAAAATGCCATGCCTGTGTGACTGTTGTAAGGCCAAACACTACCAAAGTGAAGTAAGTACCACTAGGGACTTTGTGATGAAAGGAGAGGAGGAATTATGAAGGGTCTCAGGAGGAGCCTGCAGGGTTTGAACCAAGCTCTGGATTCCCGGGAAAGACACATAATATGGAGTATAGGGCCCCGAAGCCTATATACTGTACACCTGTACTTTTCTGGTTAAGTGGTGCAGTGGCGAGAGGGTTCTACCCCAGGAACACAGACTCGAGACTGTATGTACCTCCTTGCACGGTGAGTGGTGCCCTGGGATTCTCTGGCGTACATTCAGTTGTGAAACAGCGAGCATGCTAAAAGGACAGAGAAGGGGTATTCCTACCACCCCGCACCCCTGGTCTCAAGAGCAGTGGCAGAGGAAGAAAGATGGGCCCCAGTGCAGGTTGTAATTTTGGGCCCTCACCCATACAGACGCCTCAACTCCCCGGCTTGCCCCCCGATTTTTTTTCACCCAACTCAACTAATGCTGCAACAGTGCAGCTAGCCCCATGTGAACAGTAAGTCAGTAGTGCTGCTTGGGAAGTCGGGACTCGGGAGGGACCGGGTCAACTCAGCAAGAAGAAGCAGTGACTTTCTTGGCTCACACTCACAGTCTCTTCATCTCCACTCCGGAGAGACCTAAGTTAGAACACAATATTTTACACAAACACAACAGCCACTAGGGCATTAACA
This sequence comes from Neoceratodus forsteri, assembly GCA_016271365.2. Taxonomy (NCBI): domain Eukaryota; kingdom Metazoa; phylum Chordata; order Ceratodontiformes; family Ceratodontidae; genus Neoceratodus; species Neoceratodus forsteri. Next base: position 612,196,617 of record CM028132.1, read on the forward strand.
TTATTAAAGCAAGACAGAAGGGCCAGGCGCAGCAGGGCAAGAAAGAAAAGAACAAAAAGCAATTTAAACTTGCTGGTTGCAGCGGCTGCAATGCAAGCAGTGAAGTTAGCATCCTGTTGCTGGACCTGATCCTACCTCCTCCTCGCCTCCGGCTCCGGCTGAGCTCCCACCTCTGCCTCCACACAGCAACGAGGAGTTGGAACCCGTGTAGGGACGGCCACAAGCAGGCAGGAGGACTTAAGCCAGGAGAGATCGTCAGACAGCAGCAGCTAGCTGCTTGTTCTGGTGGGTCGGGCATGTAGTCTCTACTCTGCTGCCATCTGCAGTACACTCGTCCGGGCTCGCACTTAGTACACAGGTTAGAAGTAGCTGACAGCCATGTCATGACAGCTTAGTCAGTGAGCATGCAGCTTAAGTCTGCGACTGTCTGTTTGAAAAGTGCACTGTAAAGTGAATATTTTATTGGGCCCCTAAGTGTGGGCCCTGTGCATGCACCAGCTGCACGGCTATTCCCGCCACTGCTCAAGAGGGTTTTTGCAATGTGACGCACAGAATCCTGTACCACAGGAGTGAGCTTGGTGACAATCAATCTTTTTATTTAAATGTATTTGCATTTTCACTCGTTTGCACTGCACTAAGTTTATTTGTTTACTAAGCACTGATTTACTCATTACAAGTAATCAAACATGGTTGCTAGCTTTCGAGATGAACTACTATACAAGGGCTACTTGCTAGTTACTCACTGACCTCTTGAAAAGCGCCAGCTGCAAAATGTTGAGATGCGTCAACTGAACTGAACAGGTGTATTTTACTTGCACGACTGCTGTTGCTATTAGATCTGCACATTAAACTGAACACAGTTAGCCTCTTTGTGTTTAGTGGATTTCTTACTGCGCTTCAGTTTGGTGTGAGTGAGTGCACATGGTTTTCTTTTTTTCCCTCCAAATCTTAAACTGTTTTATACTGTTATTATAACATATTGGTATGTATAGTATATGTATCAATAGTAAAGTGGTTTATAATACTGTTTTTGTATATCTTCTTTTGATGTACAGTGTTCTGATATTTCTATTTAGATGTGCTTTATAACTAAATAAGCAAATAAATACATTAATGAATCAATCAATAAATAAATGATGATGACCCCGAACATCAGGGTGGGAGACAGGAGAATTTAGTAGAGAGGAGGAGCATTACAAAACAGGTACTCTCCTGATATCTGTGGCAAAGATTCACTGTCCCTGTGCAGGCTTTCAGTGTATTTGTCAGACTTAATGTCTGCCGCAACAGACTCCACTGAATCAGTGGAGTCCACTGCAGCAGAGAGCACTGAAATTGCTTAGCACTGGCCTCCAACCACCAACTTTGATGGCTAGTAAAGAGTTCTTTTTTTATTATTTTCATTTTTATTTTTTGTCCCCATTTATGTCCCGTCCCCATTCTCAGCAGCGGCGTGTGCATGTAGAGGCACGCGCACTTAGCATCCTGAGACCTCCCAACTTGCCACCCCTCCCCTTATGTGCCACCAGACCTCCACTCGGTGGCAGTGGAACTACGGAGGAGGGGCTACAACCTACCCAGGAGAGAAGAGCTGCCGCCGGCTGCTCGATCCTACTCTCCCCATGCTGGCACCCTGACCCGAGATTGTTCCCGAACCCAGGTCGCCCGGCGGCGGGGAGAGTGAAGCATAGTGCCTAACCCTCTGCGCCACTGGGCAGGCGCTAGCAAAGAGTTCTGGTCTGACAAATGTAACCAAAGAGTAAGTGTCACCAACCTGCAGTGCACAGCTTCTTGCCTTTCACAGCAGCTCGCCTCTTTGTAAGAGGCTGGTGTTCCTCATCAATCGAAACTTCAATTTCCACAGGGGAATATGCTCTGAGTGCTTGGTCTGTAAAATAAAGTCACCTAGTTTTGAGGACAGGGCAGAATTACCTCCTACTCTGTTCTTATTTTATTCCTAATCTATGAGCACAAGTGCACCTCGGAAACTAAGCTGCCTGTTGTAGAATTATAACCAGATCCACAAGTGACAGATCCATGGTGGCAGATACCAAAATTTAATTGCAGGGTTTCCCTTCCCAATGACAAACACAGGTAGTGCCAGGCCCAGGCTGCAGTGTAAAGGCATGCTTTCATGCAGAGGACAAGAAACATTTTCTACCTGGCATTATGAACCACAAAAGCAAACAACTAGGATGATCTACTTCACAAAATTATATATGTACAGAGTCTGTTTCAACCAAACATGACTGTACGGGAGAATACATGGAAACCAGGGGCGCAGAGATGTTGGAAGTACTGTGGGTCACCCTGGAGACAGGAAGCCACTATTCATACTGGGTTGCTCTGCAGACCTCCAGCACAGTCGAGAAACTGAATAAGGCACTGGGGTAGGAAATCACGGAAATGACTGAAAGGGGAGGTGCTGCTGGGTGGGTGACTTCAATCTGCTGGATGTAGATTAAAGCCTTCCAGCCGTGGCTTCATCTAGAAGCAGAGATATCCTAGACTCCTGCAGGGGGCATTTCTCGGGCAACTAGTCAAGGAGTCACCAAGTATGCAGTTTGGTTCTTCCAAACTGAAGCTTAATCCTGGCATTTGAAACAGGCAAAAACATCACCCTCTACATTTCACCTTGTTTATGGGCTTCCTAAGGAGATTGCCTAAATATTCTTAGAAACAATATGTATTATGAAATGGGCATCATAAAATAGGAGCTCTGATTGGCTGCTAGGGATGTGATATTCAGTCTGATGCACAGGAAAAGGTCCAACACTGGGCAGTGGGCACTGATATAGGTGATGCTACCCACTCAGAACCTTAACAAAAAAAAAGCAGCCACCTTGTTTGTGCCATAAGTGGTGCCAACGAACTGTAACAAATAAAACAAATACCTCTGACCTCCTGTTCAGATTGCTCCAGTGTCCTCCTGCCCCAGTGTTTTAATATAGCATGAAGCGAACTGCACACATGATCGTTCCTCGGTGGGGGGAACAGCCGCAATCTATACACCAGGCCTGCTCCTCTCAATTCTCTTCGAGCCCACCCGCTCTCTGTTGAAATTCTCATTTTATTTGTAAAATACAGCCGCGATGTCTCTCCCAACCTGCCGGCTCGTTCATCTATTTTTTTTAAACGGAACCACAATCTCTTTACCCGCCCGCTCACTCTATCTCTGGACCTGCCCGCCTGCTCGTTCTGTGTGTGTCTCTCTACCAGCCCGCCTGCTCTTGAAGTTTGAACTTTTAATTATAAAAAAAAAAAAAGACACATTTTACTTTTTTTCTCTTACTTGTCTCCACACAACATGTGTGTGTGTGTGGGGGCGACGTGAATACTATCATGACAACCAGACCAAAAGTACAGAAGCCTTTCTAGGACAAAATTCCTAAGTGCAAAAAAAAAAAAAAACACAGGACACTTAGGCGGAGGAACTATTTTATTAAAAATGACACAAACATACATGTTTTTCCTACTTTAAATTGGAAATTTAAACTACCAAATACAGTTGCACTAAAGATAGCCATTTCATAAAGCGCAATAAGCCACTCCAGGGTGTGCGTTAGACACTTTAACACCTACTAGGAGGCTGGATGCACTGGCCGGTGGTTCCGCCTCACCACGCCTCCTAGCCATGTGTTAAAGTGTCTAACGACACCCTGTCGTGGCTTATTGCTTACTAATTAACTGACCACATATTTTAAAATTAAAATTACGTAAAACCAAAAAGTATCTCAGTTCCTTATGGTGATCATAAATTTACTTACAGTTTGTTTCCTAAGGAAAATTTTCTATAACAGCTTTCAGTGACATTCTTTGCCTGTAAACTAAGTATTTACAAAGCATTAAGCTGTTTGAATATCATTTATTCTCTTTTGCAAGCTTAACCAAGCGCAAACAATGAGGCATACTCCTCCACTATACAAGCTCACCTGGTGTCACAAATAAATCTGGAACTAGTCCTTTCTCCCTTTGACATAGCTAATTTTAACCAGCTCCTCCTACCTGACCACTGAAAACAGTGCATGCTCAGTCTCTCTGAGGTCTTACACACCTAAATCTGCCCAAATATAAAAACATTCCTTAAAACCGGTTTGTGAACTAATTCATTTTAAGCTAATGTAATAAAGGTGCTAGAAGTTTTCAAGAAATGAGAATACTTAACAGCTTTAAAAGTCGCAGCAGCGTCCATGAAGTGCACAAGCATGTCTGAATAGTCGGGCAGAGCTCAGACATTCAGTCCCTTTTATGCTCAGCCCTAATCTAATGCTCACCTCAGCGATGAGACTCTGAACCAGAGCTGTACCTTACAGCTCTGATTGTGTTTGTCTGCTTAGCAGCCTCTTAATGCTGATTTCAGCGTTCCACATGTCCAGCTGACATCATCACGTATGACACAGTGGATGTAGGGTCTCAGCGGTGAGCATTAGATTGGGGCTGAACATGCCCGCGAGTTTAAAGAATCCTTTTGAAATGTTCTCATTATACTATAAATATAAATCTATGTAAATAAAGATTTTATATAGAAACTGAATAGATCTTCTAGAATCCTGTAGTACCTTAATCCAGCTCTGTATACAAGTTTCGCTCATGTTAAGAGAAATCTAATAAAACATAAAGCAAATTACCCTACTTTTTAGTCTTGTGCGTGTGTAAGTAAACAATTTTTGCATCTGAAAGTATGAGACTAGCTTACTAGTCACCAGAAGTGGATTTCAGAGTCTCCCAGTCCAGCCTAAAGGTAGACTAACACCCATTGCTCTGAGTCAGTCCTGTTTATTATATATAAGGCCAATGAAATTAAAAACATTGTGTGAGTCACAATTTAGTGCCTTTTCCATGGCGGTCACAATAATTGAGGGAAAGACAAAGATAAAAAAGGAATTTATGGATATAAGTGAAGCAATAAGGACAAGGGTATGGAACACTGCGCTTCTGAATGATAATAAAAAAATAAACAAATTAAAACACTTCAAATGGTTCAAAGCACACAAACAGAACCATAATTTAGAGTCGTAATTAATGAAATTGATTAATCCTGAAGACCATAGATTGATTACAAGATTCCATTTGGAAGTTTATGATACTAATGGTATATACTACAAACAGAAGTGCAGTGGCATCCTGAGTCCGTACTGTAATTGTCGTCTAACTGTTGAAGATGATCTGCCACATGCAACAATTGATTGTCCCGCTTTGACAGTAGAAGAAAATATCGATTGGGTCCATTGCTACTGAACTATAAATTACCTGCTGATAAAATCACAGAAGACCTGTTTACATCTGATGTTAGACCAATTTTAGAGTGTTTGGCAAAATATTTAAAAGTATTAAACTGTAGATTTAAGCTATGTACACAGGGGATGGGATATTCAGACTGTAGCCAGGGGAAGCAAGCCTGGGCGCAGCGCACTGGGCTGTGCTCAGGGGCATGGACAAGGCAATATTCAACAGTGCTGCGCCATGGCTCAGCACCGTTGAATATGGTACTGAGGGTGGCCGCACTGCAGGGCAGAAGGGAGCAGCGGATGCGCCCAGCGCAAGTGTGGTTGCGCTTAGGTGCATTAACTGCGATATTCAGTGCTGGGCATGCAAATGAGGCCATTATGCATGCAAGGTGCAAATAGGTCCATTTGCATGTCATTATGGCCCCATTTGCATGCAGTGGGCTGATCCCAGCGACTTGCGCCTGGCACCCTGCCAGGCTGCAGCTGTCGAGGACGGCGCCCTGCAGCCCCTTGGCAGACCCGCACCCGGATGCCCGATCGCAGGCATATGTTACAAATCCCTAGTGGTCCAGTGGACGCTCTCCAACCCGATCGCGAGCAGATGTTTAAATATCCCTGCTGGTCCAGTGGCCTGCTCTCAACGCCCAATCATGGGCATAAATGTACTAACTCCTGGTGGTCCAGTGGACCATTATCTGACGCCTGATCATGGGCATAAATTAACTAACTCCTGGTGGTCCAGTGGACTGCTATCAAAGCCGATCACAGGCAAATGTTGTACTTATCCCTGGTGGTCAGTGCAATCCCACCCCCTCGCCTGATCGCAGGCGGATATAACAAATGGACTCCTGGTGGTCTGGGGACCTCCTCCCCACCCGCCCACTGTGGTCCCCACCACCCCCCAGTCAGCAGTGGCGGCAGCACCCGCCCATCCACCCTGACTGACAGCGTACAGTACTGTCTGTCGCCTACTGGTCCTGGCGTGGAGCCAGTAGGCGTGCAGACCATGCTACACACAGAGCCCGATGTGAATTCTGCATTCATTTCACTATCGGGCCTGTAATACAGTATGGACTGCACACCCATTGGCCCATGCTGTGGACCAGCACAAGCATTACAGACAGTACTATACACTGTCAGCTAGCCGGGCAGCATCTTGGTGGTGCCACCGCCACCGCTGACTGGGGGTGCTGGCTGGCAGGGGAACACAGTGGGCGGGTGGGAGGGGGTCCCCTTGACCACCAGAGTCCATTCACTATATCAGCCCGCGATCGGGCACTGGGGTGGGGATTCCACTGGACCACCAGGGATAGGTACAACATTTGTCCATGACTGGGCATTGGATAGCGGTCCACTGGACCACCAGGAGTTAGTTCATTTATGCTGCGTCGGCGTTGAAGCGTCCACTGGACCACCAGGATATGTACCACGTATACCCGTAATCAGGTGATTGGGGGTACTCCGGGCAGGGAGCTTGTGGACAGTGGTTTGGGCGGGCAGGTGGCCACCCACGGCTAGCGGCTGCCATTGCGCCCTGCAATACTGCAGCTCGCCTGTGGGTGGCCTGGATTTGTTCCTGATTTTACCAGGCACATCTCTGTGCCCTCTCTCCCCAGTGGCGCAAGGCGGGATTGTGCCAGCATATGCACTGCATCCCGGGCTGAATATCGGGATGTGCCGCATCGCATGGGCACACCCCGTGCCACTGCCATACATTACTGCTGCGTCCCGGCACATTGGGAGTTCAGAGCAACCTGCCCCATTGAATATCATGCCGGGTGCATCGCGGGGTTGCGCCTATGAAACCCTGTTGCGCCATGTGAAACCCTTTTGAATATCCAGCCCAATGTATTTAAAGAGCTGATTATTCTTGTTTTGTATTATAGTTATGTTTGTCTTGAATTTTAAAGTTGCTAACAACCCGTGCATACTGTAAGAAAAATTACTCACCTTAGTAATTATGTTTCTTCTAATGAGTCTTGCTGTATTCTGACATACTGCAGTGATTCCCAACCTTTGAACTGCCCCAGAGAACAAAGAGTTAACTTTCTGAGGGCATAGAATGCTGAGCTGAGGTCGGTTGAAGTCTCTGTCTGGAGTGTTTCAAACTCAAATTGTCAGATTCTTACGAGCCCAACTAACTAAAACTTCTATGTGGAAATTGTAAAATTCCTACTAATCAACTGGCAGAAAATGTTTTGGATTCCCAAGGAAGACTCAAGTCAGAAACCCAAAACCAAAAACCAATCTAATACAAATAACTGTAATAAATGAGCACCCAAACAAAAGAGGAGGAGGAGGAGGGTAAACAAAAAACACCCTGTGGTGCAACACTGCACCTGTCCCCTACTTCCAAAAACAGGTTCTGAGAGGGGAGGCAGGAGGGAGGTCAGAATACAGCAAGACTCCATTAGAAGAAATATAATTACTAAAGTGAGTAATTTTTCTTCAAACAACATGAAGTCTTGCTGTATTCTGACATACTGCAGACTACCAAGCAGTACCTCCATGGAGGAGGGACAGAACCTACTTTGGGAATAAGCTGAAATACTGCTGTGCCAAACCGAGCATCACTCCTAGCCTGGATATCCAGAGAGTAATGCTTGGTAAAGGTATGGACTGTTTTCCAGGTGGCTGCTTGACAAATTTCTAAGAGAGGAGGATCCTGGCAGCAGCCAGGAAGCAGCTGTACCTCTTGTGGAATGAGCCCTCAGGCCTGAGGGTGGAGTTTTTCCCAGTATTTCATAGCAGAATTATATACAAGACACAATCCACCTGGCAATAGATCTCTTGGTGGCAGGTTTGCCTTACCACTTCTACATAAGTGAGAAACAACTGGAGGAGTCAAACCTGTGACCCTTGGCACACTCCATGTAGTAACTAAGGGCTCTTTTAACATCTAAACTGTGTAGCCTCCTCTCTCCTGAGGAAGAATGATCAGTGAAGAAACAGGAAGATACAGACTGGTTTAAATGCAAGTCTGAAACCAGTTTGGGCAAGAACCTTCTATTGGTTCTAAGGACCACTTTATCCCTGTGAAATGAGATAAAATCAGGTTCCACTGACAGGGCTTGCAATTCACTGATACGCCTGGCAGAGGTGATGGCTACAAGACCACAGTTTTCCAAGTCAAGTACTTAAGCTCTGCTGAAGACATAGGCTCAAAAGGGGTTGCATAAGTTGAGCAATGCAAACATTCAACTCCCAGGCAGGGGCAGGGTCTCTAAAAGGAGGACTGGTGTGAAGCAATCCTTTAAAAATGTACAGAATACAGGATGAGAAGATAGTGAGGAAGACTTCCCACAGACAAAATGCAGAAACAGCTGACAAGTGTACCTTGAGAGTAGCTGGTCTGAGGCCTAGGCCATTAAGATGGACCATATAATCCAGAACCGTAGGCAATCCAGCAGTGTCTGGAGAAATATGCTTCTTAGCACACCAAATGCTGAATCTCTTCCATTTGGAGTTATAAGTCTTTCTGGTGGAGGGCTTGAGAAGCCTTGAGGATAACCAGAACCCCTTGGGAAAGATGCAGATCTGCAAACTCTAACTCTTCAAGAGCCATGCCTTGAGATTGAGAGACTGAAGATTGGGGTACCAAATCCTCCCTGAGAGGAAGTTAACAGGTTGTAATTCCTGGGAAGAGACAGGGAAGATGGACTGCTAGGGACAGCAACAGGGGTACCAGGGCTGTCTGGCCCAATCTGGAGCAATCAGAATCACTTTGCAAGGTTGAGACCTTATTTTGACTAAGATTTTGAACAGGAGAGGGAGAGGCATACAAAACTTCCTTCCCAATTCAGAATCAGGGCGTCCAGGGGACCGAGCCCAAGACTGGAGGTCTGCAACAAAAGAGGGAGTTGGTGATTGTCTGGGGCTGCAAGAGGACTATCTCTGGAGTGCCCCACCTGAAAAAATCACTTTCAACACCTGAGGGTCCAGGGACCATTCGTGATGGCCCTGAGAGATCCTGCTTAGTGCATCTGCCAGCACATTGTCCTTCCCTGGAAGGTGAACTGCTACCAGAGAGGTTTGAGGAATAAGCCGGGGACCACAACTTCATGGCTTCTGTGCACAAGGCCGTGGACCGAGTGCCTCCCTGCTAGTTGATGTACCACATGGTGGTGGTGGTGTTATCCACTCTGACCTGAACCACCTTGTTCTGTAATGACTGAGAGAAGCTTTTAGGGCCAGGAAAACTGCCCTGAGATCTAGGAGATTGATGAAGAAGGGATTCTTGGGGACCACAGCCCTGGGCAATGAGGGACCCCAGATGGGCTCCCAGCTCAGAAGAAGCGTCCGTGGTAAGGACCACTGACCAAGGCTGAGTAACAAAGGAACACCTTGTCTTAAACTGTCCTGATCCTGCCACCATTGGAGGACTTGGATCAAGGTCAGAGTCACTGGGATCAGTTTGGTAGGTAATCCTTCCTCTGAGACCAAAAGCTCTCAGGTGGAACTGAATATCTCTCATCTGGAATCTTGCCCTTGTACCACTGCTGTTGAAGCTGCCATGTGGCGAAGACTGGAGGAAATGCCTTGCTGGCCGAGATACCCGAAGGCTGAAGGAAGAGGCTAGTTCCATAAGAACCCTTGCCCTTTCTAAAGGAAGAAAGGCTCTTGTTAGTAGTGTGTCAATTCTACCCTATAAAGTTAAGAAGCTGGACTGGTTCGAGAACTGACTTGGGAAGGTTGAGAAGAAATCCTAGAAGTGAGCACTTGCTGGTTCACTTGCAGGTGAGACTTGACTTGGTCTGGAGACTGACCCACTGTTAGCCAATTGTCCAGATATGGAAAATGGAAATCTTTTGCCTTCTTAGAAAGGCAACTACAACTGCCAGGCACTTTGTGAAAACCCTTGGGCGTGAGGTTAGGCCAAAGGGCATTGCTCTGAACTGATAGTGGCCTGAAGTACTTTCTGTGGGAGCACCTGATAAGAATGTGAAAGTAGGCATCTTTGAGGTGCAGGGAGGCTAGCCAATCCCCTGGCCTTAGAGAGGGAAGGATTATTCCCAGAGTTGCCATCTTGCACTTTGGTTTTAAAAGATGTTTGTTTAGATATTTTAGGTCTAGGATGGTGCCACTCCCCGTCTTTTTAGGTCAGGCAGTACCTGGGTACAGTCCTTTGCCCCAGTGTAGGGTGAGTACTCTCTCTATGGCTCTTAAGGCTAGAAGAAAAAACCTCTGCCTCTAGGGCAAGGGTTTCCGGAAGATTTGCAGGTGGAAAGATCTGGCTCTCACCTTTGGAAATTTTTGAAGCTGAGAACCAGACCCTGGCTTACTACTTCCAGGACCCACTTGTCTGATGTAACAGACATCCAGTCCTGGACAAAGTAACCAGCCTGCCTACTGGAATAGGAGAGTCGACCTAGGCAGGCCCATCAGGGTGTCTGCTTGGCAGGGCTTTAGGCTGAGGTGGATGCAGCCTGCTCATCCCCTTCTGCCTCTCCCTCTGAAACCCCCTCTGAGAAAAGGAAGACAAGGCCTGTGCTTGGTAAAAGGCCTTTGAAAAGGCCTGCCCCTGCCCTAGACTGCTGCCTTTGAGGAGTTGCCTGCCTCTCCTTGGCCTGAGCACTCCTGTAAGTGGTCCTGTACTCATCCATTTTCTTCATGTAATTCTCTGTCTGCTCCCCAAACAGGAATTACCCACTAGGAAAATCCATGGCCTTAGCCTGGGTGTCCTGCAGAGGCTAGTACATCTGAGCCAAGCCATCCTCCGAAGAGCCACAGATGTAGCCATGACTCTTGATGACACGTCATTAGAGTCCACAGCAGCATGAAACTGAACCTTAGATGCCTCAATCCCATCTGCACCACCGCCTCCAGCTCCTTGGCTAGCTGGGGGAGGCCTGTTGAGCAGGTGCCAGTACAGTGTCCCGCCTGGACTTCTGGTACCTGGCTTTATAGGCCATGTAATTTGCCTGCCTGAGTCCTAAAGAAGATGCCATGTACTGTTTCTTTGCCATGGCATCAATCTTCCTGGAGTCCTTGTCTGGGGTGTGAAGCCAAGGGAATATTTGCCTTGTCACAGGCAGCAGCCTGCACTACCAACATGGCTGCACTGCTGGTACAAGAACTCCGTGTCTGAGCCTGAAAGTGTATACCTCTTGTCCATTCTTCTACCCACAGGAGGGATAGTGTTAGGAAACTTTAGGATTTTTTGTGTCTGTTTCCCAAAGGATTTGTGGAGGGAACAGACAGTCTCCTGAACTCTGGGATGTCCATCATTTCTACATAATCAGGCTCCTCTTGATTTTTCAGCCACCTTTCTGTAGAACATAAAATGAGAGGGACTCAGAAAGCCTAGGAGGAAACACCTGAAGGTCTGTCTGGGGATGTCCAGTTCCACAGGCACATCCAGACCCTCACTTTCACCATCATCATACTCAAATTCCCCTTCCTCTTCAAATTCGGTTCATAAAATCTTGAGGTATAATCTTGAACCAGGAACCAACCGAACTGAACCCCTGCCAGAAGGAGCCGGAATGGTAGGAACCGGGAGGAGCGACTCCACAATCTGAATTGCTCTAGCTATCTCTTGGCGGTCAGAACATGAACCTCTGGATCCGAACTGGACGATCTGTCTTTCGTTTTCTTTTTTGTCCGGAACCGATCCCTCGAATCGGCTCTCCTTTAGCCAAGAAGTATCGCCTGGTCAGAGGGCACTCCTTCTGGTTCGGTCGGAACCGAACCGGCTGGCCATCGGGTCAGCAGACTTCTCGCCTCCTTTTCCCTCAGTCTACCTAATCTCTTCTCAAGGGTAGATTTGGGAAAGTTTAATATTTGGCAGTCTGAATCGAGGTGGTCAAACCCCAGACAATAAACACAGGTGGTGTGGGATCGCCTTAGCAAAGACCTCCCCACACTCACTGCAGTGTTGAAACCTAGTGGGTCGCCGGTTTTTTTCTTTGGGTTTCTCAGACATGGCCAACCTAACCAACTTACCCTTTTATGGCAACCACCAGGCAAGACTCCTTATCGGTTCCTAACCGTGTCGCAGGTATTGGAAAAAACATATTAAAAACACGTTTTTAGAACCGATAAGTAAAAACACAGAACACAATATTTCACTATCAAATGGCCAGTTCAGCCGGCGAGGCGACATTTACAAGTTACACACAGAAAAACAGAACAATTCCTATCTTGTACTCACAGCCCCACAGACAGAGACTGAACCGACTATCACGGAAAACTTTTTGTGTTTAAAAACCAACGAAAACTGAAACTTTAACAGACTTTGAACCGAGCTGAAGGAGAAATCTCCAGGCGACCGTTCAGTGAGGCAGAGTAAAGAATCTGACAGCTTGAGTTGGAAACACTCCAGACAGAGACTTCAACCGACCTCGAGCTCAGCATTCTATGCCCTGCATAGAAAGTTAACTCTTTGTTCTCCAGGGCAGTTCAAAGTCTGGGAATCACTGCAATATGTCAGAATACAGCAAGACTTCATGTTGTTTGAAAGACACTTTTGTCGTCAATAAAATCTTTAGTACCTGTACCGACTCATACTTTGAAGCGAAGTGCAAGAAGCAAAAATGAGATTCTCACAAAGGGTTACAAGAAAAACACCCTGCACAGAGCTACAGAAAGTATAAGGATGTACACAAGACAAGGTGTTACAGGACATAACAAAGAAAACCAACAAAACAGAGTCGTTTTTTTCTACAAAATGTAACTACAAAATACCAGTGATCAGGACAGTTTGAATAAACACTGGCGCACTGTCATAATTACCTGAAGAATGCAGACATCTTTAGGGAAAATCCAATGGAAGTAGTCAAAAAGTGGCCACCATCAAAGGCCATCTTATAAACACAGAACATCCTCAAGGAATACAGAAAGCCCAGGGACAGTTACTTCTAGGTCTCTTTAGGCCAGGAATGGTCCTCAGTTGGCACTGCTCTATCGTAGCCATACCAGCAAAAAATCAACCAAAACTACATATATACATCCATTCACAAACAAAAGCTACGAGATAAAACAGCACATCACGTGCGAGTCTACAGGGTAAAGTACATTCTCCAGTGCACCTGTGACCATACTTACATGGGAAAAGCACTGAGGCAATTACCAACATGCATACAAAAATGGTTATTTATTTGTTATCTTTGTCTTTCCCCTTTTTCCCCATGCTCACTCATTGTGACCTCACGGAAAAGGCACTAAACTGTGACTCGCGCAATGTTTTTAATTTCACTAGACTAATACTGTATATCTAAAAATTAGAAACAGGACTGGCACAGAGCAATGGGTGTTAGTCTACCTTTAGGCTGAACTGGGACACTCTGAAATCCCTTCTTGGGTGACTTTAGTAAGCTAGTCTGATACTTTCAGAAGCAAAAAAATGTGTCTGTTTGCAAACATACAGTACAAGTCTGTAAAAAGTAGGGTATTTTGCTTTATTGCTATGTGTGTTGTTAGATTTCTGTTACTTAACATGAGCAAAATTTGTATACAGAGCTGGATTAGTGTACTACAGTACTCTAGAAGATATATTCAGTTTCTATATAAAATCCTTATTTACATAGGTTTATATTTACATTATACATAGAATAGTTCAAAAGGATTCCTTAATCCTCCTTGAGCATGCTCAGCCTTAGTCTAATGATCACTGCTGTGACCTGAACCAGAGCTGTACCTTACAGCTCCAGTTTGTTCTTCATTGCTTAGCAACCTCTTAGCTCTGATTTCAGCACTCTACATGCCCAGCTGACATCATCACATATGGCGCTGTAGATCTAGGGCTGTGGCAGAGGGCATAAGAGTAATTTAATGCCTAAGTTCTGCCCAACAACTCAAACACACCTGTGCACTTCATGGAACACCATTGCAACCTTAGAGCTGTAAGCGTCTCGTTATTATGGCTGCATAGCGAGAGCTATGCTGACATACTGCCTCATCGACAAGGAGAGGATAAGTTTACAAATGCACCACAGTGGGCTTCTTCCACTGAGTGGAGCTGAAGCACATCTGTCCACGTCCTCTCCATTCATTAAAGTGTGTTCCTTCCACCCCATCCCTGCACTATTTTCTTGCTCTCCACAATGGGATAACAGTTTTATTAATGTTTCTGTATTTTTATATCTTTGCCGCGTTAAGCGGCCTCTCCATTCCCTTGTAACTGTTAAACTGTGTGCAGTCAAAAGTATGCTATCCTGTAATAGCTGAAAAAGGCACATTATTCAAAATAGTAACTACAAGAGCAGCCTAGTGGAAGAAAACTAAGCAATGCTTTATGTCATATTCTCAGGACAGTTAGCTATCCAACAGCTCTGATGAACAGGCGGGAGCAAAACCCATAGATACTCAAAGTGACTTAATCACTCCCATTCAGTTGCAGTCGGGCCTTCCTGTCACAATTCAGGTTCTGATTTCTAATTATAAAAAGGTAGGGTCACTCTCATTCAGTTGCAGTTGGGCCTTCCTGTCACACAGCTCAGGCTCTGATTTCTAATCACAAGAAAGGTAAGGCACCTGGAGTAAAAGAAAGAGACTGTGCATATCATAGGATAACTGGTGTTTTCAGGTTTGAACTGTCAGTATCGAACTGGGAGAACAGCGTTACATAACTCTGTGGATAATGCTGCATGTTAATGGCAACAGTCTGGGGAAGGAAGAAAATTGTGTGTGTGTGTGTTTTAATATGGAAATTGTTGCAGGCTCTCTGCAGGGGTTCGGCAGCAGCAGGGGGGCAGGAGGAAGGACAACTTTGAGGCTGTAAGTCTCACCCTCTACAGTCAGAGAAAAGCTGCAGAGTCTAGGGCATGTGAGAATGCAACACAACAGTGTGCACCGTAGGAGTGCTCCAGGTAATTTAGACTTTGCTACACTATAGAAAGTACAGCACCTGGGCATCAGAAGAATGACGACAGTGCTGAAGATAGCTAGGACAACTTTACAGATTAATCAGTCTATCACAGTTTCGATACAGTCCACTGTTGGCAAACATGCTGAATTTCATTTCTGGGAAAAAGTAGGTTTCAGGTACAGCCAGAAAAGAGTCCAACTTGCCCACCAGGATTCTTAGAAATTTCCAGGTGTGCCCTGCTTTTTGGGTTTATGGCCACCATCCAATCCCTGAACAACTTTGCATTTATCATCAATGTTCTAGTTAAATGGGGGCATCGTGGGTACTGCAAGTAAATGTAAGATGCAAACACAGAACTCGTGTATCAAACTGAAGTGGAATACTGATATAAGTATCAATGCCTCCCAGACTCTTTTGTTCTTATGGACATTAAAACCTTGGAATACAAGCTCATTTGCAGGGTGCAGGTACTGCATTTAAAAGGAGAAAGAGAGATAACATATGACATGGGGAGGTACTAGTGGTTCTGATGCACCTCTCCTTTGATGTGCTCTATTTT
This sequence comes from Neoceratodus forsteri, assembly GCA_016271365.2. Classification (NCBI taxonomy): domain Eukaryota; kingdom Metazoa; phylum Chordata; order Ceratodontiformes; family Ceratodontidae; genus Neoceratodus; species Neoceratodus forsteri. The sequence continues at coordinate 612,212,212 of CM028132.1, forward strand.
GTGAAACCTGCTGGCATCATTAGGCTATCACAACCTTTAAAGATAAAGGGCAAACACTGCATTTAGATGCACTGAGTGTCTATGGCAGGGCTGGTTTTGGTGACCTGGTGCTGGTGGTGGTGTGGTGGTGATGATGATGATGATGATGATGATGATGAAAGCGACGGTGTGGGAGGGTAGTGCATCCAAGCGCTCTCTCCCCTATCTCCTGCTTCCTTTTCCATGAGCTATATCAGGACATTAGAATTTCAGCGTATGCAAGACTTGGCTGATGACAAGCCACATGGGCGTTCTTCTCACTCTTTTTATGGCGACACAGTGAGAGCTGAGGTGTTGCTGTATTGAGAAGGAAAGGAGAAGTTTACCGAACGCACCACAGCTGACTTCTTCCACTACACTCCAAGCCATACATTAATTCTGTATCCCTTGTCACATTAACGCAATGGCAGCTGTTTTGGCTCTGATCAGTGTTTGTCTGAAATCTTCTAGCACTTTTATTGCATTAGCTTAAAATTAATCAGTTCAGTAACCAGTTTTAAGGAATGTTTCTATTTGGACAGATTTAGGTCTATAAGACCTCAGAGAGACTTTAGCAAGCAGTGTTTTCTAGTGGTCAGGTAGGAGCTGGTTAAGCATCAGCCATGTCAAGGGAGAAAGGACTAGTTCAGATTTATTTGTGACACTGGGTGAGCTTGTGTAGTGGAGGGTATGCCTCACTGTTTGGGTTAGTTAAGTTTGCAAAGAGAGTAAATGACATTCAAACAGCTTAATGTTTTGTAAATAATTTACGGGCAAAGAATGTCACCGAAAGCTCATAGAACATTTATCTTAGCTAACAAACTCAAGCAATTTATGACCACCATAAGAAACCAAGTTACTTTTGGTTTCATGTCATTTTAAAATATGCGGTCAATTAATTATACCGTTATTTCTTAAACTATGTAGGCAATCTCTGAGCAAACCAAATCAAAGCGAAATGTGAGGGTAACATACATAGAAACATGGAATTTGACGGCAGATAAGGACCGCTTGGCCCACCCAGTCTGCCCATTTCTCTGCCTACTGGATAAGCTGCAGATCCTAGTTAACCAGCAGCCTACTTCTTCCTACCCCCACCCTAGAATTGCCTTATGACTGTCCCATGCATGCTTGAATTCCACCACTGTTTTGACTCCACAACCTCCTCCGGAAGGCCGTTCCATGCATCCACAACCCTCTGTGAAAAAATATTCCTTAAATTACCTCTGAGCCGCCCCCTCTATCTTCAAATTGTGCCCCTTGTTCTTGCACACCTCTTCTTTTGAAAGATGCTACCCTCTTGGACTTTGTTGATTCCTTGAGGTACCTGAAAGTTTCTATCATGTCCCCTCTCCCTCCTTTCCTCGAGGCTATACATATTAAGCTCCTTAAGTCTCTCTCTTCATATGTCTTCGGTGCAGACCCTGCACCATTTTAGTGCCCTCCTCTGGACAGCTTCCATCCTGTCTATGTCTTTCGAAGACTAGGTCTCCAGAACTGCACGCAGTACTCAGATGGGGTCTGACCAGCTGTCTGTACAGAGGATAAAACTTCCTGTTTTCTACTGGTGATGCCTCTCCTGTGCATCCCAGTATCCCCCAGCCCTCCTTGCTGCCCTCTCACATTGCTTGCTCACCTTTAGGTCATCTGATATGACTACCCCCAGGTCTCTTTCCATTTTGTTGTTGTTAGTATCTCACCCCATTGTGTACTCTTTCCTGGGTTTTTGTTTCCCAGGTGCATTACCTGCACTTCTAGCACTGAATCTAAGCTGCCATACATGACCATTCCTCTAACCTTGCCAAGTCCCTTTTCATCCTTTCCACCCTACTTTGTGCATCAACTCTGTTGCAGATCTTGTGTCATCTGCAAAGAGACATACTTTCCTTCCAGTCCCTCTGCAATGTCACTATAAAGACACTGAAGAGGACCGTCCTAATAGTGAACCCTGTGGTACCCCACTAGTAACCCCCTTTCTTCAGAGTGGACTCCATTTACTATTACTCTCTGTGCCCTTTTCTCCAGCCAATTCTTTACCCAGGCTGTCATCTTGGGACCCACTCCCAGGCTAGCTATCTTGTATATTAATCTTTTGTGTGGGACTGTGTCAAATGCCTTGCTAAAGTCTAGGTAGGCCATGTCCACAGCCCCTCCCTGATCTACTACTTTGATCACCCAGTCAAATAAATCTATCAGATTTGTCTGGCATGACCTTCCTGCTGTGAATCCATGCTGCCTTTGGGTCCTGTGCCCTCTGGCCTCTAGATACTCGACAATTCTTTCCTTCAGAAGTGATTCCATCATTTTCCCTACCACTGAGGTTAAACTAACAGGTCTGTAGTTTCCTGCTTCTGCCTTGCTCCCACTTTTGTGAAGGGAATCACATCTGCCCTTCTCCAGTCCTCGGTACCACCCCATCCTCCCATGATTTGTTAAACAGGGTAGTCAGTGGTGTCACTAATTCTACCCTTAGTTCTTTTAGAATTCTGGGATGAATCCCATCAGGCCCCATTGCTTTGTCCACCTTCAGTTTTAAGAGTTCTTTCAGAACCCTTTCTTCTGTAAATGGGCTGGTATCAACTTCTGTATCCAGAGTGTTTCTACTGTTTGTTTTAGGTACCTCCCCTCTTTCTTTGTAAATACTGAGCAAAAATATTTGTTTAGTATCTATGCCTTTTCACAGTCACTCTCTGTCCACCTCCCCCCTTTATTAAGCCTCACTATACCTCCCTTGGTCTTCCTTTGCTCCCTGATGTACCTATAAAGGTTTTATCCCCTTCTTAACAGGTTGGCTATCTTTTCCTTGGTTTGGGCTTTAGCGTTCTGACTGCCTTCCCAGCTTCCTTTTGCTTTAACTGATACAGTTCTCTGTCCTGCTCCTTCTGTGATTCCTTGTACTTCCTGAATGCTTTCTTTTCTCTTGAACCTTCACTGCCACTTCCTTTGAGAACCATAGTGGTTTCTTACATCGTTTAGTTTTGTTTATTTGCTTCACACAAAGGCTTGTTACCTCTGTGATGGCAGTTTTCATTATTCCCCATTGTTCTTCCACCCCTTCTTCCTGCCCATTTGCTAGTGCATTCCTTAGGCACTCACCCATTTTGGCAAAGTCAGCCCTCCTAAGTCCAGTACCTTTGCCTTTGTATGGCTTGACTCTATTGCTGCTGTTGTGAACCATACTGTTCGATGGTCGCTAGTTCCCAGATGGCTACCCACTTCTACATCTGTGATCCTCTCTTCATCTCCATTTGAGAGAACCAGGTCTAAGATTGCTTCCTCTCGAGTGGGCTCCAATACTACTTGTCTAAGGCATGCCCCCTGTAGGGCATCTAGAATAACCCCAGTCTTCAAAGTGGCTGCTGCAACTGCACTCCAGTTAACATCTGGCATATTCAGATCGCCCATCAGCAATATCTCCCTTTTTCTGCCATACTAAGTATACTTTCTATCATTTCCTTGTCCATTTCCTCCCTGAGAAGGGGGTCTGTAGACAACCCCTGTGCGGATTGTGGTGCCATTGCGGTCTCCAAATTTACCCACAGTGCTTCTTCTCCTCCCTGTTTTCCCTTTTGTTCTGTTGCTCTGATTCCTTCCTTATGTAAAGAGCTACTCCTCCTCCTCCTCTTTTACCCTCTCTGTCCCTCCTGTAGATGTGTATCCTGGTATGTTTACGTCCCAGTCATGGTTTGTGTGAACCATGTTTCTGTGACTGCCACGATATCCAGATGTTCCTCCTCCATCAAGGCCACTAATTCAGGAATCTTGTTACTCAGACTACGGGCATTGGTACTCATTGCTTTCCATTTTTGATCGCTTTACCTTCTGTTGCAGCATCCCCCACTGACCTTTCTACCTCTGTCTTTTCTCATTTAGTACCCTGTTTTGTAGGAGAGGCTGAGATTTTCCTGCCTTTATCAGTGCCTCCCCTTGACTAGTTTAAAAGCTTGCCAATGAAGCATTTAAACCGATTGCTCAAAGACTTGTTCCCTTCCTGGACAGATGCAGACCATCCTGCCAGTATAGGCTGGTGTCCTCCAGGTGGAACCCCAGTCCCCAATGAAGCCAAACCCCTGTGCTCCACACCATTTTTTTCAATCATTCATTAAACTGCATGGTGCAAAGTACCTTGCTCTCACTCATGCACCATTGACAGGCAGCACCTCTGAGAAGAATACTGTGTGTGCTACTTGTCTTAGGCCCTCCCCAGTTCTACAAAGTCCTTCTGCATTGCTCTAATCTCATTGTTGAGCCAAGTCATTTGTCCCTAGGTGGACAATGACGTCCAGCTCGAACTCCGTGCAGCTGTTCTCGTGATCCTGAGGATGCGCTTCCTGTCCCTCAAGCCATGGCACCAGGCAGGCACCTTACTTCATTTTCCCTGCTCCCCCAGTTCTATCCCCTAATAATTGAGCCCCCACCAGGAGCTGCTTCCTTTCCTTGCGGTGTCCTCTGCCTCCTTCCTGTGGGCCTCCCTTGTGACAGGTGTCCTCAGCCTCCTTAATCTCCTCTGTGGGTGCATCCATGGGGAGCTGTGCTCCCAGAATGGTGTATGGATTGTGGAGTGGAACAACTGACTGAGTTTGCCTCTGTTCCACCATCCTCACCCTCCCTGAGCCCACTGTGGTCCAACTGCTGTGCTTTCTTTGCAACCTCCGAGGTAGTGGTGGTGGCTCTGGTGCTCCCTGGATGGGGAGGTTCCTTCCTACCATCCAGGCTGGCCTGGGGAAGGTTCCCTTACTGCTGTCAAGTGTGGCCTGAAGATAGGCAAATTCCTCTTTCAGGGCAGAGAGTTGTCTGCAAATAGGGCAGCATCTCAGCCTCCAGAAAGACTCCCGGAAGACTGCTGCCCCACAGCCATTACATTGCACTACTCCCCACATGATTATGTACTTTTTTTTGTGTGTGTGTGTGATTGGTTTGTTATATAGAAATATATATATTATACAATGTGTATGCTCATATTTTCAGTGCTGTGTTCTAGAGAGGATATGACCTTGATATGCACCTTCACTCTTGAGGAAATGATGTCAGAACCCCAGGTATAAAGGAACTATTTCCAGGGGTGGGTGGGGTGAGGGTGGGAAGGGGTTGGGCCTAAACTGTGCCCTCACAAAACAATCAGCTAAGAGCTCTGACCCACCACTGCGATGAGTGCCTTCCTGTCAGCAAGATACCATACACAACAATTTGACAGAAAATCCCTGCTAATCAAACAGAGAAAATCCAGACATCCAAGTCAGACACAGGTAAACCTCCCAGCCCCAAAACAGCCTGGTGGTTTCTACTCTGAAAGCAGTCAGCCCCAAAACAAGTCAGCTGTGCTTTAAACTCTTCCTGCACTGAAAATCTTAAGAATTGTAACAAGACTGTCTTTTCTTGATAATTCTAGGTTCCTTATTTCACCTGATGTTTATGTCAGTTTCAAACACCAGGAAATAAACTGCAATTTGGAAGAACCAGACTACATACTTAGTGACTTTCTTTGGACAATATACCTTCAACTTTCTTACCCTTTCTTACAGCTCCACCTTGCAGTGTAAAGCCCACTTTGTTTAATTAGTCATAGAGCCCAATTGAGATGGAACAATACTGGATTTGGTGCTCACTAACAGGGACAGTGTTGCAGGCGTCACGATGGAAGGCCAACTGGGGACCAGAGAGCACTGTACTATGTGGGTTGAACATAAGGAAAACAGCAGAAGCAAACCACACAATGATGAGGGTCCTGGAGTTCAGGAGGGCAGATTTAAAAAAATGGGTGAATGCCACAGAGATGACCTAGCATGAGAAATAGTATGGGTGAAGTAATAAACAGTAGACCAAGTTAAGAAAAAGGCATAGTGAAGGCAACAATTTTCTGCATAAAAGTAGTGAGAAAATGGGGAAAAAGGGACTGCCATGGTTTTCAAGAGAAGTGGCTGAAAAGGTAAAGGTTGAGAGGGCAGCATTCAGGAGGTACAAAAGAAGCAGAAGGAAGAGGATAGGGAGGTGTACCAGGAGAAACAGAGGGAAGCAGGGAAAGTGGTGAGAAGTGCAAAGCCACAAACTGAAGAAAGGATAGCCAAAGGAGTAACTAAAGGGGACAAGGCTTTAATGAAAAGAGGAAGACTAGGGGAGGGATTGTGAGGTTAAAACAGGGGGTGACTCTGCAGAGCAAGATCAGGAAAAAGCAGATATCCTGAGCAGATGCTTTATTCAAGGAGGAGAAGGAAATGGACCACAAAAAGTTGCAGGAACACAGGGGAGGGAGGTAAACACAAGTCCAAGAGGAGAGAGTCCTGAAAGGACTTGCAAATATGAAAGCGGACACAGCTATGTGGCTGGATGGGGTACACCAAGGGTGTTAGGGAGCTCAGGAAGTACTGACTGCACTTCTGACAGCCTTAGACAACAACTTACTTTAACGGCAGTGGCTCTATAGGACTGGCAGAGAGTAGATGTAGTCCCGCTCATAAAAAGTAGTAGCAGGAAGGAGGCTGGCAACTATAGATCGATCAGTCTGACATCAATGGTGGGAAAGTTAATTGAGTAATGCTAAAGAAAAGAATTTATGGAGTATCTTGAATCCAGCGGTGCGAGGCAGCACAGATTCATGGCGAAGTCATGTCAGACTAACCTATAAATTTCTTTGACTGGGTGACCAGGAAATAGATCAAGGAGGGGTGGTGGATGTGGCCTACTTAGACTTTAGCAAACCTTTCAATGCCGTACACACAGGAGGCTCATATGAAAACTGGGCAGTTTACGGGTGGGTCCTAAGGTGGTTAAGGAGTAAGAAATTGGTTAATGGATAGGTGGAAAAAGTAGTAGTAAATGGTACTCACCCGGAGAAGGGAGGGTGCCAGTGAGGTACCTCAAAGCTCAGTACTGGGACCAGTACTTTTTATATCTTTATTAGTGACACTGCACATGAGCTGAAAGGAAGGCACGCCTCTTTGCAGATGACACCAAAATCTGCAATAATGTAGACACTCCAGGGAGCTGTAGATAATGTACAGAGACCTGAGAAAACTCGAGGAGTGGTCATGGGTATGGCAACCCAGAGATGGAGTATAAAATGGGGAAGAGGTATTGATGATCACCAGACATCAAAGGGACCTTGCAGTAATCATATCTGATGACCTTAAGGTGGGGTGGTAGTGCAATAGGGCAGTAGGATGGGCAAGTGGGATGCTGGGGTGCATAGGAAGTGCTATCACCAGCAGAAGGGTGGAGTTGGTGTTGCCACTGTATACACTGTTGGTAAGACTAAGACCCCATCTGGAGTACTGTGTCCAGTTCTGGAGACCACATCTCAGGAAGGACAAAGACAAGGTGGAGGCTGTTTAGAGGAGGGAAGCTAGAATGGTGCAAGGGCTACATCAGAAGCCCTGTGAGAAGAGACTGAGAGACCTTAATATATACACCCTGGAGGAGAGAACGAGAGGAAATACGTAATAGAGATCTATAAATACCTCACAGGGTTGAAACATAGAAATTGTCGGCAGATAAGTACCACCAGGCCCATCCTGTCTGCCCGTAGGCCCTATACATTGTATGTGGCCACTGACCCTATGTGATCAATGGCTTTTCAACATTCCCTCCCCTCTCAAGGTTCCCTTGTTGCCTGTCCCAGGCATGCTTAAACCCTTCCACTGTGCTTGCCCCCACAACCTCCTGTGGCAGACTATTCCAAGCGTCAACTACCCTTTCTGAGTAGAAAAACTTCCTCACATTACCTCTTAATCTACCCCCTCCAATTTCATATTGTGCCCCCTTGTTCTAGTACTTTTCTACATTTGAAAAGGTCCCCAGCTGCACCTTGTTTATGCCCTTGTGGTACTTGAAGGTTTCAATCATGTCACCCCACTCTCTCCTCTCCTCCACTCCAGTGAGTATGTATTTTAGTCTTTCCTCATATGTTTTGTGGTGCATGCCCTGCACCATCTTCTTTTTTTTACCTTATGTTTATCCTCCTTCCTGCCTGCATTAGCCCCACTCTTCAGGGGCTCCAACTGTATCCATGCACGGAGCTCCTCCGAGGATCGTCTGCGCATATGGGTGCCCCACTCGTGAGACCTGAGCACTCCAGATAACCCCGGTTGGGCGGAGAAGTCCCCAAACTCCCCAGACCTTGGTTGGCGTGCACCTTGCACTCCGATCTCACGGGATTCCTCCGATCGCGGCACCACAACCCGTCTACAGTGCCAATGCGGGTGTTTTCCATGCTTCTTTCTCCACCCTTGCGTACGCGGTGCTCTGGGAGGGCCAATGAGACACAGGCACAGTGGGCGTGCCTTACTCCGGCCCTCAGCCGATGTCCGACCCTCCCAACACGTTCCGCTCTCTCCTACGCACCTTCCATCCGAGTTCCCCAGGTGGCGGTACTGCGGCAGGGCTGCATCTCTCCCTCCCGGAGAGGGAGGCAGCCGTCGGGCACTCAATCCTTCTCCTCCCTGCCGACCCCAGTGGCCCGTGCTCATTCCCCGAACACGGGTCACCAATGTGGTGCGAGGCGCCCCGTGCCGCCTGAACTTTCAGCGCCACCGGCCGGCCCCCTGCACCATCTTTGTCACACTTCTCTGGATAGTATTCACCTTGTTTATGTCCCTGCACAGGTGTGGCCTTCAGAACTGCATGCAGTACTCCAGGTGAGGCCTTACCAATGTTTTACACAATGGCATCACCACCTCCCGCCTCCTTCTAGTGATACCCCTGCCTATGCACCCCAGCATGCCACTGGCCCTCCCTCCGCCTTTGAGCACTGCTTTGATACTTTAAGGTCATCAGAGATAACCCTTGGGTACCTTTCCTCCTTGGTGACAGTCAGCCCCCAACCTGTAGCTCACCCAGGGCTCTCTACCCAGGTGCATTATTTTGCATTTTTTGCATTGAACCTCAGTTGCCACAACTCAGACCATCATTCAAGCTTCTCCAGGTCCCTCTTCATTTTCTGCACCCCTTCTGGAGTATTCACCCTGTTGCAGATCTTGGTGTCATTGCTGTCGAGGAACAGGTCCAGAAACATAGGAAAACCAGGAGCAGTTGTAAAATTTGCAGTAAGCGATTTATTATTAATAACAATAAAATAAAAATAAAATTCAGAATAACTATTTACAATGGCAGCACAAACATAGAAAGCAGAGTCCTTTTTTTTCTCGATTTCAAATCTCAGTCTGTCTCTCGTCTTTTGCATAACACTGCAGCTCTTTTTGTAAGTCTCTGCAACCCCAGCTCGTTAACAGAACATTCTGCTTCTCACATAGTGTTCTTGTCAGTTTCAGCCGGTGCAGCAAAAGAACATTGGGCCCTATAACAAATCGTTGTCCTACGTGCCATGGATCTGAGGCAGTGAGCAACGCACGGGTGAAATGCGGCGCGGCAGGGGCCCGTGGACCCCCAGTGACGACATTCACCAAGGGGCGTTAGTGCGGCATAAGGCGCCTGCGCCCACCTCCAAAGCCCCTCGGGTATGTCCGTGCAGCGTTAGGTGTCGGGGGTGCCTGCACTATGCAGCATTCCCAAAGCTGCATAGTGCCGAGGCTCAGGGGTGCCGAGTCGCGCCTGCCAAGACCAGGCGTAACCTAGTACGTGCCCCATGGTCTCCATCCCCAGGAATGGCGGCAACACAAATTGGACCTCCATGTTGCCCAAGCCCACTATGCTTCAGGAGAGGGCTGGGGCAGCGGCGCGAGCACCTGTTTATTGGTTTGGCAGCAATGCCACTATCGCACACCTCTCATACACCTCTCGCCCTCGCAAGGATACAGGGATCCACTCAGGGACCCGGTACAGGCATCCAATAGGATGCCTGCCGGGTCACCGGCTCCGCCCGACTGCCCCGTGACCATGCATGCGGGGTGCCGTGGACAGGTGCCACGGCTGCTAGTAGCACTCGTACACCGCCACCCCTGCGCCTGTCCGGGTTACATAGGTATGTGGTGGGTACATGCCTCAGGCGCTAGACACCCTTTGAGCATAGAGCCCACTGTGACCCAGAACTGATGTCTTGTACCTAGCTCTGCAAAGATTTTGCATCCAGCATTCTCAGGTTAACCCTTGCATTCCAAATAGCTGTGCAGTCATTTCAACAGTATAACTATATACATTTTTAAACAAAGGAATATTAGTATCAGTTACATTTCCACAAAATGATTCGCATGTATTTTATACCAGCAATGTCAGAGAGAAGAAAAGACAGAACAGCAAGTGAGGATAGAGATTGTGAGAGGCAGAGAATTGCAAGACTGTCGGGGTGATCAAGTCCTAGGTCTCATGAGAAAATCTGGTTGCAACCAGACAGGAAAAAAACAGAAAAGGAGAGGATAGAACAGATCCTTGCATTTAAACTCTTTCTCCATAACAACTGGGACAGGGCCGTATTCAACTCTATCACAGTCATCTGCAAACAAGCAGACCTTTCCTTCCAGCCCCTCTGCAATGTCACTAATGAAGACATTGAACAGAACTGGTCTCAATACTGATCCCTGCAGGTACCCACTGGTCACCCCCCTCCCCAAACAGTACTGTACCCCATTTACCACCACCCTCTGTTTCCTGTATGTTAAACAGTTTCTAACCCAGCTCACCACCTTGTCTCCCATTTCCAAACTACCCATCTTGTTAACCAACCTTCTATGCGGGACGAGTGTCGAGAGGCTTTGCTGAAATCTAGGTTGGCGTCTACTGCCCTTCCCTGATTTACTTCCATAGTTACCCAATCAAAACATCTATCAGATTCATTTGACATGACCTTCCTGCTGTGAATCCGTGTTGCCTCAGGTCCTGGGCACCCCTGGATTTCAGGAGTGCCACTATCCTTTCTTTTCAGCAGTGTCTCTATGATCTTTCCCACCACTGAGGTGAGGCTGACTGACCTGTAGTTCTCTGCCTCCTCCCTACTGCTGCTTTTATGCAGTGGGACCACATGTGTCCTTCTCCAGTCCTCTGGAACCACACCCATGTTGAGTGACTCCATGAACAGAGCTGCCAGAGGCACTGCCTGTTCCTTCAGCTCCCTTAATATCCTTGGGTGGATGCCATCTGGCCCCATGGCCTTATCCACCTTCAGCTTTGTGGTATTTTCAGAACTCTCTCCACTGTGAATGGACTGGTGTACCCCATTACCTCTGCTCCTCATCTGTGGTCCTTGAACCTCCCGCCCTAGTGAATACTGGCAGGACGTATTTGTTCAGTATTTCTGCCTTGTCCAGGTCCCTCCTTACACTTCCCTCCTCCCTTTCAGCCTCACTATCCCCCCTTTTTCTTCTTTTGCTGATGTACCTATAAAATGCCTTGTCCTGTTTCTCACAGACCGTGCTAAACCCTCTTCTGTCTGCACCTTAGCTCTCCTAACAGCCTTCCCTGCTTCCTTAGACATTCAAGGTACACCTCTCTGTCCTCCTCCCTTTCGGTCCCCTTGTATCTCCTGAAACTCAGTCTTTTAGCCCTGACTTTGTCCCTACCTCCTTAGAGAACCACAGTGGTTTCCTTCTTCTTTTCCTTTGGCCACTATCCTAACGCATTGGTTAGTTATTCCCTCTATGGCTCGTTTCAGTTTCTCCCATTGATCTTATACCCCATCTATTACCTCTCCCTCCCCAGGACAGCTTGTATACATCTACCCATTTCAGTAAGATCCACCCTCCTAAAATCTAATACTTTTGTCCTTGTGTTGCATACTTGAGTCCATGTTGCCATGCTGAACCACACCATGTGGTGGTCACTGGACCCGGCTGCCCTTCAACCAGTATTTCTTTGACTCTGTTCCCATTGGTCCATACCAGTCCAGATTGACTTGTACCTGGTTGGTTCATGCACCAGCTGCCTGAGTCCAACCCCTGCAGGGATTCTAGGATGGCTGTGCTTCTGGGTGAAGCAGCCACCTGGGTGGTCCAATCCACGCCTGGCATATTGAAATCTTCCAATAGTAGGATTTTGCCTTTAGCTGCCATATTGTGAATGTCCTCCACTAGTTCCCTGTCAACTTCCTCCTCTGTGTCGAAGGTCTGTAGATCACCCCTGTGCATACTGCTGTTCCTTCCCTGGCTGTAGGGTGACCCACACTGCCTTAGCCTCCCATCTTCCCTGAACTTCTATAGCCTTCACACCATCGCTGATGTACACGGCCACCCTCCACCCCCACCCTTTTACCCTACCTGTCCCTCCTGAACAGTTTATAGCCTGGTACATTGACTTCTCAGCCATGATTAGCAAAGTACTGCATCTCTGTTATTGCTACGGGGTTAAGGTCTGCATCCGCCAACAAGGCTTCCAGGTCTGGAACCTTATTTCTAGGCATGGGCATTTGTTAACATGACCTTCCATGTTTTACAGTCTGCCCTCCCTCTGCTCTTGTCCTCCCTCTTCATCGTCTTCCCCACCCCGCTTCCTTTCCTATGTGCCCCCATGCATCACTTGTTATACATTCTTTGCCTCCCTGCCTGCTTCAGCTGTATCAGTTGGTAACTTATGTTCCTGCATGTTCCCATGGGTGGGGGTGTTTCTAAGTCTCTGCTCCCTTCTGCCTCTCCCCTTGGCCTGTTTAAATGCTCGCAGCTGAAGCATTTCAACTTCTCACTAAGGACCAAGTACACTTCTCGGACAGATGCAGGCCATCCTCTTTATATAAGCTCGCATCTGTCCAGGTGGGCCCCAGTCCCCTATGAAGCCAAACCCTCCTTCCACATCAATCCTTCAACCAGGAGTTGCCTTATTCTACCCTGTGCCCTGGACAGGTAGCACCTCAAGAATGAGACGGAATGTGCTATCTGTTTCAGGTTTCCCCTAGCTTCCTGAAATCCTCCTGGACTCTGGCTAACTCCACTTCTCCCTGCCAGGTCATTGGTTCCTGGGTGGACAATAACATCCTACTCCCTCCTAGCTATTGCCCTAGCGATCCCTATGCATCCGCTCCCTATCCCTCAATGCAGTGCTTCCCAGGATGCACTTGACCTCCTCTCTCCCTGCTAGGTGTCCCTAATTCCACTCCCCAGACAACAGTCTCCCACTAGAAGAAGCTTCCCTTCCTCCGAGGTCCCCTGTCTCCTTCCCTGAGGCTCCATCCTGGGGACCCACCCATCCTCCCTGGTCCCAGCCTCGGGTTCCTGAGTGGGACTTTCCTTTCCTCCAAAACAGTGTAGGAGTTACTAAGCGGGACAGATTGGGGATGTGCTTCTGACCACCACCCTCCCCAAGCCCACCATGGTCCAATCACTCTTCTTCCGAGCATCCTTTGAGGTTCAGGCTGTGGACCCAGTAGTGTATGGGTGGGGTGGATGCCGCCTGCAGCCTGGCCAATTCTGCTCCAAGACAGGCAACCTCCTCCCTCAGCCCAAGGGGTGCCTGAAGATAAGAGCAGCATCGCAGCCTCCAGAACGTCTCCTGAAGACTGCTGCTCCACAGCCACTGCACCACTCTCATAACGTCTGTTTCCCTCCTCCATCTACTGCCTGCCTAGGCGCCTATTCGTTATCTCTCAAAGGACTTTTTTCTGTCTTTGCTACTTCCTGTATGGATGCAGAATGTTGCAAGGCCCTATGGGACCTACCCTATAACTGTAGGATGAGTCCTGGGGTGGGAGGGTGGGATTACACCGCAGGCTGTGTCCAAAATCAATCGGCCAAGAGGTCCTCGGCAGTGGCTCCTCACTCCACTCACGGTCCAGACACAGCCAATTACAAACACACAGTCACAAACTTACCAGCTAGACTCCTCAATCCTGCACAAACTAAATGAGAAGAACAAAGTACTGGAGGATGCATGAGAACAAGGGACATGCAATGAAGCTGGAAGAAGGAAAATTTAGGAGATGTGAGGAAGTATTCTTCAATGAAACAGTGTGGATGCCTGGAACACTCTTCCAGCAGAGATAAAGAAGGCGAAAACAGTGGTGGACTTCAAGCATGATGGGACAGACACAAGAGAATCTTAGCTGAGAAGCATATGGGAGAGCTGGAGATCCAGTAGGGGCTGCAGTGACAATATAGGCAAAACAAATGGGCAGACTAGGTGGGCCATGCAGTCCTTATCTGTCGTCAGATCCTCTTTCTATGTCTCTAAGTTGCTTTGCACAAGGTTATGTGCAACCTTTTACAAACTTTCCTACCGCTACTCCCACTAGGAATTTTTTAGCCGATGTTGTTAAACCGCTCTAAAAACATTAGCCAAACAAAATATTCAAACAGTAGCCATAAGTCCTGATACAGGAAATGTTCATTATTTCATGGGCGGTGCATTCTCTGCCTTTAAAGCATTTACCACTGTGGTGAACTGGTCAGAAAATCTTTTAGCCACTTAGCAAATCTCTTAGCAGTTGACCACGTAGCTAATGACTAGGAGAACACTGTCAAATCAAGTCTTGTATTGCAGCACTTGCTACAATGTCTCTGTGTGCAACAGAGCTAACCAATGCTTTAGCAGAACGTGCTAGCAGTGTTAAAGGGAACATTTATTAACCATGCCCACCATACTGTGGTTTGAAGCTCATGAAAAGCTCTTTAAATGATTTATTGGACTCCTCTGCAGTTGGCAGCTGTCTATGGATAACGATGATTTAGTCTGCCCCACACTGATTTAACACTACCACCACTTTTAGACTCTTGTGATGTCACTGATGATCAAGCAGTGGTTAACCACACTGTAGTCAAGCACAGCGTGATCATCAGTGACATCACAAGGGTCTAAAATGGTGAGCAATGTAGTATCAGTATGAGGAAGACTTAATCAATGTCTCTGGACTACTACCAGCTACAGGGAGCCCAATATCTCATTTAAAGAGCTTTTCTTTTCATGGTGTTTCAAACTATGATGGCTATGGAGCATGAATTTTCCACTTTACAGCGTTTAGCATTCTCTTGGGGCTGAGCATTATAATGTTGCATAGTACTGTCAGCACACAAGCCCCAGAAGTGCTTCACTAACACAGTGGACTCCTTACCTCTACATGTGGTCTCGCACTGTCACTCTCCCTAGCCAGCTTATTAGTTGCTCTGGCCATAGTTTGCACCCCCTGACTAGATTCTAACTCCAGGGGGTGCGTGTTGAGAAGGGGTGAAAAGTACAGTTATGTAAGAACTTACTGTAGCAGCAGATCTTCGAGAGGCGCTCTTGCAGTAGGTAATTACATATAGAACTGAAACCAGCAGGCGTCAGGACCCGCAGAAAATTTTTGTAGCAGTCTCTGGCGGGGGCTGCCCCACATCCGGTGACTGGCATCAGATAGCGTCAGTATAAAGGGGCAGTCCCCTTGCCCGCCTTCCAGTTCTTTCCAGCCAAGGGTCAAAAAGGCAAGATGAGAGAGAAGAGGATATTTCCCTTCCTGGAAAAGGAGCTGAAAAAGTTAAGGAGGATGGAGGCGGGAAGACATTACCTACTGCAAGAGCCTCTCTCGAAGATCTACTGTTATGGTAAGTTCTTACATAACTGTATTTTCACCCTCCCGACATACATCTTACTTCGAGAGGGCTCTTGCAGTGAGTAATTACATATAGGACTGAGTCCCAAGCAGTCTGGAACAAGGAGAAGCACATGGGAGGAGAAAACTACACATCCATGGAACCTCTGGATATAAGGGTCTCAAGAAATGAGACCTTGCAGAACAACCAACCTAGAAGCCTGCTCTCTACGGCGAGAGGCAATGTCCAAACTGTAGTGTTTATTAAAGGTATGGACAGAAGTCAAGTAGCAGCTGTACAAATGTCAGCCCTGACACATTCTTGAAACAAGCCACAGAGGCAGCGACTCCTCTGGTGGAGTGACCTCTGACTTGACCAGCAGGGTCTTGTAGTACTGTCATAACAGAAAGTGATACAATGAGCCAACCATTTAGATAGGCATTGCTTGGTAACAGCATTGCCTTCTCTTTGTAAGCAAAAGAGACAAAAGCTGATCAGCTTTTCTGAGATCCTTAGTCCTAGTGGTGTAGTATCTCAGTATTCTATGAACATCCAAAATATGCAAGAGGTACTTCCCTTGATTGGAGTGTTGCATAAAGAAAGCAGGTAGCTCAATGGATTGATTCAGTGTAGATTCCACTACCACCTTAGGGAGAAACTTAGGGTTGGTGCTAGAGCCACACGTTCCTTGTGAAAAATCAAATACAGGATTTTGCACATCAAGGCCTGAAGCTCAGAATACGTCGAGTCTGAAGTAATGGCCACTAGGAAGAGAGTCTTCCAGGATAAGAACTTCAAGTCTGCCGAGGCTGCCGGTTCAAAAGAAGGCAGGGTAAGCCTTTCAAGAATAAAGTTCAGATCCCAAGGAGGGCAGGAAGCGAACAGGAGGTCTCAAATGGTGAACCCCTCTAAGAAAAGTCTTGGAGACTTCCAGCTCGCAAAGTTCTATCGCCAAAGGAACATGGAAAGTGGAAATAGCCACCATGTGAACTTTCAAAGAGGAATAGCTGAGACCCAGGTCAAAGAAATGATACATATAGTCCAGAATTCCCCAACAGGGCACGAGAATGGGTCGAAATCCTTGGAAGAGGTCCAAATCGAGAACCGCTTCCATTTCATGGCGTATGTAGATCTACTGAAGGCTTTCTAGCTTCACCAGAATCTCAACCACAAGTGGGAGACCCGAATCGGGCTTGAGCTGCATCTGCAGGAGCCATGCATGCAACTGAAGGACTTGAGTCCTGGATGAATCAGGTCCCTGATCCTGGGTCAGCAAAAGTTGCGACAGAGGAAGAGAGTGAAGGTTCCTCTGAATACCGTGCAGAAAGAAACCAAACTTGCTGGGCCAGAAAGGAGCGATGAGGATCATGCAAGCTCCTTCTGAGCCGAGTTTGTGTAAGACCCTCGGAATCAAGGTAACGGAGGGGGAGGCATAGACAAATCTGTCCTTCCAGTCTACAGACAGAGCGCCCTCAAAATGCTTCGCCCGAGCGAGCGAGCAGAAGCGAGATATTTTGCACTGTGAGAAGACGCGAACAGGTCTACCTGAGGTGCTCCCAGCACAGGAAGATATGGTCTACTACCCCTGATCCAGTTCCCATTCATGAGCCTTTGCTGATGACCGACTGAGAGTGGTCTACCAGCGTGTTTTCAACTTCCGAACATGAACTGCCGTCAGATAAAGGTTGTGTTGCACAGCCCAACTCCAAACTCTCACTGTCTCCCTGCATAGAGGGTAGGAATCGTTCCTCTCTGCTTGTTGATGTACCAGACTATGCACATGTTGTCCATCTGGACAACCAGATGACTGGGAAGCACATACAAGTTCAGAGCTTGGAGAGCATACAGACCAGCCCTGAGCTCAAGCACATTTATATGAAGAGTCTGCTCAAGTCTGGACCAGGAGCCCGAGTCCTGTGAGACCCTAGACAGGCTCCCCAACCCTCTCCTAGGCGTCTGTTGTCAATGTTTTGGAGGCGGCTTGAGGCAGAAGGGAACTTCCCGGCAAAGGTGCTCTTGTACCATCCACCATCGAGTCCCGAACCATGGGGTTGGAAACCAGGACTCTTGGTCTAGGTTGTCCAACATCTGGTCCCACTGAGACAAAAGGTCCACTAAGAGATCCTCATATGGAGCCGAGCGATGGACTGTCAGAACAGCAGCCGCCATGAGCCCAAGGAGGCGAAGGACTGACCTGGCGCTGACCTGTAGCGACTGGACAGCAGGCTTTCATGAGCCTGAAGGAGTCCACCCTGTCCAGCAGCAAAAGGCTATGCCTGTGATGTGTCCAGGATCGCCCGATGAACTGGAGCCTCTGAGAGGGACCAGATGGAACTTGACCTGGCTGATGGTATACCCAGGCTGGTAAAAACCTGCAGAGTAAGGGAAAGAGAGTGCAGGAGATCCTCCTGGATGGGGCCACCAGGAGCCAGTCATCCAGGTACAGGAAAACCTGCACTAACTGGGTACACAGGTGATCCACTACCACAGAAAGGCATTTGGTGAACACTCGGGGTGCGAGGCAAGACCAAATGGGAGGGCCTTGAACTGTAGTGGTCCCTCTGGAACAAAACCAAGGAATCTGCGGTGGGAAGGGCATATAGGGATATGCAAGTAGGCATCCTACATGTCCAGAGCGCACAGCCACTGTCCCTGCCGAAGTAAGGGCAGAAGGCTCTGCAGGGAGAGCATTCTGAACCGTTTGTACTCCACGAACATGTTCAGGGAGCTGAGGTCTAAAACAGGCCTCACGTCTCCCGATTTCTTTGGAACTAGGAAGAAATGGGAGTAGTAGCCTGTTCCCAAAGGTGGTTGGGACAGGCTCTATCGCCACCTTCAGGAGAAGGAGGATATTTCTTCCTGAACCAGAGGAAGATGCTCCTGGCATTAAGACGACCTGGGGTAGTGGTTTTCTGGGTGGTTTCTTGAGAAACTCGATTGAGTGTCCTACTGATATCAGTTGGAGCACCCAAGCATCTGATGTGATCCTCTCCCAACCTGGTAGATGGAAGGAGAACCTCCCTCCTACTGGTTCCTCTGGAAGATCCAGAGGCTGTGGGAGAGAGGAGGAGAGTCAGGAGATGTAGGGCAATGTCACGGCTGAAGCTCCCGTTGCTTTTTGGGCAGGGGCTTAGCAGCTGGAGGGGCCTGGCGTTTCTTGGCCCGCTTGCCCTGAGGTTTCGCTTGGGCCAAGAACGTCTGTGAAAGATGACGCTGTCCCTGAGGGGCCTATACATAGAGTCAACAGACTTAAGTGCAGTGCTCTTCTCTTGCAGGTCAGTGATGATGTCCTCGACATCCCCACTGAACAGCACCGAACCCGAAGGCGTCCTGAATAGCACACTGCATCGTAAATGGCACGGGGCATGTGCCGACTGGCGAATGAGCAGATCAGACTAGGTCAGCTGCTCCCTGCTTTGTCTGAGACTGAGGAGGGAGTCCAGCTTGGCTTCCACCTCACTCAGGTTAGCCTTCTGGTAGTCCCCATATGTGCAACATAATTCGGGCCCTGATCCCCAGAGTGGAAGAAGCGTACACCTTCCTCCCATACTGGTCCAGAAGACAGGATTCCTTATCCAGTGGAGACAAGCTGAGATGTTTAGGGTTTGCTTGACCAGCCGCGCAGCGGCGCTAATCACGACAGAGTCGGCCTTAGGATGTGTATTCAAGGAATCCACACCCTCAGGAGCCTGGTATAGCCTATCCGCCTTTCGGAAAGGGGGCTAACACCATCAGCTGTTTCCAAATAGTGGAAACAAGCCCGCATGAGGCTCGGCTGCAAGGTGGAATCGATGTCAGTGCAGTTTCAGGCAGATCCAAATGGGCAGCGAGCCTTCAGCTGTGGATCTGGCTCCAGAGATTGACATTGGTGAACTGCCTGGATCTTTCTCAGCAACTCCAGAAAGAAGGATCTCCTGGAGATGACTTGGAGAAGTCCTTGGCCTGGGTTGGTCTGGAGTGTGTGGCTCGTCGTCAGGATCGAGCACCGTCAGAATCGGATTCCGAGGTCTCGAAGAGGAAGATGAAGATCCTCCTAGTGCGGGGAGGAATGGACCCTTGGGCAACCCTGGGAAGCATGTCCTCCCAGCCCTGGCACCCGAGGGCTCACCTCTGGTGTTGGGTAAGGGGAGGAGTCTCTGTCTCCAATGGGCATCCAGAACTGGATCCGTGTGGAGATGGCTCTCCACCTCCCTGGTAAGCTGAGCTTTGGCCTCAGCCCACCAGGAAGCCAGAGTCTCCTTCAGATCCACCGCGGCTGGGGGCAGTGGAGGAGGAGGAGGAGGAGGAGGATCACGGATACTGAGGGTATCGTGTCACGTACCCGTAGCCTGGCCGGGCGGAAGCCCGGCATCAGGTACTGAGGCACTGGGTACTGCGGCATCAGGTAGGCCAGTGTTGGGTACCGTGGCACAGGATATTGCGGTCCCGGTAGGACGGCATCGGATAGGACGGGGTCAGATACCGGGAACCAGGGGCTCTGATGGAGCAGAAGGCCCTGGGAGGCCCAGTGGGCAGGCCAGGTACAGGGTGGCCCCTTGGGCGTCAGGTCCGGCACTGGGATGGCATCTGGTAAAGTTGCTCGCGCCGGATAGGTCAGCATCGGAGCCAAGGCCCTAGGGTCTGGGCATAAGGTCTCTGGCCCAGCAGGAGGGAGACCTGATGTGAGCATAAGCACCAGGGGAAGGAGAATATTTTTAAGAAAATCGAGAAAAAGCGGTAATAAAACCGACGCCAGACTGAAAGCAGAGTGAACTTAACCGTGAGGCGCTTTCATGAGCTAACGGGGGAAGAACTGGAAGGTGGACATGGGGACCGCCCCTTTATACTGACATCATCCACGCCCGGGTCACCTGACGTGGGGCAGTCCTCCCGCCAGAGACTGCTAGCTAGAAATTTTTCTACATGGGGTCCGACACCTGCCGGTTTCAGTCCTGTATGTAATTACTTATTTTAAGAACCCTCTCAAAGTAAGATCTCTGGTTTGGCACAAAAATAAAGGCAGCCACAGGCAGTGGCAAAATATTTACCTCGGTCCCCAGCCCCGAACCCAGTATCTGCTGCACCAGAGCTAGCCACCCTCACCACCACACCATAGCTAGCTCAGCAGCAGCAAGCACACCACTCCCTACAACCCCTTCATTATCCTTCTCCTTCCTCTCACTATCCCCCTTTCCCGTGCCTCCCTACACTCACTTTCGTGTAGAGTCGCTAGTCTTGCAGGGTAGCCCATGGGTATAGAGCTGAATATGAGCTTGGCGTTTTGACAGTCGCTCATATTCAGTCGCTATACTCGCTGGATACCCTACTTTTCATGCAGTTTCAGTTACTTAGGCCAACAATGATCAGGTAAATGAAGACACTAATGGGGAAAATCATATATTTATTCATAAAAAGGCTTCAAAATAAGTTTGGAAAACTGTTCTTCTTGTCATAAAACTTTCTCCCTCGTGCATCATCCAGGCCTCAGCTCAGCTACTATTGTATGTATCACAGGTGTAGACTTATTAGCAGTCGAAAACTTTGTCTGTGTTTGTTATCAACTGCTAATTGCACAATGTGGCCTCCTAACACAAAATGAGAATATGCCCCTCAAAGGGGCTATCCTAGTAAACAACATTTTTAAATAAATGACAGCAACATGACAATGCCAAATCGTCCTTTTTGTCAATATTTCCAAGATTTAAGGCAATAACTAAGCATCTTTCTAATTTAAAATTTTTGTGCTAAGCCTTAGCGTGGCATAACATGATTGATTTGAGAGTGCCCACTTTGAGGGGTGTGACACTGTCCACCCAATGCAGAGCAGTGTTGCAGGGGTGCGACACTGCCAGATCAATCAGCACTAGCCAGCAATGAGGGAGTTTCTGGCTTGCTGGGGCAGCACCAACTTCAAAAGAGGTTGCCTCTCTTTGATCCACGCCATCCAGCAAGCCAGGCTGATCTGTCATGGTCAGCCTGGAATGTGTACCTGCAGCAAAGAAATGCTCCATCGATGTCTGTTGCTGGCAGCCCTAATTGTCTCCCCACCCGACCCTCCCTGTCAGCACCCCCACACACACACACACATGCAGTAGTGACACTGGGGGTGCTCAATCCCCTTGTCGTTTTTTTCCTCTGAAAAGAAGAAACCATTCACTGATGTCTGTTCGCCACCCCACCCCAAATGTTTCCCTTTTCAGTGATCTGAGTTCAGGGATTTGACCTGAACAATGCCTACATGGATATTAAAATAAGTTACACGTGGCCGAATCCACTTTAAACTGCGCCATCCAGCAACATTGATGATCACAACACCAAGGAAGGCAAGCAGTTTCAATCTGCAGAAGAAGCAGCAAGGAAGCTTCCTAGTTTCTTTCCTAATTTGCTTTATCCCTCTCGCTTTCCACCTCGCTGATTGTTTGGTGCCTGAGCTGGTGTTTCTGTTTTTCGGTACTAGTGGGGACATTTGCATTCCTTGTGCGGTCTATCTCGTTTTCCATTGGCAAACTGGTTTCTGCTACAAGATTAGAACTGTTTTAATGTCTATTTAGCTCTTTAGTTCTGTCCCCACAGACCTGCCTTTACTTTCACTGGCTGACATGAAGAATTGCCATGTTCTCTCGCTGGATTTTGGAGGTACAGCGAGGATGACCTGGACTTGATTTAATTTCATCTTTGCAGTTCTCTCTTTGTGTTTTTCTTTTTGAACTCTGTTTATCTCCTCTTGGTGGCAGGGCCATGCTTATTTATTTATTTATTGAATTTTGTTGATTTGGTAAGCCCACTGGGCCTAGAGTCCCTTTTTGGGGGCAACCAGGGGATACAGATGGTAAGCAACTGAAACTGAACCAGATTAAGCTGTTGGTGGTATTTTTAGTGAATGGGGAATCTGGCCAGGACACTGGGAAATTCCCCTACTCTTTTAGGGGGTGGGAAGGGATATTGTATAAATATGGATTGTTTAGGCTTGAGATTTCTGTATGATGTACTACTTGCGTTTGGTTTTGTATTTTAGTTACAATGTTGTATGAAGTAATACATTGTTGTATTTTTGTTTGAGTCTTGAATAAAAAATTCCTACTCTTTTCAATAAGTACCATGGGATCTTTAACATCCACCTGAACTACCACCAATCCAGGCTGATGGGACCTCGGTTTAAAGTCTCATCCGAAAGACAGCACCTCAGAAGTGCAGCACCCCCTTCATACTGCACTACAGTGTCAGTATTGGGATATTAACCCAAGTGCCAGATGTGGGAACTGAACCACAGCCTCTGATCTCTCAGCCTCCAGGCAGTGTGTCACCTATTGAGCCACTGACACTACTCTTTACTTCTGCCTCGTGCACAGGCGCTCAACTCACCCGCCAGCCAGCCTCCACCATGGATGCGAGCGGGAGGACGGTGGCTTATCCCCACGGAAGGACCCCCAGCGGGAGGTGGACCTGGGAGATCATCACCCTTGAAACCCTACCCTGACATACTCCAGGCTTTGTTTGGCTGGGGAGAGGTCACCCATCGTAGCATCGCCATGCTCACGCTGAGGAGTTTTCTAGCAGAAGATCCCTAGGGCGGATGTGCAATGATGTCCAGCGCACAGTGCGCATGCTTCTGTCGCGCCTGTAGGACATCTACCACTGCCCACCCCAGTTACAAGGGCCCCACTTGCTGCTCCCCAGGGTCACTGAAGTTGGGGCACACACCCTAACCCTCTCCAGGAGAGAGAACAGTCCTCCAGATGCTCAATCCTCTCCTCCCCTGCCGACCCCGATAGGCAGCCCACTCCCAAACCCGGGTCACCGGCATGCAGCAAGGTGTGGCATCTAGCGCCTCAACCCTCAGCGCTACTGGGCGGCCTGTGTTTTCTTTTAGGTGACAGTTGCCGGCGTGGACACAGAAATGCTCCATACTGGAGGCAGGGTGGTTCACTGGTTACCTCGTTTATATGCAGTAACGGAAATGTGATGTCTGCATATTTCTCTCCAGTCCCCACCAGTCGGCATACCTTCAGCCTCCCACCCAGCCCGCACCCAACATCAGGCAACCATCCTCGTCTTCCCCACGGTTTTCCCTCTGTGGCAGGGCGGTGAGAAGCCCCAACTTGACTCACCTTTAATCGGATCCAGACTCTGGGAAGAGCCATTCTGAGTCTGGGCCCACGGAGGGTGGCTGCTCATCCTGCGACCTGGGACCTCTTTTTCCTGGTTTCTAGTTGTTCCCCAGGTAGACATGCAATGCTCGGCAATGGCTGAGCTGTGCGTCCTTCTGCCTATGGGACACCGCCAACTGCTCCACTCCCTTTTTGCGACAGGCTCTATGGTGCACTGGCACCCAGCCTCGCTTAGGTGTCAGGAACTGCCAATTCTGTACTCCCCACCGGGAGGGAGAGCTGTCTCACGGACACTCAAGCCTCTCCTCCCCGACCAACCCTCAGCTACTGGCATGGCAGAAGGTAAGGCATGGATGCCTCAGCCCTCCACACTACTGGGCGGCGTAACAATGTCTGCATATTAAAATGTTTTCTTTTACAATGTACTAGCATTCCCGTTAGGACTACAAATGACCACTGAAGGATGCTGTTCCTCTTTATAGAATACGTTATTCTTTGCTTCCTCTATAAAATTTGCTACTATTAAATGATCTTCAGTTGTTATTTCATTGCCCTGCAGTGTTATTTTGGGGCTATTAGTGACTGTGCATTTATTTTTTTGTTTCTCGTTCCTTCACCTTCTTTAATATTTTCTTCTACAGCTGACAGAGTTTAGTTCTTTCATGGTTTTTATAGCTATCTTCCATCAAGCTGTGTTTTTACACACACACATTTTTTGGGTCTCTGTGATTAAAGTTAATACCTAGATCGTCCCCTTATTTCAATCGTGTATTCTTTTCTTGGCAGGCTTCACTTTACCAACTTGTAGTTTCTGTATATTTCATTCTGTTCCTTATATAATGGCTACTTGACATATTCTAAACAATACCCTGTTTTTGTGTTCATTGTGCTAGCACAACTAAACAATCGTTGGCATGAGAGTGCCCTTTGAGGGCGTGACACTGTTCGCCCAATGCAGAGCAGTACAGGGGCACAACAGTGCCAGACCAATCAGCACCCAGGCTGACAATGATGGAGTTTCGGGTTTGCTGGAGCGGAGATGGCACCAACTTCAAAACAAGTTGCATCCCGCGCAGGTCGTGCCGCCCAGCAAGCCAGGCTGATCTGACATGGTCAGCCTGGAATGTGTGCCTACAACAAAGAAAGCCATCCATCGATGTCTTGCTGGCGACCTCAGTTTTCTCCCAACCCGATCCTCCCTGTCAGCTCCCCTCCCCCTTCGTCACACAGTAGTGACACCTGGGGTACCTAACCCCCAGTGTCTAAAACTGTCCGCCGATTTTATCCCTGAAAGAAGAAAATGTCCACTGACATCTGTTGCGCCTCTTCCAAACATAAGTCAGTGACACTGGGGTGCCCAATCCCAATGTTCTCAATTGTTGCAATACTGTCCCCTAGTGACACTGGGGTGCCCAATTCCCCAGTGTCCTGTCCTGAAATAAAGAAAACTGTCCCTTGTCATTTTTTTACCTGAAAAAAGAACCGCCCATCGCTGTCGGCTGCCCATTACCCACCCCCCACCCAACCCTCCCACTAGAACCCCCATGCCATACACACACCCCACCCCATACTTACCCAACGGCAGTCTGTCCAGATCTTTCTTGGAATGCAGACACATCTTCACTATTCAAAGCCCAACCGCGGAACTGAGGTAGGCGCTCAATGTATTTCAATGGGATTTTTAGCTTCAATATATTTCAATGGGGTTTTCAACTTAGTGGCATAACTTGCTATTTGTTAATATTTTTGCCCAAAATTTTCAAAATACCTTTTTGGGACCCTACCTCATGAACAGTGCAAGTGATATTAGGTAAATCTGTCACAAGAGGTGATTTTGTCTCACTGTGTGAAATCACATTTCAGGCAGAAGCTGAAATTTTTCTCCACCATTGCTCATGAGGTGGGGTCATAGGAAAGCTATGTTAACAATCTTCTGTAAAACTATTAAAAACAATTAAGTTATGAGCCTGCTTGAAATTTGTGAGCAGGCTCCTAACTGTGCAATTTTCAATATTTTGACCCCAAATTTCCAATATAGCAAATTGCGTGGTGGTGGATGACCTGGGGGATGGCAGGGGTTGCAGGATGATCTGGCAAAGTCTGAAACCTGGTCAGACACCTGGCAACTGGGCTTTAATGCCAAAAGTGCAAGGTGCTGCATTTTGGGATGAAGAACCCAAGGAGGAGTTACCAGCTAGGGGAGTGCAGCTGGCCCAGACAGAGGAGGAGGAGAAGGATCTGGGTGTGCTCATTACAGGGTCAATGAACAACTCGCACAATGTAGGAAGGCAGCTGCAAAGGCCAACAAAATGCTGGGTTGTATTGCAAGGGTATATCCTCGAGGAGGGAGGAGGTGATTCTGCCACTGTATGGGTCATTAGTTAGAACACACCTGGAGTACTGCGTGCAGTACTGGCGTCCGTATCTGAAGAGGGACATTAAGTTACTGGAGGGTGCAGCGCAGAGCGACAAAAGATGATCAAGGGGCTGGGGACTTATCATATGAGAGGAGGTTGAAGAGTTGAACATGTACTCACTGGAGGAAGGAGAGACAGGGTGACATGACTGAAACCTTTAAAAAATGAAAGGAATAAACAAGGCGGGTACAGAGGGGCTGTTCAAAGTAAAGGAGGGAGGGAGCCACCAGGGGCCATGATATGAGACTGGAGGCGAGGAAGGTTCAGAAGGAGATGAGGAGACACTTTTACAGAGAGGTGGTGGCTGGGTGGAATCGTTACCTGCTGAAGTGGTATGCAGTAGAACAGTGGACTGCTTCAAATGAGGATGGGACAGGACAAGGGGAGAGTTACTGAAGGGGAAGGGTGGAAGGGAGGGCAGCTGCAGGATAAGGGTGCTAGCTGCACATTCGACAGACTTGATAGACCTCAGGCCTTTATCTGCTGGCAACTCTCAGATGTTCAGACATGTTCTTGACAGCACCTTATGAATGTGACAGCTGTCATTTTCAGATCCTGGCCAAAATGTTTTGCATCCGAAAAGTGATTTTGCAGTCACTGTACAAAATCACCTTTGGGCAGGAGTTAACATTTTCTTTGCCTTTTTCATGAGGAGGGGTCATAAGAAGGGTATGTTGAAAATTTGGTGTAAAAATATTAAAAACAGCCAGCCTGGCGGAGCTAAGGCTTGAGGTGCTGGACACCACACCTCGCGCTACACGGCGACCGGGTCGAGAGCGACCTCGGTCATCGGGGTGCCGGCATGGAGGTGGTGGGGCAGCAGGATTGAGTGAGCTGTCAGGCTGCTCTCCTCTCCGGGGTGGTGGCGTGGGCTGTCGACCCTACGTAGTCCCGTCCCATCAGGTGGAGGTCTGTTGTGTGAACTGAGGCGGGCAGGGCAGCAATACGGGCGGGAGGGAGGGGCTGAGATGGCTTTCGTGTGTGTGTGCGCACTCCATGTGCACACAGCCGTGTGGCCAGGCCCTGGGGACACAGAAGAAACCCAAGGAAAAACATAAAACCTACATTAAAAAAAAAAATGTATATATTAAAAACAACGAAATTATGAGCCTCTGTTGAAATTTGCAAACGTAGGCTTGTAACTTTGACAATTTTCAATATTTTGACACCAAACTTTCCAAATAGCCATTTTCACAGCACCTCATGATGAATGTGACACCTGTCATTTTTGAGATCCTGGCCCAAAATTATTTTTTTTGCATCCTAAAGGTGACTTTGTGGTCATACAGCGAAATCACCTTCAGGGCAGAGTTGAAAAATTTGTCTGCACTTGTTCATGAGGTGGGGTCATAAGAAGAGTATATTGAAAATCTGGGGCACAAATATTAACAAACAAGACAGTTACACTGCCCATCACCACCTACACTTTGCATTCTTAACTGTTAATAAAATGATTCCTTCAGTGAAGCAATTTGTAATGCCACTTTCAATGGCATCAGCAAATTTTCTAACAGAGCTCATAACTTCGGCAATTTTCAATATTTTGGCCTTCCGTGTACGGCACACTTCCACACGCATGTACGGCCATGTGCCGGGGCCCGGGAGGGATACAGGAGAAAACCCAAGGAAAAAAACATAGAAATCTATATTAAAGCTGGCCCAGTGGCGCTGAGGATTGAGGCACTGGATGCCACACCTGTGCTACGCCGGCACCGGGTTCATGAGTGAGCTCAGGTCACAGGGGTTCGGCGGAGGAGGTAGGATAAGTGTCCTAATGGATGCTCTCCTCTCCTCCATGGGGGCGGTAAACGCGGCGCAATGCCCACACACGACACGCCTGTGGAAGCACGTGGTGGTGAGGTGAAAATGCCAGCTTACGAGGGGTCAGGGGTGGGAAGACACTGTGGACACTTGACGGGCAGAGTGCATAAGCAATGCTCATCTGCACTTGTCTCTGCATCGGCACCCTCAGAGGGATGGGACCGGAGAAAACCAAAGGCAAAAATCTCCCAGCCCCAAGCAGAATGATGCGGGTTCACACTATGGTAGTGGCCTCGCCTGAAAAGACCAGTGGATAATATCCATGGGGCAGGGACCTGGAGAAAGTGAAAAAAAATCCATATTAAAAATATATATATGTATTAAAAATAATGAAATTATGAGCCTGCGTTGATATTTGTGAACCTGGCTTGAGTGTTTGGGGGTGCTAATGAGCAAACTGCTGTGAGGACACCTTTTTGAGCTCCAGGGTTCCAGCAATAAATCTACTTTAATTCAAACACTATTTAAAACACAACCAGCATCTTCCCTGAGGAAAAGGACAATTCTACAAAAATGGAATCGTACTTGACCCGATAGTTTGAAATAAATCCAACAAGGGAACCAGGAAGCGGTCAGAGACAGGGGCGTACCCAGGCCTATTGAGGACAAATCTCTCTATCCGCAGCCAAGATGACGTCCCTGGGCGAGAGGTCACAGAACAACTGATGGCAGCCTTAGATGCTCGGCTAACCAAACTGGAGACCACGCTAGATTCGACTGCAATCACTGGTGGAGCAGACAGAGGCACAGCAAGCTCACATCATGGAGGCCGAGGAACAGGTATCTTGCCTTGAAGACATGGCTGACCCTCCTGCAGTGGATCCGACTCTCGAGAAAGAGCTCAAGACAACTAAAGATCTTCTGGATTACCAGGAGAACTATCATAAAGAACTCAATTTGCGTATTAGGAGGCTCCTGGAGGAAGTGAGGGACCCTCAGCGATGGAATTCTGCATGGTGGTAATGCAAGCTTCTGCACCTACAAGTGAAGGGCCAGGCTTAAACTTGAGAGGGCACACCCGGTGGTTGCATCTAGACCACCAGTGGGGCAGCCACCCAGCAGATTGTATTTCACTTTTCACAACTATCAAGGTCGGGAGAAAGTCTTGGCCCCTACCGTAGCTGTTCCTGATCTGAGATACGAAAGATGCCGTCTGTTCCTGCTACAGGATTGTTTCACACGAAGTGCTATAGCGGTCGGAGGCCTTTGGGCAGGTGAAAATCCAGCTTCCGGCTGCGAAAACGGAGCACTTTTAATTTACCCAGCTATTTTGAAGATCAAGTCAAGGGAGCCATATTCTTTTTGGGATGTGGAGAAAGCTGAGAAAGGTTGTAACAGCGCTCAAGAAGAAAGCAGGCTGAGTGGGTTGCCAGGACAGTGATACATTAGGATTTGCTTGAGTCTCGTGGTTACTGCACTATGGTCGATGTTATGAAACTCTAAATTTATGGGTGGGACTTATTTCAGTTCAGTGTAGATGGTTGGACACTCAGGACAGCGCTGCTTTGGAGATCTCCCTGCAGACCTTTCCACTTGTGGGTATTTGACCACAGAATGCTTGAATATGGCACAGAGCGGTAACTGAACAGGACATGGCCGGTTTTGGAAGGAGGAATGGCAACCGACATGGTTCTACCTTCTATATGGCAAGGAGTACGGAACCGGCTGTGGCAGAAGGAGACCAGCAGGGTGCAACTAAGGTAGGCCTGAGGATGGGAGGGGTCCGAGGAACCGTGTTTCATTCTCTCCATGGGCTCACGCTCCGCTTTCCCATATCCTGGGTCGGTCTGGAGAATATTGTAATGGACTCAGATATTGTTTGCCTTTCAATGTGTGGGGATGTGAGGGAGGGTTTGGGCCTGTGTTTTGTGCTGTGTTTGAGCATGGAAACAATGTGGGCTGTGGTTACGCCACAGCACGGGATGGGGGGTTGGTTGGGGACTTAAGGCCACCTGGTGATCTGACCACAAACAATTGTCTGGTTATGTTCCTGTATATGCTCACAGAATTAGACAGCGGATGGCTGTTTGGGGTTAATTCAAGGAAAAGGATTGATCAACTTTTGTTAACTTTGGAAGCTGGGACTCTGGGCTCGAACTCAGGTCCACGATATGTTAGGGGTGCAACAGGTTTGCAAGAGATTTTGAGGGGTGGGGGAGGGATTAGGAAGGCCAGGTTGTGTTGGGGGATTGTTGTGTTCCTTGGGGAGCCTCATTCTACAGGCTATATCTTGGCTGTGAATCTCCTTTTCAGATGCATGCTAAGAGGGGAAGAATTTTAAATTACGTTATTGGGGGACATACATGTTCACATGTGTTGTTGGTGTTTGTATGTTAATGTGTTTCTGACATCCTGATGGTGATTTTGTTATCGATGGTGGGTAGAGCGCTGGCCTTTACAGGAACAGGAGTGTGTTATATGGGGAAGGCAACACGGAGGGTAAAAGGGATAACACAGGAGCTTACAATGGTGAGTCGACTCATGAAAATAATTTATTGGAATATCAGGGGCTTTTGTTCAATTAAGAGAAAGAGGGTACTATTTGCATTAAGGAAGCAGGGGGTTAGATTACTTGTTGCAGGGGACCCACCCACAGTGAGAGCACCAGAAATTGGTGACTGGATGGGTGGGAGATTGCACTGCAGTTTCATATAACTCTCATAAGCGAGGGGTGGCGGTGTTGATTCATAGACACCTCCCTTACAAATACCCAGAGTGATTGCTGACCCTCAGAAGGGGCGATATGCATTCGCTGAAGGTACTCTATTTGGAGAAAAAATTACATGGGGAGAGTTATACCAACAAATATTAGACCTATTAGTAAGAGAACAATTTGAGGGGCTAATAATGGGGGATTTTAATACTCCTATGCATCCGGTTTTGGATCATTCACAGGGCAGGGCGAGACTCGGGCGGGAGTAAGGAGATGGAACCAGGGCATGGCAGAGCTGGACATAGTCGACAGTTGGAGAACAGCGAATCCCAGAGCCAAGGAATATACATTTTATTCTAATCCGCACAGGGTCATGGTCCTGCTTGGACTACCTTCACGCCTCTGGGGTTGGGTGCACAGGGTGGGAAGGTCCAACACAGTCCAATATACATTCGGACCATGTCATGGCTGAGAGGCCTGCCCTCCGCCATGGAAATTCCCAGTATTTATTGAATAATAATGAGTCTCGAATTCTTGAAGGACAAATGGGAGAATGTAAATTACATAATGCAGGACTGGTGAGTCGGCGGGGTTTACTGGGAGGCTGGAAGGCGTTGCTCCAAAGGGCTATCATAGGGTATGTGGCGAAGCATAAAGGACCAGAGGCAGAAAGGGAAGACTTACTGGAGCAAGTTAAAAGCTGGAGACAGCTCTCAGCTACTCGACCCGGGGAAGAAGTCCTAAACAGCTTACAGCAGCAAGGGAGGTGCTTAATGCTCACATTATCATTGAGCACGTACTTCCTTTTTTTGCCAAAAATAAAATTTTATGAGGTGGAAATAAGCCGGGCCCATTGTTGGTCAGACTTATAAAAGGGGCCGAACACAGATGAGAATTCCTGGCATTAGAACCAAAACTGGAGCAACAGTAAGCTGAGAAGGGTGATACAGAAAAGAGATCTGAACAATTTTCCCAGGAGCTCTATACATCAGAGTGTGAAGGGATGGAGGAGCAGGCAGGGCCTTCTTACATAGGCTTGACTTGCCCAGGGTTTCTCGAGACCAGTGTTATATTCTAGGAAAGGAAATTACAGGGAAAGAAATAAGGAGGCAATTCAGCGGCTGAAAATGGGTAAAGCAAGTGGGCCTGACGGTTACCATATAGAATTTTATAGAGCATTACAGGGTCAGGTGGTCGAACCATTGCAGAAGGTGTTTCAGGAGACCTGGGAAGGCAGGACACTGCTTGGCTATTTCTCGGAAGCAGTGATATGTCTAATACCCAAACAGGGTAAGGACTTATTGGACTGTGTCAGATCGCCCAATCTCCTCCTGAATGATGATGCCAAGATCCTGGCTAAGGTGCTCAATGGTAGACTGGGCCAGCTACTGCTGAAACTGATTCACCGGATCAGACAGGGCTTGTCTGTGGTAGACAGTCGTATCATAACATTAGGGCGCTGAATGTGGTATGGCTGGCTTCAGAGCAAAAGGAAACTGCGTGTACTGTCAATGGACACTGAAAAGACCTTTGATAGGATCAAATGGGGTACTGCTTCATGGTACTCAAGGAATATGAGATACGGGATAAGTTTCTCAGATGGAGTGCGTGCCCTTTATAATGCTCCCATGGCTAGGTCTTGGTGAGCGGCGCGGGATGAGGCAGGTCTATCTCACTTGAAGAGGCAGCGCCAGGGGTGCCCTCTCCCGCCATTACTGTTTGCCTTGGCAATTGAGCCTCTTGCAATCAGTATAAGAAATTATTGTAGAATTCTGGGGTTACTGGCAGGAGTGGTCAGCAGAGTAAAATAACCTTATACACAGATGGCGTGCTCTTATATGTTAGAGAGCTGGGCAGATCTGTACCCCCATTTGGACTTGATGGCCCAATTAGCAGAGTTCTCAGGTTACAAGATTAATATTGCAAAGTCTGAAGTGAGGACTTGGGGTAGGCCCAAAGGGATATCAGAGGCAAGAGCTGGGGCCTGAAGTGGGTAGGGACTTTCTTTCAATACTTGGGAATTCATACAGGCAAGATTTAAATTCTATCTATGGGTAGAACTACATTCCCTTGATTAAGAAAACTGAGGAGGACCTCATGCAGGTTGAGGAACTGTGTATATCCTGGGTAGGCCGCATTAATGTAATTAAAATGAATATCCTCCCGAGGACTTTATACCTGATGCAGGTGCTGCATCTTGAGCCCAACAAAAGGGACCACAGGCGTCTCGGGAGGGCATTTTCTGAGTTCCTGTGGAGGGCAAAAAAAAAACAGGGCAGGTTTAAGAAGGCTGCAGGGGATAAGGACATGGGGGTATGAATTTCCCAGACCTGAGACTTTATTATCTTGCAACCCAAATTAGATATATCAGCGACTGGGTTTATAGGCGGATGTGGCGGGTTGGCTGGACCTGGACGAAATGGGCTCGAAGGGCAGGCTAACAGCTTATTTATGCAGAGATGGGCTAAAAAGTATAGAAGGAACTCTGATAGGAACCCATCGGTGGAGCAGGTCTCACCACCTGGAGAAAGTTATAGAAATCAGATATAACAAAGTTAAATACAGTCTTGTCTCAGTCTGGTTTACAACAGATTATTACTTTGCCCACTCGACACAATAATAGATCAGGAAATCACACATTGCTGGACTGGATATTAACAAATAGACCTATTAATATGATAAAATGTGGTTTGACTTCTGATTCGTTAAGTGATCATCATCCAGTCTTCTGTATTTGGAAGCACGGGGACTGAAGAAGTCTAAGCCAATTATAAGGATTTCGAGATCTTTTCTAAATTTGATGTACATTCTTTTGTACAGAGTTGGGTAA
Organism: Neoceratodus forsteri; assembly: GCA_016271365.2. Classification (NCBI taxonomy): domain Eukaryota; kingdom Metazoa; phylum Chordata; order Ceratodontiformes; family Ceratodontidae; genus Neoceratodus; species Neoceratodus forsteri. The sequence continues at coordinate 612,245,412 of CM028132.1, forward strand.
AATAGATTGGTCTTTTTATATTCTATCCCTGATGTGGATTCTGCATTGCATTTTTCATTACTGAGTTTACACATGTTTTGGACCAGTTAGCTCCCTTGTTAAAAGAAGGGTCCGAGGAAAACTTATGGGTGGTTAACACCTCCCTTGATTAAACTTATGAGACAACAAGACAAGGCCTGGAAAGCGTATAAAATGAACCATTCTGCTTCTGGTTATCATGCGTATAGGACTTTAAGGAACCAATGTAAGGCTAAGATAAGGAAGGCTAAAACAGACTATATTCGTCATAAACAATGTGAAGGGTTATCTAACGCTACTACTTTTGGAAAACAATTAATAATTTCATAAGGCCTAATGTTTGTCAACCAGGTTCAATGAGGTTGAATGGTGACTTGTTGTCTTGTCCACTGAAGATAGCTAATGAGTTTAATTTGAAATTTACTACATTGTCTGATTCCTTTAGTGACCAGTCAAGGTGAACTACTTGGGATTGACTGAAGATTTTACAGTTAATCTAAACTGTACTAAGGACTACTACTCGAAGGAGGTAGAAGTTATTGCGTTGTATTAAGAGGACAGCTCAGCTGGTTCTGATGGCTTATGTCCTAGTTTATTAGCGGATGCTGCCTCGGTTATAGCACTTCCAGTTAGTATTATTTTCAACTTGTCTTTTGTTACAGGTACTATACCTAATATATGGAAACATACTTTGGTCACTCCTATATTTAAATCTGGTTCACAACATGAGTTTTGTAACTACAGACCTATTTCTATCTTGTCTGCTTTAGCTAAAGTTCAGGAAAGAATAGTTTATGATCAGTTGAATGGGTATGTGGATCGCTTTGGATTATTGTCTCAGAACCAACATGGTTTTAGAAAGGAAGAAGTACTGAGACTGCCTTGGTCGAGTTCACGAGCAGCGGTACTTAATGGCATGGATAAAGGGTGTCTGACGGGTGCCGTGTTCGTGGACTTGACCAAGGCATTCGACTCAGTTGATCACCAATTGTTGATTTCTAGACTTGGGTCATTGGGAGTTGGTGAGTCTTTCTTGGACTGGACGAGGATTATTTAACAAATAGGTTTCAAAGGGTTAAATATAGGGTGCTGTATCAGACTCTGTAATGGTTAAGTGTGGGGTTCCACAAGGTTCTATTTTGGGGCCACTTTTGTTTTCTTTTTTTTTATCAACTAGTAAGTGTGATTAATAATGCTTCTCTAACACTTTACGCTTGACGATGCAGTAATTTATACGAGGGTTTGTCATTTGGAGATCTAGGTGTTTCTTTAACAGAGGAAATGTGCAATTTTCAGTCTTCACTTATGGCCTGTAAATTACTCTTAAACAAATCTAAGACAAAGGTGATGGTTTTGGTACCCACCTAGACTGAGATCTGAGGTTGGTACTTTGGAAGTTAAATCTCTTGATGGATTACTGTTTGACTATGTTGATACATTTCAATATCTTGGGTATTACTAGATTCTCATCTAAGTTATGAATCTCATTTTTGAGGTTACCTCAAGAATACATTGTAGATTAGGTTCTTTGTACAGAATCCGTTCATTTCTTATTCCTGAGTCTAGGCTGGTTATTTCAAATTGCTTGCTTACTTCCTATTGTGAACTATGCAGCTATGATTACTGACACTGCTTTCTGCGACAGTGATTTCAAAGAAATCCACTTTACTTCACTTGATAGCTAAGTTTGCTTTAAATTGTTCTAAGTCATCTCATCATTGTGTGATTTTGAAAGAAATGGGCTGGTTACGGTTTCATTAAATTTCCAATACTGTGTGGCCAAGTTCATATATAAAGTTATGGACTCTGGAATTCCACATAGTATTTCAAAGTTTTGAGACCACATACTGATGGTCATTATTCTAGACATAGGTCAGACAGTAGGTTTCTCGAGATTCCTTTTATGAAATCTAAAAGTGGACAAAGATCCTTTGCTTATATTGCTCCATTCATTTGGAATGAAATTCCTCAAGATATTAGGTGGTTGTGTTCTGTCAAAAAGTTTGCCGATGCATTAAGGATGTATTTGAATCTCAATTTAATTGTAACTGTTTTTATGAATTTTTTATGAATTTTATACGTAACAAAGACATTTTTTGTCTACAATTTGCTGCATTAATATATGTATGTTTGATTATGTATTGTCTGTATGCAATATATGTGGGTAGCACCTGTAAAAGGAACTTGTTTCAGTGTGCTTACCCATTAATGAATAAACAAAACAAAACAAACAAACAAAATTAGAGGGCATGGGTGGAAGCTGGGGGGGAAGATTCAGGGGTGAAAGGAGGAGGTGCTACTTCACAGAGAGGGTGGTGGAGCCATGGAATGCACTGCCTAGGGGCTGGTGGAGGGGTTCAAGAGGGGTGGGACAGGTACAGAGGAAGGGTTCTGGAAGCAAAATCCAATGCAGCAAGAATATCCGGAACTGGGAAGGAGAAGCCAGAGAAGGAGAGGGGCAGCAAGGTCAGCATCCGGGTGAGGCTGACCAAGCGAGCAGACCACGAAAGACCGTTAGGCCTATTCTGCTGGCATTTAGTATGTTAGTAAATTGACGGAGCCCCTCAAGATGAAACACTGCTACTACTGGCTGCTGGGAATCAGCCTTCCTGGCAGGGTTTTAGGACCTAGAATTTAGGAAATGGGAAGAGAGTGGGGTTAGGTCGTTAGAGATTTCTATGTGGGGACCAGCTGGCCTCTATGACAGAGTTGTGTAGTGGGAAGCAGTGCCTGTGGGGAGGTATTACAGATTGCCCCAGGCAAGGTCCTACATCAAAGGGCTGGGCAGGAGAAAGCCTCAGACTCACCTTTATCTCAGGTGGAACACCTGGTTGCTCGAGCAAGGAAGGAGACGACAGGATTGATAGACAAGGTAGTTAGGCTGGGAGAACATTCTTGCCAGATTACACACACAAGGTAAAGGGGCACTGGGAGGCTGACTTGGGTAGAGAAATATCGGAGGAGAACTGGAGGCAGATGCTAAAATTGCACAGAGGAATTCTTATCTGTAATAAGTATCAAGAGGCCACATATGAATTTGTGCATATACTATACTGCCCCCTTTCCTGGTTCATAAATTTAACCTGGGGTTTCCTCAATGTGTGGCAGATGCAATGGAGACCTCGGCACATACATTCATTATTTCTGGAAATGCGCTAAAGTGAGACAGTTTTGGAGGGAAATAGCATTGGTATTAGGTGGAATGATGGGTGAAAACCTGGAGGTGGTCCCTCTGATATTATTATTTGGGATGAGGGTAGACGAATGAGCTGACTGGACCCCCTTGCCCAGATGGGTGAGAGTCCTGCAGGCCTTGGCCAGGCAATGTGTTTTAAATACCTGGGTATCGGCTGCCACCCAGATGTGCAGCAATGGAAAACTCTGGCAGTTCATGAACTAGCTCTAGAAAGATCGACTTTGCACTGAAAACAAGGAAGAGAGATTTTGGCAGGAATGGGGGGCATTCATAGGTTCGCTCTCCTTGGGAGGCGCGAATCCTTCATGAAGGACTCTAGACAACTGTGCTTAAGGCGCAGTAGAATAAAGGCCTCTGTTTCACCCATGTCTACGGCCCTACACCAAGAAAATGGTATTAACATTGTTTTGTAGTATACAAGTGCAGGATGTCTTGTGGGTTTATGTTTGTCTTATTGTACTTAGTTGCATATTAGCAGGTACTTATTTGTAAAACCTTTTGGGGCAATTATGACATGGAACATGGTATGAATAAAATATAGATTGCTAAATTGATAACATTTTTATGCAAAAAAAAAAATTTGCAAACGTGAGGCTCGTAACTTTAGCAAATTTCAATATTTTGACCTAAAATTTTCCACATAGACATTTTTCACAGCACCTTATGAATGTGAAAGCTGCCATTTTCAGATCCTGGCCAAATTTTTTTTTTCTGCACCCTGAAAGGTGATTTTGTGGTCCCTGGTGAAACACACCTTATGACACCAGTGCATGCGGCAAACACTTGGCATTGACAAATGCTTGTTTCCACTAATCTTGCCTCTTCTGAACTCATGCCCGACAACAGAAACCGGGGCAGTTGTGGCAAAGGAGTTTAAGTGTAGCTGTGCAAAAGGGCTTTGACGCAGGGCTTGACGCAAGCCCCGTCAGCTATTGAAAATTGAGCCAGTAGTCTTGTTATGCGAGATATCCAACTGGCAGGCAGCATCAAGTCCTATAATCATAAATACTAAGAAAAATTAAATCACACAAGATCCTGCAAGAGCAAACTCTAACATGCACATTCATACACACATATCATAACACTGCTTACTAACTCGAATGATTGCAGTTAACCTGGTTAAGGATGCCTACTGTAAGTATAACTTTCCCTTACAAGTTACTGCATTGATAAATCATTAAAGTGGCAGAAGCTCTGCCAATCTGAACTTCGCACAAATCCCACAACAGGAGTCACAAATCTTTGCTCCCAGATTCGATTCATTATATCAAAGTATTAGCATCAGCAGCCAGTTATGTGTGTCTACAATACTGCATACATAAAAGGAGCAAGCAAGGCAGACATTTCCGAGTCCATCAAATGATAGAAAACTCACTTGAATCCTACTGCTTGGCTGGATTTCGCTGCTGCATGTGAGGTTGTCATCAGAAAAGCTAGGCATGGAAACTCCTCACTCCAGGCATCCAGGAGATTGCACCTCTCATCTGGGGTAAAGCTCAAGGAATGAGGTGGGTTTGTAAATGTGATCCCTCACAGCTCTCAGTGTAGAGGCAACTAGTGCATAACCACACACCATACAAACAGATTTGTTCCTAACAGAGTCAAACATGATCAGATACTTGTCTCCCAGCCGCAAGGGTGTTCATAAAAGAGTTGTCCGGGATGGGAGGTTGAGATTCACACCGAGATTTCCCAATGCTGCCCTGTTTAACTCTCCATTTAGTAGTGCCTGGACTCCATCAACAGAGACTGACATTTCTCCTATAATGGGGAGGAAAAATTAACTTAGAAAACTGTTTCAAAGAAACTGAATTTTTTTCCACAAACATATTTTCTACCTGAAGCCAGCCAGCCATCAGCCCCAACCCATCCCAGTCGGCACATATCTCCCCAAGACTTACCAGTTTAGTCCCCATGGATTAACCACCCCCAGTGGGGCCAGGCAGAGGAGGTCAATCCTCCCACACCAGAACACACATCCAGATTGTTAGGCCTGGGTGGCAATATGGACCAGGAAATGGGATGGGCTTCTTACCTGGCTCCATTTGTTCCATTTTCACCACGCTACCTCTCTAACGTCGCATACAGCCCGAAGGCAGGTCTCCCATGCTACCAATGTGTCCCTGCAGAGGATCAAGCTACCTGGTTCACCCCAAGGGTCACCAGAGCATGGATCCTGATGCCTAACCTCCCGAGCTGGGAGTATTGCCACACAGCAGGGCCTTCCCAGCCCTCTGGCCAGCCCAATCCAGCTCCCAAATTCCCAAATAAGCTGAAGTTTGACAACTGCATCAATCCTCATAGTGAATTAGACCAAGCACATCATTCCTAGAGGCATGCTGTTAGAACCCTACACTGGGCTCACTAATCAGAGTAAAGACCTGCCTCGCATCATCATCGTTTACTTTATGCTTTTCTAAAAGCAAAGTGCATTACAGAGTACACCACATAAAATATTATATTACACAAACAAGTAAACAGCAATTTCCTAAAACATACAAAGCATATTATTATTGTGTTCAAATGCTTCCAAGAAAATATGTGTTTTCAGCACACTCTTACATGAAGTACAAATGCAAAGAGATGTCTCGGAGCAGAAGCTTCTTCCTACTGCTGACCATCAGGATGTAGTCTATGATGGAACTCAAGAGCTAACTGGCTAAACCGAACACATTTCACAGCTCACTGTAAATTCAGTCTCAGCTGCCCTGCCTGTACTTTTAACTCACCATTGTTTAATGTACGGTCAGCAGGGCTTTACCTTCCTAGAACATAAGCCAATTTGCCACACCTCCCTGTTCATAAATTTTGACTTGGTACCTTAGTCCCTATCTCAGCAGCCTGGTTTCCCCAGCAACCAATTCTGACTACCAACTTAGGCCAAACTTGTGAGGAATTTGCATACCCACTGCAGCAAAACTGTCTGATTCTCATCATACACAGGTATGAATGTTTTGCATTAATGAATATAATTTGCATTGGGTGGGCCAAGCAGTCCTTATCTGCTGTTAGATTCTCTGTGTCTATGTTTCTGTGTTTGCTCACGTGTAACATTATTTAATGTGTTGTAGTGATCTAGCTACATCTTCTCTTTGCCAACCTCCTACCCCAGGGTCACAACTGTAAACAAAATTAAATAAAATCATCTATGCTTGCCAACCTGGATTAAATAAGTATATGAAATATATTCTCTCAGGCTTTCTGATTTTTTTGTCTAATCTTCCAACCCATTTCCCTTCTCCCTTCCGTCGGGATGCACCTGGAAACAAGCCTTGGCTCAGTGTGCCTTCCTAGTTACCAATCTTTAAATAAATAAATAAATACAGTTTAACCCTCACATTTTTGTTTGCATTGGTCCAGCCGGAAAGTGTTACGGATCTACACTGGCCTCAAACATTAATGGAGATTATTAGGGAAAGGACTCCATCTCCCATCCCTGTCTAATTATTCCCTGGTATCCTGTGGCACACCTCTGAGCACCACACCCCATGACCCTGGTCCCCATAGTGACCAGCATAAACCCTGTACTCAACTCCTCAGTCAGCCAACTACCTAACTCATGCAACTGCAATACAGCACAAAAAGCAAAAGATAGTAATTATTGCCCTTCCCCACCCATCACAGCCCCATCCCACCCACCCATGTCCTATTAGTCAAACTCTCACACATGGTGACAAGTATCAGCATAAAAGTCCTGAATCAGCACACCACGGATCCTATCTTAACAGTCTCACTGCCAGGCCCGAGCGCCAACATCATCTCCCGTAGTGCTTTGCGATATCACGTGGAGACTGCCAACATTCAGGCCCAGTGATGAGACTGTTACAGGATCAACACTGGTATTGCTTTTAAGACTCTTCCGCCCCTATTACTTGTCACCTTGTAAATAAGTTTTCTAAAGGGCCATGGCTGGTGGACCTGAGATGGGTAGGGGGAGGTTTTTTTCACACTAGCCCAAATGGGAAAGTCAGGTGGGACCTGGACACATGTATGAAAGCTAAGTGTATGAGACTAGGCTGGTGGCCCTTAACATGTTCACCCTGGAGAAAAGGTGGTGGTGAGGGATGTTATCTCAGTCTTCTGCACACTTCAGGTACTGACAAGATCAGACAGGCAAGAGATGTTTAATTTGGTGTCCTCCAGCAAGACAGAGACACACCCTGGAGTTCGAGCTGGTAAGTTCAGGGTAAATCAGGAAGCACGTGTACTCTCATAGGGTGGGAAACCTATGTGGACCAGCCTACCAGCAGAGACAGTGGACACGAAAACAGTACAGACAGAAAGTCTTGGCAAGCTTTTGCTTACTAAGGGAATAACTGGATACCCTGGATAGTAGAGCAGGGAAGCCAGAAAACCAATGGAGGCCTCTGCAGCTCGGCAGGAAGTCCCACCGGGAGGTCCATCTGGACGATAAAGGCAGCACTTCTAACATCGCCACAGACATTTGTGTTCCAGAGCATAAGTGGAACAGAACAGGATTGGAATGATGTCCATGAGCGACAGCAGGCATGCAGGGAACTCTGCCAGGTTCAGTAAGGAAATTTATAAAATGGGCATGAAAAAATAAGCACAGTAATTGGCTAGAAAACCAGTGTAATACCTGTATTACACATAGAATAAAAAAGTACAGGCAAAGAAATCAATGCCCCATATGGAATGTTCAGAACTAGGCATGGAACGCTCGTTTTTCAAAAGCCGCCATTGTTTTAGCAGCATAGCAGATCACCAAGCTTTGGAGCCACTCGCTCCATTTTTCTTTCTCAGTAGAAAAAACGGATCGTAGCAGAACCTGCAAGTACTAAAAGAACAGGGTGCGTCAATAAGCCTCCCACACCACACCGGCTGTCTTACTTCTCACGAATACTCCCTCCTGCACGGAGCAGGCTGCAGCCTGAGCTCTCTACGGGCTGGGAGTTTCAAGTGCCCACAGGAACAGTCACCGGACCGATTCAAACAGTAGGGCACGGCACCAGTCGGATTTTCTCCTGCTCGGCATCCCTCAGATTCAGTTCCCCAGTCTGAGCTTGTTCCTATTGAAAAAAAATAACCAGAAAAAAACTAAGAAGCACACAAGAGCACTGGGTAGTGCAACAAAACTAAATCAGTAGTACCACTTAACTACATAATGACGCCACTTTTAAATAGGCGAAGTACTATTTTGTCATATATTAACAATTAAATCATCTTTTTTTCTACATATAAACATACTTTTTGTCTATAAACTTTTATAAGATAAAAAAAAGCCCATTTATAAGCACAATAGACACTCCAGGGTGTGTGTTGAACAGATATTACCGCGCTGGGGGCTGAAGACGCAGCCAGTGGCCTCAAGGCTTACCACGCCCCTAGCGCATGGTAATATCTGTTCAACACACACCCTGTCATGTCTTATTGCTTATGTAGATTACCCAGTATTAGGTCTGGCAGTATAGCCTAGAGGTTAGAGTAACGAGTTGTGAATGAGTTTGGTACATCCAGCAGACCTTGGTTTCATTCCCACACCCTCTACTGGCATACTGTATGACTGAGCAAGTCACTTAACCTCCCCAGTGCTTCAGGGTACTAACAGAACACCCATTTGAAGGTACTGCAAAGGTTAAGAGTGAGATAGGGGAACTGAAAAAATTTATCTAGGGTAGGGTAAGAAGGAAATTACAAAGGGGAACTTAAAAAATAAAAAACCTTAGAGGGTAAAGATAATGGGAAACAAAGGACAAGTTAAATAACCTTATCTAGGGTAAAGGTAAGATAGCAAGAAAATGAGGTAAAGTAAAAAAAAAAAAAAAAAAACTATCTAGGCTCAAGAGGTAGGTTAAACAGGCATGAACTTGTCCAGAAGATGATACTCCCCATTTTTGACTACTGCGACACAGTCTATGGTGCCCCTCCAAGTCCTCCTGTCCAGACTGGACCTCTCTTTAACTCCTTCTGTCGCTCGCTCTCGATGCTCCCTCCCGGACTCATCATTGTTTCTCTCTTATCATACACTGTCCTTCCCCACTTGCAAACAGAGCCTCTTCGTTGCACCAAACTCACCTCTAAATATTGGCTCGGAGAACTCCTCCTTCTCAACACTTCCCTCTCTACTCCTCCCCACCCTCCCATTCCTCAGATCTACTGATACTCGCATTCTGCCAGTCCCTTGCCGCCCACTATCATCGGCCAGTCCAGTTTTTCCTTCGCTCCCCAAAGTCTGGAATTCCTCCCTCAAATACGCCACTCCTCCTCCTCCTCTGATCTGCCCTACACAATTACCTCTCCCTAGCTGCTCTGCTATAATCCCCTTGACTTCCTCCCATCACTCTGCTCCTCTCTAAACCACCTCAATTCTTCCACCCCTCATATATCCCCATTGTCTCTTCCCTTCCACTTCCAACCTTCTCTCCTGCCCCCCACCTATCTATCTTCTCCTCTCCTCCTCTATCTACACCTTGTTCTTGCCCCTTGGCAGGGTTCTCAACATACTGAAAGGGTCCATTTTTCCAGGCATGTTTCTCCCCTTTCCCCACCCCATCTTCTTCACCTTGATTCTGTCCCCTGGCAGGGTTCTCAGCATCCTGAAGGGGTACGTTTCTTGGCATGTTTCCCACCTCCCTTTCCTCACACCTTCTTGTTTGCCTTGTTTCTGCCCCTGGCAGGGTTCAGCATCCAGAAGGATGCTTCCTGGTCTGCTTCCTCCTCTCTTTTCCCACCCCTCTTCCCCCTCAACACCCTCACACCTCCCTTCTCCGCTGCAGTCCTCTGCTAACCTGCTGCCCCAAACCAAAAATTGCACTTGAATTTAATTTGCACTTCTGGTTGTACTGTTGCTTATTGCATTGTTTATGATTTTGCACACTAGCTCACCTTAGACCAAACTGTTTGTGTTGTTTGTATACTATCTGTTCTACTTGATTATTAATTGTATGCCATTACAACTGTGTAAACTGTGATTCTGTATCACCTCTGTGTTTATCCCCATGTAACCCCACCCCAGGTCGCACTGTGAGATGAGCAAATTGTTGTTCAGCGTGCCCTCCTGGTGAAACATTTCAATAAACAAATAAATAAAATAAAAGGAAGAGTTACATAGAAACATAGACTTTGTGACAGATAAGGACCGCTTGGCCCACCCAGTCTACCGATTTCCCTACCTACTGGATAAGCTGCAGACCCTAGTTAACCAACAGCCTACTTCCTCCTACCCGCACTACAATTGCCTTATGTCTGTCCCATGCATTCTTGAATTGCCCCACTGTTTTTGACCCACGGCCGTTCTGTGCGTCCACCACCCTCTCCATGAAAAATACTTCCTCACATTGCCCCAAGCTGTCCCCACTCTGTCTTCAAATTGTACCCTTGTTCTTGCACATTTCTTTTTCTGAAAGATACTACCCTCTTGGACTTTGCTGATTCTCTTCAGGTACTTGAAAGTTTCTATCATGTCCCCCTCCATCCTTTCCTCGAGTATACATATTAAGCTTCTTTAGTCTCTCTTAGTATGATTTCTGGTGCAGACCCTGCACCATTTTATGCCCTCCTCTGGACAGCCTCCATCCTGTCTGTGTCCTTGCGGAGATGGGGTCTCCAGAACTGCATAGATAGGGTCTCACCAACTGTCTGTACAGAGGGATGACAACTTCCTGTTTTCTACTGGTGATGCCTCTCCCTATACATCCCAGTATCCTGCTGCCCTCCTTGCAGCCTTCTCACATTGCCAGCCTACCTTTAGGTCATCTGATATGACTATCCCAGGTCCCTTTCCATTTCTGTTGTTGTTAGTACCCCTCCCCATTTGTGTACTCTTCCCTGGGTTTTGTTTCCCAGGTGCATTACTTGCACTTCTTTGCATTGAATCTAAGCTGCCATACTTTTGAGTATTCCTCCAACCTTGCCAAGTCCTTCTCATCCTTTCCACCCCTTGTATATCAACCCTGTTGTAGATCTTTGTCATCTGCAAAGAGGCATACTTTTCCTTCCAGTCCCTCTGCAATGTCACTTATAAGACATTAAAAGAGGACCGCTCCAATACTGAACCCCAAGTGTACCCCACTAGTAACTCCCCTTTCTTCAGCGTGGACTCCGCTACTATTACCCCTCAGGTGTCCCCAGCTAATGTTTTACCCAGGCTACAAGCCTGGGACCCACCCAAGGCTGGCTAACTTGTTTATTAAACTTTTGTGTGGACTGTGTCAGATGCCTTGCTGAAGTCTAGGTAGGCCATGTCCACAGCCCCTCCATGGTCTACTACTTTGGTCACCCAGTCAAAGAAATCTATTAGATTCATCTGACCTGACCTTCCGCTGTGAATCCATGCTGCCTTGGGTCCTTGCCCGCTGGCCTCTAGGTACTCAACAATTCTTTCTTTCAAGTGATTCCATCATTTTCAGCTACCACTGAGGTCAAGCTAGCAAACTCCTATTAACACTGTAAGGGGAAAGCTAACTGGAAACCTACCTAGGGTATAGCAACAAAGGGGTAAACTAAACAAAGGAAATCTAGAAAAAAACATCTGGGGTAAAGGAATAAATTATTTTGAGGTAATAGGAAAAGTTGAATTGGGAATGATAGGAGTGATGAAGTGCAGTGGTTGTGAAGTGGCAGTCTTCAGGGAGACCTTCTGGAGACCGGTGTTGTCCCATCTGTGTGCACCTCTCTGAGCTGAGGGAGAGGTCAATAGACTCCGTTCGAGTTGGTTAGGATTCAGGGACCTCTCCCCACCCAAGGGCCACCAAGTCCACTACTGTTGCCTCAGAGATGCCATGAAAGAGGTCACTCAGCCTGTGGTGGGCTCTGGGAGGTAGGGAGGTCAGAACCACATTCCTCAGCCAGTGCCACTACACAACTCTTTTGCCACTCTAGCAGGTTGGGGCTGCCGAGAGGAGGCATCCGTGGTAGTGGCAAGGAGGACATGGATGTCCTCCAAAGGGAGGCTGAGAGGTGAGAGGCAAAGGACCCAGCAAGAGGAAGCAACATCTAGTGGGGGACTCAGTCATTAGGGATGTAGTTTTGAGAACAGCATAATAGGGAGGTGAGGTGCATACCTGGAGTCTCGGCACGAAGGGATGGGGAGCAGATCCAAAGGACCGCTAGGGTGGTGTGACAGAAGGGGGAGCTGGATGTCACTGTCCAAATGACCTAAAGGGATGCAGCAGAGGTGGTGCAGGGCAGGTTTAGGGAGCTGTGGAGGGCCTGAAGCAGGTAGCATGCACAATGGCCTTCACTAAGGTGCTACCTATGTACAGCCAGGAGGCTAGGGGAACACCCAACAGTCTTCAATGACTGGGGCAAGGCATGGTGCAGGGAGGAGGGGTTTGACTACATCAGGGACTGGGGTCTTACCTGGGGATGAAGGCCTCTTCAAGGGAGATGGCCTCCACCTATCCAGGCGGGAACAGCCCCTCCCGTCCTGGGTGGCAGATTTGTCTGCTACTTGGTGGGCATTTAAATCAACCAAGGGGCAGGCAAAAAATGAGGGTGGCAGTCGGTGCCCCCAGAAACTGGGCAGCAGAGATGAAAATTCTAGGAGAAATAAATTCCCCAGGGTAGAGGGGAGTAGGGACAAGGAGGGGAAGGACAGGAGGGTCGGGAGGTGGGTCTAAGGCTGTGAGAAAAACTTGGGAATGTGGACAGAGGGAGGATAAAGGGAGGACAGGTACCAGTGTAGAATGGACTTGGGAAGAGGGGCAAAGTAATTTATTTGGAATGGCAAGCCCCTAGAATAAGATACACTGTCCTGCAACTGTCCAGAGAAAGAGGAGGGCTTAACCTTCCTGACCTTAAAAATATGCAATGGTGGCACAGTTGAAAGTTGTTTTAAGCTGGATAAATACACAGTCTGATGTCCACTGGAAAAATTTAGAACTGACTTGGGGAGACTTATTTAACACTCAGGAACTCCTCTTTGGGGAACCCTCCTAAGGGCAGAGCATTAGAAACCTAACCAAAATTCACTAGAGAACTCCTAAAACTTGGACTAAACTCTGTAATGACCTGATAACATTCCCAGAGAATGATGCTGGGAACACTGAACTGCAACGTGGACCTCAGTGCAGGCCCGTGGGCCCCTATCTGGCACAATGGCAACAGTATGGGATAAATTATACATTCCAATTAGTAGGAGTCTCTGGACTGCTCCCTTTGTTACCCTACAAACGGAATACCATTTGCCCCACAAGTATTTTATATCTTCTTACATCTTAAGTCCCTCCTCTCCCCATTTGAGGAATCGCTAAGCGGCATTGACCGAAAGTCCCTCTAAATTTTGCAGCTCTTACAAGCTCACATCAGGGAACCACCTCAGAATACTTAATTAGTAAAACCCTATAAGGTAATAAGTGAGAGGAAGGAGACTCGACTGATTCGGTCAGGCTCAGTTGGTCAGAGGAACTGCTAGTGGCAATAAAAGAGTCAGCTTGGAATGAATCGGCACTATCAGTTTTTAAAGCGTTTTCCTCCCATACTGGAGGAATACCGTGGAAAATTCGGCCCCAGTTCTTTAGAACCTCAGCTGTCTGCTAAATTTGGAGAATTGGCAGAGGAGAGTGCTGGAGAGATTGTGGGTGCAATATGGCTAACCACAGCCATGTTCTATGGTCTTGTCCAAAGATAGTTAAGTTCTGGTCCGAGGTCCTCGAGGAGCTGGGGCAATCTATGAAACATAGAATTATTTACCCCAATCTATGTTCTGACTCTTATAAAGCCTGAAGGACCAGAATTGATAAGAAGAAGCTTAAACAAATTTCTAAACTCATAATAGCAGCCCATAAGACTATCACCAGATTGTGATTTACCAATAAAATGCCCACCAAAGAAGCCTGGTTAATCTTGTCCAGGGAGATATATGCACTTCATGCGCCTCTCAGCCAGAATATTAGATAAAACTGAGAAATGTGATACTCAATGGCAGAAATGGGTCTCATACCAATTAAACCATTATCCTGATTTTGCCCCTTAGATGCCATGTTGTACTTGGCGTCCTGCTATCTAGTATTTTGCTAAGGGTCTAAGCTATAGAACTTATCAAAACAAACCATGACTTGATTGTTTTGGGAGAGGATCTCACCATGCCCTGCCAAAAGTTGGAACATAGTTTTATGTTAAATTTTAACCTTAAGTTGGACTCTGATATACCAACGTGCTAAGCCGACTCTCTGTGCCCTGCATGTCATTTCTTATTTGTAATAAATTGTATTATGAATGATCTGTATCAACATATGATGTAACCTGCCTGCAGAGATTTGCATTGACTAAATAAAGATTAAATTAAATAAAAGAGAGGGCAAAGTAGGGAAAGAAGGGACATAAGGAGTGGAGAGCCATGTGCTTCAATGCAAGCAGCCTAGGAAACAAAATTCCTGACCTTGAAGCTACCATTTCGAGGCAGACCTGGATCTGGTGGCCATAACAGAATTGTGGTGCACCAGCAACCACAGCTGGGAGGGAGTGGCTATACTGGGTTACAACACTTTAGAATGGATGGGGCAGGGAGGAAAGGGGGGGTTAATATGTAAAGGAAAGGATAAAGGCCACATAGATACAAGGACACAGCAGGAAAAAGGAGGTGCTGTAGGTTCTCAGAATTGGCTCAGAGACAGGGTCCAGGGCCTGTATTTACGCTGGGGTGGTATAGAGACCACCAATGCAGGGGGAGTAGTTAGGGTTTGGGGAGGCCGCTGGCAGAATGACAAGCAAAGCGGAAGTAGTAATTATGGGGACTTTCATCTGCGGGTGTAGACTGGAGCATTCTGGCCACAGCTACAACTAGAAACTTTCTGAACAGGGACAGCAGTGCAGGCGTCAGACTGAGTAGCCCCCTGGGTATAGCGATCATCATACAGTGTGGTTTGGCATACAGATTAGACAGTAGGAAAAAAACACATAGGACAAGGATCATGCCCCAGTAACAATATCCCTGACCACCCTAGTGAAACCTTGCACAACAGCCTGGAGGTACAATCCCTCCCTCTTGAGAATCCGAGTTCACCTCTGTGCTGCAGGACCTGATCACCCAAGTCATTACTGAAAATACAGAACCTACCATCACTTGTGCTGTGGTCTGGGACATGGTAAAAGCCATACTCTGTGGAGAAATAATTGCATAAAAGGGAAGAAAAATTGAGGCTGCTACAGAAGAAGCTTCAGTTTCTCCAATCTGCACAAATGTAGGGGACACATCCTTCAGAGATTTAATAAAGATCACCCAGAATCAAATACAGGGCATCTTAGCATACCAAACAAAGCAGAACCTTATGTGGCTTTGCCAGAGCTTATTACAAAGGTGAGGCCAGAGGAATACATTACTGGCACATTGCCTTTACAATAAATACAAGAGCCTCCATGATTAACAAACTCAGGTGCCCAGGCTCTGGCCATCTGTGTTACAATTTAAAACCTCCTAGATACTAGGGCCCTGGCAGCTTCTATAGCTCCCTATTCACCAGCACCCCCCAGAACACACTGACTGACTTCTTTAACCTCCTTCATCTCCTAAATGACCACAGAACAACAGAGTCCCTGTTATGCCCCATTACCTTAGAAGAACTAGAAACAGCCACACTAGCTTTTAAAATGGAAAAAGCCTGAGACCAGACAGACATGGGGTGACATTTTATAAAACAATGAAAGAATGATTACACACTGTCTTATTATGAACTTTCTTGGAAAGTTTTAGCACAGGAAAATGTCGGACACTTGGAGATACACCACCATCTCCGCAATATCAAAACCAAGGAAGGATCCCACAGACTGCAAATCCTACTGCCCCATATATGTTCTTAACATGGATTGTAAGATGTTTACTTGCATCCTTGCCCACCAGCTGGGCAACATCCTCATGAATATAATAGACCACGATGAATCAGGTTTCATCTACCACCACCAAACCACAGACATCATCAAATGCACATTACACCTATTAGAACATGTCTCCGCATTTCACCCCACAATTATCCTGAGCTTAGCTGTACAAAAGCATTTGACTGGGTCTGTGGAATTCTTACACACACCTAGTCCAATTTCAGTTCCTTACACAGTTTTGCCAGCTGCAGTGTTTACAGATTTAACAAAGCGTCGTCTGACATTGATCGTGGATATCCCATTGAAAACAACTGACACCTCTGGGTGTTTCAGGGCCTGCATCACAATGGCTGGGAGACTATCTAAAGGAAAGGACCCAACTGGTTTCCTGAATACTTGTATCTCTGATTATCTACCTACTGCCATTGAGTCCCTCAGGGGTCCATATTGGGACCGTTATTGTTTAATACATACATGAACTCACTGCAAATTCGTGGCGTCTTGCAAATTTCCATCTTTATGCAGATGACACTATTCTTTATGCTACAGGACATTCTATTGGTGAGATACAGGAGACCCTGTAGTTATCTTTTAATGCACTGCAAGATTTCCTGTATCACCACGAACTAGTCTTGAATCTAAGAAAATCAAAAGTGATGTTATTTGGAACCCAAAACAGGGATTCTGCATTATGCAGGAATTTTAATATTGTCACCTATGCAGGGGATAAACTCAGATGAGTTCCATCATATAAGTATTTGGGATTATGGATTGATGAGGGACTCGGTGGGATATCCATATAGAACAAATCATGAAGACTTTGCATAAAAAGTTAGGTGTACTACACTGTGAAAAGTGACCTACCCACTGAAATGAGATAGGAATGGTCAAGGTCTCTATTTTGCCCACTATTAACTACGAGGATATCATCGGGGGTGCTACAAGCAGTGATTGCATAAACTAGATGTTTTACAACAAGTTTGCAAGATTTGTGTTAAATGCTCACTGAAGAAAACACCATTGTCTCCTGTATAGAGAATTTTAAATGTTTTATTTATTTAGTTTTGTTGACCGGAAAGGAGGACTAGACAATTCTGCCAATTTTCAGCCTCATCCTGGGGAGGGATACAGATGGATGCCAACTGACATTGAATCAGATTAAGCTGTTGGTGGTATTTTCAGTGAATGGAGAATTTGGTCAGGACACAGGAAATTCCCTACTGGCTGCTGGTCAGTGGCTGGTGGGGTCCTTGCTGGCGTCAGAGGCCGTTATGGCAGCCGTTCCGAGTCGGGATGGTGGAGGAGGTGGAGGAGCCTACACAGCAAAGCGGTATAGGAGATTCATTGTTGGAACCGAATACGATGTTGCCTACCTCAGGAGTTGTTTTGCACCAGTCGCCAGCAGCAGTAAACAGCGCGAGTAAATGCGCTTCAGCTGTGCTGCCTTTATTACGGAATCCAGTAGTAGTATTAGCCCTTTTAGCGGCCGGAGATTCTCAGGTGCAGATCTTCATGATCGCGCCTAGTGAAAGAACTAGCGTCTCGGGAGACAGTTTCGGGAGGACCGCACAAAGTGACGGACGGCGCATCACGCCCTGGAAGCGACAGCAATTCGCTCCAGGAAGGAGGAAGCTCAGAGCCAAAAACAGCCTGGTCGGAGGAGATGCGCTTTTAGATGCGGGTGGAGAAGAACTGAGTCGGGAGCTTGGGTGCCTGACCTGGAATGGACTCCCCTCTCAGGTAGAAGACTACTGCCCCTGGGTTACAGTGTTCCCCTCAGCCATCTCGTCGAGGGAAGATGGGGATAGGCCTGGGACTGACTTTGCTACTGGGGCTGTTACCTCTATGACTATCGAAGCTTCAAGTGATCCTGTTAAACCAACTATGGCAGATTTATTTAAAAGCAAAGTTAGAGCAGGCCCCACGTCAGTAATGCTGTACGCTTGAGATATAGAGGGGCCTGCAAGAACATCCCGATAGATACTATATTTTAACCATCTTTGAAGTCCAAAATGGGATTTTGTGCAAGGACATCTATGCCCTCATTCATGTTTCTGGAGAGGACTCTTATGATATCAGCTTCCAATCCGTTGCCCTTATGGACAGATTTTGGGACAAATATGCTCACCAGAAAAATCATCCTATATGGTTACCTTTTTGTTATTCCATTATCTAAGCCGTTAATTAGATATGTTACCATTATGTTCAGAAACGAGGGTGAATGTCAGTGATATTTATTAGATGGCTGCAGGCCAAGTGTGAAATGTTGGGGCCCCCTGAGGCTCTCTTGGATACTGAGGGCATCTGGACAGGGGTGAAATTTAAAAATAAAGTTATTGCAAGCTAATTGATAGTGGTTCATTTGCAGAATAGCTTTTTCTGAGGAAAAGATAGGGGAGTATGTTTTTATGCAGGACAACCTAAGGCCTGTTATAAATGTGAGATAGAACTATATAAGTAGCGTATGTGATATGCTGAAATGTCCTCTTTGTGGGGTTTTGGGCATTCTGTGGACAGATGCACAAATATCTTTAAATGCAACTTATGCGAGGAGGCGGGTCATGCCTTCCATCAGTGTCCGTGGGTGAGACATAACTGTTCTGATGGTTTAGACCAAGATAGCCTGCTTGAAGGCTCAGGCTAAACTGCATACCAGGTGAAAGGGTTAACCCTCCCTCCCTCCCACGGCAAGGCCCTCCACTCCCCATTACCAAGTACTAATCAACCAGTACAAAAGTTGGTTTCTGAGCCTCAGAAAGTAGTAACTCCAGGTCCCCTCTGCTAGGAGATAGTCAGAGTCTGGTCTCCAACATGCCCTCCTTCTGAAACTGTTAAAAGCAGGAGGTTCACCAAAGCCTCCTCAAAAACAGGCCCAGAACAGTCCAATAGTGACTGAGAATTTCTTTTCCCCTCCAGGAGGAAGTAAGGGACTCGGATATGGAATCTGAGGCCTCTCACCTCTCGGAGCTTGTAACAGATGGCGATGATAGCAAATCAACTGAATTAGCCAAAGATAGGAAAGGGAAAAAAGGAAGAAAAGAAAAGTAAGTCAGAAGCATAGTTCATAAGTATTATCATGGCTGCTATAAAATTTGCTTCTTTGAATGTCTGCAGTTTAAAAACATTCCATAGGCAGATATCTGTGTTTGCATATCTTACGACTTTAAATTTAGATATTATTCTTTTGCAAGAAACAAGGGTATCTTCCATTTCGGAGGAAAAAGATTGAAGAGATTGTGGACTTGTGGCCCTTCCTTTGGTCTTATAGTACTGAACTAGCAGATGGAGTAGCCGTACTGTTTGGTAACACTTCCTTTAAAATCAGGAAGGTAACTGATTTGTTACCAGGTAGATTGCTCATATTGGATTGTTTTGGGGTGATTATTCTTTCTGAGTTATTAATGTATATGGTCCACAAACTAAAACAGGTCGTATCTCCTTATTCTCAGACCTAAAGCCATTCTTATTTACAAGGAAACATTTGGTTTGGAGGACTTTTACTGCTCCCTTGATATTCAGTTCCTTAGTTGCAAGGAAAAAGGTGTATTGTGATTCTCATGCACTATTAGAGGTTGTCTCAGATGCTGGGCTTTTGGATGTCTTTCGTAGTTTACATGCTACAGGTGGTAATACTTATCATAGACACACCTTTGCTACCGGATTGATATGTTTTTTATTTCACGTTTTTCAGGTTCTATCTTGTGTTGCTGTTCGGTAGAATTTTCTGACCATCATATTTTATTTTGTTCTTTATCCTTAAGGCTTTTTCCCCAGATTTAGTTCAGGTATTTCTCGTTGGAGATTAAATACTTCCTTCCTTTCAGATCCGGTTCATTTCTCTAAACTTCGAATTATTTTAGCCGCAAAAATCCTCCACTTTTGATCTCTTTCCTCCCCATATGATTGGTGGAGGCAATTTAAAACAGAATTTCAACATTTATTTCAGTCTTGGGTAAAACTAAGGTGCAGGATGATTATAGGAAATATCTAGTTCTGAGGAATCAACTGTATAGACTTATGTCACTTCCTCGAAAGCATATTTCTTTTCTTTCAAATTAAAAATATTAAACAACAAATGAAAACTTATCAGTATAATAGGGCCAAATCTCTTGATTTAGAATTCCGTTTTATCTACAAGGATTCCCCATGGCAGACCCATTCCATGCATGTAAAACATATTTGAAAGATACTCTTATGACCGACGCTTAATGATAATAAAGACCTAATTACCACTGATATAGGTATGTTACAGGTGGTAGAACACTACATCCAGGATTATTTTTCACCCCAAGGTGTTCTCTATAGACTCTCTTCACCACACAATTTTTCTTCTCTTCCTCACCTACCTAAGTAACTTGATTCAGTCTTAAGATCACCAATTACTTCTTCTGAAGTAATTGAGATAATTAAAAATCTAAAGCTCGGGTCCTCTCCAGGTATAGATGGAATACCTAATGAGTTTTATAAAAGTGTATAAAGTATATGGGTCACTTTCTTCCTGTGTGTTTAATTCTTATTTATCTTCTGGAATTCCTTATCCAGACTTTACAATGTCCCTAATGACTTTTATTTTTAAAAAGGAGATAAAACATCATTTTCAAATTGGAGACCAATTTGCCTACTTAATAGTGATTATAAGATTCTATCTAAAATATTGAATACTAGACTAGAAAAAGTAGCCCGATTCTTGATTCACCGGCTCAAACCTGTGCAATAAAAATAGAAAAATTCAGCACAATCTCTTTCTTCTTAGAGATCTATTGGCCTGTCAAACAAATTTTTCTTTTACGGAACTAATAGCTGCGTTAGATCAATCTAAAGCTTTCGATGCGATCAGTCATTCCTTCTTGTTTTTGTATTGTCCGCTTATGGTGTTCCTGAGACTTTATTCAGTGGATTTCAAAACTTTACCGTGTGGAGTCTCTATTCCTATAGTGAATGGCCTATTAGGTAAGAAAATACCAATTTCTCGGGTGTGTCCGACGAGGATGTCCCCTGAGTCCATTATTATATACTTTTGTTTTAGACCCAATTATTAGAAGCATTATTTATGATCCATCCATTTCAGGACTTGCTCCCTCTATAGGTCTAGAAAGGTTAAGGTCCTGCCTTTGCAGATGGCGATTACCCTCCTTTTAGGATTCTCTCTCTTTTAGAAGGGCTTTAGAGACTTTTCTTTTTTTTTAGTGCATATTCTGATGCCTCTCTAAATATTTCCAAAAGTTTTGTACTACAACTAGGTCAGATAGCCCAAATTTAACATACTGTTATGATATTCCTCTTGTGTCTGGTCCTCAAAAACTTCTATGCGTCTGGTTTGGAATACAAAATATGGAAACTTATAATTGGGAAAAACAGCTAGCGGTAGGAGAAGCTAAAGTAAATCAGTGGAAACATTGGAAATTTGGGAAGAAGAAAAGGTTGTGATAATAAAAATTTATTTTACCCATATTTCTTTACATCAGTCATCTTTTCCACCTCCCTTCGTTAGAAACAAGACTTTATAGCATTTTATTTCAAATGTTGTGGGGTAATAGATTGAACCTGGTGAAAAGGGAACATACCTACCTTAAATTCCGAGAAGGAGGGTTAAATATGATTAATCCTGTTATTTTTTTTCATTCCATTTTTCTTTTCCTCCTTTTCTTTTATTTGGCAAGCTCCGTCTCTCACTTGGCAATTTTGGAACAAATCCATTTAGCACAAATATTTTTTAAATGGTCTCTTCTTCCCCAAAGAGTCCTATCATCAGATGACATACCAAATTATGGGATTTCGCCTTAAAAAATTACATCAATGGAAGATTCCTTTGCAGAAAATACAATCATTACACAGAAAATCCTTTTATGCATATATTGTGTATGATGTGCAGAAAATAATTTTACTCTTTCCTTCTTGTTCCCCATCCAATATGACAAATGTTTTCAGTAAATTGACAGATGGTAGGATTTTATTTAAAGTTTGGGATATAGTATGGATATCTGCTCATGGAAGACTTGGAGTACGAGGCAATTTAAAGTATAAACCTGTTTCTGAAAGATACTGTTTAAGACCAGATTGTACCAATATTGAAGAAACTCAGGTGCACTTTTTCTCGGAATGCCCTTTACTCAGAAGTTTTGGGACTTTACAGCCCAATGATGGAATATGCCTCACTTACAGTCCCTTTCTTATTGCACATTAGTATTAGGTGAATATTTAGGTGACTGGAATAAATATCACAGGAGTACTCTGAATATTTTATTTGCACTTTTCAATATTATCTGTAGCAGGCTCGTTGTTCTTTTGTGTTACAACAGTTTAATCGGATTTTGAGGCTATTCTTTCTGCTGTTATCTCTGATTTACAAATGATACGCTGTTTAGATGAGAAACAATATTCTAGATCTTATGTTACTTATTTATGGAAAAACATTTATTTTTGTTAATGGAAGTTCTTTTCCTTTATCTGTTTTAGATTGTTGACACTTTTCTTTATTTTGTTGTTTTTTTTTTCTTCCGTGATGTTGTGTATTCTAATCAATAAAGTACCCTACTCAAAGGTAGGGGACCTTGACATCCTGGTCCTGGCTAAGATGGTGGAACCTGTAGATCCAGGAGGAGGTGGACAGGAGATGGCTACAGCAGCAGAGGGCTTGCCTCCTCCTCTGTTCAATTCTGCTAGAGGCGTTTTCTGAGACTGGAAAAGTGGCTTTGAGCCAGTCGCCAACCAGGATCCTGTGTTTGTGCTACGAAATGGCTGATCATACTGACAATGAAGAGCGAGGCTTTTCAGAGTAAAGAGCTTTTGCTGGTCCTAGTGTGCTATCTGCGATATCAGCGTAAGCTAAGCTGACGAGGACTTGCTAAAGGGACAACAGTTTAAATCCGGAGTGATTGTTGTGGGCGCTATTAGCTGAGGAGGGCGCCGCAGTGCAGAGGAAGAGCTTACGGCTTAGTGAGCGAATAGCCTGATATGGAGCTCGAGCCTAGTGGAGACAACTCCTCTGTGATTCAGAGACCTGATGTTGGAGCTGCAAGTGAGAGTATTCTTGGACATGGAGGAATTTCTACAGCACTGTGTTCACCTGCTGGCAGTGCGCTGATGGAGCCTTTGACACTACAACAGAAAGTAAACATGTTTACCTGATGTTCTTGATACAGAAATGCTACAGTGGAATAACTTCAGTAAAGGTGGAGGGGCATTATTAAAGATCAGGGCATTGTTAAAGATATGGGCGCTGGGGATGAGCTCTCAGCTCCTGCTTGATGAGTGCCATGCACCGTGGGTTTGGGAGACAAATAAATGTACTTGAAATGTGTCAGAGCACCCAAATTATGATGAGAATATTCTAGTTACTGGGAGAATTGTGGCTGAGGCTTTACAGGCCGCTTGGGGGAAGCAAGCCCCAGACCAGCCATGGGTGTCTCCAGCTCGGCCAGCGGAGGAACAGACAGACCCTTTAGACCTTCCCTCCAGCCCAGAAATGGCAAATTCCCCAATTTTGTTTCCTATGACACATAAAACTCCCTTGGCTTCCCCACTATACCGTTCGGTTGAACACGGAACCCCCAGCTGCCAGACCGATGGTATCTAGCCCAGTAATCTCTGAAACTGAGATGAGACATTCTGCCCCCCCTGAGGCAAGAAATTTATATGATAACAACACTGGGGCATCTGACAATAGGGGTCGGGCCTCTTCTAGCAGAACATGTGCTGGTATTTTCAAAGCACCCCAAAACCAGCAAAGAGACAAAATGCTGTCTGCATTAAATATAAGGGTAGCCTAGAGACTTATCCTGATCGTATACAGTATATGTTGGTCGCACTCTTCTGAAGGACAGCTTAGGATTTTCAGCACAGGAGATCTATGCCATGATCCATAGTCTGGGGATCCAAATTTTCACACCAGTTTCAATCCGACAGCAGGTTCAGAACTTTAATGGTATAAGCTGTTCGAAGAACACCAGAGTGGAAGGCATTTATTGTAATTCCCACAGACAAAACCAACATACAGACGATAACAGTATTATTTAAAATGAATGAGTGGCAATATCTGATCTTCTTTTTGTTACGACCTAAGTGTTTTGCACTTGGACTTCGACCCCATTATTGATTCTGAAGACATTTGGACTGGGGATGGCGGATTAGGTGTGCCTACCTCAGGAGAAAGGTCTTATCCAGCATTTACTAAGCTGCTTCTATCTGGGGAGGGACCGAGGCTTCATTTTTATGCAGGTCAGCGAGGTCATGCTTTCGGTGTGGGGCTCATACACTTAAGCATTGCTTGTGACAAAATGAAGTGTTCCTGTACAGAGGGATTGGACGCATGCGCTACATGCCAGACCCCTGCAGTATGTAATCTCTGTGACGACAACAGTAATACTTTCAAAGATTGTTCTTGGGCATCACATAATGCCAGGGAAGAGGGATCTGATGAAGAAGAGGAGAATATTACAAGGCAGACTGGGGCAACAGTGAATATGGATGTTCCAACAGCCTCCACCAGACACCCCATCGTCATTTCATTCTGCACCATCTTTAGTTTCCCCTAGGGTCAAGATTCCCACTCCTTTGTCACTGAGAGGCACCCTTCA
This sequence comes from Neoceratodus forsteri, assembly GCA_016271365.2. Classification (NCBI taxonomy): domain Eukaryota; kingdom Metazoa; phylum Chordata; order Ceratodontiformes; family Ceratodontidae; genus Neoceratodus; species Neoceratodus forsteri. Next base: position 612,269,979 of record CM028132.1, read on the forward strand.
GTGGGCATGGCATCCTCGGAAGGGACACCTTGGTTGAAATAGAAGGACCACATTTGTCTCAAGAATCCGTGGGAGGTAGTGGAGATGTTGGTCAAGTTGCACAACCGGGACCATCTACAATGCAGGTACCCACTATGCCACCACCACAGACGGAAGAGTGGGAGCATCAGAAGTCTAGGAGAATGACACGAGTGCTTCACAGAAATTGGGGAAGGGTTCTGGCGAGCAGACTGATACAGGAATTTGCATAAAGAATAGATTTAGTCCACTTGCGAAGAGGAAACAATGGGAGGAGGGGATGATTCAGATTTTCTTCCAGGATTTCTTCCCAACCAGAGAATGTGACTGATTCTGAAGTTTCTATTCAAGAAACGAGGGAGGAGTAAAGAAAAAAAGAAATCTAAAAGAGCTGCTACAAAGCCCCAAGGGCAGTGGTACCCAAATTGATGTCGTTTCTAACACCTGACCATGGAGCTACAGCCGACTTTGGCTCTATTAATGAATAGTATCAAGCACCAAAAAAGAAGGCAAACCACCTTTCCTATTATTGCAGATCATCAGTTGGACATTTGCCTGGTGCAGGACATTCATTTACACACGATCCAGGAAGCCCACCAGGCGTCAAAGAGTGGTTTCGGAGTTCTTCTCTTTGGTCTCTGGGGAGGAGATGTGCTCTAGGGTTGGGTTTTAATTTTAAATCTTGACCTCAGAGTGTCACTATTGATCTGGTACCTAGCAGTGTATTCTGGATGCGAGACTTGGGGCCCAGGATTTTAGGTTAATTAATGTATAATTATCGAACCAAGTATCATAGGGTAGATTTAATTAAACAAGGTGCAACCATACCTTTATACAACCAGATCAGTGTTCTGGGAGGATTTTAACTGTATTTTATTATTGTCCGATAAAACAGGTAGAACACAGAAATTGTATACTGACTCAAATTTTTGAACAGGATGTACAGTATAAGCAAGCATGGCTTAAGGACTGTGGGGCTGAGACTGACCAGGTACCAGACCATACCTTTTTAAGGGCGTTTGTCAGCTCGGATTGACTTCTTGTTTGCCTCCCATTGGGTCCCAGTGCTAACCTTTTCAGTTTCTCCTGAAAACTCTGACCATAGACTGATTAAAACAACAGCTGAAACCATTAAATAAACCTGGCTCCAACCCAGTTTGGAGGATGAATACAACTGCCTTGGAGGACACAGAGGTATGGTCAGCAATTCAGGGGAGTTGGAGGCCAGGGTTTCGGTTTTGAGTTATATGACAACTCACTTAACCTAGCTACTTACGAGATAGACTCCAGATGTTGTTATCGGTCAGTTGAGACTGGAGAGGTTCTCACTGAAGACATTCAGCTACTAAGGCAGAAATGTGCAAATATCAGTATGACAGAGCCCAATCATTATTAGTCGAGCAAAAATTCAGAACACAGAGGAAAGCTCAAAATGTCAATCCATATGATTGTTGTGCATGAAGGGTTGAATCTAAATATGGCTGCTCTTAAAACAGATTCAGGGACAGTTGTGAATACTGGAGAAGAGATAGGGACACAGTCCGCATTTGTGGAAGCTTCATATAGGGATCAAACTCCACATCTTGATGGGATTGCTGATTTTCTCCATCAGTTGGAGACACCAGGGTTGCTAGAGGTGGACAAAACACTGCTGACCTCTCAATATCTAAAAGGAGGCGGAGGAGGTGGTAGGCAGTTTACAGGATGGGTCTTCTAGTCCAGGCGGAATACCAGGGAGTTCTATAAAAAATATGGGTATTTTAAGTAATTACATGGTGGGAATTTTATAATGACATATTAGCAGGTTTGGTTCCTTTCCTGCAGCTCTGGCAGATAGCCTTTTAATTTTACATAAAAGGGTGATAAAGTGGATCTCTCGAATTGAGGCCTATAAGTCTAATTAATGTAGACTAGAAGATTTTGTGCAAAATTCTATGCAAAGACTTGCGATGATGGCCCAGGAGGTGATTTCCACTAGGCAAACATGTGCCATTCCCCAACATTGTATGGGGACATGGTAAAAATAATAAGAGAGGCTTTGATGGCCCAGGGGTTTCCAGGTATCTGATTTCACTGGACCAGGCCAAGGCTCTGTTGAGATCCCACAAATTTTTGTTTAAAGTATTAGAACATTATGGAATCCCTGACATTTTATTAAATGAATTAGAATTATTTATAAGGAAGCATCTCACAGCCTCTGGTAAATGGTAGACATAGGAAATATGTGAAGATTAGTGAGGTGTCAGACAGGTGTGCCCTTTGAGTCCCCTTTATATGTTTTTTCTATGGACCCTCTTTTGAGGATATTGAATAGGGAATGGGATTTCACCCATTCAGGGAACAGGGATGTGCCTTTTCCAGTGGCCTTGCCCTCGCTGACGATACTAATATCTTAGTGGCAGATTTGGTATCTGGGGAGCAGGCTATGCGTTGTGGACTCCTTCTCTGCAATATCAGGATCTAAAATAAATAAACAAAAGAGTAAAGTTGTGGAATACATATTCAAGGGAGCCCAGCAGAAAATTGGGGGTATACCCATAACTGAACCACCAATTAAGATTTTAGGAATTTGGTTTGGAGCTGGGGATCCAGCAAGTATAAACTGAGAGTTAGCCTTATCTCAAGCAGATGCTAAAGTTGGTAGGTGGAAAGGTTTCCGCATGACTAAAAAGAAGCCGGTCTACATGTATAAGACTTTTATTGCACCTCTTTTTTAAATATTAGCCAAATTTATCCTTTGCCAGTTAAATTGGAGATTAGTATGTATAGTGTGGCTTTCCAATTACTTTGGGAAGTCAATCGAACCCTATAAAGAGGAATAGTACTTATTGGTCAGTTGGTAAGCAGACTCAATATAATGAACCCGTGCTGTTCTTTTTTCCCATGTTTATTTATGATAATTTAGTACCAGTTTTGGTTAGGAAACAATTGGATTAGGTACCTCTGTTAAAGGAAAGATGTACCTACTTTTGGCAGAGATGGGAAACCCAACAATGGGGAAATTTTGGGCAATCCACAGGGTATGTCCACCTATTTAATGGAAGTATGTAGAAAATGAAAAGATTGGCATATAACTACTTTAGAACTTTTACATAATACTAGGAAAATGGAGTACCAAAACATCCTGCAATCTGTGTGCCTTATAGATCCTTGTATTGTAACGCCAGAGTCAGTAGTGATATCTGAGGTTACTGGACAACTGATGGAGCCAAGAGTCCCACCTACGGTATGGGACTCTTTGGGCTGTGTTGCCATTCTAGACTAAATGTTCGGGCAGCAATTTTTGTAAGGTATTCTAGAAGATCATGTTTAAGGGAGGTTGTGGGTCGGAAACAGAAACAATGGTGCACCTTTTTTTTTGAGTGTGGGTATATAAGGGACTTGTGGAAGTTATTGGCAAATTCTTGGGTGTCCACAATTACAAGACATAACCTATGAGACATTAATATATGGACAGTATGGAAGGGTTGAATGGAGGGATATCATAAAGGGACAACTAGAGTGGTGATGGCCATAATAAAATGGGTAATATGGCAGACAAGATGTCAATTTGTGTACAGCAGAAACATTTAACTTTATTAGAATGAAGCTTAAATTTAAGAAAGCAAGACATTTGCAGGTTTATAATAAAGAATGTGTTACTTTATCAAGATCAATGTTTCAAACTGGGTGGAGTTGTTGGGATTCAGTTCCTTTTCTTCAGGTTACAGAATAACAGATTTGAAGATGCTGGGAATTGTTATAGTATTTGAAGGTGGAATTTATTATGGAGTAGGGAATATAGGGTGGGTGTATGTTCCGTAGTGATATAAATAATTTGAATAAAGCAGTGTCTGCAAAAGTAACTGTATAGGAGTACTGAGTGGGTTATAGTAGTTTGGACTGGGTAAGATCTTAGAATATCTGTACTACTATATGTATTTAACATAAATGTTGGTAGTGGCATACTATATGATTTAGTGAGGATTTGTTTCATTTGGGTGGATGGGGTATGATTTGAGGAACAGAAGGTTTACATGGTGTTTTGTATGATCTTTTGAAAAGTATCTCTAATTTTGTGTTGCACTTATTGTGAGTTGTAATGAAGTTTAGTCCAATAATAAATTCCCTACTCATTGGTTGGGGGCTGCTGCACCAATGGCTTCTGTTCTGACAGTGGTCAGTCTGCTGGTGTACCTGTAGGAGGCAGATCTCCTCCCTCCCTGCAGGTCCAACACAGGAGACCACAATTTCTGATGGAGTTCTGCCTGCGGACAGTGCTTTGACTACAAAAAGTTTGCCTATAGATGTGGATGATGGCACTATATCTCCACAGACTCTCATGAAAGAATAGCTCAGAAAATTATGACTGAGAGAAACACCAAGTGCTTCTGTCTTTATTGAAGAATCGACTGTTATTGAAAATGCCTCTGCGACTACAGGACAAGACATGGTGGATTCTTGCTGGAAACAGCCCAGGGTGATGGAGACTCTGTACAGAGAAATGCTACTGGTTTCTGAATAGTTTACACAGATTCTTGACTCACTTCTACCATCTGAAAATGTGAGTACTCCTCCTTTGAATGTTACCGCTGAGACAGTAAAAACTCTGGGGGTGTGACAGAGGCATGCAGGCTTGCAGCTGAAACAGGCGTCTGGACCTCTCCTTACAAATTGCCAAGTGCCTTGAAAATTCACTATTAAAGACAGGGTGGGAAAAACGAAGGGACAGTGGCTTCGGACCTGGACGCATAGTCCTATTCTGGGGTCTCCAGCCAGAGAAGCTCAACTAGCAGCAAAAAGCTGAATTTGGTACTATTAATAATTTGCCTAACTTTATTACTGACTCTGATCTTGGATGTGGTAAATTCTGACAATGCCTCAGCTTGTACAACAACACCTGTTCATATTTCTGCTTACTGACTTGGGGATGAAGGGCCTAGAAATCATTCCCGAATGTAGGGTACCCTAATGGACAATGAGCTCCCTGCCCCTCCAATAACCCCAGCAGCTGAAATAGTAAAAGCATACCTGGGCTGTCTTTTGGAAAAAGGACCAATTTACACAACAGTCACTCCCAACCACGACACAGAAATGCAGTACGTCTGCAGTACCTTGGTGGATTAGAAAGTAATCCTGATAGAATATACATTGGTAGAAAACTGATAAAAGAATCATTGTTTTTCTCTAATGAACTGTATGCCTTAATACATGCATCGAGGACACCCTATATGATATTAGTTTTAAAACCCTCAGGGTTGGATAGATTTTAGGTAAAATATGAGAAGGTAAAATATTCAGCCTTTTGGCTGCCATTTGAAACAACACCCCTCACAAAGCCTGCTATAAAACAGTCACAATTCTATTTTGGAATGAGAGTGTGGTTGTGCATGACATCTCCGACTGGTTGCAACAATGATGTGACCTCCTAGGCCACCCACTCCCATAATGGACAAAGAGCATATTTGGACTGGGAGGTGATATAAAGTCAAGCTGAAATTCTAACCTGGGTTCCCTGCCCTTCCTAGCAGTTTCTTCTTGGTAGGGAGTGGGGGCACTGCTTTACCCAGGCCAGCCTAAGACCTATTTTAAATACGTCTCTCTGCTCCATTTCAGCTCTATGTGTGACCACATTAAATATAACTTATGTCTTGAGTATGGTCACACTAGCACCATTTATACAAATGAAATGACCTGTAATTTCTGTGAGAGAGGAGGTCACACACATATAGGGCTTGTCCATGGGCTTCTATAATAGGTCCGATCAAGCAAACCAAGATTCCCTCATTGTAGAAGCTCAGAAAAGAGCATGGCAGACCAAAGAGCCCCGAACTGAAGCCCAAACAGCTGCTGAGACTGGTTTAGAAGTTTCAGTGAACCCTGTTCCTATGGTCGTATCAGAGGGTCCTGTTCCTCCTGGTGTGGATGAATCCACTGTTACGGATATACAAGGAGAACCCCCCACCCACCCCTGTGCAGGATGCACTTCCAGTACAGGTTGATTCAAACCCAATTCCTACTAACCAGGAACCCACAGTAATGGAAAAGTACAGTTACGTAAGAACTTAACGTAACAGTAGATCTTTGAGAGAGGCTCTTGCAGTAGGTAATTACATATAGAACTGGCATACGACGGTGGCAGGACCTGAAAAATTTCTAGCTAGCGGTCCCTGGCGAGGCCTCCCCATGTCAGGTGACCGGCGTCATACTGACGTCGGTATAAAGGGGACAGTCCGGACGCCCGCCTTCTAGTTCTTTCCGCCACAGGCCGGAAGGCCGGACGAGAGAGAAGCAGATATTTCCTGAATGGAAAAGGAGCTGAAAAAGCCTAGGGGATGGAGGCGGGAAGGTATTTACTACTGCAAGAGCCTCTCCGAGAGATCTACTGTTACGTAAGTTCTTACGTAACTTGTACTATCTTACTTCGACGAGGGCTCTTCAGTAGGTAATTACATACAGGACAGAATCCCAAGCAGTCTGGAACAAATGAAAGGCACCGGAGGAGGAACTACTCCCAAAAGTAGTAAATAATCTAGCAGGTCTCAAGAAGGAGGCCTTGCAAGACAGCTAACCCAAAGCCTGCTCTACAGCGAGGCAATGTCAAACTGTAATGTTTAGTAAGGTATGGACTGAAGTCCAAGTGGCGGCAGCACAGATGTCTGCAGCAAACGTTCTTGAAACAAGCCACAGGCGGCAACTCCATGAGTGGAGTGACTCTGACTTGACCGGGAGGGTCTTGTTGTACTTGTCATAACAGAAAGTGATGCAATGGGCCAACCATTTTGATAGGCATTGCTTAGAGACAGCATTGCCTTCTCTTTGTGAGCAAAAGAGATGAACAACTGATCAGCCTTTCTGAGATCTGCGTCCCTATCGGTGTAGTATCTCAGAATCCTGTGAACATCCATGGTATGGAGCAGGTATTCTCATTGATTGAAGTACTCGTGAAGAAAGCAGGTAATTCAATAGACTGATTTAAGGTAGATTCCACTACCACTTCGGAAAGAAACTTAGGATTTGTCGAAGAGCTACTGGGTTCTTTGTGAAAAATCAAAAAAGGGATTTGCACATCAGGCCTGGAGCTCGGAAATTCCTGAAACAGAAGTAATGGCCACCAAGAAGAGCATCTTCCACGATAAAACTTCTAGTTCGGAAGCCGCTGAGCTCAAGGGGAGGAGGGTAAGTTTCTAGGGGACAAAGTTTAAGTCCCAAGGCGGACTGGAGTCGGACAGGGGCCTGAGATGAAGGACCCCTCTGAGGAAGATTTGGATGACCCAGCTGGGCAAATGCCTTATCAGTGAAAGGGACATGGTAGGCTGAGATAGCCGCCATATGGACTTTCAAGAGGAGTGACTGAGACCCAGGTCGAGAAAGATGACACATGTACTCAAGCAGAATGGTCACAGGGCAGGAAAAGGGCTCCACTTTCCTGGGCGCAGCCCAGATAGAAAATCTTTTCCATTTCATGGCGTGGGTGGACCTAGTGGGTGGTTTTCTAGCCTCCACCAGAATCTCGCCACCTTAGGAGAAAGCGTACAAAACAAGATTGAGCTAGGTCTGCAGGAGCCATGCATGAAGTTGAAGGGACTTGAGTCCGGATGGACCAGGGTCCCCTGATCCTGGGTCAGCAATGCCGGAGATAAAGGAAGAGGAAGAGGAGGAACCTCTGAGTATTGTTGTAGAAGAGAGACCAGATTTGCCTGGGCCAGAAAGGGCCGATCAAATCATTCTCACTCCTTCTAAAGCCAGCTTCTGTATTGCACGACGAGGACCAGAGGATGGGGGAAAAGCATAACGAATCTGTCCTTCCAGCTTAGAGATGGGCGTCGCTCCAAAGCGCCTACCGCTCCTGGAGGCGGCGAGCAAAAGTGGAAGCACTGCGTTTGGGGAGAGAGAACAGGTCTATCTGAGGAGTCCCAAATCTGGAAGATGCTTTAGAACTTTTTCGTCCAGTTCCCACTGTGGTGGAAGAGCCGACAGCAACTTAGTCTGTCTGCACAGGACACTGTCGACTCCCAGAACATGGATCGCTGTGAGTGAAGGTTGTGAGAGTTGCCCAATCCCAGACCCTCATCGCTTCCCTGCACAGGGTAGGACAGGATTCCTCCTGCTTGGTGATGTACCACCACGCACATGTTGTCCGTTTGGACAGCTAGGTGACTGGGAAGGATGTATTGGTGAAGGCATGTAGCGCAACAGCACTGCTCGAGAAGCTCGAGCATGTTGATGTGGAGAACTATCTCCAACTTTGACCAAAGGCCTTGGGTTTGGTGAGGAATTGAATGGGCTCCCAACCTTTGCCTGGGCGTCCGTGGTCAGAGTCTGATCGGGGAGGGATGAAAAGGGACCCCGGAGGAGTTCTCGAACCATCCACCATTGCAGATCTCTTACCATCGGTGAGGAGATCAGAATCAGATTGATCTAGGTAGTCTACCTGATTGATCACTGAGATGAAGAGTCCACTGAGAGATTCTCATATGGGCGCCGCAGCGGAACCGTCGGGATGGCGCCGCCATGCGCCCAGTGAGCGGAGCACTGACCTCGCGGGACCCTCACTGTGTCCGATGGGAGGAAATCTGTGACTGGAGGGCCCCCTGTCCGGAGGCAGAAGGCTTTGCACAAAGTTGTGTCGAAAATTGCCGATGAACTGGAGCCTCTGAGAAGGATCCAGGTGAGACTTGGAATGGTTGATGGTAGCTACAGGCCAGAAAACCTGCTGGGTGAGGAAGAGATGCAGGAGTTCCTCCTGGGCCAGGGCCGCCAGGAGCCAGTCATCCAAGGTGAGGGAAAAACCTGAGCTCCCAAAGAGCATGGTGGGCAGCTATCACCGCCAGGCATTTGGTAAGACTCGGGGGGCCAGGAAAGACCAAATGGAGTGCCGGAATTGGTAGTGGACCCCTGGAGCATACCAGCCTGAGGTACTTTTGGGTTGCAAAGGAGAATGGGGATGTGCAGGTGCGCATCCTGCATCTAGTGCACAAAGCCATTGGCCAGCGGAAGCAGGGGCAAAAGCGATTGAAGGAAAGCATCCTGAACCTCTTGTACTCCACATACAGGTTCAGGGCTGAGATCGAGAATAGGTCTCAGAGTCTCCCGTCTTCTTTGCTACAAGGAAGAAGTGGGAATAGTACCCGTCCGTGGGGTGAGGAGGGACAGGCTCTATAGCCTGTTTGAAAGCGCTGAATTTCCTCCTGACCAAGGAAGATGGTCCCTTGGTAGCGCAGATTCAGAGGTGATGGATGGAGATTTCTGCAGAAACTCTGTGGAGTGCCCTCTGCTATCATCTTGCACCCTTGAATCCAGTTATCTCTCTCAACCCGGAAGGTGGAGGAACCTCCCTCCCAACGGTTCCTCGCGAGGCATCCGAAGGCGGTGGGAAGAGAGTCAGGTGGTGTGAAGCAGCGCCGCCCAGCTGGGGCACCGTTGCTTTTGGGCGGCGGGGCCTGGCAACTAATGAGGCCCACCGTGTTAGTAGCACGCCTTCACTGAGTTTTCGCTTGAGGCGGCTGCGTCTGCGAAGGGCGGCGCTATGGGGGATGGGGGAGATGCGTTGAATCAGCGGTTGAGGCGGCCCTTCTCCTACAAATCAGTGATGATCTCTTGACATCACGACAGCAGAACCCCTGAAAGGTGCTTCTTGGATGGCTGACTGCACCTCAGGACAGAGCCTGACACACCTGGAGCCATCGTGATCCGAAGACTACAGAGAGCATGAGCTCTGTCCCTCACAGTGTCCCACTGCATCATAGGTAAATCCTCAGAATGTGACGACTGGCCGAGACAAGCAAACGGACCAGGTCGGCCAACTCCTGCTTGAGTTGAGAGTCCGACAGAGTCGATCTTGGATTCCACCTGGGTAGAGGACAGCCTTCTGGTAATCCCCCATATGTCCTGCATAGTTTAGGGCCCCTAATCCCAGTGTGGAAGAAGCGTAGATCTTCCTTCAAACTGATCCAGAAGCAAGATTCCTTATCCAGGAGGCGAGGCTCAAATGTTTGGTGCTGACCAGCCATGGTAGACTAATCACAACCCCGAGTCTGCAGGGGTGAGGTCTAAAAAGTCTACCACCCTCCGGGCCTGGTATAGTCTGTTGGACTTCCTGGGAAGTGGGGCTAAAAGCGACAGTTGTTTCCAAATAGTGGAAACAAGGTGGGCGTGAGGCTCGATCAGGGTGGCACTAAGGTAGGAGCCGTAGGGGCAAGTCCAGATCGTGCGCGAGTTTTACCCACTGAGGATCTGGCTCTAGGAATACCACTGATGGACTTCTCTGGATCTTCCTGAGCAACTCCGTGAAGGAAGGATCCTCGGAGGAGACTTCAGAGGAGTCCTCGGCGGGCTTGGGCGGAGGCGTGGCTCATCGTCTTTCTCGGAACATCCATGGAGGCGTCTGAGGAGTCCGAGAGAGAGAAGGGAGGAAGAATCTGAAGCAGAGTAAGACTCCCTATCCCGTCTAGGGAGGAGCGGATCCCTTGGGAGGGATCCCAGAGCGTGTCCTGCCCCTCTCTGGACCCGAGGCGGCAGAACAGGAATCCGGAGGAGGAGAGGGGAGAGTGCCGTCTAGGACGTGCAGGGGCAGTGATGGCACCGTCGCTGTAAGACAGCTCTCGACTTCCTTGGTGAGCTGAGCGCCTCCAGTCCAAAGTAAATCTCCTAAGAGATCACGGCGGCCTGGAGACGATGGAGGAGGAGGAGGATAGTTGTATGGAGAAATCCGTGAGGGAGTATCCGTAAGGCTGCAGGTGTCCGGAGTCGGGTACTGTAGCGTCAGGTACTGCAGCGTGAAGATCGGCACCAGTGCGGCGCAGGATACTCGGACCTGAGGACACAAGCCGGCGTCCGGATCGACAGGCGGATACCCAGGCACTGGAGCAGCTGGGCAGGCGGCCCAGCCGGGACTCCGCAGGAGCAACCAGGATAGGCCAGTGGGGTGGGGACACCGAAGAGAGGAATATCCCTGCCCGTCCGGAGGGGCGATGTCGGAACGGCACGGCCAGGGACAGTGTCGAGCAGGCGTCAGGGAAACCCGTCAGATCCGGTTCTTCAGGAAGAAGATTGGGCCGGTAGCCCATGGTCCCCAGTCGTCCGAGGACAGAGGAAAAATCGGGGTCAGGCGGGGGACTGGGGCTCCCCTGGCCGACAGCGAAGGCTGCGGAGAGCCTGGAACAACAGAAACAGTAGGTTCCGCCGTAGGCTCAGAGGGCCAGCGCTACGTCGGAGGCAACGCGTGTGGCTTATGGGCAGTCGCAGACGCCAGAGAGCGGCGTCCGGCCGAGGTCCCTCGCCGGGAGGCGGGACGAGGATGAGGAGGAGGCCCGGTCGAGGGAGACACTGCCGAGTGCCGCCCTGAAGGGTCGGCGTCTTAGAACCTTTTCTCCCGGCGTACGTCGGGAGGAGCCGGCGTCCGGCTAAGGGAGGTGCCCGCGCCAGTGGCCGCAGGCCTGCAGCGTACTAGGCTGGAGTCCTTTTTGTCCGGAGGCGCCCGGCGGCTCGAACCGAACCTGTTGGGCGGGCGGCCGCCTCCTCCAAAGCCTTGGAGGCTGCCACCAGGCGATCCCGGAAGGATGAACCTTGCCCACGACTCCGGCCGCAGTCGTGGAAGGGAAAACCTCTCCGGTGCCTTTCCTTGTCCCGCTTCTTGTGCCCTTCAGGGAGGTCGCGCCTGCCAAAGTTTTCTCAGCTCTTTCTCCATCGCAGACATCTTCTTTTGAGGAGATGGACTTGAGGACTGCTGGCATCGTCTGCAGGTGGCGCGTTGAACCGAGGCAGGTGCGGACACTTGTCGACAGCGTGGTCGGGCCTAGGCAGAAGAGGCAGAGGGTGGCCATCATTGTGAGGCAGTTGGGCGCCCACAGTCGCACTGTTCTTTGAAGGGACGACACACCTGACGCTCACCTGACAAAAGAGGAATAAAATTCTGAAACTAATTGGAAAAAAGCACGCAAGTAACAGGACTGGCGATAAGAACTTAACGCGAGGGCGCTGCCGAGCTGACAGCGGGAAAGAACTGGAAAGAGGCGTCGGGACCGCCTTTATACCGACGTCAGATGACACCAGTCACCTGACGAGGCGGTCCATGCCAGGGACTGCTAGCTAGAAATTTTTCCATGAGGTCCTACCACGACACGCCAGTCCTATATGTAATTACCTACTGCAAGAGCCCTCTCGAGTAAGATCTAGCTATATTCCTCCACAGAAGGACATGGCAGGAATCATGCCCCCCCAACCTTGGTAACAGTTACATGGAAAAGAGCCTTGAGACAATCTTGGCCAAAATCAAAAATTCCTAAATCTGCTTCATCTCCACAAGGATTTCAGTGTCTAAGAAATACAGAATCCTTACAACACTTCAGAAAGAATCTGACTTGGGAGATGAATCTGAATCCTCTTCTACTGTATCCTCACAGCAAATTCTGTCCTCAGATTCTGAGGGAGAACCTGATTCCTCTATCACTAATAAAGAGTCCAACTGTTTACCTCTATACAGCCCTATCTATTTACTAATAAACATGTTATATGGGCAGGAGATTTTAACTGTGTGTTATCACAACAGGATAGAGTCACAACTCAAAAATAATTCTGTGATACCAACTGCCTTAAATCTATTCTCCACATCTCAGGAGTCACTGACACATACAAAGCATTACATCCACAAGGGGCATACTTTTCTACAAATGAAAGCTTTCAACTAGAACTGATTTTGTCTTTACTCCACAACAATTTAAGTGCATAATGCACAGCTTTTCCTCTAGGAAACATCAGATCATTTGATTGTGGCCACTGATACAGGTTTAGATGACTCAGTGCCCATACGTAAAGGGTACTGGAAATTGAATAATACCCTATTAGATTCTGCTTCTTTATGTAATGAAGTTAAATATTTATTAAGCATCGTATGTCTTTAGTTTGTTTGTATAAAGATTTAAGTTTTTGGTCGGTGGAAACCAAAGTCAGTTTACAATACCTATTTAAAGCACAGGCCTTCACCAAACACACTACACAATATCACCGACATTTAACACTTTGGAACCATTTAGAAACATAGACTTGACGGCACATATGGACCACTTGGCCCACCCAGTCTGCCCATTTCCTACCTACTGGATAAGCTGCAGGTTCTAGTTAACCAACAGCCTACTTCCTGCAACTCCCACTATAATTGCCTTATGTCTGTCCCATGCACGTTTGAATTCCCCACTGTTATAGACCCCACAACCTCCCAGGAAGGCGGTTCCATGCATCCACCACTCTCTCCGTGAAAAGAATTTCCTCACATTACCCCTGAACCGTCCCTCTATCTTTAAATTGTGCCCCTTGTTCTTGCACATCTTTTCTGAAAGATGCTATCCTCCTGGACTTTGTTGATTCCCTTGAGGTACTTGAAAGTTTCTATCATGTCCCCGTCCCTCCTTTCCTCAAGGGTATACATATTAAGCTAAGTCAGTCTCTCTTCATATGGTTTCTGATGCAGACCCTGCACCATTTTAGCTGCCCTCCTCTGGACTGCTTCCATTCTGTCTATGTCCTTGTGTAAATGAGGGTCTCAAAACTGCACGCAGTACTCCAGATCGGGTCTCACCAACTGTCTGTACAGAGGGATAACCACTTCCTCTTTGTACTTGTGATGCCCTCCTATGCATCCCAGTATCCCCAGCTCTCCTTACTGACTTTTCACATTGCTTACCCACATTTAGGTCATCTGATATGATTACCCCCAGGTCCGTTCCATAATTGTTGTTGTTAGTACCTCCCCTGCCATTGTGTACTCTTCTCCTGGGTTTTTGTTTCCCAGGTGCATTACTTTGCACTTCTTTGCATTGAATCTAAGCTGCCATATAGCTGACCATTCCTCCAACTTTGCCAAATACCTTCTCATCCTTTTACCCCCCTTGTGTATCAACTCTGTTATAGATCTTTGTGTCATCTGCAAAGAGGCATACCTTTCCTTCCAGATCCTCTGCAATGTCCCTATAAAGACGCTAAAGAGGACTGGACCCAGTACTGAGCCCTGAGGTACTCCACTAGTAACTCCCTTTCTTCGGAATGAGTGCCATTCACTATTACCTTCTGTGTCCTGTTGTGCAGCCAGTTTGTATCACGCTACCACCCTGGACCCACTCCCAGGCTGGCTAACTTGTTTATTAATCTTTATGCGGGACTGTGTCAAATGCCTCCCTAAAGTCTAGGTAGACCATGTCCACAGCCCCTCCCTGGTCTACTGCTTTGGTCACCCAGTCAAAGAAATCAATTAAATTTGTCTGACATGACCTTCCCGCTGTGAATCCATGCTGCTTTGGGTCCTGTGCCCGCTGACCTCTAGGCACTCAACAATCCTTCTTTCAGAAGTGATTCCATCATTTTCCCTACTACTGAGATCAAACTAACAGGTCTGTAGTTTCTGCTTCTGCTTTGCTCCCACTTTTGTGAAGGGAATCACATCTGCCCTCCTCCAGTCCTCTGGTACCACCCCAACCTCCCATGATTTGTTAAAAGTGTGGTCAGTGGTGTCACTCGGTCCCCCTAGTTCTTTTAGGATTCTGGGATGAATCCGTCAGGCCCTCATTGCTTTGTTCACCTTGAGTTTTAGGGAGTTCTTTCAGGACTTTTTTTCTGTAAATGGACTGGTGTCAGCCCTCCTACCACAGTGCTTCTATTGTTTGGTTTAGGTAACTCCTCCTGTTCTTCTTTTGTGAATATTGAGCAAAAGTATTCATTCAGTATCTCTGCCTTTCACTGTTTCTCTCTGCCCACCTCCCTCTCCTTTATTAAACTTCACTATCCCTCCCTTAACCTTTCTATGCTCCCTAATGTACCTATAAAGGTTTTATTCCCCTTCTTAACGGAGGTGGCTATCTTTTCCTCGGTTTGGGGCTTTGCTATTCTGACTGCCTTCCTACTTCTTTCTGCTTTAATTGATACAGTTCCTATATTGCTCCTTCTGTGATTCCTTGTACTTTTGAATGCAGCTTTTTCTCTTTAACCATCCCTGCCACCTCTTTTGAGAACCACAGTGTTTTTTTACTCCGTTTGTTTTCTTTATTTATTTTTTTTCTTTATTTAGCAACATTATACTCTCACATAAATGAAGGCAGGCAAGTTAGTTCCACACATATTCTGCTATAAAGAAAGCGATGGAATCCTTACAGTATTCTAGGACTTCCTCCTTATTGTTTGAACATAAAATATGTACCCTGGGAAAAATAGCTTTGGGAATGTGTTTTCTAGCTGCCGAACCAGATCAAACAATAAAAACATGACAGTTTTGACTACACCCTCTGGGACTCTTATTACTAAGACTTCTGAGATTTTGAAAGAAGTACAGAGACATTTGACCACTATGTATGCCCCATCAAACCTTCAGGATTCTATCTGAAGGATTACCTGGCTTCCATCCCCAATTCCCATAGAGAAGCTAGATGCATTAATATAACTAATCTCTCAGCAGGAAATTGACTTGCCATTAGAGCTTTAAAAATAATACTACACCTGATCTTGATGGGCTCACTATGGAATTTTATAAGAAATTTGAGAGGAATTAGTAGAAATTATTTTCCATATTTAATTGGATATTAAATTATTTTCGTGTGACTTTTCATTTTGCATTGCCATACACATATTTTTATTTAAAAGGTTGATAAGACCAATATTAATAATCGGAGACCTCTCAGCCTTCTTAATTCGGATCTGAAAATTATGATGAAAATACTAACTTCCCGACTAGCTCGGATAACTCCATATGTTATTTCAGCTGCACAAACCTTCTCAGTGACTGGTCGATCTATATCTGAAAACCTATTATTGATTAGAGAACTGGTAGAGCAAGGGAAGAAGGACATAACACATGGGTATCTTCTGTCCCTTGATCAAGAACAAGCATTCAATAAAGTCTCTCATGCTTTTCTATTTCGAATGCTGGAAGACTATGGTGTTCGAATCACTTTGTTCCTGGTTAGTTACTTTATATAGTAAAGCTTGCCCTTCCCTTGAATAATGGACATTACGATCCTATATATGTATCAGAAGAGGTGTGGCAGGGATGTCGAATGAGCCCTATTTATATAGTCATTGTTTAGACCCATTACTTAGATGTTTGCAACAGTTAGACATCATCAGAGGAATTCGACCTAGGACAGCTTCCTGGAAATTAAAGTAGCTGTGTATGCAGATGATGTCTGTCTTTTGTGTCAGATCAAAATTCAGGAGATAATGCTTGGGATTTGATTCAGGAATATTCTGAAATAGCAAGAGCTTTCATTACTAAGGGTAAAAGCAGAGGATATATTTTAAGTCCTTCCACAGTAATAAGTAAGGATATCCAGGGTATTCCTATATCTAATGAAGCTCTTATTATATTAGGAATTACATTTGGTTGGGGGATAATTCATTATTAAATTGGACTGAGAAACTGGAATTTGGGAAACAAAAAGTTGCACTTGGAAAACTTGGCCACAAGCGAAAAAAAAGTGGCATTATTGAAAACATTTGTTTCCTATATTTTTGTATTTGAGTATGTTGTATCCGATTCCACAAACATTATAGGTTACATTACTGTGTTTAGTTTTTTCTACTATTTGGGGTCGTTGACTGAATCCCATTAAGCATGAAATTCTTTATCGCCAGTACAAACGGTGGATTGGCCTTATTAAATCCAATAGTACTTTTTACTGTGTCTTTTAACACTAATATCTGCCACCTGGATGCTCCCTCCCTGCACTTTGGACAGTTTTTGTGACCTCATGATATTGCTCATTTTTAGTACCTGGAAGACTCATTTAGTCCTCCTGTCACATACCGTGCAAGTCCACTATTTTTCAAACCTGTGACTAATAAATTTATGACAATGGTAATTGTGCCCCAACATGTAGTTGGTGTACCATGGAAAATAGTTTACCAAACTATACAAGATAAAGTTTTTCTATTACTCTGAATTTTGGAGGTATACCAGGATTATACCACCCTAAGATACTGCAAACTTTGATAGATTCCAGGACCCTCCCTAAAATGTGGGATATAGTATGGTTAAGCTGTCACGGAAAGCTAAACATCAAAGGGAATGCAAAACATAAAGTATAACAGAACGAACATGTCCCAGGAATTCATGTAGTTCTCGGTGGAGACAATGGAGTATTTTTATCACTTGTCCATCTGTAACAGAATTTTGGCACTTGTCACAGATATGGATAGACTCTAGATGGCGGTCTACCACTTACAATGAGTTAGTGGGGCTTTACTTTGCAATTCCAGAATTGGATCTCAGTACTATGAGGCTCATTTTTACGAGCATTAAATTTTATTTATGGCAAACCAGGTGCAAATTGTTATTACAACACTTAGTCTTTACACCTATGCAAGTAATTCAGCAGACAGAAAACTAACTAGTAACACAATGTCTGCATGATAAATCACATTGTTCAGATGCAGTATGGGAAACTAGATTTAACACAGTAGCTTTTATGAAAGACAAAATTGGATGAATGAGATCTATTAGACAAATAGTGTTATAAGAAGACATGTTCTATTGCCTTGATCTTCCTTTTATTTTAGATAACTACTGATTTAGGCTGTTTTCTTTTTATTTTTATTTAGTACCTAAATAATGAGAGAACAGTGTATAGTACTATGTGAATTGTTTTGTTTTGCATTTTGAATCATGTTGTTTCTTTACTATTGGAGCTTTTGCTTCACTTTTAGAGGTGGGGATGGAAGGTTTTGTTTTTTAATATATATGACTCATTTCTGTTGGAAGTTGCTGTATGATGTAAATACATTTCATGTTTTGTGTTTTCTTTTTTTTCCCATTGATGTATTGTATGAAGTGCTACATTTGTGTTTAATTTTGTACTGAATTTTGAATAAAAATTCTCTACTCTTTTAGTAGTGGGGTGGACCAGGAAAAGGCATTTAATAAATTGACACATGAGTATCTGTTTTCCACACTACTGGCCTTTGGGATACTTTCTACTTTTGTAGACTGGCTAATAATCATGCATCAAGACGCTGTTATAATCCGAACATTAATGGATGGTGTGGGAAACATATCAGGAGTACGTGAGGGTACGACAGGGATGCCCCCTTAGTCCCCTCTTATGCATGCTTGGAACTGATACTCTCATAAGGGCAATACTCAAGTTCAGGAAGTCAAGGGTATTACTATAAAGGAGGACAACCCATCTATCAAAAATTCTGCCACGTGGTGACCTAGTTCCTCACCGTAGCCCCAGATACTAATGAAACCATCCTGTTAGAAGTCTTGCATAATTTTTTGGTCATATCTGGGTCTCAAATCAATTTTGAGAAAACAGACGGTACCTCTGGGGTCCACGCCTCTACCTCAGTCAGGTAGCTTGGAAGGTATTAAAATTTCAGAAGATCCCATTACAGTCATAAGTTTGGAATTTGGGACTGGAAATACCTAAGCTCGAAAATGGGAAAGAGGGATCAATCAGGCTAATGGATTAGTAGCAGACTAGAAGGCAAACAACTGTCTAAGAAGAAAAGAGTAGTTCCAATTAAAACGTTGGTTCCTATTTTTTGTATCTGAGCGCATCTGTCCCTCCCCACCTCCCCAGGAGATAATAACCAGGCTGTATAGCATCTTTTTCCGGCTTTTGGGGCTCACCTGAACCCCATAAAAAGAATATACATATTGCCTATTACAGAAGGAGGGATAAACATGATTCACCCAGTGGCCTTTTCTTATGAGTATATTTGTGTGCTATAATATTGGGTATGCTTTAAAACCTGAATATAAAGCATGGAAGCCATTAATAGACCTATGACTGCAACCTAGTATTTCAGCCTGGGAACAGGGCAGCCAAGATCGCTTGAGAAGGGATATAATTCTCCCTCAGTATGGACCAGAGAGTCTGAAACAAGCGATGAAATGCAGATTGCTCCTCAGCATTTTCAGACTTCAGACAGAAAACCTGTGTAGCACTATCTTAGAGATGGAATGCCAATCCCCATTCAAATTCCTGTGTGTACAGGTGAACAGAGAAGCAGGGCCCTTAAGCAATAATCTAATCTCAGAATTCCCCCATACACGTGGGATAGCTTGTTACATGAAACAGTTTGGGCTCATGCTGGCACACCTAATGGCAGGGAACCCTTTTTCACAACTGACCTACACAGAAATAATGTATGGTGCACATATGGGCTATGGGAAAAATACCACAAGATACAGTATATGTGGTATTAACCATGATAAGGTATTATATCTGGCAAGCACACTGTATGTGGGTTTTACAACAGAAATGGGTTTCCCAGATATAAATTTTAGCTAATATCAAAAAGCATTACACAAGCTAATTCAATGTACGACATGCTGCACTTTCCCCAGTAAAGGTAAAACATTTATTGGTTAACTGTGATCTGTGGATAAACTAATGGTACCAAGGTGGTGTAAAGTTGTATGATTATATCAAGCTACTGGATTTGGTTTTTGTTGTATGAATTATAAAGCTGTACATGATATCTTTGTTCTGGATTGTAATAAGTCCAACTTTCCTAATAAATTTCCCTACTCTTTCGAGAAGTGCAATGGCATCTTTAACATCCACCTGAACTACCACCAGAACAGGCAGATGGGACCTCGGTTTAAAGTCTCATCCGAAAGACGGCACCTCAGGAGTGCAGCACCTCCCTTATGCTGCACTACAGTGTCAGTACTGGGATTTAACCTTAAGTGCCTGGTGTGGGATAGAACCCACAGCCTTCTGATCTTACAATCTCAGAGGTGAGTGTGCAACCTGCTGGAGCCACTGACACTGCTAAATTAGGTTGGCCTGGTCTGGGAAATTGCTGAATCTGCGACATGGAAATGATGTGCAAATTTATAAAAACAATTACAGTACCTAATTACATATTAGAAACCATGGAAATCAGGAAAGGCAGACTGAATTTAAGTTCCTCGGATGGAACTGAATTTTTATAACACAAAAGTTGTATAGGTAGGGCATCATTTAGATACAGAGGGTCAGTTGCCTGGAATTCCTTACCAATCCATTTTAGAAGCAGTACAAACCCAATATATCTTAGTAATATAAATAAATGGGTTGACTCTGGAAAGTTTTAAACCTCAGAGCTGTTGCCCTGACTTTGGGATAGGGTAACTGTCTTCTTTATTTTAGAGGTACAGCAGTCTTAGCGTTAAAGCATGTAACAATGTATTTAATAATAAATGTGCTCAATGATGACTGTAATATACATTTTGTGAGTAGTGTATATAAGCGTAAGTATCATATTTTACCTTCTCATTATATGTATAGATAGTACATGTCATGTAACAGAACCTCATGTTTATGATACCTATTGTAAATCAGCCTTTTGTTCCACTGGGATTGTGACCATGTTCAGGTTTCTACTGCATTGATTAACATGAATAAAAATGTTACAACTTACTACTACAACTACTAGCATCTACAAGGCATCTACTCTGCCCCACAGGCAACAGTGAAAGGCCAGTGTCTCTCTCTCTCTCTCTTTCTCTCTGTAGTTCCCCCCTCACCAGAGGAACCCAACAGGATTGCCCCTCTCCTCATATATAAGTCGCCATGTATGATGAGCCTTTAGCTCACCTTTATGACAACATGAACAGATATGCGGATGACCTTCCTCTCTACATAATGAATTCCCTCAGTCCCTCCTGTCACTTATAGAGACACTTCAAGTTAATGGAACAGGAGCAGGATACAAAATAAATGATGATAAAACAGAGGTTATATGTGCCATTTTATTCCTTTTAAACGGAAATTGAGATTTCAGGCTGGACGCTTACATCAGGGAGGTATTATAACATCTAAGAGGAGGACCCAAAGGAGAGGAGGAAAGAAGCAATGTGGGTTCAGTTACTGTCCAGTAGAGGAAGGAACGTGAGGTTGGGTGGTTTAAGACCACCCAACCAGGAAGAGGAAAGGGCAGGGAATTAAACTTACAAACATCGAGAGGCTGCAGGAAAGGAGAGGTGCTACAGTAGGGCCTGACCAACCTGCCCATGGCAGACAGAGCATATCGACCACAGAAATGCACCAGGAGTCAGGTGATCCTGGAAGCATAGTAGAATGGGTTCCTGACTCAGGGAGTCACAGAACCTACATAGGAGGGGAAATCATTGATCTGGTGCTCACAAATGGGGAGCACATACAAGATATAATGGTCATGCAGCCCCTGGGTGGAAATGATCATCATACAGTGTTGTCCCAGTTGATATGGGCTGGGAAAAACATCCCCACAAAGATCAAAATCTTGGACATCAGGAGGGTGGACGCCAGCTACATGGGTGAATTGTTAAGGAAGCATCTGGCTGGCATCATGGGGTATGGGGTGGACCAAAGGTGGTTGATCATTAAGGAGGAATAATAGCTGCAACAGAGGAATGCGTTAGGCTCAGGGGAAGAACTGAACATCCAAAGCACCCAGCTGATTTAATACTGTGGTTGCCCAAGCAGTAAGGGACAACAAGTTAACCTATAGGAATTTAGAAAAATCAGAGAGATGAGGACAGGAGAATTACCTAAAGATGGCTAGTGAGGCAAGCAACGTAGTCTGGTGGGCCAAGGCTCAGAAGGAACTGCAGGTAGTGAAGGAAATTAAGAAGGAAAAGTTTAGTGGAGGAATTAAGAAGGAGAAGGCCTTTTTCTCTATGAAGCAAAACATAGAACAAGAAGGACAGGACTGTTAGAGCTTTGCAAAGGGGATGGGTGGGTGGACGAGAATGGGAAAGCAGATGTACTGAACAAATACTACATTTACGTCTTCTCGGGAGAAAGATGGACTGGTACCAACAGGGGTGAGAAGAGATGGGGGGCACAGATGTGGTGGTAGAGGGGACAGAGTGAGGAAAGGGCTGCTATCATCGAAAGCAAACAATCACCAGGCCTGGATGGAGTACACCCAAGAGTGCAAAGCCACTGGTAGGCCTGTTCAAGAGTTCACTGGGATCAGGCACGGTACCACAGGACTGGAGAACATCACATGTGGTGCTCCTCCATAAGAACAGTCCCAAAAGTGACCCAGGAATAACAGACCAGTCATTCTAATTTCAATTGTGTGCAAGCTCATGGAGACCATACTTAAGGAAAGGTCGGTAGACTACCTAAAGGAGTATGGTCTTCATGATGCAAAGCAGCACGGTTTATGGGAGGGAGGTCATGTCAAATAAATCTGACTGACTTTGACCAGGTCATCAAAAC
This sequence comes from Neoceratodus forsteri, assembly GCA_016271365.2. Taxonomy (NCBI): domain Eukaryota; kingdom Metazoa; phylum Chordata; order Ceratodontiformes; family Ceratodontidae; genus Neoceratodus; species Neoceratodus forsteri. The sequence goes on from CM028132.1 coordinate 612,292,163, forward strand.
AGTGACTGGGACCAAGTGGTGGACATCCTCTACCTGGATTTCAGCAGGTCTTTGACTCTGTACCCCACAAGAGGTTGATCAGGAAGTTGGCAGTTCTGCGGCTGGGGAGAAGATGACCAGATGGGTGGAGAACTAGCTGGGGAACAGGACCCAGAGGGTGAGGGTGGGTGAAGAGTTATCTGGCACAGGAAGGTCACCAGTGGGATCCCACAGGGCGCTCAGTGCTAGGGCCGGTGTTATTCAGTGTCAAACCTGCCTTTGGATGACACCAAGCTCTGTGGGAGGTGGACATGGCGAAGGGATACAGAACCCAAAGGAGGATCTGGAAAAACTTAAGAGGTAGTCCAAGATTTGGTAGCATGGCTTCAATGCAAAGAAATGCAAAGCTACGATGTCTCACTGGTGTCAAGAATCCCAGGATGGAGTACTACCCAGGAGGGATTCGGTATCTGCAACAGAGGAGAAGGATCTGGAAGTGATGATCACTAGCAGTCTCAAGCACTCCACACAGTGCAGGAAAGCAGCAGCAAGGGCAAATAAGATGTTGGGATGCATAGCCAGGGAGATCAGCAGTAGGCAAAGAGGTTATACTGCCCTTGTATAGATCACTGGTGAGGCCACATCTACAGTATGGAGTACAGTACTAGTGCCTGCACCTTTAAAGGACATTAGTACCATGCTGGCCCTATGGGAGAAGGTGAGGAAGTTTGCAGTTTTCTCAGGGTACAAACTGAATTTGGCCAAATCTAAAATGCTCACAGTGGGGAGGCAAGTGGGAGGGGCTCAGGGGCTCCTGGGGTTTTAAGGAGGTGAGAGAGGGCCTTACATACCTGGGGATTAAGGCTGCGAAGGACCTAGCTAAACTTTATGCTCTGAATTATGGCCTCCGCTACAAGAAACAGGAGGCGGTCATGGAGAGGTGGAGGAGTTGCCCATATGATGGATTGGATGGGATGAATAAGTTTGCTGAAAATGAATGTCTTCCCCACCTGCTCTATGTTATGCAAATGCTACCTATAGGGCTCACATAAAGGGATATTAAAGAGTTGGAAAAAGAGTTCAATAAATTTATCTGGAGAAATAGGTGCCCCTGGATGAACCTACAGAGCCTGAAGGGGAACGTGGGAAAGGGGGCCTGAATTTCCCAGACACCAAGAGATATTTCCTGTCTGTTCAGGGAAGGTACATTCAAGACTGGGTACACAAGGGAGAGAAGCAAGCTGGGTGGGACTGGGCGGGAGGGCCAGAAACTGGCGGCATACTTGGATCCGGGGGTAGGATGACCTATGCTCAAATACAGAATAAGAACCCTCTAGTGGAACACATGCTGGCAGCATGGGAGCAAATGAAGAGGAGGAGACGAGCAGAGGCAGACCTTAGGTAGTTGGTTCCAGTGGCAGGTAACCCAGGCTTTTACCACAGCTGGAAGAAACAGGTTACTCACCTGTACAGTAGTTCTAGGAGTGGTATATGATGTTCATCCACACTTCTGGCAGTGTCCTTTCCCTTCAAGAGGTTGCTGGAAAGTCTTCAAGCTGGCTCCTCACACCACACCCGGTGGTAACTCCTCAGCTCCGCCCCATGCGCCAGAACTTGCCTGCTGGAAGCAGAGTGCGCGCCCAAGCCAGGGAAGTCAGGTGGGTTTGTGTGGATGAACATTATATACCACTCTAGGAACACAGATATAATGTTCTATCCACACTTGGCAGACTCCTAGCAGTTCTCCGGGAGGAGGGAGGCAATGCACACACCCCTACTTAGGAAATAAGGATTGGAGAACTGAGGCCCCAAAACAGTATCCCGTGATTCAAGATCAATGTGGTAAAGGAAATCAAGAGTGTGTGCTGACCTCCAAGGTAGCAGCCCTGCAGATTCCTGGATAGGGACATCCCTGGAAGCTGCCACCGATGCAGTGGTATGGCCGGATGGAATGAGCCCTCAGCCCTCGGGAGGCTCCCTACCCGCCAACCTACAGCAGAAATCATTGCAGGATATGATCCACGGCCAATCACATGCTTGGTGGCAGGTCTGTAGTGCAGCTTCAGCGTAGATGACAAGCAATAGCCGAACCTCTCCCGGAACTCCAGCCGTGCACTCCTTATAGTAGGCCAGCTCACCCATGATCCAAAGTATGGAGCCCATGCTAGAGCCTCTGAGGTGTGACTGCAGAAACACCAACAGATTAATCACCTGGTTCAGTCAAAATCTGACACAATCTTGGGAGGAACTTGGTTGGGGCACAGGACAACCTTGTCCCTGTGGAAGACCAGATAAGGAGACTCCACCAAAACCACCTGGAGCTCACTGATCCTTCTGGCCGACATGACAGCCACCAAGAAGGCGGTCTTGCACGACAGATGAAACATCACACCTGTGCATCGGTTCGATTGGGTTGCCCATGAGCTTTGCCAAAACTAGCAACAAGTTCCATGGTGGTGGTGGTGGTTCATGCACTGTAGGGAAATGTGGTCAAGGCCCTTGAAGGCGTCAGACCACATTTTCCTGTGCCACCGACTGCTGACCAGCCTGAGCCTGGTAAGCAGAGATGACTGCCAGGTGCACCTTAAGGGTCATCGACCAAAGGCCCAACTGACAGCGGGCCATAAATATTCAAGAATGCTAGCCACTGGAGAGGACAAAGGGTCCAACCCCTTGTCCTGACACCAAATGCAGAATCTTCCATTTGAAGGCATAGCACTTCCGGTCAACTCCTTCCAAGATGCCTGCACAATGGTGAAGACAGCTTGGAGAGACCCAAAGCCTGGAACTCTGGCAGCTCGGGAACCAGGCTGTCAGGTGCAGGGATTGAAGGTCCGGTAGAGTACCTTCCCTGATTGATGGAAAGCAGGTACGGGCATAGGGAAGATGCCCTCGGAGCCTGCTGCTGAGGCTGAGAGATCAGGTACCAGAACTGGCGTGGCCAGTCCATAGCCACCAGGATCACCCAGTGCCTTGTCCTCCTGGCCTTGAGAAGCACATAATGGATCAACGGAATCGGAGGGAAGGTACAGAAGAGGCCTGGGGTCCAGGGCCTCGAGAAGGCATCCCCCTGCATTGTTCCCAGCTGAGGGGCGGCACAAAATACAGGTTACTCACCTGTAACAGGAGTTCTAGGAGTGGTATATGTTGTTCATCCACACTTACTGGCAGGTTCCTTGCCACTTTAAATCTTGCCAGAAGGTCTTCCAAGCTGCCTCCTCCCACCCACCGAGGTAAACTCTACGGCTCGCCCCATGGCGCCAGATCTAGCCCGCTGGAAGCCAGGTTGCACATCCGAGCGGGGAGGTCAGGTGGGTTGTGCAGATGAACAACATACACCACTCCTAGAACTCCTGTTACAGGTGAGTAACCTGTATTTCTAGGGACGTGGATATGTTATTCAATGCACACTTACTGGCAGACTCCTAGCAGTTCTCCGGGAGGAGGGAGGCAAAGCGTGCACCTCTACTTGGGAAATAAGGACTGAGAACCGAGGTCCCAAAACCAGCATCCCAGTGTGACTCAAGGTCGATGTGGCAGTGGATAATGAAGGTGTGTGCAAACTTCCAGGTAGCAGCCCTGCTGGATTTCCTGGATAGGGACATCCCTGGAAGCAACCACTGAAGCGGGTATGGCCCGGGTGGAATGAGCTCTTATCCCTTTGGGAGGCTCCATGCCTGCCAACCTATAGCAGAGATCTATGCAGGAGGTGACCCACCTGCCTATCACCCGCTTGGCTGCAGGTCTGCTAGGTGCAGCTTCAGCGTGAGTGCAGATAAGCGGCTGGCTTGAACCCTCTCCCTGAACTTCACGTAGATCCACTCCTTATAATAAGAGGCTCTTCTAGGGTCCAGAGTATGGAGCCCTATATTTGGCCTCCAAGGTGCGACTGGGGTAGAACACCGGCAGAGTCAACACCTGGCTAAGGTGAAACTCCGACACCACCTTGGAAGGAATTTGGTGGGGGCACAGGACAACCTTGTCCCTGTGGAAGACCAGATAAGGAGACTCGATGGAAGCGCCTGGAGCTCTCCCATCCTTCTGGCTGACGTGATAGCCACCAAGCGGTCTTCCACGACAGGTGAGAGATATCACATCTGTGCATAGGTTCGAATGGCTTGCCCATGGCTTGTAATACCAGCAGTAGTAGATCCCACGAAGGTGGAGGTCTCTGACCGGAGGGGATATGTGATCAAGGCCTTTGAAAAGCGCCTGACCACCTTCCTCCTGTGCACCGACTGCTTCCGGCCAGCCGGTAGCAGAGATGGCTGCCAGGTGCACCTTAAGGGTCATCGACCAAAGCCCTAGCTGAGAAAGGGACCACAGGTAGTCCAAAATGTTAGCCAAAGAACAGGAGGAAGGGTCCAACCCTTATCCTAACACCAAATGGAGAATCTCTTCCATTTGAAGGCATAGCATTTTCTGGTCGACTCATTACGGGATGCCTCAGCAATGTTGAGGACCTCGTCGAGAAAGACCCAAGGCCTGGAACTCTAGCCGCTCAGGGACCAGGCCATCAAGTGCAGGATTGAAGGTCCGGTGGAGTACCTTCCCCTTGTTGACTGAGATCAGGTCAGGTGGGCTGAAACTGCCTCAGGAGCCTGGAGCTGAGGCTGAGGAGATCTGGATACCAGAACTACGAGGGCCAGTCTGGGGCTACCAGAATCACCTGTGCCTTGTCCTCTTACGCCTTGAGAAGCAGCTTGTGGATCAAGGAAAATGGAGGAAGGCATAGAAGAGCCGGGATCACAGCCTCAAGAAGGCATCCACCTGCAGCGAGCCCTGCTGAGGGCGGGCATGAAACAGCCTCAGCTTCCATTCTCCTGGAGGCAAACAAGTCCACCTGAGAGTGCCCCAGTGGAAGAATAGATCTTGTACTACCTCCGGCAGGAGAGACCACTCGTGAGATGCAGCACCTATCCGCTGAGGACATCAGCCAGTGTTGAGAGCTCCTGTCACATGGATGGCTAGGAGATCCGCCTCCAGTCTGCTCATGAGAGACCAGATCGAGGAGAGCCTCCTTGCACAGAGGCAAGGAGTGCATCCCGCCCTGGCGAGTTTAGGTAGTACATGGTCGTGGTGTTGTCCGCCCTGGACCTGGACCACTTGACCCCATACAAACAGAGTGAAGACAGTGAGGGCTAGTCGGACCGCCTGAAGCTCCAGCAGGTTGATGTGGCATCGAGACTCCTGAGAGGACCAGAGGCCTTACGTTCTGAGCTCTCCCAGATGGGCACCCCAACCCATCAGAGAGGCATCGGTCGTCAGAGTGACCGTCGGCTCTGGGCAGACAAGCGAGATACCTTCCTGCAGATGAGCTGGAGCGAGCCACCACTGGAGGCCGTTACTCATCTCCTGGGTCACTGTCACTGGCTGGTCAGAGGACTGGAGGCGCTGTGAACATTGGCGGGCCAGCCTCCACTGCAGGGGCGCATGTGCCAGCGGGCCAGCGGACCACGCTGGTGCAGGCTGCCATGAGGCACACAGGAAGACCCGGGCGGAAGCAAATGCCCAACCAGAAATGATTGGGCAGAGGAGAAGGACCTCGCCCCTGTCTGCGGGAACCGTGCTCTGGCTCGAAGAGAGTCCAGCTCTGCCTCGATGAACTGAATCACCCACGATGGCACGAGTTATGATTTGACCTCGTTGATGAGGAGGCCAATCTGAGAACAGACCTGGAGGGCCAGATCCTGGACCGCTCCATGTACAACCAGGAGGGGCTGCAATCAGTCAGTAGTCCAGGTAAGGGTACGGACCCTTGGCGCCCGCAGGAATGCTGTCACCACTGCCATGCATTTGGTGAAGACCCTGGGAGCTGGAGGAGGCCGAAGGCATGGCCTGGAACTCGTAAAGGGATCCCTCTGCCTTGAAGCGGAGGAATCGCTGGTGAGGCGGACAGATGGGAAGTGAAAGAACACGTCCTGGAGGTCCAGAGAACAGAACCATGCCTCGTTCTAAGGATGGGATGATCTGAGCCAGTGACCATCCTGAAGGTACGAGACCTTATGAACTTGTTCAGGTCATGTAGGTCTAGAATGGGCGCCAGCCCCGTCCGTTTTGGACCAGGAAGTACCTGCACACAAACCCTGGGTCTGGAGGAGGATCCGCCACCTCCTGATCACCTCCTTCTGGAGGAGCAGGGCAATGTCAAACTCGAAAAACAGACAGAGAGGCTGCAGAACCCGCTGCCCCAGTGGGGCAACAGCTCGATAAGGTGGGGACTGCTCGAATTCCAGAGGCAGACCCTGTCTACCACTTCAACACCCAGCAGTCCATTCTAATATCAGACCAGGCGGAAAGGAAGTGGCAGAGCCACCTCCCCATGGGGGAACCCGGAGGAGGAGTGACGAGGTTGAGGCGACACCCTCAGCCCGTCACTGGGCAGAGCTTGGAGGAAGGGCTGGCCGAGGAGCCGCCTGGACCTTTTCTCCCTGCTTCCTGCTGGAGGAAGCAGCAGGCTTGGCTTTGGTGTGCCAAGTGCAGGCCTGCTGGCCCTGATGCTGGTGTTGCTGGGCCGGACGTGCCGCAGGGGCTGAAGGGCGAAAGGGCTTATGCTGCTGCTGGCGGCCTTTGTCCTTCTGGGCAGGCGTGACTGAGTCCAAGGTGGCGTTGGACTTCCGATCCGTTGAAGATGACCATCCACCCAGGGACCGAACAAGTCGGTACCCAGGAAGGAACATCTGCCAGCTTGTGCTGGGTATCAGCCATAAAGGTGGAGATCCGCAGTCAAGCTTCCGCGCGCATAGCCACCGCGGCCGCTACTGACCGGGCACACGAGTCAGCAATGTCCAAGAAAGTTTGAGCTGCTGTTTGGCCACCGCCTTCCCTGATCCCTCACCTGCCTGATCGTCGCTTGAAGGTCAGCTAGGAGATGAGGAATCACCTCATCCAGGGAGCCCAAAAGGGTGTGTGAAAAGTGTGCCATCAGGATGGCCGAGCTAGCCTGACAGGCCCTAGGGAGGAAGCAGCATAGACTTTCCGCCCGGAGTAGTCCAATTTCCTGACTCCTTATTGGGTGGCTTGTCCACATCCTGAGCGTTCCCGGAATGCAGGAAAACGCTTGTCGCTCACTAACCCCTCCGCAGAGGGGTGCTCCGGTAGCCGGACAGTGAACCGGTAGGAACAGCATACTTCCGAGCCATCCTGGCGAAGGTGCTGGACAAGAAACTGGCCACTGCTATAGCTCTAGGGCCGGGCCAACAATGGCTTCGGCCACTGGGAAGGCCTCCGTAGGGAATCCCCTCAGTCCAGTATCTCCATGAGGGATACTTTGCCCATTTTGAAATGGGTTCGAGCTTCATCCCACTGGACTCTGAGATGAGTCGAAGCATTCCAAGGAACGAGGATGAGCTCTCATCCACAGACTGACCCCAGTGGACTCCAAGTCAAGGGGCCTGGAGAACAAGGAGGAATTGTCGTCAGACTCGAGGAGTCTGCGAACAGCTGCCAAGCACCTGAGCCACCTCCACCTCCCGAGGTCGATCAGGAGTGAGGGTGACTGACAACCGATGGGCAACCCTGACCAGACCAAGAATCCTTGGTCAGAGCCCCAGTTTTCGGTTGTGGAGGTGGAGGTTCCACCACAATGGGTGGCCAGCCAGTTTGGCCGAACAACCGGTGGCTACTGGGTTGTTTCGGCTGCTCAGTGACAACCACTTAGCGGCTGGAGAAGCAGCGAGTCTGCTTATTCCCGGACAATAGAGCTGCTGCCACATTAAATCCTCATAGCGCCGGACGCAACTTTACGCTGGAGCCTATCCTCCAAGAGGATGACGAGGATGAGCGCCGCCGCTTCCATGGTGCCAAGACGAGACTGCCAAGTGTTGGGACCAGCTGGACCTGGAAGAGGTCCGAGACCAGACCTTTGGGATTCAAGGTGGGTCTGAGAGGGGGGGTGGGGAAATCCACTCCTCCTCGATCAGGGACCTTAACCGAGGACTCTGGCACATGAAGCACAGCAGAGTCCTCGGTTCCCCTGGGGAACCGGTGAAGAAGGGTTGTCAGCTTCTCCAGTCGACAAACCATCCGACAGGTTGAGAAAATCTCGACCAGCGTCGACAGTTGTCTCGGCCGGCTGACCTGACAGGGACACCGTGAAGCCAGCGGCCTTAGCGCAAACTCAACTGAAGTCGAGTGTCGACTATCCAGGAAGGGACCTCTCCCACTTCCACGAACATCGATGGTGGGACTTACCTTTGGAGTCCTTCTTTTTGGACCGAGAGGAATGTCCCGGAGGCCCTTTCCCTTGGTGGAGAGGGATTGGCAAAGCTCCTTAAAAGAAGCTGTGTAGGAGGAACCCAAGGAGGCGGGATAAATACTGTGACCGAGGATGATGATGATGTGGCTTGGGCCACCTCCTCCTCGAGGCGATCATCTGCTCCAGCTGTTCAGCTGAGCCGCAGCCCGTGGACACATGCTTGAGCCTCGCCGACTTGACCGGAGGATAATGTTTCTCGGTGCTAACAGCAGTCGGGCAGCGCAGTCCTCCAAGACCGAAGCCAAAAGGATTTGCATAACTCACAAGCCTGTGAGTCATGGCAGAGTCCAAGGCAATAAACGTGACGCGGGAGTCGGATCGGTCCAGGACATCTTCGCCCACAGGGTCATCGACGTAAATCCAGGCGCCGATTTGTCCATCGCAGCCGCCGAGGGAAAAGGAAGACCAAGTCTTTAAACTTAAGAATGAGTTTCGGTTTGACCAAAGAGTGTGGATCCAGGCCTAAAACACAGACCGCTATGATGGAACCTGAGCTTCCAAGCGGTAAGGAAGATCAGGCGTCATGGGGCGGAGCTAAGAGTTTTACCACCGGGTGGGTGGGAGGAGCCAGCTTGAAGACCTTCCGGCAAGATTTAAAGTGGCAAGGAACCTGCCAGTAAGTGTGGATTGAACAACATACCACGTCCCTAGAACAGCCTCAGTTTTGTGTTCTCCTGGAAGTGAACAGGTCCCTTGAGGGGTGCCCCACTGGGAGAACAGGCTGTGAACTACCTCTGGGTGGAGAGACCAGTCCCATGACGATTAGCCCACCTGGTTGAGAGCATCCACCAGCTGACTGGAGGCTCCTGCCACATGGATGGCTCAGGAGATCCACCTCCAGATTGCACACGAGGGTCCAAACACAGCGAGCTTCCCTGCACAGTGGCAGGGAGTGCATCCCGCCCTGTTTGTTGAGGTAATACATGGTCATGGTGTTGTCTGTCTGGACCTGGACCACTTGACCCTGGATGTGTGGAGCAAATGCAGTCAGCACTACCCGCACTGCCTGGATCTCCAGCTGGTTAATGTGGCATCGGGACTCCTCGGCATCCAGAGCTTGTGGACTCTGTGTTCCCCAAGTGGGCAGCCCAGCCCATGAGAGAGGCGATTGGTCGTCCAAGATGACCATCGGCTCTGGGTGAATAAATGGGATCCCTTCCTGCAAATGCATTGGGACTAACCACCAATGGATGAGTCACAGTGACCAGCTGGTTGAAGTGACCCTGCGCTGTGACCACTGGCTGGCAAACTCCCACTGCAAGGGCGCATTCTCCAGTGGCCCCAATGGACAATGCTGGTGCAGGCCTCCATGTAGCCCTGCAAGCGCAGGAAGTCCTGGGCTGGGCGCAATTGCCCAACCAAAATGATGGGGCACAGGAGAGAGAGCCTCTGCCCTGTCCGCTGGGAGCCGGGCTTGGGCTCTGGCTCTGCAAGAGTCGAGCTCAGCCCGATGAATCGATCACCTGAGAAGGCATGAGTTCCGACTTGGCCTCGTTGACCAGGAGGCCAAGGGAGATAGAGTCCCTGGACCACTCCACCTCCTGCCTGGAGGGACTTGCGATCAGCCAGTCATCTAAGTAGAGGTAAACCCGGACCACTCAGCACCTCAGGTAAACTGCCACCACTGCAATGCACTTGGTGAAGACCCTGGGGGCCGAGGAGAGGCCGAATGACAGTGCCTGGAACTCATAGAGGGCTCCTTCTGCTCGAAACTGGAGGAACCTGTGATGAGACGGACGGATCGGGATGTGGTCGGAAGAACGCTGCGTCCTGAAGATCCAGGAGAAAACCACATGTTTCAGGCTAGAGATGGTATGATCCAAGACAGAGTTACCATCCTGAAGGTGAGAGACCTGAGGAACTTTTCAGGTCGTGCAACTGTAGAATAGGGCACCAGCCCCCATCTGCTTTGGCACCAGGAAGTACCTGTAGACAAACCCCAGGTGTTCCGGAGGATCCATGACAGGAACCACAACTACTTAGCGGAGGAGCTGGGCTATGTCATCTCTGAGAACTGACAGCATGTCTTTAGAAAGTCCTCTCGAGGGGCGCAGGCTCGGCAAGGAGAGTACTGCTCGAATTCCAGAGGCAGACCTTGACCCACCACTTTCTAGAACCCACCTGTCCACGGTGAGAGCAGATCAGGTGGAAATGAAGCGGCAGAGCCAACCCCCACAGGAGGCACCCTCATCCCGCCACTGGGCAGGCTTGGAGGGGAGGGTCCAGCTGAGGTGCCACCAGAGCCCCTCCCTCCAGGCTTACCTGCCAACTGAGGCCACCAACTTGGGCCGTAGGTCGCCAGTCCTGAGCCTGCTGGCCAGCCTGGGTTGGCCTGGTTTGGCTGCAGGAGGTGGAGGTGGACTGAAAGGGCTTCCTCTTCTGCTGCTGCTTGGAGCCCTTAGGGTCCTTCTGGGCAGATGTCATGGAGTCCAAGGTGGTACTGGACTTCAGATACAAGTGAGGTGGCCCTCAACCCCAGGCCCAAACAAGTCAGTGCCCAGGAAAGAGACACCTGCCAGCTTGTGCTGAGTGTCCACCGTGAAGGTAGAGATCCTCAGCCAGGCCCTGCAGTATATGGCCACTGAGGCCACCACAGAGTAGGCACAGGAGACCCCAACATCCATGGCTGTCTGAAGCTGTTTGGCTACAGCCCAGCCCTGGTCCTGGACCTGTTTGACCGTGGTCTACAGGTCCACAGGCAATGGGTCAGCACCTTATACAATGCTTCGGTGGCCAAAATTCTCACCAGAAAGGACATCTCCACCCCTTCCCATCACACAAGGGCACCGCCAGTAGCCCTCTCACACCTTCTCTTCCTGGTGGCTCTGGATCACTCACGAGGAAAATTCTATCCACCGATGGGATCAAAGGAGTACAGGTGGGAAAGCACTCCTACCTGTCTGCTTCCTACGCAGATGACCTGTTGCTCACTATATCCCACCTCGGAAGTCCCTCCCAAAGTACTGGGAGATTTTGCAAGCCTTAGCTGGATTATCAGGGTTGCAAATCAACCGAAGAAAACCCACACTAGCACTTCTAAATACAGCCTACACTAGGGACTGCCTGCAGGGCACTGAGCTGACCTGGGCCCCTCAGGGCTTCTCATATCTTGGAATAAAGATCCCATTTGACTGAGAAACTTGGAAACCAGTAACTTTTCACCCGTCATTTCAACTCTTGGCTGAAATAAACCGATGGCGCCAGCTTAATCTTTCCATTTAGAGCAAGGTGGCGTCCCGTTTGCATGCTCCTCCTGCCAAGGGTATCCTACCTCCTCAATAATCTCCCTATCCCTTGTCCAAGCTGTTTTGCTCCTTGGACAGCCTAATCACGCTCTTTATCTGGGAGGTAGAAACCCAGTGGAGCCACAAAATTGCGGGCCCACTGGTCAAGGTGGGAACTCAGGCTCCCCTGGCTTCAGGGTTACCATTTGGCTTATCTTTCGGCTCAAGCCACTAAATGGTTTGTCCCCTCCCATCTCCACCCCTTCTGTGGTGCGAGCTGGAAACTCAAGTATTACAGGGGTCTCACCCTGGCCTCTTGCTGATGGAGACACCTCGTCATCCAACAAGTTAACCCCTGTTGTGGCAGAAACCAGGAAAGCTTAACATCAGCTTATGATCCTAACCGGCACCGCCAAAATCAGCTAGATCCCCCACAGTATGCCAGCATTTGGAATAACGGCATCTGGCTGTGGACAGAAACCACTACACTGGCCTAGCTGGGAGGACGTGGCATTCGCATTGTCCCGGACTTATACATGCCCAGCTCCTCCAAACTCATGTCCTTTGAACAGCTACGGACAAAGTATAATTTACCAGCTAAAGACTTCTGAAGATCCCTGCAACTGTGAAGTGCAGTTCACACCCTTAAACTGGCATACACCATAGACCACAAATGGCAATGGCTGGCCACTCTGCACTCAAAACCCACCTCTAGGGGCCTAGCTGGACATTTCTACCGCACATGGAGGGACTCCCAGCCGGACCACAAAGGCCTAGCGACTCGCATGGGGTGAAGACTTACTACACCCCATCTCTCCAGAAGCCTGGTGTCACAGCCTTTGTCTGGCCCATTCAACTTACAAGGATGCCAAGAGCCAGCTAATTCAGCTTAAAATCCTTCTTCGCTGGTACGGGCTCCAGCTGCCCCTACATTTGTGGGGCATACTCCCACATGCAGAGTACTGGAGGTGCCAGCAAAGCCCGGCCCATATCCTCCATATCATATGGCAATGCCCACATCTCATCCCCTTCTGATCCTCGATGATGAAGGATGGCTCCAGTGTTCTGGACCAATCAATGACCTTTAGATCCCATGCTTCTGTTCGGTGACCCCTCTTCCTTACTCCTGGTATCCCGGCTCAAAGGAGTGGGTCTTGGTACCCTATTGGAGCCAAACAGCTCCTATTAATGAAATGGAGGCAGACATCACCCACTTCAACTTCCGCATGGCATGCAGCCCTGGCTAAGTTGGCCGTTATGGAAATACTCCACCTTTGCTAAGCGGGCACAGCTCTCCAACTACTACCTTAAATGGAACGCATATCTCAATTCATCCTCTGCAACACCCCACTGCCTCCTCCATGCAACCAGCCCCCATCCAGAACTTCAGCTCTTAAGACCCAGCTTCATTTATGTGTCTGATCATGACTATAACCCCAGAAAGAAACAACTAGTGCTTAGCAGGCCTCAAGGTGTCTGTACCTGGACCTTTCTCTTTCCCCTCTGCTTCCCCCTTTTTGTCTTCTCTTCGGCCGATCAGAGTAGGGCATTTAGTTGTCACACCATGCCCTCTTTTTTCTTCCTTCTATTATGGTTGCAACAGTAAATCCATGCAGTACGAATGGGATTAATCAGGCTGCCCAATGGAAATGTGTTCCTTTATTGTTAGCACACTGTCACTATCTATGATAGAACTGATATTTTGATTATGCGTACTACGCCAGTCTTACTCTGTGTTACTCACATGGCTTTGTACTTTGAAAATTAATAAACTTTTTTATGTTAAAAAGGTATGCAGGCAGATGAGGATGCACCTCATCATGGGTGCACCAGCAGGGCATTGGAGAAGTGGGCCATGAGGAGGTCTGAGTTCAGGCCGGCAGAGACGCAAGCAAGGAGGCAGCGTAGACTTTCTTAGCCGCATGGTCCAACTTCTTGGACTTCTTGTTGGGAGGTTTGTCAACATCCCTAGTGTTGCGGAGTGCCTAAACACAGAGTCTGGCACCAATCCCTCGGCCGAGGGATGCTCTGTGAATCCCAAGAGGAACAGGTGGGTACCGTGTATCTGCGGGCCATTCAGGCAGAAGGCACAGGGCATAAAGCGGAGTGCTGCCAAAGCTCCAGAGGTAGGGCCAAGAATGGCTTCTGCCACCAGGAAAGCCTTCGGAGTGTCTCCCCAGTCAGGGATCTCGGTAAACATGTAACAAGCCCATTTCTGGACAGCTCCATTTTCACACCCGTCTACTGAGAGATCAGGTGGAGGGCCCATGAAAGAAGATGGGCCTTCATCTGTTGAGAGGTCCCCACAGACTCCACATCAACTGGACGAGAGTGCAGGAGGATCCTCGGACTCGAGGTCGTTAAAACAGGGCCGACTACCGAGTCCCCACTGACCTCCGCAGATTGTCAGGGTGACGGAGACCAACAGCCAATGGAAAACCCTTAGCCAACCCACACCCTTTAGCTGAAGTGCCGGTCAGTAGCTGTTTAGCGGCGTTCCACCACCATTGGCCGAGGCGTTGGAGTCAGCTGAGCTGGGACCGTTTTGGTCAGCTCTGTCAATGAAGACCGCGCTCCTTCCGGGCAACAGCCAGGTGATGGCCAAGCGTGAGGGCTGGAGTCTATTGATGGCAGAAAGCACCAACTGTTGCCAAATCAAGTCCTCACAGAGTCGATGCAATTTGTGCAAGCCTCTCTCACCTGAGGAGGACGAGGATGAAGAGCAGTGTCGGTGCCACTTCCCGTGGTGCCGAGTGGGAGTGCCAGTGTCGGGACCAGCTAGATCCACGGAGAAAGAAAGAGACCTCAACTGCCAGGGGACCAGAGGTGCAGCTCTGAGGAAGTCGGCGAGCACTGAGGCTCCTCCAGTTCTTGGTCATCGACCAGAGGCAGCGAGTCAGTGGACTGATTAAATCCCTCAATGGTCTGAGTCAGGACCGGAGTACTGGACAAGTGTCGGCCTCTTCAGTCAATAACTGGTTGGTTGGTTCGAAAAATTTTGGCTAGGACTTCAACCGGCTTATCGGCCAACTGTTCAACAGGTTACCATGGAGCAGCGGCCTGGGCCAAGGATTTGACCGAAGTCAGATACCGAGGAGCGTAGGAATCAGAAGCTCTCAACTGAGAGCACTCCCGATGTTACTTAATAATGGCAAGGCCTTTCTTTTTTTTAGGCTCTTTTGGATTTAAATTTGTGCCCAGAGGGTCCCTGACCAAGGGTCAGCAGGGACTGACACAATTCCTTCAAGGACCCCATGAAGTTGAGGCCCAGCTGGAGGCGGCATGAACGCTGAAGCCGAAGAGGAGTGCGCTGTGGCCTGCTTGCCTCCTCCTCAAACGCCAAAGCTGTTCAGAAGACCGCGATCAGGGAGACTAACCAATCGGCATCCTTGGATTTGACTGGTGGGTTCTGATGCACCAGGTGGCCCAGTTTGAAGGCGGGTGAGATGGTCCTCCAGAATGTTCAGGTGAAAAGAATGACAAAAGTCGCAGGCCTGGGGATTGTGTTCGTGCCCCAGGCAGTAGACTAACATGGTATGGTCGGTCCTGGACATCTTCTCATTCAAGGGCACTGGCAGAAACTCCGAATGGACTTATCAGTCCATGACTGTCGCAATCAAAGATTGAGCTGAAGATCAAACCTCATGAGAATTTTAAAGTTTTGGAAGTAAACCGAGACTGAAGTGCGCAGAACCTACTCATGCAGGATTGGTAAGGAGGAACCTGCTTCTTCCAGCGGAAAGGAAGATTTGGAGTCATGGAGCAGAGCCAGGGAGTTACCACCCAAGTGGCTGGGAGGCCAGCTTGAAGACTTTCCAGCAACCTCTTGAAGGGAAAGGACACTGCCAGAAGCGTGGATAGAAAGTACAGTTACGCAAGATACTGTAACAGTGAGATCTTGAGAAGAGCTCTTGCAGCAGGTAACACCATTAGGACTATGCGCAAGCACCAGGACTCCATGGTAAAATTTCTAGCTAGCAGTCTGGCGCGGGGACCACCCTCCTGACGCCTGCCACCCTGCCCCCAACATCACGCATGGTATAAACGAAGAGGTTCCCCAGCACCACCTCCGCTGTCACGCCAGTGACCAGCTAGCATAAGGATGGGCAACTGAGGAGGTTCTCGCATCCCCAGAGAGAAAACTACAGTTACATAACTCGGGGTAGGAGGGAGGAAAGCACCTGCTGCAGAGAGCTCTTCTTGAAGATCTACTGTTACGGTAAGTTCTTACATAACTGTACTATCTTACTTGAGATAGGCGCTTGCAGCAGGTAACACTCATTAGGACAGAGTCCCAAGCAGTACAAGGATAAAATCCAGGTCACAAGGGTGGTGGTAATGCAAAAAAAAAAGGCAAACCACTTGTACTCTTCAAGAGAGTAGTCATTGGAGGACGGCTAGTCAAAGCCTGCTCTCCTCCTTGAAGCAATGTCAGACTGTAGTGCTTTATGAAGGTATGGACTGAACTCCAGGTAGCAGCTGCACAGAGATCTGCTGCTGAGACATTCCTTAGGGATGCAAAGGAAGTGCACCCTAGTAGAATGACCTTTAACCGTCCCAGTAAAGGTTTGTCATCCTTCTGGTAACAGAGTTCTATGCAAGTGACCAACCATTTGGCCAAAAGTCTGTTTAGTCACTGGTGCCCTAACATTCGTTGGGTAAAGGAGACAAACAACTGGTCTGTCATTCTGGAAGATCGGTGTGATCTATGCAGAAGCGAAGAACTCTATGAACATACAGGGTATACAAAGGGCCTCGCCTTTGTTTGAGTACTCTGGGTAGTAAACTGGAAGTTGAATGTCCTGGTTAAGAGTAAGCAGACACTACCTTTGGTAGAAACTTAGGATTGGTGCACAGGGATACCCTGTCCCTGTGAAAAATCAAATAAGGCTCTTTAAACATCAGAGCCTGAAGCTCGGAAATCCTCTGAGCAGAAGTAACTGCAATCAAAAATAACACTTTCCATGACAGTAAGTGTGCTACTTAACTTGCTACTGGCTCAAAGAGAAACAGCGTGCTTTTCTAACATAAACAAAAGGTCTCGGGGAATAGGGTCCCGCCTGGAGGCTTGATGTGCATGATACTGTACCGCAGAAAGGTCTTGATAGTCCAACTGTGCCAGAGTCCTGCCATCCACAGGCACAACAACAAGCTGACAGTACAGAAAGGTGTACCTTTATGGACAAGTAGCTAAGACCCTAGTCAGATAGGGAAAGAAGGTTTTCCAGTACCGAAGTTACTGGGCAGGTAAAAGTATCTAGGAAACAGGAGGATGCCCATAGGCAGAAACATTTCCATTTCATGGCATATGTGACCCTAGTTGAAGGTTTCTTCGCCACAATGACCTCCGCTACCCTAGAAGATACCCCATATTTGTCCCTGATTAAGTCTGTAGGAGCCATGCATGCAGTGACTGAAGATTCGATGTCACTCACGGTTCCCAGTTACCTGTGAGTAATCGAGGGAGAGGGGCAAAGGAAGTGGAGGTTTCTGATGCCAGCTATTGAAGCAGTGGAAACCAGATCTGTCAAGGCCAGAATGGCGCAATGGGGATCATGGTCACCTGTTCTGCTTGAAGTTTGAACAACACTCTCTGAATGAGTGGAAAGGGAGGAAGGCATACAGAAATCTCCCTGCCCAAGACAGCAGCGTCTGCAGAAAACACCAGGCCCTGGATCTAGCGAGCAGAAATTGAGCAGTTTGGCATTGTGTGGGGCATAAAAGGTCCAGTTCTGGAAGGCCCCACTTTCCGAAAATTAGTCTACTACAGTCTTGTAGTAGCTCCCATTTATGAGCCTGAGACCAAGAGCGGCTGAGATTGTCGGCTAGGGTGTTTTGAACCCCTGGAACATAAACCGCTGTGAGTTCCTGGTTGTGCTCCACTGCCCATTACCATACCCTCATGACCTCTTTGCAGAGGAGGTCCAGTGTGTTTCCCTTGCTTGTTGATGTAGAAGACCAGTGGCATGTTGTCTGACTGAATCAATAGAGGTCCTGGCAGAAGAATCGTCTGAGCATGCCTGCAAGGCATAAAGAACTGCTTTAATTTCCAACACGTTTATGTGGAAGTCTTGTTCTACAGAGGTCTAAGTCCTCTTGTCTGTTGGAGTCTCAAATGTTCCCCCATCCTAGTCCGAGGCATCCATTGTCAGGATTTGCTGAGGACTAGGACTGAGGAAAGGACCCTGGATTCTAACCGGGGAGGGTGAGCCACCACTCCAGCGTCTGACTTACACCTCGCGGAGACTCAGACTGGCTGTTCAAAGATCGTCCAGGCTCTGGTCCCATTGAACCCTATGGTTCCACTGCAGAACCCTCATTGCAGACGAGCTAAGGAACAGACTATAGCGGCTGCTATGTGGCCTAGCAGCTGCTAGTACTGTTCTTGCTGGAACTTGATTTGTGGAGGCTTATCTCCGAGCCAGCACCCTTAGTCGATCTGCCCTGTCTGAGGGAGGAAGACCCTCACTTGGACAGTGTCCAAGATGGCCCCATGTACTGCAACCTCTGGGTAGGCTGGGGATGACTTGGCTAGGTTTAGGGCGACCCCAGTTTCGGAACAAGGCGAAAGGTGTCTGTTAGAAAGTGACATAGTTGATCTCTTGTGGGAGCTGTTAGAAGCCAGTCATCAAGATAGGGGCAGACATATTGCCCCTGCCTCCTGAGAGCTGCTGCCACTACTGCCAGGCACTTGGTAAACACCAGGGTGCTGAAGAAAGGCCGAATGGCAGCACTCTGAATTGGTAGTGCTCTCCCTGGAAGGTGAAGCGGAGGTACTTTCTGTGGGATGGCAGGATCTTTATATGCATGTAGGTGTCCTGCCTGTCCGGGAGCAAAGCCAATCCCTTAGTGAAGCATGAGAGCAATACAGGAATGTCATCATCCTGAACCTTTTGTATTCAATGAAAGTGTTCAGTTGGCTAAGGTCCAGGATGGGACACAGGTCCCCTGTCTTCTTTGGGACAAGGAAGTAGTATCCCTGTCCTCTTTGTGACAGCGGTACAGCCTGTATTGCTCTCTTGCCTAGGAGGGCTTGGATTTCTGCTCTGAGAAGCTCTGCATGGGATGGGGGAGCAATGGGAGGGCACAGCTGGGTTGTCTGTAGGGATATGCATAAACTCTAGTACATAACACGCTCCATTATCTGATGTACCCACTGATCTGCAGTGATGTTGGACCAGCTGTTGAGGTAGAGGAGAATCTTCGCTTCTGCCTCCCCTGCAGCTCCACTCGGAGGAGGGGCAGGCAGGAGAGTCATGCTCAAGTGGTGGGCATGGGCAAGGAGCTCTGCTGTCTCTTGGGTCCCTGGGTTCCTGCAGACAGGGGTAACCTTTCTCTTGAAACCCTTCTGTGTTGCTGTCTCTTCCTTCCTTCCTTACAAAAATTAGGCGCCTGGGTGCAGCTGGCTCGGTTGTACATTTTGTGTACCTCCGGACTGCCTTCCCAAATCCTGTAGGCCCGTGATTGCTTTTCTGCCTCTTGTCCGAAAAGAACCAGGCCCTGAAAGGTGTGTCAAGGGATTGCATCTTGAAGATCCTGGCAGAATCCTGAAACCGAAGCCAGGAGTGGTGTCTCAGACATATGTCAGTGGCGGCAGTGTCTGCTGAGTCATATGAGCATCTAAGAACATGCCTCCTGACATCAGCCCCTGACTGGAGGACTGCCGTTTTTAACTCTATTTGTAGCTTCACCACTGCCAAATTCTCTCCGGCGACCTCCAGTTCCGCGTCTCTACACGCCTTAAGTGACCAGACGCCCCCTACAGCTCCTTTCCGGCACGGCGGACATTCCCCAGGTCTGCCCTCCGGGAAGAGGTTGCCCGCCCAGGGTGCTCTTTCTCTAGTATTGAGCCACCGGGCTGGAGAGGTGGGACCAGCAGAGGGGCCAGAGCCCGACATCAGGAGTGTGGACAGAGGAAGGAGGCGCCATCGCCTATCGGTGAAGGAGGTTTTTACATGATTAGGAGTCCCCCTGTGGAGCCCGGCTAGACATGGCAACGTACTGCGTCGCGCTGCTGCTGTTGGCTACCCCAGCTACCACCAGAGATCGCTCCTTGAGCAAGCGTTGTGCACTAACCCTCCCCAGGAAAGAGAGGCTGTCCTCCGGATGCTCGATCTCTTCCCTCCTGCCGACTCCCAATGACCTGGGATCGTTCCTCGAACCTGTGTTGCGGCGGGAGTGAGGTGTGGTGTCCAGCACCTCAACCTTCAGCGCCACCAGTCCGGCATGGAGGACTGCCTTTAATTGGACTTACTGTTAGAGTCTGGCTGGGCCTTGGCCAGGTCCATGGCCTTATTCCACAGTGTTTTTTGGTACATGACCATATGGGCCAGAAATTAGTGACCCTGACCATACATGTCACCAAGGAATATACTTACGACCCAGATGGTGCAACTTCTTAGATTCCTTGTCTGGAGGATGGGAGTTCATGTGCTTTGGCTGCTGAGCCCTACTGTGGGTAGCTGTGAGGATCATGGAATCTGCTTTAGGCTGCTTGCTTAGGTGAGGTTCTCCCTTGAGTCCTATATAATCGGTCAGCCTTCTTAGGGGCTGCGATGTTGTAGAAAAGGTGCTTCCAGGCTACATTTGTGACATCCTGGAAAGGTTCCACTAGGGGCGGTATGACCAAAGGCTTTGGGTATGTGGATCCCAGAATCTGGCCAACAACGTCTCTCTGGGTCCAATTCCTCCATCTCCACTGGTTCAGGAACTGGATGTGTCTCATAATATCCAGGAATGAGGGATCATCTGGAGGTGACCCAGGAGTCCCTTCTATGGTCGGTAGAGAGGGAGAGGCCGTCCTCAGAGGTCATAGGTGGAGGAACCCTGGATGAACCTTCCAAGAGGTATAAGGCTGGCCTCTGGAGGAGGATTGAGACAACAGGTGGTGATTATTTATTTATTTATATTTTGGGTGACCGGGTAAGCCCCACTGGGACCAGAGTCCTTTTCAACCTGAATTAGATTACAGCAGATTACATACACTGGAATCAATATACAGTAGTTACAGTTGATACATACAATGGAATAGGTATTAAGCAATAGATTATGCCTCCGATGTATGGGTGATCCTAGCCATCATCCACTGGCGGTGAGCGGTCAGGTGTTGGGTGGCTGGGGCAGTCATTGAGGGGAAGAGGCTTTCTAGGCGGAGCTGGGGTGGGTATCCGCGTGGGGTTGGGATCTGGCTCAAGAGGCCTAGGTAACAGGTTCCTTTGATGGTGTTCTACCAACTGTTGAACAAGGCCCGAACCTCTGCCAAAAGGTACCACTGAGCATGGTTGGGGGGCTGGTGGCGGGTTAGGGACGTTAGGTGTTCTGTTTCAGCCCCTAGGTTTAATGTCTCCTGGCGCCGGGTCCAACGGTGTGTACCCTTATCCAGTATTGGCTTCCGCTGAGCAGTATCCTCAGGCGCCTGGTGCTCGGACGTCAGGCTTAGGCTCCCTAGGAGGAGGTGATGGCAGAGGGGTGGCACCTGGTTTTGCTGTCCCCTGAGCCTAGTGTCAGATCCCGACATCTGATCGGTAGTCAGGGTTAGTGTCAGGCCTTGTGGAGCAAATGGCAGTTTAGGTGGTGGCGTCTGGTCCGCTCACAGTGGAGTCAGAATGTGAGAAGGCCGTGACATCGGTCCAAAGCCTCGGCCGACAAACCACCTTGAAGTCGAGTGGTGCTTACCTGACACTCGCTGTCCAGGTGCCTCTTAGAGACATCTGACCCTGATGCCTTGTCGGACGTCCCAGAAACTGAGCTCTTGTGGGCAGCATGGTGAGACCCTGTCGCCGGCAATGAGTGCTCGGGCCCTGTTGGCTGAGACTTTAGCTGCCTGCTTCTGGGGCCAGAAAACCAGGGATGTGGGGCCTTGAGAAAGGCCGAGCCTGGAAGACTCCTAGCTATGCATCTGGGATGGGGGAGGCTTCCTCACCTGAGACCCAGGAGAGCCACTGAGCCGGGAAGGCTGAATCTGACCTTGAGTCCGAGATCGAAGACTTCAAAGGCTTAGGAGGGGACTTTGGATGGGACTCTGACCTGGACCATTTCTTGTCCTTGTGATGATGTTTCCCATTCAATCTCTTCTCTCTCTCTCTCGCTCTCTCTCTCTCTCTCTGGGGAAGAGTCCGAGCTGTGCCCCGACTGGGCCTTCTGCATGGTGGCCACTTGTTGTTCAAGGAGGTATGCTTTAAGAGTATTAATGTGGCAGATGTGGATCTTCCAGTTGAAGCCTTGGCAGTGCGGGCAGTCGTCGGGCCTATGGTTTGGGGCCTGAGCAAAGCAGGCAGGCAGGAATGGCCGTCCTCACAGGATCTGCTTGCCTGCCTTGATTCCACGCCCGCTTTGTTGTTGAAGATAGTCGAGAAGACATACGACAAGCTAATCCTGATGGGGACTCCATCATAAGAGGGATCAGTTAGGAACACAGTAGGGGAGCACAGGGAGGTGGGGTGAGGTGCCTAACCAGGTGCCACAGCACAGAGGATGAAAGGAAGATCCTGGGGATCACTGGGAAGGCAAGACGGGAGAGTGAGCTGGATGTCATTATCCCCCTAGGTACTGTTGACCTGGCAAATGGGGAGCCAAAGGAAGTTCAAGAAGGGTGAGGAAACTGGGAGGGTCTCAAGCAAGTAGCTACTACTGTCACCTTCTCAGAAGTACTACCTCAGAGAGGCATGGGAGAGCATGGGAGTGCATACAGGAACTTTAACTCATGGTTGAAGAACTGGTGCTGTGAGGAAGGGTTTGGATTCATTGGTGACTGGGGACCCACCTTGAGAGATGGAGGCTTGTTCAAGCCTGACGACCTGCATCCATCCTGGAAGGGAATCAAGCACTCAATGATAAGTTTAAATGCTACACTGACAAGCATTTAAACTAGCAAGAGGGGGTGACAGGCCAGCAAGGAGGTGCCTAACTACCACCCCCATAGCTAGTAGTGGAACCAGTGAACCAGAGGAGTGGATAGCTCTACAAAGCAGTGTGCAAAAGATGGAGATATCGCCCAAGAGGTGGATAGAGCAGAAAAGGGCAAAATTCAACAGAAGGGCAGACAGCAAGGAGAACCAAGGATAAATGACAACCAGGAAGGGCTGGAGTAGAACAGCTAAACAGGCTAGGGAGGTCAAATCATGGAAAGCCATGTGTGCCAATGCCAGGAGCCTTAGCAACAAGATGGAGGATCTCGAGGCTGTCATGGTGCAGTCAGACCTGGACATTGTGGCCATCACAGAAACCTGGTGTAATGATAACCATGACTGGGAGATGGCCATACCTGGCTACAACATATTCAGAAGAGACAGGGCAAGTAGGAAGGCACTGCATGTGAAAATGACATAAGGGCCACAGAGATACAGGAGGAACAAAATGGGAGAGATACTATGGGTTAAGCTGGAAAGAAAAATGGGGCCAGCCATCCGCACAGGTGTGGTCTATAGACCACCAGCCCAGGAAGAAACAGATAAGAGGCTGATGCTGCTAGCCATCCAAGGATGGCAGACAAAAAATGAGGTAGTGCTGGTTGGAGACCTCAATATTCCAGGCGTGGACTGGTGCATCCCAGCAGCATCAACTAGGAGCAGATTTATCCTGGATTCCATTCAGGGTGCCTTCCTCAAGCAACTGGTCATGGAACCAACTCAGCAGAAGGCAATGCACTGGCCTAGTGCTCTGAAACAGGGACAGTGTGATGGGGGTAACAGTGGGGAGCACCTGGGGAACAATGAACACCAGTCATTGTGCTTTGAAATCACGAAGGAGCAGAACAAACCACACAAAACACGTATCCTGGATTTTAGGGGCAGACTTTGGGAAAATGGGGAGATGCTTGAAAAGAGAGCATTAAGGGGAATGGGGCAGGAATCGGGTTGAGGAACAGTGGGGAGTTTTAAAATGGGGATTACAAGAGCAACTGAATTATGCATTAAGCAGGTTAGCAAGGGGAAAAGGAAAAGAGGAGGCCATTATGGTTTTCAAGGAGGTAGCGAGAAAGTAAAAAAAGCCAAAAGACTGCATTCAGGTAACACAAAAAGACACACAGGAAGGGGATAGGGAGAAGTACCAGGAGAAGCAAAGGGAGGCAGGAGTTCAGTAAGGGAAGCCAAAACTCAGACAGAGAGCACATTCCAAAATCAGTGGGTGGGGGACAAAACCTTTTACAGGTACATAGAGTGAAAAAAGAAAGGCAAGGGAGGGATAGTGAGACTGAAGGGGAAGGATGGGGGCGGCGTGGAGGAGCACAACAGTAAAGCTGACATATTGAACAGGTATCTCTGCTCAGTCATTACTGATGAGAGAGGAGGTAATGGGTCTGAAGGGAGTACAAGGGGTGGGAATGGTGCAGAAATGGACAGAAGTCCCTTTACGAAGAAAGGATCCTGAAGGAACTCAGTAATAGAGTTGATAAACAATGGGGCCAGATGGGGTGCACCCAGGGTCCTTAAAGAACTAAGAGAAGTGGTGGCTGAACCTCTGGCAATCCTGTTTAGCTGATCACTGGAAACAGGGGAGGTACCCAAAGACTGGAGGACAGCAGGCGTAGTCCCCTTATACAAAAGTGGAACAAGAGGCGGGGGATCTACAGACCAGTCACCTCCACCTCGGTAGTGGGGAGGATCATGGAAGCACTACTGAAGGAGGCTGGTGGAACATCTGGTTGTCAATGGACTACAGGACCCAAGGCAGCATGGTTTCACCAGGGAGGTCATGTCAGACCAACCTCGTTGAATTTTTCGACTGAGTGACAAGGGAGGTGGATCAGGGAGGGCAGTGGACATGGCTTATCTGGACTTCAGCAAGACCTTGACAATGTGCCACCAGAGGGACTATTACACAAACTGGGGAATATGGGTGTGGGCAGGACAGTAGTGTGGTGGGTAGGTAACTGGCTGGGTGGCAGGACACAGAGGGTGGTGGTAAATGGCTTTCACTCCACAGAGGGAAGAGTGACCAGTGGGTACCACAAGGGATCAGTGCTGGACCCGGTCCTATTCAACATATTCATCAGTGACATGCTTAGGACCTAGAGGCAGAATTTCCTGGTAAGCTGATGACACAAAACACTCTGTAACAGGTAGACACACCAGAGGGGAAGACAGCATGAGAAGGGACCTGCAGAAACTTGAAAAATGGTCAGGGTTTGGCAGTTGAAATTCAATGCAAAGAAGTGCAAGATAATGCACATAGGAGCACAAAAACCCTGGCACAATACATCAGTTGGGGGTGAGGATATAGCATGCACCAAGCAGGAAAGGGATCTTGGGGTTATCATCTCTGATTACCTCAAGGTAGGGAAACAGTGTGACAAGGCAACAGGTAAAACAAATAGGATGCTGGGATGCATGGGCAAGGGCACCACCAGCAGGAAAGGGAGGTCATAATTCCACTATAAGACACTAGTGAGGCCCCACCTGGGTACAGTGTACAGTTCTGGAGACCTTACTTACATAGGATATAGACAGGGTAGAGAAGGTTCAGAGGCGGGCAACAAAGATGGTACAAGGATTGCATCACAAGTCCTATGAGGATAGGTTGAAGGAATTGAATATGTACTCCCTGGAGCAGAGGAGGGAGAGGGATATGATAAGAGACATACAAGTATCTTACAGGGAGGAACAGGGTGCAGGATGCACTACTTTTAAGCGAAAAAGATGTTCCAGGACTAGAGGGCATGGGATGAAGTTGGAGGGAGGGACAATTCAGAGGAAACATGAGGAAGAATTCCTTCATAGAATGCATGGTGGACAAGTGGAACATCCTGCCAGAGGAAGTGGTGGGGCTGAAACAATCACGTAATTTAAGAATGCATGGGATAGACATAAAGGAATTCTGGAGGTCAGGGTTAAGGGGCAGCAGATTTCTAGGAAAACATAAAGTGAACTTGCAAGCTCAAATGGGCAGACTGGATGGGCCGTGAGCCCCTTATCTGACTGACACTGTCTATGTATCTATAACAAACTCTGTGAAATGGTAAACAAAATCGAAAAAGCTGAAGCATGAAAAATGGTAGTCGGCTGGAAGTTGGAGGCGTCATAGAACCAATATGCACAGGTCGATGGGTGGGACACAAAACTGAGGTGGTGTCGAGGGACATACTGCTTTATACAGCGTGACATCGGGGTGGGACCCTAGACTGCTAGCTAGAAATTTTTCCGTGGGTCCTAGTGCCTGGCAGCATAGTCCTAATGGTGTTACCTGCTGCAAGAGCTCTTTTAGGTAAGATCATCATATCCATATCCACATCCCTAAAATGTTGGCTTTAGGGAGTGGGAAGAGGGAGAGGTGCGAGTATGAGGACTTTTACAAGCAGGAGGAAATAAAATCATTCAAAGAATTACAGGAACAGTATGGAATTCCCACAACACACAGGTACAGGTACTTTCAAGTAAGAGCACATGGAACGAGCAGGGGAGAGTGGTGGGGATGCATCAGCATTAGGATCCCCAGAAGAAGTACTCCTGAGGGCATGGGTAGCCCCAAAAGGGCTGGTGCCAGGACTGGTCAGACAGGAGAGAGACTTGTTCCCTGACATAACTTGGAAAGTTAGAAGCCTGTGGGAAGGGATATGGTAATCTTAATCTCTAAGGAAAGTGGACTACATTCCTGAAAACACACACGGGGCTCCTGATGTGCAACAAGTATAAGGAATCGCAGTTTAAATTCCTGCACAGGCTGTACTGACCTCCAGTGGTGGTCCACAAGTTCCACCAAGCGTTGCCACTACCTGTGGGAGGTGTAATAGCGAGCTAGGCACTTACATACATTATTTTTGGGAATGCAGGGACATACACCCTTTCTGTCCAGTATAGCGTGGTGGTGACAGAAGTCTTTGGGACGCAGATAGCGGCTACAGCCCCATCTTTGCTGCTTGGAGTAGAGGACTGGGAGAGAAGGCATGGGAAGTATACCCCAGAGTACCTAGGGTCCTCTTGGCATTGGCCAGGCAATGCATCCAAAGCACCTGGGTCTCACATGCCAAACCTACAATTAATCAGTGGAAAGTGTTGGTAATCCAGAATCTTGCTCTAGAGATTAACGTACCAATTAAAGGGTTGGGAGGAACTTTTATGGACAAATGGGGATGGTACATGGACTCCTGCCCAGCAGAGGCGTTAACACTAAAACAAGGTGTGCTATGACACATCTTTCCACAGAGAGGAATGGGGACCAAAACTATGGAGGAAGGAGGCGAGACAGCACACATAGGCAACTTCCACCATAAGGGAGGAGAGAAGCACAACAGCGAGAGAAGGGTAAGGAAACACCTATAGGGTAGGTATCAGATTGCTGGAGCAGTCATGGGAAGGAAATGCCACAGGAAGTAGTAAAGGTATGGCGTGTATTCTAGTAGACTTACAGGATGAAAGGATTGTATATCGCTGCAAAAATGTCTTGTTCATTGTTATTTCTATCTTTTTTTTTCTTTTCATTTTTCTTGTTAGTACTATGTACAATAAATGTATCAGCGGATGACATGTGGTGACAAGTGCTCAACAGAGAATGTAGGCTAACTAGGAGTGGGAAGAGGTTTAGTTTTAAGTTAACAGCCAAATATTATATAAATTGATGCTTCAAACATGTCTGTATACTGGATGAGGCACTTGGGTTAATATCCCAATACTGACACTGTAGTGCAGCATGAGGGAGTGCTGCACTCCTGAGGTGCCGTCTTTCGGATGAGGCGTTAAACCAAAGTCCCATCTGCCTGTTCTGGTGGTAGTTCAGGTGGATGTTAAAGATCCCATGGCACTTCTAGAAAAGAGTAGAGGAATTTTTTATTGTAATCTAAACAAATCATAAAACATATACAAAAACCAAATAACATACATAATTTCTAATACATGTAGATAAACTAAAAATAAACACTTCTGGTGATTCTCATACATTCAATACATTTTTTTCCTTTTCCTTCCCTCTCCTTCCTGTTCCCATTCTTTATTTAATTATTTTCCGAAACAATTCTCAGACCTAACTATATAAAACTCAAAGCCATCCAGTAAGACTTCCATTTCATTAATGGAAATAAATTACGTTCTGCTAACACCAATTTCTCTACTTCAGATTCTATTATCATAATCACAGTCAGTGGGGATAAAACTGCTGTTGCAACAAAAAGTCTACTTGGCTAATCTATAACCAGTATAAAAAACACATGAAGCACCTGTAAAGTGCCATACCGGTCTCTTGACTGTTCGGTAGCAAAGAAGCCATAATACCAACTCGCCTTTAAGGTGGAAGAACTAAACAATATTTCCACCTCTCTTTGAGAATATCCCAAAATTCATTAGCATAAAAACAATCATAATACAAATGATCCATTGTCTCCAAATGGGTGATGCACTTATCCTTGGGCAATATCTCTCATGTATAGATTTATGTTTTGGTTACTGCGTACATTGATTTTACCATGTACTCCCAAACATAAAGTGTCCCACATTTCGCTGCGGTATACGAAAATTTGTTAAATAAAAAGCTAAATTCGAACTCACTGCAGCAGGAGGGGACTAAATAGATGTCAGAAAAAAAGGACCCCCACAATTAAGTTATACATATTTTCCTATTAAGCTTCTTTACTACTGTCCAACGTACATCCCAGCTTTTATCTTGTCAAATACCGACCTCCAGCTGTTCTGCAATGGAGGCCGTCGTTTCGTTGAAATGTACAAAACACCCTTCTTTCCATTCCCCCAAAATACCCTGCAATTGGGAAGCTAATAGAGAAACCCATAACTGTAAATCGTTCGTACCACAGGGATCAAGTTCTTGTATAAAATATTGTAAAAGAAAACAATGGGATTTATCATCCCCAAATCTCCCTCTTTAATTTCCAAAAACAACGTATTTCTTTTTGATGGGATTTAACTGACTACCCCATATACCACTAAAAACAACGCAACAATGGCGTTCTAGGATTTAGGAATGTAAAAAATATTACTTATAAATGAAAAAATCGGAAAAGGTATGATTTAATCAAATAAACTCGTTTTCTTTGACAATCTATGTCTATTCCACTGAGACACCTTAAGGTTTCCCTCTTTAACGCTTCCTGCCAATTATCCCAATCACTCTGTGCCCCAAAATATAATCCCAAAATCTTACATGGTTCTTGTTCTACTTTAAACCTCCCAACCAAGGATGGGTTTTGGGAAACCCTGATATTGCTACACATTTTGTTTTCTTCTCGTTAATCTTGGCTCCCATAATCCCTCCCAAGGATCTAAGCAGCTCATATGCAAGCTCTATAGCCTCACTATTAGGTAACACTAAACAAATATCATCTGCATAAGCAATTAATTTTGGAAAGCTGAATTTATACATAACAATAGGTTTAATTAAAGGTGACTTATAAATAATTAGCAGCACAGGATCTAAAGCCAAAATGTACAATAGGGGGCTAAGCGGACAGCCTTGTCTAACACCTTTCAAACGCTATGAGGCCTACCTCTCCACCCATTCTCCAACGGAACAACAATGGCCAAAGCATAGCATAATTGTACCCAATTCACAAATTGATATGGTAGACGAATGCTTTTAAACATTCCCATAAATATTCGTGGACACGCCATCGTAAGCTCGATTGATCCAAACTGACCAAATATCCTTCTGAGCCATCCACCAAGTCCTTCCCTACTGACATGACCTCTAAGAAAAATTAAAGCGTCTGTCAGATTTCTCCCAGGCACTCAGCAAAATTGTTGTTTGTATCAAATTATGCATCACTAAAGATAATCTGTTCCTCAAAAGTTTAGAGAAAATCTTAAAATCAACATTCAAAAGTGTTAAAGGTCTCCAATTGTAAATGTCCTACGATCCCTTTCTTAAAAAGAAAATAAGCAACCCTCGTACATCTGAGTGGGTAAAAGCATATCAACCAAAATGAATTGTACAAAGCTAACAACTCTTTCAATTAGTTCCCATAATACCTTGTATAATTCCTGGTAATCTATCAGATCCAGGCGAAGTTTCCTTTCTTAAAGAACAATCACTGTACTCAGCTCCACTTCAGTGAAGGCAGCTACCATTCTAGACTGAGTATCTTGGTCCACTTAGTAGATTTGCAGCTTCTAACAAACAAGTAAGAGTTAGAAATTGGGGCTGAAGTCCCAAAATGTACGCCTCCGCATGCTCATCCAAATACTCCATTATATCCACATTATCTGACACCAATACCCCATCTTTCTTACAAACCGAAAACAGGCGATTGTGAGACCTTATCTGACATGCCAAAAGGTTTACCTGAGCAGATTTCCCTGAGTCCCGAAAGATTGTTCTTTAATTAAAGACTTCATACGGTCATACTGGAATGACATCATTGACAATTTTATTCGAGTAATCTCACTAGATAAATCTACACCACTTTCATGTTGGGTGGACAAAAGAGACTGCAGAGACTGACGAAGCTTCAAATAATTTCTGCATTTTGAACTAGCCACCACTCTGCCCGATACTGAAAATATCCAATCAGACACAACTTAAAGGCTCCCACCAGCTCCCTAAATCCTCATATAAATCAATCGGTGATTTGGTCTTTTATAATCATTTTCAAATCTGAAATAACCGACACATCCTTCAGAAAAAGAAACATTAAATTTCAAAATCCTGGCCCTTGTTTCCTACTCTGACGGAATCTAATCTTATTCCAATTAAAACATGGTCGAAGTTTCCACGGAACATAAATCAAACCGTCTATCCGTAAGGCTTGGGAACAAAATGAAATCTATATGGGAGAACAATTTCCTTTAAAAAGTAGGTTTAATCAAATCTCTCCCGGTTTTCTGTGAATCCTTTAAACCCGCCTGAGTCAGAATAGAAGATAAACAAGTTTTCTCACAATATTGTTTCCTGATAATCTTTTCTGTGAAAGATTAATATTAAAGTCTCCCCTAAAATTAACAAACCTCTCATGTACAAAAAAGGACGAACTTTATATAACAAATCTATCCTCGAGGACTTC
The DNA here is from genome assembly GCA_016271365.2 of Neoceratodus forsteri. Lineage (NCBI taxonomy): Eukaryota > Metazoa > Chordata > Ceratodontiformes > Ceratodontidae > Neoceratodus > Neoceratodus forsteri. Next base: position 612,322,563 of record CM028132.1, read on the forward strand.
AACTGCGGACCATAAACAGAAATTAGGCGACAAGTAATGTCTGTATCTTCATCTACCATCAGCGTCTACCTGGTTCAATTTCAACCATCTGAAGTAATCTAACTTCAAATGTGTTAAAACAAACACCCACTCCACTACAAAGATCCTCACCTAATGACCAGTCGATAAACCCCACGCCACTGTTTGCTAACTTTAGCAATTTCCAACACTGTATACAAACGAGTATCTTGTAAAGATACGCATCATATTTTAAAGAAGAAGAATACAAACGTCGACTGACGTTTTGCATATGATCTAATACTATTAACATTTAAAGAAGTTACAGTAAATGGAAAAGGATTTTAAGGAGGGGTTTAAACTGTTTATTACTGGATCTAGTTATGGCTTAATAACCTCTGGTGCTTTCTGTTTAACAGGGCACCAGGGATATCTATAGGAAAAACTACGCTAGACTCATTGGGATTCTGATCTGCAACAGGAAGCATTTCTTCTACTTGTTCTCCCAGGTGGCTAGAATAGAATACCTGTTAGACAAAGGCAAGGGTGAATTCAAGGAACCACTAGTCGAACCTCCTTTCGAAGGCACCAACCCTTCCTGAGAAGTTTGTGTTACCTCCTTATTACTCACAGCATCCTTTTCCTGTGGAATTAGGGGGCTATGAGGGCCAATTCTAGCTGTATAGTTGGCCGAATGGGGACCCGTGGGGTGTAACAAAGGGTGTAGTCATATCGCCTCCACTTATACTCACGCTAGGGATTATTGGAACCTCTTGTGACTGAGTATTAGTAATATCTCTGGTCCTGATCTTAAACTAGGCCTCCTTACATTGTAGGGCCACCACCTCTTCCTCTCCCCTCGCCTCCCTTAACCCTGATCCTGATTCCGTATCATCAGGTCCTACCTTAGAACCACGGGCTTGTGCTAAAATGTTCTTGATCAGAGGTCTCGTTTGTCTCAACATGTTTCCATGAACAATCAGTAAACACATGATTAGTTTCATTACATAAACTACATACTGGGAGATGTGCATTCTGTAATTAGATGCCCCAACATTCCAGAGTGAACACATCGAACCTGGTCACATGCAGTATTTAGATGGGATAAAGAACCACATTTAAAACAACTTTTAGGCTGACCAGCATAAAATATAATGCCCCTATCCTTCCCAAAAGAAGGAGCTGGGTAAATGTTGTATGCCATCAGCATCATGAATTAAACGGACACGAAAAGTCCATCCTCCAGTCCAAAACCATTCACATCTAAAATTGGACGAGGTTTATCTTGCACACAACATCTTTTCTCCAGCCAGAACAGAATATCAGAGATATTCACACTTTCATTCCGGAAAATAATTGTAACCGCTTTTAACTGTGGGCTCAGTAATGGGAATGGCCTGAAAGTCTTTCCACTGATCATTGTTCTGTAAGTCATAGAATAGCCTCCAAAATTTGTCCAGGACAATCCAGTACAAAAGCTTATATCATAATAACAATCTCCTGGTGGATGTATTAAAGCGTACACTTCATTTGGCAAAACGCCATGGAGTCTATTAACAAAGTTTTACCCACCCAAATTCGATCTGGGGCTACTGGTAACTGCCCTGTGTATCTCAATCCCACTAGAATCTGCTGTTAGCAGACTCCACAGGTTTCCTGAATAGGCCAGCAAAAGATTTCACAGTATTACCCCTAAATTCAACGAACTCACGGTCTCGATGGTTTCTTTACCACCTGCTATCGTGGTGACCTGGTTGCAGACAAAGGCTCTGGATGCAAGTTGAACCGATGGAGAACATTCCAAATTAGGCAGTGAAGTTTGTGCAAACACTGGTAAAATTTGTTCGCCCATGGCGTCTTGCATTTCTAAAAGGACATTAGCCTCAACCTGAGATTAGCATTCGCATTGCTAGAAATTAGGGACTCAGAATTTGTGTATGTCGGTAGTCATTAATGTTCCCTCTTGTTGCTCAGAAAATATCGAACTAGGAATCCCTGGTATTGGTATCACGGGTCGGGAACCCACGGTCTCCTGCCCATAACCAACCCGCTTTTATCAATGCTTCACCTGGGGTCCAGGGTTCTAACTGACATGTAGGCATAGACTTGTAGCGTAATCGAATCCTTTCCCGAACCAGGATTCAACTACCTCCAACTCAACTTGTTGACCAAAGCTTTCCCTCCTTCCTGAACAGGGCTAACAGGAGAGCGCTTTTTATTTCTTTCCACTTCTAGCTTCTGTTGGCATGATTGATAGTCTATTTCAGCCAAAGAAATTAATTCCAAAAGATGTTGCTTTTTCCTTTTAATTCTTCGGTCAAAACCATTTCAGCTTCCTCTTCCATAACCGTGATTATCTTCTGAATGTGCTAAATCACTTAGCAAGCATGACTCAATGGGGTCTCCCTGAGTCCGAACTCCTTCCACTAATGTAGTCGTAGTCCCGAACAGGTCGGAGGTCGCTACTCACAACCTTCCTCCCTAGCTCCTCTGACTGACTGGAACCTCCATCTCCTCGAACGGACAGCTCCACCCACGAAAAGAGTAGGAGGATTTCCCGGTCCCTGGGCAAAATTTCCATTCACTAAAAATACCACCAACAGCTTAATCTGATTCAAGGTCAGTTGACATTCATCTGTATCCCCTCCCCGGGTCATGCCTGAAAATAGGCAGAATTTTGTCTAGTGCACTTACCCAGTCAACAAAAACTAAACTAAAAAAAGGTCTATTTAATTGAAAAGCAATAAGATGAAAACAAAGGACATTAACATGCTGGAGACAGTCCAAAGGAGGGTAACAAAAGATGACTGCTGGGTTAACAGGGTAAAGCATATGAGGAGAGGGGTCATGACTCAAACCTTCAAGTACTTGAAGGCGATAAATATGATGCATAAGGAGGTCTCTCTAAGCCAAGTGGCAGCAGATTATGAGGGGCACAGTCTTAAGTTTAAGGAGGCAGGTTTAGGAGGGAGGTTAGGAAGCTTCTTTATGGAGAGGGTGGTGGCCAGTTGGCATGTGCTGTCAGAAAAGGGGGTCTCGCTGAACATGGTGAGCAGCATCAAAGAGGCTGGGACAGACATAGGGAAAGTAAAGGTCATGGGAGTGGTGGATGGAAAGAATGGGAGGATTGGGAGGGGCAGGGTCATTAGCTTAGCTGGAACCCTGCAATATGAGCAGACTAGATAGACCAAATGGCCTTATTCTGCTGGCTTCTTCATATGTTTGTATGATTTAGAAAGTACAAGGAGACTTAAATGCAGGGACAGGGAGGTATACCTAGTTAAACAAAGGGAGGTAGGAAGGAGGATAGGTACAGCAAAGGCTCAAATTGAGGACAGAACAGCCAAGGAGGTCAAAAAGGGGATAACACATTCTTCAGGTACATGAGCAAAAAGAAGAGGCAAGAGATGATACAGTGAGGATCAGGAGACCAGGGGTGAAGACTGTGCAGAGGAAGACCAAGAAAAGCTAAAATTTTAGACAAACACTTCTTCTCGGTCTTCACAGTGGAAGGCGGAGGAACATACTGGCATGCATTAACAGGCACTTGAGTGAGGGGTAGTGGACAAAGGCCATTTTTAGAAGAGAGAGTCTGCCAGGGACAGGATGCCCTAAAGAAAACAAGATGACGAGGCTAGACAGGATCTACCTGAGGGCACTAAATTAACTGAGCATGGTGCTAGCCGCCCTCTGGCAACACCATTCAGCACCTCACTGGAGACAGGAGGGAGGGAGGGCAAGTTCCAGAGGACTGCAGGAGGCTGATGCAATCCCTCTACACAGAGAAGCAACGGGGGCTAGCAGTTACAGCCGAGTCAGTCTCACATCAGTGGTGGGGAAATTAATGGAGTCCCTGTTGAAAGAAGGGCTGATGGAGCACCTGGAGCAAATGGGCTGTGGGAACATTGGCTGCAAGGTTTCAGGGGTAAGTCATGTCAAACAAATCTCATAGATTTTTTTTAACTGGGTAACTAAGGAGGTGGATCGGGAGGATAGTAGATATAGCCTATCTGGACTTCAGTAAGGCCTCTGTCACTGTACCACACAGGAGGCTAAGAAACTTGAGAACCTGGGGTAGGGAGAAGCTGGTGAGCTTTGTACCATATTGGTTGAAAGACAGGAGGCAGAGAGCACCACTGACTACCCTTTTAACAAATCATGGGAGGATGGGATGGTACCTGAGGACTGGAGGACAGATGTGATTCCCCCTCACAAAAGTGGGAGCAAGACAGAGGCAGGAAACTACAAACCTGTTAGTTTGACCTCAGTGGTAGGGAAAATGATGGAATCACTTCTGAAGGAAAGAACTGTTGAGTACCTAGAGGCCAGTGGGCACAGGACCCAAGGCAGCATGGATTCACAGTAAGAAGGTCATGTCAGACGAATTTAATCGATTTCTTTGACTGGATGACCAAAGTAGTAGACCAGGAAGGGCTGTGGACATGGTCTACCTAGACTTTAGCAAGGCATCTGACACAGTCCCACACAAAGGATTAATAAACAAGTTAGCCAGCCTGGGAGTGGGTCCCATGGTTGTACCCTGGGTAAAACACTGCCTGGACAACAGGACGCAGAGGGTAATAGTAAATGGAGTCCTCCAAAAGAAGGGGTTACTAGTGGGGTACTGAGGGTTAAGTACTGGGACTGGTCCCTCTTTAATGTCTTTATAGGTGACATTGCAGAGGGACTTGAAGAGAAAGTACATGCTCTCTTTGCAGACGGCACAAAGATCTGCAACAGGGTTGATATATAAGGGGTGGAAAAGATGAGAAGGGACTTGGCAAGGTTGGAAGAATGGTCAAAGGTATGGCAGCTTAGATTCAATGCAAAGAAGTGCAAAGTAATGCACCTGGGAAACAAAACCCACGGAAGAGTACACAATGTGGGGAGGGGTACTAACAACAACAAAATGGAAAGGGACCTGGGGGTAGTCATATCAGATGACCTAAAGGTGGACAAGCAATGTGAGAAAGCAGTAAGGAGGACTGGGGATACTGGACTGCATAGGAGAGGCATCACCAGTGAAAACAGGAAGTTGTTATCCCCTCTGTACAGACAGTTGGTGAGACCCCATCTGGAATACTACATGCAGTTCTGGAGACCCCATCTCTGCAAGGACATAGAGAGGATGAAGGCAGTCCAGAGGAGGGCAACTAAAATGGTGCAGGGTCTTCACCAGAAGCCATACGAAGAGAGACTAAAGGAACTTAATATGTATACCCTCGAGAAAAGGAGGGGAGGACGTGAAGAAACATTTAAGTACTTCAAAAGAATCAACAAAGTCCAAGAGGGTAGCATCTTTCAGAAAATGAGATTTGCAAGAACAAGGGAACACAATTTGAAGATAAGAGGGGACGGCCTCAGGGGCAACGTGAGGAAGTATTTTTCACGGAGAGGTGGTGGATGCATGGAATGGCCTTCCTGAGGAGGTCGTGGGTCAAAAACAGTGGGGAATTCAAGAATGCATGGGATAGACATAAAGCAATTCTAGTGGTGGGTAGGAGGAAGTAGGATGTTGGTTAAATAGGATCTACAGCTTATCCAACAGGTAGGAAATGGGCAGACTGGGTGGGCCAATCAGTCCTTATCTGCCATCAAAGTCTATGTTTCTATGTTTCTATAAGAGTGGTGTTAAATGGTAGTCACTCAGAGGGACGAAAGAGTGACCAGTGGAGTATCACAAGGATAGGTACTGGGTCCTGTTCTCTTCAATGTCTTTATAAAATAACACTGCTGAGGAACTGGAGGAAAGGAGTGTCTCTCTGTGGATGACAAAAATCTGCAACCGGGTGAACACCCAGGAGGAGCTGGAGAGAATTCAAAGGGATTTAGAGAAACTAGAGGAGTGGTCTAGGAGTGGCAGCTGGGTTTCAGTGCCAAACAGTGCAAAAGTCATGCACGGGCGAGGGCCCAGGGGCTGTTTATAGGATGAGGGAGGTACTTACAGTTACCAAGCAAGAGAAGAGACCTTGGGGATATTATATCTAACGATCTCAAGGTGGCAGGGCAGTCCGATGCGGCAGTAGGCAAGGCTAGCTGAATACTGGGGTGCACAGGGAGGAGGATTTCTACCAAGAAAAGGGAGGTGGTGCCTCTGTCACTCACTAGTGAGACCCAACTTGGAGTACTGTGTCCAGTTCTGAAGGCTGCACCTCCACAAGGACATTGAGAAGGTGGAACCAGTCCAGAGGAGGCTACGAAATGATCCAGGGTTGCATGAGAAACCATATAAGGAGAGGCTGCAGGAGCTCAACATGCACTCCCTGGAGAAGAGAAGAGCGAGAAGGACATGACTGAGACCTACAAAGTACCTCACGGAGGTGAACAAATTGCAGGAGGGTAGTCTCTGTCACAGGAGGATAAGGAGCACCAGGATATGGTGGCTTGCTATGAAGCTTGAGAGGGAAGCTTAAGAAGGATGTGAGGAAATATTTCTTCACAGAAAGGGCGGTGGATGCCTGGAACAGCCTGCCAGAAGAGGTAGTGGGGCAAAGACTGGGGGCTTCAAGCATGTGTGGGATAGGCACATGGGTATAATAACTGGAGTAAGTGGAGGAGAAAACCTGTGACCAAATAGGGTCCAAGGTGTAGTACAGGCAGGGAAAATAGGATTGCCCCCTTCCAGGCTAAATGGCAATGACGGCATGGTACATGGCACAGATTAATCTAGAGTTTGTCCCTTAGTGGTGCGGGGCTGTGGGGGCACCCTTCCAGACGTGGAGGGACTACACACTCAGAGTTACACCTGGGTCACTGCTGTAATGCAGATTCTGTTTTCTGTTCACCAAGGACTGTTGATGGTTCTGTGGAGGAGCTTCTACTACTTCAGTTCTAGCTCTTATATGATAATTAGGGTTCGGTTTTCAGTTATAACCAGTAATCACCGACAAAACACTACCATGGTGAAAATCGGGAAATCGGGTTATAACCCGATAAAAAAGCGAATTTCATTGCTTGGCCCACAGGAATCTCCTTCTCCGATTAATCCAGCCTTCGCTCCTGGTCTCGCCCACTCTTCCAGCTGACCTGACTCTGGACTCCACATGCTCCATACAGTAGCCAAGTGCTTCCACGAGACCCAGACTGCCGTGAGCTGGACAGTAATGTGATTCAGCTCGCTCTGTATGCCGTCATAAAGGACTTGATCTCGCCCAACTCCCACTCCACAAGACTTCCACTGGACTCCCTATCTATATTTTTTTCTTTGCAAGGGCACCCTTCTTAACACTGTCAACTCTCCAAGGTCAGAGGAACACCAAAAACCACAGCACAGTTCCAAGGCTGCAGACAGACTAGATGGACTGCTTACTCCATCCAGACAGGTAGTGGCTGGGGGCATCCCCTGAATAAAGGGGCCAGTAGGCTCATTGTGTTGTAAATGCATGTGGGTGGATCATGTTTTTTAACGTGTTACACCTTTCACTTATCACGGTGGAACGGACCTCTCAAACTGTGCTGCTGCTAGCTTACCATCACCATCTGCATATTTATATATTTATAGTTCTACAGTTATGGTGCAATATTTATTTTGCAATACTAATGGTGCAGTATTAATAGGTGCAATATCTATGGTGCTAACACGCAACAGTCATGGTACACAGTTTTAAAAAGTGTAATATTTGTTTTTTCAATTGAGTGAATAAACACTGATTTATAAAGATTTTTGTTGTTCAAGATATTGATTACACATGAAAATAACAGATTTTTTTGGTACTTCTGAAGGGGGCAAAAGGTCAAAAATAAACACCTTTTTTTTTACAAAAATAAACATCTAAAACGGGAACCCTAATTATAGGGAACCAGCTTATATCAACACTTGAACTCTGTGAATGTTGGTATTAATGACTATATTTTCCAACAGTTATAGTTGGATATATTGTGCTTTTACATTATATTGCTTGTCAATATGTATATGAAGCTTCGCTTAATAAACATTACGCTTCTATGTTTCTGTGACATGCACTGTGTGTGAATCTTTTACTGTAGGCTTCTATTCAACTGATGTCACGGGTTCCAGAACAAACAAGTAATGAAATACACAAGTAGAGCTGTAGAGAGCAGATCATAAGAAACAGCTGTAGATCAAGTAGGGTCTTCAGTGAGAATGTAGGCAGGAAAAATGGGCAGACTGGGTGGGCCAAGTGGCACTTATCTGCCATCAGATTCTGTGTTTCTCTGTAAGTACATAACCACCTTCCCTTAGTGCAGAAGGAAGGTAAACAGACTTCACACATGTAATTCCTCCCACACCCCTTAGAAAAACGATCCTGGTTCGGTTCCACCTCCATTCCTTACTCAAATTCTGGACCACGTTGGCTAACAGACCATAAATACCTTCTGCATCCTTTTGGGCTGTGGAGTCTGCAAGTTAGCTAAAACCAGTGGGGTTTGCCCCACTTCCTGGAGTTATATTCACGTTGGTATCTTCTTCTTCATCAGCTTCCAAATTCACTCCATTATATTTACTTTGGTATCTTCTTCTTCATCAGCTTCCAACTTCACTTCTATTATATTCGCTTTGGTACTGTCTTCTTCATCAGCTCCCAACTTCACTTCCATTATATTTACTTTGGTATCTTCTTCTTCTTACACAGCTTCCAACTTCACTTCCATTATATTTACTTTGGTTTCTTCTTCATCAGCTTCAACTTCACTTCTGTTTAGCCTCAGAAACACTAACAGAAACCTACAGGGAGAGAGAGAGAGAGAGCAAAACATGAGATAAGCTAAAGGCTCCAACCTTTTTTAGAGGTCAATGGCCATTACAGCTATTGTCCACTTCCTCACAATACCTTTCAGGGAGGCAGTGTGACCTAATAAGAGTGCTGAGCTATAAACTTGTAGATCTAGATTTGAATCTCATATTCACCATCTGTTTTATTCATTAATTTGAAATTTGATGATCAGGACAGACACAGTAGAAGTCAGAGCTCGTTTCTAGGTGTATCAGAGGTACAACAAAACAGAGCAAAATACAGAGAATTCAGAGATAAAGAGAGCATAATATGCAAAATGAGAAAACAAAATATACCATATCTGATAAAGCAAAAGCGTAGGCAAAGAAAAATGCACCAAAATGTGTATATGTAACAAGTTAATATTTACGTTACAATGGCCTACGCAACCAATATAGTGTTATGCTTCTGCAACTGTGCTAGTTTGGTTCTGGCCATTCGCATGCTCTATTCCAGAGGAATTACCACCCCTGTAGAGGTACCAAAGGCAAGGAACCCTCATGAAGTTTTCACCCCTAGAGGTTGTGGACGATTCCCATGGCTAAAGGTACCTTAGGAAAGATCCCCAAAATAAATGTAGTAGTACAAAGCATATAAGCAAGCAGTACCTGTGACATAGTAGTAGATAAAGCATCAGACAGCTTGATAACGTAATGAGATGCTCAGGTTTCCGTGGCATGATTTCAATGGTTTGCATTAGAGAATGAGGGACCTCCTAAGGAAAGAGGAACAGCAGGGACACCATCCACCTCCATCCAACAGCAGAACCTACCTAAAGAAACTAGGAAACACTACCATGCTAACTAACAGTTATGACCTGAGGCACGGAGGAGAGAAAAATACACTATGAGGAGAAATCTCTGGGAATCTAAGGCCAGGTCGCCTTCCTCCAGGCTGGGGATATTTTATTTAGTGACGGCTCTGCTGCTGCAATTTGGAAACCCAGTTAAAGGGAAGTGGAAAATATTCCAATTTGGAGGAAAGCTCTCACCAATCCCTCTAGCGGAATGCCGTGGAAGGTTGCAAGAGTGTTCTGCAACATCGGGGCAACCAAGGTGGGAGGAGGGGAGGAGAGCAACGACTGCTGAGGCACTCACCTGGCCTACTCGCCTAAAAACAAACCAGGTAAACCAGAGGTAATCATATGGAGAATGCGGTGAAGGTGCCTTGCTAGGAACCCACTAAAGCTAATGGATAACCGTTGTTGTGGAAACCACTAGAGCCAAAGGAGATTGGAGTAACCACCCTTCACAGCTAGTCTTAAATTCTACACCAGGAGCTGCCGTCACGTCAGCGAACAGCTAAAAGCCAAGCCGAACAAGGACATTTCCCAGCTTTGGGCCAGGTGAGAAGGACCCCCCCAAGTCGGCAGCTCAAGATCGGACACAGAATGCAGAATGAGATCATCTGGCTGGAGGGGAACCCTGCACCAGAATGGTATAGCTGGCATGCCCCAGAAACTGATGAGGAGCTGAATAAGCATTAAGTGCTGAGACCTGCAGAGGTTGGATGCAGTAAGAGAGCATTAAGCAATGACTGCATAAGCAAGAGTGGACTTGCACATAGGTCAGTAAAGCAGTGTAGCAATAGTTGGACCTGCAGGTATGTCAGTAAGTAGTAGAAATAGTCAGATCTGCACGTGGGTCTGCAAAACATAGTAGCAATGTGGAACCTGAACATCGCCAGAAGAGCAGCACTATGAATAGTGGGGCAAGCCAGACAGGCATGTCAAAAGCCAATGAAGGTAACAAATACTCTGAGGATTTTCAGCAGTGGAGGCAGGATTTAGAACATGAGTAATTAGCCACATGGGGCCATGATTCCTCAAACACTTCCTAGTTCCCACCATAGGAAAACAAGAAAGTGATGGAAGGGCCGTGACCCACATGCAGGTATTGAAACTAGTTTACAGCATCAGCAGTAGCTTAGCTGACCTCAGAATATAACAATGTGTACAAACATAGAGAGCATCTGTACTGAGTAACTGAATTGTAAACTTCAATAAACATAGAATGAAAGGATGCACAATGCCCTGAAGCAGCTATCACCAGCTGTAGCAAATGAAACTGCAGCAATGAGGTAATATAGAATGAGTTGAGAGCATGGAGTGAGCTGCATTGCTAGGGTTCAGAGTGAGCATGAATCAGTTGAAAACAATTAAATGTGCAGCATGGACAGCAGCTATGGTTGAGCTGAAACACATATTAATGTTTGCAGTTGCACTGCACGTAATTGAGAGTTGTGAGTAACTGAGAGCAAGTAGTATGAACTCCGATTTACACTACGTTAGGAGCTTGAAACAAAGCCCTCCCCAAAAAAGACACACAAACACAGAAAACAGGGAAAAAGAAAGAAGCACACAGCCAGATTCAAATACAAACCAGGAGCAGGAAAACAAACACAGAAATCTAGCAAAGACAAGCAGGAGCAGCGGGGTGGGGTAGGGCCCAGTCAGCAGCACAGGACAGACCTGACAGAGCCGCTGGCTGGCAAGAAAAAATGCTTCAGAAGAAGGCTGAGAGGAGCTGCTTATATAGCTCAGGAAGTGGGCGTGGCTGGCTGCTTGTCCAATGAACTACAGGACCAGCCTTCCAATTACATCTTCACACTTGTCTTTGAAGCCGTGAGTTCAGAAGATTATGGGTTCTGGCTCCATACCAGGAACTTGGGCTAAATCCAATATTCACACCACAGTGCAGCATGAGGGGGTGCTGCACTTTGAAGTGTCTTTCGGATGAGACTGTCTGCCTGTTGTGGTGGTTGTTCCAGTGGACGTTAAAGATCCCATGGTACTTCTCAAAAAGAACAGAGGAATTTCCCCATTATCCTGGCCAAATTTCTTCTATTCACTAAAAATACCACCAATAGCTTAATATGATCCAACTTTAGTGGGTTTCTATTCAGTGTCCCCGGATGATGCTGAAAATAAGCAAAACTGCCTACCCCTTCTTTCCTGGTCAACAAAACTAACTAAACGTACTTATAGCTAGAAAGCAGATACAGATTAAGGTGCAGAACAGTCCCTTTGCGGAAGACATTTACACAAGTGGAAGGTGCAAATCAACAAAGGCAGTGTACCAAAGTAGGTGAGATGGGTAGATGAGACAGCGGGAGGGGAGGGGGGAATGAGCAGAAAGGAAACAAGGGAAGAAGGAATGGCAGAAGGAGCAGGTGGAGAGGCTAGCTGTTGAAGCAGCAAGAAGGGGAGTAATGAGCTGTCAGGGAGAAGCTTAAGGGAAGAGATAAGAGACACATTTGAAAAGGAGGTTATTCCGAAATCATGGAGGCAAGCTGAACAGCAATGGGCCTGCAGGCACGGATGAAGAGCAAGTAGGTGTCAGAGGAGTGGTGGGAATTAGGAGGATGAGAAGGAGGGGAGAGGAGGAGAGCAAGAGGTGTGAGGAAAGCAGGAGAGCCAGTATTTAGAAATGAAGGACAAGTAGTGTAAGTGACATGGAGATTCAACGGAAAGAGAGAGATGGAGGTATAGTGAACAGTGATGAGTAAGAGGCAGGGCATTTAGAGAGAAACACCAGAAACACTGGCAATAGGGGTTCAGTCTGGCAAAGGTGGATTTGAGGCAGCAAGGTAGACTATATCTCATGATCAAACACTGACAGGATCATAGAGATGATCTCATGGTGAACAGGGAATGGAAGGCAAGTTTTGTTGTGGTACAGTGTGCTACACTTGGATAGGAGTTTTTTATTTATGGTGCTGATAATGATTGGAGACACCTAGGTACTAATACAGCCCACACTAAAGTGCTTGAGTCAGGAACTACTGCAAGGGAGGCACTATTAGAGTCTTAAAAGACTGGGTGTGTAAGGAGCCTTATCAAAACTTCAGCTTAGTTCCAAAGGCCATGGAAGTGCTTTTGGCACCAAGAGAACTAGTCAGAATGGAACCAACATTCAATAATGTCAGCGTCACGCTGAAGTGACAAATCAATTTGAAAACAGGGGTTCAGAGGTACAGAGAATGGTGTAGTCCACATACACATGGATGTTCGAGGAGACAATGAGGGAGGTAACACATTTCTGTTTACTGGAACAACCACCTGGGAGAAGGTAGCTACAGTCTCAGCCATACCACAAATGGATAAAAAGTAGCTGGCCTGGCGGGCACTGAGGGTTAGGCTGGACACCACACCTCGCCACTGGCGACCAGGTTCAAGAACAAGCCTGGGTCGGTGGGGGGCCAGGAGATGGGCTGGTGGCCACTGGGCAGCTCTCCTCTCTGGGTGGGGACCCAGTCGCGACCACTGCAGGGCTGTCCCCAAATGAAGGCCCAAGGGTAGTGCAGACAGGAGCCTGCAGTCGGGAGGGTGCTGCGGATTGCTGCGATGCGTGCCTCCACACATGCCTGAGCCACCACGGCAAGGGGAGAGGGAGAAAAGTGAAACTGGAGCTGGCAGCCTCCATAATGGCCCTCCAGCGCCATGCTGCCCCCATCCCCCAGTTTAGATGTTGGTCTCTGGGGTGGGTCGATGTCCTTCACCATGGGGCCCTGCCAGGGGGCAAACCAAGGGTCAGACACGGGAGAGTCGGAGGACCAGAGAATGAGCCCCTCTGAGGAGGGTCTGGGGCTGCTTGCCAGTCCCACCTGACAGGAGAGAAAATCTATATAGTAAAATGGGTAGAAGTATCAGACACTCAGGATAAGGTAGCTACAGGTAGGAGGAATAAAACAGGCATATGTCAATGCTGAATGTTTGCCTGGTCGTGTGAGATATGACCCTGTTTGGGGCGGGGGCAGAGCCACATACTAAGTTACAGCTAAAATGTTGTAACAAACATTAAAGACCCGATCAGGAAGGGACATCATTAGTGGTTCAGCTGCAGCCCCAAATTATATCTTGAACTACTTTTTTTCTAGGGATGCCTACAACCGATGCATCACGCATCCATGATGAGCTCCCCACACTTAACACTTACTGGCAGCACAGCACTGCAAGCAAGCGAGTACAACAATTGCCAGAGCGCAGCACAGCTGGCGGATTCAACTTCCTTCCACTCACCCCTTGGCTCAAGAGCCATGTGTGACTCTGACTCTCTCTCTCACCCTCCCCCTCCCCCTCTCTCGGACTATCAGATCACAGCCAGAAGAAAGTAAGAGAGGCAAGAGAGTGGCACATGGCAGCAGCAGCATGAGAGGCAAGGCAAGTCAGGTAGCCTGGGCGGGAAGGGATTGGAAGGAGAGAGGGCGGAGGCAGGCAGAGGTCACTTAATTAACAATTGAGACTGGACTCGGATACTTTTTTGTGTTAAGGTGGAGCTGATGAACCACTGCTCATGTGAAAAAGAAAGGAGAGCCAGCAGCAGACAGGGTCAGGCAGCTAACAGTTGGGACCAGACTCAGGGCACTTTGTTTTTTAAATGGTAGAGCTGATGAACCAGAAACCGCAGGAAGTATGCCTGCCGACACACTTATGGGGAACAGTCTGACCATAATGCTGCCAGCTGGCTGCTGGGGGCGTCTTGCAGATGAAAGCATGCAACCACACTCTGATAGGTGCGGCTGCCTCTTTCAACTACACAAACTTTCCACCATCATCCAGGCTGAAAACTGTCATGATCAGTCTGCTTCTCATTATGATGTTAGTGACAAGCCTCCTTCAGCCAAAGCTGCACTGAGCTCTATAGACACACTCTACTGCTGCTACTTTCCCAAGTAGCCACAAGATGTTCACTTTGTACATGCGCGTGCCAAGCAACCATAAAAAAGGGAAAACAAGAGACAGCCTAACAAAAGACACCCTATGTGGGTAAGTTAACAAATTAGTCTCAAGAAGGCAAAATGGAGAGGAGTAGGAAGGAGAAGAAGAGTACAGAGAAGTTTCAACAGACACTATGCAAAGGAAAAAGATTATGGGGTGGTGTAAAGGAATGACTGTGGGACCACAGTCTTTTGGACACCTTCTGGAAACTAAGTGCTGCCCCATTTGTACTCATCTCTCTGGGTTGCAAGCAGAGGTTGCTGGACTTCGAACTGAGCTGGCAAGGGTGCAGAAGATGTTCTGCCCACCCAGGGACCACCAAATCTGCCACCGCTTTGCCAGAAGATGCCTTGGCAGAAGCAGAACATATGGAACTTGGTGTGCTCCAAAGGTGAAGGAAAAGGTGTACACTCTTCCACCCAAACCACTGCAGAATTCCTTCTGCACTGGTAGGACAGGACACGCAGATGAGAGGAAGCACCTGTTGCAGCGGGAAGGAGGATGTGGGGTCCTCAGAAGTGGCAGCCCCAGGAGAAGACCCCAGCCTAAGAGGAAGCAGCTATTGGTGGGGACTCTATTGTCAGAGGACAGATCTGGGAGCAGGAGGTTGGAAGGATAGGGAGGTGGAGTGCCTGAGCGGTGCTTTTGGTAGGAGGGAATGAAGGTATATCTCAAGAACTGCTACAGCAAGAGCTGGGATGTAACTAAACATATCACTGTCCATCTGGGGATGAATGACCCGGCTAGGGATAAGGCATGGTAGTGCAGGGTAACTTCAAGGAATTAGGGAGGGTCTCAAGCAGGTGGTACACATGGTGACTTTTCCAAGGCGTTAGGGCTAGAGAGATGCAAAGGTACTCTACACTATGATGACTAACAAATAGTTGATGGCATGGTGCATGGAGGAGAGCTTCGACTACATCAAGTACTGGGAACAGCCTGGGAAAATATGGGCCTCTAGAAGGGAGACAGCCTGCATCATTCCAAAAGGGACTGCAGTCCTCTGTGGAAAGGTTTAGATGCTACTTGCATGAACATGGTGTCAGCATGGCTCAGCTGGTAGCATGTCCACCACTGGGCCTGGAGGTTGTGGGTTCTGGTCCCACACTGGGATTAGGCTCATACCTAAAACACTGGCACCGAGTGCAGAATTAAAGTGTGCTGTACTGACGGGTGTGTCACCCTTCAGATGAAGTCCCTTCTACTCATCTCTGGTGCTGTCCAGGTGGAAGTAAAAGAACCCAAGGCACTTATCACAAGAGTAGGAAGTTTTTACTGGAAAGGAAAACAATACAGGTCATCAACTTGGTGAAACAGGAAACAAAAATACTGAAATTAACACAGTTAAGAAATCACAGTAAAAGTATGAAGCACAGAAAAAAGGAGGTGCAAGGAAAAACAAGTGGTAACATGCCTCAATGTAGTACTACCAATAAACAGTAATGATGAAATGGAGAAGGAAAACCTGTAAAGGGAAGAACAAAATAAAGCATAAAGTCAATTGTATATAGCACTGAATAACAAAAAGTAAATTAGGGTATAAAGTCAAATTCGTCATACCCTACAGACCTGTACTAGGCAAGGCAAAACCAATAGAAAAATTATGCTAAAGGAACCAGGAGACTGCCAGGTCCATATGAAACAAACAAGTGGGGGAGAAGCAGGGATCCTGAAACCCCTCAGGCAGGGATTAGTGAACCTAAGTTCCCACAAATGCACTGACAGTTCTCCAGCGAGGGACAGACACAGTGCAGGGAAGTTGCTGGCTGTCTGTCCAATACAGGGTAGTCAATTCCGTGACCACCATCCTAAGGAGGGCCTCAGTGGGAATAGACTGTTGCTGAAATAAAAGTGAAAGAGAATGCCACAAGTAGTATTTGCAACAGACAAGAGGAGACGAAGGGTAGCAGGATCATAATGATGCACAGAGGAGAACAGCCCAGGAGAATGTCTACATATGAGAGTCTAGACCAGCCCAGGTCCCCACACTCAGGCCAACAAATCCCCAGAGGCTACAGCATAAGAGCAATCCAGAAAAAAAAGTGGTGCAGCGTTTCCCAAAACAGCGCACACACCACGCCTGGGGGCAGTAAGCGTTGTGCAGGCTTTTATGTTTGGCATTCACCTGACACTCAGCCTGCCATGGGCACTCAACCAAAGGATGTCCCACATTTTGGAGGGGTGCGGCATCCGTAAGAAAGCTAAAAGTAGGGGCGTTGATAGTTGGGGACCCCTGGAAAGTCGGGGACAGCTAAAAATTGGTGGACATAATAGACACATAAAGTGTGAGGGGACCGTGGTCCGTACCAGGAATGAGGCCACCGCCATCGTTTAAGTTTCTCACTATAGTCCTAACAACTGGGGAAGGGGTGGTGGACCAGAGAGGTCGGAAATGGCAGCAGTCTCCACCCGTCCAGAAGGATCCAACCAGTGTCAACCCACAAGGTCCAGGTCTTACAACACCTAACCCTTGCTGTGCCCTGGACTGATATATCAGTCCAGATTTCCTATATTCTAATTCTTTCAGCAGCCTAAGTGTTAAAGATAGGGCAGAACATTCCATCTAATGGGATACCACTTAAATTAATATCTGCCGCTATGCCTCTGCATCCCTTGGTACAAGCACCACTGTCAGCTCTATGCAGATTTAAATGGCACTCCCTTACTGCCTATCAACTCCTGTCCTTTGGATCTCTCATTGATGGTATAGCCAGATCAGGTCTCCTCCAATCCCTTGCCTCCATGTTGCACCCACCAAACTTCTTCTCCTATGGGCTCGTCCATGACCAAGCTCTCCCTCCACATTCCACGATTTAAAACCTCTATGGGAGCATGAGCTTTCTCGCATGCTGCACCCAAATATTGGAACTCCCTTCCCCAAGCTATTAAGTCTTGCTCCCTCCACGTCTGCTTCAAGAGGTTTCACCATAATCATCTACTTGTCTCAAACTTCTGCGCATACTTTCTCACCTATAGACCTTCATTTCCTCACTCTTGGCCGCCACACCTCTACCCCTCTGCCCTTCTCTCCCAAAACTTTCCCTTACCTGACCTCCTGCCCTCTTCCTTGCATGTCTATCCCTTGCCCATTCCTATATACCCCTCCCACCTCCTCCTCCTCCTCCTTCTTGGTCCATACTCTTCCTCCTCCTCTACTAATCCACAGAATAGCTCCCTTAACTCTTATGTGTTACTCAGATACTTCATTTGGATCTTTAGTCCTTGGTGGCTCACTAGTTGATTTATTGTGTTCCTACTTATTTTCAATTTAACTGCACTTTAATTGTATCTTGTAAATGCTATCTCTCCTATTTGTATTTTGAATATCCGTGAACTTGCACTTATTTCATTTTGACTTTTGTACAAACTGTATTTTTCTGTCCGCTGAAGAACTGTATTTGGACTTGCAACCCTCTGTTTCACCCATCGTTGTACTAGTAATACTGTTTGTTGTTATGTACTCCAACTTGACCTTCCAGGTCATGCCTGAAAATGTATTTATTTATCTAAACGTTGATTACTGGGAAAGGCACAATTCTAGGTGCAACCCAGGACAAGGCGAGGTACAGTATACAAAATGGTACAAGAGTAGTTCACAACATTAAAAATTGGTACAAGACTGCAAGAATAATTAGCAACAGGTAAAAATGATATAGCTGCAGATCGTAGGGACAAAGACAAAATTGAAAATAAGCATGAAAGTTGTACAGTAATACAAACACGAAGGAAGGCATAGCATAGCACATGCAACAAGTACAGGTAGTGCATTTGGGATTAGTGGTATTATACACTAAGATACTTGGACAGAAAGTAAGAGCTAGCGTTGTCACGAGGTCAGGGGTGAAAAGAGGGGGGAGGGGAGGAGGGGTAGGAAAGCGGGAAGGGGGGAGTTGCCAGGGGACTTATGGTTGGGGTGGCAGGGCAGAAGGAGAGAGAGAGATGCCTGACACTAGTTTTTGATGGGTTGTCGCGGTTGGCAGAGCTGTGAACAGCTAGGAGTAGTGGGTTCCACACGCGGAGGCCGATGAGGCAAAGCTTATTTCCCTCTCTGGTGAATCTTGGGTTGCTAATGAGAAGAACATGGGTGCAGGGAGGCGCAGTGCATAGCCAGAGCAGGGGCTGGGGCTAATAGGAAGAGAGGTAAGAGTACTGAACAAGAACTTGTGAAGAAAGATACACAGTGTGCAGAGTCGAGGACTAGCTGGGGGTGGAATGTATGGTACTGGAGGCAATGATGCGTGTGGTAAGGGGAGATTACTGGTGAGTGGCAGAAGGCATGGAACAGAGGGGTCAAGCCTGGCTAGGGAGAACTGAGGGGTTGAGCTGTAAACCATTCGGCATAGTCGAAGGAAGGAGGATAAGTTTGGTTGTATTTATTTCCTGATGGGGAAGGAGACAGTGCTTGTGTCATGCAGCATGCCTAGTTTAGGGCGGATCTTGTTATGAAGTTTGAGTCAAGGTGTAGGAGAAGTCCAGTTTGGGTCAAGCCATACTCCCAGGTCCTTACAGCTGTCCACTGTTGAGATTCTGGACCATCTAGGGTGTAAAAGGAAGGAGGGAGGACAGTCCTGTGGTCAGCTTCTGAGACAGTACCATCATAGCAAGTGTTTTTTCAGTTATTATGTTTGGTGATGATTTTGCATCAAGCCAACACAATATATGTTCTCAGGTCGGGACTACAGAGGACGGGTTCCAATTTGGGCTAGGAGGGGCTGGAAGCAAAGATCTTGGGAGTCTCGGCATGCATTTGAACAATGGGAAGCGGGGCAGACAGATGGTAGACTATTTATGAAATGGAGAAAAGGTTGGACCAAGGATCGGCACTTCGGATCTCCACAAGGTGGGGGGTATTTAATTTCACCCAGCTGCACGATCTGAAACCTGTCTGAGAGGCAGGCCTTAAACCAATCACTGGCAAGGGTGGAGGCCTACTGATGTAAGGTACGTCAATTAGAAATTTATGGGCAATGGAGTCAAATGTTTTGACTAAGTCTACAAAGATGGGCAATGTCAGGTGACCCTTGTCCATAGCGGTGTGATATCAATCGATCTTTATTTTACCTGGTGAAACACCATTGAGTAAAACTCATTTACAAGATGGACCTGGATTGTTCACAATGTTACACGACAAAAAACAAGAAAAACAGGATATGCTAGAAGTTACATATGAGTATGGAATACAATATTTACAGCAAACAATTATACAAAGCACTGTACAGAGGATATTTGCAATGTATCGATTATATACACAAATTCAAATTAATCAGCACAGGACCCTAGGCAGCATGGATTCAGAGCGGAAGGTCATGCGAGCAGATCTGATAGTTTCTTTGACTGGGTGACCAAAGTAGTAGATCAGTGAGGGGCTGTGGACATGGCCTACCTAGACTTTAGCAAGGCATTTGACACAGTCCCACACAAAGATTAATATACAAGTTAGCCAGCCTGGGAGTGGGTCCCAAGATGACAGCCTGGGTAAAGAATTGGCTGGAGAATAGGACACAGAGATTAATAGTAAATGGAGTCCACTCAGAAGAAAGGAGGGTTACTAGTTGGGGTACACGTGAGGTTCAGTATTAGGACGGTCCTCTTCAATGTCTTTATAGCGACACTGCAGAAGGACTGGAAGGAAAAGTATGTCTTTACAGATGACACTAAGATCTGCAACAGAGTTGATGCACAGGGTGGGGTGGAAAAGGATGAGAAGGGACTTGGCAAGGTTAGAGGAATGGTCAAATGTGGCAGCTTAGATTCAATGCTAAGAGTGCAAGGTAATGCACCTGGGAAACAAAACCCAGGGAAGAGTACACAATGGGGGTGAGATACTAACAACAACAAAAATGGAAAGGGACCTGGGGTAGTCATATCAGATGACCTAAAGATGGGCAGGCAATGTGAGAGGCAGCAAAGGAGGGTTGGGGGATACTGGGATGCATAGGAGAGGCATCACCAGTAGAAAAACAGGAAGTTATTATCCTCTGTACAGACAGCTGGTGAGACCCCATCTGGAGTACACTGTGTGCAGTTCTGGAGACCCAATCTCCTTAAAGACATAGACAGGATGGAAGCTGTCAGGAGGGCAACTAAAATGGTGCAGGGTCTGCACTGGAAGACATGAGAGACTTAGGGAGCTTAATGTATAGCCTCGAGGAAAGGAGGGAGGGGGGACATGATAGAAACTTTCAAGTACCTCAAGGGAATCAACAAAGTCCAAGAGGGTAGCATCTTTCAAAAAGAGGTGTGCAAGAACAAGAGGCAGAATTTGAGAAGATAGAGGCGGCTCAGAGGTAATTAAGGAGTATTTTTTCACAGAGAGGGTTGTGGATGCATGGACGGCCTTCTGGAGGAGGTTGTGGAGTCAAAATCAGTGGTGGAATTCAAGCATGCATGGGATAGTCATAAGGCAATTCTGGGTGGTGGGGGTAGGAAGAAGTAGGCTGCTGGTTAACTAGGATCTGCAGCTTATCCAGTAGGTAGGGAATAGGCAGACTGGGTGGGCCAAGCGGTCCTTATCTGCCGTCAAATTCTATGTTTCTATGTTTCTAATCATGATGGTAGGAGTAGAGATGAAGCAAAGGAGACAATTCTGCAAAAGGAAGGAGGAAGTCATGAGCCAATAAGTAGCAAAGTAGGTCAGTGTTGAAAGCAATGACAAGACTTTTGATGACATGAGCCAGCAAGGTTTTGAAAGAGGTCAGTTTAACAGGGATTGCTAATTTCAAGTTCTTTTGGATACTGTTCCAGAGGATGGGCAGAGGCATGGCTTATTGAGGCTCCCATGCCATGCTGCTCCAACTCTGGTGACAACTAAGGTGATATAGGATAGGCTCCAAAGAGGGTAGTTTCTTGCTGAGCAGGTGGGTAGACAATCAGTATTATGTACTGGAACAACTTGTTGATAATTGCTCGGTATGTCCAGGTGAGAGCATTTTTCTGACATTGAGTTTTAAGAGATGGCCAGCCTAGTTCGAGTAAAGGGAGCAATGATGGGTGGAATAGGGGCACCGGTAATAAATCTTAAGGCTCGGTGGTAAAGAGTGTCCAGCTTAGCTAGGGTAGTACTAGGGCCATGTCCATAGAGGAAGTCACATAATCAAGGAGAGGAAGAAAGGCAGACTGAACCAACTGAGTTTTTGCTTCATGCATAAGTAGATATCTAATGCGATAGGAACAGACCAAGCCTTTGCTTTAATTTTTGCTAGTTCTTCAGTATGGTCAACAAAGGCCAACTATGGTCAACCCAGAAACCCAAATATTTGAATCTGGCTACAGACTCCAGTTTTCCCCAAAATCAGTGGTAATGTGAGGTGCTGGGCAGAGACTGGAGGTTTTAGTTGGAGGTGAAGAAGCATAACCTTAGTTTTTTTGGCGTTTAGTAAGAGTTTTAGATGGAGGAGATTTAGCTGTAGAAGGTTAAAGTCTAGTTGAAGGTCTTTGCAGGTGAACTCCGGGATGGGAATGTCGATATAGAGGACTATGTTGTCTGCAAAAGGTGGATGTTAGCAGATTTAATACTGGAATTGATGTTACTGATGTATATTGCAAATAATAATGGGCCTCAGATGGATCCTTGAGGTACACCTCTCTGAGGGCTTCAGTGGAGATAAAACCCGTCGGCTTTAATCTGCTGCTAACGGCCAGAGAGATAACTAGAAACAGTTCAGTGCATGGAGTCCAGGCCAATGTTTTCAGCGATAGCAGAAGTAGGTCATGGTCCACTGTGTCAAAGGCATTGCTAAGGTCTAAAATAAGGCACTTACAAAGTTTTATCATCCAAGAACTTTAACCAGTCATTGGTGACCTTAGCAAGTGGAAATCATGCTATGACATGGCCTAAAGCCAGACTGCACCGGGTTCAGGAGGTTGAAGGCTTCCAAATGTTTTCTAACTTGAGAATTGACAATTTTTTCAAGTAGTTTGGATAGGATAGGAAGGAGGAATATGGGTCGGTAGTTGTTTAAATTACTCGGGTCACCAGACTTGAATAGAGGATAATGTGGGTGGTTTTCCAAACTGATGGAAGAGCACCTTGTGTGACAGACACACTGAATAAGTGTGTAATGGGGCACACAAAACATGATAACCTATTTTTAGATAATAGGGTCGATAAGGTCAACGCTGTGCTTTTCCTGATATTGAGTCCCAGAAGAAGGTCTTCCACTTGTTTTACCGTGACAGTGCAAAAGGAAAAAGGAGTACCATTGGTAGGGAGGCTAGGGTAAGGCCAGATGGGCCCTGGGCAGCCAACTGCACACTTGGGTTGTTAGTAGGGGATGAATCAAATGCTAAGCGGTGGCAATATGGTTGGTAAGACGGAGAAGGGATGAGAAAGTAGAGAAAGGGCGTCGGAAAGTCGGATTGGTATGGGGTCAAAATGTCATTAGAGAACAGGAAGAATTTAGTCTTTTGGAGATGAGGAATTCCAGAATTTTGGATAGGGTGGGAGGAGCAAGATAGGCCTGTAGTTGCCAGGATTAGAGGATCACCCCTTTAGGTAGGGGAATGACGTGGCCAATTTCCAGGCTTTAGGTAGGAAGCGGACGAGAGAGAGAGGTTGAAAAGATGGATGATAGGAGGAAAATGGCTGGAGCTGAGATTTTCAAAATTTTGGATTAATTCGTCTGGGCTCTGCTTGATGGAGTTTAAGATTTGAGGAGGAGTATCTCTAGAGGATAATGGGGGCTATGGTTGAGTGGGTGGGGAGGTAGAAGGAGGTGTGTGAGGCGAGGATTGCCGGGGAGTATGTCTGGATGCTGGGGGACACAAATCAGTGTGTATGGGGAGGTGTCCCAAGGTAAGGCGATGTGGTGAAACAGTGGTTTATGGAAAAGGTGGCATCACAGGTCCCATCAGGGACTGAGAGCCAGAGTGGGGATTGAGAGGGCAGCCTAGCAGGGGTGGAGAGTCTTACAGAAAGTGGCTGGGTGGAGCGCAGTCATCGAGCTGGGCTTTAAAGAAATCAGCTTGGCTGTACACACTGCCTTAGTGCAGGCATTCCTTAGTGTTCTGTATTTCTTGAGGTCGGAGATGTCAGAGGGAGCCTTGTAGACTTCCATGCTCGATCTCATTTTGAAGAGCTTCACCAGGTGAGGAGAGATCCAGGGAAGGTGCCTGTGCCATAGTTTCAGCCTCTTGAGGGGCATGGGAGTTCAGATATTCAGGACGGTGGAGCTGAAGGCTGCCAGAGGCGGAATCTATGTCAGGGCGGTGAAGACTCCAGACCAGTCAGTGAGGTATAGGTCAGCCAGCAGAGCCTGTTGGTTCAGGGACCTTAGAGGCCAGGAACCACATGTACATGGGGTGGCAGGGAGGGGACGAGACTTCCTGTGGCAGTAGGGATACAGTGGCCGCTGAAGGCCCAGGAGAGTACTAGCTGAGGAGTATTTGTGTGGCAGTCACTAGAATCCAGTTGATTAGTGAGTGGTTGCTGGAGCGGGGTTAAGTCTGGTGGGGTCAGATATTAATTGTGTGAAGTTGAGGGCCTCTATTTCTTGTGTAGTTGGTCGACCCTAGAGGGTTGGGACCTATGACAGTCGGTCGACAATGACATTGTCGACCGACGCTACAGCGATCTTTATGTCGCCGACCACAGACTGTGTTTTTCAGGGGGCTGCCCCAAAACCCCCATGCGGGGGTTGCTTTGGGGAGAGGATGCAACACTCCCAGAAAGTAGTGCCGGGTCCTGTGCCGATCACTACAGCGACCTGGTGCTGTTGTCACTATAGTGTCAGTCATGGTAAAATTGTTGCCATAGCTGAGCATGTCAAGGGTAGACCAGATCAAGTTAAATTGCCCAGGACAAGGAGCTCACCAGAAAAAGGAGGGGGTAAGAAGGAGGTGAGTTTTGAGACTATAGATGCAGGGATGGGTTGGGCAGAAATAACAATTTGCAACAAAGAGGGGTGGAAGAGAAGGGTAATACCAGCTTGCAGAGGAGTAGTTCATGCGATTTTGGGACGGCCTCCTGGAGGACAGTGGAGGCCTGGAGGGACTCGTGGGCGTGGTTGGCAACACCACTGCCATGTTTACCCCTGTCCTGGAGGAAAATGGGATACCCTTGGATAGCTACTAAAGAGTCTGGGACTTTGGCAGATAGCCATGTCTCTGTGATACAGAGGATGATAGGGCAGCATTGTGTTATTCAAACTCTGATGTGGTCTAATTTTGGCAAGACGCCTGTCGTCGAGGCCCAGGTTAGGAAGCATAGGAAAACCAGGAGCAATTGCAAAATTCGCAATAAGAATTTAATTGAAGAACAATAAAATAAAAAGATAAAATTGTTTAGTATAACTATTTACTGAAGGCCAAATAAACAGAAGATGCATCTGAGTTTTCCTTCAATCTCTATTTCCCTTTGCAAGCAATTACAGCTCTGTCCTATAAGTCCTTGCAACCCCTTCTGAACAAGTATCCTGTTCTTTCTACAGTGTTCTAGTATATTTCAGGCAGGAACACAGTGTCCCAGAACTGAGGCTCCTTCTCCACAGCTCCTCTGCAAAAGGCTTAAAAATTGCTCTCAGGTAACCTCTTGAGTTTCCAATAGCTTTTTGCAATCATCTCAAGACTATAATTACATACATTTCAAAAGTTAACACTATATAATTTCTAAACAAAAGAGATCTCAACATCAGTTACATTTCACATAATGATTCGAATATATTTTTATATCAGCAGATATGCAAGGAGGAAAAGACAGAAATAGCAAGGAAAGGTTGAGAGATAGTGTGAGGCAGAGAACTGCTAGACTGTCGGGTGATCAAGTCCTAGGTCTCATAGGAAAATCTGGTTGCGCAACCAGATAAACAAGGGACAAGAAAGGAGAGAAGAGAACAGATCCCTGCATTCAAACTCCATAATAACTGGGACAGGGTCCTATTCAACCATGTCACAGGCTCTAGCATTTATATGATAGATGCCCAGCCCATTTGAAGGGGAGCATCTCTATGCTAGTGCACCTACCCAGTTACCAAAAGCAAAATAAATCTCAGGAAGTGACTAAAAGTGAAAACCAGCGGTTAGTTAAGACCACCCTGCCTGACAGGAAGATACAAAATATTTTGCTTAATAGGGTTGTCTACTACTCCACACGATCTGAAAAAACAGACTACAAAAGCGAGTTTCTAATGTTTTTGGGAGGGGAATGTGCATAAATAAGGGTAATAGAAACATTTTGATAATTTCCACTTTTTCTGTTTAGTCTGACGCCAACTCTTTCCAGAGCTAAACCCTGGAATTGCAGTAACTCACCCTCTCCTCCCAATTCTTGGTGGCCATCCCTGTCTCCAAAAGAAATTCCTTAAACAAATGTAGGGTGGAAGAGGTAACATCTATACCACCAATATCAACTACAGGGTTCAATGCAGAGCCAATGATCATACTTTGGCACTTCTGTAGGTTCAGGGAAGCTCAAACAGGGTTTGGGACTGGAAAGCTCCTCAGCCAGGCAACTGGATATATCATCATGAACAATGAAGGTCACATTGTCTGCATAAGCAGCAATCTTCACGGCACAGGTCCCCTTACTGTCCGGAGTGCCCCAAATTTGTGTGTGCATTTGAATTTTTTTAATTATGGGTCTAAACAAAAGCCTACAATAAGGGCTCATCAGACATCCTTTGCGTACTCCACAACACAGGTACACTCTTGCACCTGTATGCCCATTGATTCGTGGTACTATGGATGCTGCCGATATACAGCACGGAGTCAGGCGAAACACCATCGGATACCATAGTGCTGCAGAACTGTGAACAGGTAATGATGAGACACCTTATCAAAGGCTTTCTCCTGATCCAAGGACAAGACATAGCCATGGGACTACTCGGTTTGGCCAGCATCAATGATTTCCCTGAGAAGGATCAAGTTATCAACAATGTATCATCCAGGGATGGCACACGCCTGCACCGGGAGGGACTGAAGTCAAAACTTGGCCAGATGACCCGTCAAGATATTCATCAAGATTTTCAAGTCCGTATTCAGGAGAAACAAGGGTCTCCAGTTATTAAGGTCAGTGACCAGGCCTTCCTCTAGAGGAAGATCTGTGTTGCTTTCATGAACGCCTCCAATGCCTTGCCATCCTGCAGAACACTATTAAAGACCACCATCAGGATGTCCACTAGTGGTTCCTTAAAGGCCTTATAAAATTCCGCTATGAGACCACCCGTTCAGGCACTGTATTGGAATGCAACTTAGAAATGGCAAGAAGGACTTCAGGATTAGTAATAAGGGCAGGACATAACATCTAAGGCCAGCTGAGGGATCTTGGGATCAGAACAAAAGGCAAAAACGGCAGCGAAAAGGCCAGGCTGGATGTACCAAACATATTACATAAATGGCACGAACCTGGAACATAATACCCAATTTATCCTGGACTGTTTGTCCATCTTGTGTCTGGAGCTAGGAAATATTCCGTCATGTCACGCACTGTTTACAGCTTTCATAGGGATCTCCCATACAACAAATCCCTTGGGTGCTAGCTTGATGATCCAGGAGGCGCTGTCGGCTCCTGTCATGTAATGGGCTGGCGCATCTGAACCTTAAGGGTGGAGATCAACAAGGCATAGTCCCCTTGACCCGCGCTCATGCAAGACACATCCTCTGTCAGTTGGGCCGGAGGAGAGGTACCAATATAACCCATCCTGCATAGTGTTCATGACTGGCACTGAATAAAGGACATCACCCGTGCTTGGTGGCTTTCCCACCAGGTGCCCAGGACATCCTCCAGGCAAGTACAGGATTGCTGAGCACGGAGGAGGTCAATAAGCTGCTGTTGCATGTACTGGCCCAAAGAGGGAGTTATTCAATCATCAAGTGCTCTTAACGATGCAGAAGGTAGCAGTTCCAAATACACCTTGTATAAGCATATGGTCTGAGGACTCAATGGGAATCAGCTCAATCTGTTGGGGACAGAAGTGTGTGAAACAAAAAGGCAGTACATTCTGATTGCTCAGTGAACCTCAGTGGTATGTGCTACCGCCAGTGGGATGCCGGAGTCTATAGGCATCCTGTAGGAAGGCATCTTTAAATATCTTAGCAAGGGCCACAGTGTCACAAAACTGTTTAGAGGTTTTAGCCATCTTCTCTAGCCAAGCTACAATTAAAATCTCCCCTAACACCACATGTCAGGAGGCATGAAGGTAGGGACAGATGACAGAAAAATATCCACTCTAGATTTTTTCTGTTTAGGGCACTCACATTAATGAAGTGAAGGGGTGCCATGATAAAGAACATCTAACAGGAGAGCTTACCTGGTTCAATATCCACAAGCTGTTATATCTGAAATGAACAGCTAGTAAATAAGATACCCACCCCATCACATTGCTCAGTTCCAATGGACCAGCACAGGGACCCCAACACCAGTGTGCCCTGGCCTGTCTGAGGTAGTGGTTAGACATGTTTCTTGTAGAAAAATAACATCAAGAGCCAAATATTTAAGAACAGTAAAAGGTGCATTCTCAGACAAATTTTCTTTGTTCGGGGATTGAGGCAGGGTGCCCTCTCCCATTATTATATGCACTGGCTATAGAGCCACTGGAGGTCAGCATAAGAAGCAATCCACACATAAAAGGGGTTCTGGGGAAATCTGGCCCAGCACAGGGTGTCATTATATGCGGATGACATGTTGTTGTATGTTACTGATCCACAGGAGTCCGTCCGCCACTCTTGGCGACAGTTACATAGAAACATAGAATTTGACAGCAGATAAGGACCACTTGTCCCACCAGTCTGCCCATTCCCTACCTAATGGATAAGCTGCAGATCCTAGTTAACCAGCAGCCTACTTCTTCCTACCCCACCCCTAGAATTGCCTTATGACTGTCCATGCATGCTTGAATTCCACCACTGTTTTGACTTCACAACCTCCTCCAGAAGGCGTTCCATGCATCCACAACCTCTCTGTGAAAAAATAATTCCTTAAATTACCTCTGAGCTGCCCCCATCTTCAAATTGTGTCCCTTGTTCTTGCACACCTCTTTTTTGAAAGATGCTACCCTCTTGGACTTTGTTGATCTCTTGAGGTACTTGAAAGTTTCTATCATGTCCCCCTCTCTCCTTTCCTCGAGGCTATACATATTAAGCTCCTTAAGTCTCTCTTTCTGTGTCTTCCGGTGCAGACCCTGCACCATTTTAGCTGCCCTCCTCTGGACAGCTTCCATCCTGTCTATGTCTTTATGGAGATTGGGTCTCCAGAACTGCATGCAGTACCCCAGATGGGGTCTGACCAGCTGTCTGTACAGAGGGATAATAACTTCCTGTTTTCTACTGGTGACGTCTCTCCCTATGCATCCCAGTATCCCCCAGCCCTCCTTGCTGCCTCTCACATTGCTTGACCACCTTTAGGTCATCTGATATGACTACCCCAGGTCCTTTCCATTTTTGTTGTTGTTAGTATCAACATGTGTTTTATGTACCTTTACTTTCTTTTATCTGATCAAACTTGTTTCTTAGCAAAGGACTGACCCTTGTATATAGTTGAAATTAATTATTTTGGTGTTTTGTTATGTGTTTGTGCTGTTTGTTGCTAATGTCACTGGTCATGTATATGATTGAAAACTTTAATAAAAGATTATGCAAAAAAAAAAAAAAAAACAGAGTAGTAAAGGAGGGCCCTTCTTGCTGCAGCCTTGATGCTATCTGCATTAAGGGAGGCTAATCTCAATTGGGGTCATAAAGATGTTAGTAAGAACGACAAAACATTCAAAAGACAAATCCAGATAACAGGTTCGAGTGTAGGTGCACTGCTGCATGTGGTCTCTTCAATTTCTTCCATTTCTTAGTTTTCAGTGTCTTTTAGGGCAGGTCCATCTGTTCCTCTAGTGCAGAGAGCTGCAGGTTTAGTGGATACGCTGAAGGACGCATCAGAGTCCTCACCCGCATCTGGATCATCTCCGTCTCTGGCTAGGGTTGCAAAACTTGTTCTCCAGGACAACAGGATGTCCCTGGGAACGTGGCGATGCAAAGGATAGAGATGACTGTGGGAATGGAGTGACCGTTTCCTGCAGGCCAAGGGCAAATCGGGAGGGGAGGCATGTCCTTGTTACTTAGGATAGACATATCCATTGTGTCCAGCTCAGAAGGTGAGGGCAGTGGCAGAGGATCCTGGATTGGCACAGCAACTGCAACCATCGTCTGCTTGGGGGTACTGTAGTGTTCTTGGAGGAGCAGCAGTGGAAGTGAGAACGGCTCCAAGGCAGGGATCAAGATGTCTTCTGGATCCTGGTGTGCCAGGGACACAGTCAGGGATTTGTGAAGCTTCTGTTGCATAGTTTTCCATGCCTTGTCCAAGAGTTTATCCTGGGAACAGTCATCCTCATTGTTATGCATAGCCCATTTAGATTGTCTATACTGAGTGTCCGGTTTCTTTGCAAAGGTTACAGCAAAGATCGCTGGTGCACTGGGAACTGGTGTGGCCACAGTCAGACATAAGGTGCAACACAGCATGTCGCACGCATTACTGAGGTGCTTAACAGAGCCACACTGAAAACAAGTCTTGGGTTGCCCTGGATAAAAACCTTGGGCCATGTCCTGCCCAGGCAGAATCGCTGAGGATGTGCTATAGTCCAAAGGCCAAGGGCCTCAGTTTCCTATGAAATGCCAGTCCAAAGTACTCATCATCAAAGGACGGGCTCTGGGTCCCCAGGATGCCACAATGTTGGGACAGCCAGTAGCGTACATCCTGCATGCTCACCCCGCATTCCTAAGCATCACTGTTAAGGTCTGTACCACAGGTTTGGTCAGTGGGATGGCTTGGAATGGTAGCCAAAGAGGAGTGGACTTGAGAGAATTATAACTAGTCCAAAACCTATCCAGGAAGACAGATGTGTGAAAACTGAGGTGAAAGTACCCTCTGTCAGCGAGTGAAGAACAGCATACAGTTAAATCAGGCGCCAACCAGTAAGGATTCTTTGCATGAAAACGCGACCAACAGATGCCCGTCTGGGGGTTGGTCTAAGCTTCCTTTGTAAAGCAAACGCACAGCATTCCTATGTTGCACTGGGGGGCCTTCAGAAAGGCATCTGTCTGTCTAAAGCATGCCCAGCACGCTGCAACACTGAGAAGGCAAAGTCTTGCAGGCTCCGTAAGGTGGTCAACAGGGCCAGGTCCTCAAGCTCAACATGTTCAACCCAGGACTGAGGCAATCTTTCATCAGGGTGGACCCCTCCGGTTCTGGAGAGGCAATGGAAGGATGGTGCTGGAGTGGAGAAAGTCATGATGAGGCTGAAGGTAAGCCATTGTCCGACAACTGATCAGAGCTCATGACCTGAACCAGAGGCATGGTAACAATAGTCAGAGCAGCCTCCACAACAGGGAGGTCGCTGCACTTCCTGAACCTTGACAGGATGCGCTCAGGAATCCGATGGTCTGTCGGACAGGCCAGGGATGCCTCATGTGTGCAATACCAGTTGTTGTTCCCTCAGACCAGCAGAGAAGGGTACTGAGGTGGGCTGATCCGCAGAAAAATAGGTGCTGCTGTTTCCATCGGGTGCAGAATGCCACCGCCGATGGAGTCCCTGGACCAGCCTTCATCTGCAAGGGCTCTCACCGTGACCATTCCTTTGGTGGATAAGCAGCAGATTCCACATGGTGGGGGTGGTAGGAGCCACCGAAAAGTAGTGCAGTGTTCAAAATCCATAGAGACCGAAGCCGAAACAACCTGGACCCTGAAAGCAGCAGTCATCACAGGAAGGGCCCCAGCAACAGGATCTGTTGAGTTGAGTTCTGGGGGCCATCGGTAGCTGTGGAGGGACCGCCGGAAGTGGTGGAACTAGCGATCATTGTCTGGCACTGTAGAGCCCACGAGCAGACCCAAAACAGGACCCAGGACCACTATAGAGGCAGCAACAAAGGGAGCCTGCAACAGGGGCAGCAGAAGAGTACTCACCAAAGCAGTAGCAGTCGTACAGGAGACAGCAGCACATCACCATCCCCGGTATAGCGTCCCTAGACCCAGTGGCACTCAAACAAGCCTTGTCGTAAGAGTGAGAGGAACAGCTGGGAGACAGCAAGAAGATGTCCTTCTGGCAGAGGTAAGTTGTGTATTCTTCAGCGAGAAGTCCCAGCAAATAGGTTTTCTTTTGATGAAGGGCCTCCTGAAGTTGTAGGTCTGCAGCATTTAGTATAGTATCCAATGCATCGACAGGCATTGGGTGTACAGTCGGAGGTCCAGCAGCCCTGCACAGATCCGTGGCAGGTTCAGCCAAAACAGTAGTTCAGTCATTCTTCAGCCCAAACAGCAGTGGTAGCGGAGAGAGGCCCAGGTCTCCCATACCCAAAACACTCACAGCACCAAGTGACTGCGAGGCAACTCGCTCGTGCATAATGGCAGCCCTACCAAAGAGTGAGGATTTTTCCCAGTGTCCTGGCAAACATTCCCTTTCCCATAAAACCAGTTCATACAATTGTCCAAGGCTGTGTGTATGTTGATTCTCGAGGTGGACACCACTACACGTTCAGTCACTTCACTACCAGTCTAGCGTTGCTTGTAAAGTGCTTTGGGACACAATGTGTATGAAAAGTGCTATATAAATGCTGATTATTCTGCTTCTTTTCTTCATGTAAACTAGCTATGGGGGGTCAGTAAAACCAAGGAGACAAATTCCCCCAGGTGATGGATCAAGCAGGGATGCATGGCTGAGGGGAGGGAAGTGCAGAATGGCAAGGACAGGGACAAGACAGAAGAAAAGTGGATAAAACTTTGAAAAGCCAGGGTAGAGAACTGAAATGACAAGGAATGAGGCAGTTAATAAGGAAACAGGAAAGGCATTCAGGGAAAAAACATTGACAGGAATGGGAGGGAAGCAGGAACAGGCAAGGAGGAAAAAGGTATGGAGAGCCATGTGTGCCAATACAAGGAGTCTTGAAACAAAATTCTCACCTGGAAACCATCATGGTGGAGGCTGACCTGCATTTGGTGGCCATAACTACTGGGACATGGCCATACTGGGCTACTTCATGTTCAGGAGAAACAGGGCAGGGAGGAGAGGTTGTTTATATGTGAGAGAGGAATCAAGGCCATAGAAGTACATGGGCACCGTGAGGAAAGGAAAGCTGAAGACTAACTCTGTGGCCACTATCCATGCCAGAGCAGTGTGCAAAACTCCAGCACAGGATAGTTGGAAAAGACACTTGGGAAGCCATCATCAAAATGGCCAGTAAGCGGAGGCGCTGCTAGTTGGTGACATCAATTTGCCAGATGTGGGTGCAGCCTTTCAACTCAGCTTGACAAGTAGCAGGGCCATCCTTAACTCCCCACAATGCATTTTTCTCAGGCAGCCAGTCAAAGAACCTACTAGGGACATGGCAGTGCTGGACCTGGTGCTTACAAACAGGGACAGCATTGCAGGCATCAAAGTGGGTTGTCCCCTGGGTACCAGTGATCATCAAACAGTGTGGTTTAAAATTAGGACAGGAACAGAGCTTAACTACACAAGGATGAGGGTCTGGACTTTAGGAGAGCAGATTTTAAAGAAATGGGACTGTCTCAGAAACTGCCTCAAGGGGAGGATTGTTGAATTTGCCCAGGGCCCCAAGGCCTAGGTATATACAAGTTCAGTTATATAAAATTGCTGGTAGCCCCTCTACATATACAGTTGACTATGGCTATGGCAAGGTGTAAAAGGCTTGCAGAGAAA
Source organism: Neoceratodus forsteri (assembly GCA_016271365.2). Classification (NCBI taxonomy): domain Eukaryota; kingdom Metazoa; phylum Chordata; order Ceratodontiformes; family Ceratodontidae; genus Neoceratodus; species Neoceratodus forsteri. Next base: position 612,355,643 of record CM028132.1, read on the forward strand.
ATGCAATGGCCAATAGATGACTGAATGAGGCCACACACAGGTTAATATAGTAGCTAGCCAGCGACTTTGCCAGTGGCTAAACAAACGAATGATACCACCATATCAATGCATGTATGTGGAGGCTTTAAATGGTTAACGGTTAATCTGAAGAAAATTAATTCAAGAAGCACACAGTCAAGGTCTAATTTTGAAATTGTCCTATTCAGCAATAGTGTATACTGTACCAAAACATGTATTTTTAAAGGTTACGGCTAAGATAAGAGTGCAGCTGCTAGTAACCACACTGACCTTGAAGAGTAAAGGAAACATAAACAGGGTCATAATCGGGGCACAGAAAACCACAGCAGTGTAGGTTGTTGGCTTACCTACAAGACGATGTGCTCTGTTTACTTCTAAATGCTTTAATTTGTGAGTCGCTAGATTGAAGCGTTGTGACAGAATATAAACAAATCCCAATCTGTATTGAAATCCTGGCTCCTCTGAGCTACCTAAGATGGGGGCGTCTGTAACGTGATGATGTAAACTGGCTTAGTGACTCGAGGGTTAATATATGCAGTTTAGGAACCTTATAAGTTATATATATAAATGTTATTAAAGACTGTTGATAAAATTTTACAGTGCAGGTGTGACAACCTTTCACACCTGCACAGTAAAGGATTTTATGCAGAACTGCTTTCTTATAATATTCCTATATGTAATTTATAAGGTCCCCATACCGCATATATTAACCCCCAGAGCGTTGTCGCTAGATTACATCATCACGCATAGACGCATCCTCCATCTTAGGAAGCTAGAGGAGGGACCGATCGGGGATTTGTTTATATTGTGCCATGATTTTGCATTCTAGCAACTCACAAATGACAGCATTTGGAAGTAAGCTGAGCACAGAGTTTTGTAGGTAAGCAAACAACCACACTGTTGTGGTTTTTGCAGGCTGTATTTTGAATTCTACTTTACAAGTTCTTTAAGTTCTAATTTGGCCACTGTCAGGTTTCATTTGTAGGCCAATTATTTTTGAAACAGTCACATCCCTCGCATGTTTTCTGTATCCTAAAGTAAGTGTTTTTAACAAATAAAAATCCCCGATTACTTGTTTTTCATTTAAGGATGACGAATGTCTCTGTGTAACCCATCACCCCTGCCTTTTTGCCAAAATGACAGGTGGCATGCTGTTGAAGCTGACAGCAGTACCTGGTGGGGATCTGGGTTGGGGAGGATGAGGTTACTCGGCACAGGACGACCTAGGTTTGGCTACTCTGCACAGGGGCACCCAAGTAAATCCGAACACAGGAAGCAATAACTAATGTCCAGAACCAGGAATGGGATTCTTCAGTGTGGCTTTTATTCACATACTAGCTGAACAAACAAAGCATAGACGGACCCCATGGGGCTACATTTCCTGGTAATGCAGATTCGAGACTACAGAACACTTTATCACCATTTCCAGCCCTCAGGCTCTGAACCCACCAGGCATACAGCCCGGACCTGCACGCAGCTTTGGGCATAGCCCGACTTGTACACACTTGGTTTTCCCCACTGGCCCAGCTCCTGCCGCCACTTGATCCATGGTCTATTTGAGGGATGAACCAATTATTTAATTCACGGTCCACTGGAAGAATTAACAATTATCCTGTTGTGGCTCCCTTACACCACTAGAGTCTGCGACTCTTAGAGAGAATTTTCTTGCAATCCCACGTCTGGGTACTTCCCCATCATTGGCCAAGTGCCCAGGCAAAGTAGAAACCACAGAAGAAACTGAGAGGTGGACCTGGTCACTAAAGATGGGGGCCACCCACCTCCAGCTCCACAGCCCATACCCGCCATTTCTCTGGAAAACTGAGCAATTCTTTGCTGAACTTTTAAATGTAGATTAAGGGTAGACGCCTGTCACATCTCCTCTACATATTATTTGCATCTCACAAAACTCTGGGATTTGACACTACTTTTACTTGTTTGGCCCATTTCTCTAGGCTTCCCAATATGTAGTTCAATCCCTATATTTTCACACAAGTCCCAGGGTGAAGAAAATATGCCCTTTTAGCCAGAGCAGACACTCACCTTAAGTTGCAGGTGCCCCACAGGCAACTCACAAATCTTCCATCTTCCAGAATAAATCCTGGACTAAACAGGCAGCTTTTCCTCCACTAGCAGGATTAAGGGATTGCCCCAGGAATCTGCTGGGAATCTTTACACCCAGAGGGAGGGTACTGAGACCAAAACAGCGGTCTCCACCACTTGAGTACAAACTTCACTCCTTCAAGCCAAACTGCAGACTCTCACTTGAAACTCCCAATGTTCTATCTAACTCCCTTTGCTGCAGATTCCAATGTGGCTTATGCAGCTGTGAAAGTTCTATTGATGTCATCCCTCAGTCTCAGCTGAGACTGAGAACAGAGTGAGACAGTGTGAAACCCATCTAACTGGAGTTTCACAAGCTGCCTTCCCTGGATACCACTAGGTCTTACTGGGATTCTAGTAACCCGGGTAACAAGGGGTTACATCTGGCAAAATGTCAAAAGTATCTTTATGACTGCGGTATCTAATGGCCAGTGTATTTTTGAACCCGAGTCTTATAACTTGTTGAATGACATACTGTCTGTGTTTAAAACTGCTGAGGTAGTTTTTGGGAAAATCCAGCCTTGCATTTTTTCTAAGCTTGCTACACATAAATATGGGACCTATGGTTGTGTCCAGCGTCTCTTGAGAAGACGCAGTCTCGGACAAGATGCAGTCTGAGACTATCCATAGGTTTCATGAGATCCAGAGACATATGGTTCCATGTGTTTCTGAAATGCTGTAGCCCTGTAATGCAAATATTACTAGCTGTCTAGATTACATGTTAGAAACACCCCATTGGATTGCCCTTTGGCTGTTTTACAACTAATTGTAACAGAAACACCTAGGTAGTCGTGGGCTACCTGATGTTTAAAAATAATGTTAGTATGTATTCCTTTTGTAACTAGCACAATAGGATTTTTCTGGCTAATCTTATTAATACTATCATAATAAAGTACCACTAATTTGGCAAAGAAATAGCGTGTTGGCTTTATTGAATTACTAAGAATTACCAACCAGGAACCTGTATAACATGTATAATTGAATCAATTAACAGGATTGCCTTAGGAGGTTGGAGGCAAGTGGGGACAAAAGAGAGTATAAATAAACCAACCCACTTTTGCATGAAGAAAGTGAGTAAAAGTGGTAAGAAAAACAGACCATTCTGGTTCTCTAAGGAAGTAGCAAAGGTGGTGAAGGAAAAAGGGTGGCATTCAGGAGGTATAAAATACACAGTGGGAGGAGGACAGGGATGTGTACCCAATAAAGCAGAGGGAAGCTGGCAAGGCAGTGAGGAGAGCAAGGTGCACAGAGAAATAATCACAAAAGGGTTTGCTAGCAGGCGAGCTTTCTTAAGATACATAAGTAGAAGAGGAAAGCAAGAGGAGGGATAGTAAGGATTAGAAGGCTGGATTTCTGGTTTCCGCAAGGATCGAGCAGCAGCTTAAACCTCAAGCTCCCTCCTCTCCAGGGAATAAATCTCCTATTTCTATATTCTTTGGGTGTTTAAACCTCGAAAATGCCACCAAAGGGAAAGGGAGAAAATAAAACAATCAGGTCCAGCATGGAAAAGATCAAATGACTGCTGACGGATCCCGATATCAGTAGCACAGGACCGGAGATGCAGTCAGTCTCCTTAACGCCAAAACACGCCAGATGCAGAAGCAGATGACGGGATGAAAAGCTAACAAATTCCTGGTTTGATACGCTGCTTCAAGAGATCAAAGCCTCCTGGAAAGACTATAAGCTGACTTTCAAAAATTCATTCTAAATTGGCTGAATTAGATTCCCATTCAAGAGGTGGATGAGCGGGTCGGCAAACTTGAGGCTAAACATGCAACTTTCGCAAGGCTCTCCGCCACTAGTATCCTACACTGAGGTCTTAGAGGATAAATGCACTGACCTAGAGGCAAGGTCTAGGCGTGATAACTTGTGCCTGTCTGGACTACCTGAAGGGCTGAAACAAATACCATGGCCCGTTTTTATGAGAACTCTTCAGGAAATACTTGACCTTCCTGTTACTATGGAGATCCGAACTGAAAGGGCCCACAGATCTTTACAACCAAAACCGCAAGACCCATCAGCTTGTCCTAGGCCTGTAATCATGAAATTCTCAAGCTACATGGTAAAGAGAAGGCCCTGAGACAGGCCTGGAGACAGGAAGAGATCAAATATAATGCAGCATGTTTATTCCTAGATCAAGACTATCCACTTGAAATCCAGCAACTTCGGCTCCGATACCGCCCCATAATGAAGGCCCCAAAAGCAAGCGCATCAGATTTCAGGCGCCAAATCCTGCATTTCTAAATTTTCTGGGAAGATGGTGCACAGGTCTACTGGTCCCTACAGAAGGCTGAGGAAGCAGTGAAGGCCGAGGGTTCCCTCAAAGAAGAGAATTACATCACGGATGGTTCTGCAGTGCGGGAACTACACATCTATGGAGCAGTTCCTCAAGCAACAATAGAGAAGCGCACTGTGACGAGGCCCTGCACACTCTGGACTGAAATCAGATCACTCTTACAGTCTGGACAGCTCGTCGGAAGAAATAATGAATCAAGCAGCACAGCCACCTGAAAACCTACGGGCAGAGGTTGTTTTGGTTAAAAAATGTTTCTTTGCTATCCAGCTATGGCAGTGCCTGACTCTCTGCTGGGGTAAGGGCCTCATGCAAGCGTTTCATACCATCAGACTCTGGGCCTTTGCTCCTATACAGTGGAGTAGCTGCAGAAGTTGGGACTCTGATGGATGGGCAGGGTGTAGAGTTTTAGTATTCTCCTTTGAGACTCTATCTCTGGGACATATTGCTGCATTTGGACATCATGCTGTTCAGACTAGCTTAAGGGCCCTTACACACTCCTGACCTGAGGACAGCCTAATTTATCATTTGTTATTTTGGGCCCATTTGAGGGTGGCTCATGTGAACAGCGTTCATATATGGTTACATACTCATAAGTATAACTTGAAATTTACTAACGAAGTGCTGTCTACAGTGTTAAGGAATTTGATATGTTACATGTGAGGTTCTGTAGGGCTCTAAAGTTGGAATTCTATATATCAGGGGTCATGGCTGTTCGAGGAGGGCTGGGGGCATTTGGCTACTCAGAGTCCTTGGCCCTGGAGAGGGTTTATTATAAAATGTAATCTAGTGCCACAGTACAGTTTACCAAAGGATTAGCACGTGACTTTAATAATGTAGGAATGGCACTGTGGAGAAGGACTGAATAGACCTGATCTATAGCCTCTAGGAGTTGTGAGCATAGTATTATGACTCCTAGAGGAGTAGGGAGGAATGGGACATAGAGAGGATTTATATTTGTTGTGGCATACAATTACATCATTACTTTTGGATTATAGTCAGAGCTTTGAAGACTATAGTCCTTTGTAGTGTCCCTAGGAATCAGGAAGAACGCACTACAACTCTGCGAGGGAGGAGGTGTTTACCACCCACTCAGCAGAGATAGGGAAACTGAGTGGTGTTCCCCAATCTTGGAAGTGCATCAGTTTATGTTTATGATGAAATGTTCTTGCTATCTAGTTATTATGTTTTACTCTTATAGGGCAAGATACCATGTGGCTCTAGGGAACCTGTCAGAGTGGGGATGGACTCTCCCCTACTGGAGGGCTGGCAATCTATACAGGAGTGAGAAATAATGTTAGTCAAGATGGATTCTACGTTCTCTCATATAATGTGAATGGCTTGACAAGTCCAATTAAAAGGAAGAAAATATTGAGGTATATAAAGCAAGCAGAGGTATATTTTGTACTTCTGCAAGAGACCCATCTTTCTTTTTTTAAATATGGCTTTTATTAAGTTTTCACATAACAGACACACACAATTCCATACAGGTGCATTGGTGCTAAAGCACCTGATTAGGCTTACACTGTGGAAGCAGGGTAGAGGCAGAAAACTACAGACCAGTTAGTTTGACTTCAGTGGTAGGAAAATGATGGAATCACTTCTGAAGGAAAGCATTGTTGAGTACCTAGAGGCCAGTGGGTCACAGGACCCAAGGCAGCATGGTTTCACAGCAGGAAGGTCATATCAGACAAACCTAATAGATTTCTTTAACTGGGTGACCAAAAGACCAGGGAGGGGCTGTGGATGTGCCTACCTAGATTTTAGAAAGAATTTGACACAGTCTCACACAAAGATTAATACAAGTTAGCCAGCCTTGGTGTGGGTCCCAAGGTGGTAGCCTGGATAAAAACTGGCTGGACAACAGGACGCAAAGGTAATAGTAAATGGAGTCCACAGTGAAGAAAGGAGGGTAACTAGCGGGTACCACAGGGTCGGTACTGGGACCAGTCCTCTTTAATGTCTTTATAAGTGACACTGGAGAGCACCTGGAAGGAAAGGTATGTCTCTCTGCAGATGACACAAAGATCTGCAATAGGGTTGATACACAAGGTGGGGCGGAAAGAATGAAAAGGGACTTGGCAAGGTTGGAGGAATGGTCAAATATGTGGCAGCTCAGATTCAATGCAAAGAAGTGCAAGGTAATTCATCTGGGAAACAAAACCCAGGGAAGAGTACACAATGGGGGGGTGTTAATAACAACAACAAAAATCGAAAAGAGACCTAGAAGTAATTATATCAGCTGACCTAAAGGTGGGCAATCAATGTGAGAAGGCAGTAAGGAGGGCTGGGGGATACTGGGCTGCACAGGAGAGGCATCGCCAGTAGAAAACAGGAAGTTGTTATCCCTCTGTACAGACAGTTAATGAGACCCCATCTGGAGTACTGCGTGCAATTCTGGAGACCCCATCTCCATAAAGACACAGACAGAGTGGAGGCTGTTCAGAGAAGGGCAGCAAAATGGTGCAGGGTCTGCACCAGAAGACATAAAAGAGAGACTAAAGCAGCTTAATGTATACCCTTGAGTAAGGGAGGGAGAGGGGACATGATAGAAACTTTCAAGTATCTCAAGGGAATTAAAGTACAAGAGGGTAGTATCTTTCAGAAGAAGAGATGTGCAAGAACAACTGGGCACAATTTGAAGATAGAGTGGGATGGCTCAGAGGTAATGTTAGGAAGTATTTTTTCACAGAGAGGGTTGTGGATGCATGGAATAGCCTTCCTGAGGAGGTTGTGGAGTCAGAAACAGTGGGAGAATTCAAGAATGCATGGGACAGGCATAAGGCAATTCTAGTGGGGTGTAGGAGGAAATAAGCTGTTGATTAACTAGAATCTGCAGCTTATCCATCAGGTAGAAATGGGCAGACTAGGTGGGCCAAGCGGTCCTTATCTGCCGTCAAAGTCTAACTTTCTATGTTTCATTGGTCTCAGGGGCATTTGGTTAATCTATTTAATGTCTATATATGCACAATCCATATCTAAATTTAGTTAAGACACCTTCACAGATCATAAATGATGACACAGGATATTTCAATATCTGGTATTCCTTTTTTTTTCTTATATCTACCCCCACCCCAGTGGAGCAACACCCCCATGTACCACACCCTTTTTGCCATTTAAGGCTGAACCATGCTGTTTTGTCATATAATGCAGCTGTCAATTTTTCTAGTTGATAAATTCTCATTACTATTGATCTCCAGTCTTCCACCGTGAGTACTGTTTTAGAAGAATCAGCATTTATATGGCGCTTTTCATACACAGTATCCCAAAGCGCTTTACAAGCAATGCTAGACTGGTAGTGAAGTGACTGAATGCGTGGTGGCGGCCATATACGTACATCATCACCCACACACAGCCTGGATAATTGCATGAACAGTTTATGGGAAGGGAATGTTGGCCAGGACACGGAATGTTCCTGCTCTTTGCGAAGAGTGCCCTGGGTTCTTTACTTCCACCTGGACACCCACCAGGACAACACCAGGATGGGCGAGAAGGGACCTCGGTTTAACGTCTCATCCAAGGACAGCACACCCCAGCAGTACAGCACCCCAATACTGCACTCAGATGCCAGCAATTTTAGGTGCAAGTTCAATCCCAGTGTGGGACGAGAACCCACGACCTTCTGGTCCAGAGGCAGATGTGCTACCAACTAAGCCATGCTGACACCTAGACACCCATTTTCTAGCAATCGCTTTTTAGCTGCTAAAAATATAGTGGTAACAAAATCACGTCCCCAGTTCGACCTCTGTACTGGCATTACTGACAAGAGTACTACCTCTGCTGTTAATTCAATGCCCTCCCAAACATTCTTGAAGTTCAAGTTGTGGAGGCGCACCAATATGGGGTTAATAACGGGCAGTTCCAAAAAGCATGACCCAGGTCTGCCACCACACAGTTGCAGCCTCTCAACAATGACATAACTTGGGGAAGGTATTTAACCAACACTGCTGGTGAGCAAAGTAACTAGACCGGCATTTCCATGCAAATTCCCTCCATGACAAGGAGAGGGTGACCTTAACCACCAGCAAGGCATTGTTGAGCCATTCCTCTGGGGCGACTGATAAATCTAAATCATTGTTCATTTATTAAGTATTGACAAAGTATTATCTCCCAATGTGTCTCTCAATATTTTATACAGGCGACCTATCAGATGTCCACCTATGTTCCCTGAATACTCTCTATCAACATCCCTAGCAAAGGTGGTTTTGGATTAGGAATCCATGTTCTGTCGGGTTTTGGCTCTGTATATAGGACCTAAGCTGTAGAAAACGATAATGTTTCCTGTTAGAGAGCCCGATCTCTCAATTCCTCAAAGAAACCACCCCACCCTGTTTAAAACCTGGTGTAAATAAAGTATCCAACTGTCTCCATTTTCTAAAGGCTGGATTTAAGGAAGAGGGTTAAAATTTTCGTCTTTGGAGATTAACCTCATGTAATGAAATATCTCCAAGAATTTTGGATGAAACTTTACTGAATTCCAAACTTTAATAAGTCCTTCTGTAAATTTTGTAAAGTTCTGAAGAGGCACGGAGTTCCGTCTGGTAGTAAATTAATATCCTAAGGATATCATGTAAATCATTAAGTGTGCATTCAATATCTTTCCAGGGGCTGAGTACGTAGCGGTAGCCCATAATAGTACAAGCTTCAGGAAGGCTGCTTTGACGTACCACTCCAAGTTGGCAGGTTAGCCCCTCCCAACGATAGGGGAATTACAGAACTGAGAGAGGACCCTCGGTCTATTCCTCCCATATAAAGTTATTAATTGTTTATTCCAATTATTGAAATACAAAAAGGGTGGCCAAATTGGCATGTTCTGAAATAAATAAAGTATGCGGGACAGTACATTCATTTATACTATTTCAATCTTTGAAAAAGGACAAATGCAGTCTATTCCATGCCACCAAATCCCTCCTGAAACTGGAAGGTAAGAGGTTCGTTGTTCAGTAGGTCAATGTTATGAAGATTTTGTATGATTGTAATTCCTAAATATTTTATTTTGGTTTTCCGACACCCCAAAGAGTTTGTTCTTCAACACTGCAGATGGAGTGAAATTATATGTTAAAACTCGTTTGGCTAACATTGAGCTTAAAGCCGACATATTCTTGAAAAGTCTCTAAGATCTCCCACAACCTGACTACAGAGGTTTCCGGCGACAACACCAGAAGCAAAACATCATCAGCAAACAATGCCACCTTATGCTGCTTCTGCCCTATAGGACCCCTCTATATTTACTTTTTATGGATTGCTGTTGCTAAAGGCTCCGTGTATAAAGCAAATAATAGAGGCGAAAGAGGGCTATCCTGCCTCGTTCCACATTGTAAGGTAATCGGGGACAGGGGTTAGTGCCCTGTTGACATTTCTGGATCAGAATAGATATTTTCAGCCAGGTTTGAAAAGAATCTGGAAAACTGAAAGCAAACAGGGTGTCCCAGAGAAAGTTCCAGGATACCCTGTCAAATGCCTTCTCAACGTCCAGATTTAAGAGAACTGCTGGAATTTCTCTACAGTGTATATATTCTATCAGTAGTAGGGTTTGATGGATATTGTCTGTGGTATTTCAGGATTTTATAAAACCAGATTGGTCTGGATTAATAGTAATAGGTATTAATTTTCTAGTCTTTGGGCCCAAACAGCCATGTATAATTTATAGTCTTTATTGAGTGTGAAACAGGGCAATATGATGATGGAATGGTTATACATTTCTCTGGTTTTAGTATGGCAGCTAACATCGCATAAGCCCCTCCATTACTTCCGAACACTTTTGTTAAAGCAGGGAGTAATAAGCCTGCAAATGTTTTGTACCAGGTGGCAGTGAACCCTCAGGACCTGGACATTTATTTGGTTTGGAATTATGGATCTGATACAAAATCTCTGCTGTTGTTATCGGGCCTCCAATTCTGTCTCTGAGTATCTGTCAGTTGTGAAATCCTCGCTGTTGCATGAACCCTTGTCTTGAGTCCACGTCTTGTTCCTGATCTTTTGTGTAAAGGGTTTGATAGTACTTAGCTTGAGTCACCTGAATGTCTGCCTCTGTGTACACTAGGTTATGTGTTATAGAGTCACGAATTTCAATATCGTTACTGCCCTTTTCAGTTTGCGTGCCAGATTACGCGTTCCCTGGACCCCTTCATAATTACTTTGTTTTAAATACATCAGTGCTAACTGAACCCTATAGTCCATTATTTTGTATTTCTTGCTTCTTTTCACAAATTTTGTTGGAGTTCCTTGTCTCCTACCCTGTATAGCTGTTGATAAGCCTGTAAGTTTTCAACCAGAAGTTTATATCTGGCTTCATTTGGCGTAGTTTACATGCAGAATATGCTATGGTTCCCCTCTTAGAACCGCTTTTAAGGTGTACCAAAGTACTGTTGCAGATATTTCTTGGGTGTCATTGTCTTGAAGCACTTGGGGATTCTGGTTTGAATTAATGAGACAAACTGGGGTCTCTCAACAGAGATTCATTAAGATGCCAGAGTGTTTGTCTCTTCTTCTTTCCTAGATCTGTTTTAGGAGAAATAGGGTGGTGGTCCGAGAGAAGCCGTGGTCTCTAGGACATATCTTGTATCAGTTGAAATCCTCATGAGAGCAAAAAATAATCTAATCGGGAGTAACTCTGAAACCTTGCTGGACAGTATGTATAAGCTTTTGGGTAGGGTATAATTTTCTCAGACATCCACAAACCCCAGCTGGTCAAAGGAGTCTCAATAAACATAGGGCATTTGTTACCCTGTGAGAGTGGGGTTTAGTGGAGTCCATATTGACATTCCAGGTCATATAGAAATCCCCTATAATTACTTTTCCTTTAAGAATTTCTAGGAGCTTGTTAGAAAGGACTGTACCACGGTACTGAGGACTGTGGCGGGCAGTAAACATTAACCAGGGTAACCTCCTGGGAATAAAGTGTGCCCTGTAAAATACATATCTGCCCTGTTAATCTATAAGTGGCTTTAAATTTAATTCCTGCATCCTTGGAAAGGACCTCCTAGCCTTGCTCCATCTTCCTTACAGGCGCTATTCTGACTAGCTCCAGCTGAGCATGCCATTAGAGCGTCTCTAAACATGCACTAGCTGTGCCATTTAGAAAAACAGCCTTGGGAAGCGAGCCTTTGAGGTTAGGGCTCCCACTTGGCTCAATGCATTCCTTTTCTCTGCTAACAGCCACACAAGCCTGAGCCATTTCAAAACTTAACTAAGAAAATCCTTGGCGCTCTGAGCAGTGCAACTGCCAACGCTATCCCCTACAGATACCTGCTCTCCTGATTCCTTGGCCTGGCCCTGATTGCAGATTTAGCACAAATCAAACCTTTCTACACCAGCTGGAACTGCCACAGATAACAGAGACACAAATACAACCCTAGTGAGCCTATTCACGGCTGCGGAGATCACGCGGCCTAAGCTCATTAAAACTAGTATGAAACTAGCATGGATGGCCTTCCGGATGAGTTTTTATAAAAAATTTAGGGACAGTGTGGTGCTTTATTGCACTCTGCTTTTCAGGAGATCCTGGAGGGTGATGCCATACTGCCTCCATCTTGGAGACAGGCGTTATTTCAGTTTGCCTAAGCCATCAAAGACCCCACCTTTTGCTCTTCCTATAGACCATTTCTGTCCTTAATGTGGACTATAAATCTCTTACCACTGTTTTAGCTAAGCAGATTGAACATATTATCCCCATGATAATCCACGGGATCAGACAGGGGTTGTGGCAGGAGGCAGGCCGCAGATAGTGTACACCGTACTCTGCACATTATAGACCATTGTTCACTTGGGAACATAAGCAGGAGGCTGGTAAGGACAGAGGTCTGGGGTTATATTCTGTTTAACTGAAATATTTGAATAGTTTTGTAAGTGAAATTAGTTCTATGTGTCAAAATTATTACCTTGAGTTAGAACTGTTACTTGGGCTGTGATATTGTAACTTTTGAGGCTTGGGAACAGTTGTTTGGCAGTGATAATTAGACTGAAATTTAAATGTGTTGTTTGCCTGGTGTTGGTAAGAGCCCTGCCACCCACCCTGTTTTGTAGGCTTTCTTAAATACTGAAAAGCCACTGGGGTTGGGATTGAAGGCGAGTATTTCTATTTGGGACTGAAATTGAAGCAACAGGAGCTGGTGGGCCTGAGACATCATCCGATACCTGATGTCTGCATACACACACTGTTAGTGGGACTGAACACACACTGGACTGTATGTGTTTGTGAGACTTGGGAACTTTATTGGTGGGGTTGAAATTGGGTTTGTAAATAACTGCAGTCAGTATAGAGAGAAACTGTATTCAGGGAAAGGGACTGAAGAAGGGGGTGTGCCATTATAAACAGAGGGACAAACAGGGTGGCCATATTCCACCATAGCAGGCATCTTCGGAAGGTTGTAGGCTGCAGAGGCTGTGGGATGGCAATAATTCTCAATTGGGCCTGGAGAGGGAGGCTGCCCACTCTGTGAGACAGCTATCTTGTATCAGGAGTGAGGTATATTGGTTAAGGAGTAAGCTGGGGAGCTGGGTGGGGTGTCAAGGATAAGGGGTGTGGATATGGGCAGCAGAAGGGGTGGGGCTGAGGGAGGCTGGGGCAACACTCTCTGAAATTACAGGGCGTTATGTTACAGCAAGCAGGAGGGATATTAGGGACAGAGGACCCCTTAGATAGGGATGTTGGCTAAGGGAAAGCGTGCAGGGTGAACATTCTGAATACAAAGAGAGTGGGCGGGGAAGAGTCAGGAGGGGCTGTTGTGGAAGCCTAAAACAGCAGACTGTGGGAAGGAGATCCTAAGGTGAACAGAGCAAGAGGGAGAAGAGGGGCAGTTTAGAGGTGCAGTCAGGAAACTCTGGTTACTTGATGGAGGCTGACATAGAGTGTCACAATAAATTTGAGTTACTAAGCAACCTAGGGGGAGGAAGGATTGGTGGAATGAGGAAACTTATACAGAGGCCGGGAGTCGGATACCACAGGGCATCACAGACCAGCAATGGAAAGGATAGAAACAGTCCCAGAGGGAGAAGGGAAACATAAATGTTAAGCAAATAGGGGAGATGCAACATATGCAGACATGAGGGAGGAGAGCATGATTGGAGAGAAACTGGGAGACAAGGAGGTGGGAGAGGACCCCATTCAGCAGGGGTCAGTACCAAGGATGGGGCCTAGCTAAGGGGACCACAGAGAGCCTCTGGAGGCAGGGGTACTATTACAAGGGGAGGATGGCGGTGTGGGGATGGGAAACCATCAGGACCAGGATAAATGGTTTGGATAAGAGAGGTTAAAGGGACACCTATTCAGAGGGGTTTGAGTTAAGTGGGCAAAATACGAGGGTGGCAGAAAGGGGAGGGTGACAAGGGGTCTCTAATAAGGCAGGAAGACTCCCATGGAATTGAGATCATGAATAAAGGGGGATGGGGAGCTGAGAGGCATAGTGGAGGTAACCGTAAGGATGATGGGTGTTAAGGTTCTGTTATTGGGAGACTCGATGATTAGGGGTATCCAGTGGGAGGGACAGGGGTGGATGCCATAGCCAGGTGAAGGTAGTGAGTATCTCTGGGCTGACAGTGCACAGAGCAAAGTTCATGGTGTATGAAATGGTTAGAGATTGTGGAGGAAACCGGTTTCCTGGTGCATTTGGGAACTAACGATCTAGAGAGAAATAGCGTTTTGGAAATCAAGCAAGGTTCAAGAACTTGCCAGAGTCTGTCGGGATAATGGATGCAACATTTCCTTTTAGGAGATATTGTCAGTACCAAAGGCCTCAGTGGAGAAAAATGAAGCTCACAGAGGTTAATGACTGACTCAGGAAGTGGGGTGAAGAGAGTGGGTTGGGGTGTTAGGGAACTGGAATGGAGTTTGGGAGGATAAGGGACTATATGCCAAGGACAGGCTTCATCTTGCCCCATTGGGAAGGAAGTCCTAAACAGGGGTGGCTGACTACATTCAAGAAAAGTGGGGTTTAAACTTGTGAGGGGAGGGATAAGGGAGGGCTGACCAGAAGCCCTCTCCTCCAGATGAGGAGTAGCCTTCAAGCCCAAGGGGGAAACCGACTGGGGTGGAGGTTTCAGGAGGAGCAGAGGAGGATTGAAGTATAAGGAATCTGGGTGGGGCTCGACAAGAGGATCAGGGATAAGGGGTTGGTGTTAGTAAATGCCAGGAGCTTGGGAAACAAGTTGCCAGAGTTCCAGGCCATGCTGTTCGAGGGGTGTGGATGTGGGGTGGTCACGGAGACGTGCAACAACAAAACATGACTGGGACCTAAGCGTGCAGGGGTACACTATGCTTAGGAAGGATAGAAAGGAGGGCAGAGGGGTGGAGTGGCTATGTTCATTAGAGATGACATAGAAATTGCTAGGGTAGAAGAGGCAGAGGAAACGTGGAGGCCTTATGGGTCACTCCTCGATCCCAGCAGGAGATAAGGTCAAGCTGGGTGTAGTATATAGGCCCCGGGATGAGTGATGTTCTAGAGGATGGTTTGCTGGACAACATCATTGCCCAACGTGGACCAAAAGGGGAAGGAGTGGTGTTGATGGGGACCTTAATATGCCAGGTACAAACTGGGAACCATGTCCTCTAAGGTGGCCAAGGAGCAGAGGCTGCTGGACGGCTTCCAGAATGTGTTCTTAACAAAGCATGTGATGGAGCCCACAAGGGAGGGGCATGTCCTGGACGTGGTTCTGGCAGATGGGGATCTGGTAAGGGACCTGGTTGTACAGGACCCCCCTGACTGGGAGCGACCACAATACTGTCTGGTTTCAAATAAGCATGGGGGAGATCTAGGACACTGGCAGTGGACTTCAGGGTGGCAGACTTTGTGGGCATGGGAAATATTCTCAAGGATCACTTGAAGGATTACATCAATGACAAGTGTGGAAAGGAGATGGGAGGTCATAAGCGGGGACTTCATGAGGCAGTCAGGATCTGCGCTAAGTTGAACGTAAGGAGCAAGGTCACATAAACCATGCTGGTGGTCCAGTGAGGTACAGGTAGCAGTCAGAGAAAAGAAGGCGGCCTACAAAAATATAAAACAACAAGAGGATAGGGATAAAATGTACCATCTTGCATCTAGAAAAGTCACCTGTATGGTGAGGGAGCAAAGTCTCAGTAAAGAGCAGCGGCTGGCACAGGGATACATGGAGGAAAAGGGTTCTTCCGGTACATTGGGGAGCGAGAAAAACTAAGGCCATCTCAGCAGATTGAGATCAGAAGGAGGGTGGGTGGAAGAGGCGAGGGACCAGGCAGAGGTATTTACATAGTACTTTGCCTCTGTGTTCACTAGGGAGGGATGGGATATCTACAAAGCAAGGCACGAGAGGATAGAAGCGGCAGTGAGTGGGATCGGGAGCAACAGAAATGGAGCAAGAGGAGGAGAGGTACCCCAGGGTGTCACATCTGGATAAGGATAAAAAGGCCAGTAAGGTGGAAGGGACGGATGATGCTATCTCCGCCAAAGGGTGTGGTTAGCCCTCAAGGCCCTAAAGAAGACAAATCTCCTGGGCGGATGGCATTCATCCGAGTACTACGGGGAATTGGCAGACATACTGGCTGCACCCTGGTGGAGCTCTTCAACAGGTCACTTGAGACAGGGAGGGTACCTGGGATTGGCGAGAGGCACATGTGGTGCCAATCCATAAAGTGAGACAGTACCAGGTAACTATAGACCCGTCAGTTTGACCTTGGTGGTGGGAAAATTAATGGAGAGTATACTAAAGGAACGATTGGGGGGTGTACTTGAGGAGGTGGGAGGTCTAGATAGTCGGCAACATGGGTTTGTGCCAGGTAGATCATGTCAAACCAATCTTGTGGAGTTCTACGAATGGGTAACATCAGAACTGGACAGGGAAAGCCTGTGGATGTATTATTCTTGGACTTCAGTAAGGCGTTTGACTCTGTCCCCATAATGGTCTGGTGGAGAAACTGATGGGGTTAGGAGTAGGCCCTTTGATGGTCAGATGGATTGAAAACTGGCTAGCTGGACGTACCCAGAGTAGTGGTCTGTGGGGAGCTCTCGAGACCTAGAGAGGTTGTGATGGGGTACCGCAGGGCTCGGTCCTGGGTCCGATCCTGTTTAATGCATACATATCAGACATCAGGGAGGTATAGGGTGTGAAATGAGTCTCTCATGGATGACTCCAAGATGGGAGCAGTAGTTGAGGGAGAAGAGGGAGGTTGACCCTGCAAGGGGTCCTGGACACCCTGGAAGCTGGGCTCACACATGGAAATTAAATTTCAATATCACCAAGTGCAAGGTGTTGCACCTTGGTCAGGAAACCCTAAACACAGGTACACCCTGGGAGGGGCGCTGGAGGCCTCAATGAGGGATAAAGACCTAGGGGTCATGGTGGATGCATGTATGAATAACTCTGAGCAGTGCAGGAGGCAGCTAGCAAGGCAAACAGGATGTTGGGATGCATCGTAGGGGGATCACCTCTAGGAGCAAGGAAGTGATTTTGCCGCTGTACAATGGACTGGTTAGACCACACCTTGAGTACTGTGTACAGTACTGGAGACCACACTTGAAGAGGGACATACAGCTCCTGGAGAGGGTACTGGAGGAGGGCAACTAAGATGATATGAGGGTTAGGGGATTTGACGATGAGGACAGACTTGAGGAGCTCTGCCTGTTTTCATTGGAGGAGAGGAGAGACAGGGGGACATGACTGAGGTCTTCAAGTACCTCAAGGAAGAAATAGGGTAAACATGGAGGGATCTTTAGACTAAAGCAAGGAGGTATCACCAGAGGGCATGGTTTGAAGTTGGAAGGTGGAAGGGTGAGGGGGAAAAGAAATACAGGTTACTCACCTGTAACAGGAGTTCAAGGAATGGTATATGTTGTTCATCCACACTCATTGGCAGTATCCTTGCCGCTTTAAATCTTGCGGAAGGTCTTCAAGCTTGCTCCTCCCACCCACCGGGTGTATAACGCTCGCGCTCCATGAGCGCCAGATCTGGCCCGCTGGAAGCTCAGGTTGTGCGTCAGAGCCGGGGAGGTCGGGTGGGTCGTGTGGATGAACAACATATACCATTCCTAGAACTCCTGTTACAGGTGAGTAACCTGTATTTCTAGGGACATGGATATGTTGTTCATCCACACTCATTGGCAGACTCTAGCAGTTCTCCGGAGGAGGGAGGCAAGCACGACACCCCATATACTTACTTGGGAAAGAGAGACTGGAGAACCGAGGCCCAAAACCAGCATCCCGGCGTGACTCAAGGTCGATGTGGTAATGGGTAATGAAGGTGTTTGCTGACTTCAGGTAGCAGCCCTGCAGATTTCCTGGATAGGGACGTCCCTGGAAGCAGCCACTCGTTGCAGCAGTATGGCAGGTGAATGAGCTCTTATCCTCTGGGAGGCTCCATGCCCGCCAACTTATAGCAGAGATCTATGCAGGAGGTTACCCACCTGCTTATCGTCCGCTTGCTGCAGGTCTGCCAGATGCGGCTTCAGCGTGGTGACAAACAGCTGGCGAACCTCTCCCAATTTCAGCCGTCGCTCCTTATAATAAGCGAGCCCTTCTAGGGTCAGAGTATGGAGCCTATATTCGACCTCCGGTGTGATTGGGGTAGAACACCGGCAGAGTCAACACCTGGTTAAGGTGAAACTCCGACACCACCTTCGGAAGGAATTTCGGTGGGGCGCAGGACAACTTCTGTCCCTGTGGAAGACCAGGTAAGGAGACTCGATGGAAAGCGCCTGGAGCTCTCCCATCCTTCTGGCTGACGTGATAGCCACCAAGAAGCGGCTTCTTCACGACAGGTGAGAGAGAGCACACCTGTGCATAAGTTCAATGGCTTGCCCATGAGCTTTGCCAGTACCAGCAGTAGATCCCACGGAGGTGGGGGTTCCCGCACTGGAGGAAATGTGATCAAGGCCTTTGAGAAAAGCGCCAGACCACCTTCTCCTCAGCAATCGACTGCTTCCGGCCCGCAGCCCGGTAGCAGAGATGGCTGCCAGGTGCACCCTTAGGGTCGTCGACCTAAGCCCTTGACTAGAAAGGGACCATAAATAGTCCAAGATGCTTGCCAAGGAACAGGAGGAAGGGTCCAAGCCCTTGCTCTGACACCAAATGGAAAACCTTTTCCATTTGAAGGCATAAGCATTTTCTGGTCGACTCTACGGGACGCCTCAACTACATTGGAGGACCTCGCCGAAAGACCCAAGGCCTGGAACTCTAAAGCCAGGAACCAGGCCGTCAGGGTGCAGGGATTGAAGGTCTGGATGGAACACCTTCCCCTGATTGACGGAGAGCAGGTCCGGGCGAGCTGGAAGCCCGCGAGTCCTGGAGCTGAGACTGAGGAGATCTGGTACCAGAACTGGCGAGGCCAGTCTGGGGCTATCAGAATCACCTGCGCCTTGTCCCTCCTCGCCTTGAGAAGCACCTTGTGGATCAAGGGAAATGGGGAAAGGCGTAAAGAGGCCCGGGTCCATTGCCTCGAGAAGGCATCCCCTGCAGCGAGCCCCGCTGAGGGGGCGGCATGGAACAGACTCAGCTCGCTGCTCTCCATGGAGGCAAACAGGTCCACCTGAGGTGTGCCCCAAAGGGAGAACAGATGCTGTACTACCGCAGGAGAGACCACTGGGATGCAGCCCCTATCCGCCTCAGGGCATCGGCCAGGGTGTTGGAGGCTCCTGCCACGCGGAATGGCTAGGAGATCCGCCTCCAGGCTGCGACGAAGTGACCAAATGCGGAGAGCCTTTGCATAGAAGCATGGAGCGCGCCCCGCCCTGGCGGTTTAGATAGTACATGGTCGTGGTATTGTCCGGCCGGACTGGACCACTTGACCCGGAGGAACGGAGCAAAGGCGGTGAGAGCTAGGCGGACCGCCGGAGCTCCAGCAGGTTGATGTGGCATCGACTCCCGCTGGGACCAGAGGCCATGAGCCCGGTGTTCCCCCAGATGGGCACCCCAACCCATCAGAGAGGCATCGGTCGACAGAGAGACTGTCGGCTCGGGCGGACGAACGGGATGCTCCTCCTGCAAATGATCTGGAACGTCCACCACTGGAGAGCTGCCCACATCCCCTGTGTCACCGCACACAAGCTGGTCCAAGGATCGCAAGCCAGACCACTGGCTGGCCAGTCCCACTGAAGGGGACGTATGTTCCAGCGGGCCCAACGGACCACGCTGGTACAGGCCGCCATGAGACCCAGGAGGCGCAGGAAGTCCCGGCAGGGCGCAATTGCTCAACCAGAAATGATCGGGCAAAGGAGGAAAGAACCTCGGCCCTGTCCGCCGGGAGCCGCGTTCTGGCTCAAGAGAGTCGAGCTGCGCCCGATGAATAGAATCACCTGCTTGCGCTCGAGTTCCACTTGGCCTCGTTGATAAGGAGGCCCAGTTGAGAGCAGACCTGAGGCCAGATCTCTGACCACTCCGCCTCCTTCCTGGAGGAAGCTGCTATCAGCCAGTCGCCCAGGTAAGGGTACACCCGACCCCTGGCGCCAAGAGGGAATGCTGTCACCACTGCCATGCATTGGTGAAGACCCTGGGAGCTGGAGACAAGTCAAGGGCATGGCTTGAACTCGAGAGAGATCCTTCCGCCGGAAGCGAAGGAATCTCTGGTGAGACGGACGGATAGGGACGTGAAAACGCGCCCTGCAAGTCCAGAGAGCAGAACCACCCGCTGCTCCAAGGATGGTATTATCTGAGCCAGAGTGACCATCCTGAAGGTTCAGACCTTAGGGAACTTGTTTAGGTCGTGTAGGATGGTGAATGGGCGCCAGCCCCCGTCCGCTTCGGAACCAGGAAGTACCTGGACACAAACCCTGGGTCTGAAGGAGGGTCCACCACCTCTTACCACCTCCTTCTGGAGGAGGAGAGTGATGTCGGCTCGACGAGCCGCCAGTGAGGCTGGGGATCTCGGCTCCGAGGGGCGACGGCCTGAAGGGTGGTGCCTGCTGAATTCCAGAGGCAGGCCTCTTCCCACCACCTTCAAGACCCACCTGTCCGTGGTAACAGCGGACCAGGTGGAACGGAAGTACTGGAGCCGCCTCACGGGGACCCAGGGGTAAGGTGACGGGATGGGCGACACCCCTCAGCCCTCGGCCACTGGGCAGGCTTGGAGGAGGGACCGCCGAGGGACCTCCTGGGCCCTTTCCTCCCTGCCTCCTGTTAGAGGAAGTCATGCTTGGGTTTGGGATGCCAAGGTCGAGCCTGCTGGCCCTGACGCTGCTGGGCCGGGGCCGGGGGCACAGAAGGACCTAAAGGGCTTAGGCTGTGGTTTGGCGGCCTTTGTCCTTCTGAGCGAAGAGACCGAGTCCAAGGTGGCATTGGACTCTCGATCCTCTGCAGGTGACCTTCCACCCCAGGGTCAAGAGGTCAGTCCCCAAAAAGGGAACATCCGCCAACTCGTGCTGGGTATCCGGGTCAAAGGTGGATATCCTCAGCCAAGCCCTGCCGACGATAGCCACTCGCGTCAGCCACCGATCTGGCACATGAGTCCCCTATATCCAAAGCAGTCTGAGCTGCTGTTTGGCCACTGTTCTGCCCTGGTCCCGCACCTGCTTAACCGTAGTCTGCAGATCGGCGGAAGATGAGGGATGACCTCATCCAGGGAGCCCAACAGGCATGAGAAAAATGTGCCATGAGGACGGCCGAACTGGCCTGACGAGCGTCGAGAGGACGAAGCGTAGACTTTTCGCCCGACGTAGTCCAACTTCTTGACCCTTGTCAGAAGGTTTGTCCACATCCCTGGCGCGGCGCTAGCCGGAAAACGCTGTCGGTAACCAACCCCTCAGCAGAGGGGTGTTCCAAAACCGGACAAGGAACCGGACCGCATACTTCCTGGCCATCCTGGCCGGGCGAGGGCAGGAAGCAGGGCGCTGCCAAAGTTCCAGTGCCGACCCACTATGGCCTCGCCACCGAAAGGCCTCCGTCGGAGAATCCCTCGGTCCAGAATCTCCGTGAGGGGATACCTGGCCCGCTTTGGAACGGGTTCGAGCCCATCCCGTAGACTCGGAGATGAGCCGAAGCAGTCCTAGGAAGGACGACGGGCTATCGCCCATTGACTGACCTCCTGAAGACTCCAAGTCCAGTCGCTTGGAGAAGAAGGAGGAATCATCTTCGGACTCGAAGAGTCCTCAAGAGCTGCCTCTGGCCTGAGCCACCCTTCACCTGCCGAGGTCGGTCGGGAGGAGGGTAACTGACAGCCGATGGGGTAAACCCTTAGTCGACCGAGAATCTTGGTCGGAGCCCCAATTGGTGGCTGTGGAGGCGGAGGTTCCACCGAATCGGTGGAGCAGCTGGTTTTGGCCGAACAACCGCCTGGGTATAGGCCTCGACAAGTCGAGGGTTGTGTCGGCGCCCGTGACAGTGATTTAATGGCCGGGAAGGCGCCGGAGTCGGCTTATTCCCGCCAGGAGGAGTTGTTGCTAACATAAGGTCTCGCATCGCCGACGAATTTACGCCGGCCTCCCTCATCCGGAGAGGAGGACGAGGACGAGCGGCGACGCCGCCATCACGTGCCGAGACCGAGACCGCCTATGACGGTGGGAACGGCTGGACCGCGAAGAGGTCCGAGACCGAGACCGGAGTCCTGGAATTTCCGGGTCGGTGCGGGAGGTGTCGGCCGGAACCGCACTCCTTCGCTCGAAGGTCCATCCGAGGGCCGCACCGGAGGCACAGACGAGCCCACGGGATCCTCAACCTCCCGGGGAACCGGGAGAGGGAATCTCGGCTGCTAAAGGCGACAGTTCACTAATGGGTCAGAAAAATCTCGACTTCATCAGTGGGAGTCTCGTCAACTGACCTGACGGGACACCGTGAGGCCAGTGGTCGAAGCGAGCGGTCGATCGAGCCGACGGACGTGCCCGGGAGAGGGACCTTCCCGCTCCCAAGAGCGCCGACGGAGGGATTCTACCTTGTCCCTCTTTTTGGACCGAGAATAAGGTCCAGCAGACGCAGGCCCTTCTCCTTTAGTGGAGAGGGACAGACAAAGCTCCTTAAAAGAAGCCGTGGTAGGAAGAACCCAGAGAGAGCGGGATAAATGCCGCGGCCGAGGAAGATACGGCCCGCTCCGCCTCCTCTTCGAGGGGACACCATCCGCCGAGCTGATCCGCCGAGCGCCGGCCGCCGCCGACACCGCTTAACCGGGCCTCCTCGACTTCACCGGAGGGAACGCTTCGGACGGCCCAGTTGCAATCGGGCAGCACGGTTCGAGGACGTAGGGCCGGAGAAAGATGAGCACAGGTCCCAAGCCTCGGGTCGTGCTCAAGGCCTAAGCAGTAGACACACGTGGAGTGTGGATCCGTCCGAGACATCTTCTGCCCGCATGGGCATCTCCGAAATCCGAGTCGATTTGTCCATCGCGGCCGAGGGATCAAGACTGAAGTCTTTTGCAAATTTTTATTTTAAATCCGCCAAGCGGAGAAATAGGAACCAGTCGAAACGCAGAGCGTTAAGGAGGAACCTGAGCTTCCAAGCGGTAAGGAAGATCTGGCCATGGGCGGAGCCGAGTTATACCACCCGGTGGGTGGAGGAGCAAGCTTGAAGACCTTCCAGCAAGATTTAAAGCGGCAAGGATACTGCCAATGAGTGTGGATGAACAACATATCCATGTCCCTAGAAGAGGAGGTTTTCACTGAGAGGGTGGTGGACCCTTGGAATGCACTGCCTGACAAGCTAGTTCAGAGATCCACAGTGGAGGGCTTCAAGAGAGGGTGGGACAGACACAGAAAGTGGATGTATCAGGTGATGGCCTGTCCCAGGGGTGGGGATGGATGATAGGGTTTCTGGAGCACAAGGGATGGAGGGCCTCGCACCCAACTAAGGATCTAAGGTTTGAGCAGACTCGATAGACCGTAGGCCCTAATCTGCTGGCAAATAGTATGTTAGTAATAACACTAATCAACGCTTTGATGGCAAGTGTGGATGCTGGAAAGCGTTTGATCAAGTTGAGGTTTGGGTTTTCTGGAAGTTTGTAGACACCATTAAAAGTTTATATACAGGCCCTCAAGCAATGTTCGGTCAATGGCACAGTGTCGGCAGGGATTCGGTTAGGTAGGGGCACCCAACACGGATGCCTGCTGTCTCCCCTGCTGTTAGACAGACAGACAGATAGATAGATAAGATACTTTATTTTATAGTGCTCCTTTCTGGAGACTCGGAGCACTTCACAATCAATACAATACAACAATTTAAAATATACAAAATATAATTAAAATCAGCACCATTATCCAATCAAACAAAATAAATAACACTATCTAGGTAATCAAGCCCAATAAACTTATTTATCTAAAAATTAAAAGCCTGGTTAAATAAATACATTTTAAACCTTTTTAAAGGTATCCACCTCCCATATCTGTTTAGGTAGTAGATTCCATAGGGTAGGTGCAGCCACCGAGAACGCCTGATCGCCCAGTGGTGCAACCTCACCCTAGGAATATCCAGGAGACAACCCTCGGAGGAAAGGAGAGCCTGGGAAGGGTGGTGAGGCACAAGGAGATCTTGCAGGTAGACTGGTCCCCATTCATGTAGGGCTTTACAGGTCAGTAACCCGACCTTGAAGGTAATCCTCTGCCTAACCAGCAGTCAGTGCAGTTCGCGGACTGGTGTGATATGATCATACTTATGCACACCGTCAATAATCCTGTCACCGCATTCTGCACTAGCTGCAGTGGCGGCGTTACTCCAGATAGCCCTAGGTACAGGGCATTGCAATAATCCAGTCTGGATGTTATAAAAGTATGTACTAGTGAGGCTAGATTCTTGGGGGGTGGTAACAGGTTCGAATCCAGGCAATGTTCCTCAGATGATAAAATCCACTCTAACAATGGACGACACCTGAGCATCAAGTGTCAAGCCACCGTCAAGGATCACACCCAGATTCTGCACTCCATTCAGATGGGGTCAACGCACCCCCAGTACAAGACTAGGTTGTCTCCACAGACCCCATCCCACACACAATGACCTAGATCCACTGCCAGCACCTCTGTCTTGTCTGGGTTGAGTCTCAGCCAGTTATGGGACATTCAAGTCCGGATCTCAGACAGGCAGTTGTTAAATACAGAGTCCGCCATCTGGTTACTTGGTGCACTGGACAAGTATAGCTGGGTATCGTCTGCACAGCAGTGAAAACTCAGCCCATACCGCCTGATAATGTCTCCCAATGGCAGCATGTACACTGTGAACAATAAGGGCGACAAGACTGACCCCTGCGGAACACCACAGGTAAGAGGCTTGGGCTCGACGGGCCAACTCCATCACTACCCTCTGCACTCTACCTTGTAGGTATGACCTGAACCATTTGATGACCTTACCGGACAGGCCGCACCACAACCGCAGTTGGTCAAGTAGTTGGCAAGACAGTCCGGGTCCAATGAGGATTTCTTTAATAGGGTCTAACCAAAGCCTCTTTCACGGCTAATGGGAAGACCCCATTCCTCAAGGAACTCTGGACAGTCTCGGCAACAATAGGTGCAATCAGGTCCATACATCCAACCAAAGTTGTGCTGGACCTGGGTCCAGATCACAATGTATTGGCTTCAGACTCGAGACAACCCTCACAACCTCCTCCTCCACCCCAACTGGATCAAACTCAGCCCAGACCTCAGAGTGGACCCCACAATCCCTTTGAGTGACAGCGGAGGAGATCTTAGCTCCGATGTTGGACACTTTGTCATAAAAACAAAGCAAACTCCTCATACTTTGTGCTTGCACCTGCTCCCCACACGGAGGCAGACCGGATGTAATAACCCATCCACCACACGGAAGAGCTGAGCCAGTCTGTTCCTTGCTGCAGCAATCTCCTTGACAAAAATTCTGCCTTCTTACAAGAGATTGCCCCTGATAATGTCTATAATGGGACATCAGGCCAATTTGTCCCCATCAGGCCAGATCTCTCCACCGCTCTCTAACCAACCTCTTGCTGTATATATTGAACCTCTGGCAGAGAGAATTAGGTAAGATCAGGGATACAAGGATAAGACTAGGCACAGGAGCACAAGGTTGCTCTGTATGCAAATTATATCCTTCTTTACCTTAGTAACCCTGAGGAATCCTTTAGAAGAGTGATGCAATCGCTAGGAGAATTTAACATCTCAAGATATACGCTTAACTCACAAAACAGAAATACACAGAATCCACTACAATCCCAGATCGCACTCAGGCAGAAATATCCGATGAAATGGGATACAGAGATTCTTAAATATCTAGTTATTAGGTTGAGAGCCTCGAACAAATACTTACATACAGACAATTGGTATCCGGTCAATATCGCAAAACAACATAGGCATAATATAAGCATACAAATCAGCGCTGCAATATATTAGCGAACAGACTACAGCACAAGTACAAACAGGATGTCAGCACTAATCATTAAATCCCCATGCTATCTCTCCTTGCATTGACAAGAATGGAAGTTCAGTTTGTCACCAGTCAGAAGGGTGGCAGTCTTGCATCCCTTGATGGATTTCTTTTCAGAAAGGAACGACTGCAGGTAGCAAAACATACTGGAAATGCACGGTTCACATGATTGACTGCAGGTAGGAACTAAATGTTCCATCCCTAGGGACAACTATAGATGAGACACTTAGACAGTACAACTTTGAAATCACTCCCTCAGTTTGTCACTTCATTAGTACACTCAAATAAGGTATGTGATTTTTAATAGAAGTGATCGAGTCAGCTATCACAACATGCAGTACACCTTGCGACATTATCGCCATTTGGTTAATGCCGACACGCACAGCGCTGATTTGTAGCGCTATATTTACCGCTAAGAATACGACGCTATTTTGACAGTGAACCCAGATAATTATGCCCTTTACTCAAAAAGACTGAAGAAGATATTAAACGATGGTTGCTGCTGCCTACTCCCAATGTACGCCAGGATACAGGCAAGAAAAATGACTCTCCTTCAAAGGTTTCTATATGTTTTCAATGTGCCTCTACCATATTGTCTCAGAGATGGTTTGCAGACTTACACAGGAAAATTATGAGATTCATTTGGGCAAACAAAACCACAAGTTAAAAAGACATTTCTATATGCTAAGAAGCAGTGGTGGGGAACGGCAGTTTCGGATGTTTATGCTTACTGGTTAGCTGCTCAGATTAAGTGGGCCCTATTGTGGAACACCTCACCTTAAAGGGACACTGTCAACCCCTTAGGCCTCAGAGAGTCCTTAGTTTGAAAAACACGTTATGATTGTTCACATTCTGTAGAGACTGCTGATGTAGCTGGTAGATTGATTCTGATTCTTTTTATCTTAAAAGTGAAAAACAGATTGCCTACCATACTGGTGTTTCCACACAAAAACATTTTATTTATTTTTTTATTGTAGTCTTTGGTAACGGGTAAGGCCCACTAGGCACAAGTGCCTGTTTTCAGAGGTGACCTGGGAGCACTGGACGGTTAAGTGACTTGCTCAGAGTCACACAGTATGCAAGTGGAGGTTGTGAGAATTAAACCCAGGTCTGGTCTGCTGGATGTACCAAGCTCGTTCACAGCTCGTTACTCTAACCTCTAGGCTATACTGCCAGACCAACATGCCACTGCTAAAAACATGTTTGTTTACATTCCTTGATAAACCCCACTGCATATTTCCTGAATTGAAAACACCCCAACAAAGTCTAGCCACTATATAAGCATTTGGAATAGAGGAGTGTGCTGCATCATGAGTGGCTGCACTGTTTGGGGAGTTTATAATATTCAGGAAGAATGCAATAGAAGTAGATCAATAAATGAAACGTTTCTGAACTTAACATTGTTTGAGCTATGGGATGTTATTTCTCTTACCATGGAGAGGGTTTTATTAAAAGGGAATTATATTTCTACAAGGGGTAGAGGTTAATCACAAAACTAAAGGATTTCATGGCGGGTATACTTGGATACCAGATATCATAATATTGATAATAATATCCAGGCTCTGCCCTACCCAACGAGGAGTGTTACCTCTATATCTTTTGGATCCCCTCCTGGTGTTATTAGACATGCACCCCTCTCCAATCGGTTTGAATAGCAAGCAGAGTAGACTGGTACCCCTAGTTGGGAGACTGGAGATGGAAGGGGAAACTCACAAAACAGTTAAAAGGATTGTTGAATTAAACGTTTTTCTTTTCAAATGGAGGAGGGACAGATGTCATCAGTGGGAGATGGCAGTTTATCGGCATATAGTCACCATCCCTGTAGACCCCAATGATACTCGGGTTCAGGAGGCCTGACACATTGGGCAGCCACTCTCTCCAGCAGGGGGGCGGTCACTTCAGGCCTACCCGACATGAGTTTAGGGACAACAACAAGTGCCTCCCTACCTTGAAGTTTATCTGTACATAGTTCTCTACAAGTTCGTTTTGTTACAATTGTTTGTTCACATTTCAAAATCTACAGTAGACTAATTTGGTTCACGGAATAGAACTACTAGTAAGGTCAGTTGGGTATGATTCTGACACGCAAGGCGGTGCCCTAGTTCAGGAGACCAGATTTTCTGAGAGGAATGATGTAGATAGCCAATGGTGATTCAGGGGAAAACTCTGATGGGGGCCTGGAGAGGACAATTTTAGACAATGGGTAGTAGGCCACACATCACGTTGCTTTCTCACAACGTGAATGGTTTAAAATAACCCCATAAAAAGATACAGGGTTCTCTCAACTATTAAGAACCAAAACAACATTTGTGATGCTCCGAAACACGTGTGGAGTGAAACGGAGCATCAGAAATTGACTAAATTTGGGTTTGCCACGATGGTGGCATCCTCTTTCCTGGGGAAAGCAAGAGTAACAGCAGTCTTAATTCTGAGGTATACTCAATACCAACAAGAGCCCTCCTACATGGACTCGGGAGGCCGTCTAGCCATTAGTGAAGGGCAACTAGAGGGCAACCCTATAACTACTGCTTCTCTGTATATACCTCCAGGCTCCACAGGGGCAACAATACCAGGACTTTGTCAAAAGATAATGGAATTACAGAAGGAGCTCTGATTATAGCAGGATCATAATCGGATCTATAACCAAGAGGATACCACCAACCCCAGGGCACTAAAAAGATCTGCAGCACAAAAGGCAACTATGAAATATGTTAGGGAGTGTAGTGGGTGGACACATGGAGAGCTCTCCATCCGAAAGAAAAAGGGTATATCACTGTTCGGTTCCCCATAGGGTGTATACCAGGACAGACTCCTTTATATCACTAAGGAGCATTTACACCTTGTGGGGACTGCTGGCACTCCCTTCGTTCTATCGGACCACGCCAGGTGATACTTAAATTGAGCTGGACGACAGTTAGGCCCCAAATAATGGAGATTTAATAACTATCTTTTGAATTTGTCAGAGTTCAAGGAACTGGTGGAGACCAGAATTCCCAGATTATCGGAGAACTCTTCCCCAGAAATAAGTAAATCAACCCTATGGGACACTATCAAGGTAGTTCTTCGGGGAGATGTTATTAAATTTGCAGCTAACTACAAAAGGAAAGCAGTGCCTTGAGACCCTTCAGCAGCAACTTAGGGATCTCCAAGGCAGCATGCAGACGGGTATGAAGGAGTGACTCTCTGTTATAACTACCACACAACAGATACAGCATCTGGTGGACATTCGCACAGAACAAGCCCTGCAATATTTAAAACAAAGATACTATGAGAATGGCCCTAGGGCTACTCAATTGTTGGCACACAGACTGAGGCAAAGGTGATCAGATCAACGATTACTCTAGTCAGGGACCCGAATCGAGGTGGTTGGTACGATCCTCCCCAAGAGATTACCCAAGCTTTTTGAAATATTATCAATCTCTGTATACCCCAGACACCTATGGAAGAACAAATTCAGGCATACCTGTCTACTCTTCAGCTTCCAACTCTTTCCCAATCTAGCCAACAGATGTTGGATAAATCTATTTTAGACAAGAGCTTCGTCAAGCTATCACTGCCTTGAAAGTTAATAAGAGTCCAGGCCCTGGCAGGGTTTACGATGACTTTATTAAATTCTTTAGGACATCTCTGGAGGGCCTTTTGTTGGATGTCTGCAGGAAGTACAAGAGGGGAACCTGTACCATTAAGCTGGAATTATGCCACCATCACTAGTATCCCTAAGCCGGAAAAGACTCTACCTGCTGTGCAGCCTACCACCAATCTACGTTATTAAATATCAACTATGAAGTGTTTGCCTCAATTTTGGCCAGTAGGTTGAGACAGGTGCTGCCTCTTTGGTTGCTCAGGACCGAACAGGTTTCATTCCTGGCGGCAGACACAAGACAATATTAAAAGATCACTTCACCTACTGCAATATGCCCTGTCGAGGCCCCTTTCCTAATGGTTAGCTTGACGCAGAGGAGGCCTTTGACCGGTGGCATGGCCTTTCCTGGGGCAGTACTGTAAAATGGGGTTTACTGCAGACTTTATCAAAATTATTAACAGTATATACACATCTTCCTCTGCATATGTCAAAATAAATGGGGGTCTACACCGATGCCCCTGAGGCATGGTACAAGACAGGCTGCCCTGCCTCTGCTCCTCTTCGTTCTGTGTCTGGAACCACTGGCCCAAGCCCTGCACCAAAATAAGGACATTATGGGGTTGGAGGTGGGTGGAGGGAGACTCACAAACTAGATTTATATGCAGATGATTTGCTTATTTATTTAACAAATCCAGAAAGTTCCTTGAGACCACTGTGGAATGCCTTGGGGAGTTTGGGGCCTTGGCAGGGTACAGACTAAACTCTGACAAAACAGAAGTCTTACAACTAAATTACACCCCTTCAGAGAAAATACGAACAGACTTCCCATTTAAATGGGACCTTCAAAGTCTGAAATACTTGAGGGAGTTAACAACCCATAATAGTGCAGATATGTTTAAAAGTAATTATTCTCCACTTCTGGAGAACCTAAGAAGAGACAGAGAGATGGGCTATAATCTCTATTCCGCTTATACAAAGAGTGGGTGGTCCAGGTGGTTCTCCTCCCAAGCTTGCACAGACTCTTCCCTTGATGGGCTCGAAGGAGTTCTACAGGGATCTAAACCAAAGAGTTTCTACATTTTGTGGGGCACCAGATGCCCAGGATTACATACTTGGTGCTCAGTTACCCAAGTCTTGGGGGGCTTGCCCTGCGGATCTTAAGACTATACCATCGGGCTGCCCAGTTAAGGATGGTGGTCTACTGGTGCCAAAATAATTATACTACACGCTGGAAGGAGCTAGAAATGAGAGAGGAAGACCTCCTCCAGACAAATAAGATTTTATTAACTCAACACAGCAGCCGGGGCAGACAGGAGGGACCAATCCTTACACAGAGGCAGCCCTCCATGTATGGCGGGAGCTCCTGACTGAGGAAGTTAACCACTTGGAAATCCCTCCTTAGTTCCATTCCATATACGGAATCTTTTATCCTGGCGAAGATGGACTTGGCTTTTAGAAGGTGGGAGAGGGCAGGGCTTCACCTTGTAGCACATTTCTTACGGGGAGGAGATATTCGGCCCCTATCTGAACTGGACGAGCAATATGGACTTCTCCCACAAGACAGGTTCAGATACTTCCAGGTGCGGATTTTACTGGCTCCCTTTCCCCAAACCTTGAGCCTCAACCTCTATCCCAACAATAATATTAATACTTATAGCAGCCATAGATAATAAAGCTAGCATAGAACACATTATCTCATACCTGTACAAAGCATTGCTCTCCCTCCAAGACTACTTACTTTTTTTTTTTGGATGTTATTTCTTAGGAGCTCGGCTACCCCCGCACTCCGCCATTCCTCCGAGCCATCCCCGGACATGAGACCCCTCCCTTCAGCACCCGACTTACCCTTTGCAGCAGGGTGGTTGGAGCACTCAACCCACCTGAGCGGGTCCATGCCAGGGGCGTCCTCAGAATAGCGGCAGAAAACGACGTCGTGCTGCCATGCTCCATTTTTCCCCGAATTTTTCTCCCAGCGGGCATAGCGTACAATGGCATGAAACTGATCTTGCGCACACTCCCGTGCGTGCGCAGTCAAGCGTCTGCGACGTCCGCCTCCCCTGTCTCTGCGGCTGCGTGCTGTCGACCCCAGCCTCCGCTGAGGGTCAGGCAAGCACCGGCCACCAATCCCGCCCGGAGATGGAGCAGTCCTCCGGACGCTCAATCCATCTCCTCCGCCGACCCCGACAACCCGTGCTCGTTCCCGAACACGGGTCGCGGCATGGTGCGAGGTGTAGCGACCAGCACCTCAACCCTCAGCGCCACCTGGCCGCAAGACGATTTACTTGAAAACTAAAAAGACATGGGAGTCTGACTTGGATATGCAAATATCTGAAGAGAGGTGGGACAGCCACTTGGCACAGATACACTGGGGAATAGGGACGATTAATTGGAAAGAATATGCCTGGAAAGTCACCCTTAGATTTTTAGGACCTCCAAAGTTCAAGCGAAATACCAGACTGGGATGACCCTGAATGTTGGAGAGGGATGGGGAGTCTCCGGCAGCCCTGGCTCATATCATTTGGCTGAACTAAATTAAAATATTACAAAGCAGCATTACAGGAGGAGCTGAAGAGTATTTTCTCTCAGTCGTTAATCCTATCCCGGTTTATTCTTTTCTCTGAGTGCCCCCAGACTGTAGGGATATAAATATAAAAACTTTTAAAGATTTGTATTCATCTGGCAGCCCAGAAGGCTATTACAAGAAAATGGCTAACCCAAGACCAGATAACTTTATCACAACAGCAGGATGTAATGTTAGCCATTTATAAGATGGAATCCCTCACAGCTTTAATAAATAAGAAGCAGGCAAAATGTGAATTAATTTGGAGAAGATGGGTGTTATATATCTCCCTTTGGGACCCGAGTTTATTCCTAGACAAATCTGGAGGGTTTTTCTCTCAAACACAGGGTGATTTTCTCTTATAAGGAAATCTTGCCTCTTAGAAATCTTGACTCAAAGGAGTTCAGACTCAGTGATCTAACGACATGTTGAAAATACTGAAATGAGCAGCTATATGTTTTTAAATTATATGTTTTCATATTTTTAATAATGGTACTGTCAAATACTGTAATGTTTGTCATCTGTCTATAAACTTAAAATATAAATAAAGAAAGTTTTAAAAAGAAGTAGATCAAGAATTTGAAACAAAACAAGGTTAGTTATAATTATACATGTGCATGCATTTCTGTTCTACAAAGCAAGGAGGCTGCTAAAACAACCAGCAATATCAATGAATTTTAGAGAAGGTAAGCAATCATAAAATGTGGGTTTCAAATAGAAATAATATGATGCAAAAAGGGTGACAGCATCCCTTTAATGCACATGGGCAAGACATTGAAAGGAACCTGTTCCCAGACAGACCTATTAGCTCCTTCTTGTTTGATCTCTCCTTGAGAGACCATGATCATTAGACCATATTTGGCGAGAAGGTTACACTGCAGGCTTGGGACCAGTGTAGAAAGTTTCCCAGGGTGCAGACAGACATATGGCGACACTGCTGGTTTACTAAGGCCAGGGACTTTCCCCAGGGAAAGTGATAATTGGTATAAACTACAGGCCAGAATGGGATTGAAAGGGATATTATCCTTTCATTCCCGAATGCCTAGGGGCATTTGGGTGGACTAGTAAGGACATGTTTCACTACCTGCAAATACAAGATTATATCCACACTAAAATGAGGCAACACAATAGGGACAATTTGTCAGATGTACCAGGCCCCACTTGATAGATCTTCTGACACTACAGTCCCCCAGGAAGCTATATCACCAATCTATTCATTTTAAATATACATTGGGTGGATGCTAATGAAATTATTAAGACTAGATGGGAAAAGGAGGCTGGACTTCATCTTTCACCAACTGAATGGGAGTGGATATGGAAGGGATTCCCAAGGGTGACTCTTCCCAATATGGAAAGGACATATGTGAAAGTCCAGGTCAGACTTTTCTCCCACTAAGAATGCAAGCCAGATGGGACCCAGAGGTGTCCTCTTATTGTTGGAGGGATGTGGGGAGTTGCCACTTCACACTCTCATATTTTATTTATGCCCCTATCCTAGATAAATTTAAACAAGAAGTATTTGAAGACATAAAAAGGCCTTATTTGATATTCCTCATTCAGTCCTTCTTCAGAATGTTGTTTTGGGGTTGCTGCCTTTGGGGTCAAGGGGTCCAATGCCCTCTATCTTTGGTACATCTGTGTGGCAGCCTATAATAAATCGATTACAAGGCAGTGGCTGAAGATGGAGTCCCTGAGAAGAATGAATGGAAGCAGATTATAGGTGGTATACAACAAATGGAGCAATTAACATATCAGGTATAGAATAGAGGGAGACACATATTGAACGTTGGTCCAGATGGGCGATTTTTATGGGGGATTTAGACTGAATTATCAATAGATCAGTTTCTAGGAATGAGGGAGGGATATTTGTTAAGCACACAGGGTATTTACAAAATTACTGAATGGCTATATAGGTCCACAGTATGAAAAAGAGGATATCTAGCCTGTACCAATGACGTGGTCTCCTACGCTTTTCAGAGTCACATGATTTACTTTTAATTTATCTTGCCCAAGTTATATAAAGTTATATGAAATTTTCATCTTAAATAATGATTGAGCATTTGAATACAAAAGGTGTGGATAACAACAGTTAACAGCTATGTGAGATACCGTCTCCTTTATCACTGTTTACCGAGTCTTTATGGATACGGGACTCTTATCAAAGGTGACAGATTTTATATGGATAATGATATCTGTCTTAATTCATATCCCTTGTGTGTACCTGCTGCTGTTACAATGAATGCAGTGTAACTCATATGTATAATAATAATAATAAAGAAATATTAAAAAAGATTAGAAGGCTGAAGAGGCAATCCATGGAGGTACCCAGACCAGTCAAGTCAGCCTGGGAAGGTGGTGGGACAGGGCAGAAGGCAGCCTATGCCTGCCTTTTCCAGGAGAAAAAACAGATGATGGAAAAAAGGAACTAGCAGAAGGACCAAGAAAAGTCAGCAGACATCCTAAACAGGTACTTCTGCTCAGTCTTCACAGTGGTAGGAGGGGAGACAGATCACTAGGGAGCAGCAGGAAGGAGAGGCGATACGTCCATTTTCAGAGGAAAGAATATGGAAGGGACTTGAAATGCTGAAGGTGGATAAAGCTATGGGACAGGATGGGATATACCCAAGGGTTCTAAAAGAATTCAGGAGATGCCAGCTGCACCACTGACCACTGTATTCAACAGCTCACTGAAACAGGCATTGTTCGCTTATGTGCGCTCTACATAAGAGTGGTGGCAGGAGGAGGATGGAAGCTATGGGTCGATAAGTCCTACTTCAGTGGTGGGAAAAGACTGGTAGACTATCTGGAATACAATGGGCTGCAAGACCACAGGCAGCATGGTTTCAGAGGAGCAGAGGATCATGCCAAACAAATTTGATTGATTTCTCTGACTGACCAGAGAAAAATAGATCAGAAGAGGGCAGGGACATAGCCTACTGGACTTCAACAAAGCAATGTCGACACTGTTCCGCACAGGAAGCTGATAAAGAAAGTGAGCAGCCTAGAGTGGAATCGAACTGAGGAACTGGGTTAGAAACACATTAATGGATAGGAGGCAGAGGTGGCGGTAAATGGCAGTCACTGTAATGATGAGAGGTGCCACAGGGCTCAGTACTGGGACCAGTCCTCTTCAACGTCTTCACAGGTGACACTGCTGAGGAACTGGAAGGAGGTATGCCTTTTGCATACAGTACCTAAATCTGCAATACGATGGACACTCATGAGGGGTAGGTGACAATGGGCAGGATCTTGGGAACCTCAAGGAGTGGTCAAGAGCATGGCAGTTGGGGTTCAATGCCAAAGTGCAAAATCATGCATCTAGGCAGAGGAACCCAGGTGCAAGTATAGGATGAAGGGAGGTAGTAACAGTCACTAAACAGGAATGGGACCTTGAGGTTACCGTAACTGATGACCTTAAAATGGCAAGGCAGTGTGACAAAGCAATGGACAGGGGCCAGTGGGATGATGGGTGCACAAGGAGGGATAGCTTCAGGAGGTGAGGTGGTGTGGCCACTGCATCACTCACTGGTGAAACCCCACCTGGAGTGCTGTTCTGGAGACTGACCTCAGAAAGGACATAAACAGGGTGGTGGCAGTCCAGAGGAACTAGAATTGTGCAAGGGTTGCAACAGAAGCCCCACAAAGACAGACTGATGGTCCTCAACATGTACACCTTGAAGAATGGGTGAACAGGGTGCAGGAGGAGTCACTTTCAAATGAGAAAGAGTAGCAGGATCAGGGTTCATACGATGAAGCTGCAGCTGAGGCATGTTAGGAAAATATTTCTCCACTGAAAGGGTGGCAGACATCTGGAACAGACTGCCAACAGAAGTGGTGCAAGCCAAAACAGTTGGGGGGCCTTCAAGCATGCATGGATAGACATCGGGTATATTACAAAACAGGCAAGGAAGAGAGAGGTCACTGGAGACCAGTTAGGGCCTGCAGAGACAAAGTAGGCAAGAAACATCTAGGAGAAATGGATGGGCCGTGGCCCTTTTCTAATGAAAATTCTATGTGCCTATAGATGATGTTAAGAAAACAGAGAGGAGAATGAGGCCCAAATATAGCCCAGTGGACTCAGATCTGATGGGTATGTGGAAGGATAGTCAGTCACTAACATGGTCACATACCACATGATCTCACAGTTAGATAGACCCGTGAGTGCTCCCAGGACACTGACACTACTACAGCGAAAATGTCGATTGCAACAACACTGACGTTTCCACTGTAATGAGACCACCCGAGAACCCAGCACTCTCTCTCTACCTGGTCCTGCAACCTCCTGATACAAATCCAATTGGAGTTAGAATCCTAAAGATCGGGTGTGTGGGGTAAGGCCCCCGATGAAACAACAGCCGGGTCTTCTAGTCGGATTTTGTCAACCGCAAGTTGCAGTCAACATAAATCCATCGGTAGTGATGGCGGTCGACAACTTAGTTGTTCAACCAGCATCATAGAGCCTCCATACCAAGCTTGTTCAGGTAGAGATGTTGCCAAGTTTTAATTGGCTGGCGAAATTCGTGCTAAGTCACCAAATCTGCTCTGCAGATCATTTTGTGAGTTTACTAGTGCCTTAAAAATTTGCTTATTGAGACTTTTTCAGCTTTTGTGTTTAGGTGCAAATAACTTATTTGTGCTCCAAAACACCCAAAGCAAGACGAAGCTGCTATGGCAAATTTTTAATACACTGTTTCTGGTGACTAGTGCCCCCTCCCGCCGATCGCCTGCCCAGTACGATCATTCCCTGGTGACTAGCGACCTCCCAATCCGCACCCAGTGTTATCTGTGTATCTCTGGTGTCAGTGGTCTCTTCCCTCACCCGTCACCTGCCTGACATAATATTGTTTTCTTGGTGTCCAGTGGTCCTCTCACCCGGTCACCTGCCTGACATAATATTACAGTTTCCTTGGTGTCCAGTGGTCTCCCAATCGATCCCAGGTGTTATACTATTCCTGGTGTCAGCAGACCCCTACTTATCCCCGATCCCTGTAATAAAAGGTCAATTTCCTGGTATCTAGCGGACCCCTCACGTTGGCAGGCAGTGCCCCCAACCCTGACCCCGAGCTGGCGATTTGACAGCCCTCCAGCTCAGCTGGCGCCAGTCGAGTGATTCGGGGCTATGCCAGTCACCGGCTTTGGGCAGGGATGGGGGTGTAGTGTGGTGGGCCCACCCTTGCGCTCCCCCACCATCTGAACCCCACGAGCTGGCACCGGCACAGCCTCCACTTGTTCCACCACAGCCAGCCATCGACTGAGCCGTCACTACATCGCATTACTTCTGTACAAGCACGCACTCATTCATTTACAGCTCAGTCAGCAGCTGGCCGTGGTGGAGAGCAGAGAGCTGTGCCGCTGCCAGCTTGTGGTCAAGTGGTGGGGCACCACCTGCCACGGTGGGGGGTACTAGACACCAGGGTATGGACCACCTTTCTTCTATTATGGGGAACTGGGGATAGAGAGGGGGTCTTCTAGTTGCCAGGGAAGTATAACACCTACAGGGACTGGGATGGGGAACCACTGACACCAGGGAAATTGTAACACTGTGTCGGGCAGGTGATCGGGTGGGGGCGAACCACTGGACACCAGGAAATTGTACACAGTCGTAGTAGATCGGTGAAGGAACCACTGACACCAGGGAAATTGTAACACTGTGTCGGCAGGTGATCGGGTGGGGCGGAACCACTGGACACCAGGGAAATTGTAACATTGTGTCGGGCAGGTGATCGGGTGGGGGTGGAACCACTGGACACCAGGAAATTGTAACATTGTGTCGGGCAGGTGATCGGTGGAAGCGGAACCACTGGACACCAGGGAAATTGTAACATTGTGTCGGGCAGGTGATCGGGTGGGGGGCGGAACCACTGGACACCAGGGAAATTGTAACACTGTGTCGGGCAGGTGATCGGGTGGGGGCGGAACCACTGGACACCAGGGAAATTGTAACACTGTGTCGGGCAGGTGATCGGGTGGGGGGGCGAACCACTGGACACCAGGGAAATTGTAACATTGTGTCGGGCAGGTGATCGGGTGGGGGCGAACCACTGGACACCAGGGAAATTGTAACACTGTGTCGGGCAGGTGATCGGTGGGGGGAACCACTGGACACCAGGGAATTGTAACATTGTGTCGGGCAGGTGATCGGTGGGGAGGAACCACTGGACACCAGGAAATTGTAACATTGTGTCGGGCAGGTGATCGGGTGGGGGCGAACCACTGGACACCAGGGAAATTGTAACATTTGTCGGGCAGGTGATCGGGTGGGGGCGGAACCACTGGACACCAGGAAATTGTAACATTGTGTCGGCAGGTGATCGGGTGGGGAGGAACCACTGGACACCAGGGAATACTACAAAAACACTGGGCATGGGTGCAGATGGGGAGGGACCGCTAGACACTAGGAAAGATTTTTCTTTAACAACGGGCCAATGATTGGTGGGGAGGGAGGACCACTAGACACCAGAGAAAGATTTCTATTTTACATCAGGCAGCAATTGGCAGGCAGGAGGGGACCACTAGACACCAGGAATAATCATAACATTGGGCAGGAACAGCAGAGGGGACCACTAGACACCAGGGACAGTTTTCATTTGAACAACTTCTTCTGTGCCAATCTCCATCAGAGGAGTTGCCAAACTTCCCCAGCAGAGTTGCCAAACTCCGTATTTGTGGAGTTATCAGCTTTGTGCAAAGTCAGACTTGACACAGATTAACTCTGGAAGTAATCCATGAGAGCGGAGTTTCCCAGCTTCACATCTCTAGTTCAGTGGACAGGTTGGGTCACAGTACATCTGCCAAGTTGATGAATATGGCCAGAGATTAGACTTTAGTCCATACCTGTCAGGCTAGACTAAGGGAATTGAAGTATGCAGGTAATTGTGGAGTGAGATTTTGAAAGCCAGACTGGTAGAAGGAAAGGAAAGAATTAATTAAAAAAGAGAGAGGAAGGCTGAGAAAAGACAAACCTTTGCTAAACTTATGACTAGGGCAGGAAAAAGCAAAATGGACCAGAATTTACAGGGAAAGTGGAGTCAGACCCTTCTAGAGGGAGTTTAGCTTGTTTCTTGGTCCAGGAACAGGCCTGCATTGAAACAAGAGGATATGGAGGTAGCAAGAGGTACAGTAATAGCAGGAGCAGAAAGATGTAGGAGTTTTGGGTCCAGACCATTTGGGCTGTGGCCTTTTGAGGGTTTGAGGAACAGAAGAGCTGTTAGGACAGCAGCAGTAGAGATGTAAGACAAGAAGATGGAAGTGAGAGGCAGGAAGGTGAAATATATAGGAGATACAGACGCAGTGTGGAGGAGGGGCTGAAGTGAGGAAGGACAGAGAACAGGAGGTGAAGAAATCTTAATGCAGTAGTTACGTCCATGGTATTATACATAGACGTGCCTTCCACTTCAAGGTCAGATGCATGAACGTTATGAAGATGAAAAGGTATCTTGAAGGATCGTAGGAAAAACTACTAACTGCAGTAACTTTATTTCTTCCCAGAGATCCATCAATGAGCATTACAAAATGCATATTCCTGCCAGAGGGGATGCCTCAGAGATAGAGCTTTCTGCTAATTAGAACTTAGAATACAAGTTCAAACTCTGCACTTTGGTCACACCTCCTGCTGTTCTAACATCAGATTTGTTTCTATAGACAGCGAAGCAGTGACCACTAAAGCTAGTTAAATGGCTACCAAAAAAAATTCAACATTTTATTCAAAATAAAAAAAATTTAAACCAGACATGTAGAACTAGAATAATCACATTTTAGCAATAGCTGATAAACTGCAGTAAATAATGCTAAAGCAGCCTTAAAACAAGTACTAATTCTTGTGTGAACCTATTTTCAGGTCTAGGAGGAGGCACAGTCAGGATTTCTAATGCTCTCTGATAGATCCCTGAGAAGAAACAACAATATTATGGTGTATAAGCTTTTCTTCAAATAGAATCCTTCAGTGATGAACTGCAACAGGCATTTGTCAATGCTGAAGTTCACTGTTGGTACTGTTGCTGCACATGCATCTCCACACCTACCCATTAATAGTTTGATATGAAAACCTGAGTGCTTAGTGCTGCAGGTGACAACACTGCTGCTGTGCTGATAGGCTGGCACATATTAATATTTTACCATATCACCCTTTTACACAGTGCATTTGCAGACATGGAATGAAATACATTTGCGTTTCTTTGGTTTATATAGGTTTAACTGAACTCCATGACACTATGATAAAATTACTATATGGAGACATGGACATTTCTAAGTTTATTCCACTTCAGTTAAAAGCAGTTTACTACCTAGCTCTCTTGTTTTAAAGGGAACAGTCAGCACTAACTGTCCCATAGCTAAGTGTTGAGGCTGGTCCCAATGTGCACTTGGTGTGCAGAAACGTTTTACTGTTTAATGCAGTATAGTAGATTGTTTCAGACCGATTACGCTGATTTGCAAGCTGACATTTTCTGTAACTACAAATTCCAGAATCCACTGTATTTGACATCTGAGGAGGGTTGCAGCAGTTGGACTTTCAATAGCCTGCAGTGCATGTTACAGCTTTTATAAGCTTTGATCGGAATTTTTTTTTTTTTTTGGGGTATTATTTTCACTCCTCCAGAGCTCTGCTCGACCCCGCCCTCGTTGTTCCCCCAGCGCCATCCCCGGACATCAGACCCCTCCTTGTGCACCCGCGACTTACCCTTCGCAGCAGGGTGGTGGGGAGTGACTCAACCCACCCCAACGGATCCATGCCAGGGGCGCCTTCCAGGAATGGCGCCACGGGGAACAACTTCATGCTGCCGGCTGCTTTTTCGCTGTTTTCCTCCCGGCAGGTCATGGCATGCAATGGCGCCAGCGACTGGTTGCATGCGCTGCGCGCGTCCCAATCAAGCCGCTCCGCCCGACCACTAAGCTTGCAGCTCGTGCTGTCGACTCAGCCTCCTCGCTT
Source organism: Neoceratodus forsteri (assembly GCA_016271365.2). Lineage (NCBI taxonomy): Eukaryota > Metazoa > Chordata > Ceratodontiformes > Ceratodontidae > Neoceratodus > Neoceratodus forsteri. The sequence continues at coordinate 612,396,396 of CM028132.1, forward strand.
AGGGGTCAGACAAGCTCTGGCCGCTCAAATCCCCGAGATGGAGAGCAGTCCCTTGACACTAATCCATCTCCTCCTCACGACCCATGGCAACCCATGCCCGTCTCGAACACAGGTCCCGCCGGGCAGCGAGGTGTGACGACCAGCCAACCCTCAGCGCCACCGGCCGGCTTTGATCGATTTTTGCTGGTCCCACTATTCTCTCAGGGCTAATTATGGCTACATACAGTCATCTGGGACTGTACTTAGCTGGAGAAGGACAGCAGGATCAGCAAACAGAAGAGAATAGCATATAAAACAATCTCACCTGTATTTCAGGCTGTGAATCTCCCACTGCTTGCCTCCTCTGATGTCAGCCTTGGGGCATTCTGGGATTTGTAGCTATAGAAGATGTAAGCTTGCAAGTGAGCACAATCGGACACATTGCACTTTACTGCATTAAATAGTAAGTAAAAAATGCTTTTGCACAAAAAGTGCACATTGCTACCAGCCACACACTTGAGTGTGGTGTTGCTAGTGCTGACTGTTCTTTAAAGAAAGGAATAAGAAATTAGATAAGGCAACCAAGATGATGTCTTCTTCTGATATACATAAAATTACCCAAAAAGTTGACAGAGCAGAATGATGGCATAGCTATTAGCTAGACACTATTATTTATTCTTTTTTTTTTTTTTTTGGAATTGTTTAACCAGGAGTGGCACACTAAGCTGAAAGCTTGTTTACAGGTGCTACCTGGAAGCACAAGAAAGTTAAGTGACTTACTCAGGGTCACACAGTATGCAAGTGGGGGCTTTGGGATTCAAACCCAGGTCTCCAGATTTGCAGCTCAGAGCCTTAAACCACTCGCTATACTGCCTCCAACATTATTAACATTCAAAGTTACAGATATATATAGATTAACTAATACTTGTGTCTGTAGGATGCCTCCACAAGGTGCAGGCAGGCATACTCACTGTACACATTCGAGGACAGTTTGCTGAGTGCCTATCACAAACCATATGCCTTTCTGTTAACATTTTCATTCTAATCTATAGTATTTGGGTTAGTGTAGGCTACTGAGGGTGTCTCTGTTTAAACTTCTGTTGATTAGGAGACAGAAACATGTATAACCTTTTAGTGATTGGAGGAATTGTTTGACAACAATCTGACTTGTTTGGAAGAGGGTACCGTTTGGAGGGATGTGTACATTTTTTTAATGGGGAGGTGTAAATTTGGAGATTGTGTATAGAAACGGAAATTTCTGGCTACACCCCTAACCCTCCAAGGGTTATCCGTGGATGACTGGCTCACTGTGAGCAGTCTCAGACTTAGCACTGGAAGGGTTAAATAGGTCCACAATCTAATATGGAAACAGTCCACAGTTTACCGCTGGCGCTTAGTGCATGTTAATGCAGTCAACCCTGAATTTGTTATGTGCCTTCTGTGCCTAATTTATAATATTTTTGAGGTGATACAGCATTTTGTGTGTGTGTGTGTGTGTATGTGCCACAAAATATTTATTGTAATTACTGATGTAGAACAATGCTTCTGCTATAGTTTCACCTGTTGTTTTACTGAAAGAAGCAGCACCAGTAAGCTCAGACTGTTAATGCATGGTTTGTATGCACGTTCCCCATGATCTTGCCACCAGTCAGCTTGACATCAACTAGAGAAAAAGTGCAGTCAGATGCTGGTGCTATAGCCGAATAAATGAAACAGGTCAGGAGGCAGATGCGTGATTATTAGCGATCACTAATACATGACATGCCAAGAGCGACAAAATTTCGGGGTGCTAAATATATTGGAATAACTACAAAGTCTTGCCTGAGTGAATCATTTATTATTCTATAGAACTAATACATGTTAGGCGCTCCCAGCATCGTCACAGATTGGTGATCACTAATAATGACTGCTGGCAAGTTCACTGAGGTAGATTCATACAGAAGATGCATAAATAGTCTGAACTCACTGGTGCTGCAGGCGAGGGCGGACCAGACAGAGAGAGACCACACTGTGGATAATGTTAAAGGCAGGGAGGGTGAGGACCGAGGACAGGGCACAGAGACAGCTGTACATGACTGATGATGAAGCGGGGGAGAGGCGAGGACTGGGCACAAAGACAGTCACACCGTGTGATGTTGAAGCTGGGGGTGAGGCCGAGGGACTGGCAGAGAGGGCCGCACTGCGGCTAATGTTGAAGCCGGTGGGGGGGCGGACTGGGAAGAGAGCAGACATACCGGGCAGAGGAGCTGAGGACTGGGAGAGAACTACCTGCAACAAACTGTTTTAAATCAGCCCGGTTTTGTGGGGAAGGGTCTAGTGGAGTGGCAAGTGGGAGGGTGGAAAGTACAGTTACGTAAGAACTTACCATAACAGTAGATTTTGAGAGGAGCTCCTGCAGCAGGCTGTAACACTCAGGACTATGCCAGGCACTAGGACCCTCCGGAAACATTTTCAGCCAGCAGTATACAGCAGGGACCGCCCCTAGCGTCGGCCCTGGTGAAAAAGGGGTGGACCCAGCTCCACGTCAGTTTCCGCCAAGGCCTGCAAACAAGCCCTGACAAGAGAAGGAGATGAAGCACATAGAGGAAATGTAAATGAAGATGGATCTGCACACCTCGAGGGGATGGCAGGTGGGAAAGTAATGCCTGCTGCAAGAGCTCCTCTCGAAGATCTACTATTACGGTAAGTTCTTATGTAACTGTACTATCTTACTTCGAGTGGGAGCTCTTGCAGCAGGCTACTACTACTCAGGACTGAATACCAAGCAGTCCCACGCCAAAGAGGTAGACAACCCGGAGGTGGAATATGCTGACTCCAGAGGCCTTAGGAAAAAGTCCTTGCAAAACAGCCAGACCAGCTTGCCCAGCGTCTGGAGACGATATCAAGCTGTAATGTTTGACAAAGGTATGCACAGAATTAAGGTAGCGGCACATATGTCCCTGATAGAGACATTTCTGGGCAAAAGAAGTAGACACTCTTCTGGTGGAGTGACTCAACCGGCCCAGTAGGGGCTTATTATGTTTTCCATAGCAGAAGGAAACACAGTGGACTATCCACTTGATATTGTCTGCTTGGTCACCGGTATGCCCAAGCAATGTGGTGCAAAGGCCACAAGAGTTGCTCCGATTGACAGTGCGTAACCATCCGTTTGAGGTAATACCTCAAAGTCCTGTGGACATTCAGTGTGTGAAGGAGAGCCTCCCTCATTAGATGGGGAAGGAAAATAGACTGGAAGGTCAACCGACTGGTTGAGGGTCAACCCCGAGACCACTCTCGGAAGAAACTTAGTATTTGTTCTAAGGGAAACCCTTTCCTGTGGAAAATCAAATACGGCTCTTTACACATCAGAGCCTGAAGTTCGAAATTTTTCGAGCTGAGGTAATAGCAACCAAAACAAAGCTTCCAAGAAAGAAAATGCAGGTCACAATGTGCTGCCGCAAAGGGAAGGAGGATGAGCTTCTCAATAAAAACAAAAAGGAGATCCCAGGGTGGGATAGGGTCCCAAATGGGAGGTCATATGCAAAATTCCTCTTAAAAGGTGCGACATCCAATTGTGCCAATGCCTTATCTCCAATGACAGCATGATAGGCGGAGACAGCCCACATATGCACCTTTGATAGAGGAGTAACTCAGGCCATGTCGTACAAGGAGAGGAGGTACTGTAACGCTGAGTTCACTGGACAAGTGATGGGGTCCAAATGCTGTGACGAGGCCCATAAACAAAAACGCCACTTCTTAGCATAGGCGGAGCGGGTGGAGGGCTTCCTCGCTGAAACTAGGACTGCCGCCACTTCCGGGAAACCCCGTATCTGTGTTGAGCTACGCCTGAAGGAGCCAAGCATGGTGTAAGGAACAGAGGTCCGGATAGACCAGCGACCCCTGTTTCTGGGACAGCAGCTGCAGCATACGGCAGCAGAATTGAGGCTCTGTGGATAACCACTGCAGGAGTGGAACCAAATCTGCTGAGGCCATCTGGGGGCTACGAGAATCATTCGGACCCCTTCTGCCTGTAACTTTAGTAGGACTTCTGAATGAGAGGAAAGGCAGGAAGGCATAGAGAAACCTCCTGCCCAGCAAAGGGATAATGCGCCTGGCCAGAAAACTCCAGGCGCATGCTCTTGCAAGCAGAACACTGGCAGTTTGGCGCTTGCGTGGTGACGCAAAGAGGTCCAGCTCTGGATGACCCCACTGATCTGCCACGGACTGTAGCAGCTCCACTCATGTGCTCTGGATCGAGACCTGCTTAAGCTGTCGGTGAGATCAATCAGGATGCCTGAACGTGCATTGCGGACAGCAGAATGCGCGCCCAGCGCCCAGTACCAGACTCTCATCGCCTCCCTGCAAAGGGGATACGAATGAGTACCCCTTGCTTGTTGATGTAGAAGACGACCGCCATATTGTCTGTTTGAACCAGAAGAAAGCCTGGCACCAGGTCCTCTTGAAAAGCCTGTAAGGCATAGAGAACCCGCTCATATCTCCAGTACACTGATGTGAAGGGATCGCTCTTCAGGTGACCAAACCCTTGCATTTGATGAGCAACCAGGTGCGCCCCCACCCCAGGTCTGATGCATCTGTCGAAGAGTCTGACCTGGTGGCTCCAGACGAAAGCTGACCCTTTCTCCAAGTTCTGGGGTCCATCCACCAAAGTTCCCTGACTGGCTCGGGTGATCCTGACTATGACGCCTAGACTGTCGTAGCCTTGGTCCCACTGCACCCTGAGCATCCACTGTAGGACCTGCATGTGGAGGCGGGCCAGGAGTGACGGGAATGGCTGCCATGTGCCCCAGTAGCCTGAGGAAGCTCCGTGCTGGAACTTGAGGAGTTATTAAGATCCTTCGGCAATCTCTCTCAGGCGATCATCCCTGTCCTGGGAAGGAAAGCCATGCCCTGGATAGAATCCAGGACCGCCCAATGAAGATGAGCTTTTGACTGGGCTCTGGGGATGATTTTTGTAGATTCAGGGTGATCTCCAGCTCTCGGAATAGAGTTTAGGTGTCTCTGAGGGCATGAAGTAGGCCTGACCTTGACGGGCTGTAAGTAGCCAATCGTCTAGGTATGGGAAAACATAGTGTCCCATGCGCCTTAGAGCCACAGCCACCACTGCCAAGCACTTTGTAAAGACTTGAAGAGCAGAAGAGAGGCCTAACAGAAGAACTCGAACTGGTAGTGCTCCCTTGGAAGTGGAACCTCAGAAACTTCCTGTGGGAGGGAAGACCCTGATATGCATATATGCATCTTGCATGTCTAGAGAGCAGAGCCAGTCTCCTTGGTGCAGCAAAGGAAGCAGACCTGGTAGGGTCACCATCCTGAACTTTTGTACTCTATAAAGAGATTGAGAGCTGAGGTCCAGAATGGGACAAAGATCCTGTGTCTTTTGGGACCAGGAAGAAGTGGAGTAAAACCCCTTTCCCTGTTGATGCATGGGGACTACCTCTATTGCCCTTTTCTTTTCTTTTTACTCTTCCTTTATCCCTCCTTCCTACCCTCGATGTCCACTCCTTCGGACTGCTCATGCACTCCAGCCCACCATTCCAGGATCTGCCCCTAGAGTGCCTCTTCCTCCTTCTGTCTTGCACAGCGGGTCTGTCCCGATATTGGTGGTCTGGTAGAATGGTCATCATCTAGGACCACCGAGGGGTTATCCGTTTTAATGTGGTCCCCTTTCCAGCCCCCTGAGATGCTGGGCGCAAGGACATCGTCCAGAGATGCGGCGTGTTGGCCACGCCTCTCTCAAGCGCCCGACAGCATCTCCTCCCCGACTCCGTGAAACGGAACCGGCTTCGCTCGAGCCCGTGTTCCCACCGGCCTTCAGGATGTTGGGGTGCATGTTGCACCCCTGGTATCCCACCCAGAGGGAGGAGAGCATCCGTTGGGACGCTTCAATCCTCCCTCTCCCAGCCAACCCCTGCCGACCCGAGTCCGCTCCCGAACCCAGGTCGCCGCGAGCGCGAGTTGTGGCGGCCCAGCGCCTCAACCCTCAGCGCCACTGGGTCAGCGACGTTCTTTTCAGCAAGAGGGTCTGAATCTCTTTTCTATTAGTGGGATGTGAGAAGGAGGATAACAGGAGTACTTTGGCAGAGTATTTGGGAAACTCTGTGAACTCCAGCGTGTGTCCTCTCCTGATGATATCTAGGACCCACTGGTCCGCAGTAATCGACTTCCACCTTCGAGATGAAGGGAGAAGCTGCCCCCGACCGTCTCCCCTGAGTCTTCCTCTGGAAGGGGGCAGAAGGAGTCATTGGGCTGTGCAGGTGTAAGCAGAGAGGCCTGGGAGGACCGGGGTCCATGGGTAGGGAGCACCTCCAGGGTGCTGATTACTGGTTCTCCCACGGAAGCCGCTTCTCTGCCCCTGATGATTACCACGGGCGTGACCTTGGCCACCTGAGGGCTTACAAATGGCCGCTGCTTTCCTTGATGGTCACCGCGTACATTTGACGGACTAACCAGACAGACTTGCTCGACTCTTGAGACGAGAATCAAAGCTTCTGCCTCCTGCCCAAATAACACAGTACCCTGGAATGGTAAATCTTGATACCGACTGCAGATCCTGGTGAAAGCCCGAAACCTCAACAAGGCGTGGCGCCAGAGACATACCTCGGAAGCGGCTGCCCTGGCTGCCGTGTTGCAGTGTCATACGAGGCTCTCAGGACATGGAGCCTACATCTGATCCAGATTTATGATGTCCAGAAGTTCCGTCTTCTGAGTGGAATCTGGCATGGCCTTCAATAGCTCCTGACCCCTTCCCATAGAGCATTCTGGTACTGGACCACATGCATCAGGATGTTAAGGGACAGTATGGAACAGGTGGAGGCAGAATAAACTTTCTTGCCCACCTGGTCCAAATAGCAGACTCTGGATCGGGAGGTTGTGAGCTAAGGTGTTTTGGCTGCCTGGATTTGTCACGGGCAGCCGTGATCACCTTGGAATCCGCCTGAGGGTTCTCTGCTAAGAAAGCTTCTGCCCTCAGGGCCTTATACAGCCTATCCGACTTCTTAGGAACAGCCAGGATGGAAGCTGGACGTTTCCAGGTAGTCCGCGTGAGGTCCTGGAAGGTGTCCACTAAAGGAGGGACCACCAGTGGTTTCAGCTCCTTCTGCCTCAGGTATTTTGCCAGTCTCCGCTGCTCCGGATCCAGGTCCTCCGTTTCCCACTCGTTGAGGCCTGGATATGCCCCATGACGCCCATGAAGGTTGGATTGTCTGGAGGCGAGCAAGGCTGGTCCTTCTCCCGGGACCGCCTAAGCTGAGAGAGGAAGATGACGAAGATGAGGAAGAGGAGATTGACTATAAGATCTAGAATAGTCTGATCCTCCTTATGACCAGACTACCTCTGTCGCCGGTAACTGGATGACCGACGCTGTCCGAAGACCGACTCCAGTCCCAAGACCGGCGACAGAGCAAAGACCAACGCTCCGTCAGAGGACCGACATCGGAGCGCTCTCGTCTAGAAGACCAAGAAGGGCTGCGTGTATGAGACCCTAGACCGACGACGGTCTCAGAGTCCTTGGAGTGAGCTCGGTGGTCTCCAAACCGGATGCGGGAGCGAGCCCTAGAAGGAGGTGTAGGTGGTCACTCCGGGGACTTCCAGGGGAATGCTCACCTCCTGGCTGTGGTTTGCCCGCTGGGTCCGTACTGGTGTCTGGGCCAACAACGGGGGTCCGCTCTGGACCTGCCCCTACCAAGGAAAACAGCTCATAGCTCATTCTACTTGAAAAAGCTTGGTAGCTCGGCCGGAAGGGAGTATCCGGGACATCAGCCCATGAAGAACAGCCCTCCTGGGGGCCCAGGGGAGGAGGACTTGGGCAACGGGGATGTCGACTCTTCCAGACCGATCCCTCACACTTCGCCCCTTCAACCAGCGTTGGTGGTGGTACCAATGACAGGGTGCCGGCGGGCGCCGGAGAGTCCTTGGGCTCGGGCGCACCTTCCAGCAGGTGGCGCCGGTGCCTTCAGGAGGTGGGGTGCAGCTTTCACCTCAAGGCTTGGTGGTAACCCTTAGCAGGGTTACCTTCCGCTTGGCCGCTTCTCCCCAAAGGGCTGGCCTTGGCCTGGCGATGTCTTGGGACGCTCTCCTGAGCCCGGGAAGGGTGGACCTTCTTGGGAGAGGGTCACAGTGAGATTGGGATCATGACCGGACGGGCGCCGGGACCGACTACAGTCTTTCCTGCGGTCACTTGGATTTTATTTGTGCTTCCCTGAGGACTGCAAATCCATCTTCTTCTCCAGAAGAAAAGCCTTCAGGGCCTTCACATGACAGATCCGGGTCCGGCTGGTAAATGCCTGGCAGGCGGAGACAAGCTGTGGTGTCGTGGTCGGCCCGAGGCAGTAAACGCAACTTCTATGCCCGTCCTTGGCAGGGATCTGCCTCCCACAATCGTACTTGTTCTGAAGGGTTCAGGCAAGGCCGACAACGGTGAAGACATCCATCAAAGAACTGCAAAACCGTGGAAATGGCCTGACGACGGTACACTTGAAAAACCCAGAGAAAACGGTAGCAAAAAGCGGGTTTTTGGAAAAGTTTTAGCTGTTACTGGCAAGCTGGAATGAGATGTTTCTCTTCACGCGACGGGACATGGCGGGAAAAGAACTGAGGTGGAGCTGGGTCTGCCCTTTGTACCAGGGCTGGACGTCAAGGGCGAGGCCGTCAGACAGTCCCTGCTGTATACTGCTGGCTGAAAATGTTTCTGAGGGTTCTAGGTGCTCATTGTTTTAGCCTGCTGCAAGAGCTCCCACTTGAAGTAAGATGTTATGTTAGCTAGGCTGATCAGTGGCCAGCCTCCTGTAGATGAAAAGAAAATGTCCCCGTATGATTGGTGCAGCATTTGCTTGTCAAGTAAAGACCCTTTCAGGCAAAACACCGACATGATCAGCCTGACTGATTATTGGTGTGACACTGTCTGACAGACAAGTGTCACACCCTTCAAAAGCAACTCATTTCAAGAAGTTTCATCATGCTGCGTACGCACGCAAACTTAAAATGCAGACTCACTAGCAGTACCCTAAGAGGATGGGTCTGGAACTTATTTAAGAAAAAGGTTCTGCAAGACAGCAGTTCCAAAACTGGCATCCCTCCTCAATTGGATGTCTACGATTGTGCTTTGTGAAGGTCTGCATTGTTTTCCAGGTAGCTACTTTCCAAGTGTCTAGAAAATGGATGTCCCTTGTACAGGGGTTGAAAAATTTTGGTGGAATGCATAAGTCCAGGACTTATGTTACATTTTAGGATAAGTCTGTATCAGGATCCAGTGAGTTGCACCTTTTTTCTGCAGCGTATAGTATTATTACTAAAACAAATACAGGTTACTCACCTGTAACAGGAGTTCTAGGAATGGTATATGTTGTTCATCCACACCTTATTGGCAGGTTCCTTGCCGCTTTAAATCTTGCCGGAAGGTCTTCAAGCTGGCTCCTCCCACCCACCCTGGTGGTAAAACCTCGGCTCCACCCATGACGCCAGATCTGGCCCGCTGGAAGCTCAGGTTGTGCGTCAAGCCAGGAGGTCGGAATGGTGGATGAACAATATATACCATTCTAGAACTCCTGTTACAGGTGAGTAACCTGTATTCTAGGACATGGATATGTTGTTCATCCACACTTATTGGCAGACTCCTAGCAGTTCTCCGGGAGGAGGGAGGCAAGCACACCCCCAGTACTTACTTGGGAAATAAGGACTGAGAACCGAGGCTCCAAAACCAGCACATCCCGGCGTGACTCAAGGTAGATGTGGTAATGGGTAATAAAGGTGTGTGCTGACTTCCAGGTAGCAGCCCTGCAGATTTCCTGGATAGGGACGTCCCTGGAAGCAGCCACCGATGCAGCAGTATGACGGGTAGAATGAGCTCTTATCCCTCTGGGAGGCTCCATGCCCGCCAACTTATAGCAGCGATCTATGCAGGAGGTGACCCACCTGCCTATCGTCCGCTTGGCTGCAGGTCTGCCAGGTGAGGCTTCAGCGTAGGTGACAAACAGCTGGCGAACCTCTCCCAATTTCAGCCTCGCTCCTTATAATAAGCGGCGCCCTTCTAGGGTCCAGAGTATGGAGCTCTATATTCGGCCTCTGCGTGTGTGATTGGGGTAGAACACCGGCAGAGTCAGCACCTTGGTTAAGGTGAAACTCCGACACCACCTTCGGAAGGAATTTTGGGTGGGGGCGAGGACAACCTTGTCCTGTGGAAGACCAGGTAAGGAGACTGATGCAAAGCGCCTTGAGCTCTCCCATCCTTCTGGCTGACGGATAGCCACTCAAGAAGGCGGTCTTCTCCACGACAGGTGAGAGAGATCACACCTGTGCATTGGTCTGAATGGCTTGCCCATGAGCTTTGCTAGTACCAGCAGTAAATCCCACGGAGGTGGAGGTTCTCGACCGAGGGAAATGTGATCAAGGCCTTTGAAAAAGCGCCCAACCACCTTTCCTTATACATCACTGCTTCCTGCCCTACCGGTGGGCAGAGATGGCTGCCAGGTGCACCTTTAGGGTCGTCAACCTAAGCTCTTGACTACAAAGAGACCATAAATAGTCCAAAATGCTTGCCACAGAACAAGAGGAAGGGTCCAAGCCTCTTGCTCTGACACCAAATGGAGAATTTCTTCCATTTGAAGGCGAGCATTTTCTGGTCGACTTACGGACGCCTCAACATCATTGAGGACCTCGCCGGAAAGACCCAAGGCCTGGAACTCTAGCCGCCAGGAACCAGGCCGTCAGGTGCAGGGATTGAAGGTCCGGATGGAACACCTTCCCTGATTGACTGAAAGCAGGTCCGGGCAAGCTGGAAGCTGCCTCGGAGCCTGGAGCTGAGGCTGAGGAGATCTGGGTACCAGAACTGGGGGCCAGTCTGGGGCTATCAGGATCACCTGCGCCTTGTCCCTCCTTGCTTTGAGAAGCATCTTGTGAATCAAGGGAAATGGGGAAAGGCGAGAAGAGGCCCGGGTCCACAGCCTCGAAGGCATCCCCGCAGCGAGCCCCTGCTGAGGGGCGGGCATGAAACAGCCTCAGCTTCGCTCTCCTGGAGGCAAACAGGTCCACCTGAGGTGTGCCCCAGTGGGAGAACAGATCTTGTACCACCTCCGGCAGAGACCATTCGTGAGATGCAGCCCCTATCCGGCTCAGGGCATCGGCCAGGGTGTTGGAGGCTCCTGCCACATGAATGGCTAGGAGATCCACCTCCAGGCTGCGCATGAGTGACCAATCAGGAGAGCTTCCTTGCATAGAAGCATGGAGCGTGCCCGCCCTGGCGGTTCAGGTAGTACATGGTCGTGGTTTGTCCGTCTGACTCGGACCACTTGACCCCGGAGAAACGGAGCAAAGGTGGTGAGAGCTAGGCGGACCTCCGAGCTCCAGCAGGTTGATGTGGCATCGGGACCCAGCGGGACCAGAGGCCGCGGCACTGTGTTCCCCCAGATGGGCACCCCAACCCATCAGAGAGGCATCGGTCGATAGAGAGACCGCCGGCTCAGGGCGGACAAATGGGATGCCCTCCGCAAATGGAATGGAATGGTCCACCACTGGAGAGCTCCACATCTCCTGGGTCACTATCACTAGCTGGTCCAAAGGATCGCAGTTGCGACCACTGGCTGGCCACCCACTGAAGGGGCGATGTGCCAGCGGGCCCAACGGACCACGCCTGGTACAGGCCGCCATGAGACCCAGAAGGCGAGGAAGTCCCGGCAGGATGCGATTGCCCAACCAGAAATGATTGGGCAAAGGAGGCAAGAACCTCGGCCCTGTCCGCCGGAGTCGTGCTCTGGCTCAAGAGAGTCGAGCCTGCCCCGATGAACAGGATCACCTGCTTTGCCTCGAGTTCCGACTTGGCCTCGTTGATGAGAAGGCCAACTCGAGAGCAAACCTGAGGGCAGATCTCTGGACCGCTCCACCTCCCCGCCTGGAGGAGGCTGCTATCAGCCAATCATCCAGGTAAGGGTACAACCGACCCTCGGCGCCCGAGGAATGCTGTCACCACTGCCATGCATTTGGTGAAGACCCTGAGCTGGAGAAGTCAAAGGCATGGCTCGAACTCAAGAGGGATCCCCCGCCGAAAGCCGGAGGAATTTCCAATGTGACGGACGGATAGGGACGGAAAGAACGCGTCCTGTAGGTCCAGAGAGCAGAACCACACGCCGGTTCCAGAGATGGTATTATCTCGCGCCAGAGTGACCATTCTGAAGGTTCGAGACCTTAGGAACTTGTTCAGGTCGTAGGTCGAGAATGGGGCACCAGCCCCCATCCGCTTCGAACCAGGAAATACCTGGACACGAACCCTGGGTCTGAAGGGGGTCCTCCACTCCGTGATCACCTCCTTTGGAGGAGGAGAGCGATGTCGGCTCGGCGAGCCGCCAGTGAGGCTGCGGACCCGAGGCCCCGAGGTGCGACGGCTCTGAAGCGGGCCTGCTCGAATTCCAGAGGTAGGTCTTTTCCCACCACCTCCCATACCCACCTGTCCGTGGTAACAGTGGACCAGGCGGAAAGGAAGTGTCTGAGCCTGCCTCCCACGGGGGAACTAGGGGTGAGGTGACAGGGATGGGGCGACACCCCCAGCCCGTCACTGGGCAGACTTGGAGGAGGGACCGCCAAGGAACCTCCTGGGCCTTTTACCTCCCTGCTTCCTGTTGGAGGAAGCCGACGTTTGGGCTTGGGATACCAAGGTCGAGCCTGCTGGCCCTGACGCTGAGGTCGAGGCCAGTAGGCGCAGAAGGACGTAAAGGGCTTAGGCTGTGGCTTGCGCCTTTGTCCTTCTGAGCTGAAGAGACCAAGTCCAAGGTAGCATTGGACTTCGATCCTCTGCAGGTGACCTTCCACCCCAGGGCCGAAGGAGGTCAGTCCCCAAAAGGGAACATCCGCCAACTTGTGCTGGGTATCCGGCAAAGGTGGATATCCTCAGCCAAGCTCCGACGACGCATGGCCACGCGCCGCCACAGACCTGGCACATGAGTCCTCGATGTCTAACGTAGTCTGGAGCTGCTGTTTAGCCACTGCCTGCCCTGGTCCCGCACCTGCCTGACGGTAGTCTGCAGATTCGCGGGAAGATGAGGGACAACCTCATCCAGGGAGCCCAACAGGGCGGAGAAAATGTGCCATGAGGACGGCCGAACTGGCCTGACGAAGGCCGAGAGGGATGCAGCATAGACTTTTCGCCGGCATAATCTAATTTCTTGGATTCCTTGTCGGAGGTTTGTCCACATCCCTCATGCCTCGGCACGCCGAAAACGCTGTCGGTAACCAACCCTCGGCTGAGGGGTGTTCCAAAACCGGACAGGGAACCGTAGGGACCGTGATACTTCCTGGCCAACCTGGCCGAGGCGCAGGGCAGGAAGCAGGACGCTACCAAAGTTCCAAGGCCGACCCACTATGGCTTCGCCACCAGAAAGGCCTCCGAGGAGAACCTCGGTCCAGAATCTCCGTGAGGGATACCTGGCCCATTTAGAAACGGGTTCGAGCTTCATCCCGTGGACTCCGAGATGAGTCAAGCAACCCTAAGGAAGGACGAAGGGCTATCGCCCATTGACTGTCCTCCGAGGACTCCAAGTCTATGTGCTTGGAGAAGAGGGAGGAACCATCATTGACTCAGAAGAGTCCTCAAAGAGCTGCCTCGGCCCTGAGCCACCCTCCATCTGCTGAGGTTTATCGGGAGTGAGGGTGACCGACAGCCTATGGGACAAACCCAAAGCCGACCGAGAATTTTTGGTCGGAGCCCCAACTAATGGCTATGGGGCGGAGATTCCACCAGAATCGGTAAGCAGCTGGAATTGGTCAACAACCGCCTGAGAACAGGCTCCTCGACTACAACGAGGGGTTGTTTCGGGTTCTCGGTGACAGCCACTTAATGGCCGGGAAGACGACTCGGGTCGGCTTATTCTCGGTCAAAAGGAGCTGTTGCTACATAAGTTCCTCTTCAGACTCTCCGACGCAACTTGCGCCAAGCCCCTTCGTCTCGAGGAAGAGAAAGAGGAAGAGCGGGCGGCGCACTCTGCCGCGTGCCAAGACCGAGACTGCCTATGACGGCGGGATCGGGTTGGACCGCGAGGATGTCCGAGACCGAGACCGAGTCTCGACTAGGCCGAGGAAGGCGAGGAGAAGTGTCGGAAATCGGCACTCCTCGGCTCGGACGATCCCATCAAGGCTCCGAACCGGAGGCACAGACGAGCCGACGGGATCCTCAACTCTCACCGGGGAACTGGGAGAGGGATTCTCAGCTTCTCCAGCCGACAACCCATCCAACGGGTGAGAAAATCTCGACCGGCCGATGGAGTCTCGGCAACTGGCCTGACCGGGACACCGTGAAGCCAGTGGCGAGCTGAGGGGTCGACCGAGGTCAACTGTCGACAGGGGAGGGGATCTTTCCGCCCCAAGAGCGTCGACGGAGAGACTTACTTTTGCTCTTTTTGACCTGGAAGAAGGTCCCGAAGAAGTTGGACCCTCACCTTTGGTCGAGAGGGTCAGACAAAGCTCCTTAAAAGAAGCCGAGTAAGAGGCACCAAGAGAGAGCGGGACAAATGCAGAGTCGAGGTAGAAGCGCCCGCGCCGCTCTCCTCTTCGAGGGGCGATCATCTGCTCAAGCTGATCCGCCGAGCCTGGCCACCGCTGACACCACCAATCGGGCCTCTTAGATTTCCACCGTGGAATTCTTTCTCGGGCGCCCCAGTTGTAATCGGGCAGCACGGTCTTCAAGGACGAGGTCGTAAAAGGAAGAGCACAAGTCGCAGGCTCCGGCGGTCGTGTTTCAAGGCCCAAGTAGACGACGTGAGTGTGCGGATCCGGCCCTAGACATCTTCTTCTGTTCACGAAGGGCACCTCCGAAATCCAGGAGTCGATTTGTCCATCGCAGCCGCGAGGAGAAGAAGACTGAAGTCTTTTGCAAAACTTTTCAATTTGAACTTTTCAAGAATTAGGAAACCAGTCTTAAGCGCAACGCTGCTAAGGAGGGAACCTGAGCCTCAAGCGTAAGGAAGATCTGGCGCCATGGGGCGGAGCCGAGTTTTACCACCCGGTGGGTGAGAGGAGCCAGCTTGAAGACCTTCCGCAAGATTTAAAGCGGCAAGGAACCTGCCAATAAGTGTGGATGAACAACATATCCATGTCCCTAGAACTAATGATTTTTCCCCTTAGGATGACCCCAAGCGTCAGTTAGAGAGAGGCAGAGAAAATTATAACACAGCAGTACTGCAGCTTCCTTCTGGCCGAGCTTCTTCTGTTTGCCTTGACGGATCGTGTTGTCCGAGTACTTATTTCTCTGTCTCAACAAATAAAATAAGTCAATGATGTCAGACTGGCTTGGTTTCTTTTTCTTGAATGAAATTGTCTGTCCAAACAGGCTAGATTTCAGCCTAGAGTACATATGTCACATATAAATAAAAATGTGACTGCTGACTGGCTTGGATGATCTCACTTGCACAGCTCAAACTAATATCTGTCCCTTTTAGCTGTTAATCATGCAGCTGATCTCCAAAATTAAGTTATATCAGCCGAGAAAAATAATTATCCCCTCCCCAAAGTCTTGCAGGGTCTCGCTATGTACCCTAGTGCACAGTCTAGGGAAGATATATCCGGATGCTTATATATTTCCCAACTTAGGCAGTATTTATCAGAGCACTCCAAAATAATTGTGTGCAACAAATTCCCTTTCTTGCTGCACTAGGGCACAGGTCTATGCTAACTTTAACCCACACAACAGAATGGATGCAGCAGCCCCTAGTTCATTTCTTCTATCCCCCCACCTCCAGTTATTCTACTCCGTCAATCTCCAGCAAAATTATCTCTAACATATATTTTTAAGCTGCAGCCCAAGTAATTTCTAACATGAGGAGCAAAATAATAGCATTTCAGGGCTAGTGCTGAGTGCAAGAGTTCATACTAAATCAACCGTCGTGGCCACAGAGCAAGAAAACATCTGACAAGTTCCAACATTCAGAGCAAAGTGATGGCACTGCCTGAAATCACTGTCGCCATGCGTAGATCAGCCACCGATCACCTGATCACCAGCTTGCTGCAAATATGATCTCTGTGGCTGATCTTGCATAGCACATCGACTTCTACAAAACTAGTCCTCCTGAGTGCAGTCGGAACCTCATCGGAGCCATCTGAACATGGCTGAAGTTCCCGAATGACAGCACCCTGCCCTCTGGTCTCAGAGGAGCTCCGAGTGGTTCCATTCAGCTTCTCCTGCCCCTGGCACGTTCCTGATGGATCGAAAGGTAATTGCACTCTGGGAGTGTAAGAGAAGTCTGCCAAGCCTGCAAGCCAAATACAAATACAGTAACACTGAACTGCACAGCCAAGTCCGTCGGACTTAACTGAGCTGTGCAGTTCAAGTCCTCCGGTTTCTGTGAGTCCCGGACCTCGGACTTGGGGATTTTTCATCCCTGCTTGTAGCTGCCACAGAGGCAGCTAAATTCTTGGTGGAATGTGACTGTATGCCTCTGGGAGCTATTTTATCAACTTTTCATAACAGAACTGAAGGCTGCAGACCATCCAATGAGAGATCGTTTTCTGCTGCTGCCTTACCTTTGATAGCATACAAAAGAATCACGCTTATGGGCAGCAGTGCTCTCAGGCACATATATAACTACAAATTCAAACCATAAGTGTGGGCACTTCCTTCACTCAAACAGTCGAACGCTAACTTGAAGTTAAAGTGCCAAGATTTTAATAAAATGCAGCAATACAAACAACCCCACAGGGCGGTGGGCAGACCTGAGTCAAGTCAACATTTGACTGTTTTCTGAGTGAAAGTGAGTGCCAGGACTTTTGGTTTGAATTTGTGGCTTACCTTTTGCCAGTCTATCATAGGTAACAAAACTGTATGATCTGGGACCTGATGACATCCTTTGTCCAGCCCGTGCAGTAAGCTAGTGCCCATTTTACATCCAGACAGTTCAATTTCCGCTCCACCTTGTACTGGAATGTTAACGATAGAGTACAGGAAGAATGACTGACTGGTTCAAGTGGAATTCGCACCACCTTAGGTAGAAACTTGCTATTGATCCGAGCGACTACCTTATCTATGTAGAAGATAATGTAGTTTGGATCTATACAGTGGGCTTACAGCTTGCTTACACTCTTTGGCAGATGTCATGGCTATCAGGAAAAATATTTTCTATGTGATTATAAATCAGCTGTAACCATAGGCTCAAAAGGAGATTCCATCAGATGGACAAGACAGATATTTAAATCCCATGGGCGACAGGATCCCTGCAGAGGAATACAGATGACTGAGGTTGTAAAGAACCTTTTAAAAATAGGTTGTGAGGCCAATGACTTGTCTTTGCCTGCTGATGTGTAGGCTGACACAGCCGCCAGATGTACCTTCTGAGTTGAAGGTTTCAGACCTAAGGACTGTAAGTCTACCAGGCAGTCCAGAACTGAAGACAGCCCTGCCCGAATTGGGATCATGTTCCAGGCAGCAAACCAATAGAAGAATCTCTTCCACTTAGAGAATATGTAAGCAATAAGACATGATGGGGTGTGCATTCAGGCGTGATAACCGCACTCCTAGGGGCATAGTTAGGCACGAGGCCAAAAGGCAGAGTGCCAGCCATCCTAGGAGTGCGGTTATCACACCGTACGTACAACCCCGGAGTGTCTTATTGCACTTATAAAATGTCCTTTATTTTTAGAACCAGTTTTTATTTTAAACACATTTTTAAATAAGTAAAATGTAAGTGAACCTGTGCTTTTAACATAAAATAGTCCTTCCGCCTATTGGTGCTAGATTAAAGCAGTGTTATACAGTGTGTGCCTCCCTGCCCACTTAAGCTTCATTTTTATTTATTTTTATTTAGTTTTCGTTGACCGTTAAGTGCACTAGACAAATCCTGCCTATTTTCAGGCACGACCGGGGGAGGGATACAGATGAATGCCAACTGAACTTGAACCAGATTAAGCTGTTGGGTATTTTTAGTGAATGAGGGAAATTTGGCCAGGACACCGGGAAATTCTCACACTTTTCGATAAGTGCCATGGGATCTTTAACATCCAACTGAACTACCACCAATCCAGGCAGATGGGACCTCGGTTTAACGTCTCATCCGAAGACAGCACCTCAGAAGTGCAGCACCCCTCTCATGCTGCACTACAGTGTCAGTACTAGGACATTAACCCAAGTGCCAGATGTGGGAACTGAACCCACAGCCCTCTGATCTCCCGCCTCAGAGGCGAGTGTGCTACCTGCTGAGTCACTGACACTGATAATCCCCTGCCAGCCACAACAATTCACAAATGCTGTTTTTCTCATTCAAAGTATGACACATAGCCTCCTTATTTTATTTCATTCTCCCACTCTGTAGACAAAACTAAAAGGATGCCATAACAAAGGCTTCTCAGTTCCCCAGTGCTGCAAGCATGAGCGTGGTTCAAAACTGCCACACTCACTGACAGCATCATGAACTGTTCGCTCTGTCCTAAAAGATAACAGGGTGAGTCATTTACCACCTTTCTCTTTGTTTATATAGTATTATTGATTACTTTCTTCATTCTGTTTTTTTTCCTGTGTTTCCCCACATTCAAGAAATGGAATGTTTACCATGGAATATAGGGATTCAAAATTCTGCTCAGTTCTACTAGCAGAATGTTCCTCTACTAACATACACTACACACAGACAACAAAGCCTGTTTTAGAGCCAGAGTCTCAATTATCTCACTTGTCAGGAAAAGCAGAAGAGATTTCCTGATGAGCAGGTAAAAGATAGAAGGTGGATTTTTCACTGTTAGCAAGCAAACAGTCGTAATGAAAACTAAAAAAAATACTTAATGTTTCTAATTTGTTTACGTGAGTAAGGAGAGTGTGACAATCTGGTAAACAACATTTAATTAATTTGTTTTATTTTATATTTAAGATCATTTTAATTTTAGGGCCCAGTTGAAGGTTTCTACAGTGTAAAGGTAGCAGCCATGTTTGTGGTGGAAGATCAGTTCTGGATGGAGGAGATTGATGGAAGACAGTTCTGGTTGTAGGAGGACTTGCTCATTGTGTAATGTGGTTTAGGATCAGGATGACTGTGCGATACAGAGAATTAATGTACAGTCAGCTGATCTGTCATAGCCAATGAGATTTATAGATTTTTTTCTTGCCATTTTATAAGCTTTAATTGTTGCTGGTTTCCTGGAAACCTTAAGCACCCTCAGTGCCTTCTCTGACGGATTTAAACTATAGAATTCTAGCTCCTCAAGAACCTTGCCCTCAGATGTAGTGTTCTGAGGTCTGGGAATACTATTCTGCCCTGAGATAGGGTCAACAGATTGTATCTCTATGACAGGATGACTGGAATTCTGTTGGACAGGGTCAGGGACACTGAGTACCAAGCCTTCCTTGCCCACTCTGGGACTATCAGTACCATAGCTGCTGTCTCTCCTGAGCTTTATGAGCACTCTCTGTATGAGTGAGAATGGTGAGAAGGCAGGAATACAGGAACAATCCTGTCTAATCTAGAGCTAGGCATACTGTAGGACTGTGCCTTTGTTGGTGGCCTGCAACAAAACTGTAGGAGCTGACTGTTCTCCCAAGAGGCAAACAGGTCTACTTCTGGAGTTCCCCATCTTCTGAAGACTGAGGCCAGCACTCACTGGTTCAAAGACTACTCATGATTTCTCTGGCTGATTCCGCTTAAGACAGTCTATCGATATGCTGTCCTTGCCTGTCAGATGTACTGTCAAAATTTTGTGCCCAAGAAATAAGTCAGATCCCAGATCCTCATAGCTTCTGTGCACAGCTTTGAGGATTTTGGTCCACCTATAAAGCAATCCTCCACATTGGAATCCTTCACCAAGCTTTTAGAAATTCACTACTCCTCATCCTACACCTGCAACTGCTTCTGCTAACTCCTCTCCCCTCTCCTCACTCTTACTCGCTCTAACAACCCTCTACTAGCCCCACCTTATCCTTTTCATGCTACTCCTGAGGAACGCTGATGATCTCCTATGCAACTTGCTGTATATCATGTATATGTATTTCTTAACTATGCATATGCACATCGAATTTATGTACTATGTAACCTTGTATCATGTGGATGTATGTATTTTTGCTACCTTAATCTGTGTACTATTGTAACCTTGTATTATTTGTCAGACTGTCTACTGTTCTATGCGTTGTTGTTTATGTTTAGCTCTGTGCCATTGTATGTGGCCCTGGTCCTGCCTGAAAATGGTCCCTAAGATCAGCGCACTTACCCAGTTACCAAAGTCATAAATAAATAAACAACAACATGGCATTTGATTTATTAATCTCCAGCTTCTATACCCCTTTTGTGTTCAATACCCTGCAACCTTAGCATTGCCTCCTCCGCCTCATTGTACATTGCAAGTTTTTCCTATGAATACTGTATCATATTTCATTTCAACCCGTCTCTGCTATTTTTCCAGTTTCTGTTTTAAGAATCTGAACCATGATGTATTACCTCCTGAGCCTGTGTCTTATCTATTGTGCACTACTTCCTGTGTTATTACCTCCTGTGTTCTGTGTTTTTGCACTGGGGTCATACCTGCAAAGACATCTGCTGCCAGTGCACTCACCTGGGCAACACAGTTAAAAATTAAGTTGTGCAAATTTGAACAGACTGACTCTGTATCTGAAAGGAAAAAAGACTGCATTACCAGCAGTAGTAAGCCTGA
The DNA here is from genome assembly GCA_016271365.2 of Neoceratodus forsteri. Classification (NCBI taxonomy): domain Eukaryota; kingdom Metazoa; phylum Chordata; order Ceratodontiformes; family Ceratodontidae; genus Neoceratodus; species Neoceratodus forsteri. The sequence continues at coordinate 612,416,970 of CM028132.1, forward strand.
GGTTTATGTGCTCTGGAGTCTCCTGTGGGCTCCAGATGCCACTTACCTTGAGATCCTCCAGGTGGGTGCTCTACCCTATGAGTAAAGTATCTGGTTTGGTTTGGTTTATTTATTTAAATTCTGGTGACTCTATGAGCAATACTGCCCATTTTCATGGGGAACTAGATATAAATAACAGACATAAATTACATAAATCAATTATACCAGACAAAATAATTCACCATAACATACAAACCAGTCGTAATAACATAACCAAGAAAACAGGCACATCCACAATTACAATGTGCAGAAGCCGATAAACATTTTGCAAGCCCAGATTTTAAGACAGGTTGGGTCAGATTTTCAGCAGTAGGATTTTGGGAAGTGAATTATAAATGTAATTTATTTAATTAAAAGTTAGTGACTGGGAAGGCACACTGAGCCAGGGCTCGCTTCCAGGTGCAACCGGGAAAGGGAAGAAGGGGAGTGTGACAGGGAGCTCGGCCACTCTTGAGGACCAACCTTTTCTTAAATCTGTTGCAAGTTCTTCTATTTCTTAGCCTAATCAATACTTTACATTTTCTAGCCTATAAGGTTGGCCACCTATGCACCCTTCCTTTCTTGACTATGCTATAGTGTCATTTTCCTTTTACCTCTCAGGTCCTCATACAGGAGAGTTATTGTTGTGATTTCGAGCGTATGTAAAACAGGTTGTGTTTATCGTTGTTGGATTTAGTATGTGATAGCACTACTATGCTATAAAATACTTTGATGTATTGTACATACCTTATGTTTATGAAACCTGCAAATGTTGATAATATCATGACACTAGGTGTTTTTGATAAAGGTAAACCGTTACTAGGGACTGTATTATAAAATTAAGTTAGTTGTGCTATTTAAAATGCATGTAAATTGCTGTAAGTTGAACAAGTCTGAAATTTCATGGTGATTTGTACATATCCCATGGTGCTTTGCATTATGGAAGCATGTGTGATGTTGTGTTTTCTTTGAAACTTTGCTTGTTCTAATGCCCTTTGTGGTAACCCTTGCTTCAGTGCTTCACTGGGTTCTTTCGCTTTTTTTTGTTTGGGCCCACCACCCAAGCAAACAAGGCCCGTATAGGGAAGGCTAAATTCAAAAGGTAGTTAGATCAGAGATCGTGAGTCAGTAGCTGCTGGCTCTGCAGAAAAGATATGCATAGTCTGCTGCTACAAACTGATGTACTAAAGAAAGGATAAGCCATGGCAGAAGGTTATCTCCTGTGTTTTGAATAAATATCACACAGAGACTATGTGATGCCTGAAGTTCGGTGTCTGGTCCATCTGTCAACCCACAACTCCTCCACAACACAATATACATAAAGTTCACTAGAACAACACTTTAGCAAATAATGTACAGTTGAGGAACAAATCGGAAATGAGTACATTAGGTACAACTGCACAGTAAACAACAGTTGATAAAATAAGCAGAATTAAATAGGACAGCCATGAGTAAAGCAAATTGTAATTAGGAGAGTAAGACACAGAAATTATCACTCACAATAATCATGCTCAGGATAACTGATAGATAACAGTTAATTATATCACGGGAAGGCAAGGAGACAGGGTAAAGAGTGGGTAGCAGTTGCAACAAAGATCTCTGACCTAGACTGGATTTTACAGTAGGAATATGGAAATAGGGAAAAGGAAATTGTTTAACCAGGAAAGGCATACTAAGCTGGGGCTTGTTTCCAGGTGCAACCTGGGAGCACAAGGAAGTTAAGTGACTTGCTCAGGATCACTAAGTATGCAAGTTGGGCTGATGGGATTCAAAACCAGGTCTCCAGGTTTGCAGCTCAGTGCCCTTAACCACTACACTATACTACCTTCAAAGGTAAGAAATATATAGACAAGGATGATCTAGAATGTGACAGTGATACATCTGGTCAAAGTACTGATTCAGAATATCCAAAACTTCTTTAACATTATTTGTTGGGAATTGTACCAAGTTGAATCTGTTGTGAGAAAAACTTGTTGGGGACTGCTGGAGGAAAGGAATGCCTTCTTTTGGTTGCTGCTTCATCCTTCCACCACACTAGTGCTTGTGGGAAAGGCTTTTGTGACTGGCACTAGCTTGACAGTGGCCCACTTAGGTGGTACTAAATGTCCCTCATCTGAAATCTGGCCCATGGCGCCATGGCTGTAGATGAGACCATGTGACCCAGTAATCCCAGAAAATCCCTGCAGTCCTTGGGTGGCCAGAATGAATGATTCTGCACAGGCAATCAGATATGTTGCCTTTCCTGTAGAAGGAAAGTCATCCCTGCAGGACATCCAGCTCTGTGCATATGATATCCAGCACCTGAACTGGTTCTATCTAATACTTTGCAGATTTATCAGGAGTCCCAGGCTCTAGGGTGGCCCTTCCCTGTTGTATAAAGTATCTTGCCTCCTGTTCTGTTTTCCTGAAACTAGCCAGTTGTCTAGGTAGCGAAAAAAAACCAACACCTTTCCTTCTTAGGTGCACTGCCACCTTGGCTAGGCACTCTGAGAATACCCTTGGTACTGAGGCGGGCCACCAACACCCCCTGGCCAAGGTGCACTGCCGCAGAGCAACCACTGCGTGGTCTGGCCTGCCCCCAACGCAGAGACCCAAACCCCTCCCAACTCAGATCACCTGCACGCTACGAGCAATGCGCTGCTGTTGGGCCAGTGGGGTGACCTTTACCAAGTTTACCTAATGGATATGCAGCATTCTCTTTTTATCTGTCCCTTTGACGGGCTGCTGCTTATGAGAAGAACCCTCTGATGCATGCTTTCCACCATCATTAGGAACTCCCTTTGAGTATTTATTGTGCTTTGGTGACACACAGGCAGACTGAGAAGTCATGCTTTCTTCTCTTTTAATGTCCTTTTCTTTTGGGTTTTACAGAAAAACATTTTGCACAGGTCAAAACTGACAAAATTGTGATCTGGACTCAAGTACTTTAAACAAACCTTGTGGCAGTCTTCGTTTGTCAGTTGCTGAAAACAACAGAAAGGCGCATGCCTGTAGTTGTATGAGGAAGAGCTCCTCCCCATACCCTAATTAAAACCATACGCTAACCACAGCTCTGCTTAGAGCAAGTCGCACTTGCTGCGCTCACTGTGCTGCATGCTGGTGATGGCTCCTGCCTCAGTCCCCCATTTGTTTCTTGTCTTTTTTTGGGGTCCACATAACCAGCTGCAGTGCCGTAGTTTGTGCTGTCCGTTTCCTTTCCTTCGCCACCTCACATGCAGCCCGGACTCAACCGTAAGCTTGTGCTTTGTATGGGTCATGGCTTCAGCCCTTATTTGATTCTCTCTACCTCCTGCCCGTCTCTGTGGTTTTGCTGTGCTTTACCAACTTGCGGCGAGGAACTATACCTTCTCCACAGCAGGAGCTATGACGAGACACACACAATTACCTCCGGTCTCATCGTCATGCTTCTGCTTCAGCTTGCCACACCAAGAGTGCTCCTATTTACCATTCATCGATTTGCTGCTCTCACTCTGTGTAACGTTTCCATGGCTACCACTGACTTCCCACCTGTCCGGTATGCTGCAACGTCATTCTTGGCTCGAGCCCTTGAATCACCATCACGCTCCAGACCACCGTACTTAGGCCTCCTCGCAATGGCATGTCCAGTTCATCCGTCATCCTTCCTCACTGCCATTTATTTTGTTTTGCACAGAAGATGCATATTTAACTGTTTTCAACAGTCAATTAGCCAGCAGAACATTCCTGGATGAGGTGGTGTATTCAGCTTGAATAGCAATTTCTTGTTCTATTACTCCATACCTCAGGGCCTTATTTCAGTACTCTTGGTCTCTGCCTGAACTCTCTGGAAACAAGCTTTATCCCACAGGAGCATCGTATCTAACATCTCTGAGGAGTACTTTGGTTGCTTTGGCCCACAGGTCCTCACGTACAGACACTGGTGCTTGTTCTACTTAACATACCTCCTCGCTCCCAGTCCATGGAGTCTTACAGATGATGCTCCCTCCAGTGCTTACTTTCTATGCCAGCCATGTTTGGTTGCTTCCTCAGTTCTAACTTGTTTGATACCTACTCGTGAACCTACTTGGGCTAGCTCTCTCTCCACTTACCTTACCAGCTGACCTACCATGGGGTCCAGCTGCGTATGCTAGTTTACGTGGGGCTAGCTGCCACTCTTTACCTACCTTACCAGCTGACTTTGCCTGGTCCAGCTTCATGATAGTCTTCTTGGGGTTAGCTAATATGTCTATTTACTCACCGGCTGACCACGAGTCAACCGTACCTACAGTCCATCGGCCGACCTACATGTGGTCTAACGCACTTCCTTATCATTGGGCTTAGCTCCTTTCATTTCCATGGATGCTTCCTACTGGGCTGCTTCATTCATTCAGACCTACCTCTCAATTCATGCTTCCCAAAGCTTCTGCCTTCCACTGGATTATTTCAAGAGTACTTCAGGATATTCCCTCAATTCTCTTGGATGCTACTCACCATGCTACTTCAACTCCTACAGAGTTACTACAGTTGTCTCCGCCAGAACTCCCTGCTGAGCTCTATTCCATACTACCTTCTTTAGTTTAACTGATGCCTCAGACATCGATCTTCTGCAGTTTCAGGATGCTTCTTACCTCTGGTCGAGTTGCCAACTCATTCACCTAGGTCTCTTCACTGCAATCATTACCATCCTCGATCTTGAGGATACGACAGTTTACAGCACCTCTCACTGCTCTCATAAGTCCGCCTCAGACTAGATTACTACTCCGCATCCAAGCTTTGCTCCTCAGAAACCAGTCTACAGCACCTTTCTCCTGCTTTCATAAATTGCCTCGAACATAATTCTACACTGCCCAGCTGGGTTCAGGATTATGCTGCCATTTTAATAGCACTGCTCTACAACCTGCCTCACCCCGGCAGGGCCAAAGCTTCACCGCATTGCACCTGATAGACCTGTGTTCCACGGGCCCGGAGGCCCTTTGAACATATTCTACTACATCATATTCGCCTGCTTCTCTGACCTGCCTCACCCATCGGTCCTGGGGTTTAATTGCTTCTACTTACACTTGCCTCGTACCTGCTCCGGGCCTGAAGTTCATATTCTACTATACTTACTGGCTGCCGTGGTTCACAACCTTTGGCACGCCTGTTTACTATGGACTCACACCTGGATCTGTTTAAGCTATTCATCTTCTTTTCTTTGGATGCTTCTGCCTTGCCGCTTCAGTCATCTGAATTACTACTACTCCTACGGGACTTAGTTGAGCCTATCCAGCAGACTTTAAATCTCATGATTTGTGCTCTAAGGCTTCTTGCACCCTGTGGCAACTCTACTTCATTCGACTCAGCCTATTCAGTTATCACCATTTATGACTCATAAGCTCGACAGTTCAGGACTGTTGGACAATTCTCATCAAGTCCTTGTAGCTAGTGTATCATTCTGGCCTTCGACTCCTGGATATATACGCTTCATCTGCAATTCTTCAGATCATCAGGCCGAAGCTTCCATTTCTGTGCTGCTGCCACTCCTCAAGCTTCTCGTGTGCACCCGTTGCATACCCTATGCTCACGGCTGCTCCTCTCTACTATGTTTGCATCATGCAGATTTACTTACTACAACTGACCTACACACAGGTCCTTATTTACACTATTTGCTCACATTACCTGCTTCCACCCTTACAGGGCCTAGAGGTTCATCATCACCGATTCCCTTATTCTACAACCTACTTGCCCATCGGGACCTGGAGGTACATTTAACTTAAGTCTACCTATTCTGCACTCAGGATCTACACCTTATTCACTTACTTGCTTCCCACTGGATTGAGATTCCTACTGCTTCAAGGGCCTCCAGATCATGCAGCATGTGCCTAGTTCTTGTGCTTCATCACCAATGCCTTCATTTGTAAAGCTTGGCACATGGGAACACAAGCTACCTGTCCTCCTACTCTAGACATGGACACTTAGCCTTTGGTTACTGGTTTTCCTTGCAGAACCTGTCCTTACCTGCTAGAATATTTCACCAATGTAACTCGGCGCTTGAATTATAGACCATGGGTTCCAATCTACTACCATTCTGCTCGGATATGGATTCTCGGACTAGGAGTTGCTAGAAGGATGCTGCTACGTTCACCAACTAGAATATTCAGTACTTTATTCAGCTTTCGCTTCACTGGATCAAGATCTATAACTTTGGAATTCAAATTAGCTTAATATTGTTACGTGAGGATTATTCTCCCTTAGTATTGCCCAGGGGACAGGCAGGTCAGTAGCCATGGGTCCTCAGAGGTTTCCCCCAAAGGGTTTTTCCTCTCCTGCGCGCTACTGGGTCACACTCTCAGGAGTTGGAGGAGATAATAGTTTGATATGGACTAAGCATTATTTTTATGATGGGATGCAAAGTTAAGCCAAACCAATATCAAGTCATAACACGTTTCTCGTCAATACAAGCATCTAAGCACCTTGCACAGACTAGTCAGCCTCTTGTACTCTAATCACTGACTTCATAACTATGTTCAAGTACCTAAGCACTGATCAAGTCAAACTGCTAATACCTGGCAAGCACTGTCCTACTTACTGATCTGGCCTCTGTATCCAAGCACAACCTACATTATTCAGCTAAAGTATGTAACATAAGTATTGAGCTCTGAACCACATACAATTGAAAGGCGATGCCTGTGGCTGTATGGGGAAAGTTCCTCCCCATACCCTACTTAAAACCATATGCTAACCACAGCTCTGCTCCAGAGCAAGTCACCTCACCCTCCATCCTCCCCTGACACCTCCTCCTTCTTGGCACTCTTATCCCACCCGGGCGGGGGTCTCATACTACTGGACTAAGCATCCTTTCTTTTATGGTGAGATACAGAGTTAAGCCAAACCAATATCAAGTCATAACATGTTACTCATCAGTTCAAGCATCTAAGCACCTTGCACAAACTATTCATCTCTCTTGTACTATAATCACTGACTGCATAACTATGTTCAAAGTAGCTAGCACTGATCAATTCAAACTGCTAATACCTGATGAGCATTGTCCTACTTACTGATCTGGCCTCTGTATCCAAGCACAACCTACATTATTCAGCTGCAGTATGTAACATAAGTACTGAGTTCTGAACCACATACAACTGTTACTAATTTTAAAGCCTGTCAGTCCTGTTCTCTTTTAGGTCTATTAGTCACGCCAAACACTGAAAAGACCTAGAGAATCAAAGTATTCCATTCCCAGTCAAAACGTGTCAGAATAAAAATATTTTTCCTCACAGAGTATTGAAAAACTGCTAAACGTTACTCATTAAAAAGCCATTTAACGTTTAACTTAAAATGCTGTTTGAGTCCCTCAGACAGGAACTGTGTAAAAAGTTATCAAGAACTGCTTAAATTGCTAAAATACTAGCGGTTTAGTAGTTTCAAAGTGAAACATGGTCAGCCCCTTCAGGCACGACTCATTACAGGGTGGCCTTCTCCAGGTTCTGGAATTGATCAAGAGCCAGAGAAACTGCAAGAATTACAAAACATATAAAATAACACCTTAACTAATGCAAGCTATCAAAACTGACTTAAACACTAGAAAACAACAAACGATTATAAATTCAAAAGAGTTGTTGACTGGAAGACTGAAGTGGACTTCGGTGAATGCTCTCTTCAGCTGAGAAACAGACTTGTGTTTAGAATGGCAGGGAGCGTTACCAAAGTACACAGTTTGAGTTAGTATTCTAAGTTCTTTTAGCCAGGGCTACAGGTGGGATCTGATGTTGCTGAGTGGGTGAGGGAAGGTACGGTTTACAGATTTTTTTTTTCCAAAGTGTGGGGGTCACCATGATATACTGGTTGAGACTGTGGGGGAGGAGGATGGAATAGGATGTGCATTGGAAACTTAATTTTGAGCCGTTAAAAAAAAAAAAAAACTTACTTTGCACTGCAACTGCTGGCGAGTGCACATGTTGCACAAGGTTCGCACTCTGCTAATTTAAAGTAAAACTTCACAACACTCCTAGCTTTTAGTCATCTCCTACCTGATTGTAAAAGAGTTCTTTTTAGGCTCTCAGACTAATTCGCTTCTGTTCTGACAAGTCTAAGGAGTTCAGCTAGTCAGCTGGAAAAACAGGTAATGGCATGACTTAACAAGATCTGAAATGGACTTACAGCAGGGGTGTTCAAATCAAAACTTTCAGGACTTGCCCAGCCATGACTGTAGCTGAATTTTCACTTGCCCCTATTCATTAGAATGAAATTAGCTCTCTTTGGTACTTGCCCTTCAAGCAAATGTAGTTTCCTGGACATGGGTAATAGGATTTGCACACCCGACTTACAGTTTTGAAAAAATAAAATAAAACTATTATTCTGTACTTGTGGCTTTAAAAAACAATAAACAAATTTTGAGCCCTGAATTCCATCAAGGGTTTCTAGAAACACACAAACATAGACAATGATGGCAGAAAAAGACTAGAGGTCTATCCAGTCTGCCCAAGTTCCTTATAAGGCATGGTATCTGCTGTTCCTCCAGAGTCCTAGCCCTCCCAGTCTACTGACATAGTATACATGAGAGCAGAGCAAAGCACAGATGGATTATTTTTGTACAAGGTCACTATTTCAGCTTTTAAACTGTCACAGATAAATTTAATTTATTTTCCAGTTAGAATAATGTTATGTTAATCAAGCCTCCACGGTTTACTGCAGAATGACGAAGAGGCCACATACCGTAAATAACATGTGCCTTTTGGAAACCGCACTTAAAAGGTTACAGACAACAGCAATTTAGGTAATTCCATTATTAAGACAATCAGATGCCAAACTAATACAGGATCACACTGCAGTCAGTGTGGAAAAAATTTCGAAAAAGATATTTGCAGTAACTACTGCTACTCCATTAGTTGCAAGGCAACAACTACAGCTACCTGCAGCATTTTTGTTGGAAACACTTTCTAAACTTCCCACTGTATGTTATACATTCCTATAGCGCACTGCAGCTACATACAGGTCACTGCCTGCTGAGCTGCTATACTTTGAAGGAACACAAATGAGTAATCTGTCTTTTCTTGTTTTGGCTATAGCCACAACTTGCTAACAAAAGGTCTGCTTTTAGTGTCACTTAGCAGCCCAAGACTAAATATCCCACAGATGAAAATGAACTGGGCACAGAAACCCATATGTTATACAGCTATAAATGTGAGGAAAGAGTTACCTTTGAGGTACACAACTCCAGCTCCAACAAACTGTTCACAACAAACTGCAAACTCTGTCTATTCTGTAATGTAAAATGTACTTGCTTGGTATTTAAAACAGGATTACTAGTGTAACCTCTGCCCCCAGGTTACTAGGCAGTTTTACTAGAGATGTACTGGAAGTGTTTTCTATAGTGTGTTTTCAGGTTTCTACAGCAGAGTCTTTAAAATGTTTAGCAGTGCACTAGAATTCTATTTAGAGTAATGGATTTATTTTTGTTTAGCCACTCTGGGTTACAAATGGTTAGAACTTTCAGATCTTCCTGACACCACTGTCAGTAGCTGGACAGAGGTGCCAAGTGGGAGGAACTCTCCCAGCAGCCTAAGCCACAATGAAATGCTGCTGGGTCAGTTGCTCACCTCAGCTTTGAGCAGTCTGACTGAGGCCAGCTTCAGAAGCGGTGTCACCACTCCTCTTCTGTTCTGTTTCAGTCCCTAGTTTGGTCCTGAAGTAACTGAGCTCTGAGTTGTGGTAGCTGCCATCTCTAGTGGTGTACCCAAGTGTGGGGTCAAAGACTTTAAATGCACTGGGTCATGGGAGCCGTGAGTAGCATGTGGCAAACATCCCTGAACTGTCAGAGACTTTTTGTTCGTGGTAGCCCACAGCTTGCTCCTCCAGGATGGCCCCAACTGGAATGCTTGTAAGGGTTTGGAGGACTAAACTCCAGTTTGTCTGACAGGATGTTTGAAAGATAACAGTCCACATCATGTCTCACTGGCCCAGTTTCTGCAGTGGATGGAACGGATCGCCTCTGACTGGAAAAAGGGACAGTGTACTCCTGACCAGAATATGGGGGAGGTCATGTGTTATAAACCAAGTCGTCATATCTCTACAGAATGTGATTCAGTAAAGGACATGATCTGTCCCAAAGTGTGCAGTTTCTGTCAAGGATGTGAAATTAAGAACACTAGCTGCCCTCAACAGTTTCCTGGTTTTAGACAAAAGTGTTTTCAGTAAGGGCACTAGCTGCCTCAACACTGTTTCTGTGTGGAAAAAAATGTGCTTTGTGAACCCAAAGTGTTCAATTCTGTGAGGACATGCTCTGTTCTGCCTTTGATCCCAGAAGAGGGATGGACAAAGCGGGCTTGATTCTCAAAATGGGCTTAGATCGGCACAAGCTGTGATGACCGGTGTGTCAGGGACTCTGTGACTGATTCTGTATCAGGCAGGGTCCCAGCGGCAAAGTCCTGCAGCTTGCAGCAACCATGGCCATGCGCCTAATAAAAGGTGCACCGAGAGAGTTTGCCATAAGCCGCAGGTGGTATATGCGCCACCAGGGCCCCCCTCCTCGATGCCCGCTTTGAAATTACATTATTACCCACTTCCCTGATATTCTAGCGGTCCCTCCCCGATCCCCGATGGTGCCTCATTATGAAATTACATATTACTGCCCACTTCCCTGGTGTTCCAGCAGTCCCCCTCCCCGATGTGCTCAGAAGAAAACGCTTTATTGCCCGGCTCCTGGTGTTCTAGCAGAGCCCCTCCCCGATTCCCCATGTGACCCATAATGAAAACATTTTATTGCCCACTTTCCTGGTATTCTAGTGGTCCCCTCCCCGATGTGCCCTGTAATGAAAACCACTTTATTGCCCACTTCCCTGGTGTTCTAGTCGTCCCACCCTCCCGATGTCCCGTTATAATATCAAAATATAAACCCCCATTCATTGGTGATCCAGTGGCCCCTCCCCAATATCCCCATTATTATATCAATCAAGCCCCTGTCATTGGTGGTCCAGTGGTTTCTCATTCTCACACTCCAATGATGCCGGCACTGTTACAGCCTCCCACACTTTCAGAGTTGTGGCCCGATTGAACTGTCACTGAGTGCAACTGTGCGCGATGCACGCTATAGTAGGCGCTCAGTGACTTATCAGTCAGGAGCCGGCCATGAAGTGTAAGGAGGGCTATGGCAGTTGCCGGCTCTGTCATTTGAGGGGAAGCGGGGTTGTGGTCACTACTAGCTAGGGTGGGGGCCACCGGACCACCAATGACAGGGGCTTAATTGATTGATATAATAATGGGGGGTCAGTGCCGCCCACCAGTAGGGTTACCGCCACAGCGCCAGCGACGCAGGTTCAGGAACGGACTCGGGCAGCTGAGGGTGGCCAGGAGGAGGAGGAGGACTGAGCGCCGAAGGCTGCTCTCCTCCTCCTCCAGGTGGGGTAGGATGCAAGTCTCACAGTTATACTGCCACCTGGGTGACCACAGGTGGAGGTGCAGCAAGGCAGCTTGCAAAATAAGGGTGGAGGCGCCTGCTGAAGCTGAAGCAATAAGCTACATGACATGCTTAGCCCCTAGGGCTTTGTGTGCGCGCCTCAAGGGCTGGGACCAGAAAATGGAAATACCCTGTCCCAGGTTCCTGTAGACGGGACCCAGTCGCCCGAGAAAACCCATAACCGGCTCTGAGATGGGGCCAGCTGACCTTCCGACGATACTTGAGATGTGAGAGAGGGTAAGGGAGACCTCTCGCCTCCGGGGTAAACCGTGGCAGGATGGGGTAGGCAGCTGGTACTTGAATGGAGGTACCCAGGGCAGGATCATGGTGCGCACTTCACCTTGGAATCCCTGAAGAGAGGTTCCTGGAGCAGTGAGAAGGGGCACAGAAAATAGTAAGTATAAAAATAAAGTAATGGGGAGATCAGGAGGGGGAGCCACTTGATCACCAATGAACAGGGTTTTATATTTTGATATTATAACAAGGACATCAGGGATTGGGAAGAGGGGACCACTGATCACCAATGAATGGGTATTATATTTTGATATTATAACTGGGACATCAGGGATCGGATGGGGGCACTGGATCACAATGAACGGGTTTTATATTTTGATATTATAACTGGGACATCGAGGATCAGGAGGAGGACCACTAGAACACCATGGAAGTGGGCAATAAAATGTTTTTCATTACAGGGCACACTGGGGATCGGGGAGGGGACAGCTAGAACACCAGGGAAGTGGGCACAAAATGTTTTCATTACAGGGCACATCAGGGATCCGGGAGGACCGCTAGAACATCAGGAACTGGGCAATGAAATGTGTTTCATTATGGGAACATCAGGGATCAGAAAAGGGGACTGCTAGAAGCTAGAACACCAGGAAGTGGGCAATAATATCTGATTTCATAATGGGCACATCATGGATCAGGGAGGGAGAATGTGGCACACTGCCACAGCAGGCAACTCTCCCAGAAGTGAATTTTGAGTACCCTTAGACCAGCCATGACTGGTCTAAGGATTCTTGAATTTCTCACTCTGGGAGAGTTCTGAGAAGTACAGGCCTCGGGGATGTGGCAGTTTGCATCTGCCACACGCCCTAAGCCCCAGGTCGCAGCCCATATATTTGGGCACAGAGTGGTGCATGTCCCTCTGGGGCAGGCAGCCTGAGGTTGACAAAGGTTGCTTTTGTGACTAGCTCAGGGGAAGCTGCTTAACGCAAAGTGCCACTTGCATTTATGTTTGGCACAAGCACCTTATGCAATCACAGGGCTTTGAGAATTGAGCCCAGAGACTTTTGCTTGATCCCTAATTCAGGGACCTTCTTGGACTTTTGTGTACAATGCAAAGAATTCTGTTCCCTTTACACCTTCTGAACATGCAGACCTCCAACAGGCAAAAATTGCTGCTTGTCCGCCCTGTGTACAGAATAAACCTACTACTTGACCCTAGTTCCTAGTTAAAGGCAAGGACATTATCTGTGACTTCTGTGTCGTACTGGTGCCCCACCATGACTGCACAGGTCCCCAGTGTCATGGCTCACCCCTAGTTCCCAGTTTAAATAGAAATCATCACAAGCACTGTAATTCAACACCTTGCAGGGGGCAGGTGTCACCAGCGATGCAGACCGATACTGTAACATCTGGTTACACAGTGGGGGCTCACGCCTGTTACGGGGCTCAGGTAGAGGAAAGGCCTAGGGCTGTGAAACTAGTGGCAGTGTACTCAGGAAAGTGAAAGTTTTCATGTGGTATAACAGGCTTCAAACCACACCTCAGAATCAAGAAAAAATTGTGCTTCTGTCAGCGTTTTAATTGCTCATTCGAGTCTTAGGGAGTGCTTTGATGAATAAATGATGTGCCCCAGCCCTCATTTGAATGGCAATTGAGGAGTACTTGGTATTACTTGGTTAAGTAGACAAAGTAGGCAAAATGCCCATTAAATTGTCTCCGCTCATAGTGGGCTTATTATTTGACATAAGTCTGAACTAAATACTTATCTAGCTGTTTTTAAAAGAGTCAAGTGTAGATGCACTAGATCACCTGGAAGTGAATACCACAATAAAGATCTTACAGAATACAGTTCTTACTATATAGAAATTGTGTCTTTAACAGAATTTACTTTAGGGACTATTGGCTGTCTATTATGAGATCTAAGATTCATTTTCCTGGAGTTGAGCCAGAAACCACATTGACCCATCAGAACCTGGTTTTCATAATATTATACAGTAGTAATAAGTCCCTCTTTTCCTTCTGATATCAAGTGTAAACAATTTTAACACATTGGTTCTTTTATTATAATCCAAGGGCTGGATATATAAATGGGTTGCGCATGGCGCAAAAGGGATGAGCCATGCACAACCCACCAATGCGCCCCAGCTGATATTCAAAGGAGCAAGTTGCGATGCATAACAACCCTGATGCACCAGGGCACATCAGTACGTAAGGCGGCGCAGCAAGGGGGCGTGCCCATGCATATGCGGCACATCCCATATTCAGCCTGGGATGCTGGGCGACATGCCAGCACAACACCATCTTGCACTGCTCTGGGGCACAAAGATGTGCCTAGCAAAACCAGGAACAAATCCTGGCCACCTACAGGCGAGCTGCTGCATTGTAGAGCGCAACAGAGCAGCCGCCCACCCAGAACACTGCCAACATGCCCCCTGCCCTGGGAGCGTTGCCCCCCACCCTGTCGCCCGATCACGGGCATCTGTGCCATAAAGGTCCCTGGTGGACCTGTAACCTCCCTTCGCCGACCGCAGTCATATGTCTAGTGAATGTCCTCGTGGTCCAGTGGAAACCTCCCTTTGCCCAATTGTGGGCATACATCCACTGAATGTCCCTGGTGGTCCAGTGAAACCCCTTTCGCCCAATCGTGGTGGACATAGCACAAGACACCCTGGTGGTCCAGTGGTACCCCATCCGCTCCACTGAGGTCTCCCCCACCAGTTAACCAGCTATTGATCCATCTTACAATAAATTTGTTGATGCCCATGGTTGAAATTTTGTTGCTTAGAGATCATGGGGACTGTATCGAAGCTTTTCCAATATCAAGGAGGATGATTTCTACAGGAAATCCTTTGTCACCACTATCAGTGACCGCATTATAAGAGGACACAAGATTTGTAACACATGATAGACCTTTTTAAATCCATGTTGAGTTGTATCTTCAAGCTCAAGTTTGTTTATTTCATTTTCTAATATTGTTTTAATCACCTTTCCCATTAAATTACCACAAACAGAGGTAAGACTAATGGGTCTGCATTTAGTTACATTAGGTTTGCTGCCCTTTTGTGAACTGGAACCACTGCAGCCATTCTCCACTCCACAGGCACATGACTAGACTGAAGGAACACATTAAAACGTTTAGTGAGTGGATTTGCCAAGACCCTAGCAAGTTTTTGTAGAACTATACAGTTAATATTAGAAGATACAGCGATGATGTTTTTTGGAGTTTCATGATTTCAGCTAACACTTCATCTTTAGCTATCGTAAAACTGGGAGTGCCAGCCATACAGAACACCGGAGTATCCATATTTTTTTTGTTTTTGCATTATTTGTTTATTAATTTTCTTAAAATAAACAGACATACCAACATAATAACATTTATATTACACACATATTGAAATACATAACTCATATACAATCGATCCATTCTCTTAATCAATCATGCCTTAAAACCAATCGAGATAAGTTATTATTCCATCCTCTATCAGTGGAGGAGATACAAGACCGGGAGCTCCAATGTTCCCTTTATCCACAGAAGTTCATCTATAACTCAAAATCATCCCAGATCATTCTTATTACAACCACCCTTCCCTCAACATAATATTGTCGGCAACTGTGAGAGACTTTAAATATGGCTGCCATATTCTTTGAAACAGTTCCTCCTTATCTTTAATGACATGTGTGAATCTCCAACATGATGACTTGCAGTATCAGAGCCTTCCACTGGGATATGGTAGGTTTCACCAGATTTACCCAGGTATTAAGGATACAATGTCTGGTCCTGAATAATACCACTCTGAGCCATCTTTTAACGGGGCCCATTCCCCATCTTCTACTACCTCTATACCAAAAGCAGCAATAATGTTGACTTGGCATATTGCTGTCCTGTTATCTTCGTAACTCTGCCACTATCTTCCCCAAAAGTCCTGTAATACCGCAAGCCCAGAAATAATGGTAATATGAAGCTAGACTGTTATTACATCTAGGCATACGAGAGATATTGACGGGTTATATTTATGAACAACCAGTGGTGGACAATATAGTCTGTGGCAGAATTTATAATAAGACTCTTTATATTTATTACACAACAATATGCCCTGATGGAGTTGAATTATTAATTTCAATTCTCTTCCGATATAGGAGTCCTGGGTCTCTTTCCCAGAGCATTTTAGTGCTCTGTGTCTTGTCTGAAACCAAGTTTTACCTCCTTGGCTAGTCTTCTAATAGTGCCCTTGGGATTTTTTTGCCCACAATTATCATTTGTTCAATTTGTTTCCATTTAGACTCCGAATTTTGTAGCCTACCAATAGAACCAATATAGGCTCTGAATTGTAGATAACTAAAGAAGTGTTGGTGCCCAATCCAGTCCAGGCCTGTATATTTTCATATGAGTCTAGTCCATTTCGTTAAACAATTGTCTTAAACAGTAAACACTCCTTGCCTCCCACTCCCAATATCCTTTATCCTCTACGCCAGGAGGAAGAAAGGGTCTCCTCTCAGGGCAAGATTAATGTATCCTCCTGTCCCACCTCCTTCTCCTACTCATTCCTCTCCAGCTCTCTAATACTGCCTTAACTAAGGGATTAGGATTGGGTAGATCAAGAAAAGCCTCCAGCCTCTGACTGACAGATTTGTGGAAATCCTGCCTGGGCATCCTCTCCTCCAAATCAAGCTCATCCTGCCTCTTCTGGCCTTCCAACCCAGTCTTGAACATATCGGCATTGAATGGCCATATGGTAAACTTCAGATCCAGGAATTGTAATCCCCTTCTCTATTGGTGCTTTTAGTCTAGCCAAACCCACCCTAGGTCTTTTACCCCGCCAAATAAAGACAGAGAAAGCCTTTTCTAATTTCTTAATATCTGTCCGCCTGATTCCAATATGAAGCCTCTGCAGACAGTATAATATCCGTGAGTAGAATATTCATCTTGAGCAAATTAATTCTACCCAGCCATGTAATAGGGAGCTCCTGCCATCTATTCAGATCCGTGACTTACTGTCTGCAATAGCAGACCATAATTAAGATTGTATAGGGCTTCAATACTTCTGCCTACTCTTATTCCCAGATATGTGAAAGCTTCTTGGACTGTCCTAAGACCCCATTTCGTAACTCTGTGGAGCATTTCCTATATTAGGTCCCCGATGTTCATTTTCTCTGACTTGTCCAGATTTAACTTATACCCTGAAAATTTAGAAAATTGTTCCATTAAACTTAGTAATACAAGCATAGACTGGTTTGGCCCGACAACATACAGCAGCATATCGTCTGCATATAAGGACAGCTTCTTTTCTTTTACCGTCCTACCCTTTTACAATATTCCCGGATGTGATCGAATGGCTATGGCCAAGGGTTCCAGCACTATATTAAAAGCGGAAACAAGGGCACCTTGTTCAGTCCTCTACTTAATTCTAAGCTGTCCGACAGCATGCCGCTCACTAGAACTCTGGCTCTAGAATTTGTGTACATTCCAGTTAACTATTCCTATAAAGTCGCCACTCAGACCAAACTGGGTCAAAATCTCCATCAAGTATGGCCATTCGACTCTGTCAAACACTTTTTCTGCATCTATCGAGAAGATATGCACCTCCTCCTGCTGGTGCTGAGCTCCCCAAATCACATTTCAGGGTATTAAATAGCCGTATCGCATCACACTTCTGTTGTAATCTGACAGCTCATGCAATCAATCTTCTCAATGGATCGCAAAAAGTGCAATCCATTCCACAGTGACTTGCTGGGTTAGCTCTGCTATCTCTCCATGTCTCCGGTCATAAAGCTTGTCAGAAATGGGCGTTGCTGTACCTTCTTCTGAAGTGTGACGCTCTGCCCACTGAATAAGTATTCTGTCGATTGCATCCTGCGCTACAGGAGTGTAAAGGAGAAGCTGCACTGCACACAACATACCTCCTATAGTTCCCGCGGCACTGAAGACTGAGGCAAATGCCAAGAAATAAGGTGGTACACTGTCCGCTTGATTCTGATATAAATGTATTTAAGCGTTGCTTTTTGAATTCTGGTAAGGCATCAGACATTGTCGCCCCCCGCTGGAACCTACTTACTATGCACGGGTTTCCACTGAGGTCAAGGATGCTGTGCCCCTGCTTCTGTGGTGGCTTACGGTTTTCCTCGCTATTTTGATTTCACCCCGATGGCCACTGAAGTCTTTTCCTGCGCTGGTTTCGTAGTGGAGACACAAACTGCAGGTAGACTGCTGTCAGAATATGGTAGGTTGCTGTGTCTTCACTAACCTGCACCCCTCGCAGCACCACAGATAAAAATAATTCTGCTCCTCCAGTGTTTCCCGGATCTAGACCCCCTTTGTAAATCATGAGTCAGCATGCCGGAGTTCTTAAACTCCACCACAGCCCCGAGCCTGCATGGATTTTGGAGTAAAAACTACGCAGACTGCCGTGGGTGCTGTGTGTACTTTTGCCTGACTCATTGCTTTTCCTCACTGAATCCCCACGCAGCACCCCAGTCCAAATGTCTGGCTCTTCCTGTAGCTGTCACTGAAAGTCCCGTATAGTAAGCTGTGGAATTACCGATCGCTGGACCAAGTGTTTGAATGTCTCTGGGATCTTCACAATCACTAAATGGTAACAGCCTGCAGTACCTCGAGTGGAAAGAAACTCCAATGTCCAAATGTTTTATGTCTCTCAGGAGACTGTGATAATGGTGTTGTATTTTCTCTGAATTATTATTAATTAAACGAGGTTGCGATTTCTGGGTGGGGAGACCACCATGCTATAAGGTCAGGAGATGGTGAGACTTGTTTGGTCCAGCACATCTATTTTCCACGGTACCTGTGGAAGGGTGTCAGCTGGCTCTCAGCTGTAGTCATGTTCAATGTATTATTATTTGTTGTTATTATTATTTTGTGGGTTTCAAAAATAAAGAATGCACTCTCACAATCAATCATTTAGGTAACAATTGGTGAGGGCACCCCTTGTAAATGCCATCTTCATGCAGCTGAATTGTAGTCTTAGCACAACTGCACCTGACTTGCTCACTCAGTGCCCCTGAAACATACAGTATTAAAAACTGACCTTTGTGATACAAGTCAGTAAAATTAGGTATGCACCAGATCTTCTTCAGGGTATGTCAGTAAGACCTATGACAAATCAAGGACAAGGGCAGTAAAAGCCAAAATTATTAATTCTGCTAAAACTAAAGTAAACTGTACAGTCTCAGCCCAGCTGCACCTGTCTGACTTGCACACTCAGTGCCCCTGCAGCTGTTAAAAACCTGCCTGACCTGGTATTAGAAGTCTGTAAAATAAATAGATTTCTACCATCAGTAAGTTTGCCAAGCTCCAGTATTCACAGAATAACTAGAGATTGTGTCTGACAGTGACTTAAAATTAAATGACACACTCACTATAAATGAATACTGAGCCTGGCAAAACTTACTGATGGCAGATATAAATACCTTTAACACTGCTAGCGTTTATTACTGTGTTTGTGCTCCATGAGTCAAGCTTCTGAGCTTACCCTTGGGCTGGTCCACCCTCACCACCAACTTGTGTGATTTCTGACATCTGAGGAGAGCCCAGGAGTGTGTGTAGTGTGTGTGTTTGTGTGTGGGGCACAGTATAGGTTGTTGTTTGTTTCAGTCCGTTTCCCTTTACTCCCTATAACAAAACCTGCCTTTGCTGTCTTGTCTCCTTAATGTGCATAGCATCCATCCTGCATCCTGCCCTAGTTTAGGATCTGGACAATGTCAGTGTCCCCAAGTGTCTCTTCTGACACCTAATCAGTACAGCCAGTCTGCAGCAAGGGGAGGGTGCAGTAATTGAGCTGCACTTTATAATGCTGGCTTAGGCTGTCAAAAGTATGGCCATTATTTTAGCCACCATCCAACACTGTATATTTATTTAAGATTCAGGCAGATCAAATGAGCGGACAGTGTACTAAGACTCGCTTGAGCTCTTGGGGGCTTGTTTGTAAAGTTTGAAGTTCACTTCTAGGTGACTGCCTGGTAAGGTGTGGTAACAGTCGGTTACTAAATATTAAGGGTTGTTAATCTACTGAAAACAAGTTCTTGACCTTATAACACAAACATATAGCTATCATTCTGTCCATGTTTGTTCTTTTAACTCTAGGCATCTGAATCTTGTAGTCAGTAAAACTGCATCGAGGTTGAACTTTGTGAACCTGGGATAAATTGACAAACTGAGTACTTTTTATGCACCACACACCAAAGGAAGTCATAAAAGTGCTCATTTAGGTGAGAAACAAATGCTGTTTTAGTGTCTCATAAAATAGTATGATAATGTAAATGTGCTACATTTTGTTCTAAATGCTACACATTTGCTAAATTGATTAGCAATTTCACGCTAAAAGTGCTACTCAATTGAAAATGCTTATTTAATACCCTGCATTTAACAGGGTTCTCACATTATGATAGGAATACCTACCGGATAAACCCTGTCTGGTCTGGGTGAACTAGCCTCAGTAGTAATATTTCCAATCTACTAGCCAAAACTGCAGCCAGTATCTTGGAGTCACAATTTAAGAGGGATATCGGTCTGAAGAACGAACAATCAAGTAAATCTTTCACTGCTTTCGAATCAAACATATTGTTGCTTCCCCAGGAATTTGGCAACTCTCCTCTCTCTTCTCCGGCTTCTTTGAGCACAGCCTCTAAATGCTCTATTAATTGGGTCTGCATGATTTTATAATATTCGATCCGGAAAGCCATCCGGTCCACTAGTTTCCCTCTCTTAAGGGCCCCAATCGCTTTGAGAATTTCTTCTTTTTCTTATAACTGAATCTAACCATTCCCATTGCACTGTTGTAATCCTTGTTAAGGTAATTCCATTCAGAAAGTCCACCATCTCCTCCTTTCCTTCCCAACTCGAGAGTGGTAAAGTCTCTGACAGAACCTCCTAAAACAGTCCCTAATACCACCGATATCCTTCCATAATACCCCATCTTCCCCTACAACATGGATTAGATGTTCCTCTTTTCCCTCTTATTAAACTGGCCAACACAGTACTTGGTCTATTACCCCATTCATAAAATGTTTCTAGCAAAAGACAAGTCTTCCTAGCCTCTCCCAATAACAAATTATTAAGAGCTTCCCTAGTTCAATTCAAAGGTGCTGTACATTTTCTCCACCTTCCCTCTAGCCACTTTCCCCGTCAAGAACCTTAAGCCATTGCTCCAAATTTGTCCTCCTCCTCTCCTAACTTTCGCTTATGATGGGCTACAAAGCTAATAACAGCTCCTCTTGTGAACTTTCCTCTCCCAAAAAATGGCACGAGATGTAGCTGTTGCTGAACTAGTTTGTACATACAATTTCCACTGATCTTGCATGTACTCATTAAATTTTTATTAGCTAACAGATAATTAGGAACCTCCACATAGCAGGATTATGTCTCTCCCCATCCCATTTCAATGTCAAAACGACCATCGCATGGTCCGATATATGAATCGGACTGTGCTTAATGCCACTCATCCGGAAATACCAAGTCCAACAGAGTAAAACATAATCCAGTCGAGATCAAGTCCGATGTGGGTGTGAGAAAAGGTATACTCTCTAACCAGGGGATTGGCTGTTCGCCATCCATCAATTAAGTGTAAGTCACACATTCCTGCCAACCATTCCCAAATTGCACCTTTCAGGGCCCCTCTATCCTTTGAGTGGTCTAGAGCTGGATTGAACAGACAATTCATGTCCTCCTAATATCAAATTTGCAAACTGTTCCGCTATCAAAGGGCCACTAGTGATCTATAGAAGGCTAGTTCATGAACAGCGAGGCGTATACACTCCCAAACATGACTCTCTTCCCTTGTATTGTTCCTGTCACAAAGACATAGTGCCCAGTATCTGGATTGACCACAAGCCTTTCTTAAATGGTAATATGGTGGAGAACAGCCACTCCCCCGCCAGAGACTGATAGGCTGCCGAATAACATTCTCAACCCACCCTCTCTTTAATTTAACGTGCTCTCTATCCATGAGATGGGTTTCCTGCAACACAGCCACTTGGGTGTTCTGATGTTTCAGTGCCGTCAGTAGCATTGTGCGCTTAACATGAGTGGCTATTCTCTGACGTTCCATGAAACAATAGTCAAATCTTTCAAACTAGCCATGTCCCTTCTCTTTGTATTTCCCTACCCATCCCAACCTTATTCAATCCTCCTGAACTCCCCTCCCACCTCTCCACACCATTAGATCAGTAATGCATTTGGATCTGAAAGTGAACAGTAACATATAACACAACAAACCAACAGTTAAAGACCTCCCATCCTTTCCATCCCTCCTCACCCCCCTTACTTTTCCGTCTCCATTCCCTCTTTGTATCGGTAACTGCAAAAGCAGACATTTTACGATCCTTCCCTCCATCAGACAAAACACACACCCCAAGCCGCCACAGTTTGATTTGTAGAAAACAACAGTTTTATAACCACTCATATAGATCTGTTAGAAACCCTATACATTAAAATCAAAGCAAGGGAGAGGTACCTTTCTTCCAAGCCTTGCCATTGTGTCATGTAAACTAGACCCTAAACAACTAGAAGACTGTACCTAGCTCAAATAATACAGATGTAGCCTCCCAAATTTATAACTCAAGCCAGGGCTTACTCTTGGGAGGGGCAAGGCCTGCTCAATATTAAGGCTCTGCATCTCCTCCCTCCCTCCAGACCGCCCCATCCTCTCTTTCCAATTCCAGTCCCCTTCTGCTCCCCATCCTCAGCATTTTATTCCAAAGGGAGAACATGTCTCCTTCATAGTGCTATTCAGGCTATGCCCTCAACAGAAAAAGACTGCATTGCTTTCCGTCTCCCCATATTTCTTGTAATAACAGTGCTCTACCACATATCCTTTAACCAACAGCTTATTATAACAGACTCAAAGAAGCAGCATATGTGGAGACGAGGCTTCAGTTCCATATCTGTTTAATAATTCCATCCATTACAGTCATGGGCATCATCAAATGAAGGAACCAACCCACAAAAAGTGCTCATAGTTCTATGCAGCGTTACTCCAAGTTCTCCGGATTCCCTTGTTCAAGTAAGGAAAGCAACGCTTAGCCAAGTCCATGTTCCTCTAAGGAGCAGTTTCAGATGCAAAGGATCAACAGTACCTGTATTATTTAGTATCAGCCAACAACACTCCAAGTAACTTGCCTCGTATAAACATCGAAGCAATTCAGTACCTCCAAATCAGGTCACCCAATCTTCTTTTTCAGGTCCCAACAAATATTTCTGCTGGGCACCTCCGAAAAGGAACACTGCTCCTCGTTGCTCGATCTTGAGGGTAGCTGGATAAAGCATGTAACACTCAATTTTAACCTCCCATAACTGCGCCATCACAGGGTTGAAGGCCGACATCTTTTAAGTAAACATGCAGAGAAATCCTGTGAGATAAATAGCGATGACCCTCATACTGAAGCTCAGAGTGCTCATGGTATGCTTTTAAGAGAGACTCTCTATCAGGATAATTATGAAACCTCATAATTATCTGCCTTGGAGAGGATTAGTTGACGGTTTGGCATAACAGATCTGTGGGCCCTTTCAAGCTTCATATGCCCGTTCTTTAATGAAATACCTAAGAGCTCTAGAAGCACCTTGGCAAGAAAAGTCTATTGTGATTTATACTTCGAGTCCTCTGAGGCACAAATTCAAACAATGATGGTAATTCTCCTGATAGTCCAGAAGTTCCTTAAGTTCTTCCATCTCCCATTGCATTACAGTAAGTTGTTCCAGTAGTGGGGTAGTTGTATCCTCCAGATCAGAAATCCATTGCTCCATTTCACTCAATCAGGTAGCGTTAGTGGTGTAAATCAACCAGTTTTTGTAATTTGTGATCGAAATTTGTAGCCAGACTGGTCAACTTGGGCTCCAATGCAGCCAAAACTTGCTGGGTGACTCACGCCTTAGTGCGCCACTTCCCCATCTGAGAGATACACGGCCTGTATTTTCCTCGCAAGACCAGTGGCTGTTTCCTCTGTATTTTCCTGGTGGTACATGTGCTTTTCACCACAGTTGAGACCACATATTCATCCATCCTTCCTTCTGACAACTTCCTCTGGCTTCCAATAACTTTTAACTTGATTTTAAAGTAGTTGTATTTAATTTTCTTTTGTAGCGACTCAGGCAGCAGTGAGAGATGCATCTTTAGGTTAGCTGGCTCATTAGCGTCAACCCATATTTGTTTATTAAAAACTGAAGAGAAATAATGAATAAAATATTCAGCTATGTCCTTATTATCATTCATTATCCTGTCACCTTTAATTATTGTAGTAATTATGTTTGGGGATAGTTATTATTATGTATGTATGCATAGAAGCTTTTAGTATCTTTTGGAAAATAATCTTAGTTCAAGTTTTATTTTTCTTTTCGTATTAGTTTTTTAATTTACTTTGCTCATTTTATAAGCTTATTTGTTGGTTTGTGTTGGAATTTTTTAAATCACTGAAAAATGTTGTTTCCTCCAAATTTTTTTTGATAACTTTGTTCAACCACAAAGGAATAACAACTTTTTGTGATACTTGTCCCATAGGAAATGGTGATCCAATGATTTGTATTAATGATATTTAAATTTACACCGCATTTGTTCAACATCCTGATTATTTAAAATAGTGTCCCAGGAAGGACCTCAATTTCTTTGGCCAATTTAGTCCAATCAGTGTTATTATAATCAGAGGTTTTGGTGTTATCTATTATTTTGATCTTTTACCCAGTAGGAGCATTTGATCATATTGTGATCATTAGAGCCAAGATGGGCAATTACTTTAGAATTACTAACCTGTTCAGTTGCATTTGTTATTATTAGATCAAGGATGTTAGTGCCCTGGTGGGTTTCGGAACTAACTGGTCACAACCACACAAAATGATGGTGTCGACAAGCTTTTTTCAAATTCAGATTGACCAGTAAGAGATGGCCACTTTATACCAGGGACATTAAAGTCTCCCATAACAAGTATGTCACCACATTTAGAGGCTAGCTCAATTTCATGTAGTAGGGTGCTGTTATAATTTAATCACTTGATGGGGCTATAACCTACACCAAATATTATTTTAGGAGACTGGTCTAAGTGAAGATGTAACCACAGGGATTCAGTTTGAATATTATTTTGGGTATGAAATAAACTACACTGCACTGAAGCTTCAAACTAACACAGCAGCAAACCCTGCCTCTTCTATTGTCCCTGTTTTTGAAAAAGAGCTGATAGCCTTGTATATTATTTGACCAAGTACTGTCATCATCACCCCCAAGTCTCAGTTACACAGCTATATCGATCTTGTTTTTCAAGTAAGTACAGCCCTAAGTCAGACAGCTTAGTTTGATTTAAGCTTCTGGCATTGATATAACCTATAACCCGCCTCCTGGGTCTGTGTGGTGGCGGTTTGTGTTTGTGTCTGTAGCTTAGTTTTTGGGATTTACAAGATTTTTCTACCTGGAGTAACTACACCATTCTTGCTCACTACATCTGTGAAGGTCTCCTGGACTGGATTTCTGCAAAACAGCACCACCAGGTATTTGCATTTTCAGTTTAAAATCAACTTTGGAAGCTATCCAAAGCAAATCAGAAGTCAAGCAACTAAGTCTGACAAATTCAGTGACTCTGGGTTCTGCTTGAATCCACATTTCCATCTGACCTTCTCCTGAGGGATGTATATGGGCTTTTAAACAACGTCTTTAAATAACAAAAGGAAGCCTAAGGACAAAAGGATTTCACATCCTGCTCTTGTACTTGAGTAAGTGCCCAGGCTATCAATGTAGTGGGGCAGGGAGTGCATGCCTGCAAACTCTTGCATAGCCAAAGCCTCTTGTCAAATCCTTGCCTAGCTGTGACCCTGGGTGACCTGTATCATGAATTGTACCAATAGCCCAGGACATCTAAAAATTGTATATCTGAACATCTGCAGCCTTCTCTCCAAACTGCTACAACTTCAGGCCTGGATGGATCAGATTGATCCTGACGTCATCTCTCTAACAGAAGCGTGGCTATCATCAAAGATCCCAGACACAGCAATTGCCCTTCCTGGATATAACCTGTTCCAGCAGGACCGTACCTCAAAAAAGGGGGGTTGTCTGGTTTACCTCAAAAAGTGACATCAAAGGGCAAATACTACCAATTAGCTTCCACACCAAGGAAGCACAGGTTCTAACACTAAAACTTAATATTGGCCAACAAAACAAAGTGCTACTATTAACCACCGTATACCTGCCTCCTGGGACACTACTCACTGGCTTCCCACAGCTCATAAGCCACCTCGAACAGAACAAACTAAACTGGGAACATATAATCTTAGGGGACTTCAACATTAATTGTAAGCACAGGATGCAGCGACAGCTAGGGACCAAATAGCCAGACTGTACCTGACCCAACTGGTCACAACACCACCAGACAAAACTACCGTACAGGAACCAGCACCCTTATTGACTGGCTACTCTCCTCCTGTCCTGAACATATCGCAGAGGTAACAGTCCTACCTGACATCATCAGTGTCCACTCCCTGTACTACTTACCTGGACAAACAAGTTCACCAAGGTAAGCCTAAGACCACCAGGAACAGATCACTAAGGCCGGTTAACTAGACTCCTTCAGACACTACCTAAAGAGATTGATTGGTCCCCACTGGTTAGAGTCAAGGACGGAAACCAAGCACTGGATTACTTCTGCAGTATTTTTACTAAAGCCTGTGCTATCTTTGCTCCTTACAAACAAAGAAAGCCAGAGGAATCCCCAACCCCTAGCTGTCCAGCCCTCTAATTAAGCGCATGTGACTCCAGAGATCACCTGTGGCATGAGGCCCAAAGCCACAGGAATCTAGCTGACTCCCAAGCGTATAAGGCAGCTAGAAATACCTGCACAAAACTCATCGTCTGGTGAAAGCAGCTTACTACAATGACCTCCTAGGAAAGACCTGGAGTAGAGGAGGAGTTCTGGGACTCTGTAAAATCTCTCATGGGTACAGGCTCAAGGGCCCCACTGGACCTTATAGTTATCACCTCTGGTACATTGCAAGACCAAAAGGAAATCGCCGATGCTTTAATGTTACATTCAGGATCTCAGCAATGTGTTGCCCCTGAAACCTGAATCACACCCTTGCAGGCCAGCAGCACAACCTCAACACTCTGTCACCACAGGATAATGTTACCCCACCATTTTTACTTCAGGCAACTCTCCACAGGTGAGACCGTCAAATATATCAAGCGGGTCCTTGGTAAGACCAGGATGGGAAGTGTCACGATTGATATGAAGATGGTAGCACTCACATTAAAGCGAACTTGTGGCACCACTCACCACGGTATTCAATGCCTCTCTAAGATCTGGCATCTTTCCTGACAGGTGGAAACAGGCTCTAGTCACACCTGTTTTTAAATCAGGAGACAGAGCTAATTTAGCAAACTTCCAGCCATCTCTATTTTACCCCTCTCCAAAGCACTTGAAAGGGTGGTCTCAGAACAACTAACTGAGTACCTAGAAAGCATAGCCTTCTCTGCTTGCAACAACACGTATTCCAACAAAACCACTCCACTGTCACTGCGCTAGTAGAGTACACCACTCAGCTTTATGGGGCCCTGGATAAAGGGATGGCGGTGGGGTCTATCTTCATAGACCTCACCAAGGCCTTTGACACAGTCAATCACAAACTGCTACTGAAATGTCTCCTCTCTACAGGATTGTCAATGGAATCTGTGGCCTGGTTCCATAGCTACCTAACTCATAGATCTCAATGGGTCAGGATTGGCAATATAATCTTGAGCCCAGGAAGTAAACCTAGGGTCCCAAGGTTCTATCTCGGTCCTCTCTTATTCAGCCTCTTCATTAATGGCATGCCTTCTACCTGTCCTGCACACTCCATTACTCTATGCAGGCGATGCGTTATCTCCGTCCCAGGGAAAGACCTGGGATCAATTAGCTCTGAACTTCAGCACAATTTTCATGCTTTGGAATCTGGTTCACCGAAACAAACTGCTACTCAACTACAAAAGACAAAGAGCATGCTCTTCAGCGCCCCTGAGAGCAAGACTCGAGGTCCTCACTGCATATACTTAGTAGTGAAGGAGAAGTACTAGACCAAGTCAATACATTCAAGTACTTAGGAATTCACCTTGATGACACCTCACCTTCACTGCCCATGCTGAGCAACTGGTAAAGTCCACCAACATGAAGCTTGGCATCCTGTACAGACATCGCACCTCAATGACACCAGCTGCCCTGAAACTTGTTACGTGCAGTTCAGTTCTCTCATCTGTGGATTATGGTCTTGTCATACAGTATATGGGGCAGGCACAGACACAGCGCTTAAAAGGGTCAAAACCATCTTCAACAAGGCCTGCCGCCTGGTCCTGGGAGTACACAAATGACTCACTCTTGTGACCTATACAAGGAAACTGGCTGGCTTCCACTCCACCCACAGACTCCAACACCAGGCCTGCCTCTTGATAAAAGTCCCTGATGGGGTTCATGTTCACGGCTACTTCAGCCCCTCTTTGAGCCTGCACAACCATCTAAATGCACAAGGAGTGCCTCAGGACTGTTCTAACTGTCCCCTTCAAATGAACCACCCTTGGCCAAAGATCCCTCTCCTACTGTGGCCCTAAATGGTTCAATGATCTGCCTGCAGACCTACCAACTCCCCGGACTTGGCTACTTTAAAATGGGCTTGATCTCTTCTTGGCAGCAAATCTGACTGCCAGTGTTTCTGTTAACCCATGGCCTCTGAAGGCAGTTCTCACCGTCAAACACTACCTCTCTCACACCCACCCTCCTGTTCCACAACTGCCCATTTCCCTCCATCACCTACTACCTCCCTTGACAAAGCCTCCTTAGCACCCCATCTGAACTGTAACAAGATTGTAACACTGTACCACTTAATTAGTGCTGCATTAATATGTTTCTCTGGAAGTGTGGTCCTGTTTCTCCTTACTTCTTGTACCCTGCTTAATGTTGTAACTGCACACTAATACCACTTGTTAGTTGATGTCTTTCTGTTCTGCAGTGTTTCACCACCTGCAAATGTCTTGTATTCCTTGTTGACTTGGAGCCCTTGTAAATGAGCTCCTGGCTCAAAGGTATTAATCCTAATTTGAAATAAATAAATAAATAAAATATTCAGGATGGTATAGTTATTAGAATGATTTACATAGGGCTTTGATCTATGAATTCCCTTGTCCCATTTGTTGCTAGTTTAAAATTTGGGCAGATGACATCTTCAAAGGATCTCCCCAATTTGTATGCCCGTTTGCTCAAGTGAAGCCCTTCCCAGCAGAAAAGAGTATTATTATTATTATGAAAGATTTTCAGTGTGCCACTGATGAATAACCATTTTGAAGTGTCCATTTCCGTAGCCATTCATTAATTGTTTTATTTTCTTAACTTTCTGGAAGTTGGCCCTTGGGACAGGTAGGATTTCTGAAAATAAATTTCACAGTCAAGGCTTTCAAAGTGTTTCCAAGACTATTATATTCCCTTTCATGTCTTCAACAGATAGGTTGTTTATGTCATTTGTGCCTGCATGAATTATAACAAGAGCGCTGGTCCAGTTTTAAGGATATTCTTGGTCATATTGTGGATATCCTTGATCCCAGCACCCTTGAATGAAGAACATGCAATATTATGTTTGTCCGCCTGCACACCATTTGTCCACATATTTAATAATTGAATCACCCAATACAAAATACTGCCTAGTGTTTCTATGGGTTTCAAAGGTGTTCATGGTATGAGGCATATCTTCTGTTTTATCCGTGATAGTTTGTGAGTTCCCTAAGGGTACATTTATGTGCTGGGTGCCATCTAGTAATTCAAGGGTGGTGTTACAGATATTTTTGTTGTTTTGTTTCGTTTACCTATACAACATCCTTGTAGGCTAAACCAGTGACATTATCTTAAGTACCAGGGAATGAGCTTTTTGGTATTATTATGACTGGCTAGGTGAGGGACAATTTTCGACTGTGGACATCCTAGAATAATTTTCATTACATTCATTTGACTGTAAGACTTGAGATTCTACATCATCATTAATGAGACTGACCAGCGGCAAATACTGATTACTTATTTCCACTGAATTGTCAATGACTCTATGCTTGATTTTGGATTATATCCATAGGTAACCTCGGTCCAACCGCGGTGTCCCTAGTTGGTATTTCCTGGTCCCCAGAGGGGTGTTTTCTTTTATCAGTTTTGCTATCAGTGCTCTCGGTAGGATTTTTGTTGAGGAGTCACAGACTTTCTTGAAAAAAAAAATGGGGTCGGACCGAAAATCTGGAGTCATCGTGACATTTTTGGGGTCCCCATTGAAATGAATGAAACGAGTCTGGAAAGTGGATTTCAGTGTTGTTTATTAATATATCCATGTTGTTTTATATTTCTGAGTCATTATGTTGCTAATATAATGGCAAAAGTATTTTTCAGCAGACAGTGTTGTTTGCATTTCTAAAGGTACCATTGATAGCTAAAGTAACCACAGCAGTAAATGATCACATAAAAATAATCACCTGTGTGACTGTTGTTCATTCATTTGTTCAATGACTGTCACAAATTAACAATGAGAAAATGTACTTATAGTTTTGCAGTTCTGGTACATTGAACTGGAATTTCTACTCTACAGTTGCGTGCAGTGGCCCAATTTATTTATTTGCCAAACTGCTACAAAGTTTGTCATTAGATTATGTACTGACAGTAAGAAGATGTAAACATGAATAGACTAACAGTCAGTGCTGACAGTTACCCACCTCCTGCCCAAAATACTTCTCCTTCGTTCTCTCTGCACACTGACATTTTAGTTGCAATTATAATCAGCACCTCCCCCATTTCAGACTCCTGGCAGTGCCCACCCACCATACACTGCAGAAACCTCCATCCCAGCTCCACCCCACCAA
This sequence comes from Neoceratodus forsteri, assembly GCA_016271365.2. Lineage (NCBI taxonomy): Eukaryota > Metazoa > Chordata > Ceratodontiformes > Ceratodontidae > Neoceratodus > Neoceratodus forsteri. The sequence continues at coordinate 612,447,447 of CM028132.1, forward strand.
TGATGACTCAGGCTTAGATGACACAATCTAACGTGATTGTGTGGTTGCTGCCTCTTGGCTTAGTGCAATTTTTAACTAGCTAAACCAGACTGGCTACACTACACACCTCCTGCCCAAACATAATGTTAGGACCAGTGGTGGTGCCATCTGTGTAGCAAGTAATTGCTGTTTGTGTCTTGACCTGGCATATAAGTGATTATTTCTTCGCCTACACCCTCCTGCCCTCAACTTCTCTTAAAACACCCTCCTGCCCACAACTTTTCCTAAAACACCCTCCTGCACAAAACTTCTCCCTGCAACTCTCCTGCACAAAATCTTCTTAAATTGTAAGAATACCTCAACCTGGCTGTACCAGAGACATTGGATTTGACTGGGGTGACTGAAAGACCCCCCATGCCCCCACCCACCCCTGACCCTCTTAGCCTTGACAGCTGATCTGCTGTTAAGAAGAGACAGTGGCACTATCTGGTGGATATGACAACTGAGTCTGCAATGTCTGCTTTCTGTGTGTACGAGTCTCGGTACTTCTATGCTGGCAGGAATTCTCCTAACACTCCTCCTGCACAATTAACATCTCCACACAACTCTCCTGCTCATAGTTTCTCCAACTCTCCTCCTACATATTTCTTACCCACCTGCCCCACCCACAACCTACCTTGGCTCATCAGGCCTCCCAGATCTGTCCGGTTTAAGACAGTGTCAAACCCTAATCTGGCTGGTGGCATGAAATCTGCATAGTCTGCTTTTCTAGTGAACTTCTTTTTCATGGCATTAGAGTGCCATTTTTCTGCAACAATTTCCAACACCTCCAGCCTATGACCTCTCCCAACACCCTCCTGCCCATAACTTCTCCTAACACCATCCTGCCCATAACTTCTCCAAAACTCTCCTGCACATTTCTTAATTGTGTGTGTGGCAGCTAAAGAGAACTAGTGCCAGTGTTCATGACTGAATAGCACAGGGAGACTAAAGCTCCCCCATCCAACCCACCACAATTACCTTGGCTCAGCAGGTCTCCCAATCTGTCTGGTGTGTGGCACAATCAGGTGGTGCCTTGGTGGAATTATCTGCGTGGTCGCCACACTGCAGTCTGCTTTTTCTGTTTGAACTTCTTTTCATGGCATGCTATGTTTTCTGGCAATATCTTTCTTAATACCTCCTGTCCATAACTTCTCCTAAACACCTCTTGTCCATTAACTTCTCCTAACCCCCCCATAACTTCTCCCATAACCCAACACTTTTCACTCCTGCACATTTCTTAACTGTTTTGTGTGTTACTGTTGATGACAATAGAACCCACTGTTGCAGACTGTGGAAAGAGCAGAATGGGTTAGGTAACTACATTGACAATATAATCTCAGACTGCCCCCGCTAAAAACAAACACAGGGACTGCATTGGGGCCATAATAGTTTACCCCACCTGATCATCTGAATTTGTCAGACTGTGATCCTCTACCACCAAAATCAAAATGATATTAAATTTAGCAGAATGGGGTAATGACCATCCACCACCCATCCACCCACCACCGGGCCAATCCCGGAAATTGAAATCTTGATCCATTCCCTAGGCGGGACCCCCACCAAAAGTAGCACTGACCTTAAGGGGCTAAATTTAAAATTGTATCCCCCCACCCTTGCTGGAACAAAACATTTTGATACTTATTTTCTAATCCTGTGCCCACGTTCCTCCATCGTCCTGTCTCTGGGTCAGTGTCAGTCACTCAGACTGTCTCTGAAACTGAAAAAAACAACTATTAAAGGTAATTATTAAAACATTTTAAAATTTAAAATGATTATTTTCTATGCAGTCTTATGGCCTTAAATTTCTTAAGTGCTGGATGAGGTCATAGTCTTCAAGTTCAGCTCCTTCTCGGGCAATCCATTGAGTTTGTTCACAGTGTCTGCCTTTAGGGAAGATCTACCTTTTGTTTTCATTTTGTTTTGTACAGAAACCCTCTTTCACATGCCACTGATATAACAGGTGACACAAGTAAAATCTTGGCCATTGTGACAAAATCTGGGAAAACATCTGAATAGTTCTCAATTACGTCTTAGCAGACACTACTGAGCAAAGTCAGTCCTTTTTAGATTTCAGAACAAGTCTGAATTGTCTGTAATCTTTCTCAACCCTGTCTTGGTCAATAAGTGCTGGCAGTGTTTCTTCTATGAAGGCTGTTTCTTGAAATAAGTCCAAACATCCTTGAGTTCCTGCAGTCCATGGTCCATTATGTTGGAGTCATGTGGGAACACTTTGGATTTAGAAGAACATTTAAGTTATGCAGCAGCTGCATTAAAGTTGTCTCCAATCTTGTGTGAATGTTTTCAATGAGCTGCATCAGATATCCCTGAGGTGCTGTCTGGAACTGCATTGCAGTGATGGCTTGTCATTCACTTTTGATCCTGCCACATGTCAGGACGTTTGTCGAATACCTGAAATGTGTTCTGTAGCTTTACCCATTCTGCTCTTTAAACTGCTGCAGTCTAGTAACTGTGGCTTCTATCATGCTGCTGGCCACGAAATGTCAACACTGTCCCATTGCATAACTAAAGACAGTTTATTCACCACATCTAAGACATCCATGAAAAAAAGTGCATAAGATAAAGGTAAAGCAGACTGATTTCAGTTTTGTGTGAAGGCCCTTGGCTTCTGCACGCACCATGCTCTAGGGCTTCTAAAAGTCCAGGGTATGATCTGTGAATTACTTGAACTGCAGCATGCAGTGACAGCCACCGAAAACTTGCAGGTTATTTTAGGGACAGATATCTGATTGAGTGTTTCCTGGATGAAGCGCAAGGCATTGTACCGTACTGCAGAGTTGCTGTAGTATCTGTACACATTTTTGATGGTTACTTGATATTCATTGAATACAGGGTTGTCCCGACATGCTTGACTGCTGCAGTGCCAGTCTGTGGGCAACACAATGAATCTGAATCAGCCTTAGGTTAACTTGCTGTCTTAACTTTGCACCCATCCCATTGTGCATTCCAGTCATGACCTTGGCACCGTCACTTGCTAATGTGGTGATCTTGATAAGGTCAACTGTATTAGCCAGAACACACATAACAGTTCTGATGCAATTGTGTCTGCCTCCATCAGAAACTGCAACACAGTCAATTAAATGAACTTTGGCCTGTGCTTGGAGTACGACTACACATAAATGTTCAGTTTTGTTGTGAATGGTTACATCATGGGTTTCATCCACTATCACCCCAAGGAACTGAGAACCTGCTAAGAGAGCTTTGGTTTCTTCCTGTAGGACTTCATTTATGGAGTCAAGCATGTCATATCTTGCATCCCAACCAGAGTAGATTGTGCCACTGTCTTCCAAGGCTGGACAGCCATTTTGTTTCTGTGGACTGACAAACACACCAACATTAGTGTCAATCCTCAAGCAACAGCCGCTGCCACCCTGTGCCCGCCCAAAGATTCCATTCCTCACCTGTAGAGCTGTCAGTATTTCAAACTGGTTGGTGATTGCCCATTTTGGTAAGGTAGTACATTGTCATTAACTGAGCAACTTTACTGTCATCCTTTGCCTCGGGATCGAGATCTGCTTCCTCAAATGCCACTGGCAGAGACAGGTTCTTCTGCTGTTTTCTTTCCAGTGTGCACCAGCAAATGTTCTCTGTTTCTTTCATGTCTGTAGAAAGTAACACTTACAGATTAGTTGTGCCAGTTGTGGCAAATGGATTGTTTTTGCCACTTTTTTATCAACTGCACTTCCCAACAATATTCCCTCTACTTCCTCCTTTATAAGCCATGGAAATAACTTTGTCAGCTGTCCCTCCACAACCTTAATTTCTTGCTGCTTTTAGTAGATGCAGTCTGTTCAGACCGATCATTTTCAGTTTCAACATTCACAATGTCAACTGCCTCCTGAGAGTATGCTTAAGTCACACTCAGGGATGATATTTTTGTTCCTTATCCTTTGGTGTGGAGGATTCTCCTCCACCAAAATAATCAGTAAAGCTTCTTTGAGACATGCTGCTCACAAGGCTTCCCGCCCAGCTTCTTCACTCTCCTCCTCCTCTCCTGGGTGCAATGCACTCCTGATTTGGCACTGCACAAAGCACAAAAAGACACAGTAAACTCTAAGCCCACTAAACCGTCACCAGAAATAGTTGTGATGCCCTAAACCGCCTAAAATAACTGTAAATAAAAATGTACTCTTTTTGTTAAGTCTAACACTGGTGCCTCCAGAGAATGTGTGCAGCCTATACCCATACGCCTCCTTACGTCTACTCGGTGACTGGGCGTTCTGTCCGACCACGCATTTGTTTTAAACAAATTAGCACTTTTCTTTTCTCTGCCTTCTCTCTCTCCTGCCACGTTTTCTCCAGACAGCAAAATGGCTCAGGAGCCTATCACTAGCGCTCCTCCAGCCTCTCCCCGGCAGAACCAAGGCACAGGCATCTTGAAGGGGAACTGATCCGCCCCCATGAATACTGCTGCTGACACTGTCTTCCTCCTCATTTCCCCTCCCACTTCACTTGGTGGTGTATGCCATTCTCAGGCGCCAAAATCACCATGCGGCAAAGGGAGGGGAAGGGAAAAATAAACCAATTTGCATTCGCACATGTAGTACATGCCTGCTCAGGACTCCTGGGGCCTGTACTGCACAGAGTCTCAGGTACTCTCTGGGCTGGCAGGCAAGTGTCCCGAAGCACAAACTGTGTGTAAAGGACATGGGTGCCCATGTCTCCGAGAACCCTGGCTATTATTGTCCACAGTGGTTACGGTCTGTACAGGTTCTGATTCATTAGTCACAGCACTATTACTTGTGTATTAGAGGGTGGGGTTGTTAATCTTATGAAGTTTGAGAGACATAAATTTTACGTTTTTCAAGCAAGTTCAACTTCCTGTAAAACACAGCATTATCTTTCCTTAAGACACTGTTCTTAACACACTTCTCACAAACATATATGGGACTAGAAGGCAATTAGTGCATTTCAGTACCGTTTCTCCATCAAGGTTATTATTACATCTCACACTATTTTCGTAGAAATGGAAGATGCTAGGGGAGCCAAATCAAAGAATTAGATCACACATTTATATCTGGCGTGTATATAAATACGTGTATAATCTGACCTCATATAAATTAAACTCAGGCAGACTAAGGATTTTGCTAGAAATGCAGCAAACAAGTGCAGATGTTATATAACAGGGATCGACAAATTTCAAATTTACATGCTAGTTCAGGACAACAGGCCTAGCCAAAATGGTAGTCCCAGTGTTGCGAGTGGTAGTCCATGGTCAGAAGGCTATATTTTAAGGAACATTTTAAAACAACTAAGTAGCAGCAAAGTATGTGGTCTGGGGGTTGTATTATTAATACTTTGTAGATATAGGCTATTGGAAAACAGGAAAATGATTTTCTATTAAATTATTAATACAGGTTAAAGTCAGAGTCACATTTCTTTTCTTCTCTCTTCCACCTGCTCATCGAGCACAGATGTGTGTTTCTTTTTGTGATGCTAATAAATCTTATTTTGTTTCACTTACTGTGTGGTGTCTTATACTGGTGGTAAACTGCAGTGGGAGGGACACACAGACATTAATAAAAATAATGATTAATTTGCAGATGCATGCTGCTTAGATTAAGCAAGTAGGCAGTCAAGGAGTAACAGAAAGGCAGTGGAATATGACTGGGATGGGATTTGGGAAGATATAGCAATGTCTAGAAAGATTTACAAGACCATGTGGCTTTGATGCTTACTTTTTATTTTTTACACTGCAGTTTGTCCCATGCCAGCCACCTCACACCCAACATGCTTGACGAGAGTTCCTTCCTACCACTCCACAAACCTGACACACACATTTTTGATTGTCCTTAGAGCAGCTTTTGCCTTAACATCAATTCTGGTTTTCCCAGGGCAACACAAAGCCCAACCTCACTCTTCCTCCTTTGCAGCCTTTTTAGCTAGCACATAAATCATGATGTCCCAATAGTAACAGGTTACCTTTTGCCCTTCTGTTCTCAAGTATCCAATCCTTAATTTTAAAATGTTATTTCCAGACTGAATTTTATTTGCTCAATTGCCACTATGCTACATGCAATCATTTTGCAGCTAGCACATAAATCCACGTGTCAGCAGTAACACACTACCTTCTGCCCTCCACTCTCTAGTACCTGACCCTGCAGCCCAACACACTTTTCTTTTATTTTCAGTTCTTTTATACTTTCCTTTTTGTTCCATTTTTGGGGTCAGATTTCAATCACACTGGAAGTCGGAAGGCATGCAGATCCGATCTTGCAGTGCATCCCCCAGCTCACCACCATCAGACAATCACATTCCCTTTCAGTTCTCTCATCTTTTCTCTTAAATTTCAATATGTTATTGCAGTCAGTGACACTTGCAGAAATCTCCCCTGAAACAACCAGACACGCGGTGTTGTGCCATTTCAGCGGTCTGTTAGGACTGAGCCACTTCTTTCCCCTCAAGTCAGAATCTTAATGCACCTTCGATCTTACTTTTAAACCCCAAAATCACTGCCACGCACAGTAGGTTTTCTTACCTAACTTCCGACAGTTCTGCTCCCACTGCCACTCCGATGACTCTCTGGCTCCTCCTCAGTACCCAGCTGCTTTCTCGCCTCTATTCCACACTCGCTCTCCACACCACAGCAACGTGCCTGTCTCATTCCTGGGCTCAGAGTCCTCCATGTGATTCAGGGTTCTGGCGCCCAGGCAGTCACATGGCCACCAGGGACGGTCGGACTAGGGTATCGGAAGCAAGCACTCTAGTGGAGGATCCAAGAAATGCAAGGAAAGAGTTTTTTTAATGGACCACAGTACTTGTCCGTGGACAACTAGCTCTGTGCAAAATGTTTGTCCTGACTGCACAGTGCTAGCCTGGGACGTCGGGCTATTGAATTTGTTAAACCCTGTTATATAGTACACTAAACCAGTACCTGGTGACTTACTGTAATATAAGAGGTCTGCCCTCCTTTCCTCCTTTCCATCTGTGCCGTCTCCATGTGCAGAGCCATCGTTGCCCTCAGTGCTCATCCACTCACAGAGGGGTGAGTGTTAAATACAATGTGACCTGGAAGTAGAGAACTGGGTCACGCTCCCCAACAGTGAAAATAAAATACTTAAAACACAGGCAGAAGTGTATAAAACAGGCTAAAATGCCTTAAATAATACAATTCCCAGGAATTAAACCAGGCAAGTAGTTTCAATGTACAGGAGAAATTGTGCAGTTCCTAGTACTGGTAGCAGAAACTACAGCTCCTGTTACTGCTTCCTGGGTCAAGAACTCCAGCTGGGGACCTGCAAGCACCACACTCCAAACAGAACAAAAGGCTAGTAGCTGAGCAAACTCACGGATTCCTGTACTGCCTCACAGACACATACAACTGTCACGCAGCATAGGGGGTCTGTATAATGTTGGCTCAGTAAAAGTACTTGCAGAGGGGTGAGTGTTAAATACAATGTGACCCAGAAGTAGAGAACCGGGTCACACTCCTGTTACTGCTACTCAGGTTTATGTCCACTAAGGAGAGATGTTTTCAACATCTGTTACTTCAGGGGTACCATGACTGTCATGGCCTGGGCCAGAGCACCCTAGGAACACGTGGGGCCACCAGTTCAGTGCTTGCAGTAGTATCTGACAAGGAAAATGTGCAGCAATATGTCACTGGGTGTGCAATTAGCAGTATGTGCCCTGCGATGCCATGAGAGAACAACAAAGCAAATACAATCAGTCTGTGTTGGTACCCGTCTACGAACTAGAAGCAGAGACACTGGGGACTGATAGGGATGTTATCTCCTTGCCACCACCACCATGCTCCTGGTTTGAGAAGGAAGAACCACATGGCACAAGAGACTGTACCACACAGACAGAGGACCCGTGGACTTCACTTGAGCTGGAGACTTTGACAAACAGCAATCTTTCTAAACCTCTGATTCTCCCTCCCGTGTTATTCTGGGGAGCAATGATGGATTCTCCTGAACATGAATAAATAATAAACTCGATCGGTGAGGAAGAAAACTCCTAACCCTTCAGAAAACTACTCTTGTCCACTGCTCCTTTGCAACTAGAGCAGTCAAAACGTGGCGCCCCTGCCCACAACTATCACCGCTTCTCCCCTTTAAGGCCCAAGTCACCATTAACTTTTCTGAAACCGCTCTGCATGTGCACCTAGACTGCATCTGCTAGCTGGGTATGTTCATGAAAATGTTGTACCAAACTGTAACAAGAAGGGTCATTTTCAAATGCAGAGCAGATCATTTTTTTTTTTAGTATTTCAACATACTGTCACCCCACTTTGAACTATACACTGTGTTGTGAGATAACTCACTTTCAAATGACCAAGAAAACAAGTGTCAGTGTTCTGAATGTACCTACGGACACCAAGCATGCATTCTGAATGTAACGGCAGACACTAAGCATCGTTCTGAATGTGACGGTGGACACAAGCAGGGACAAAGAAACAAAAACAGTGTTAAGTTCATAAATGTTTACTAATGCTGGCCCAGTGGCGCTAAGGGCTGAGGTGCTGGCGCTTACCTGCGCTACGCTGGCGACCCATGTTCGGAGCGAGCACGAGTCGGGGTCAGCAAGGCAGGAGAAAGGATTGGCGTCTGATGGACTGCTCTCCTCCTCCGGGAGGGGTTCTAGGTGGTCAGCGCTCCCCGGAGGCTGGAGGGACAAGCGCCGTACCACAAGTAGGGAGCAGTTAGGCCAGGCATCTGGAGTGGCGCGTGCGGTTGTGTGTGCGGTCACTCATCATCATGCACGTCCTGACTCCTGGGAGAACAGAAGAAAAGTCACTGCCGTGCAGAATGGCGGAGGCGCCTCACAGGCTCCGCCCCGGCTAGCCACAGTGCTGCCACCTAATCCGGTCCTCGGTGGGGAGTTCGACTCCCTGCTGACCCCCCGAGAGGTAAGCCCTGGGGCTAGAGGCAGCGTCAGCTGGTGGGCCTTGAGGGACAGGGCTGAGAGCACCCTCCTGATGTAAGCGGCGGTAGGAGGAGAGAAAAGTAAGAACTGCAAAAAAAAATGTTTACTAATTGTGTTCAATTTTGTGGACAGTGAATTACATATTTGTGCATTAAGAGAAACAGCAAGAGAAAGTCAAAAGAAATAAACATCGAAAAGTATGTATATCAACAAGTGATATTGTCCAACAGTTTACAATGTCTCAATCCCAGCGACATTCCATCTCCGACAGATGTAAAGGTCCATGAAAAAGTCTGATCTGTCTGACCATGTCAGTGTCCTGGTATCGTGGCCATGTGAAGCACCCATTTGCATGCTGATGAAGCAACTGCACAGTGAAGATACGTTGCAGCTCACTGAATGAAAGAACTCGTCAAGGAAAAACTGTTTGAGTAGTATACGCGAGAATTTGTCCAGCTGTACATTGGCAGGGTTTAATTTCTTTTACCAGAGGACAGCCAGTGTGCACAATGGGGCAGAAGTGGTGAGGTCATTACTGAAGTGCAGGAGCATAAGAAGACTGCACAGTGTCTGGAGCAGAAACGGGGTCCACTACTGAAGTGCAGTGAGCAGAAGAAGGCTGCACAGTGTCTGGAGCAGAAACAGGGTCTGTTGCAGAAGTGCAGGGAGCAGAAAAGGCTGCACAGTGTCTGGAGCAGAAACAGGGTCCGTTGCTGAAGTGCAGGTAAAGAAGAAGGCTGCACAGTGTCTGCAGCAGACACAGGGTCTGTTGCTGAAGTGCAGGGAGCAGAAGAAGGCTGCACAGTGTCAGGGGCAGAAACAGAGTCCGTTGCTGAAGTGCAGTGAGCAGAAGAAGGCTGCACAGTGTCTGCAGCAGAAATGGGGTCCACTGCTGAAGTGCAGGGAGCAGAAGAAGGCTGCACAGTGTCTGGAGCAGAAACAGGGTCAGTTGCCGAAGTGCAGGAGCAGAAGATGGCTGCACAGTGTCTGGGGCAGAAGCGAGGTCCGTTGCTGAAGTGCAGTGAGCAGAAGAAGGCTGCACAGTGTCTGCAGCGGAAACGGGTCCATTGCTGAAGTGCAGGAGCAGAAGAAGGCTGCACAGTGTCTGAAGCAGAAACAGGGTCCGTTGCTGAAGTGCAGTGAGCAGAAGAAGGCTGCAGGTGTCTGCAGCAGAAACAGGGTCTGTTGCTGAAGTGCAGGAGCAGAAGAAGGCTGCACAGTGTCTGCAGCAGAAACGGGTCCACTGCTGAAGTGCAAGGAGCAGAAGAAGGCTGCACAGTGTCTGGAGCAGAAACGGGTCCATTGCTGAAGTGCAGGGAGCAGAAGAAGGCTGCACAGTGTCTGAAGCAGAAACAGGGTCTGTTGCTGAAGTGCAGTGAGCAGAAGTGGGGTCTATCACTACAGTACCTGGAGCAGATGAGGAATCAGTAGTGCTGCAAACAGTGAGGTTGTCCATCTCTGTGGTGTAGTGATCAGCAGAGTGGTCAGTCTTTTTGTGCATGGAGCATCAGAGGTTCAGTCACTGTTGTTGCGTGAACAATGTTTCGTGGGCAGGTAACTGCTCAGTCTGATCAGTGCACTAGTATGAGAATTTGAGCCCCGTGCTGTCACGGGCCCACATGCTCAAAGTTCTCACATGGGCCATCATTATTTTGCAATGTTCACATAAACATGATAAGTCTCTGCTGGCAACAACACCTTCAGCCACAGATCTCACACTCTGGATCCGTCTTGTTCCAAGAACCGCTCAGACATCTGGTCTTTTTGGCCTTCATATGCTTCTTGCAGGTACCCAGAAGAAAGTCCTTTTTTTGTGTAGGCACGTTACTTGTATCTTCTACTATAAGATTATCATGGCAGAATATGAAAAGCTCATATGCTGTTGAAACTGCTGCGAGTCATGCTTGCACTGCTCTGGCTACCTTTGATTTGACAATGACACTCTCACCATCGGAGGGCGTTTCCCATGACGTGAGCCAAAGTAGGCACGCTCAGTGTTGAAGCCAAACTCTGATGGAGCCATTGAAATGCCATAAAATGACCATCTGGATTTATATTGGCTAGCACAGCCATCTGAAAAATGTACTGCCTTTGTAATGTTTAGGTGCAGTGTTCATGAGGTGTGCATGGGCCATCTTCACAAGTGACCAACAGAGTGGTGATCATGTGTAAGGTCTCGGAGATGAATACAATTGTTTCTTTGATGCTGTTGGTGCAATGAGAACAGTTGTAATAGGTTACTATTGGGTGTACTGTAGCCTGCTCATGGTGCCAGTGGCAGGACTGGATTTCATCTTGGTACTTGCAGGCGTAGTTTTCCACAAAGTCTAGCACCATGGTGACCCAGCCTTGTAGTATGTCGGACTTAATTAACCTGAATTGTTGTTGTTGCCATGCTGCCACATGTGGTGATGACCCAGAAACTGTATGTCTTCCTTGAGGCTCTCAACTAGCTCTCATAAGCTTGTCTTTTGCTATTCAGCAATTTCCTGGTCGTTTTGGTTTCAATGCCATCAGTTGTTTTTTCAGAGTGATACTTTCCCACTGATACCATCGCAAAGGTCTGCCCCATGTAACCTCAACAGTTCCTCTACCTTCTTTGCTATTCCATGTACTGAGCAGTTGCGACACACCTTTGCTACCAGTCTCCCTGAAGAACATCTGACCTCCTTCCTCTTCCTTGGACACACTGTCAGCTCACAGCATCATATATATTGTATTTGCACTCAGTAATTCTGTAACGATCAGCCGTGCGACTTATTGTGCACATCTTTAATGTGGCATTTCGCAGTACTCATAAGGCACTGGACAAGGTTTTGTTCACTGGCCAGTTTAATATGGACTGGTCTCAGAGTGTTAAATTTAGTTACCCGATGTTACAGTCGAGATTTTCTTTCTGAATTGAGCATGCAGTGCACTGAGTGGTTTTGCTAGGCAGGCTTTGGCATACTGTATTCGTTTCAAAAATGCCTTCTTGGAGGCACAGGGTTGCAGAGTCTTCATAAAAGTTTTTTACTTTGGTGACTGTTTCCAAGGGCAGTGCTGCTTTGTGTGTAGGTTTCATACTTTTCTTCTCTGTTAGTGCTAAATTCATGAGTGTTGTCCGGCTGATCCCAAAGCTGTGCTGGCCTTGTGTAGCATTCTATATTTTTTCAACACAAGAACTGCTCCAACCCATTCGCGTTTTTCTTTTGACCACTCTTGGCCTTTTCCTTAAGGACTTCCACCAGCTTCTGTTCCAAATTTCCACGGCATGTTAAGTTTTCTCATCTTTTGCCAGTGCATCCTGCTTTGCTGGTGGGCATGAGGATATCAGGGAATTGACAGTACATGCAAAATGGGTGGGTGATCTTGGTAGGGTGTATCGTACTCTCTGAAGTGCCTTCCGGGCAGCACTGTCTGAGCATGAGTCCAGAACAGTGGCTGTATCAGTAGTAACTATTACGTCTGCTTGCACTTCTGAAGTGGCGCTTATTGTGGTTGTCTGTAATATTTCTTGTTGCTTCTTGTATTTTTTGTCGTCTGCTTTCATTAATCCTCCATTTCTTCTGTGCTGACAGTGATTGCGTTGCTGTCTTTTTGTTCCCCACTTCTCTCTTTTCTGCTGCTTTTTGTTCATCTCCTCTGGTGGTGGTTTATGGGTGCTGTCGCATGTTGTTTTGCTCCTCCAGTTTCTTCAGCTTTTTCGTTCCCTGTACAGCTGCATTCTCACCCTGGACTTTGCACTGTAGTCTTGGCGCTTCTATTTATCCAGGTTATCCGGTAGGCCTGTAATCGAGCTTTGTAGGTTTCCAGATAGGATTAAAAAGATCCGGAACATTATGCAGCCTATCTCTCTGAATTGTTGGATTCTCTCCATTCCAGAAATGGGATTGGACAAGCTTCTCTGTCCAGCACTGATCAAAGATTCTGCAGACCCACATGGTCTTCGTCTGGTGTGATTTTCCATTATTCAAACCTTAAGAAATAGAATTAGAATGTTTTAGGCATTGGTCAGACAATGGCGTCCTCTTTAGCTGATATGGGCTGTATACAGTGGGCACCATTTCCTCAATACAGAAGAGAGAGAAAAAAGCAAGCATCAATTGCTTCATAACACTTGAAACAACTGGAGCGAAGGAACAACATCCACTGTCTACAAGGTGAAGTGACGGAACGAGAAACACATCAGTTTATAAGACGACGAGATGAAACCAGAGAACACAACAGAACTGTACAAGACAAAGTGACAGAACTAGAGCTTAACACGCGGTGCAAGATGGAAAGACCTGAAGACAACACCTCAGGAGTGTATACGATGAAGTGATGGAACGAGAGCACATGTGAGTGTACAAGAGGAAGGCATGGAACAAGAGAACACATCAGGAGTGTTCAAGATACAGTGACGGAATGAAGCGAACACATGTGTACAAGATGGCAAGATGGAACAAGAGAACACATCATGAGAGAAGTGTAGAAGATGAAATGATGGAATGAAAGATGCAACACATCAGGTGTTTACAAGATGAAGAAATGGAACGAAGGAGAGAACACATTAGTTGCTTTGCATTACTAAGTAGAATCTACCAAGATGAGGAAGAGCACAGCACTTAAACAATGACTAATACTGAGCTAATTTTATTATGTCAAGCACTATTATAAAATGGGTCAAAAATGCCTTAAATTGATCAGGTGAAAGGACCTACAAGTCGTATCCTTATCAGCTGATATCGATGCCAGTCAGCAAACAATTTGGCCACCCCTGACCACGTATCACCGCATGGTCACAAAATGGCTGATGGTGAGCCAGTAGCCAAAGGTCTGCTCAGCATCCAGCCATGCTGAGACCATGCGGTCGGTGATTTCAAAATTGTACTGATGTCACCCACCTAAAATCACAGAAATATACACAGTAAGCCGTGGATTTAGCAAACAAAATATTTTGTAGGAAGCAGGCCGAGTAATACTTCTCCACACACCTCAACACACACCGATGTCCACAAAATGGCTGAAGGTGAGCCAGCAGCCAAAGGCCTGCTCAGCAACCAGCCATGTTGAGACCATGCAGTGATTTCAAATTGTATTGATGTGAGCAACCACCTAAAATCACAGAAATATAGACAGCAAGCCAAGGATTTAGAAAACAAAACATTTTTGTAGGAAGCCGCTGAGTAATGCTTCTCCACACACACATCACACCCAACACACACCACATGGTCACAAAATGGCTGAAGGTGAGCCAGTAGCCAAGGTCTGCTCAGCATCCAGCCATGTTGAGACCATGATGGTCGATATTTAAACATTGCACTGAAGACAGCATCCAGCTTGCAGTGGTATAAAAATGTACATCCGCACATAAAAGCGCCGAAAGCAAACCAGATATCAAACATTGCTTTGTCTAACTACTAATGGCACATAAACCACACAAACCACAAAAACAAACTTCTGACTTCAAACAATACAAAATGTAGTTAACAAAATGGATGCCACCAACACACACACACACACACACCATTCCTACAGGAAATGAAGGTTTTACCATGGGACCCCACAAAAACAAGGAAGTAAACTACCAAACAGAAATGCAGAATAACCAACATTTTTCCCAGTACTCTGCTCAGTCAGGGCTTCAAAATACTAAATAAACACAGCACTGTACCTCACTCTGGAAAGTAGGAGTCCTATTAATTCAAAACTGCACCACAGACTCTTAATGTAGGGGCATAATTTAAAACTGCACTCGGCCTACAAGTACAGTAGGAGCCCAATTAATTGAAAACTGCACCTTAGGCTGGAAATGGGGCTCCATTAATGCCAGACCACACTTCAGGGAACTCAGGGTCACAGAATAACTCTGCCACTAGGAGTATACATGAACACCAGATCCAAACTATGAGAAGGTTCCTCTCGTTCTAAATATACTTGGATGCCACAAGTTGTGTTAAAACGCACACAGATCGCACACACACCTCCCCACTCTAAACATACCAAGACTGGCATGCGGTAGTGTCCAAGGGAGCACTAAATCGCACTTTAAGCTGCCAGAAATCTAAATGGGCACTATTTCTCTCTTTATCCACGCTGCTTCAATTTATGGTTACACAGCAGGCTGATCCCTGGCCAGAAAACACACGGAGAAGAATATCCCTTACCTTAAAAGTGTTCTGGCGCACTTTGGTCAGTCTTGTTCTGAGCGCACTGAGGCTGCTGAAGCACAGACACAAACATTTTCTTTAGAAAATAAAATTTACCGAGAAGGGCCAGAAACCTTGATGCAGCAGATTTTATACCCCCACAAGCCATGTTTCCACAGGGGAAAACGAGAGTACCGAGGGATCAGGCGACCGATGGGGTGGTAGGGGCCGTTCTGAATGGACTTAGCTACAGCATGGACATGATTGGTTGGGGCTTGAGACCGATGACCTCACAGAAAAGACAAACAGCAGGCAAGATGTTATACCTGGCATTACAGCAAGGGCAGCAATGGTAACACACAGGGACAAAAGAACAAGGATACAGCATACATAGTATATGATTATTGGGCCATGTTCTAGAATGTACCACCTGAGGACACCAGGTGGTACATTCAGAACACATTTTGAGGTGCTTCAAACCATGAAATAATGGGGAAACAACACAGGGAGATAAAAGACAGGACAACATCTAGACTGTATAAAGCAGATTTTATTTAAAGTGAACCATGGCAGAAATGTCAGAAAACCCACAACCCAAACCTATAGGGTTTCCATGTCACAATTTAATACAGGAAAATAGCAGAAAATGGGGTTGGACAATAAAAATATACTTTTGAGCAGCTATGACCACATTTATTATATGTATCTCTACATACATCAAGGCATAAAACAGTATTGTATACATTATTTCTTGTTTTCTTCCTCACTTTATTATATACTGTCAACATTTCAGTGACACTGGTACAAGGTTTTCATGAACACACCCAGCTGCATGTGCCTACGTGCCTTGTTGATGCTCCTGCAATTATGGAAATCTTATTAACTCAATGTTTCTTACTGTATAAAATGAAAAAGTACAGTTACGCAAGAACTTACCATAACAGTAGATCTTGAGAGAGGCTCTTGCAGTAGGTATTCACATATAGGTCTAAGCCCAGAGCATCAGGACCCATGGAAAACTTCAAGCTAGCGGTCTCTGTCAGGGATCCCATCCCCGCGATCAGGTGACCCGGTGTCATCACGTTTATGTCGGTATAAAGAAGAGTGGTCCCCCTCCGCCTTCCAGTTCTTTTCCTCCAAGGGCCAAAAACAGCAAGATGGAGAGAGAAGAGGATAATTTCCCCATGGAAATGAAGCAAGAAACTTAAGGGCCAGAGGGGGAAGGTAATTGCTTCTGCAAGAGCCTCTCTCAAGATCTACTGTTACAGTAAGTTCTTATGTAACTGTACTATCTTACTTCGAGAGGGCTCTACAGCAGGTATTCACATATAGGACTTAGTCCCAAGCAGTCTAGAACAAGGAAAAACACTTAGGAGGAGGATTATCATCCACAACATAAAACCTCAGGGCTGAACAGGTCTTATGGAGAGGACCTTGTAGGACAGCCAACCTGAAGCCTGCTCTGTGGCGAGAGGCAATGTCCAAACTGTAGTGTTTCATGAAGGTATGGACAGAAGTCCAAGTATGCTGCACAGATGTCTGCTGCTGACACATTCTTGAAACAAGCAGCAGAGGCAGCTACTCCTCTGGTGGAGTGACCTCTGACTTGACCCGAAGGATCTTGTTGTACTTGTCATAACAGAAAGTAATACAATTCACTAACCATTTTGAGAAGCATTACTTAGAAACAGTATTGCCTTCTCTTCTGTGAGTGAAAGAGATAAAGAACTGATCCATCCTCCTGAGATCCTTGGTCCGATTGGTGTAGTATCTCAGGATTCTGTGAACATCCAAAGTATGCAAGAGGTACTTTCCTTGATTGGAGTGTTGCATAAAGAAAGTGGGTAGCTCAACAGATTGATTCAGCATAAATTCAGCCACCACCGTGGGAGAAACTTAGGGTTGTTGCGTGGCATACACGTTCCTTGTGGAAAATCAAATATGGGATTTTACATATCAAGGCCTGGAGCTTGGATATGTGCTGAGCAGGCGTAATGGCTACTAGGAAGGCGTCTTCCAAGACAGGAACTTTAAGTCTGCTTCTGCTGCGGGCTCAAAGGGAGGCAGTGTGAGCTTCTCCAGGATGAAATTCAAGTCCCATGGAGGTGCAGGAATGGAATGGGGGTCTCAAGTGGAGAACCCCTCTGAAAAAGTCTTAAAGACTTCAACTGCGCAAAAGTCCTGTCTCTGAAGAGGAATATGATAGGCTGAAATAGCTGCCATGTGAACCTTCAACAAGGAATGGCTGAGACCCAGGTCGAAGAGGTGACGATGTAATCCAGGACTTTGCTGACTGGGCACGAAAAGAGGCTCTAAGTCTTTGCAGCCTGCAGAGATGGAAAATTGTTTCCACTTCATGGCGTAGGTGGATCTGGTGGAAGGCTTCCTCGCTCTACTAAAATGTCCGCTACCAAAGGAGAGATTCAAGAGGGCTTTAGCTACATCTGCAGGAGCCACACATGGAGATGAAGGGATCTGAGGCCTGGATGGACAAGGGTCCCCTGATCCTGGGTCAACAACTGTTAGACAGAGGAAGAGGAAGAGATGGTTCCTCTGAAAACTGTTCCAGAAGAAAGAACCAAACTTGCCTGGGCCAGGAGGGGTAATGAGAATCATCTGCACCCCTTCTGATCTGAGTTTGTTCAGGACCCTCGAATCAAAGGAATGGGAGGGAAAGACAGAGGACCAGCTGAGTTCGTCTGCCAGTGTGTTTTCCACTCCCAGAACATGAACTGCGGTCAGGTGAAGGTGGTGCTGGGTTGCCCAATACCAGACTCTCATCGACTCCCAGCAGAGGGATAGGACGTGTTCCTCCCTGTTTGCTGAGTTACCAGTCTCGCATACGTTGTCTGATTGAATGAGAAGATGACTGGGAAGAATGAAGGGAAGAAGAGCCTGTACGGCATAAAGGACTGCCCTTAGTTTGAGCACATTTATGTGCAGATTCTGCTCGAAACTGGACCAGCTGTCCTGAGTCCTGTGAGACCCTAGATGGACACCCCAGCCCTCCCTGATGCATCTGTTGTCAATGTCTGGGTTAGAGGAGGATGCAGAAAGGAACTCCCAGGCACAGGTTCTCCTGAACCATCCACCAGTGCAAGTCCCTGGTCATGGGATCCGACACTAGCACCTCCTGGTCTAGGTCATCCATGGTCTGGTCCCATTAGACCGGGTCCACTGAGAGATCCTCATATGGCGCCGAGTGAATGGGACTGTCAGAATGGCAGCTGCCATTAATTGGCCGAGGAGACGGAGGACTGACCTGGCTCGACTGCCTGCGACTGGACAGCAAACGAGCCTGATTCTGATGGGTCTCGACTTGTCCAGAGGCAAAAAGGCTTTGCCTGTGGTCATGTCCAGTTTCACTCTATAAATTGGAGGCACTGGCAAGGACCAAGTGGGGCTGGCCTGGTTGATAGTGATACCCAGGCTGGTAAAACCTGCAGGATAAGGGAAAGGGAGTGCAGGAGTTCCTCCTGGATGGGGCCGCCAGGAGCCAATCCTTGAGTAGAATGCCTGCACACCCTGGGTATGCAGGCGGGCGCTACCACAAATAGGCATTTGTAAACACTTGGGAGCCTAGGAAAGACCAAATGGGAGGGCACTGAATTGGTAGTGGTCCCACTGAAAACAAAATGAAAGTATTTGTGATGGGAAGGGCATATGGGATATGCAGGTATGCATCCTGCATGTCACAGCAACAGCCACTGTCCTGGCTGGAGTAACGGTAGGAGGTTCTGCAAGGAAAGCATTCTGAAATGTTTTACTCCATGAACATGTTCAGGAAGCTGAGGACTACAACTGGCCTCAAGTCTCCCATCTTCTTTGGAACTACAAAGAAATGGGAATAGTAACCCGTCCGCCAAAGGTGAGTGGGGACTGGCTTCTATCACCGCCGACAGAAGGGATATGATTTCCTCTAGAACCAGATGAAGATGTTGCTGGGAGTAAGACGACTGAGTGGGTGGTTTTTGGGAGGTTTCTGCAAAAATTCTATTGAGTGTCCGCAGATATGAGCTGGAGCACCCAAACGTCCGATGTTATACTCTCCCAACCTGGTAGGTGGGAGGAGAATCTCCCCTACCAGTTCCTCTGGAAGGCCAGAGGCAGAAGGAGAGGCAGGGAGTCAGGAGGTGTGCGGCAACACAGTAGCCGAGGCTCCCACAGACTTTTGCTGGGGGAGTCTTGGTTGTTGGAGGGGCCCGACGTCTGTTGGCACGCTTTCCTTGACTTTTACAGGGTTTTATTTAACTCTAAAATTGATTAGCATTTTGCTCATAAAAGTTCTAAACATTGTGAAAATGCATAGCACTTGTCTCACTGTGTTTAACAAGCATAACACTTCTAGAAAACCTTATATAAATGCCTTCTGTACAGTTAGTATTATCCCAAGAAAAGTGCTAATCAATTATTTAAAACCCTGCTTTTGTTTTGTCTGGTTTGGCAACAAAAGACGTCACTGCCCTGAAGGGGTCTGTACAAAGTCTGGACAGATTCTCAGTGCAGTGCCCTTCTTGCAGTTCGGTTATAATGTCCTTGACATGACCCGTAAACAGCACCGAACCCCTGAAGGAGCATCCTGTATAGCAGACAGTACCTCACGGACACACACTGAGCCAAGAATGCCGCCCGTAGGCAAAAGCCAAGCTCCTGCCAGCTATCTCCACCACGTCGTAAGTGGCATCGAAGCATGTGCCGACAGGGCAAACGAAAGGAACGGACTAGGTCTCCCAGTTCCTGTTTAGTTTGCAAATCAGGAAGGAGTCCAACTTGGATTCCACCTGGCTAAGGATGGACTTCTGAAATCCCATATGTTGCGAGAAGTAATTGGGGCTGATGCTAGGGTCAAAAGAAATAGATCTTCTTCCGTGCTGATCCAGAAGCGGGATTGCTTTTCAAGTAGGGACTAACTCAGGTGTTTAGGGTTGGCGGAAATTGGACGCGAGCAGCACTGATGACAACCACAAATCCACCTTGGGGAAGACTGAGAAAGTCTATACCTCCTCCGGAGCCTGGTATTGGGGGCTAGTTCGAAGACTGTTTCCAGATGGTGGAAACAAGATCAGTGTGAGGCTCTATCCAAGGTGGAATCAGTGTGGGAGCGGTCTCTGTCAGATCCAAATGAGCAGCAAGCTTTTTACTCTGTGGGTCTGGCTCCACTGATTGCCAGTGGCGTGTTTCCTGGATCTTCCTGGAGGGGACTCTGAGGATCCTCGGCTTTGGGCATTCTGGAGTATGTGGCTTATCACCATGATCAGAGTAGTCAGACTCCAAATCTGAGTCAGATGTCTCTGAGGAAAAGAAGAAGACTCCTCCCTGGGAGTGGGAGGAATGACCCCACTGTGGAGCTCCCGGGTGCACGGCCCTCCCTACCGGCACAAGAAGGCCTCCTCTGGCATCGGGCAAGGGGGGGAGGGAGTCTCTCGCCCGACGTAGGGGGTCTGGAATAGGGACCGTGTTGGGAGATGGCTCTCGACCTCCTTGGTGATCTGGAGCCCTGGCCTCAGCCCACCAGGAGGCCAAGGTCTCTTCAGATCCGCCGGCAGCTGTGGAGTAGGGCGCAGAGGTGGAGGAGGAGGAGGGATAGGTAGTGTGGGTACCCATAGTAGGGTATCCATAGCCCGGCGGTGAAGTCCCGTGTTGGGTACTGTGCGTGATGCGTGCGTTGGATACTGAGGGGCCAGGTACTGCGCACCGGTATTACAATGCCAGGTACCCTGGTGTCAGGGGCTCTGACAGAGTAGAAGGATTCTGGCAAAGGCCCTGCTGGAGGGGCGGATGGAGGGAGCGCCGCCCCACGGGACGCCGGGCCCGGCAGAGGTATACCAGTGAGCGGGTCCGATGGACCTGACGGCGAACAGGTCTTCTGTCGGGCAAAGTGACGCAAGAAGGCAGCGCCAGGTCGACCGTGTCGGATCCGCATCTGAGGATCTGGCAGGAGGGGACCCTATGGCAGCGCCCCGAGGTCGCCAGTTTGAACCGGGAAGGAGGGTTGAAGTCCTTGGGAGGAACCAGGGGACACAGGGACCTCAGTGGCAACGGATTATCCGCTAGGAGAGCCTGGGGCGCCAGATGGGATAACAGCATCTGGCGCAGGCTGGTTGTCTGGCCAGTTGGAGAGGAGCCAGTGGCCTTTTTCGGCAGTGTCCGGGCGGACATCAGAGGAGCTGGCATCTGATTTATCGGACTCCCTGTCCGAGGAAGGCCATGAAGGAGGGCGGCCTTGTCGGAAGGAGGTTGGGTTGGTGAACACCCAAAGAGGTGAGCGACTTTATCACCCTGCCCGAAGGCATCAGTGGGACCGACGTCCGACTTACTGGACCCGCTTCAGACCAGAAGGTCGTGGAGGAGGAGTGCCTTAATGGGAGCAGAGGCCTCTTTACCCCGGAGGCTCCTCAAGGGCCCCGAGCGTGAGCCCAATAGTAGCCACCAAGACGACCATCGAGGAGCGATCCCGAGGGATGTTACCTTTAAGGCTGCGACTCCAGCTGAAGTTGCTGGTGCTGTGGAAGATGATTCTCGCTCGGTGCTTCTCCTCATCACACTTCTTTTGTGGCCTTCGGGGAAGTGGACACCTGCCTAAGCTTCTTTAACTCTTTTTCCATGGAGGCCATTTTCTTCTTGAGATGGGCATCCAGGAACTGCTGCCATCTCTTGTGGGTAGCCGAGTTGAACTTTGGCTGTGCTGGCACTTCTCATGGGGTGGTCTGGGCCTAGACAGAAGAGGCACAAGGAGTGGCCGTCCTGTGTGGAAGCTGGAACCACACAAGTCGCACTTACTTTTATGCGATTCGGAGGGCGCCAGGGATGACATACACAGCAGATATTGTGAAAAAAATTAATAAATTGAGAAAAAGGCGGAAAACTTAGACAACCACTGATGTCTGGATTACCAGATGCTGGGCGTAAGGCAGCAAAACAGAATAAGAAGGTGCCATTGGTGGTGCCATTGGAGATGAGGAAGAAGAGAAGATGGAGATACGTCCACCAGCTGGAGATGCACAGAATTGTTACAGTGGCTAGGTATCCAGCAAGTGGCCCTAGAAAACAAAGACAGTGGGATATGCAGAAGAATGAGGCCAGGTGGGCAGACACCCTGAGAGCTATTCAAGCCCTGGTTTGGCAGACCACCACCGCAACAGATGGTGGTAAGGACATAAAGCTTACAAAATTGTGTGCAACAGATGATAAAGAGACCTAATTAACTACATTTGAGCGGATAGCCTGAGCCTGTCAGTGGCCTCGAGGACAGGGGTAATCCGTCATGCACCATACCTGACGGGAAAAGCTCAATTGGCATATGGACATGTGGACAGTAACTTAAGTGAGAATTATGATACTGTAAAGGAGGCTATTCTCAAAAGATATGATATAAGCCTAGAAACATACAGACAGCGGTTTAGAACTCTGAAATTCCAGCTCACAGATACCCCTCAAGAGGCATATACCAGACTAAAAGACTTGTGTGGTAAAGGCTGCAATCAGCCATAAATACCAAGGAACAGATAATGGAGGCCATAGTCTTAAAACAGTTTGTTTGAATCCTGCCACAGGATGTACAAATGTGGGTTCGGGAACACCGCCCAGAGTCGGCTGAGAAAACAGTTCAACCGACAGAGGATTATCTTGCTGCAAGGCCAAACAGACAGAAGGGATACTCTGGAGCAGGTATAACCAACCCACGGTAAGAAGCTCATCTACTAATTCTCATGTATCTAGTGGAAGTGTGAAAAGTCTGAATACCAACAGACCATATTACCCTGATATTATCTGTCATATATGTCGAGGAAGGGACATATTGCCCGCTTCTGTCCCTAATGAGCGAAGTCACACATACCCATTTAGTCCTTGTCAACTGGGGCCAATATATAACCCCTGTAAAGATAAATAGGAAAGGACTTAGTGGACTACTGGATTCTGGGAGTCACAAACACCGTAAAACAAGTGTATTGCCAACAGACTCAAATATTCAAAACCAGACCCGAAGTTACATGCATCCATGGCGTATACACATGTATATCCCTTGCAAAGAGTAGATGTTCAAGTCCAGACTGTTACTAGATGTATGAATGTAGGTGTGGTTCCTCATTTACCAGTGCCAGTTGTAATGGGACACGATCACCCAGACTTTGCCTCCTTACTGGCTGAAGCTACAAACCTAGGTGCTATGATTACCAGAGCCCAAGAAAGACATAATACTGAACTTCAGCGCTCATTTCCATTTGAGGAAGATCTGTTTGAAGTACCTGGTAAAACGAGAAAGTCCAAACAAGAAAAACATTTAGACAAACAAAGGTAGCAACAGGTCTACAGAGACTCTAGTGACATTAATGATCAAAAGGACTTGAATATTCAGTCTATTAATGTGAAAGTAGATGACTGTTTTGGTTTTGAACAAATGAATGATAGTTCACTTAAACCGCTTTTTGTTTTTTTTTTTACAGATGGATGACAAACAGAATAAGGTACCTAAGCTAGTGTTACCTAAGGGATTGTTATACAGAGAATGTATGAACCCAAAATCTGAGGAAAGTGATTCACAATTATTGGTTCCTACTGTTTACAGAGTACGCTTAATGTCTTTGGCACATGATACCCCTTAGCTGGACATCAGGGTAAAGAACGACACTGCAAAGACTTCTTTACAGGTTCTACTGGCCAGGAATACATGGTCAAGTATCAGAGTACTGTAAAACCTATGAATAGTGTCAAAAGGTGACCCTTGTTGTTAGGAAAGACAAAGTGCCCTTACAACCCCTACCATTGTTGTCCACTCCATTTGAAAGGATTGTGATGGATGTGGTTGGACCTCTACACAAGAGTGCAAAGGGAATCACTTCATTTTAGTCATTTGTGACTATGCCACTTAAATACCCTGAAGCGATACCTCATGCGCACTGGCTACAGCTGATAAAGTGACTGAAGAGCTAGTTAAGATATTTTCTCGGATGGGTATCCCTAAAGAAATTCTGAAAGATCAGGGCAGTAATTTCTGTTCCCAAATCCTGGAACGCCTCTATCATGCTTTGGGTGTTCATTCAATCTACACATCCCCATATCACCTGCAGACTGATGGGCTAGTTGAACGCTTTAATCAGACTTTAAAGCAAATGTTAAAAAGTTCACTAGTGATGAAGGTAAACATTGGGATAAGTTTTACCTTACCTCACGCTTGCCTACCAAGAAGTATCACAGTCTTCTGCAGGTACCCCCCTCTGAACTGTTATTTGGAAGAAACCCTAGGGGCTGTGCTACATGTTATAAAGGAAAATTGGGAAGAAGGGAAACAAGATAGAGTGCCCATGTCAGCTCTGGAATATGTCACTACATTCAGGGCCAGATTAACAACAGGGCAGAAGGAGCAGCTGCCCTGGGCCCCACGTTTGAGGGGCCACCTGAGTCCCCTCCACATTTTTTTCCCCTGACTTATTATAACTTTTAACTATTCTCAGTTGGGGGCTACACACAGCTGTTCGATCAGTCACCATCCGTGACTCCATTTTGCTTTACTGCATAAGGCATTGCCTTTTTTTTTATTCCGTCCTGTTCCTGAACAACAAGCGCCAGTTTCTAGCAAGCAAGCCAATACTACAGGGCTCTGCTCTGCCTCAGGTCCGCGCATGTGTTCACGCCATGATGTGAAGTTGACCCAAACAGTCTCCTGCCAACACCAGTCCACACAGATGTATTCCTTCTCTTGAGACTGATGCTGAATCCATCTTGCCGCCAATGAGAGAAGAGACAGTCTACAACCAGAATCAGTACCACTGGGCGACGATGAGAAACGGGTCCAGTTCCTACCACCAGCGCAGTGTTGCAGTCATCGGTGAAAATCTTAAAAAAAAAAAACCTATACAGCCTAAGGCATTTAAGCAGGCATGGTCAGGCTGCCCTGTCATTGACTGCAGTGCATGTGCAGAGAGAGACAGTAGGGTGGGTTACAGCCAAGGATCGAGCTGGATTTGTAAAAATTAAAATAATTTAATTTTACACAGTCATTCTGAGACTGTCTCCTCATCTGTCGGTGTCAGCAATTATCGCAGTGTGTCAGAGGAGAGGTGTGGATCAAGCACCAACCCAGCAGCAACTGTCCAGTACAGACCACCATAATGCCTTCTTCTTACCTTCAGGTAAAAAAAAAAGAGAGAGACTACATCAGAGCCAGAGGAGAACTCAGTCAAGTGATTACTTTTACTTTCCTTGATGTTATTTAAAAATACAAAATATACAAATGTATATACACAGTAGCCCACAGCAGACCACCCCAGTCCTTGATTGCTTGTTGCTTTCCTGACTTCATTTCAGTTTAAAATAAGCATTTGTCAATGCGAATGTTTGCTTGCTGGCACTGACAGTGGTAGTGTAGAAGTTACCGAGCTGCATAATAGGAATGGCAGTGAAGTATTGAACTGAAGCCAACCCCACCGCCACCCTGCAGAGAGGACAGGCACTGGGGTGTGCCTTTGGGTTGTCAGGCATACCGGCAAAGCCATTTCACCACACCCTATCCTGAAGAAACTGACAAGTGTCACGGTGTGCCTTGGGGTCTTTGGTTCTTATTCGCACCCCATTCCATCAGGAAATACGGTGAGATGGGTGCGGTAAAGGAGAATGGGTGAACTTTGGGGCCGAAGAGTCCAAGGCATACCTCGATGCCTCTCACTGGCTGCATGGTGTGGAATGGTATGAGCATTACAGACAAGAATCCCAAGTCACACCCCTGATGCCTGCCATTCTCTACAGGGTGGGGCATTATGGTTGGAAATCCTAACACCTCAAGCATTCGCTAGTATTTTCACCCAAATTTTCAACATGGTTTTTTTGTGACCCCACCTCATGAACAGTGGCAATATCAGTTTGTTAGCTATAAGCTGCTTATGCACAGCGACTACAGCATTGAGCACCACAGGTGCAAAACACATTCCGAACAGGATGTGAAAATGACAGCTGTACTGTTCACGGGATGTGTAAAGACGGCAATGTTGCAAATCTGCAGTAAAAATATTAAAAAACTGGTGAAGTCACGAGCGCGTACAGAAACCGTCCAATGCACACCCGTAATGTAATTAGTTTGGGGATTTTTTTACAGCTGATTGTCAACACAGGTATTTTAGGACCTCCGATCATGAACAGTGTCACCGTGATTTTCTTTATCTGTCCCAAACAATGATTTCACAGCGACCACGCATCTCTGCGCTGAAAGTGTGAAAACACATTTCGCCATGTTGTAAAAATGACAGTTGTACTGTTCATAAGGAAGTGCAGAAAATGCCACTGGTGAAAATCTGACTGAAAATAGCACAAAGTCATGAACTTACGAGGGTGCGTGGAAACCGCAATGCTTACTCGTGAATACAGTCATTTTATGAACTTTTCACCAAATTTCAACATAGCCATTTTAAGACCTCTGCTCATGAACAGTGTCACTGTGATTTTCTTAATGTGTCCCATACATTGATTTCACATACCGACCGCGCCACCAGCGCCACACAGGTGGAAACACGCTTTGGGCAAGATGTGACAAATGACAGCTGTACTGCTCATAAAGAAGTGTAATAAAATGGCAAAGTTGAAAATCTGGATTGAAAATATTGAAAATTGCAACTATTTAACATGCGTAGGGAACTGGCGCAAACGCACACTTGTAAAACAGTCATTTTTAGGAATTTTTCACCAAATTTTCAACATAGCCATTTTAAGACCTCTGCTCATTAACAGTGTCACTGTGATTTTCTTAATGTGACCCATACATTAATTTCACACACCGACTGCACCATTGTGCGCTACATGGGCGGAAACATGTTTTGGGCAAGATGTGAAAATGACAGCTGTACTGGCCTATAAGGAGGTGTGGTAAAATGGCAATGTTGAAAATCTGGAGGAAAACATTGAAAATTTATGAACATAGAGCGCATGAGGAACTGCGCAATGCACGCCAGAAACAGTCGCTTTTTTTAGGGATCGCACCATTTCAAAATAGGCTTTTGAGAGCCCACCTTATGAACAGTAGCAGTGTCGCTTCATTATTTGGTCCCAAAGGTGATTTCACGCAGTGACTGAGAAATCACCTTCGGACCTGATTAACGCCATGACAGTGAGAGCATCTGTGAGAATGGGTCCCAAAACCCCTTGTTGAAAATTTGGCAAAATTCCAAAAATGCCTGAGATATGCAGCAAAGTTGAAAAACCCTATCTATCCCATTATACAGCTTACCGCATTTTCAGTTCGCAGTCGGCTTTGAAGAGTGCAGACCTGTTCCCGTCCACCAAGATTGTCGCGCCGGAGTCTGGAGGTAAAAAGGTGGGGGTGAAGGCAAGGTGCGCAGTGGTGAGCGCAGGTGGGGCAGAGTCAGCGAGGGACCGCTTATTTCAGGTTTTTTTTTTTTTTAAACAATGGAGGAGACGACGCTGGACATTTACCACGCTGGGTGGGCTCCCCAGCGTGGCACAAGGACAGCGTGGAGCCGATAGGATTGGGCACTCTCCTTCGGGCGATAGCATCTGCTGCTATGCTGGGGTGGGCCCCAGCGTGGCACGATGACAGCTGTTTGGGGGCGGAGCCAACGGGGATTGGGCACTCCTGCTGGCAATAGCATCTGTTGCCATGCTGGGGTGGGCTCTCAGCGTGGCACCCTGTACCTTGGCGGGGGAGATAGTGGAGCTGGACGGGGATTGGGCACCCCTGCTATTATAAGATGTAGCCACCTGGGGTGGACACCCAGCGTGGCTTGTGGAACTCTGTTGGGGGTAGCGCAGCACAGTCAACGGGGATTGGACTGGGCACCCGCCAGCTATACAGTGTGGAGGAAGAGTACGCAGCGCGTGGTGTGTGTGTGTGTGTGTGTGTGTGTAGGAGCGCATGAGCAGGCGTATATCTTATCGCTGCTCACCGAAGCGTAGCTCCCTTTCAACTGTACTCCACTGCATTTTCAACTGCTGTCATAGACAGCTCCAGCATGCATTGAGAACCGCGCCATGCCTGCAAACACACTGACTGAATTGAAGAGGCTGCCACACCTCCAAAACTCGGATGATGGCACTATGTTTCTTGCACATGCGCCAGCAAACCTAAAAATGAGACTACTACAGCAGAGCCAGAGGTGAACAACTGAGTGATTACTGCCTGTTACTTTACAGAATTATGTTTAAAATAAAAAAATGAATCATGATCAATCATGTGAGAAAGTTTCAGTCTTTACTATTTGTATACATTAATTACTACTGTATATACACTTGTATATAGTCACTATATATTCATGTGCATATACAGTAGCATTGCCCACAGCAGGCCACCAACAGTGCCTTGCTTGCCTGTTGCCTTCTTGATTGACTTCACAAAAGGAGACTACAGCAGAGCTAGAAGTGAACAACTGAGCGATTACTGCTACTGAATGTTATGTAAGGAATAAGACATGATGACGTAGATGTTGTTTAAGGGCTGATAAGAACACACCCAGGTGCATAATAAGGCAAGAGGCACTTTATGCTGAGTGCGTATAGCACCTGGGAAGTGCTCTTATTAGCCCATAAACCACACCTCGGAGTATCTTATTCCATTTATAAAATGGGTCCCAAGGTACAAAACAAAAAGTAGTCAAAAATTAAATATAAAAACATTAGAAATGTTGAAAGAAATTAAAAAACTTGAAAAATGAGAAAAGTAGTCCTTTGTTCCATATGACTTTGCTATGGAATGGCACTGTATGAGTGGTTCCACCCACCTCACCCCCACCCACTCAGGACCCTATCCCATCCCACACGGTCATCACAGCAGCACAACCGAACGACACCTCCGCGGCTGCTCAGCTGAATGACAGGTACAGTAACACTAGCAACCCCACTGGTTGACAGTGTTGACCAATGGGCTTGCATTGTGTACTGTCCCATTGAGTCACAACTTTGGGAGGGCGGTGGACATGGCCGAGCTGATTTCAGCAAGGCTTTCACACCGCCCCCACAAGAGGTTGGCTACCAAGGTGAAATGCATAGGATTGGGTAAGAAATAATGAGCTGGGTGGAGACCTGACTAATGGGAAGAACTAAGAGGGTGGTGATAACAGGTTGCACTCCAGGACACCAGGAGTGAAGAGTGAAGTGCAATAGGGGTCAGTTTGAAGTCCACTGCTGTCCAACATCTACATCAGTGATTCTGTGGAGTGTCTAAGGGGAGGTTGTGCCCATGTGCCAATGGTATTCCACCCATCCGACTTCAAACAATAGCCTTCTAATTCTACTCCGAGAATGGCATTCAGTGTAGCTGGAAAATCTTCAAAATGCATTTTAAGGCATCAAATATCGTACAGCTTCGGGATCTAGGTGGCCCCTGAACCCCCGGCCTATTGGTTAAGTCACAGGGGGCCCCACACCAAGATTGCCCAGGGCACCATAAACTGCTAATCTGGCCCTGGCTACATTACGCCAGAAACTGACGTAAGTATGCTAAAGCAGCCCAACAGTGTAACTCAGAACAACAGAATTACCAAAAAAGTATTATGACAAAGGGTGGGGCCAAGTCATTTCATCCAGGAGATAGAGTTCTTCTCCCATTACCCTGCTCTGATAACAAGCTGTTGATGAAATGGCAAGGGTGATACAGTACAAAGACAGGTAGGCCCTGTAAATTGTGAGATTAAGTGTCCTGAGAAGAGGAACAAACTAAAGATTTATCATGCCAACCTATTTAAACTGTGGCATGATAGGAGTAAACCATCCTATATGTGCATCCAGAAACAGACCAAAGTGAGTTAGAATAGACTTATGATAGATTAGATCAAACAGGTGAAATGAAGGATGTGAAAATCAATGCAAATCTAACTGCTAAACAGTGTATGGAATTGAAGGATATGTTATCCACTTTTCAGCAGTCTTTCACAACAATACCTGGAAGGGTTAAAGAGATTGAACACCATACAAAGGTTAATAGTAATAAACCAATCAGACAAAAACATATAGGTTGCTCGAAAGCTTAAGAGAAGAAGTCACAAAGAACTCAAGCAAATGCAACAACTGAGAGTAATAAAGCCTCCCATCAGTCCATGGGAGTTTTCCAATGGTGGTTGTTAACAAAAGGGAGGGTGGAGTGAGGATCTGCCTAGATTTTCAAAACTTAATGCAGTCTCTCAATTGATGGGTATCCTATGCCCTGAACTGATGACATCATAGATCATCTAGGCAACGCCAATACATCAGCACTCTAGATCTGTTGAAAGGATATTGACAGATTCTCTCTAGATTCAGATTCTCAAGACAAAACAACTTTTAGCACTCCATTGGGATTGTTACAATTTACCACAATGCCTGTTTGGTCTGCATGGTTCCTCTAGCTACCTTTCAGCAATGTATGGATCAATTGCTACAACCTCACATAGAGTATAGTGCTGCATATTTAGTTCTTCCTGGAAAGATCATGTGACAACTAAAGAACGTACTCACAGACATAATGAAGGCAGGCCTAACAATAAACCCAAACAAACGTTCTCTTGCAATGCCAGAAACCAAATATTTGGGATTCTTGATTGGTAAAGGTGAAGTGAAGCCTGAGGTTAGCAAGATAAATGCCATAGCATGCAGTCCTCAGCCTCAAACAAAGAAACGGTGAGAGCTTTTTAGGGTTAGCTGGTTACTACCACAGATTTGTCCCTAATTTTGCTGACATTACTTGTCCATCGACCGAACTGACTAAGAAAGTTGAACCAGGCAAAGTTCAATGGACCACACAATGCCAGGCAGCATTCACATCCCTTAGGGCCAAATTATGTTCTCACCCTGTACTACATAGCCCTGACGGATGCATCCAATCATGGTACTGGGGCAGTTTTGTCCCAAAATGGATGGTGAAGAGGAACATCGTGTTCTGTTCTATCAGCCACAAGTTACACGTAAAGGGAGACCAAATACTCAACAATTGAGAAAGAGTGTCTAGCCATTCATTGGGCAGTAAATGCTCTTAAATTTTATTTATGGGGCAGAGAATTCATTATTATTACAGACCATAATCAGCTGTGTTGGCTGCATATATTGAAGGAAAACCCTTGCATTAATGCGATGGTACCTGGATCCTCCAACCTTATAAATTCTCAATACAACACAGGTCAGGTAGCAGAAATTGTAATGCAGACTATATGTCACGCTATGGAGCTGACATTAGTCAAACTCTGATATCAGACCCCAGGGTAAAAGAAAGTAGTGAATAAAAGAGACTCCTTGGTCTCTTGATGTCTCTTTAATTTTGATTTGGTGTGATGGGACCCTGGTGAAGCTTTGGGAGTGGATCGGCTGAGGTTCCATCTTCCTCCAGCAAAAATAAAAAGGGAAGTTCTGATTTTGTTCCAATAAAATAAGAAAAAGTGGTGCTTTCATTGTCCCACTATTTTCTTCTTGGGCACAAAGAATGTGATGGATATCTTTATATATACCTGGATATACTTTAAAAGTCTGTTGCAACAGCACATTTTCCTCGTATTCTGACTTATTTTTATAAACACATATAGGTAGGCCACCTATATGTGTTCTTTCTATCTCTGTCATTTCTTTTACTAATATCCCTGGTATAAGGTATTATATTCTATCCATTCCTGCTAGTCCCAAGCAGAATTAGCAAGTGAGCTAGGTTAAAATGCTCTGCAAAGTGGAAAGCACCTGTATCCAGCATTGACCTAATAAAGCATAAGTGTGTTGCTTCATTTTTTTTTTTATGTCAGGTGCTTAAATTACAGCACATTTAGAATATGCTTACAGGAATGCTCCTGGAATTACAGCACATTTAGAACATGCTTACAGGAATGCTCCTGGAATTAGCCAGGTTCCTATTTAGATAGCACTCAGAGAAGCGCATGCATAGCGCTAGCGTAAATAAAAAAATTATATAATTTGTTTTGTGTTATCCCCACTAGAAAGCGGAATGGCAGGTTTCTTTTCTAGGTTCACTGATTTTTCTGACCCTTCAGTAGGGGTAAAAGGTTAAAAGCAGTTTTAATGCTCGTTTTCTGCAGTGCAAGCTGTTAAGTCAGTGAAGTGCTCCCATTTTGATAATCGAGCTATGTTTTGGCTTAACAGTCGCAAAACGGAGCTCAGCTAGTGCACTACTGTTTCTGGTTAAAATAACTCGCTTTTAAAGAAAGTAATACCCCTCTCTGTTTGTAATTATTTTTCCCAGTAAAATAATTAACAGAGCAAAGCAATTTAGTGTTTTAAGTAATAAAGGTGTATGTCACAGTCTAGCGTGGCTTACGGTAACGCCCTATACCGGGATTGATTTAAAAGGTAAGTTTGTATGCCAGACTAACTTTATGTTCTACCTAATGGCAGAAATAGCCTATTAAATGTTATATAGATTCGTTTTGTTTTATTATTATTAGAACAACGCTTTGTACCTTTGAGTGCAGACCCATGTTCAGGCTCCAGTATGGTTCTTCCCTCTGATTATACTCTATAGAGCCGGCGCCTGTTTCCTTCACAATTATAGGACTGACACAAAAGGGCAGAGCTACCTCTGGAAGCTTCTTTACTTTCTGTTCTGCTTATTATTGTATATACGTATAATGCAATGATTCTCAGCACTATTAAAAATGATTTGTGAATGTTATACATAATAAAAGTGCACAAATCTTCTAGTTTTAGTTTGAATTGTAAAATGGGAGGAGCCATGATTAGTCACATGATGTGTCAGATATATAAGGTGAGCTCCTTCATTCAGATAGATAGTTTGGTGAGGAGCAGATGTATTCTGACCTCAGAGTGCAACACTAGCTCCTACTAGTGTCCAGTGTATTATACTTTCTTTGAATTTTCTGTTTTATTTTGTTGCTTTGTCATGCAAGTTTGCATTTGTTTTATTTGCCTGTAATAAATCTTGCTTTTGAGCTACTTCTGGTTGGACTCCCCTTCATAAACCACACTTCACACTATGTTAAAGAAAACACCACATCATTTAAGATCTGATGAGACCATGGCACTCCAAATACCCCGCTTTAAAACATTAAAAGGTCAAAAGTAGGCTAGCCCGGTGCCACTGAGGGTTGAGGTGCTGGACGCCACACCAGCCACCTCGGTTTGGGAATGAGTCTGGGCCGCCAAGGGTCGGCAGGGTGAGAGAGGATTAAGCATCTGGAGGACTGCCTCTCCTCTCAGGAGAGGGGACTAGTCGTCTTAGCCACTGACTGCCCTCTGGCGGTGGCTGGAGGGCAGTATAGGTTGGGAGGCTTGACACAGATGTCCTTGCATCAGCAGGGAGGGCCAGGCGAAAACAGGAGAGCAAGTCTGGCAGGGTCAATGATGGTCCACCGCTCCTGGGAGCAGTCCCCCGATTCTGCATTAGGTCTCTGGGAGGGGTAGAAGCTGGCAACCTCCTCCTGGCCCCGCCGAGGGGGCAGTCAATAGGGAACTACTGGGGCCGCCTAGTACAGGAGCGGAGGGACTGGAGAGAGAGTCCCTCCAATCAGAGGGCCGAGCGACACCAGGGCTCAGGAGGAAAAGTATAAATCAAAAAATTTAAACAAAAAGTCAAAAGTATTTTACTTAAAGCCGCCCGGTGGCGCTGATGGTTGAGACACTGGACGCCACACCTCGCTCCACACCGGCAACCCGGGCTTGGAGCGACTCGGGTCACTGGTGGGTCGGCCGGGAGGGGAGTTAGGCTTGAGCATCCCACGACAACTCGCCTGCTCCGGGAGGGTTGAGGCCATAGTTCAATATTTGCCTGACTCGGCAGAGGCTCGATACTGTGCCCCAACATCAGGGCATGGGCGACTACCATACAGCGTGACATCGGGCGCTTGACGCCTGACGCTGGCGGTCCGGCGCTGTAAAGGGGTGG
Organism: Neoceratodus forsteri; assembly: GCA_016271365.2. Classification (NCBI taxonomy): domain Eukaryota; kingdom Metazoa; phylum Chordata; order Ceratodontiformes; family Ceratodontidae; genus Neoceratodus; species Neoceratodus forsteri. Next base: position 612,481,281 of record CM028132.1, read on the forward strand.
CGAAAACGGAGAAAATGCTGCCATCGCTGGGAAGATGGAGCCCCTGGAGACGTGTCCCTCGATGTGCCTTTGCCCGCCCGGACGGCCCCGGACCGGACGACAGTTGACTGACTTATGGGGATAGGGGGCTCTTCCCCATCCCGCCGGGGTGCCAAGCTCCATGGGATTCAGTGGTGCCGCTCAGGCAGGGTGGATGGTAGAGGGACGCCTGCCTTAGGGCTCCTGAAGGGTCAGAGATGGCAGGCTGGAAAAGGCAGATAAACAGCTGTTCCAAAAAAAAAAAAAAAAAGTATTTTACTTATAATGTAGCAAAAACTAAAATGCAAGAAGTCTTGACATAAGACATGTTAACACTTAGCTGGCTCACGCACAGTAGTAGCACTACTGATGGCACGGTGCACCACCCAGGGTTGGGAACAACCTCAAGAATTGGACAGCTGGCTGGGGAGGAGGCTCGAACATCCCAAGGACTGGTCTCCTCCTCCTCCAGGTGGGAGGGCAGGGATGAGCTCAACGTTGGACTGGCAGCTCACGCTCTAAGAGGAGGGGACATGGCAGATGTTGGCGCATGCATGCTTGACATCAGCGCACCATGTCCCCAAGGGAGAAACTTCAAAAACTGTCCAGCTACGCTGGATGACCGCCTCTCCACCAGGCCCCGCACCCAACGACTCAGGCACCCTGGACTCTCAAGGCCAGTCCTGGATGGTAGAGGGATTCCCCACCACCCCTGCACTGAAGTGCAAAAAGGGGAGCACTCTGGGAGACAGGCAAGCCCTGGGAGAAGTCGGGGTAATGAGGCTGGGATGACCAGGAAGGGAGTATAAAGAATAAATTAAAAAAAGTAATGCTAACAGTTGAAGTCATTTTAAAGTGATTTTCTGGGGTTTCACAGATGCCTTTTTCACAAAGCATGCTATTGCCACCCATGCTTCAGATGTGAAGCTGCAATTTATTTTGTAAAAAATCTGTCATTCATTTTTTCATGTTTTAGCAGCACTCTGTTTCTGCCCACCCTCCAATTTTCTGTATGCGGCCACACCCCAGAACAATGTCATGCAAGAGAACTGTCAATGTTTTACATACAGTAACACAGAATTCTGGTAAATTATAAAGTTGACTTAAATGTTCATTACTTTGAGGTGCAGTCCCTTATTTTGGTAGTGGTGACTGCAGTACAGCACCTTATATGTAGACATATTTATTTATTTAAAGTTTCACCAGGAAAGACATACTGAGCAGACAAGCTCATTTCCAGATGCATCCTGGAGGAGAGGGAAATGGGTACACTGTGAAGGTACATATGTAGCAAGGCATTATGGGTACAATAAGAAACTGTTTTCCAGTCTCCTTACTGTGAGGTGTAGTCTCATATTTCTATAGAGCTTCAACAATAAAGCTCGCATACAGTATGTTTAGATGTTTTCCTAAAAGTTAATACGTTGCAGCTGCACTCAGTATTTGACCACTTAAAAAACTTTTGCCAGTCTTTTTCAGTGGCTCAAAATATATTTTATTAGCTATTTTTTTAATAAAATAAACCATAAAATTTTATTATTTCAGAGCTATGCAAACTTCATTTCATTGAGTGTCTATTTTCAAAACATTTTTTACAGTACCAGTTCTGTTTGGAGTTCTTGAGCTGTTTTTTACCCTCCATCTTTGTTTATTTTGGCTCAATTGCCTAAATCCTAAGACAGTGAGTGTTCTTGCCATGATTCTGCACTAAATCATCCGTGGATTAGATGCTATCGCCTCGTAGTGCCCAAGCCATAAAAGAGTTGTTCCATCGTGAAGCATATGCACTCAAAAACTCAAGTGTTGCCACAATTTTGGAAACCCATTACTGAAATTTCCACAGCTTTCTCCATGCGTGTGTAACCCCCGAAGTTGCACTACTTCGCTTTCCTCCCTACCTCCACTTCAGAATGCATCGCCATGTTAGAACGTGCTGACGTTTAGAGCCAGTGACGCCTCCTTCCTCAGAGCTGTTTGTTCATTGGGCAATGCTTCCTTTGTATGCTTCCCTTGTATGCACAGTTGCCTAGCAACCTTTTACCATTCCGAGCATATAAAAGCATTTTCTTTGGCTTAAATAATATGGGGATCAATTTTCTACATCTTCTATCTGTGTATCAGTATACTTATATCTGTTCTGGGACTCCTATTACATTTTATACAGATAGCTAGACACCCTAAATATGTCTATATGTTCTCTTATTAAACCCTTACCATGACTAAATAAAATTACTAACACACATATACAAACATTTAATTTCAAATCAAAGTTGATTGTTTTAAGCTGTCCAAATGCATATTTCTAAGGTGCTAGTAGTAACTGAAGTGTATTATGTCTCAATAATCTAAACTGTCTTAGTAGATTTCCGTATACTAAGCTAACTATAATCATTCCAAAAGAACAGTTCATATTTTCTAAGTGCTAAGTTTAGAGTTAAATTTAAAGCAGCAGTGCAATGAAAATGAGTTAAAATTTATCAGCTTTTTTTTTTTCCGAAGCCAGATGTCTTCAAGTTTATTTTGGTGGTAACATTTTCAGTTTTCATTATCATTTAAGAATTTTAGAAAGTTTTAAAGCAAATATTTTCAAGAAAAAAGATGGCCGCCTATTTTTGCAGAGAAATAATATTGAGGACCCGAGGAGGGTAAGAGTCCAGACAAAATGCAAATGTACAGTACACAGCATAGGAAGCAGTCAGAAACCCCAAATCAACAGTTCTGCTAACACTTTTTATAACCATATAGCAGAAAATTTGCTTTTGGAACAACTTTTTCGCTAAGCAAGTAATAGGATTCTGTGTACTATACTGGCTGAAACGGTTCTTAAAATCATAATTTTGTAGAATAAGTATACATATAATTAAAAACTTATATAAAGTGCTTATATTTAAAGTGCTTTCTTTAACTTCCTCCAACAATATTGTTGGCCATCACAGAAGAAGAAGAAGGGAAAATTTAGCACTTTCAGTGGAAGCGTATGAAGGACTGTTGAGAAATACAGGCGCCAATGTAGAAAATAAAGTTAAAAACAGATAGCTTGGAAAGTTTAATGAAAAGGCAGATAAGAATGCAAATGCGCATTCTCCTGGCAAACATTGAGGGACAAACAAATCCCTAGAGGACTCAGGATCCAAAAGGCACCATTGTTTGGAGACGATGATGACGAATATATAAAGGACTGGGAAGGGATACTAAGTAAGGCCTCTAATGATTTAATTTTAGCTACAATTAGGAAAGCAAAACAAGTTAGTGAAAGACTGGAAACAGAGATTAAAAATAAAATAGTGAAAATGTTTAAAAGAGTACAAAAACAAAAGAAACGGAGTCTCTGAAAAATTAGAAATCAGCCTAAAGAAATTCTGGGAAGAGTTGACAGTATGCAAAAAAGAAAACACAAAAGGGACACAGAGACTATAGAGAAGGACTATCTACAATTGGCATGGCAAGAGACACAGGTTTATTAGTAAACAAAAAAGAGATTCCTAGTAGATAATTTGGACACAACTGATGAAAGTGATCAAGAACAGGGAAGAAATAGACAAAGAGAAACAGGACAAATTCAGGATTTTCAGGAGGATCCACTGGAAGGTTACAGCAGGACCAGGAAAAAGAGAAGGCAGACCGGGGGAGGCAGAGGATCGAGAGGAAGAGGTCAGAGAGGAGGTTATGGAGGCTACTGGGAAGGACAGGGCCTCGAAGGTCCATGAGGAACAAGCAATGGAACTAATTAATTTAACAGAAAATACTCTCTCAAAGAGCAATGAGCAAACAGCTCTGAGGGAGGAGCATCACAACTCTGAAACGCGCAGCACGTTCCACGGACGGATGCATTCTGGAGTGGAGGGCAAGAGTAAACGGATAGCGCAGCTCTGGGGTCAATGTCGATGGAGAAAGCTGTGAAACTCTTCAGTAATGGATTTCAAAATCTGTGACAGCACCCGAGTACTGGAGTGCATATGCTTCCACGATGGAACAGCTCTTTCACGGCTTCGGGCACTACGATGCAATAGCATCTAATCCACAGATGATTTAATGCAAAATAAAGGCAAGAGCATTCACTCATGGGATTTATGCAATTGAGCCAAGAATAAACAAAGATGGAGGGTAAAACACAGCTCAAGAAAGCCAAACAGAACTGGTACTATAAAACAATGTTTTGAAAATAAAGACACTCAGTGAAATGAAGTTTGCATATCTGTGAAATAATAAAATTCTATGGTTTATCTGATAAAAAATTAGATAGAAATATTTGAGCCACTGAAGACAGACTGGTAAAATTTTTATTTTTAATGGTCAAATCACAGGTGAAGCTGCAACACGGTATGCGCCACTACAGCGACACCGCACAGCGAACCCCCACAACAAAACCCCAATGTGCATAAATCAGCAGCGATGGGGTTTTGCTTCAGGTATGCTAGGGTGGCGGAAGTAAATATCTAACTCCACTGTCTGTGCGACGTGGAGTTAGATATAAATAGTGAGGGCTGCCCCACACATACACACACACACACACACACACACACACAGTGTGTCACAATATTCCAGTTGGTTCGGGTTGCATCACGGTCAGGAGTGTCGACAGGTTCCCAGCACTATAGCGGACATCATGGTCAGTTGTCACGCCAAGGCCATGGATCCCTGCAACGCCAACCTTTCAGGAAAGCATTTATTCATTCTAAAACACCCTGGCAGTTAGCACCAGAGTAACCACACTAGCCTCCTATAAGGGTCTGAGCACAGCAAAATTTTCGTTTGTCTCTCATAAGTTTACTTTCAAACAAGGCATTATGACACAGTATCTAGCTGACAAGATTTCTTTACTGAGAGATGCAGTCTCCTACTTCTGTAGTGACCACAGAAATAGCTGATTTTCTGTTTCCTAATCAAAGTGCAGTCTATTTCGGTACTGTTTACAGCAGTATCAGCATGCAGAAACATTTCTGGAAAATGTCTTTGTGATACAGGCAGGCCAAAAGATCATTGCAATTCTGTGTAGATGTTTCACTTTTACCTCCTGCTTACGAAGTGGCAGGTCTGAAGTGACAGCTCCTATCAGAATGTGAGAGTGTGATGATACTTTTCTATGTTTATATTTCAGGGCCTGAATGACTGTAAGTGGTTCAGGAGTGTAATTATGGGTCAGAATACTTTATTCTTCTTTGGTGTCAAGCTTACGCTCAGAATCCTGTTTTAATAAATTCTATACATATCACCCAGAGATTTTATGAAAACAAAACACAAAAACTATAAGGTTCTAAAGACTAGACAATCTAACTCCCAACAGGTATGTAAGAAATCGCTAGAACGCACGCTACATAAATATCTTATAGAATTAATGGCATGCTACAATAATTTATTTGTAATATTATTCTTGACAAATTAGTCCGAGATAACAACTAAAAATGAATTGAAAACTGGTTAAATGTTGCTTTCTTTCTGATATATAACAAGATACATGGGCAGAATTTCAAACAGCCTAAGCTACCGACAATGGCAGCTTACGAGTGCTGTGCGCCCGGAGCCCCGCAATCCGAATTTATTCCACAGGGTCCTGGCACTAAAGTCCAGGGCTGGTGCAAGGGGTGCTGTACCCAACGATGGCCGACCCACCGAATGCCGCAATGGCAGCAGAGAGTCTGCAGCACCCACGGACAGGGGTTGGCAACTGGACACAGCCCCCAAACACCACAGGCCACCTGCACCGCAACACACGTACCCTGGTGAGCTAGTACCCCACAGGTAGTAGCCCATCAGCACTCCCACCCCTCCCATACCCGATCCGGCGTTTGGCAGCACTCCACATGCTACTCGTCCAGCATCGAATGAGCTGTCAGTGCGTACTGTATACTGTATATGGTACATGCACAACAGCTCATTCTGTGTCCAGCTGTGGTGGCGGTGGAGGGCTGTGCTGGTCGCCAGATCGGACGCGATAGGGGTGGGAGTGCTGAGATCAGTACTGTGGGGGGTTGGAAGATGCACAGACGGTGCTGCTGGATCGATGGGGGCACCGGACTACTCAGGGATCGACCACCAGGATGGATCGGGCAGGCCACACAGTGACAACATATAGGACGAACCCCAGGAGCTCCTCGCTGGTCTAAGGGTACGGCACTTGGTTCCTGGGGGGTCTTTCAAAATCCAGATCCAAGGGCTGCGGCAGTCTCTGTGTCTGTTGCAAGCCCCTTGCGCCATGCCTTAGCCACTTTTTGTGGTGCAAGGCTGGCGCTAACACACTGGTGCAGCATCCTGTGGGTGATGCAGGCTGCCTTTGAAATTCACACTTGGTGCAGTTTTTGAGCAAGGTGCCTTTGCATCAGACCTGTTCGACGCAAGCACCTTGTGTCAATTTAAGGCCTTGAAAATCCGCCCATGGAATAATGTGATTTAAGAATTTTGATCCATTAATGACAAGCGGTTAACTATAACCTAAACCTAAAAGGAGAAAATGTTTTTATTTTTAATGACGTTCCTGCAGTACAGAATGTATACAACTAGCATGGGTGAAAATGCTAACCCTTTCTCCTTACTATTTTGGGCACTAGGGGCACCAGATCACTTTAAACTGCATTATGCTGGCCGGTGGCACTGAGGGTGAGGTGCTGGGCGCCGCACTGCATCACGCCCGGCAACCCAGGTTCGGGAATGGACTTGTATCGCCGGGGTCAGCTGGGGAGAGAAAGGATCAAGCATCCAAACACAGCTCTCCTTCCTCAGGGAGGAGGAACAGTGCAGCGTTGTAGACTTACACCCAGCGGTGGCTGGGTGTCAGCACATGCGTGCTGCCCAGAATGGGAGGACCCATATCCAGGGCATTAGACTGCCTCCACAGAGGCAGATACAGTCACCCTGCCCATTGCATGTTTGTGGGCCCTGGGACATAAGCGGAGGAAAATGAGAGCTGGCAGTCTCCATGATGGCCAGTTGCGCCCACACCGACCCCGCAATCTGGATGTTAGCTTCCAGAGGTGGAGGGAGGCCAGGAAGCCTGGCTGGAGAATGCGTCCTTCCAAGGGAGGCGGTGCCACCTGCCCACTCAAGGAGGAGCAGAAAAGCATTATAACTTTGTTGGGGAAACGAGCCATGACATTGGTGGAGGGCTCTGTGTGCCCAGATTGTTACCATTAATCTATGGTTGCACGGAATGACTCTGGAGATCCGCCAGGTCTACTTCTCGGCAGTGGAAAGCAAAACTACTGGCAGCCACATAAACTGCCAAGTAAACTATCTGAACTGTGACTGGCTGTATATGTGCCTGACAGCAGATTTTGTGGGTTGTCTATTAATGACAGTATATGTGCAGAACAGAGCAGCTCTGTATGCACTTAATGCACAGATGCCTCGCTACACAGCAAGACACATACAGAAAAGCGACGCGGGGATTGCATGTACAGTATGAATATGTGTGCCAGGATGTTGGGGGAGGGAGATAATGACACTGTGTTTGTCTGATTATTAGGTACAGAGAGTAGGAGACAGTACAACGCAGTTGCCGAGTGTTACAAAATCATAAAATTCTGCACAATCACAAACCATCAGGTAAACGTGTACTGTACTCCCATTCCGGAAAAGTAATTTATAGGACTCAGGTGGTTGTTGGGGGGTCTTTGATCCATCTGAAATGTGGATTATTCGGAGGTGCTGAGTGACTCCATGGCGTAAGTGATGCAGGCGCAGACTCGGAACAGTCCTCCACCCCCAATGATCTCAGGCAGTGTTGGCCACCAAAGCGACAGGGAGCAGGGGACAAAAGAGAGAGAGAGAGCGGTTGTTGAAGCAGACAGAGCTGAAACCCCGTCCCAAACCCGACCAGGGAAAAGTGGTGCAGACAGAGAGAAAGAGACAGAGAGACAGAGAGAGAGAGAGAGAGAGAGAGAGAGAGAGAGAGAGTCTCCCCATTGAGATGTCACCGCCATGCAAGGCCCCACCACCCCTTTGTGCAGGCACAGCAATACCAAGAGAACGACACACAGGGTCGCTGTCAGCAAGTGAGTTTTGAGTGGAGAATGGGGACTGCCAGCTGGAAGTGCAAGTTGGTGTTCCACAGGCAGAGTCCCCATTCCTGACAGAGAAAGTGACAGCAACAGTACCCAGGCCGCAGAGAGAGAGAAGTGCTGCAGACTTTCCTTTCACCTGTGGGGAGTACAAGTGGGTGTCTGGTACTTGTGTGCGTGTTATACTGCAAATGGGGGAGAGAGGAAGAGTGGCATGCTAGCTGAACCCTGTGCCAGAGTGAGCAGTCTGTACCAGTGGCAGTTCACGACCCCGGCGAGCACTGTAAGTCCCATAGTTTAGTGTTTGCGATCGGAGGAGAGAGAGAAATAGATGCACAGGAATTGTTTGCTGTCTGTTGCCTTTTGTGTCTCCGGAGACAGCGAGGACAAGAATGGATCAGCTCTGAGAGCCACGTATCTGTCTGGGGGCAGGAGAGTAATCGAGCTCAGCACTCTAAAGTTGGCAGTGTCATGGCGTGTCTGTCTGTAGTTGAAACAATTTCTGCGTGTGTTGGAGGGGGGGATGGGAGGAGAGAAATCAGAGTGGCAACAGCAGCACTGTGTCTGCAAGAGAGAGAGAGAGAGAGGACACAGTGAGAGGAGGTGAAGATCACTGGTGTCCCCCCGACATCATGGCTGAGTGAGAGACACACACACAGTGACAGCAAGACATTTGTCCTCTGTCTTTTGGCTGCCCTATATTAGTTGTAATTGTTCACTGGGCCAAAGGAGAACTTGCAGGCTATAGTTACTCCTGTCCTGAATGCCCCAGTGGCTCTGCCTGTCCAGCTCAAACTGCATTTGTCTGTGTTGGATTTGAGAGGTTGCACAGTACAGAGTCTTGCAAGTGTAAGATAGTATTTTATGCACAAGAAATGTCAGAAATCATGTCTAGTGCATTTCTGACATTTAGTATGTGCATAAAAGCACAGAAATATGTATTAATTATTGGGGACTATTTTTGGGTGGCAGGATACAGTCACTTTTAGTATTTAAACAGGGAGAAAACCCTTCATGTTGTTTTCTTCTTGTTTTGAACATAACCCATGTTGTAAGTGCAATAACCCACTCTACTGGGGAGTAATAACTGGGGCACATTTTTTCTCGTGGGAGAAGCTGGCTAGAATATGCCGTTATAATAGCGAACACGCACCAGCTTCTCTTCAGCTCTGCTCGCACTCAGTAACTCACACAGCTCTATCAAGTTCTGCCATTTGGCATTTCTTCTGACTAAAGAAGAGCAGTCATGAAACTAAAATCAGCAAAATCTCTAGCACTCAGCCTCACCTAACATTGTCCAGTAGTTACAGGGCATTTCACGCTTGCTCTACGCTCACTACTGTCACCGTCAAAACAGAAGTTGTGAACCCTGACCTTCAATCTAATTTACTTACTGCTGTGGCAACGATGACCCAAACCTTTTAAAAGTGTTATTCTGAACATCAGCTACAAATATTCTAACTTTTTTAAATATGAATGCTTAAAATTAACACAGTTTCTTGGTCTAAGTTTACTGCCCGGTTTACTGTTTCCTGCAAAAGTAACTAGCTGCGTTTTCAGGGCTCGAATTTAATGGTATTCCAGTACATTTCAGGTACCAAATTTCATACCGAATACCAAAATCAAAGCCCTGGTGCTCTGCCTGAAATACCCAATTTTCTGATTTTTTTTAACCTTAAATCCAACAACGGGGGCCCAATCCCTGTGTTGGTGCTATCCACCCTTCCCAGTACACTGGGACACTGGGAGCCACTCCCAGTGTCCCAAAATGTTCCAGTAATCTCGTCTGTATAAAAAGAAACGTCCCCTGATGTCTTTATATTTTTTCCCATAAAAGAAAACAGTTCCTCGTCATCTCCCCATCTCCTCCCATTCTGACCCTCCCACTGAACAACCCACCACCCACCCCACCCACCCTATACTTACCATCCAAGGTCAGCGGCGGTCATCTTCTGTGGACCGGACATGTCTGCACTCTTCAAAGCCGAACCACAACTGAAGAATCAAGCTCCATGCCGTTATAAAGGCTGTAAATAGCATTTTGAATTTATGTTGATATCTAGGCCATTTTCAATATTTTTGCACCAAATTTTCAACACAGGGTTTTTGGCACCCGCCTCATAAACACTGACACTGTCATTTCGTTACTCAGTCCTGAAGGTGATTTATGATCGAGGACCAACAGGTCGATATGCTTCTATGTGCAAGCGGTACTGCTAATAAATAAGCCACCTAATGAAAAAGCCTCTGCGACATAGTGCTTCTAATATCAAGTTGAATGTACAGTAAAGCTAGTCACACACACACAAAACAGTACACAAAGGCCAATCAGCTTATCAATTTATAATGATTTTTTTATTACTATGTTAGGTGCTATGTTAGAAAAGCAAAAACTCAATACAGCAACACACATTAACAGGGAGACGATCGCAAGCAGCAGACCTAATTATAATGTGCTGCTTCAATTACAAAGCGACTGAATGGGAACACTGGCATATTAACGAGCATTTGTCAATGCTGAGCGCTGATGCTGCCTCGGCAAAGACCTGCCCATCGGACGATCTCCGAGCTAACAGGAAATGCAGGGTGGGGTGGCATGTACGCAGAGGGAGGGGCTTTGATTTTCTACCCACAGGACACCAGATGGAGGTAGGGGTTTTGAATTTCTACCTACAGGACACCACCGAGAGGCAGGGTTTTGATTTTCTACCTACAGGACACAGCTCGGAGAATACGTAGAGCATCAGTCTCTGTACTGTCAGCTTACATGAATTTAGATTACTGTTTGTAGCCTATGTAATCTGTTTAGCTCTGGGTAATCAAAAGCTGATTGTTCCTTAATCTGTTGCAGGCTAAAATGAGCCCTGTTTGTACTGCACTGATTCAATCCATGCTTTGCTAGGTCTAATATTACACTGTGGACAAAAGTCATGCTGTGACAGGGTCATGCAGTGGTGTCTTTTATCGCGGAAGTTATTTGCTCATGACCCGTTTCAACCGGCGACCTCTTTAAAGCCTATTTTGCCAGCGGGTTTCTCCGTGATGATTATCCGCGGTGACATTTGATCCATATGCCCTGTGGTTTCCCGACACCAAGATGCCTACTTCGTGCTGGATGCGCCCACATAACCTCCGACCTCGGGTGCCCATTTCCGGTCAGGCATTGAACCCTCAGTACTCTTGCACACTGAAGCCCACCCCAGTGTCTCAACATCCATAGTTTCCTGTAAAACAGAAACTAGACCCATGAAGTCTTTTTTTTAACCTGAAAAGACAGAAAACAGTCCCTCATTGTTGCCGCCGCCCCTCCCCAACCCCACCCTCCTCTGTGCACCCCACCTCCCACACCCTCCCACCCATACTTACCTCCGGAGGTTGGAAGCTAGCGATCTTCAGTGTACGGAAACATGTATGCACTCTTCAAAAGCCAACCGCAAACTGAAGAAATGACAGTAAGTCCTATAATGGCAGTGAATGGGGGGTTTTCAATCCTAAATCGGGTGAAAAAATCCCAAAATGACTGCGTTATGAGCATCCATTGCCAGTTTCTCACGCGCTTGTAACATCATCAATTTTAAGTTTCCTCCATATTTCTAACTTTGCATTTTCACACCCTTATAAACTGTACAGTTGCCATTTTTTATCCTTCCAAAATGTGTTTTTCACTGTGGCACAGAATGTGCGCAGTTGCTGTCTTGAAATCAATTTCTGGGACAGATTAACGAAATTCCAGTGCTACTGTTAATGGGGGAGTCCCAAATAGCCATGTTGAACATTTGGTGAAAACATTCAAAATAAACTGTGTTCTGAGCATGCGTACAGTGTTCTCATTGAGACTTCACCACTTTTCATATTTTCACCTCAGGTTTTCAACACTGCCATTTCTTCACACCTCCCCATGAACAGTACAGCTGTCATTTTTCACATCCTGCCCGAAATGTGTTTTCCACACCTGTGGCACTAATAGTACACTTGCTATGGAAATCACCTTTGGGATTGAGTAACAAAATGATACAGGCACTGTTCATGAGGTGGCCGTCCCAAAAAGCCCAATATTGAAAATCTGGAGCAAGAATACCAACACACCCTAGGCATTGGGGTTCCCACAATCAGCCCACCCTTAAAATGCAAGAGAGAGGAATATACAAGAAAAATATGGAGGTATGTACAAGAGCAATACCAACAGCAAACTCCAGCATTGACAAATGCTTGTTCTTCTTAAATTCTACCCATTTTTCACTGTAGGAATGAATTTGCTCCTACTGTAAGTAAGTAAAAATTTATTTTAAGCGCTTTTCAAAGCCAAAGCGCTGTACAAATAAAACAATTAAAATACATACATATAACATAAAACATCAACGATAACAATATAATCACAATAAAATCACTCTCCATATGCCTTTTGAAATAGATAAGTTTTAATTCTAACTAAAACTTTCAGCGGTCAGGCAACTTCCGTATCCGACGGTGGAGAATTCCACAGGGGAGAGAACGTAAAAAATGCCCGTGCTCCAGAAGTTTTTAAGCGGACCCTGGGAACCTCTAGCAATCCCTTGTCGGTAGGAGCAGAAGAAGCGAGAGAGGACAGCAGGGACCAAGGAGATCTTGAAGATACCGCGGCCCCTGTTAGGTATGAGGCTTATGGGTCAGTAACCAGACCTTAAAGGTGATCCGCCACTGAATCGGCAGTGTAGCTGCGTTGTTTAAAGATCTAAGAGACACGGGTCGACCGTGGACGAAGAAATTTTATTTTTTACCTACGTTACAATGGTAATGCTAGACACAGATCATTTCTTCAGTGTGACAATGGAATGCAATTATATACTGATTATTTAGGCGTGGTAATTTCCTGGAACAGGTAATTATTAGCTTACTGACACAAATAGCCATAGGTGTGGCAAGCATTCTTTAAGGGGTAACTAGGAGAGACCAATCCCAATTATGGTCTGACTGGTGTCAGCAATGTTTTTTAGTCCGTCCTCCATTCGTTACTATCTCTGCCTGCCCAGATAAGGGGACATGGCTTTATGTTTGCTTATGTGCTTGCTTTGTTCCTTCTTCTTATGACTCACCCAAACCACAGCTCAAGGCTACATCTAGTCTTACGTTATAATATTACAAGGGTGCCAACAAAGGTTATATAGGGATAGGGCAATATGGGGACAGACTCCTCTGCCCCATTACATTCCCCTTTGGCACCATATTGCCAAATTTGAAAATCAGACAAGTAGACAAGCGTTATACGAGGGTAATCACCCTGCTGGGTCTGGTCAGACTAGAGCACGTGATTTTGATGCATGATATAAATATGTAGAGTGCAAGCAATATACTGCATATTATAACAATTCCATGTAGGATTGAGCTTCCCCAGTCATCAAAGATGCTTTTTATCCATTGGAAAATGTCCCAACCGCTATCTGTTGGAGCATGCTCACTGAGAATACGCTGTTGTAATTTTGTACCCCTCAATTACTTGTTCCAGTTCCTCCAGGTTGTCTGGTATATAGTTACAACATTCTTCTCCAATAATAGCACATACTCCATCTTGTGCTGCTAATAATCAAGCGCTGCTCTATTTTGTAATATAACGATTCTAAGTGCCTTAATTTCTGCCGTTAATAAAGCGGTTGATAGTAATGTTTCATTGACTAATGTTTCTAATTCACAGCTTAGCTGATCAATATAATGCATTGCTTGGACCGACCCCACCAGGGAAAAATTCCAGCTCCAAATTTCTCTCCTACTGATATTCGTTTGGGTCTTGTGGCACTTCCTGTAACTCCTTTTAATACGGTTTGTTGGTTTAGGGTGGCTTGAGTTTAACATTATGTGCATATTGGCCTAGTTTGAGGGTCCCTTATGAACAGCATCCTCCCATCCAGTGGTAAGTAAGTGCAAGCTTTAAATCACATACCAATATAGCCCTGTGACAGAGCCAAGCCCTGTGTTACATAAGTCCCGGGGAAATACAAATTTGTTGCATTACTAAATAGGTGCTGTTGGTACAGCTACTGTTATTACTAGTAGTGTTGCCAGTGTCATTACAAACTGTGACAGTTAGGGTTTTAATGTATCTAACGTCAGGGGTAATACTTGGAGGTACAGTTTTGGGTTGATCCAACATAACTTGAACTTGTCTTAGAGCTCACATTTTACATATACTATAAGGAATTGCTGGTGTCTTTCTATGGTCAAGATGAATAACAGTTGGCCCATCAGTTGTCATGTTTGGTGGGCTGTTACCAGTTATGTGGCAGTACAGAGTTATTAAAACAGATGCATTTACATTAGACAATACATACTGTACAAAGTGTGAGTCATTGATTTTTGCCATTACGAACAACAGTTGGTATGTATCATACCAGTCCAAAGGATTTGGTCTCAAGTGGAGTCCAACGGTTGATGAAAAGGGTGAGTGTGTACACATATACAGTTAGTCATTTGCATTATTTGCATACAGTCTCATTAAAGTCCACCAGGTGTTTGTGGTATGGGTGAATCTCCGCTCCGTTTATATTTTGAGGTCACTTCCTGTTCTCCACAAGAAGAAATTGTCCGACCACATATAATTATGGTGATGGCAGTTTTAAAGTTCATGGTGTCCTGTTAATTCCTTTTGTCAGCTGCAATAAAAAATAAAATTGTGCATTTATATTGAACATTTAGTTATTGTGTACTTTGTTTGTAACCTTTTACATTGGTCTACGTGGACCCAAAATTCTGACTTTTTCCTCCTTTCACATCTCGACACATATATCAAACTTTCCCTAGGGTATTAAGGACTCGGTTATGGTCCCAACCAGTTTGCATCCTTCCAGGGTTTTTCTGTTCCCAATTTCTAACCATTACCATATCATTAATGCGTGTTGGTATTCCATATCCTGTTTTAGGGCTTTTATATTGTTTGTTGTACTCATGACTGTTTCCCTTATTCACAGCCGCAAGGGTAGAATTTTTGTAGCTGTGTTTGTGCTTCCTTCTAGAAATGCCTCATGTTTGATCCTGTCTGTGGTAGCCATCCCGGGACTGGGTAGGTCTCCTGGGTGAGCTAGCCTCATTCTTCTCCCTGTCATTAATTCATATGGGGTTAACCCTGTGTTTGCTTGCACCGTGCCTCTGATGGCCATTAAAATGCCTGGTAGATGTGTTACCCAGTCTTTCCTTCGTCAAGTACAGCTTTTTAAGCGTTTTTAGTGCACGGTTTAATCTTTCCACCATACCTGACGTTGTGGTCTGTAGGTGTATGTAATCTTTGTTGCACCCCATTATTTGCATATTTCTTGCATGACTTGATTAACAAAGTGAGTCCCTCTATCTGACTCTATTACATTTGGAATCCCATCATCACATACTTGTGTGTACAATATGCGTGCCGTTGTTATAGCATTTGCACTTTTAACTGGGAAAGTTTCACTCATTTTGAGAACATGTCAATTGCTACTAACATATATTTATATCCCCTTTTGCTGTGGGCAGGGGTCCAACGTAATCAATTTGTAGCTGTCTCAGGGTCCTTCTGCCAAGGGTAATCTCTGTAGAGGGTATTTTTCCCTTTTAGGGTCTTGCTGCAAGCATACTAGGCAGCACTGTACAACTTGCGTAACTGTCTGCTTTAGGTGGTGCCAATGGTATTTGCTTTTTATAATTTGGAGGGTTTTATCTACTCCTGATGCCCACCACTTGTGGTTTTCTAATACTATATCTCTTTGAGATCTCGGACCACCCATCTTGGCTCACCCTCCACAGTTTGATGTAGTAAGATCCCATCTTGCATATAGTAGTCTGCTTGCTGCCCTTCCTCTACCTCTTTAATTTTATTTTTTGATCCAATCATCCCCCTTTGAGCCCCTTTAGGTCTACTGTCTCTTTTACGCTAGTCATACTGACTGGACTTTGTTGTGTGGGTCAATTCCTTCCACGGTTCTCCTGACTTGGCTGCAATTTTGCCCATTTGTTCAGCCTTTTGTTTCCCATTCCTCAAATGTCCCTGTTTTACATGCTGCTATATGAGCTATGGGCTTTACTTTCTCTATGGTGATCCTCCCTGGCTGTTTCTTACCTTCCATTAAGATGGCTCGTAATAACTCCTATGTCTTCACGTGTTCCCGGTACTCGTTCCATGTCCTGCTTGCCCAAATGGTAGCTATGTTGTTAACAACCCAACTGCAAATTGTGAGTCTGTTATCATTTTATTTGTCCCTCAGGTACTGCTTTATAGCTTCAGTAATAGCTACCAGTTCTGCATATTGTGATGAGCTCTCGGTGATAATTTATTTTCCTTTGTTCACTCAATGGTCTTTCCTCATCATCATCCCCTGTATTAAAACATACCCCCCTGATAAGCTTGGCCTTTTCCCAAAACCTGGCCCCATCTACACACAGCATGGTGTAACTCCTTCCTTCGGGTGTTTTTCCACAAACGGGATAAATACTCCATATTATCAATTATTTCTCCACAATCATGGGCCTCCCCATTGTAATCTAAGTATTGGAGCATATATGGGTGGTTAGTTTTTATACTGTCACTTGTTTGTCTTGTAAGGCTAGTAGCCATTTGGCTTGTCTGCCGTGATGACCTATAGCCTTTCCCTCTACTAGCAGTTTAACAGGCGTGTGCGTTGTTTGTATAATAATTTTGCCGAATCTACCACAAGTTCGGCATTTACTGCCCAAGCCACAGCTAATAGATTTCTTTCACACATACTAAATCCTTGCTCTACTTTTGTCAGTTGCCTATTCAAGTACAATACTGGTATGCTTTTCCCCATTTGGTTTTGTGAACTGCCGCCGTAAGTGTCTCTTCTGTGGCCAAAGGCTTGTATCTGAAGGGAGCACTGTGATCAACTGTTGCTAGTCGCGGGTGCTTGCATTAATGCTAGTTTAGTTTTAAAGCTTTGCAACTCTTCCTTCCCACACTAGTTTGTCTTCCTTTTGTGGACTATCCCTGAGCAGGAGTGTAAGGGTTTTGTAATCTCCGAATACCCCTCACATAATCCCTACAGAAGTTTGTCATTCCTAACAATTTTAAGTAATCCTGTGACCCGTAGTTGGCAGGGTAAGTTTTGTATTAATGTTATTTTCTATTTGGGTCTATCGCCTTCCCTTCTCTGATATTAGAGTCCCTAAATGTTACTTCAGGTTGCGAGAGTTGCACCTTTTCTGGATTTGTTTTTAACCTCTCTTGCTTAGTGCTTTAAGCACTCGGTCTAGCAGTTGCAAATGTTCCGCTTGTCTTACTCTGAAGCAGTAGATCATCTCGTATTGTACTACCTCGTGTTCCAGTCCCTCCTCCTGTAGCACCTGTTGTATGTATGATGAAACAGGGTTGGCGAGGAGTGGAACCCTTGTGATGGTCTAGTAAAAGTGTACTGTGACTTTCCTAAATGTAAAACGAAATTTATACTGATCTTCCTTTCTCAGGAGTAGGGACCAGAATCCGTTTGCAAAGTCTATTACTGAAAATATTTTACTTCCTGGTTTGATCTTATTAAACATTTCAGTTGCTTTGTTAATAATTGGGCTTATTTGTGGTGTTACCTTGTTTAATTTTCGATAGTCAATCATCAGTCTGTATTTACCATAGGGTTTTTTGTGCCAAATGGGGCTTTTGCGTGGAGCAAATAGGGCCTCAATACTCCTTGTTTTAGGAGATCGAGAATAACAGACTGTATTCCTTTTATGGCTTCTTGTGGTAAGGGTACTGTTTGGTATGCCCTGGGTCTGCCCCTCGATAGCTATTTCTGTATCACTTACTTTCCCACAGTCTGTCCCAGATTGTGCCCATACTTGTGGGTATTTTCAAGCACTTGTTGCATATTAGGATCATTGACTGCTGGCACAGCCAGTTGTTTATTACTTTTCACTGACCCCATATATAACTTTCTGGTATCTGGTGTCTCACATTTCTCTTTTATTTTGCCAAATACATTTATTTGTTAAATCAATAATTAGACTATGTTTTTTAGGAAGTCAATCCCTAGGATGTGACTCTCGGTCCTTCCATGCAGGACCACAAAGTGCCTTTACCAACATATTTTCCTTCTAAAAAATACTGATGTAGGTTGCGAAAATCTTCCGCTTAGGTGTGTCCTGTGCACCCTTCAATTAGAATGGGCTTCCTTTTTCTCATCCAGAGGTATGTGCATATTTGACAGCGGGCGGCTGCCCGGTGTCCACTAAAGTGGTTATTGTTCTTCCCTGCACTTTTAGTGGCACTATTGGTCTCCCTGTTTATCAAAGCTTACGCATACCCGTTGCACTAGGGAGGCGTCTGGGGCCTCTGCCCCCTCTGCTGTTGTTTTCCTTTATTGCTGCGAGCCTCCTTAGAGGTGTTTCTCCTCCTCACTATCGTATGGAGGGGCAGTCGGTCTCTTTTTCAGCTTGTCCCAATACCAGGTTAAGCCTAGTTATGGGATCTTGAACTCGTCCACCAGCTCCTGGTCTATATCTTGTGTGGGCTCCTGGATCCTTCCTTTGTGGGCTCGATCTCTCCCCTGCCTGTTTGTCTTGGTCCTTGACCCTCTCTGCCTCCACCCTTAAGCCCAACAGTGGCTCATGGCGTGTCGGGCTTTGCAGTTAAAACCGTCCTAGATTCTCCTTTGTTTCCCCTTCGTTTTCCAGGTCACCGTTGCTACCTCTGCTTTCCTCTCCTTCTCATTTAAATAAGTTTCCAACAAGGTTATCGCTCTTCCTGGGTTGGCGCCTTTTAACTACCATCCTAAGGGTGGGGTCTAGGTCATACGCTCTTACCCACAGGTCTCTAAATGTGGTGTCATCCTCCAAGGGCAATCCTGCCCTCCCATATCTCTGATATACTTCAAAAGCCTGGAATGAACACTCGGGGCCCTCCCCGATTGTGCTTTGTTTGTAAAATCCTGTCCCAGTCTACTTCTTGCTTGCTGATTCTCCCCTTGCCTTTCTTATGGCCTCTACTACCTCACTGTAATCTGCCCAGGAGTTGACATTGCTCTCAGCTTCTGGTGTGTACACTGTACTGTTGAGGGCAATTCGTCCGCTATGGTGTGAGGCAGTTTAAACATCACCAACGGCAGACATTCTGATTTGTTAACCTACAAGTGCTAATTAACTGTTTTAGTTTCTGTCTCAGCTCTGACAAATTGGTTTTATGGTCTATTGGCCCTATCTTTGTGCCCAGTTTGTCATCTCATCTATAGATAAATCTTTGATCTTAGTTTTTGGCTCTGGGTCTCGGGTTTCTGCTAGGTTATATTCTTCACCTTTTTTTTCTTTGGGCACTTCTACCCAACTGCCTCCTCCATCTCATACTCCTTTTCCTCTACCTCCTCTGTCCATTCTTCCTTACCTTGGCCCCTCCTCCTGTACCTGCACCATCCTGGCATCCTCATCTTTCTCTAAGAGGTCTTCCAACTGTTTTGCCTTAGTCTCCCATTTCTTTTCTCCGGCTTCATATTTATCAGCCTCTCTTTCCTTTTTCTCCTTCCTTCCTCAGTTTAGCTTTTGCTTGTCTTGCTACTAGGTTAACTAGTTGTTCTTCTAGTTGGTGTCTTGTGACAGTCGACACTGTGCCCCAAGGCGCTCTGTCCACGGGTGGTCCACGGGTGCCATCTTTAAGGGGCTGAGACCTGTGCTTTAATTCCTCACACTGGTTTTTAGTTTTTGAATAGTCTCAGTCGCCTCCTTTAGCTCAGTATACAACCGCCTGGTCTCTGTCACGTGTTCCTGTGATTGTTGATCTAACTTTATGTGTAGCAAGGAATTATCCCTACTCAATAAACACAGATCATCCTGAGCTTTGGCCTGTTGGCTCTGTTTTGCCACAACTGGGTTTTAATGGCGTCAAGTTCAGTTAAGGGACGCTCTGCTGTAATTTTGCTTGCAATAATTCTAACTCTTCCTCCTGTTTTTGTTTCGTATTTTAAACCTGCATTCTCTGTTACTTGTTTTCCCAGCCTGTACACTACGGTTTGATTATACTGATACAAGCCTTGTAAGGCATTAGCAAAATTTCTTTTCTCTCTTGACCTTCTTGTTTCTGTCTGCCACTTGTTCTGAGAAATAGACCTGTCGGGGATGTCTTCCGACGGGTCTTATCGCCCTGTTTACAATACTTCCCCACAAATTTCCCATTATAGTTTCCATGCTCATTTTGTCCCTTTGGTCTACTTGGATATTTTCAACAGGGCCACCCTGCACTGATGCCTCCGCTTACTTAGCCAAGGTTTACGACCCTTCTGTGCGCCTGCCTGCAAGTCCCAGCAGCCACACTCACACACCTTGCCCCATGAGTTCTCATGAAGGTTATACCTTATAGAGCGAAAACTACTACTTTAAATACTTTTAGTCAGAACAAGAGGATCGAAACTAGAGATTAATACATCACCTAGTGTGCAGACTGGGTCCTTCTGTCCTTGTAGGTGTAGTTGATTTAGTCACCGACCGAGTCTCAGTCCACCTTCAGCCAGGCAAACTAGCGCTGTTCCTCAGTGTTAAACACGGAGCTGGCCTGTCCGTCCTGCTGCGTCGACCGCCTCCGGCGCTTCTATGGTTTGTTAGGCAATAGCCATCTGAGTCACGGCACCAAAATGTAAGCTGCGTTGTTTAAAGATACGAACGACCGGGTCCGTGACGTAAGAAATTTTATTTTTACCTCACGCATAATGGTAATAGCTAGACACAGATCATTTCTTCAGTGTGACAATGGAATGCACAAGCTTATATACTGATTATTTAGGCGTGGTCGTTTCCTGGAACAGGTAGTTATTAGCTTACTGACACAAATGGCCATAGGTATGGCAAGCATTCTTTGGGAAGTAACTAGGAGAGACCAATCCAATTATGGTCTGACTGGTGTCAGCAATGTTTTTAGTCTGTCCTCCATTACGTGCTATCTCTGCCTGCCCAGATAACGGGACATGACTTTATGTTTGCTTTGTGCTTGCTTTATTCCTTCTTCTTATGACTCACCAAACCACAGCTCAAGGCTACATCTAGTCTCACGTTATAATATTACAAGGGTGCCAACAAAGATTATATAGGATAGGGCAATATGGGACAGAACTCCTCTGCCCCCATTACAGGCAGCCAGTGCAGTTCGCACAGCACAGGCGTAATATGACTTCTCATAGATGTCCCAGTCAAAAGCCTGGCTGCTGCGTTCTGCACCAGCTGCAAGCCGGATATCAACCCCGGTAGCCCTAGGTACAGGGCATTGCAGTAATCAAGGCGAGAAGTAACAAAGACATGGACCAATGTCGGAAGGTCAGCGGAGGAACTAGGTGTTCCACCCGGCGATATTCTAAGATGGTAAAGGAGGATTTGACAACGGATGACACCTGAAATTTCAGGGTCAAACCGCCGTCAATAATAACACCCAGATTACGCACCGGTCTGAGGTTGAGAGCTGAGCACCATGGATCCATCGCCCGAAGGCCCAGCCTACAACCCACCTCAAGGCAACCTGGGTCCACCACCAACACCTCAGTCTTATCCGAGTTTAACCTTAGCCAGCTGGCACTCATCCAATCCTTGATCTTGGATAGACAGCTGTTAAGTGTAGAGACTGCATCTTCCTGTCGGGACTAAAGACAAATACAGCTGGGCAGGGATTTATTAACTCTAAAACTGATTAGCGTTTTGCTCATAAAGTGTTAAATCTTTGTGAAAATGCATAGCTCTTGCCTCACTGTGTTTAACAAAGACAGCACTTCTAGAAAATCTACATAAATACTTTCTGTACAGGTAGTATAGTCCCAAGAAAAAACTGCTAATCAATTATTTAAAACCCTGCTGGGTATCATCTGCATAGCAATGAAAACCAAGCTGTATTGCTAATAATGTCTCCCAATGGCAGCATATGAGACGGCGAACAACATGGGTGCTAAGATGGAAAGATGGAGCCTCGGAACCCACAGGGCAGGAGGAAGGTATCAGAGGAATAAATTCCGTTGATAACCCTCTGTCTCCGCCCGTGAGAAAAGATTGAAACCACTGCAGAACTGTACCAGATAGTCCGCATAGAGCCATAGGCGTTCCAAAGCACACCATGGTCCACAGTGTTGAATGCTGCAGAGAGACTAGAAGGACTAGAATAGTACAAGCCTTTCGATCTCTCGCCATCAGGAGATCATTTAGAACCCGGACAAGTGCAGTCTCAGTACTATGTCTTTCCTAAATCCTGATTGAAGAGTATCATAGATACTGTGATTTGTAATATGGTCTTCCAGTTGCAGTGCAACCACCTTTTCTATTAACCTTGCCCAGAAAGGGCAGGTTAGAGACAGTCTGTAGTTAGCTGGGCAGTTCGGGTTCAATGAAGGTTTTTAGGAGTCGTCGAGCTTGACCGCCTCCTTTAGGGGATCAGGAAGATCCCTGACTCCAAGAAGATTTCAAACAATTTCCAGCAACGGTCGGACAGATAGTATCTACGCAACTGAATAATAGGGCATAGGGCCGGATCCAAACCACAGCTGGTTGGACGACAATCTGGACAATCCTCACAATATCCATGAATTCGCCTTACAAAGTCAGACCAGGTGACACAGGTGTTTGTTTCCCTGCCAATCACTGCAAACCCTTGAAGAGTGAGCCTGGTCGATATCCAACCTAATGCTGGCAATCTTATCAGCGAAAAACCGAGCAAGCTCATCACACTTTATTTGTGAAAATCTCTTCCAGACTGTAGACTTAGTGGATTGCACAGTCTGTCGACAGTCTGAAAGAGTTGAGCTGGTCAGTTCCGACGAGCAACAATCTCCCTGGACAGGAATTCTGCCTTCTTACAGGTTATTGCCGATTGATAGATAACATAATGATCCATCAATCTAAGTTTGTCAGCATCCAAGCAAGATTTCTGAGCCCTCTCTGACCTTCGCCCACTCTCCTCAGTTCCTTCAAAGACTCATCAAACCATGGAGTCTTTGTGCTGAGTGAGTGCTTGACACTTAACAGGGAGCAATTTGGTCCAAGGCCCTGCTCACTGCCTTATTATAGGCAAGAACAAGGTCCCTTGACTCAAGCTCTCACCCAAAACACCCGATAGGTCCAGTACCGCTAATAGGCCCTCTGGGTTAACTCCTTAAAGGGCGATACTGGACCATCTCCGTAGAGCAGGCCTATTGGGGTGCCCCAAAGCTGAATCTTATGGTGTGATGGTCTGTCCACATTTGGTTTCCACCCCAGATGCATAATATCCAAATCCAGTAGGAACACCAGGTCTAAAGAGTGTCCCCTATATGGGTAGCAGAGGTAACTACCTGTGTCAGGCCCAACATAGACATAAGTTGGAGAGTTCTTTCCAAAGTGCGAGAGTTCATCGTCGACCAGGCATTGAAGTCACCCAGTATTAACCATCTGGGCGACTCCAATGCCATGTCAACGATGAAGTCCGCGAACTCTTCAGGAATTCTCCACCATCGCCGGGTGGACGGTAGATGAGGAGAATCCTAAACTCTGCACCTGCTGCCAGGATACACTCAAAGATCTGGTGTTACCACTGGCACCTCCACAGACTCAGATCTGATCTAAAAAGATGGCCACCCCTGCCCCTCGATCCAATCTCTGGACGGTGCATCACCGAGAACCCAACCAGAGCAGCAGAGTCTAAAATAGGACCTGCATTCTCATCCAGCCAGGTCTCAGGATACATGCCAGGTCAGATGTTGCAACAAGATCTGCAATAATAGCAGTCTTGTTCCTACAGACCTGGCATTACATAGCACCGCCCGAGTTGGATGGGTTTTTGAGAGGAGCGCAATACCTGCCTCATAATCTGTGGAGCCCTTTGGTATGGGAATCAGGCAAGGGGACCCTCTTCTGGATCCCATTTCGCCTCAGGGCGTCTCCTTGACCCAACTATCCCTATCTGCCCACCTCCTCCAATCTCCCACTCTGTCCGCCCACCCATCCCTAAACACCTTCTCACTATTCCCTGCTACACGGAAGTTAAGTGACGCCATTAGACAACCAAGGACAGTGAAAGGACGGAGGTCCCGGAGCAGAGTGGGAGAATAGCACTGACCGTTATAAACCCCATTAAACACGTCTTTAATAACAAATATCTAATAAGCTAACTCAAATAAAACACACCTATCAAACAAGCAAAACATACATAAAACTAAAATAAATCCCAACTCAAAACTAACCCAAATAATACAATCAATAATCTTAAACAATAAAATGCCATTAAATATTAAACCTAAAACAGTTTTGTATTTTAAACACTGAAGCACCTCTCACGTGCAGCAATGCAACAGATGTTATAAAATTTCCCAAAACTACCTCTCATAGTAGGTCCAAGTTACTAAATCAGTTAATAATTATACACATTAAAAATAAAATAAATATATATTCCTCTAGAACCCTCAAAAATTTGTAAGGAAACAGAGAGATCAATTCTCAGACTGTCCGAGCAAATAAAAGCCAAATGAATCCAAATAAAATAATATTTACACAAGAAGCTCACTAAGGTAAAGCAACCTATTTTTTACCAATTTAAAAAGTTACTAAAAGCAGACAAAGGCACCTTTTGAAACAGTATGCCTCACTTCATTCACTTTCTCAATTATTGTGCCACGTGCTGTAATAAAGAAAAAGCAAACACAAGAATTTCTGAAAAACAGTCTTTTTATATAAGGAAATCTGGCTGGAGAAAAAAGTCCACAGCAATTACATAAAACAACACATGGGAGTTCTACAAAACTAAATTTAATGCACACCCTCAGTAGAATGCTTAGAATAAGCCCCCCTAGCATTTATGTAGCATCCCACCCTTAGGTGTGCATTAAATTTTGCTATGCACTCCTTATGTATTATTCTATAGTTAATCAACACTTCTGGGTACTGTGAGGCTGTTGTGGGTTATTGCTTACTTAAAATACAACAATAAATGTATTTACTGTACAAAATAAAACAGGCATTTATCTCGCTATCATAAAATTATTTAAACAGGTTAGGTTGTGGAGGATTTTTACTGTAACCTTTATGTAGTGGATGAACTACGTAAGCTGACTAACCATACACATTGTCTAAAATTCTGTAATCCTGTAACATAAGCTTAAGAAGTTTAATATGTTTTAATATTAGATTCTCTTGCCTGAAGAAGCCTAACAAGATGAAACATTAGATCCTTGGGGATCTGGAATTTATTTTAAGTGCAATAAATATGGAACTATGATTGAACTCTGAATTGGGTGGCTGGCTATTCATGGGTTTTGAGAATAGTAATTAGACAGTAATTATCCGATGAACTAGTGTCACCTGATTTGAATCTTCCAAGCATCAGGAACGACTTTGGACTTTATAACAAGTTTACTATGTAATTTGTACAGAGCCGTACTATGCTTCTATTTATTTATTTTTATTTATGACAATAATCGGAAACACACCTTTGAGTCAAGGACTCCTTTGCAAAGGTTCCACAACAGAGATACAGAGAACAACATAGGTAGATACAGTGGAAGTAACACATGTACATAGAAGCTAGTTTACCAAGATTAAAACACAGTATAGAGCAGCACATGCCCAGCGTCAAAGTGTTATGAGTAACAAAAGCAGAGCAAGATTCTTAGAGTCAGGTAGCCAGACCCGATGTTTAGTGCAGTGTGAACAACATACAGTGGCGAACCAAGGATGGACGGCAGAGGGTCTCAGGGAGGAGGTAGGTGGGACTATGGACAGTCACAGGATGAGCGATAAGAAGCTGATTTTAAGGTTGGTTTTGAATGGGCCTAGCTTGGGTTCAAGCGAGATGGAGGTGGAAGCTCACTGAGCTATTTGGGGGCCCGGTATAGAAAAGTCCTTTGGCTCAGGGAGGTCCTACAGCAGGGGACAGCTATGACGGACTTAGCAGTACTTCTAGTGGGCCTGTTCGGAGGGCAAGCTGAATAAGCGGGTGAAGTCCCGAGGTCAAGACTGATTAAGATTTTCTTGGCCAGGAGACAGGTGTGATATCTAAGTCTCCATCAAGTTTAGCCACTGGGTAAGCCTATATAAGTCACAAGTGTGGGTGTATCTGTCACAGCCTGTGATCAGATGGCACGCTTTGTTTAGGGTGATTTTGATGCAGCTAAGGGCAGTTGGGTCCATGGAGCCATATATTACTAATGTTATAGTTCAGTAGGGAGAATACTGAGGAGAATACAGCCAGATGAATGGCTTCTGGGGAAGACAGTGCTTGATTCAGTACAGTAGACCTAACGGGTGCTGAGGTAGTGAATAGGAGCTGAATATGCAGCGTGCAAGGAGGAGGGATGTGTCTAGAGTTATGCCCAGGTATTTAAATGTGTTTACCTGCTCTAGTGGGATGCCCAGCGAGCTGACTATGGCAAGGTGTGATCCAAAGCAAGGGCTCTGGCTGTGGGCGAAAATCACTGTTTTAGTTTTTTGAGGTTAAGTACAAGTCTATAGTCCCCAAACCAGGATTCAGCTTCCGTGAAGTTGTTCTGGAGTGTGTGCTGGAGGATGAGGGGTGTAGGTGACTGCTGTAAATGACAGCATCATCAGCGATATAAGAGAATTTTGCCTGAGCAGGTGATGGAAGTGAGTTAAGAAATAGGCTAAAGAGGAGGGCCCCGAGTATGGAGCCTTGCAGGACACCAGAGAGGACGAGGCAGCAGTCAGATAGAGTAGAGCCAATTCTGACACGTTGAGTCCTGCCAGCAAGGTAGTCTGTGAGCCAGGAGATCGTTTCTTGGGAGAGGCCCAGGACAGGTAGTTAGAGAAGGAGTAAGGCATGACTGACCATATTAAGAAAGCCTTTGTGAGGTCAATATAGATATAGCCTTTCATATGTTCATGGTCGAGGGGTGATTTATGTAGGAGGTGTACTCTATGAGGGTGGTGGTTCTGCTGTGGCCCCTCCAAAGCCATGCTGCTCGGGACAAAGGAGACTGTGCTCAGGTAGTCCAATGAGTTGATCGACTATGATTTTCTAACGCTTTTAAAGCGTGGAGGACGTATGGAGATGGGCCTGTAGTTATTGGGAGAGGTACTATCCCTGCTTTTCAGGATAGGGGTAATAACAGCCTGTTTCCATGGAGACAGGAACTGGCTGAGGCAGAGAGATTTGTTAAGGATTTTGGTCAATGGGTGAAGCACTTCATCAAGTGTGAGTCACAGGAGCTTTAAATCCAGGGTGTCGTTATTGTAACGGACTTGACCAGGACTTTGGATAGGTATTTCTTGACTCGACTAGGTGACAGGGTATGAAGATAAAAGGGGTTATATTTGTTGGGGGAGGGGTAAGCAGGAGGAGGGTCGAAGAAATTGGGGGTAGAACTTCACTGAGGTCAGAGAAGGTGTTGTTTAGGATGTTTGCTATGGCCTGAGGGTCTTAGGTACTAGCTTCATCAGCTGGTAGCTGAGCAGGGGTGGGGATACAGTCTTCCTGCTTTGTCTCACCATGCTATTATTAGCCCCACTGTAATGATAACTAGATCGCTCCTGTAAAATAAATACTTGTTTTTTCATTAAAAATGTATAAAAAGCCACTGAAGTAGTAGAGAAGATACATTATAGGGCCACCAAAATGTTTAGGGTAAAAAAACAGACAAAATTACTAGAATGGCTGTTGACCCCATAACTTGTTCACCTTGGAGAAAGGAAAGCTGACTGGGGACATGATCTACCGCCCACATATTCAAGGGTATCAACAAGATCAAACAGAGATGTTGACCTGGTGTCCTCCAGTAGGACACACCATGAAACTCAGAGGTAATAAAGTCAAGGGTACTGTTAGGGCAGGACTTATTGTACTGGACGGTAGTAAACTGATGGGGCAGCCTTACCAGCAGAGATAGTGGATGTGAAAACAGTCTAGGCCATCAAGGTAAGCCTTCATAAATTTCTGTTTGGGAAACAGAATCACTGGATCTCCAGGGTAATAGAAAACAAACATTAGTGCATGTTTCCTTAGCATACTTACCTACACCAGCTTATGAAGCAGGGTGCAGACACCATAAACCCACAGTCTCTTCCAACCTTATGTTACTACTGTATTAAGCAGTAAGGCATGATGGGGTGGCAGGGACAGCGCCACATGCACCGAAGGGTAAAAATTGCATCCTTTCCAAAATTAACCCCTTTTTCCTTTGCCAGTGGGTCCAAATTGATGCACCTACTCTATAACAATATCTAAAGGAAGGAACATGAACTGTTCAAAATCTGCCACTGATTATTTTCTGACCCAGTGTGTTCCTCTTTAGACCTACATTTTTACACTAGTGGGTCCAACTCAACCCATGTTTTAACCCCCCAGCACTGTCACTGGTGGGTGGCTTATCTGAGGTAATCACGCCTAACTGCAAGCCTCACCACACAAATAGGAGGGTGTGGTTTGTCGTGGGGGGTAAGGCTGCCAGTAGACAACCTCACCCCACCTGCTGGAGTTGATTTACCACTATTATGAAGTGTAGTATGGCAACCCAGCAACATTTTAAATTTTGAAACAAAAAAAAAAAAAGACTTTTGTTCCTGAGAACTACATCAAGCAATAGCATGGTACATGCACCCCATGTGACTATCACGTGGTAATCACAGGAGCACTGCCCATCAACAGGTTGGATTTATGAGTCCAGTTTTATAATGTAAGGCAGGACTCATGTACATAAGATCTCTGAAAGAAGTGTATTTTTTCCAGGTTGCAATGAATTTAGTATGGAAAGGGATAGTGCATAATCTATATTCTAAAATGGATAGGAAAATCCTGAAGGCTGATTGGCAAAAGCAGTCTTCACCCATGATGATCTCTCAGTATACCATCACAATTCAAAATTGATTACCAGATCAGCTATATCCAAGCCTTTGGTGTTATTTTACGATTGCAATAACACACTCCAGTGTGTTATATCATGGCGTACTGGCACTTCTTGGGTGACGAAGCACTACAATAGCCTCGCACCTAGCAAAGAACCCAAGACGTGACAATCTCATAATATACTACACCCTAGCATTCGTTACTGCTTAATCAATGGATATAGGGAGAGGGATCAGCAGTATTACAACACCATCCAAGGAGAAAAATTCATGGAGGTTGACACTGCCAACAATGCAGTGGGGGGTGAGAGGACATAGTCAATAAGGGAATGATTTGAAGGATGGGGTTGAAGCAGGTAAACTATGATAAGAAAATAAGGTTTAAGGATTCAGTTCTCCGTGTGGTAGTTGTACTCATTGTGTGACCCTGTAATCTCTGTCTCATCTGACATCATCTCTGCAGTTACGATTATCTGTTTGCCAAATATTGCAGCAATATTCTCATCCTCTCTCTCCTGGATTGTAAAGTACTTTAGGAAACAGTCTGTATAAAAAGCACTACATAAATCGACATTTCTACAAAGCTGCAAAGGCTTTACTGCCTTTGGAAATTAAAATGAAAAGCACAAAGGTATGGAGACACAAATAATTATTGGCTTAAGAGCACTCCGCTTTCCAATACAAGCATCTTATCCTCTGTCCTCTTCCCATATACACAAAACTAAATTATATTATGTTTCCTTAGATTATATACCTCAATTTCACTATTATGCCCCAGTGGAGGTTGGATGAGCAGGGCAATCATCTTGCCGTAGGAGATCCAGAAGATGCCCTGGAGCAAATGAAGTCTGGAGCGGTTCTTCATGTCTGGTCTCCATACCCAAGGGTACCTCCAATATTGGTGGCCAAGTAGCTCAAGCAGCTCTAGAAGCCTGTCCTACCGAACAGTGTTGTGTAATGCCAGATCCATTAGAAATAAGACTGCAGTTATTGCAGATCTTGCTGGGTCGGTGGATCCGGCATGCATTATTAGACCTGGCTGGATGAGAATGCAGGCCCTATATTAGAGACCGCTATTCCAGCCAGGTACTGTGGTGCTAACTACCCGCAGTTGGACCGCAAAGGGGCGGGGGTTATGTGTCTGTTTTAAGACTGAACTGGGCCTCACGTGTGTACCAGTTGAGTAGGCTAAGTCATTCGAGTGTACTGTAGTGGCAGGTGTGGGTTGTAGGATCGCCTCATCTACCGTCCACCAGGTGATAAGAAGCAGTACCTGCAGGAAGTAGTGGACTTCGTCATTGACATGTTGTTCAAGTTGTCCAGGCTGATAGTCCACTTCAATGCCTGGGTCGATGATTTAACTCTTGCAATTGGACAATACCTTCTCCAATTGATGACTTAATTGGGCCTTACATGTTGTTACTTCTGCCACTCATAAAGGTGGTCACTCCCTTAACTTGGTCTTCCTACTACTGGGGATCGAGCCTTTCATTTGGGGTGGAACCTGTTGGATGGTCCAATCATTACACCGTGGGTTCAGTTTTGCACACATCCCCTTGCAGGCCTACCCCTGTGGAGATGGTCAGGTACCGGCCTTTATGAGATGTATGCTATGAGGGCCTGGCGGGCGTGCTTGACCTATCGGAGCTTCAGGGTGTGAGCAGTGATCCGGATGCCTTGGTCTTGGCCTATAATGAAGTCATCTCCCGGCTCTGTATATCATTTCTCCAGTCCGTGTTCGCCCTCTTCCCTACACCCTCGGTTCTCATGGTTTGACGGGACCTTGAGGAAGATGCAGCGACAAGGAAGAAGATTACAGCGTTGCTGGCAGAGATCTGTCCTTGATGCCAACCATCTTAGGTTGATGGAACATTATCAAGTTTATCATTTCGCAATCTAAGAAGGCAGAGTTCCTGTCAGGGAACATTGTGGCTGCTCAGAACTGACCAGCTCAGCTCTTTCGAACTGTAGACAGACTGTGCAACCCAGCCGGCCTCCAGGTTCAAGAGCCTTTTCACAAGTAGAATGTAAGAGCTTGCTTGCTTCTTGCGGCTAAGGTGGCTGACATCAGGGCATCACTCCAACCTCTATGGGAGAAGGATGGACTGGCGCCTGGTCGCTGACTTGGGCCCTTCTGGAGTTCCTTTGACCAGCTGGAGTTCACTGATGTCATGCGGATTGTCCAGGGTATGCACCCACATGCTGTAGTTTGATCCGGCCCAACCTCCCTGATAAAGGGTTGTTGTGATGTTATCGGCCCAGTCCTAGCACGGATAGTCTGGTGCTCCTTGCAGACAGGTGAGTTTCCTAGCTCCTCGAAGGAGGCGTGGTGACCGCCCCTCCTGAAGAAAGCATCTTTGGACCCAGACTGCCATGCTAACTATAGACCAATCTCTAATCTTCCATTTGTGGGGAAGATGACTGAGAAAGTAGTGGCTGTACAAGTGGAGAACCATTTGATCATCCATGACATCTAAGAACCACTCCAGTCTGGTTTTCCAGACTGCACTGTCGGTGCTCAATGATCTCTTGATGGCAAGAGATCAAAAGAGCTGTCTAGCTTGGTTCTTCTCAATCTCTCTTCAGTGTTTGACACTGTGGATGATGGGATACTTCTCTAACACCTGAGGTTCATCTGCAGACTGTCTAGTACAGTCCTCAGGTGGTTCAGATCGTTCCTCACTGGCAGATCTCAGAGGGTGGTGTCAGGGATAAACTCCTCTAGCCCAGTCTCTGACATGTGGGGTTCCTCAGGGTTCGGTGTGTCCCCATGTTGTCTGCAGTGTACATGCTGCCCCTCAGAGACATTGTAAGATGGTATGGGCTGAGGTTTCACTGCTATGCCGATGATACCCAGCTCTACCTATCTTTTAAGCCCGACCAGGATAGAGCTCCCTCGGTATTTAACAACTGCCTCACTGAATACAGAACTGGATGAATTCGAGCTGGCTGAGGCTGACCTGAGAAGACAGAGGTGATGGTTGTGGACCCGGTCGTGGGACAGAGGGGTGGGAGCTGGTTTGCCTTCAGGATTATTTCTGGGTGGCTCCCAGCTCCCAGCCTCTCAACAGGTGCAAAATCTGGGGTGATTTTGACAACGGCTGGCGTTACGATCACAGGTGTCAGCAGTCGTCAAATCATCCTTTATTATCTGAGAACATCTCCAAGATTATGCACCTAGTTCCGTCCAGTGACCTGCCTACAATGGTCCACGCCTTTGTGACCTCACGCCTTTACTATTGCAACTCCTTTTATCTAGAGCTACCTGGGGTTGATATCCATAGCTTGCAGCTCGTGCAGAACACTGTACCCGGTTATTGACAGGTACCCTCGGGATCTGTCATATTTCTTTGGTGCTGCGCGAACTGCACTGGCTGCCAATACAGTGGCAGATCACCTTTAAAGTTGGTCTTCTGACTTATAAAGCCCTACATGGACTGGGCCCAGTCTACTTGAAAGAGCTCCTGGTACCCTACTGCCCTAGCTATCGCTCCGCTCAGCGGACGAGGGTTGCCTAGAGGTTCCGAGGGTTTCTTTGAAATCTTCGGGGCCTGTGTTTTTATGTACACGGCCCTAACCCTCTGGAATTCCTACTCCATCCGCTTCAGGAGTGCACATCTGTGGAGGAATTTAAACGTGCCTTGAAGACCCACTTGTGGTTGTCAGCGATTTCTTGATGATGATGTTTTAACATATTTTATGAATTCAGTATTAACGTATCAGTGTCTTATTTGTTTTAAGAAGTTCATTGTTAAATGCACCTTGATTTCAGAAAGGTGCAATATAAATAAAGTATATTATTATTGGTTTATCTAGCTGCTGTGGCACTATCTGGTAAAAATTTTATTTGACATACTGCTTTTCCTGTAATGCCCATCCATGATATCAGTAGCAAATACCTGTAGTTTACTGTATCACATCACGGAATGGTATATTTCATCCTGAATTACAGACAACTCATCCTTCAGTGTCACCCTCTGGTATATTTTAACTATATAGTAGATGTTCAAGGTTTATTCTATAGTAACCCTATCTGGTATATTTTACCTTGAATTATATACATGTGTTTCAGCCAGCATGGGCAACATCTGGCAAATCTAACCAGATATGAATAAAACAGCCAACATAGCTATACTAGTTGATTAAAAGTTCAGTTTTCAGGATTTTACGTGCCTAAATAAACTTTCATGTAGTTCGCACTTAACTTTCCCATGAAGTCTTAACGATATGAAATTGCATCATACGTTGGTCATCCTGAAGAAGATACATACACCATTCTCCAATCTGCATTTAGCAATTCTGTTGAGTAGTCCGTGATTATCCGCGCCCACAGAAACACAAAATTGCATTTATTTTATAAAGGGATCCAGAAACTGATGTCATTTTAACTTTATGCACAGACACTGTACAGACGTTCTGCCGCCAATTGAGAAGAATAACACCAAGTTACACAGAAGGAAGTGTTGTTTTAATGTACCTGTATTCTGACATTGTTGTTTCACTTAACAACGCAATTACAAACACACAATGCAGAACTGTCACCGCAGGGATCGATCATAAGGTAACTCTGGCCCCAGGAACTAACCGTGCTTCGAGACCGCCGTCATCCAGTACCATTCACCCTCCACTTTCCGATATGGAAAGTTCACGTGGTTTCCGCGCACGGACGGACCGGAAATGACTGTCCATGTTCCTGCTCCAGTAATAGGAGCGTAAACCTCAAATGACCAGCAGCAGCCTAAAAATGTCACGTGCGGCGTTGTTCGGGACCTTTAGAATTAATGTCTTGAAGTAAGCTGGGCTTAATAAACACAGGCGACTTTGTTGTTGTTTCGCACTGCGTGTCTTGTAGAGCAGGACTAGTTTTGTTGTGGGATTGAGTCATTGGCAGTACCATACAGACCACACAAATAGACAAGCATTGGGCAATGCCAGCCTCGTTCCTTTGTTTGTAGTATTTGCTGCGTGGTTGTTGGGCATAGATAGTTCAGCAGTTCAAATTAACACATTTTACTGTGAGACATGGAGGCTCTGCTTACGCTGTAAGCAACTTTTGCCAGTGTTGGATGGGGGCTTGCCAGGGCTCGCCCCCAGCCAGCTCTGAAGTGAGCTCACACGTTACTGCCATTGACGTATAATGGGAAGAGGGCTCAATTTAAGCAATAAGGCATGACAGGTGTGTGTTGTGGATAACGGCCCCCTCTGTGGGTTGAAGCACGAGGCACAGCTGAGTGCTTCCACCAACTGAGAAGGGCTGTTAGCCCACCATAACGCACCCCTGGAGTACATTATTGCGATTATGAAATGGGTCATTTTAGTGTAACCCCTCAAATGAGGGTTCCCAAAAGTCTTCCAGGAGCTTACCTAAGTGCTACCAGTCTGGGTGGTGGTCGGCATTAAAGCCATTTAGTTGAAACTGCAGTGAGTGCTTTTGGAGCCTCCAAGTACTGTCTCTTTAAGAGCTGCCTGCTTGTAGACATAATTAGTTTGCCTGGGGGACTGTGTGTTTCTCTGCCCGAGTCCTGCCTGGGCTGCTGGTTAAGTGCTCGGTTTCTGCCGTCGCTAAGTGCGCATAGGGAGCCCAATTGAAGCTGTAACTGTTTGTGAGGAAAATGCAGAGTAATGGTAAAATGCAGTTTGTCTTAACCTGCCTTTCTTGCGGCATGGACTGTTTCTGTTCTGCCCCACCATTTTGGTCCCGAACTGCCAAATTGGACCAGTCAGGGGAATGACTCTAAAATGGAGCCTGCTAGAATGTAATTTATGGTGCCTGGCTCTGGGTAATGTAGTTTTGGATCCTTGTTGCCTTTTTGACCTATAGAGGAAGCCCTGCTGTGATTGACAACTGGACTGACCAACTGAACTCTGTGGATCTAGGGGATATGCCTGAACTGTTTGATGGCAAGTGAGATTCGAGTTGGATACCGAAGGAGCAGCACTGCTGTGTGCGTTCGATGGCCATTGCAGCGTAGTTCGCGTGGGAGAACTGTGGAAGGCCTGATTCCTGGCCTACTCACATGCTGTCTGCCCTCAGAGGAGAAGGAGACATTTTCGGACTGAATCCGATTTTGCAGAGAGCGAGGCAAGCTGCTGATTTATAGCCAGGCTCACCCTGTGAAGATCGAAGATTTTGCTGAAGCGATCAGCCTGTCAGGATTTTAGCTACCATAGTGCTCCCGGGTAATTGCAGTGATTTTGCAATCGGGATCTGGGAGCAGCCTGCCTGGTATAGTAATTTCCTTTACATATAAATGTGCTATGAACTGCAGAGGGTGGCGATCTGGTTTTCCCTTTGTCTGTAAACTGTGTGCTGGCACGGAAGTGTTTCCTGTCAGAATCGGACTGAATCTGTGCTGTCGATGCAGATATGCCCTGCCAATTGGGTCTAGTCCTTACCCTGCTACACAGAAAGATACATCATCGAGGGCCAAGCTTCCTCTGGCAAACCAGCCATCAGCCCTGTGTTTAGCCTGGGTATCGTGAGTAATTATCAGGGTAGCTCCTGCAACTTTTGTGTAATCAAAGTGTGTTATCTGATAGTTTGTACTTTTCTTTCCACGAACTAAGCCATCCGGCTCCGGATTACAAATTGTGTGTGCATGTTCTTTTTCCATCACAGGCCCCAACCAGCTGTGATGCAGGCCTCACCAGGCAACTGACCTGGCTAGCCCTTTCCCCATCCTGGGTACCCAGAGAGTGTGACTGAGTGGGACTTTGCATGCACAATAGTGTGATTATTAATATGTTTAAACTAATTAACCTGATTATTCCCTTCTTGTTACAGACTCCTGAATACATCAGATCTGTTTGTTTCTGCAATTTACATTGACTGTGGTGTCCGCTTATGCTGAAGGTATTGCATTGTTGCTGTTGTACTGCCTCACCTTATTTTACAGGGGTCCCCAGAGTCAAGCTGAAGGAACCAGTCTGAAATTGGCGCCAAGTACAAGTGTATGTGGTTTGCATATCAGGGGTATTGGGAAAGTCACTGTTGTGTATGGTGTGAGCCACTAGTGGGAGATAAGGGGGTCACAGTGTCCCAGAGGGCTGTGACCTGGTAAGCATAACCAAAACCAACCCAGACACTTTGGGTGAGGCACCCGTTCTTAGAACTCAGGCCCCTTAACCTGCTGATAGCCACGCAGGCAGGGTTAGTAGCACAAGGGATAAGCGCCACTTAGGGGTTACAAGTAAATTTGATACATAGATACATAGACAGTGTCGGCAG
Organism: Neoceratodus forsteri; assembly: GCA_016271365.2. NCBI lineage: Eukaryota > Metazoa > Chordata > Ceratodontiformes > Ceratodontidae > Neoceratodus > Neoceratodus forsteri. The sequence continues at coordinate 612,517,251 of CM028132.1, forward strand.
ATAAGGGCCTATGGCCCACCCAGTCTGCCCATTTGAGCTTTAAGTTCAGTTTATGTTTTCCAAGAAGTCTGTTGCCCTTACCCTGACCTCCAGAATTCCTTTATGTCTATCCCATGCATTCTTAAATCCGTGATTGTTTCAGCCCCACCACTTCCTCTGGCAGGGTGTTCCACTTGTCCACCACTCATTCTGTGAAGAAATTCTTCCTCACGTTTCCTCTGAATCGTCCCTCCCTCAACTTCATCCCATGCCTTCTAGTCCTGGAACATCTTTTTCACTTAAAAATAGTGTATTCCTGCACCTGTTCCTCCTGTAAGATACTTGTATGTATCTATCATATCCCCTCTCTCCCTCCTTTCCTCCAGGGAGTACATGTTCAGTTCCTTCAACCTGTCCTCATAGGACTTGTGATGCAATCCATGCACCATCTTTGTTGCCCTCCCTGAACCTTCTCTATCCTGTCTATGTCCTTACGTAGGTAAGGTCTCCAGAACTTGTACAGTGTACTCCAGGTGGGGCCTCACTAGTGTCTTGTATGGTGGAATTATGACCTCCCTTTTCCTGATGGTGATGCCCTGCCTATGCATCCCAGCATCCTATCTGCCTTACCTTCTGCCTTGTCACACTGTTTCCCTGCCTTGAGGGTCATCACCGATGATAACCCCAAGATCCCTTTCCTGCTTGGTGCATGCTATATCCTCACCCCCAACTGATATATTGTGCCAGGGCTTTTGTGCCCCATATGCATTATCTTGCACTTCCTTGCATTGAATTTCAACTGCCAAACCCTGACCATTCTTCAAGTTTCTGCAGGTCCCTTCTCATTCTGTCTACACCCTCTGGTGTGTCTACTCTATTACAGAACTTTATGTCATCAGCGAACAGTGAAATTCTGCCTTCTAGGTCCCTAGTAATGTCACTGATGAAGATATTGAATAGGACCGGTCCCAGCACTGATCCCTGTGGTACTCCACTAGTCACTCTTCCCTCTGTGGAGTGACAGCCATTTACCACCACCCTCTGTGTCTTGCCACCCAGCCAGTTACCTACCCACCACACTACTGTCCTGCCCACACCCATATTCCCCAGTTTGTGCAATAGTCTTCTATGTGGCACAGTGTCAAAGGCCTTGCTGAAGTCCAGATAGGCCATGTCCACTGCCTTCCTCTGATCCACCTCCTAGTACCATCCACCTTGATGCCTTTTTAAACATATTACTTTCCGCTGCTCATTGTGCTGGGATAGCGGCCCAGCTAAAAGCTGCGCATGCCAATCAGGAGCCAGCATTCTTTCTATCCATTTCATAATTCAAGATAGCACCATTTGGGGTGCTGTGGAGCACTCAACTGGACAGTCTATCTACTTTTAAGCTCTGTTTTGCGACAAACAAAACTTAAATAAACTGTTCTTTCTGAACTAAGTTTGAACTTTTTGGTGTGGACAATATATCAGAACCATCAAGCTGAGTATGAGCCCAAAGACAACCTTACCGCTCCTTCTTGGGGCTCGATTCCTATTTTACTGGTCAAGGAACTAGCATTTTAGATAAATCAGGAGGCCCAGCTGCAGCTTCGTCACCAGAACTGCAACAACTCCTCCCTCTCCTAACTAAACTGCAGGAGACCCGGCAGAGACAAGCAAATGATTGGCAGTAATGGAAAAAAGTTTACAGACCTAGAACTGAAGACTGCTGACAATTCCTCAGCGATTACCAACCTCACTTCTTTGTCGGAGCGGCAAGTAGAAGCTACTACAGGGCCTAATCGAGATGTTAACTTTCTCCGCTCCAAAGTAGAGACCTTAGAAAACAGTCTGCACCAGAGGAATGTCCAGATAGTGGGTTTCCTCCTCGTATGGCTAGCCGCATGGAGCTATTATTCATTAGACCGATGGTCTTGAGGACTTACACCTTCTAACTAGAGAGATGGTAATCTCTATAGTACAACCTTTACTATTCCCCTGCACACAGGAGGCGGGAAACTCCTCTTGACCATTGACAGTGATCATGTCTCTATCCACCCTGAAACCAGAATACCGCTGTTACAGGAGGCCAGAAAAAGGAGATATTGTCTGGGAAGGAATGCCTGGGCTTTTTCCCAGATTTGTCATCTCAGACACAGGACAGAAAGAAGAAGCTCCAGGAGACCAAGAAAGCACTATTGGCAAAGGGGTTAAGGCCCAAATGCTCTTTCCAGCGCTACACATTGTTTGTCAGCAGAAACCCCACATATTTACTGATCCTGAGGTGGCATCTAACTCGCAGAGACACTGTTTTCCCGGATGGAGACTAAGACTTGGACCAAGATTCTGATGGGAAGCCAGAATGACTGTACTAAGACTATGGTTGTCAGTGGTTCCCGGGAAGATGCCTTCCTTGGACCTAGAACCCTTGATGCTTCAGTAATAATAATTGAAGTGGGCAGGGTGGGTGATGTAATTGTTATTTGTCTGTTTATTGGTATTTGAAACTTTTTTTCTCCTCATTCTCCTCCTTACTACTTACATTATCCATACATTTGGACAGTGCTTAAATATGGTGTGCTAATGCAGCTGCTCAGTTTATGGACTGTATAAATTTCTTTATTAAATGTTTTGCCCCTACATGGCCTCCAGTGGGAAGTTTGTGTGTAAGGTTAAACTATAACTTAACCATGCCCAGACAATCTGTTTACTTTAAACCTAGGTCCAACTGTATTGACCCCCCTACTATACAGTATGTTACCTGCAAGTAGGGCAGAGTTTGGCATAATGCTGTTTGTAAGAATCTGAGGTGAGAGCTTGAGATCCTATGACCTTATTGCCATTATACTATTACTCCTAATTAGTTTCGGGGTTGGAGGGCACATGTCTGGATAGTTGCTATATTAATAACCTGACTTTTGTATTCCTGTGCAGACATTGTGCTTCCTCTAGCTATGGTTGAGATATGTATGTAATTACGTACATGTTGCCTATATGTCCAATGGAAATTACAAATAAAGTTTAAAAAAATAGTGCCATTCTCACACAGGAATTCTTCAGTATGATTGACAAGTGCAGTATGCCAGCTGGGTCTAGCTGCCCAGAGGAGTTTATACTAATGGCATCAGCCAATTAGGCCCTGTCCACACTGAGCCCTGTAAATAGTTACCAGTCCGGTAAACCGTTCAGCTACCTCCAAAAATGGCTCGTGTCCACACTGGTAACGGTTTAACAGGCATTTTAAACCGATCTCAAGACCTGCCAGGATATGGTCTTTAGGTTGGAATGGGTAACGTTCTGGAACCTGTAGCGTTATAGTTGCATGTGTGGTAGCGTGACGTTTGGACCCTCCATTCACAGGGTCTTCCAAACAGATTAAGACTGGGAGAAATAAGGTGTAGGTGGATGGTCTGTAACATTTTAACTACCAGAATGCAGGCGCTCCAAAACAGTAAAGGGAATGGCACAGTCCAGGCTTTTAGAATCTGGGCTCCTGAGGTATTCCTTGCACTATCCACAGATTCCCAGTTTCACTGTGCCATTCGAAGGGAAAGAGCTACTCTCCTTTCTCTGAAGAAACTTCAAGACTTAAGTTTGAGGCCGCAATTCTGCTCTGCAGGTTGGGGCTGCCTGTTTACAGGGAGCACCCCTAAATTTAAATCGTGTCTGTTAAGCTGTGGCTTTGAAATTGAATAACCTGCCTGTTTTCTCACTCCCTATGAACATACAAAATTTGCCAGCAGATAAAGGCCTAGAGGTCTATCAAGTCTGCTCGAATGTGCAGCTAGCACCCTTATTCTGCAGCTGCCCCTCCCTTCCACCTTCCCTTCATTAACCCTCCCCTTGTCCTGTCCATCCTCATTTGAAGCAGTCCACTGTTCTACTGCATACCACTTCTGCAGGTAACGCATTCCACCCAGCCACCACCCTCTCTGTAAAAAGTGTCTCCTCATCTCCCTCCTGAACCTTCCTCACTCCAGTCTCATATCATGGCCCCTGGTGGCCCTCCCCTCCCTTACTTTGAACAGCCCCTCTGTACCGTCTTGTTTATTCCTTTCATGTATTTAAAGGTTTCAATCATGTCACCCCTGTCTCTCCTCTCCTCCAGTGAGTACATGTTCAACTCCTTCAATCTCCTCTCGTATGATAAGTTCCCCAGCCCCTTGATCATCTTTGTCGCTCTGCACTGCACCTCCTCCAGTAACAATGTCCCTCTTTTCGAATCGGATGCCAGTACTGCACGCAGTACTCTAGGTGTGGTCTAACTAATGACCTATACAGTGGCAGAATCACCTCCTCCTCCTGAGGATATACCCCTGTGATACAACCCAGCATTTTGTTGGCCTTTGCAGCTGCCTTCCTACATTGTGTCCGAGTTGTTCATTGATCCTGTAATGGCACACACAGATCCTTCTCCTCCTCTGTCTGGGCTAGTTGCACTCCCCTAGCTGGTAACTCCTCCTTGGGTTCTTCATCCCAAAATGCAGCACCTTGTACTTTGGCATTAAAGCCCAGTTGCCAGGTGTCTGACCAGGTTTCAAGCTTTGCCAGATCATCCTGCAACCCCTGCCATCCCCTAGGTCATCCACCACCGCTACTACATTGGTATCATCAGCAAACAGACTGATCTTGCTCTTGATGTCCCATGATATGTCTGCAATGAATATCCCAAACAACACTGGTCCCAACACTGAGCCCTGTGGAACACCGCTTGTCACTGCCCTTGGGTGTGAGAGCCCCCACCCACCACCACCCTCTGTTGCCTTCCTGCAGCCAGTCTCCTACCCATCTCACCAGCTTTGCACCCGCCCCTGTGCCTACTAACTTCCTTCCCAGCCTTCCATGTGGCACTGGGTCGAATGCCTTACTGAAGTCCAGATACAGGACATCCACTGCATGGTCCCTGTCCAGTTGCCTAGTTACCCAGTCATAGAACTCCACCAGGTTGGTTTGGCAAGATCTGCCACATATGAAGCCATGCTGTCTGCTGTCCTGTAGTCCTTTTGGCCTCTAGGAGGGCCACCAGCCTCTCCTTCAGGATAGTCACCATTAGCTTACCCACAATGGATGTGAGGCTCACTGGTCTGTAGCTTCCCAGTTCATCCTTGGGGCCACTCTTGTGGAGGGGCACCACATGAGCCATCCTCCAGTCCTGAGGTACACACCCCAAATATATTGAGGCATTAAATAGGTCTGCCAAAGGTCCTGCAAGGACCTCTGCCAGCTCCTTCAGTACCCTGGGGTGGATGCCATCTGGGCCTGGCACCTTGTCCACCCTCAGTGCCTTCAAACCCTCTCGAACTCTGCTCTCCATGATTTCCCCATCTGTCACCACTTCCCCTCCTGCTTCTGCCATTTCTCCCCACCTTGGGTGTCACCACCCTCTTCTCTTTAGTAAATACTGAGCAGAAGTACTCATTTAGTGCTTCCGCCTTATGCACCCTGCTTCCACCCAACTCCCTCCTTCCTAATCCTTACTATGTGGTCCTTACAGCTCCTTTTCTCCCTGATGTACTTAAAGAAGTCCTTCTCCCCTTCTTAATGCCTTGGCAGCCTGAGTTCTGTAGATGCTTTGGCTCCCTTACTGCCCTTGTCACCTCCTTCTGATTCTGTCAAGTACTCCTCCTGTCCTCCCCCTCCCTGTTTTCTTGTACTTCCTAAAGGCAGCTCTTTTCCTCCTTACATTTTCCATGACCTCCTTGCTCAACCAGATCGGTTTCTTAGCCTAGCCTTCTTGCTCTGGGCTTTGCAGCAGGTTTTGGTTGCCTCCATTATCCCCAGTTTATGAGCTCCCACCTCTGGTTAGTGTCCATAATAGATTGAATTCTGGCCAGGTACCCTTTTACCACTTCCCCATCCTCCCAAAGTCGACCCTCCTGAAGTCCAGCACTATTGTGCCAGATTCCTCCTTCCTTGCCCATATCCAATGTGAGCCATCCTGGTGGTGGTCACTCCTGACAGCCAGTTCCTCGCTGTAAGTTCTCTCACAAAGTCCCCATTTGCCAGCACAAGGTCAGGGTATTTCCTAACCTGGTTGGTTCACTGACCATTTGCAGCAGGAAGCTGTCCTGGAAGGCATCCAGCAGTACCTGCTCCCTTCTGTTCCTGGTTGTTGGTAGGTGCTCCAGTTCACTCCTGGCATGAAGTCCCCACAATCACCACACTACCCTTTCTCGAGGTCCTCCTGATCTGTCCAGCTAGTTCTCTGTCTAACTCCTCCGTCTGAGATGGTTGCCTGTACACCACTCCCATTCTAAGTATCCTATTCTTGGAATCCTGGATTTGCATCCAAGTGACTCTGTACTACTCCTCCCCTTCCTCCCTTACACACTTCAGTCCTTCCTTCACATATAGTGCCACCCATTCACCTTTCCCAATCACCCTGTCCCTCTGAAATAAATGTGTGGACAGGGAGCCACTTCACGCCTTGTTAGGTGTTTTGTTGTGGTCTCTGTTTTTTGTTTTTTAATTAATAAAATCAAGGTGCCGTAGGTAAGTACAACTTTATTTTGGGAGTGTATGGTCTCTGGGGGATCCCTCGCCTCTAGTGTTGGTTCCTCTTTCCTACCCCCCGCTAAGCTTCAGATGTTTTCTTACTGTTGTACAGTTAATGTGTGTTTTTGGTAGTTTTAGTGCTTTTCTGTGAGATTTAAACCACTAAGACAATAGCTTTAATAGTTATTTTTGTTTTGTTTAAGCAGTCAGAAGCAGAGGACTGCCTTAAGCTTATGATGTCATTTAGAACTCTCACAGCAGCACAATCCACTTTAGAATTAAACATTATACAGTGGGCAGAAAAAAACTAGAATCCTGCATTTTGATTGGCTGGCACCTTTTCAGCGTTGTAAATCCTACAGTGTACCCACTAGAAAAGGTGCCAGCCAACCTCTTTCCAAGATCAGTATGACCCCAAAATCAAAACATATACCAGCCGTCTTGATTCCCGCTAAAGTGCTCCACAACTCGACCCTCACGTACATAAAGTACACTGTTCTCCCAAAATAACTGACAAAAAAAAACTACTAGACTGAAAAAGATAAAAAACAGCACCTTGTACTTGAGCTAAAATCAGTCCTGGCTGGGACAGTCAACTCGCCGCCTGTATTGCTGACTCCCACTCACATTTCTCCCCATAGCCTCAGTCCCTTCCAGTTACCCCAGACATGAGACACCACGTTCCTACAGCTGACAAACCGAGCGCTGTACTAAACCATCCATAACTGAAGCCTTGCTCCATCTCTCATCGATACTGCTCACCATATATCTCTACACTTTCCGTTTTTTTCTGCTCGGCTCTAGTGCCACTTACTACCCGACTCCAGTGTCTTCCCGTTCTCTCTCTCTCTCTCTCTCTCACGACTGCCCACATCAGAGGACAATTTCCTCCAACTGCGAATAATAAAAATATTACAAAAGGATTTAAAAAGAAAAAACTATTTTTCTTTTTCGTTCAGAAACAGAACAATGTCAGAACAGGAACATTGTATAATAACAGTTTATTCCTCCAGGGTGTGGGTATACTGGAGGGTTTACCACGACTGGTGTGGTTAAGTAACTTCGGCTGCACCTCGTGACTGAACCACACCAGCCGTGATAAATCCTCTAGTATCCACACCCTGGAGGATATATTGCTTAAATCTACCACGACAAGGGTGTGGGTTACCCTAGGATTTACAACACCTGGTGTGTTGTTTGGTCCAGAGGCCGGTAGGCCAAGTGAGCAAAACACACCAGGGCATTGTAAATCCTAGGGTGACCCACACACCTGTCGTGGTAGATTGCTATTATACAATGCCCTCTTTCTTCTTAGCATTTAAATAAAATAAATATTTTTTTTTTTTTTACATTTTAAATGATTTTATTGTTGTTATTGCCCCACCAGAAAAATAGTACCTGTCTCCACATCCCCCAAGTGAGAGTGTGTGTGGCTTCAATTTTGTGTGTTGAACTCTTGCCTGGTCCCATCCTGGTCAGCGGTCTTTGGCTGTTAGCGAACATATGTAAGAGAATTTAGAAGTTTATTTAAATGGTTACCGTGATGGTGCACCTCGAGTGAGAAAGAACTGCTGCCCAGCTTGTCGGTGAGGAGGAAACAAAACTGTGATCGTCTCGGGATTCAAGGGTCCTGTGATGAAAGCAGACCAATGTAAAAATGTGAGACACAGCAGGTGAGACAGTTGCCAGTGGTTACCAAGGAGCTGCTGTGAAAAAAAGAAAAAATACTGTTATACAGAAATTGGGACTTAGGGCGAGGTTATGCGGGTTGTGACGGATAACACTGCATGCCTGTGTATAGTGTATGTCGGCAACTTCAATGGGTCGCTGTAGCGCAGTTAGAATTGTAGCGTAGAGGGCAGTGGGTGGCATGGATATATGCCAGCTTGGCAAGTGGTGCAGTTGGTTGGTACTTCTTCCAGTTGGTACTGGTGAGGATTTACAGTGGGCTCAAGTGCCAACCAACCAATCAGGAGTGGCATTTTCAGAACCTATTGTATAATGTTCAGTTGTCTACAACTTCAGGCAGTTAGCATTAGGTTGGCTTGGACAGACAAGCTTATTTAAAGGAGAACTTCACTAAACTGAGTGACAGTAGTGTCCACTGGTTTGCCCTTGATTTACTGAATCTGAGTTTTTTTGTTTGTTTTTCCTGTCACATTTTCTCTGTTATTGGTGATCATTCTTATAGGATTACATTTGCCTTGCTGGTTTTAACTTAACTAGCAAGGGTCTAATAATTGTTATATTATTATGGCTACATAACTTCAACAGTCCTGGGTTTGCTTCCCACAACTCCCTCCTAGTATAGGGATTATAATTATTACGTAATAATGGTTTTCATATTCAGGGATCTGGGTTTGATTCCTATGACCCCCACTTGCATGATGTGTGACACCGAGAAGGTGTTTTTTAAGTCAACGCTGTGGAAAATAATTTTTTAGCCTGGGAAAATATTGGGGCTAAGTATTGTCGTTTACCTCACAATTGTTATTTGGCACAATTATTAGTTTTCTTTGGCACCTTGGCTTATCGGAGACCATTAATTAATTAGGAAATGATTTGAGTCCTACAACAAGGGTGATGAGGCCCTCCCCATGGCTTCTTTTTGCCTTATTGTGTTGCCCAACAACCCCATCCGGCTTCTCCATCTGGAGAGGATGGAGAGCCTAGTTCTTCAAGGCAGTGGCAGATGGATTACAATGTATTTATTACCTTGTGGCTCTAGAGTGAGCCTGAGCCCTGATGTTCCACAAGACATCTCTGCAGATACACCCATCCCCAACAAGGCCCCTCAGGTCGGGGGCCACTGACAGGCATATTCAGGTGCAGTGCAGTGAGCTTGGGCTGCAATAACTGATGTGCAGGCAGATCACGACCCTGCCTTTTGAAGGTCAGGATGATAATTACGGGATCTTACCTTAAATTAAATAAAATTAAAAGAAAAAGACTGAATCAGGGATGTTCCTCCTCTCCTTAATCATAGTAAGCCCTTGTCTTTTTGAATAAGCAGAGGCATGTGGTCCTTTTCAGGTCAGGAGGTCAGTCTCATGAGCGGCAGATGTTAGTCCATCTCTGTTAGTATTTTCTCTGGCTACTTTGTGAGTAAAATTCTTGAGCAACACAGGGCAGGTGGAGAGAGAGAGAGAGAGAGAGAGAGAGAGAAAGTGTGTCTTCCTATCCATGCCATTGCTTTCCTTTTAGTGAAAATGTCTTTGCGGTGGGAAGTTCCTCCATTGGAAGACAAGGCCATTTTGTATTTCTGAGGAGACACCACCCTGCCTATGGATGGGTGTGGCCCTATCAGTTTTTCTATTATTAAGCAGGTGAACCCCACGTATAGGAGGGGTTATGCCTCTATTAGCACACAACAGTAGTGTTTCTTGTGAGTATTTTCTTGGCCAGAGCCTTCAGTATAAGAGTCCCTACCTGGCCAGTTTTGTTCTGCCTTTTTCCCCAAAGGGCAAGCATTTGTTGCAGTTGATGGCCATGGTTCCACCGTCCAGGAGATTATTTCTGGAGAGTCTTGAGCGGATCGCTCAGCCTATTTCATTGTTCTGTAGCACTCCACATTGTGAATGAGTAATCATTACAAATGGGTATAGTGCACCCCTACCAGAGAGCAGCACAGCCCAAGCTTTCGAATGTTGTTGGGCACACAAAGTTCCATACTCTAGCAGGAAGTTCCCCAGTTTCACTGTGCAATCAGAAGGGAGAGTTACTTTTCTCATCGAGACAGTTGTGAAGATTTCAATTTGGGGCTGCAATTCTGCTTTGCAGGTTGGAGCTGCCTGGTTATAGGGAGCACCCTAAATTCTAAAATCGTGCTGTTAAGCTGCAGCTTTGAAATTGACTAACCTGCCTAATTTTATTTCTTACTCCTTGTGGACTGAGAGTCACTTTTCTGCCTTGGTAGGGTGTTTTGTATGGTCTCCTGGTATTTTCAGTAAAAAAAGCAAAGGTGCTGCAGGTAGGTACACATTTAATTTTGTTTGGGAGAGTAGGGGCTCTGAGGGGTCACTCATCTCTGGCGTTGGTTTTCATTATCCTCAGCACACCCCAGCTTAAGGTTGTTTTATTTTAGGTTTACTGTGTGTTCAGTGCTTTTGGCCAACAAAGTTACTGTGTGAAGGGTTGGAAGGCTGGCTGCATTCTCGCCTTGCCCTCCATTTCTGTTACAGTTGTGCTGTCACCATTAAGGCTGAGCGCGTGCCTCCTTGTTATTCCAGTTTCCCACTGGATAAGCGGGGAACACAGTGCTCACAGGCATTTTTCATTACACACAAGCACGGTTACAGCCTCGGAGAGTGCATTTTCACTTTTGAAGTTGCTGGACGTATTGTACAGTTAAGCTGGCTGGCAGTTTCTGTTGTATTTTTCTCCCATGGTTGTTTAAAAGCAGAGGTGTTCTCCCTGTTAGTGTTTGAGTTGTGGGCAGCTATATTAAAGGCAGTCTTAATTTAAGGTTTTACTGTTTTTCTTGGCACCATGGCTTTCGGGAGACCATACATTATAAAATTATGTAAAACCTGCAGAAGGGTAATGAGACCTCTTCCGTGGGTACTTATTGTCCTCATTGGGTGGCCCAACAATATTTCTCTGACAGTTCCCCCAGCTGGTCCTCCAAGCTGTGGGAGGGCACCTGGCCCTTCATTTGGCAGTGGCAAAGCAGAATTGCTTAAGAATCTATGGTTGCTCCTGGTGAGCTTTTGAGTCCCAATGTCCCACAGGGTGTCCCTAGCAGGTACACCTGAACCAGGCCCCTCAGGTCAGGGGGCCCACACAGGCATCTCCGGTGCAGCGCAACATGAGCAGGCTGCGGAATCAGATATGCAGGCATATCCCAACCCTTTTGGAAGGCCAGGATGATTATTATAAGGATCTTGGAAACACCTGACCTTAGAAAATTACTTTCAGATGAGGAGGACATCCCTTCTGAGGAGGAGGTGAGAAAGGAGAGTGGACGGAACCCAAGTCCAGGATACTGATTCCACCTCTCTTTGATAGTAAGTCCTTGTCCTTTTAATAGCTGAAACATGTATATTGTTTCCACTTCAAGGAGGAACAGTCCGTGGAGCTCTTGAGGTTAATCCAGTTCTATCAGTGTCCTTCTGTGTAAAATGTTTCCAGGTTTTGCCCACTGTGACAAAATTATTGAACAGCAATGGGCAGGTGTGATGAGAGAATAAATCTTCCAAACCAAAGACTAGGAATTATCCTTTTCTAGAAGTGGCCCCCTTTGGCAGGCAAGGCTGTTTATAATTCTTTAAAACACACCACCATTCCAATGGAGGGCTCTGGCACTATCAGATTTGCATGACAGGTGGAAGGATACTGCATGCAGGAGGGCTTTGCTGCTTCCGCACAAACATTTGTGCATCCTATGCTTCTTTTATTGTTGCCAGGGCCTTGAACCTCTGGGTCACTATGCTGACTAATTGCATCCTTCCTGATTCAGAGAGTGCAAGTATTTTGCATTTGGTGGCCATGGCATCATCTTTCTTAGGGATTCTACAGTGGACAGATTACGCTTGTTGGCCGCTCAACATACCACTCTACATCAGCCATGTGGTCCGATGCGGCTCAGACACTGGTCTGCTGATCTGTCTTCAAAGACGAAGCTGTTTAATCTTCCATTTGAAGGAAGTCTATTGTTTGGTTCTTGTCTGGATTCTGTCTTACAGGAGGTACATGATGAGAAGGGCCACCTCCCAGTGTCAAACCAGCAGCATGAGGCCACAGCTCCTCAGCAAGGCCAGGGCGATGGTCAGTGTAAACAGTAGCGAGAGGTACTGTCCCTTTCATAACTTGGGTACACAAAGGAACAGAGGTTCCTATTCAGGCAGTAGAGGATACAACAGCAGAGGCTCTTTTCCCAGGCGCCATGGAGGAGGATGAGCACAGAGGCTGGTACCTCACACTGATGGTACACGGCCCATCCTGCCCCCTCCCTTGATGGAAGACTACAAAATTTATTTGCAAGATAGGCCCAAACAACGTCAGACACCTGGGTTCTGGAAACTTTGCCTAGGCTATGTCATAGAATTCTTAACGGTTCCTTCAAGGGACATTTTCTGTCATCCCCAGTTTCAAAGCAAGTGGTCAGACACCAGGCAGTGCTGGACACTCTGACCTACTTCATTCAAATCGGGGCTGTAGTTCAGGTCCCACCAAATGAGTAGGGTCAAGGGTTCTACTCTGTCTACTTCATAGTTCCCAAGAAGTCTGGGGGTTCAGGCCCATTTTGGATCTGAAGAAGTTTGTGCACCATAAAACAGTCAAGATGGAGTCTCTGAGGGCGATGGCGTGAGTTGTTCGACTGGAGTTTTTAGCCTCCATAGATCTGACAGTTGCTTACTTTCACATCCTCATCCATCAGTCCCACCAGAGGTACCTCAGGTTCTCAATTCTGGACCAACATTTTCAGTACAGGGCACTACCGTTTGGTCTTGCAACAGCCCCCAAGTTTTTGTCGAAGGTACTGATTGTTCTGGTAGCTCAACTATGACAGGAGGTCATCATGTCTACCCTTATCTGGACAACTTGCTAATCACGAGCACGGATGATACTTCTTGCAAGGAGATCAGTGTCCAGAACCCTGGAGATCCTGGAATCGCATGGTTGGATGATGAACTGGGGAAAAGCTCCTAGAGCCTTACTGTCTTTGGAACACTTGGGGCGATCTTCAACACAAAGTAGGGAGGTGCTCCTATCACATTTCGGAGGAGATATTGCTGTCGGAGACACAGTGGCTCAGGACTGAGTCCTCGATGTCAGCCCATACGCTGCTGAGGATTCTGGGCTTTATGACAGCAACAGATTTAGTTCCTGGTCCCGCATCCACATGCGGCCTCTTCAACAGAGCTGCTTACTGCCTGGGATCCATCATCGGAGGTCTATCAAGCCAGGATCTTCCTCGCCCTCAGCTTTGTCACTCGATGAGTTGGTGGCTGAATGTGAAGAATCTCAACAAGGGTGTTCCACTGGAACTACTGCCAGAAAGATTCTCCACGATGGATCGCAGTCTACAGGGTGGGGGCAGTCCTAGACAAACTTCCCACTCGGGGTTTGGTCACTTCAAGAGCAGGGTCTCCATCAGTGTCCTGGAGATGTGGGTGGTCCACCTAGCTCTACTTCATTTTAGTCCAGACTAAGGAACACCACAGTAAAGGTGCGGTCGGACAGTGCTGTCACAGTGGCATATATAAACAATCAAGGGGCACAAGGAGCAGGGACATGCTTTGGGAGGCCTACAAATTACTGAGCTGGGCAGAGGAGACCTTCTCTCTGTCGGCGGTACATCTGGCAGGGGAACTGAACATTCAGGTGGACTGGCTAAGTTGTGAAGATGTTCACCCGGAGAGTGGCAGTTAAACCCAGAGGTGTTCGCACTTCTAAGCAATCAGTTTGGGCCACTGCAAATGAGTCTGTTTGCCTCAAGCCGCAGTGCTCAGACCCACAGGTTCTTCAGTTGGTATCGGTGTCCTTATGCAGAGGCAGTGGACACTCTGACTCAGAGGTGATCCTTGGGGCGTATGCCTTTCTGCCAATGCCTTTCCTTCAGATGGTTTTAAAGAAAATAAGGCGGAAACTCTCTTCTGATAGTCCCAGAGTGGCCAAGAAGACTGTGGCTCTCAGATCTAGTGAACCTGGCTCAGCAAGCTCCTTTCTGTTTTCCAGTATGGAGGGATCTCCTTCTGCAAGGCCCATTCTCCACCCGAATCCAGGCACAATGCAGCTTGCAGCCTGGCTCCTGAAAGGAGGAGACTCTTAAGATTAGGTTTTCCCGAGGGTAGTTGAAACCTTGCTGGTGTCTAGAAAACCTCTACTTTGGCTGCCTACACCCGAGTCTGGACAAAATTTTCCTCTTGGGCCAGAAGGAATTAAACCTTTGAAGACCTCCATTGCTCAAATTGCTCAAATTCTGGAGTTCCTTTAGGACGTGTAGATAAGGGGCTGGCACTGAGCACAATTGAGAGGTCAGGTTTTCTGTTCTTAGAGCTTCTTTGGGTTTCTTTTTTTTTTTTATATTTTATTCTTTTTCCACCTGCCCTAGCTGCCGCAGCCGTTACTATCAGCCCGGTCACGAACCACTGACTTCCACCCCCATGTCGGCCTCGGGCCCTCGATACCGTGGCTTACCCCCACAGTGGGGCTGCGGCACTCGCTGCATGCCGCAGTCATCGGACTAGGTCGGGAGGGCTGGCCTGGGGGCTAGTGAAGCTGTGGCGAGCTTCATTTAGGCTGCCGGCAGCTTTATCCATTTTCCTTTTTCGGAGGCGAGGTGGGTGCAATGATGCAGGCGTCCTGCCCGCCTCCAATCGTGCCTGTGCCAGCAGCTGCGTGACTCCTGGCCTCCACCAGGGGTCATCAAGCTCGGACACCTCCCCTCCCCGAGAAGGAGAGCGAGTCCCTAGGGACGCTCATCCATCTTCCTCCGGTCGTGGTGCCCTCCAGCGACTCGATCCGTTCCTGAACCTGGGTCGGCTGGCGCCGCATGCGGAAATCCAATCGCTGCCGGGCAGCTTCTTTGGGTTTCTTTCTGGGAACAAATAGAGAAGTGGTTAGTTTTCTGCATGCGGTTGGCAGGAGCTGACTGCTGTTTGATCCCAGTTCCCGTGGGATCTTAATTTGGTTCTGAATGCTCTGTGTTGAGCCTTTGAATCATTGTCATCCATGTCACTGGAAAAGGTTTCTTCTTCAATGGCCCTATTCTCCAAGAAGGCAGAGAAAGTTGCCTTGAGTTCGTGGAGAGGCTGGGTTCTGCTCACAGTTCGAGGGTGGCTTAGGATCTCATAAGCGATGTTTGTAGGACACGCCTGCTGTCAGATCTGGCTTGCTGTGGGATCTCAGGGTTCTGAATGCTTTTCACAAGGAGTTTTCGAACCACTCCCATCCACTTCACTAGATGTAGTGTTTGTTTTATTCAGGCTTCTTGTTAAGGAACCATACCTTGTTAGGCATAAGGATAGGTGATATTCAGAACAGTGTTTGTCCCTCAGGTGTGTATCACCTTCCAGGAGTCAGGACATAGATTTGTCTGACTGTCCACAGCCTGCTCTTTTCAAGGGAAGGAATTGTACAAGTTTTGAATTATGTTTCACCATGATGATATACATAAGCGTACATCTGAATTTTGTAAGTCAGATGGTTTATTTGTGCATTTCAGGCCAGCCAAAAGGACAAAAGGCCCCTAGCTAGATAGGTGGGAGGGGGTGTCTGTGTTGCTAAGGTCTATGTAGTGCAGACGAAGAGGCTTCTGGCTCTTATCAAGGCTCTCTACCAGGGTGATGGCAACTTCCTGGGTAGTGAGTGGCGGCTACAGTTTCAGAACTATGCAAGGAAACTACAGTACGTGGTCATGAGTTCACACATTCAGGAAACATTATAAATTGATGTTCAGAGTTCTGCTGATGCAGATTTAGGTCACAGAGTGTTGCAGGAAACAGTTCGCAAGTTATTCTGAAGCATCCAGAGTACGGATAACATTCTCCCCACTCCCTTTTTTGTCTGGGAACTGCTTCTTGGAACCCAGTTGTAATAATTACCCATTGACAATGTAGGCTACAGAAAGAAGAAATTAACTTCATACTTACTGTAATTCTCTTTTTCTTAACTCCATCATTGTCAGTGGGACCTGCCCAGGAACCTGGCTCCTGAGGAGAATCTTATCCTGCATGCTAAGAGAGAGGTCTGTTTTTAAACCAAACCTGAATCTGCCTGCTTGCAGGCTATTTTCAGGTGAATATCATTAAGGTCTAAAACAGTAGATGCCCTTACACAGAATAACGATCAGTTTAACAACAGAAGAGATGTTGCATCCATGACAGGAGGAGCTTCCCATTTTAGCTAATGAGTTGGGAAACAGGTAAGGTTTGCTCATGATTTATTAAATTGTTTCTATTATACAATTCACCTTTAACTATCTGTGTAAATGTTTCCAATTCAGGGAAGCATTTGGGTGCTCTTCCTTTATAGACAGAATGGTATTAACTTTCAGCATAGCAGTAGACTGGGTTTCCAGTATCTGCAGGATCCTACAGGTATTCTCAATCAGGAAGGAAATATGCCTTGGTTTGAATACAGCTGGGATCGAGGAAGACTGAAGTCCTCCACCCATTCACCTTCATCTTCAACATCTTGAGAATCCTGGGCCAGCCCGTCAGCACAGTGGTAGCACTACCGCTTGTGATGTCGCCATCCCAGGTTTGGAAGTGAGCCTGAGTCATTTGGAGGCCAGCTGGGGGATCAAGCATCCTAGAGGACACTCTACTCGTCTGGGAAGAGATGTTGGCACACTCTGCTGCAGTACTACCACCTGGGTGACCACATGTGGCAGCACAAGCAGAGCTGTGATGGATGGGCAAGCACCTTCTGACTGGGAAATTGGCATGCTAGTGTTCTGACTGCCTGCTCCAGTCCTAGCCCACAAGACGCCCACAGTAGGGGAACAGAAACAGGAAAACCCCAAGCCTGCTGTCCTCGCAGGTCCTGCATCTGCTCACTGGGCTCCCGACCTGCACCTTAGCTGGACTCCTCTTGGGCTTCAGGAACCCGGGTCTCTCCATGGGGAAAACTGTGGAGCACTGTGGGGTTGGAAGGTAAGTGCAAGGGACAGCAGTGACAAGGCTGGGGAAAGAGAACTATGCACAAAAATGGGAGAGCTCAAAACAATTATGGGTGCTCATTCCAATATAAAACTTCACATATCACACAAAAAGGAAGAGTCACAGATGTACTAAGACATTAAAATAAGATTCGGTACAACCAAATGTTTGCAAAAAAACATGGAGCACATGGCTACAGTAACCCCCAGCGCTTGAGTCTTACTCGAGACCCTTCTTCAGGGTGTGGCCTGAGTGCTACCCATGCTGCTTTTATTTTATCCAATTTAAAGTGACGGAAGTGATTTCTAATTTTATTTCATTCTTAATTATTTAGTGGGCCAGATATTCAAAGGGTTGCGCCATACTTCAATAGAAAGTTCTAGCCTGCGCAAATCCAAACTTATCCATTCTGCAATATTCAGCAGGAGGCAGTTAGCCACAGAAAACATGCTGAGCAACAGCGCAATGCAAATGAATGCATGCTGAACTGGAGGGCAGGAACCATGCATAAACTACAGCCCAATATTCAGCCGGGCTGTGCAGAGTTGGCTGGCGCAACCCCCAACCTGCGCCTGCACAACTTTGAGCCCAAAAAAGGCTCAAGTCGAGGGCCACCAGGTGAGCTGCTGTGCAGGGGCGCAACACAGCAGCTGCCACCTGTGGCTGGCCTCAATCCTCCCTGTGCCCCCTGCAGCCCGATCGTGGGCAAGGTGAAATCCCCACCACCACCCCCCACTGGCCCGGTCGCGGGCAACAGCGAAATACCCCCATTCACAAAACTGGACTGTCTTGTGGGTATGGGCTGCATGCCCATTGGCTCTTGCTCTGCACCAATGGCGTGCAGCCTACTAAACAGTCAGTCGGCGGGTGGTGGGGCGGCTGGTAGTGGGATGCTGCCATACTCCGGCTGCCGGAGGAAGCGGGGTGGTGAGCTTCATGGGTGGGTGGGGTGGGGGACACTAGGCACCAGGGATGTGTTGGGGGGTATTTACTGCATACATCCCGCGAGCGGAGTTTCGGTCCACTGGACCACCAGGGCTATGTTTGGGAGGAGGGGTTGTATTTTACACTGATACAGCGCGATCAGGCTTTTCGTCCACTGGACCACCAGGGATGTATTCGGGGTTGTTTTCAACTAATGCAGCCCGCGGTTGGGCTGGTGGGGGATTTCGCTGTTGCCCACGATCGGGCCAGTGGGGTGGTGGTGGGATTTTCACTCTTTGCCCACGATCGGGCTGCAGGGGCATCGGTCCCTCGACGGCTGCTGCCTGACAGGACGCCAGGCGCAAGTCCTCGGATCGCGCGCACCTGCATGCTAATGGCATGCAAATGGGGCCATAATCAGATGCAAATGGCCCCGTGCCTATCAAAAGAAACAACTGAGCAGGCAAGCCGGCCATATACACCTCACTGAAGGCTTCCCAGCCCCCTTCCCAGAAAACTTATACATATATTAAAAGAAAGAAATGAATT
This sequence comes from Neoceratodus forsteri, assembly GCA_016271365.2. Taxonomy (NCBI): domain Eukaryota; kingdom Metazoa; phylum Chordata; order Ceratodontiformes; family Ceratodontidae; genus Neoceratodus; species Neoceratodus forsteri. The sequence goes on from CM028132.1 coordinate 612,535,787, forward strand.
CAAACAAGTCCCAGCCATATCTGTTCATTCTCCCCTGAACCACTAGTTGCCCGGGGAGAAGAGATTGCAGTCTTAATTCCTCTGTTACATTAAGGATATGTAGCTGGACCGCCCTGAGAGAGAGTATGCATCTCAGTTCCAAATCTATGGAGCTCCTCAGCTTCATTAGTAACTATCCAGTTTATAGTCAGTCATGATTGTACCCTCTTAACCTTATCATTATTAAAACTCCAGTGAAGAAAAGAGAAACTAGGTTGCTCAAAATCCAACAAAGTCATGACCCACATCCTTCTCTGAGTTAGCGCTTCTGCGGTCAGTCGTGAGCTTTAACCGGGCACCCAAGCCCCAACTGGGGCCTTCCCTGCTGCAGTCTAGAGTTCAGCGTCCGGCCTGCTGCGTGAGGGCAGGAAAACACAGACTTTGGTCCAGTGTGGCAACTCTTAGCCTCAGGTACTCCGTCTCTCTCCTCCGTCCTCTCCTCATTTCTTGCATGTGTAAATTTATGCAGCATCTTTTAATGTCCTGCATGGTATTTGAAGCCAAGAGCTCTCCTGCTTTTGCTGTTCCTCCTCGATGAAGTCAGCCTCCACTGTGTCTGAGTGTTTGAAGACTTCTCCCTTGATCTCAGCGTGGGTAGAATGTCATGCCCTTGTTCTGCATTGCATGTAAGGCCTCCTCGTGTGACTGATATAGTTCAGTGCCTGACTCCCAAAATACTCGGAGGCGAGATGGATACGGGGTCTGAAATCGGACTCCCATCGCTCTCAGCTTACGTAGTATAGGGCGTAGGCCACCCTCTGCTGCTGTATGTTAGGCGGATAGTCTTGATCGAAAAATAATCTAGCTCCGTTGTATTCCACTGTTCTTTGCCTCCATGCCATTTTTAGAATTTGCTCCTTATCCCTGAAGCTCGAAAACTTTGCCACGATAGATCTAGGCCTTGCACTCGTTGAGGTGGGTTTGGGCACTAGGGCCCAGTGCCTTCGATCTTGAAATTAAAGGCCTGTGGTAGATCAAGTACATTCTTCAACAGGTCTCCCAGAAAGTCACACATGTCTCCTGTCTCAGTTGTTTCTGGCAAGCCATAAATTCTAAATTTTCCTCTAGGATCTGGCTTCCAAATCCAGGCACTTTGCATTCAAAGATTCTTGCTGTTGGGCAATTAGTTCACTGCCTGGGAGAATGTATTAGGTCGTCTTCCGCTGTTGAAATTCTTCCCTCTGCCATTGAAATTCGGTTCTCAGTTTGGTAATATCGTGATGAAGTTGTTCAAATCCTCTTTTGTGTGTGCTCTGATTGCTTTATTTCTGCTAGTATTGTCTCGAATCTTGTTCTGGATAATGTTTCTAATTCCGTTTCTGTGTCCGCTCCCGCCATGTTCGCAGGGGAATCTCTCCGCTGATCGTTGAATCGATCAAGTTCACTCTGTGAAAATCTGAGTCGGGTTTTGTTTTTTTGCTCGGGATGTCTTCTCTGGTTTGCCTGCACTATGCGATTTATGCATTTCTTGAGTAATTATGTTTAGGCTTGTGTGGGTTTATTTTTGCTGAAAGGTAAGGGAGCTTCCAAATTACGAGGCCATCGCTCTGGTGACGCCCACCGAAGTCCCGCCAAACACAATTTAAAGGGGAAAGAAACATTGGTTGGTGACCCTCTGATTGTTAAAGCCCATGAGAAGATCTTTGAAACAAAGTATTGTGCTTACCTGCTGGTGTCAGCAGACCTCAAATAAAATGTCTAAATCATCTGTAATTAAATCAAGGTAGCAGCTATATTATTGAATGTTCAAAGGAACTGATCATACCAATGGCCAGGTGGTAATTAACAACATACAGCTTGCCCCTTAGTGACAGAAATATCTGTTTAAAAAATTTCATAAAATGTCTCCTACCCTGCTTTAACCCTGCTAGTGCCTCTGGATGTACCTCTGGGCCCAGTTTGAAATGCGCCTGGGACTGGCGCAAGTGGTGGCGCCAGTACAACTGAGTTGCGCTGCAACAGCTAACAGAATATATTCAAAAGAGATTTGCCATGGTGCATCTCTTCTGAATATATCACATAATGTGTGCTGGGCAAATACAATGTGCTGGCACATCTCCCAGACAGGTCTGAATACCAGGAATGGGACATGCGTCAGTGCATCAGAGATCGCCATGTGCAAATTCCTGATAGTCAGACCAATATGCAAATGGAGCCATAATGCATGCAAAGGTGCAAATGGGGTCATTTGCATATCGATATCATTTGCATGTGTTGTGCAGGGCTGGCCAGCGAAATGCACCTGGCGCCTGCACAGCATGTGGTCCTTGTACCAGGGACCGTGGTAGTACGTCCTCCCATCCTGTACCACCTATCAGCCATTGTGACACTTATATACATCACTGGTGGTCAGTGGTTCCCACCTCCTGCCTGTACCTCCGATCGCCGTCTTTTAATATATATGATAGTCGTGGTGGTCCAGTGGTACCTTCCCAGCCCATACCTCTGATCACTCATAATTCTGAATCAGATTTCCCTGGTAGTCTAGTGGTACCCCCATCCCTCAGTAACCCAGATCACCCGTAATGTAAACTAAACCACTTCTATGGTGGTCCAGTGGCACCCCACCCACACAGGATCCCTGCTCTCCACCCCGTCACCAGCAGGCAGCAAACCCACCCTCATACCTCCATGGCTGCCCACCGAGATGACAGCTTACAATAGCAGCTGCAAGCCATTGGACCACACTGTGGACCAATGGGCTTGCAGTGCATCTTAATACTCATTCACAAATACTGTATGTGAATGAAGTAATTCATTCACATATTTCTCAGCAAGTATTACAGTATGCACTGCAAGCCCATTGGTCCACGTGTGGTCCAATGGGCTTGCACTGCTACTGTAAGTTGTCATTCGGCAGGCAGCCGGAGGTATGTGGTTGGGTTTGCTGCCCACCAGTGTTGGGGGCCTGGGGGCTGGGGTCCCATGTGGGTGGGGGATGTGACACTGGACCACCAGGAAGTGGCTTTTGTTTACATTACGGTAATCGCTACGAGGGGGTGAGGAACCACTGGACCACCAGGGCTATAATATTTATTAAAAGATGGTGATTGGAGGTATAGGAGGAGGGGAACCACTAGATTACCAGGGACATATGTGGGTGCTTGTGCATGGTGTTGGGTAGCCACTATGGCTGGCGGCTGCTGTGTTTACACTGCAATGCAGCAACACGCCTAGTGGATGGTAGGCACTTGAGCCATTTTTATGGGCTCAACTCCATATATGAATATTGCCCGGGTGCAGTTCTGGTGTTGCACTGGAGCAACTCAGTTGCATCAGGTACAACCCTTTGAATATCTAGGCGTAAGTCCTGAACATTATTGTGATGTTTCTGACCCATTTAGGCAACTTTTTTTGTATTATCTGTTTACCCACCTGCTGGCCTAGCTGACCACTGTGCATCCATAGGACATCATATAAAATGATTACAATATCAGAAACTCTGTAAACCAGAAACAAATTAGGTAAATAAAGCATATATACACTTTTATAATCAATGGACTTTTCTTTTAAATGGGAGTCAAATAATGGCCATAAGATGGCACTGCAGGATAAAGAGCGAAAAAGGCCCCAGTACAATGTATAGGAACAGACTAAGAACTGTTGAGACTTTATTCACCTATAGGTAAAGAAATATTTCTAGTAAAACTTCATTGACATCTACAGGTAAGCCCAATACCTTTTTTTTCATAATTTCTTCCTGCGCCTGAGATGCCCTGCCAGCCAGCCCCTTTGGCTTTTGACCCCCAGACCATCCTACCTTATTGTGGCTATATCCCACCATTTTCCAGACCACTATGTGGTGGGTAGATGTCTCGTTGGTAGTGTGGAGCCTGCAAGATGTCTGTCACCATCTTGCTGGCTGGGGTGGTTAGCCTCCTGATTTTCTCCCTTCAGTTTCCTCAGCTGCTGAGTCACATGCAGTGATGCACATGTTGGCCCATGCGCATGTCACAGGCATCTGCTTGAGTCCCCTTCCTGTAGTACAATCCTGATATCCCACCTAGCCGCTGCTAGCTGGTAGTGTGCAGTGACACATACTAATAATAACAAAGGAGGAGAGCGTCCCTGGGTCTCCGTGTGGTAGGAGGACAGGCAACCAGCATCTCAGCCTGCTACACCACTGTGCTGGCCCCTGTACCTTGTTTGAAAGATCTTTTCATGGGCTGTTGCAATTTTAGTGATCCTAAATGTTTCCTTCCCTTGAACAATCTGCTCCTGCTCTAGATTTCCCTTTCCCATAGAAAAACAGAGTCTCCCTGGGAGCCATGTTTCTGATTCACGATATTAGTTTTACTACACTAACAACTACAGCCATTTGTTTACAGTCCTCAGACTACTTCCTCACCCTGCATACTGTATCATGAGTGACTGGACTGTGAGTGCATTTCTAAACTGACGGATGCAGAACGATTTGAAATAAAATTTGATATAATTACACCAATAATTTTTTTTTTTTACTGCTAAGAAAAGGAAACCATAAAAAACAACCAGTTACATCAACAAATTTACAGCAGTGAGAGATCATCATAATGTATGTATTAATCTAGAAACAATTGAGTCCTAAGAGGTTGACAATGTTCCTTTAAGATCCACTTCCCAAAATTTAGTACAAATCTGTATGTTTTCCATTACATGCTGGCACACATTTTTGGGTGTGGAAGAATTAGTTCTAAGTCAGGGGTGCATTGTAATTTGGCATGAAATGAGAGTGTACAAACTGGTGTAAATGGAATTTTGTACATAAATTGGTGGAAAATGGTAAAATTAGCATAAACATTAAAACTAGCGATTTTTGTTTCTCCAAATTTACAAATTATTTTCCTTTAGGGATGGGTGGATAGTAAAAACAGCTGGATATCAGATCCAGATATTTTAGATTCAGTCCGACTGGGCTGGTTATATGATGGGTCAGACACCTTCTGTTTGTATATAGTAGATATACTGGAAAACAATTCATGTCAGCAAATAAGTTTTACTAATTTATAAAGCACAGTACAACCATAGTAGTAAAAGTAGTAGTAGTGTAAATAATTTTTATTCAATACTGAATAATTGGATACATTCAATTGTGCAAAGCTCATTTTCAGTGAAGTTCCAAGTTACATTAAGAGGTTCCACATCAATTAACAATACAACAAACACTAATACAACACATATAATAAAACAATTAACAATACAATACAAACCATACTTAAAAGATAAATAATACCATGTCAAATGTTCTTACAGCATGTCCATTCTGCAATGTGAAAACAGTGGCAATATTTATATAAAGGCAAACATTTTAAAAAGGAAGCTTCATGCCCCTTGACAAAAAATGAAACAGCCAGTTCAGCAGTGTGTCCGTTCTGCTCTTCAACAAACATGCAGTGTCAGTACAAGTTAGTGAAATTTTACATTGCTTATAGTAGCTAATTCATTTTAAACCTGCTCAAGTTCTGCTTAGAAAAAGCAGCATGTTGGTGTTCTCCGTCGACAGTGGGACGGCGATCGCTGATGATGTCACCAACAAGACTAAACACTTTCTCACTGGGGAACCTCGTTGGTGGTGCTGCTAGGTAGTATCTTGGTATGGAAGCCAAAGTCAGAAAGTGCCCTAAATTGTAGTACTTCTACACTAAACTCTTATTTGCCATACTTAATGAACAGTAGAACAGTAGGACGCTGTCACCTTGGCTTTCACACACTTATTGTAAACATATTCACATGCTTTGCATGTTCCGTTAGTGGCTCGTTAGATCTTTATAAACGCCAGCACTGCTACACAGCATCTGCAGCAATCCATCCTGATAACAGCAAAGAAATCTGACTGGACTTGATCAAAGCTACAGGCTTAATATACCAGTTGGGTCATTACGTCGGTCGGATATCCACCCATCCCTAGTTTCCTTATCCATACTTCACAGAAAACATGGTCCTGGAGGCCATCTTAAGGCCCCACATTTATTTGAACTATGTTTTATGAGGTAAAGAGAGTCCATATTGGTTCATTCTGGTTGTGACATGGTGGAGGGTGAACAGGAAGCGTCAGATAGACTGAATAACAAACAAAACTGGGTATGCAATACTAAAGAATCTAAATATACAAAGAATCAAAGTGAACAATGGAAAAGAGCAATATGTAAACTAAGGAATGCACAGGAACTGTTTACAGGGTCCCTGAGAAGAGACAGTGCAACACAATTTTTAATGTTTAATTTTTATTTGAAATGTTATTTTTTAAACAAGACACAACACACTACAATACAGGGCATAACAGAGCAAGTTATGAAAATCCATACAAATAACAACAAATCTTCAAGACAGTAACAACATCAATCTCAATCTTCAGTTCATTTTATAGTATATATATCAATCAATCAATCAATCAAAATCTTTATTTATTCAGGCGAACATCATTGAGCGTAGCTCATTTACAAGATGGACCTGAGTGGTCATAACAAAAAAGGTTACAAATTATACACAAAACATGATACTGAATAAGCACAAATACAATCATTTATGAGAGAGACAGATATACAAATATTTACATATACAAGGCAAAATGACAATGAACCTAAAACCTACTAAAGGAGAGAAACAAACAGTTTAGTCGGGATAAGGCTTGGGTAATGGGACTTGGGTGCATATATGTATGAAGTTTGGTGGGGAACGAGCTAGAGGAATGATAGAAAAATAGGGGAGCATTAAAAAAGGTAGTGAAGGAGAGAGGGGTGGGAGGAGGGTGTGGAGGACTAGGCCTTGTGGAAGCAGTTGCATGAATTGGGGAATAGACTGGTGTACAGCTTTTGAAGGATGTTAAAGGAATCAGGGTATCCAGTTTCAATGTCTTTTGAAGAGAATTCCAGGTAAGTGCCAGGAATAGCTGATTGCAGCTCTTCCATATCGGGTGCAGGTGATAGGAATTTTCAGCATGATCAGTTTATTGATCCTCAGAGTGTAAGGCCTGGATGTGATCCGGTTGAAACAGTCTGAAATGTAGGAAGGAGTTTGTTTGTCAGAGCTTTGTAGATCCAGATAGCAGCATTTTTTTTTTCTTTGTTGCAATGATGTCCAACTGACTGCATTGTAGAGAGAGCAATGATAGGTGCTGGAGGGAAGGTCTGTAATGAATCTAATAGCTCTATGATACAAGGTGTCTAATTTGTTTAAATGGGAGAGGGAGCAGTGGCCATAGAGGAAGTCAGCGTAATCAATGAGGGACAGGAATGATGCTAGGATTAATCTTTGTTTGGAATCTCTGGTCAGGTAGTGTTTGATCCTATAGAATAGACCAAGTCTTTGCCTTAACTTTTCTAGGAGCTCTTTCAATGTGGGTAGTATAGTCAAGTTTATTGTCTATCCATACTCCAAGATATTTGAATTTGTCTACATATTCCAGATTTTCACCAAGGATGGTAGAGAGTTGTGGGAGGGTGAATGATGGGACAGTGGAAGAGCAGTTCTTGGTGGCAAAGAACATAGCTTTGGTTCTTGGCATTTAGTAGTAATTTCTTTTCTAATAGGTTGTGCTGAAGGAGGAGAATTCAGACTGTAGAAGCTCACAGGCTTTTGATGGTGAGGGATTGCTGACATAAAGTACAGTGTCATCTGCAAAAGGTGAATATTAGATTGTGAGAGATTGGAGTCAATATTGTTGATGTAAATGGCAAAAGGATGGGACCCAGGATGGAGCCTCTTGCGGTACACCTCTTAGGAGTGGTTTAGAGGTAGATAGGTCACCTTCATTTTTACCAGTTGTAATCTTCCGGAGATAGCACCTGAACCATTTAGGGAGAGTGGGTCAAGGCCTATGGAATTCAGGGAGGCGATTAGAAGTTCATGATCCACAGTGTCGAAGGCCTTGCTTAGATCCAGAAACACAGCACAGGTATTATTCTTTTGTCTAAGGCAGTCTGCCAATCATTTGTGACTTTTGCTAATGCAGAGATGGTGCTGCATATATAATTTGTTCAGTCTTGAAGATGCCATGTTGTAAAGATATGTTACAAATCGTAGGGGATTGAAACTTTAAAAATTGTGATATGTTTGTTGAGAACATAACAGTAGCTGGATTGTAAACAAAGATGTTGTCCAATGTACTTGTAATGTTATGTCTTGCCTCAATAAAGCTGAGTTTTAAAAAACTGTATGATGCGTTCTGGCCAGTGCTAGTTTGGCATGCCTAGAGTAGTAGGAGTTCAGCTGGATGTGTATTCTAATAACTTTGGAGTGATCAGAGTGCATACTTTTTTTAATTTAGCTTCCAGATCCTTAATCTGTGCTCTCTACTTTTCCTTCTGTGAGCCACATACCAGATGATGTGTCCCTTAAGGTATGCATTGAATGTCTGCCATAGTGTGCTCTGTGAAACCCCTCCATTGTCATTCATAGCTAGAAAGTTCACACTTTCAGACTTAACCCATGGGAAAAATTGGGTCCCTCAAGAGAAGTAGGTAGAGTCATGATGATGATTATTTGGGCACAAGAGGGCCCCAGAGTACATGAAGGGATAGGAGAGCATGGTCTGATATTCATTGTCAGATAGTGACACCTGCAGTCTGCTGTGTGAGAGATGGCCAAATATCAACACAGCTAAAGGAATTGTGAACCCTAAGAAGTATGTAGTCTTTTATTGTGGGATATAAAGCCGCCAGATGTTAGCAAGGGCGTGTTCTTGCATCATATCATTAGGTATTCCCACCAGTTTATGATGGCATTCTAATTCAGAAGCTACTCTATCTAGCATGGTTTCCAGTGTTAAGATCCCTCCAGTAAGGATCGATGCTGAGGAAGGGTAATGTGATATAAGATCTTTATTAATCTGAGAAAAAGTATGGAGCATCCTTATTAGGTGCATATACATTTAGCAGGATTAGAGAGCCTTTGGGGTGGAAACCATTGCCAGAACCCACCTCCCATCTTTATCTGCTTTGTAGTCTAATACTGACCAGTGCAGACTTTATGTATGTAACCACCCAGTCCCCTGGGTTTACTAAGAATCCCATTAGTACTAGTGTTAGGCAGGTAGAAAATGCAGCTGGTAAGGAGCTCATTTAGGGCTTCTTACATAATGACATCATTGTTTACTCAGCTAGCCTGAGTGGAGATGATTATGTAATTTAGAACTCACACAGCAGCATACCATTTTGAGTCAGCTGCTCAGGTGAAGTTTAGAATGTTAAGTTAGTTCAGCAGTGACAGAGTGGCAGGAGGTCTACCAGCTGGGGCTCTGTCACAGAGAGCCCTGTGTTTCTCACCCTAGTTTGGATTACATCTCCAGTTGCCAGTGAAGTGGTGGAGACCTTTTTCATCAGGATTCCTTGATTTCCATTCCAGGGAAGTGAGAGGAACTGCCAGTTTAGTGAATGCAAGGGCAATCCCATGAAGATCCTAGAGTGTGTACAGTTGCCTTTGAGAAGAACATTGGTATGAGACTTTCTGATGAGCTACCATGGAAAAAGGGTGCTTTCTGGGTTGTTTCTATGCCTAAGGAAGGAACAACTTGTTTGTGAGTACAGAATGGGAGACACGTTCTCAATTTAGGAGGTTGTCTGGGGTGTGTGCCAAGATAAGGCTAGATCAGACCAGCCAGGATCCAGTTCACTAAGTGTGTTAATTTGAAGCAAAGTTCAGCGTCTTTTAGCAATTCAGTGGGGACTTAAGGCTTCTTTTGTGTAACCTGAAGGAATGGCAGAGACTGTCATTTGGGGCAAAGGGTGAGAGGAATGTCATCTGGAGTCTCAAGGCAGCACTAACTAGTTTGTTGATGGGTGCCAGGTTTCTCTGGGCAAATGCCATTGCCACAGGAGGATGTTCTGAGTGTGTGGTTCAATCTACAAGCATCCACCACGGGGAAAAGAAGATGTTCTGAGAGTGCGGCAATAGTCCACAAGCATTTATTCTGGAAATGGAAATGTTCGGGTGTGGGTTCAATCCATGTGCATACACTATGGGAAAGAGAAAATAAATATTTTATAGAGAACTGTACTGCCTAGCAAAGAGTGTCTGGAAAGAGAATGTACTTGTTTGCCATGACCAACCATTGGGATCCACTTGTGCTTTAGTAACATCTGCGAATAAAGCCATACTGCACAACCCAGCTGCTGCACTGGACAATCTGATCATTGTTACTGTGTGGAATTAATGGGGCCCACTCAGCAGTTAGGTCTAGCACGCCTAGCATCCTCACCCTTGGACCTGGTTGTTTTTACAAAGGTTCATTTTGGTAATTGTACCCCCCCCTCTTCCTTTAGATAATAAGCCTGGTATACACTCTACAGCTAGGGGTGTTACCAACCTGAGTATTTCTGCCAAAAGTAAATGGTATGCCATTTGTGGGTACTAGTTCTTTTTATGGAGGGCCAACTTGCCAAAAGTGGGGTGGGGTTACAAAATGTGGGGCTCATCCAAGGGATATATTTTTGGGTGAGGTAAATGCTGAGGGTATGTCTCGATCTTCCTGTCTGGTGGCGGTACAGCCAAACAGAAGATCGTTGCAAGAAAAAACCAAGTATGTGCCAAGGAAAACGCCATCTTAGAATATTTTGCTGCCTGTGATTTTGTGAAAGAAAGTGGAAAAAGGTGCTTAAACTGAAAAATGAACTGCTGAGCTGAGCAATGATTACCCTTGCCTTGCCATTTTAAGTGCTTGAAAAACTGTTAAAGTTGCAAATTTTCAAGAAAAGTATTTGTGGACTTTGATAACAGTCATTTCTAAGTGACCAGAATTTTTCTTGTGTGTACAGTAAAAATTGGGGATTCTAAGAAAATGCACCAAGAACTGTGTCAAATGCTTTAAAAGTGCTTTGCCCCACTGAAATTGCCAGCTGAGAAAAAAAGCGACAGTTTGCTTTTTAAATATTGCCTTCTTGACGATCGCCATGAAGGAATGCGGCGGAGAGAGAGAGCTCATTTGCAAGGTGTCATGTGATTGGTACAGGGAACCTAAGCCCTGCCCTTTCCTGAGTCTCAGTGTTGTGGAGCATCTCGAGTAGGAGCAGCAAACAGTGTGCAAGCAGCGGCTAGTTCGAGTAGCAGCAGGAGGAACCGTCGAGAGGAGAGGATCATTTCTAAACAGCATTTTTGAACTTGCACAGTAAAACCAGGCTCAACCCATTTTCCCACCGCAAATAGCAGTGATTGCAGTGTGTTTTGTGACTGATCCACGGGTCTGCCAGCCCAATCACCGGAAAGGCTCAACAAACCGGCAGCAGACTGTTAACATCAATGGAGGGAATCGGCTACTGCCTGAATAAGTACCAAGTGCAAAGTAAAGCAAACTGTGGTGCAGAAAAGTCAGAGAACTGTAAAACAATGCAGAAAAAGTAACAGAGAAAGAGTTTGTAAACTTTAAAAAAGGACTGTGTGTGTGTAGTGACTGTTTTGAGAGAGCTCCAAGGCAGTACTGACCCAACAGGCCCAGAGAAATGCAGAGACAGTATGAATGTGCTGAATTGTGCTAAAAGTGAAACTGAAGTTGTGCCCAAGTAAAACAGTTAAGCAAGCCGGCCGGTGGTGCAGAGGGTTGAGGCGCTGTATGCCACTTGCGCCATGCCGGCGACCGGTTCGGAGACGAGCCAGGGTCATCGATGGCCAGCAAGGTGGGGAGGGAGGATGTGGGTAGGCTGCCGGCGGGCAGCTCTCTGCCTCAGGAGGGAGTACTTCAGCTCCTCGGAGCTGGGCCACCCCTGGTGGAGGCTGGAGTGGTGGTGGTGCTGCTCGAGGATTGACGCGCGAGGCCAAGGTGGAAGAGACCTGGCACTGAGCCGCGGTGTGCATGTGCACCTCCATGTGCATGCACCACCGCCTGGGGGCCTCGGTTAGAGCACTCACATCGGGAGTAAATGGAGGAAAACGGGGCCACCCAGGATGAAGCCTCTGGTCTGGCTCAGGGATCCGCTTAGGTACGCAACGGTGCTACAAGACCCCAAAGACTTGGCCTGGTGTAAGGATGGCAGACAATAAGTGAGACCTGCCATAGGAGGATACAAAAGCTGTAAACAAACAAACAAAACAGTTAAATGCAAGATCGACGAGCTGCTTAGCAATTTTTAACTGTGTGTGTAATGGAGAAAAGTTACTGCCGCCATTTTGGGGTGTCTAGTCAGCAAATGTAAACAAAGCAGTGCCATCTTGGACTACTGTCTCAAATGCAGAAAAGTGTCAAGTGGTTGTGCTAAAGTTGTGGAACAAAATGCAAAAGTCAGGCAGCCTGTTAAAGAACTGTTGCAGTATGTTTAGAGCAAAATCTCAGTTTGATTGCAAAGTAGTAACTTGGGAGTTGTGTGTTTATTTACAGAAATGGCACATCAGTACCCCCATTACCTACTCCACACCAGGGCATGTGTTGCACAACAAGAAAAGAGTTAGCTCACTTTGAACAACTGTACAATTGTGAATCAGCACCATCTGATGTGGTTTACCAAACTTTCCGGTCAATGTATGCACTGTTTGTTTGAAGCCAGGAGGAATATTCTGCTAATCCCTATTGCACAGACTGTGCTGCAATTTGGGATGTGTGAAGCAGGTAGCACAGTAGTAGCAAAACAAAAAACGTACACTTAGCCCCAATATTGACACTGGCAGGAACCCTGCCAGATCAGAACAGCAGCAGGCTGGGCAGAGGGACCCCACTGAGTTTGTCAAGGAATTCTTGGAGAATGTTTGTGAGAATATTTTGCAAGTGTAGGAAGAAACTGAGTTTTCCGCACTGCAGAGGGTGGATTTGGATGCTGCAGATACAGGTTCTGTGGATTCATGGGTCAAGGCCCGAGCCCAAGCCTAGTGAGCAAAGATGAGCTGAATGAAGCTCTGTGTTGGGATGCCAATGCCTCCATGTGCAGTGAGAAATGGACAATTTCAGGAGCTGGTGCAACTGTCAGCTCCTGGGCAGGCTGTAGAACAGGAAGAAGTTCCAATGGCTATGGTGGGACCCTGTGAGTTGCCATTAGCATTGGCTTCAGTGGAGCCTCCGAGATAGAAATGGAGAAGGGCTCTAGAAACATGCCATCAAGTACATATGTGGACTGCTTTTACTCTACATTGTGTGTTTAAAGCTGGCTCAACCTGGAATGGCCACCCCAAGCCATGCTTCTGGTTGGACCTAATCAAAAGCAGCAAGGAAGAACGAATAATTTGAAGATGGGCAATGGCTGAAAATGAACAGACATACCCTTTCTTCCTTGAAACATTTGGGGGAACTAGAGGAGAACAGACTTGCTTGGTTGTGGGAGGAAGCTAGTGCCAACCTGCAACCAAAAGTAAACAAATTTGTGAGAATAAAAGTATGCAACGAGAGACTTCAGTTTTGGAAGCATGGCAGAACTTTGCTAACTGATTCAGTGCAAACTGTGGACAAGGCTGGCCAAGAGACATTTTACAATGTTCCTGTGGTTCGTCCTGATGGAGAGACAGTCTTTGCTCCACACCCTGAGTGGTACTACCCATGAATGGTGCCACTCATCAGTAAATATGCCTACATGCCACGTTGAATGCAGCAAGGCCAGAGCAGCATCTGCCACTGAAGGCAGCAACTGAGGAGAAGGTGCCTTTCTTCTGGTGTTCCAGGTTCATCTGCAGCAGCTTCCAGGTTTGTTTACAACAGCATCCAGGCCTGTCAGCCCAGCAGTAGGAGAAGATTTCCTGTCTGGGTCCAGTAGGAGGTCGTGGAAGAATCTGATCCAAGATTTTGTCTGTCCAGTAGCAGAAGATCAGCAGGCCACAGGTCCAGAGAGATGATGTAGACATCCATCTGTCACCTATAATGTGGTAAGATGCATTTTACATTTTAATTTGATTCTTTTGCCTACAATTGGGGATGTCCCAGGAACTTTGGTTCACCAATAGACACTCTTGAACTGGACTGCAGTGCTAGCAGGCCTTGTGCCTGTCCAAGAACTGTGTTTCATCAGACTTTGACCTAGGAGAAACTTCTGATGTAGTGCCATGGCACTCTGGACTTTCTTCCTAGAACAACAGACATTGTAGGATTCTCTTCCCAAAATATTTTTGTAAATGCTTTATGTTTTCTATTTTGTACTTTTATAGAAAAACCCTTTTAAAAAATATCTTTTGGGATTGTGTAGTATCTGCAGTGGGAGGTTTGGTCACTGTGTGGTTTACAGGTTGTGTTTGTTTGCAGAATGTTTTGCAATGTTTTCTTTTGTAGGTGTTCCTGAAAGAAGACAAGAAGATGATTGTTAGGACTCATCGCAGTCCTCTGTGAATGTTGCTAGGCTTTGTGTAACTGTGTAGTACAATGCTAACCATTTTTTCTGCTTTGCAGGTGTAGAGTTTCTGTAGTTCTTAGAGTTAGGAAATGTACTGGTAAATGCATGTTTCTAAAGTGGGCTACAGTTCTTTTGGTGTAAAATGTTTTTGGATGTGGCACCTGGTACGTAGCATAGGTTAGATAGCTTTTCCCTAAAGGGGTTGGGGAAAGGCAGGTTGGTGGTCCTGAGTCATGATAGGGGTCATCAGTTCTGTCTGTTAGAACATCCTTCTGGCAGTTTCTTGGAGCCACTGAGAATCAAAACATAGTACAGTAGTAGGTAGAAGCTGAAGTTTCTTCAGTGGACCTCTATCCTTTAATGTTACCTGCCTGTACCTAGCACATGGTAGAGGAGGAACCTTCTCCATAGGGTGCACAGAGGTAGGATGGCATGGTACTGGACCGTGATCTGGCTGCGGACAGCCAGTGGTCTGGTTGGGTGAGTGTAACCACCCAGTCCCCTGGGATTACTAGAATCCCATTAGTACTAGTGTTAGGCAGGTAGAAAGAGCAGCTGGTAAGGAGCTCATTTAGGGCTTCTTACATAATGACATCATTGTTTACTCAGCCAGCCTGGAGTGGGGATGATTACCATTTAGAACCTCGCAGCAGCAGCATAACCATTTTTGAGTCAGCTGCTCAGAGGAAGTTTAGAATGTTCAGTTAGTTCAGCAGTGACAGAGTGGCAGGAGGTCTGCCAGCTGGGGCTCTGTCACAGAGAGCCCTGTGTTTCTCACCTAGTTTGGATTAAATTGCCAGTTGCCAGTGAAGTGGTGGAGACCTTTTCAGCAGGAGACCTTGATTTTCACTCCAGGAAGTGAGAGGAATTGCTAGTCTGGTGGATCCAAGGGGCAATCACCTGAAGGTCCTAGAGTATGTACCACTGCCTTTGAGAAGGACACTGGTGTGAGACTTTCTGACAAGCTACCATGGAAAAGGGTGCTTTCTGGGTTGTTTCCATGCCTAAAGGAAGGAGCAACTAATCTGTGAGTACAGAATGGGAGACAGATTCTCAATTTAGGAGGTTGTCTGGGGTGTGTGTCCACGATAAGGCTAGATCAGACCAGCCAGGACCCCTGTTCACCTAAGTGTGTTAATTTGAAGTAAAGTTCAGAGTCTTTAGCAGTTCAGTGGGGATTGAAGATCTTTTGGTGTAACCCTGAAGGAATGGCAGAGATTGACGGTTGGGGCAAAGGGTGGGAGGAACACCATCTGGGGTCTACAAGGCAGGGCTAACTGTTTCGTGATGGGTGCCAGGTTTCCTGGGAGGATGTTCTGAGGTGTGGTTCAATCCACAAGCATCCACCGTGGAAAAGAAGATGTTCTGAGTGTGTGGCAACAGTCCACAAGCATAGACTCTTGGGAAATGGAAATGTTCGGTGTGTGGTTCAATCCATGTGCATACACCATTGGAAAGAGAAAATAAATGTGTTTGTAGAGAACTGTACTGCCTAGCAAAGAGTGTCTGGAAAGGGAATGTACTTGTTTGCCATGATCAACCATTGGGGGTCCACTTGTGCTTTAGTAACATCTGCGAATAAAGCCGTACTGCACAATCCCAGCTGCTGCACTGGACAATCTGATCATTGTTTCTGTGTGGAATTAATGGGGCCAACTCAGTAGTTAGGTCTAGCATACGCCTAGCATCCTCACCCCTGGACCTGGTTGTTTTACAAAGGTTCATTTTGGTAATTGTACCCCACCCCGTCCTTTAAATAATGAGCCTGGTATACACTCTACAGCTAGGGTGGTACCAATCTGAGTATTTCTGCCAAAAGTAAATGGTATGCCATATGTGGTACTAGTTCTTCTATGGGGTGCCAACTTGCCAAAAGTGGCATGGGAGTTACATGTAGTAATATGGAAACTCCCTTTTGTCTAAGGGGAAAAGCTGTGAATCTCTGCAACTCCTCATTTCATTTTCAGTTTGTAAGTTTCATATGATATTAACTTGGATTCTTAAAGAAAATACCACATTTGACTGTAGCTTTTATAGGTAATTTAAAACTTGTTTTCTTTAGCAGAAGGGGCAAGAGAGTAAAAATAGGAGTGGTATAGACCCCTGTGTGGCAGAGGAACTGGGGAGAGTCTGGTGGCAGATGTTGGGAACACTGCAAATTGGGCAGGGAAGGGTGGCGTGTTGTGGGGACTTAAACATGCCAGGAACGGACTGGGAGACTATGACATCCTCGTGGCCGGGGAACGGAGGTTGTTGGATGTCTTTCAGGATGCCTAACTCAGCAGGTGGGGAACTGACCAGGAGGCGAGATACTGGATGTGGTCCTGGCAGACAGTGACCAGATTGGGGGCCTGGAGGTAAGGGACCCGTTGGCGAGGAGTGACCATGCCACGGTCTGGTTCAGCCTGGACCTAGGAGGGGCAGAAGGCTGCACAAAGACGGAGGTAACCGACTTCAGGGGGCGGATTTCAAGGAAATGGGAAGGATCCTTAAGAAGCATTTGGATGGGATTGGGACAGACATGGACGCTGACAGTAGGTGGGAAATCATCATGAGGGGTGCAGATGCTACCAGCACCTGTGCAAGAGTAAGATGAAAATGTGGTAGGGCCTGTAAACCCTGCTGGTGGACCAGGGAGGTTCAGGAGGTGGTGAGGGAAAGAAGGCGGCTTATAGGCATTTCAAGTGCTCAAGGAGTGAAAGGGATAGAGGGGAGTACAAGCTGATGGCCAGAAGGCCACTAAGGTGGTGAGGGCGGCTTAGGCAAGGAAAGAGCAGAACCTGGCCAGGGAAATTAGGAGAGGAATAAGGGTTCTTTAGATACACTGGGGAAAACGAAGGGTGAAGGGGCAGATTAGCAGGATTAAAACAGGGAGGGATGGGCACAAGATCCGGGGAGCAGGCTGAGGTACTAAATGAGTACTTGCCTCAGTTTTCACTAAGGAAAATGGGGAGCTGCATCATACATGGGAGGAGATAGTGAAACTTGCCGATCGTCGGGTCTGGGAGAGGATGGGCCATCACTGGCAGGAGGGGGAAGGCAAGGCAGGTGACGAGGTAGCGAGGTGGAAATCACAGCAGAGA
Organism: Neoceratodus forsteri; assembly: GCA_016271365.2. Lineage (NCBI taxonomy): Eukaryota > Metazoa > Chordata > Ceratodontiformes > Ceratodontidae > Neoceratodus > Neoceratodus forsteri. The sequence goes on from CM028132.1 coordinate 612,553,122, forward strand.
GATGAGGGAAGCCCTCAGGTCCCTTAAGACAAAGAATGCACCAGGGCCAGATAAATTACATCCCAGAGTGCTGAAGGAACTGTTGGATGTCTTGGCGAAACCCTGGCTGAGCTTTTCAGCATCTCTCTGAGGACAGGGTGGGTGCCCCAGGACTGGAAGGTGGCGCATATTGTGCCTATCCACAAGGGGATCAAGGAAGGTGGCAGTGAACTACAGGCCCATCAGCCTAACATCAATGGCGGGCAGGATGGAGGCATTGTCAAGGAGAGGCTGGGGAGGGACCTGGAAAAGTCAGGTGCCTGGATGATAGACAGCATGGATTCGTCCCAGGGAAATCATGTCAGACAAACCTTGTAGAGTTCTATGACTGGGTGACGAGAGCCTTGGACCTGGGTAGACCGGTGGACGTCCTCTATCTTGACTTCAGCAAGGCATTTGACTCTGTTCCTCACGAAGGCCTGTTGAATAAGCTGGGAGAAATGGGAGGGGAACCAGATGGTCAGATGGATAGGCAATTGGCTCCAGGACCGGACCCAGAGGGTCGTGGTTGGTGGGATAGTCTCACCCCTAAGGAGGGTCATTAGTGGGGTCCCTCAGGGATCAGTCCTTGGGCCCCTCCTGTTCAATGCCTATGTCTCTGACATAAGGAAGGTATCAGGAGTGAGATGAGTCTCTTTGTGAATGACTCAGAACTGGGGTGGTGGTGGATGGGAGGGTGGCCCACAGGGGACATGGAGGCTCTGGAAAGGTGGTCTAGAAAGTGGAAGCTGAAGTTTAATGCAGGGAAGTGCAAGGTACTGCATCTGGGAGCCAGAAACCTGGGCCAAGAGTACACCCTGGGGTGCTACAAGTCTCAATGGCTGAGAGGGACATGGGGGTGGTGGTGGATGTCAAGATGAACAACTCGAGACTTGTAGGAGGGCAGAGGCCAAGGCCAACAGGATGTTTGAATGCACTGCTAGGGGATCACCTCAAGAAGGAGGAAGTGATACTCCCCATGTATAACTGCTTGGTGAGGCCACACCTCAGTATAGGGTTACCACCTGTCCTGATTTTCGTGGGACAGTCCTGATTTGGGCAGCTGTGTCCTGCAAAAACATGAAAAATACTAAATGTCCTGATTTTACAGTAGGAAAAATATTTTCTAACTTTCCACTAAATGTTCTAGAAAACTACAATAGCTTAACTAAAATACCTTAAAATGATAAGAAACAATAGAAGCAACTAAGAAACTACAATACTTAAACTTAATTCTGATTATATAGAGAAACAATGTGTTGCATCGGTCGGTTTAGGTACTGTCCTGCAAAATCATGTTTCAGTAAGAAATGTCCCACTTTGGCTTCTTAAAGGTGGTAACCCTACTCGAGTACTGCATGCAGTTTTGAAGGCCACACTTAAAGAGGGACATTAAACTCCTGGAGAGGGTCCAGAGGAGGGCAACCAAAATGATCTGGGGCTTGGGGACAGGACCTATGGGAGAGGCTCAAGAGCTAAATATGTACACATTGGAAGAGAAAGGGACTGGAGGACATGATAGAGGTCTTCAAGTACATGAAGGGGTTAAATAGGGAAGCAGTCAAGGTGGTCTGAAGGAAGGGGGCAACTAGAGGGCATGGGTGGAAGCTGGAGGGAGGGAGGGAGATTCAGGAGAGAAAGGAGGAGGTGCTACTTCACGAGAGGGTGGTGGAGCCATGGAATGTGCTGCCCAGGGGCTGGTGGAGGGGTTCAAGAGAGGTGGGACAGGTACAGGGAAGGGTTCTGGATGCAAAGTTGTGTGCAGGGGAATATCCAGGACTGGAAAGGGAGAAGCCAGTGAGGACGAGGCAGCAAGGTCAGCTCCCAGGGTGGGGGCTGACCAAGCGAGCAGACACGAAAGACCATTAGGCCTATTCTGCTGGCATTTTAGTATATTAGTATGTTAGAATTTGGTTCATGGACGTTCCAAGAAAAGAATGTTGAGTCAGTCATGGTGGTCAATAAGGAAAATATTGTGCAGTTAGTAAAAAACTGTGATAGGGTTCTCCCCACCACCACCTGGAGATGACAAATATTCATGTTCCAGCTGACAGTACCCTCCTTATTCCCTATGTACAAAAATAGCAAATTTCCTGTACACTACAAGAACTATATTGTTATAATCTCTAATTAGTTTGTAGTAATTACATAGCAGATTGAGAACTTTCAAAACTAACCTGCCCAACTGGATCAACAAATACCCTAACCCAAAAATGAAAATATTGATTTGTCAGGAAATACAGTACCCTAAGTCTCAAACCATGTGTCTTATAACTGCAAGCTGCTCTTCACATAGACCGCCAAAGTGGAATAAATGGGTTCAGTATCTGGCAGTCCCCCCACTCCTTACTATCTGATGAACCCAGCATGTAAGCCAGAAATATAGATAGAAACAGTTTTAAACTGTAAACAGTTAAAGCACATCTGAACCTAGGGTTGGCTAAGCTTTAGGCCCCCAAAATACCTGTAGCCCTGTATTGCAGGGTCCTCAATTTCGACGAGGCACTTAACAGGTGGGTCTGTAGTGAGTAATAACTAAGACAGAGACTCAAGAAGGAAAGGAAGGAGTTAAGTTTTGCAGGTTATGAAGCACAAGTAATTACCTCATGGTATACCTGTGGTAACCATGCAGGGACAGGTATCTGAGGCCTCACTATTTGTGTCAAAGAACAGTAAAGTCTATTTTTTTTAATTTATACTTTTAGCGTCGCTCAGCTGAGCCGATGGTAGCTCGGCCCTCTCGGAGGACTCATTCTCTGACCGAGCGTGTTGGGTCATTATGGACCCCGTTGGCTCCTGGCCTTTTTCTGTTTTTTCTCCCCATGGCACTTGAACCGCAATGGGCAAGGCAGTTGTCCCACCTTTGCAGAAGCCGCCATTTGCCCTGGATGGTGCCTCCCTCTTCTGGGCGATGTACCTGTGCCGAAACCAGCCACCACTGGGTGTGGGTCTACAGCTCGCTGCACTGTCACCCCATCCCCAAGGTAGGAAAGCTGTCTATGGACACTCAATCCTTCCTCCCTGACAACCCCAGAGTGACCCGAGTCCATTCCCCAACCCAGGTTTAAAGTCACCTCTTTAGTGCCAGTGTTGTAGACCATGAACTTCTTTATAACATCCTTGACTGGGTTGTCTGTTTTCAGCAACCTTCAATAAATGCCTACTCTAACCCCCACCAAGTGTGCCCCAACATGTAATGGCTGTTGATATCACAAAGCTGGTAAACATTAGTCATTTGCCCCTTAAGGAGAAAACAGCATTATCAGTGTTAATAGCAAAGCACCATATCTTAATCTGAAACCAAGCAAGGGATATTGTAGTGCAGAGATTCTGGGAAGTGTCCCTTTAAAGCTGAGGACAAATTCAACAGTTAGTTACCTGTGAGTGCTGATTGCTCTGGGCTATTGGATGGGAGGGTAACTAAGTGGTGGTGATGTTAGAGCAGGTAAAATCCACCATTTCAGAGTCCTTTCCTAGTAGTCCATTTTTCATCCCTATCCTGAGGGCCCGATCCAGCAGGTGAAGCAGTTGTGGCTACGCAGGTGTGTGGTGGGAGTCCTCAGAATTGGTCAGGGTGCTAAGCAGGAAGTGAGTGAGTTCGGTTTGGGTCAGGCAGTCTGAGGCTGCTCATACTGTGCTGAAGATGTTGACTAAGGAGATGGCTGTCTCTTAAGTTGTGGCTGTGGCTCCCATTATGGAGGTGTTGACTTTAGGTTGCACAGAGCTGCAAATTTGCTGCCTGATACCCTCCTGCTGAACTTTCAGAAGATGCACGATCTTGTTCCTTGCTGTGATTTCAGCTTCTGAGTTGTGGTGAATGTGGTGTTCATCCCAGACAGCCTTGGTTTTCCTTTTAGTGGATCTTCACCCTCATTATCACAATGTAGGCTACCAAGTCTCTTCCTCTGAGCTGGCCTGGTGTGATAACAGCGTGTTCGACTACCCAGTCTTTTAGTGAAGAGGGGCAGGCATGGTGTTCATGCTGAGGACCTCCTTGGTACAACTGGCATCAGGAAGGTTTGCTTTTAGGCCAGGAGCAAATGATCAAGTCCTCAGCAGCCTCTGGTGTGTGGACAGAGTGAGGCCCACAGTTTCTGAGGATTTTGAGAGTGGCAGGATAATGTAGGCTATAAAGGACATTCAGTTGTATAGAGCATGTTGTGCTTGTGTATATGTCCTGAACTCCTCAGTCAGGGCTGGAGGGATTTTAGGAAAAATTTGTATAGTGTGCCCTGCCAGTGTAGTGGCCCTTGTTCTCTTGCAAGCAGCATGATCTTTTCTTGCACTGGAAAATGAAGAAACATTGCCAGGATAGGCCGAGGATGTTGTCCAGGTTGGGGAGGGGAAGGATTGGTGTGATTGTTCAGTTTTGAAGGGCCCAGGCCATTATTGCTTAAGCAAGATCAGTACGATGTTTTGGAGAAAGGCATTTGTATCTTTGCCCTCCACACCCTCCAGAAAACCCACAAATCTAAGATTTTCCTTCTGCCTTGTTCTTTAGGACCACACTCTGTACCAGTTGCCTGTGTGGTCTTGAGAACAATGGTCTCAGGATAGTAAACAGTATGGATATATTGCTGGGAGGTCTTGGCAGAGTAACCTGATAGTTTTGTTTGACTGACAAAGGAACTAGACAACAGCCACACTGCGGATTTGCTCTACTGTAACTTCAACAAGGCTTTCGACTGTGCCAAACAGACGCTTTCTGAAGAAGATGGAGGATCTGGGAGTGGCTAAGGCCATAGTGAACTGGGTAAATAACTGGTTAAAGGGGAGGCAATAGAGAGCAGTAGTCAATGGAGTTAGATCAGAAGACAGGGAGGTCATGAGCTGGGCACCACAGGGTCTGGCCTGGTTCGGTCCTTTTCAACATGTTCATCAGTGACATCGGTAAGATAATCCAGGGCAGACTGTGTCTCTTTGCAGATGACACTAAGCTCTGTAGGAAGCTGGATAGTGACTAGGTATAGAGGAAATGCAGAGAGACCAACAAAACCAAGAGTGGCAGTCTAAGGTCTGGCAGCTGAAATTCAATGCCAAGAAGTGCAAGGTAAGGCACTTTAGGAACAAGAACCCCAAGACAGAGTACTGAATGGAGAGGTGAAACTTACTACTGTGGTTGAGGAATGAGACCTCACTGTTATCATCCGTGACACCCTCAAGCAAATGAATCGGTGCAAGAAGGCATATAGTAGGGCAAATAGGATGCAAGGATGTATTGTGAGGGTATAGATGGCAGGAAAGAGAGGTAATATTTCCAATATAGATCCTTGGTGAGGCCACACCAGAGTACTGCACCCAGTTATGGAGTCCTCATCTAAGGAAGGATAGGGATAGGCTGAAGACTGTGCAGCGAGGGTAACAAAATGATTCAGGGCCAACAAGGTAGGTCTTATGAGGAGCAGCTCAAGGCTCTGAACATGTACTTGTTAGTGACCAAAAGGAGAGGGAGGAGTATGGTAGAGACCTTTAAGTTCCTAAGAGGAATTAACAAGGTGAAATGCAGGGAATTATTTAGCTTGAATACTAGCTCACGGTCACTTGGACACAAGTGGAAACTAACAGGAGGAGGTTTGGGAGGGACGAGAGGAAGTACTATTTTATAGAGAGGGTGGCAGAGCCATGGAACAGTCTTTAGCCAAGGTGATGGATGTGAAAACTGTTAGTGGTTTCAAGCATGGTTGGAACAAATGGAAGGTTATAGTGGTTGCTAGGGGCAGCAGTATAAGTGACGTATGGGGGAGGTTGGGGAGGGATAAGACTCTAGAGGGACAATATTTCCCAGGGCTAAATAGGTAACTTGGGCAGACTGGATGAATTCTGGTCTTTTCTCATGTCACTGTCCATGTTTGTATGGTCCTGGTCACAGAAGTGAGCCACCAGCTTATTTTTGTAGGCCTCCTCTTTGCACAGAACAGCAAAACCGCTCCACTGCTTGAGTGTGCCTGGTGTACAAAATCACAAAAGCAGAACAAACAACGGCACTACTCTACTGATATAAAAAAGCTTTATTCAAATACAAAGCACATACCATCCACAGATCGTCTCACTGCAAAAAAAACCTGACTGGTTTTGCATCTGCTGCGTCATCAGGATGATGGGGAAAGGAGGAACACCAGTGTTTAAAAGTCAGTTAATTAAAGAGACAGTGCACACTATTTCACTATAAATACTTTTAAGTGCTGTAAGAATATAAAAAATAGTTTATAAATACACAACAAAGTTACCAATAACATCAAGTAATGCAGCAAATTAGAGCACAAAATAAATCACCATAATGCATATTCATTTGTTCATCCTTAAACTGGTAAATCCAGCCCAGGGTCCACAGTCCAAAAGGTACACTTCTAAAGTTACTCTTCTGGTGCCAGAGGTAAGTTATTCTTCTCTGCTGCACTCAAAAGGGATAAGAAAACATACAAGGGAGAAGAACATTAGTATCATAATAAATACAGTACACATTACAACCCTATTGTCTCATACATGGAATTAAATCTATCCTGTCATTAAGTCCCAGAAATGTCAAAGCCCCAAGGTAAAAATCCAGTAAGACTCACATCTAATGAGTTTGTGGTCCAAATTACCACCTCGAGGTCCCACCCCCACTTTCTCCACCCCACAAAACTTGAAGACATGTTTTTCCTTAGTACGCCTCTGGCCTTATGAAGATTGGCCAGAGCACTGGCAGAGTCCTCATTCAAGATACCTCTGTGGGGCTCCCCAGTGTGCTCAAATGCTCTAGTGGTTTTCCCACATAGAAGGTGCCACATCCACACACAACCATATACACTAAGTTTGTGGTGTTAAAACTAAAAAAGATCTTGCTTCACATATTCTGGTGTTGTTAACACTAGTAAATGCATTACTCTTTTGAATGGAAGGGCAGAAGTTACAACTGCAGAGGCAGAAGTACCACAAGGGTGTGGTGGCCACCATTGTCCTGTTGTAGGTTCAAGTGATATCTTAGGTTGCATACTATATATTAATTGTCCAGCAAAGCAAAAAGTTTGAGGGCACACTAGTTCACAGTCAATTTGAAAGGAACCCAGAAACAGCCAGGGAATTGGCTACCTGAGAAACCAAAGGGCTTCAATAAAAGGAAAACTGTAACATTTGTACACGGTGGTCCAATATAAAACATTCATACGTCCAAGAACAGGTAATGTGTCAGAAATCAGAGAATTTATTAATTGTAATACCACTTTGTGGTATACGACTGTGGTATTCTTACAGATTAGCGATATGGAGAAAACAGTCAGGAACCTAAACTGAGGATTCAGGAACATGTACACTCTATAGTTAATCAAAGGATAGATAAACCAGTGGGCAAACATTTTTTTAAGTACATAACTCTGACCCTAAAGAGCTCAAATTTCTGGGACTTGAAATGGTACAGACTCCTAATAGAGGAGGAGACAGAAAGACACTTTAGTGAAAAAAGAAAATGCCTGGATCTATAAACATGGTTCCTTAAAACCTAGAGTCCTGAATGAAAACTGGGACCTCAAACCACTCCTCTGAGCTGTATAATATAGAGAATAATGTATGGGCAACCATACACAACAAGGCTGTGTTTCATCAAGGGCTGAGACGACAGCATATGGACTTTGCAACGAAGCTTGAGAGGTCCATGCTGTCATCTCAACCCTAAGATGGAAACACATGCCAAGATGTGTGTGGTTGCCCATATTTTATTTTATATAGTATACAGTTTTGTCAACAGAAATCAAAGCAGTGTTAACTCCCAAGTAAAAAACAAAAGAAAACAAAATGTGCCATTTTTGTTCTGTTTTATGATTAAAATTTATAGACTTTTATTAGTTAAAAGGTACAAATGTGGGCACTGGGTGGATAGTAATCAGCTACGTGCTGGGTGAATGAGGAATTTTAAATGTTATGACCTTTGAACTGTGCTGAACAACTCTGAATGCACACAACAGCACCTTGGAATGCGACAACAGTTTAGAATGCACACAACAAGGTTTTTGAGCAGGCTGATATTTATACAGAACAAAGGCCAACCATATACTATACAACAGTAATTTGTTGAATAATTGTCTTTATTTTTCCCTCATTCAATCTATAATGGGAAACTGAAAACTATGTGTATATTTTGGTAAGCTGACCTTTTGCATTTGAACTTGACCTCCGATATATACAATTCCAGAAAATGCATGATCTTTGCATTTTCTGTGTTATCCTATATATAGTTCTTAGTCAATTATAAGTGTAGGTTCATTTTTGCCGCTGACCTTTTGCACTTAACATGACCTTCAGTTTGATTTTTCTGTTTCTTTTCTTTTTCTAGTGATCCAGCATGCATGGCCCATTTGTTTGTGTGGATCCCCTACTACCCGATGGACGAGACAAATAGCATGTGCTACCTGGACATAACAGAAGTGTCTAGCCTGAACTTCAGTCTTTTCCACTGTATGCTTCTTATGCTCTTTCCTTTCACTATAATGCATTGGCATTCATCTATATGGTAGCTTGGATGCAATTAATTACAAAATACTGTAAAATAAATAATTTAATTGTAAAGCACTGTATTAGTGATACCAGCCCCTTTGTAAATGATAACTATTTTGTAGTATTTGTATTGAATATTAATTAATTACATGTAGGAATGTAATGATGTCACTGTTTTGGGTGTATTTACATGAAAGCTGCCATCCCTCAGACCACATGCCCTGATGAAGACTCGCTTGAGTTGAAGTGCTGGGGACAGGGTCAGAGCCTGGGATGCGGGTCTGTATTATATAGCACTGAATGGCACAATAAACTGCATTGCCTTAAGAAAGTTTGTTTGAATCACTGAAGTGGTATGAGAGAGCTGCACAGTTTGACAGTTCATGCAAGTTTGGGCTAGCAGCCCTAGCAGCAGCTCCTACTCCTGGAGGTATTTGCAGCACTGGTTGGGATTAGCTGACAAGATTAAGCTTGCCATCTTTTCAGTGGCCAGAGCCATGCCACCTAGTGCAACACAACTTGTACAAAATAGAAATAGACTAATAATATGAAAGAGGGGAAGTCAGATACCTGAGTGTGGTATCATCACCTTTACAGAGGCTAGGCTGGAAGATGGACCTAGACAGGTTATAATGTTTGAGACCCATGGGGTTTATCCTAGAGGCCACCTTCCAGGCAGTTATGGTATAACTAAAGAACTCTGTAGTACTCTTGATCAGGGTTTTAGTGGAGTGGAAACTGGGAGAGGTGGTAAGTGGGTGGGAGGCTATACTAGATGTTTGCAAGTCTTGACTCACTGAAGCTTGATCTAGATTGAGCTTGTACTGAGGAATTTGGAAACCATTTACCTTTTTCTAAAGCGTAGATCTCATGACCAAGATTTGCGAATGAATTCTTCCAAGACATACCTGATTATATACAAAACATAAAACCAAATAAGCAGAAACAAACTGTGTGACTTCAGCGCAAACTATCAGGAATAAAAAGAATGTCAGTAGCAATATGGATGGTATTGGAATCTACGCCAGTATCCAAATGCAAGGAGCAGGTGGGACTGGAGTGAGTAAAATTTGTTGAGGTAGCCTGACAACTTACATGTCCAATACTTGGCCCAGATAGGGCAATGTGAAAAGTGCTTGCAGAGGGGAGGGTTCAGCCTAACTCTTTTATTTATTTTGTTATTGCTGAAACTTTGGAGATGACCTTTGAGTACAAGTGCTCATTTACAAAGGTTCCACGTCAAATATATAGTCACAAATAAAAGTTACAAGTACACAAAGCATTTCCAAAGGTAATGTAATCAAGTCAGGCCTGAAGCAGTCAATGCCAAACAATTACATAAAGTTTTGAAAAAAATCCATATGGATCATTGTACAAAAAAGTAATAGGTTATGTACAGAAAGAAACCTTTCTACCTAGTACAATAATGTGTTTGGGTAGGACAGGCCAATGTAAGTCTACAGAGGAAATTAAAGTGGGGAGTTAATTTAGATAAGGTAGTATTTGAGGTTCCAGAGAAAACCATGTCAGCATAGTCTAGTATGGGAAAGATCATATGTTTAACAGCATATTTTCTGTGCTTAGGTGAAGCAGTTATTTCCCAATAGAGAGACCAAAGTTTGGCAAAACACTTTGCTACAATGCAGTTTATGTGTAGAGAATAACCAAGCAAGAAAGCAAAACTTCATTTATATAGTGCCCTTACCGGGGCTCAGAGCGCTGCACAATAATATACACAAATATCATCCACAAACTATTTTATAAAAACATTAACAAGCATATTTCCAGAGCATCACCCCCACACCCGTCCAAATAAACGCATACAATTAACTATTGTGTACATTTGGTGTGCTCACTTTGCCCATTGAACTCCTTTCAAGGGAGAACTTATACCATACAGGGTGCAAAGATGGCAGGGATTTTGACTGTCAAGGGTTTTATACCAGATGGTATGGTCCATGTGCACACCTTTAATCAAAGGAGATACTCTTTTATTACTCTATCCTTTTATTTTTAACATTTTTTCATCAGTTGTAAGAGTATGTACCGTTCTTTAGACATAACATAGTCATAGTTGTGAAAGAGATACCGAAGCAAAAGGTTTTTACTGTACCAGTACTGCTGGAGTTTCTGTGTCCTTCAAAGCGTCCCACTATGGCTCAATTGCCTAATCCTCGAGAGAGAAAGTAAGGAGAATGAACTTCCAAGCATGGATACCTTTGTCGATGTGTTTATCTTCTGTGGACTTGTGGCTCTATTTTTGCATATAAACAGCCTTTCTAACCCTCATACAAGTCATAGAACGTTACAGTTCTATTTTTAGAAAGAAATATAAAGCCGGTAGCCATTGTAATTTACTGCTCACTTGTTTTGCTGGTGTGTTTACCTTCTTCCCTGTTCAAGGTTCAAAGATGTCCAGCGTTCATGTAACATATGCTTATGTTTCAGGCCATCATGCCCCATCATCAGAGCTCTAATGTATGTGGGTTAAAGAGGCTGATTATATGCAAAAATAGAGCTGCTAGTCTACAGAAGGCAACCTAACGAAGGTGGGAAGTTTTAAAGGCTACAGAACTTCTTGCAGTACTGATATAGTAAAAAAGTTTTTGCTTGAGTATCTCTTCCACAAATATGACTAAGTTATGTCTAAAGACAGTTGTACATACTCCTACAACTGATGAAAAATGTTAAAAAAAGGATAGAGTAATACAAAATTAGTATATTTTTTTATTAAAATGTGCAGATGGACCGACCATTTGTATAAAACCCTTAATAAACTAGATATAATAACTATAAACTATGAGCATCTGAATTATATAAAACCATATGCCTGCTCGAACAGGAGTGTCTTGAGCCCTTCTTTAAAGGCTTCCACCGAGGGACATCTCTTAGATGTAATGGTAATGAATTCCACAGGACAGGAGCAGCCACTGAAAAAGCCCTGTCACGCAGCCATAATCTTGTCCTAGGAACCATCAGGAGGCCACCCTCGGATGAACGAGAGGCGTGATATTGACAATGAGGAACCAGGAGATCTTGCAGGTAGGCAGGTCCCGAATGTGTAGGGCTTTATAGGTCAGCAAACTGACCTTGAAGGCAATCCTCCACCTCACTGACAACCAGTGCAGCCCAGAGAACCAGCACGATATGTTCACCGTTAAAGCTTGGCTGCCATGTTCTGAGCCAGCTGCAGATGGCGGAGGTTGCCTCAGAAAGTCCCAGGTATAAGGCATTACAGTAGTCTATCCTTGACATGACAAAGGCATGTACTAGTGTGGTCAGTTCATCAGGCAGTATCAGGGCACAGATTCAGGCAATATTTCTCAGATGATAAGAGCCACTGTGGATGATGGCCAACACCTCGGCATCAAGTGTCAAGCCGTCGTTGAGAATAACACCCAGATCCCTAACCTGAGCGGAGGGGATCAAGAGCAAACCACCCAGTTTTAAACCCAGGTCACTTCCCTGTACCCCTTCACCTCGTCGACAACCAGGTTCCACCACCAATACCGCCATCCTGTCTGGATTGAGTCATAGCCAGTTTTGAGTCATCCAGTCCTGAGTCTCGCCAGGCAGGTGTTAAACACAGAGACCGCCATCTGGTCTCTGTGTGCACAGGACAGGTATAGTTAGTATATCATCGGCATAGCAATGAAAACCCAAGCCATACCGCCTGATAATGTATCCCAATGGCAACAAGTACACCGTGAACAAGAGAGTGACAGCACCGATACCCTGCAAAACTCCACAGCACTGGGGTATTGGGTCAGATGAGGATAACCCCATCACGACCCTTTGCACTCTGTCCGTGATGTAGATTTAAAACAGCTGATGACATTGCCGGACATTCCACACTAGTTCCAAAGGCAGTCCAACAACACCTCATGATCCACAATGTCAAATGCCACAGAGAAATTGAGGAGAACAAGAATTAATCAATCTCCTCTATCCTCACCCTCAGGAGATTATTAGACACCCTTACTAGGCCTGTCTCTGTGCTGTGCCCTGGCCTAAACCCAGACTGGACTGACTCGAAATGGCTGAGGAAGTGAGATGGGTCTCAAGCTGCACAGCCACCACCTTTTCTAAAACTTTCCTAAAAATGGAGGTTTGAAACTGGTCTGTAGTTGGTGAGGCAGTCTGGGTCCAATGAGGGCTTCTTCAAAAGGGTCTCACCAGGGCCAGCTGAGGGCTGAGGCGCTGGATGCCTTATCTTGTGCCATGCCGGGCCCAGGTTCGGGAATGACCTTGGGTCGCTAGGGAGCTGGCTTGGGGAGGGTCGGAGAGGGATTGAGCTGCTATGCAGCTGTCCCCTCCCAGGGTGGCTGCCCGCCTTCTGTAGTTCCACTCCCACTGGGTGGAGGTCCCGTGGGAGCGTAGGGTGAGAAGGAGCGGTGACATAAGTCTCAAGTGGGGCGGAAGGGGCCGCCGGATCCTGGCATGCATGCATGCCTCCACACATATGCACGCATGTGTATGCCGTGGTGCTGGGGGGATGGTGAAAACACAAAAGGGGTCTCACTAGGGTCTCTTTCAAGGCCACCGGAAGACCCCACTCCTCATGGAACACTGGACGATCTCAGCAACTACAGGATCAACCAGGTCCATACATCCAAGCTAAAAGTTGGGTAGGGCCCGGTCTAGATCACAACATATGGGACGATCTTTAGACTATTTTGCTCACCGCTCCATTTCAACTGGGTCAAACTAGTCCACACAGGAGGGGAGCCCCTCCACCCCAATGCTCCAACTCTGCAAGCCAACTGAGCACCCTGGAGGATATATCAGATCTTATAGAAGACACTTTGTCAGCAAAGAACAAACTCATTTCACCTAGTGTTTGAAATAGTTCCCCAGAGCGGAGACAGGCCGGGGTAAGAACCTGTCGACCATACGGAAGAGCTGAGCTGGTCTATTCTTTGCTGCAGCAGTCTCCCAGGAGAGAAAAATTGCCTTCTTTCAGGGATTGCCCCTGATAGTCACTATAATGCGAGCTCAAGGCCAATTTGTCCTCCATCAGCCCGACCACCTCCAGCAATGCTCTAACTTTTAGCCCTTAATCTTTAACTCCCGAGCTCCCTATCAAACTATGCGGGTCTCCGTGAGTAGATAGGAGCCATACAAGGATGGGCACGAGAAGGCCAAAGGCAGGTGACAACCTTATTACAAGCTGGCACTGCCCCTGCACACCCATCATGCATACAGCTTCCATACTAGATAGCTCCAGTACAGCTTGTAGTACCAGTGCAACCAAGGTGTTGGTCTAGGAGCAAGCCAAGTTACATGGTGTTAATGATTGTATCCCTGCCAAAGTAGGTAGAGACTGAGGACTGAGAAACCTGGGGCCCTTCAAAGGCACTCCCTATCGTAATTTGTAACCCCTTGTTACCCGGGGTTACTAGAACCCATTAAGACCCACTGGCAGGCAGGAAGGTGGCTTAGAAACTCCAGTTAAATGGATTTCACTGTCTCATCTTGTTCTCAGTCTCAGCTGAGACTGAGGGATGACATCACCATAGAACTATCGTAGCTGCATGAGCCACATTGGAATCTGCAGAAGGGAGTTAGATTAGAATGTTGGGCGTTTTGAACAGTCAGTGTTCAGTCTGTAGTTGGAGATTGTTGTGAGAGGAGCACAGCAGTTCTGTGCACAGGCTCTTGAGCTGATACAGGTCTCCTGTGCCCATCCCTGAGGGATGAGGGTGGAAGGTTTGCCTGTTGTGACATGGGCAACCCCTGGCTACTGCTAGAGAAGAAGCTGCCTTATTTTTTCCCCAAGTGTGCGGGTACAAGAAGATTTCAAGATTCGCCTGTGGGACACCTGCAACCAAGGACAAGTTCTGCTCTTCTAAAGGGCCCATGTTTCATCCTGAACTGTGTTAAAGTGGGATTGGACTGCTGAAGTAGTGGGAGGCCTACAGTAATAGGCTTAGCCAAAAGTAAAAGTATGTTCAAGTCCAGCACAAGGGGAAAGTCAAGACATAGAGGAGATGTGATATACATCTACCCATAATCTACATTGCCAAGCTTTAAAAAAAAAAAAAAAGAGTTGTTTAGTGTTCAGAGAAATGGCGGTATGGATTGTGGGAGCTAGAGGTGGGAGACCCCCATCTTTAGTAACCAGGTCCACCTTACAGATTTGCTCTGTGGATTTCTACTTGCCTCATACACTTGGCCAGTGATGAGGGAAGTACCCAGACATGGGATTGGAAAGAAAATTTCCTTAAGGAGTCGAAGGCTCTAAGGTGGTTTGGGGAGCCACCAACAGGAAACTGGTTCATCCCCATATGGACCGTGATCAAGTGGCTGGCGGGAGCTGGGCCATGGGAAAACCCAAGTAGTGTACAAGTCGGTCTGTGTACCCAAAGCTGCATGCAAGTCCGGTCTGTGTGCCTGGTGGGTTCAGAGCCTGAGGGCTGGAATAGTGAAGAAGTGTTCTGTGTCTCTAATCTGCATTACCAGAATGTAGCCCATGGGGTCCGTCTATGCTTTGTTTGTTCAGTTTGGATGTGAATAAAAGCCACACTTTAGAATCCCATTCCTGGTTTTGGACATTACAGTTACTGCTTCCTGTGTTCGGATTTACTTGGGTGCCCTGTGCAGTAGCCAAACCCAGGCCCTGTGCCGAGTAACCTAGTCCTCCCTAACCCAGTCCCCACCAGGTACTGCTGTCAGCTTCAACAGCATGCCAGCTGTCGCTTTGCAAAAGGCAGGGGTGAGGGCATTACACACTCACATGGTTCAACCCTGTCAGGCAGGCAGCAACAGGTGGCAGTCAGATTTAGAGACACAGAAATTTGGGGTGTGCTGCCTTTTGGCCTAGTGTGTAGAGGGCAGGCACCAACAGGGGCAGTTGAATTTAGAAACATACAGAAATCTAGGGTGTGGGCTGCCTGATGGCCTAGCATGTAGAGGGCAGGCAGCAACAGGATGCAGTTGGATTTAGAAACGTACAGAAATTTGGGTGAGTGCGTTGCCTGATGGCCTTAGTGTAGAGGGTAGGCACCAACAGGGGCAGTCGGATTTAGAAACAAACAGAAATCTAGGGTGTGGGCTGCCTGATGGCCTAGTGTAGAAAGTAGGCAGCAGTGGGTAAAGTCAGATTTAGAAATGTACAGAAATTTGGAGATGCTGGCCATCTGATGGCCCAGTGTAGCCTGTTGTGCTCCCGTCCCAGTAATCCATGTTTGAGTGCGGGCTCAGGGAGCTAGGGTAGGTGGCTGAGGTTCCATGCGGCAGTGTTCCTTGCAAGGGAAGGACAGTGCTTTAGTTTCCACCACAGCAGCAACCCCTGTGATGGGCCAGGGAGTTTAACTCCTACTGCACAGGCATTGCTGTTTTAAAGGCCAGATGGGGCACTGCCCAACATTAGCAGGAGGGACTAGGGATAATAAATCAACAAGGAAAAACTCAGTGTGTCCTAGTCCACCTGAATGACAGCCTCTGGTACTCTTGGGTCCCCCTGTGTAATCACCCTGGCTCGGATCATAGAGGAGCGGCTGAAATCAGAGTTTGCCAGAAGACAGGTGGAGGTGGCGGTTTGGGAAGCAAACAGCTACTGGTATATAGCAAAAACTGTGGGGTGAGGTTGTGTTGCATTTGTGTGTGGGGTTTCTTCTAGCTGCTGAAAGTCAAAACGAAAGAGGACCACTTCACATTGATCGGGCAAACTGGAATATATCTGACTGATTCAATGCGACAGTTAGTGAAGTTGGACCCTGAGACATCAGCACAGTTCTAGTGTTATCCCTTACTTCCTGGGGCTTTAAGGCATTTGTCTTTGCCTGACACCATGCCACCCAATGCATGACAAGAATGCACCCTGACCTGCTGTATGGTAAGAAAAACAATTCTTCACTACGGTTTACCTTTATGTTAGTTTTCAGGCATTAGAATTGGTAGAAACATAGGCTTTGTCTGCAGAAAAGGACCACTTGGCCCACCCAGTCTGCCTAACTAGCCCCTGCCTAGTCTGTTTCGCAGACCCTCACTGATCCCTAGATAATATTCCCGCCTATCCCATGTGTGCTTGAAGCCTCCCACTGTTATCCCTGTGAGGTACTTGAGGCCTTGTCCCTCGCTAACCACCTGTCTGTCCTAGACACAGTTTTTCCCAGGGACAGATGGTTTCATTTTTCTGCTTGTCCCTCAGACAGGCACCAAGTGAAAAGCATTGAAAGCGTGAGGCACTAGGACCCAGGAGACATTGCCACCTGTATGGTTGGGCTATGGATGTCCCAACATCATGGTGTCACATGTTGAGAAATGTCCATTCAACCTAACATCCTGTGATGGGCTCTTCTTTGCAGTCAGTGGTTTCATCAAGCAGCAGAAATGAAAACTGTGCCACGCAGGACTAGACTGCACATGTTGTTATCGTGCATGTGCAGTGGCCTATCTTCTTTGCTTTCGGCTCTGCATATCTCACTTCACAGTGTTCTGTACTTGAGGTAGCAGCCCAAGACAAGCTCTTGTTCACAGGCAGCAGAGTTTTGGGATGCAATTTTAAAACCCTTTTCAGGGCTGTCTGCAAAACTGGGGCCTGGGTAAGGCTAAATCAAAGCCACTGTAAGGGCTAGAAAACCTCATTTGAAAGCCCGCTTCAGAGCAGACAATAAAGGCAGAAAGAGAGGAGACTCTGTATTTAGAGATTAGAAAAGAACTTACTAGAGTTTTTGTAAGCCGCCTCTTTGCAGTGTAACACTTACTGTGCTTGGAAGTTTAGATTGGCTAATCTTTTTCCCACAATTTTCTAATTTTCTTGCAGCCTGCACAGGGTGGGAAAAGATCGATTTTGGACCAGGTAGCCAACCGATCCCTTCCACTTCCTTATTGTTTACGCCCCTGTGCTCGGGCACGCTATGACATGTGCCCAGGAAGAGTGCATGGGGTCTGGAATTACTTTTTATGCATAATGAGGCCAGTGTGTGATTAATCACAGCCAGGCTTGACTGACAAGGACCACAGACAGGAGATGGAGAGGTTGGTTAAAAGCCCTTGTCGGGTTACTAAGTAGGGAGAGACTTTCAGTGTTCAGGCTGTACACAGGAACACAGGAAGCAGTCAGAGTAGAGCAGAAGGGAGTTAATTAAGAGCCACTGTCAGGGTTACTATTGAGGAGGAGGAGGAATTAAAATCCCTTATCAAGGCAGTAAACTGGTGGCATACTTGTTAAGTTCTTTTCAGGACCATGTACAAGTCAGTGGGTAATATTTAGCAGCCTTTTTGGGCACCTTACAATGAGCATAATCAGTTATTAAGCCAGTTTCAGGGCACCGTATCAGACAGGCAGCACACTAGTTGTTATTAGCTCGTATTCAGAAACAAAATATAGAATTAATTTTATTTGATAACTGGTAGGTACATTGGTCCAAGGGACCATTTTCAGGAACAACCCGGCCATGAAGATGGCACATGCAAAACATGAGATTTAGCATACACTACATAATTAATAAATTATAATCAGAGAAGAAAAAAAACACATAATCCAACAAATTCATACAATAACCTGTACAACACACTCAACACACAAGCGGAGGTGTTGCATCCAATTGGACGTAATATACATAGTCCAACAATTCTACAAATAATCGGTCAGTTATACAAAATCACAAGAACAGCTACAAATTAAGTGGGACAGTCAAAATGAATATTGCCCTGTCTCTTGGACAGCCATTCGCAACAAATTATTTCTAGCCCTGCCTCTTGCTGTCCTCTTCTCCACGTGTACATGCCAAGATCCTCAGCCTCTCCTCATAGGGCTTTTGTGCAACCCTGGACCATTTTAGTTGTCCTCCTCTGAACTGCATCTACCCGGTCTATGTAGTTTCTGAGATACAGCCTCCAGAACTGGACACAGTACTCCAAGTGGGTATCACCAGCGAGCGATACAATGGCAACACTACCTACCTCCCTCCTGCTGGAGATACCTTCCTTATGCGTCCCAATGGCCCTGCCGACTGCTTTGTCACACTACCCTGCCACCTTGAGGCCATTAGATAGATAACCCTAAGGTTCCTTTCCTGTGTAGTGACTTACAGTATCCCTCCTGCATCCTATACTCAGATCCTGGGTTCCTATGCTCTAGGTGCATAATTGGTACTGAACCCCAACCATGCTCTTGACCGCTTCTCGAATTTCCCAATGTAACCCCGGACCCTAGCTTTTTGCAAAATGACAGGTGGCATGCTGTTCAAGCTGACAGCCAGTACCTGGTGGGACTGGTGTCTGGGAAGACTAGGTTACTCGCACAGGGGGCTAGGGTTTGGCTACTTCTGCACAGGGGCACCCCAAGTAAATCCGAACACAGGAAGCAATAACTGTAATGTCCAAAACCAGGAATGGGATTCTACAGTGTGGCTTTTATTCACATCCAAACTGAACAAACAAAGCATAGACGGACTCCCACGGGCTACATTCCTGGTAATGCAGATTAGAGACAACAGAACACTTCTTCACATTTCCAGCCCTCAGGCTCTAAACCCACCAGGCACACAGCCCGGACTTGCACGCAGCTTTGGGTCCACAGCCCAAGTTGTACACTACTTAGGTTTTCCCCACTGGCCCTGCCCCCGCTGCCACTTGATCCATGGTCCATTATGGAATGAACCAGTTTTCCTGTTGGTGGCTCCCAAACCACCTTAGAGCCTCTCACTCCTAGAGGGAGTTTTCCTTCCATCCTCGCTCATGCAGCTTCCCTCATCACTGGCCAGTGCATGAGGCAAAGTAGAAATCCACAGAGCAAATCTGTAGAGGTGGACCTGGTTACTAAAGATGGGGTGTCTCCACCTCCAGCTCCCACAATCCATACCGCCATTTCTCTGGAAACTAAACAACTCTTTTGAAAGCTTGGCAATGTAGATTACTGTGTAGACGTATGTCACATCTCCTCTACATGTCTTGACTTCACCTATGTGCTGGACTTGAACATACTTTTACTTTTGGCTAAGCTTATTACTCTAGGCCTCCCACTACTTCAGTAGTCCAATCCACACTAACACAGTTCAGGATGAAACATGGGCCCTTTAGAAAGAGCAGAACTCACCCTTCAGTTGCAGGTGCCCCACAGGCTAATCACAAAATCTTCTTGTACCCCACACCGTGGACAAAATAAGGCAGCTTCTTCACTAGCAGTAGCAGGGGGTTGCCCTGGAATAGCAGGCAAACCTTCCTACCCCATCCAGACCCGAATCAGCGGTCCCTCCACTTTAAAAATAGTTCACTGTGTCTCTTTAGGTGGAAACACACCTTTCCTAATTGTAGCCCTATTTCAGGGCTGAGGCTCCAAGAGCCTAGCATAGAGCTGCTGTGCCCTCTCACAACAAGCTCAAAACTCCAACTGCTCATGGACTACTGTTCAAACCTCCCAACATTCTACTCTAACTCCCTCCTGCAGATTCCATTGTGGCTCATGCAGCTGCGATAGTTCTACGGGTGATGTCATCCTCAGTCTCAGCTGAGACGGAGAACAGAGGAGACGGTGTGAAATCCATTTAACTGGAGTTTCACAAGCTGCCTTCCTGCCTACCACTAGGTCTTACTGGGATTCTAGTAACCCCGGTAACAAGGTTACACCAAGATCCCTACACATTCTTTCCAATTCTTCCTGATTGTCCCGCCTGATTGCAAATGTTGGTATCATATGCAAAAGGCATATCTTCCGGTTCATCTGCAGTGTCACTTACGAAGACATTGAAGAGGACCATTCCAGTACTGAGCCCTGTGGCACACCGCTGGTCAATCCCTCCTGAGTGAGTGCCGCTCAACACCCTGTAACCTATCCACAACTACTGTATAAACCTGATAAAACCTCATTATATAGTATAAATCAATATGAAATCATGCACGCTTTACAAGGATTAAAGTACTGTAAGAAAAGTAGAATCAGGCTTTTAACCCTTTTCAGGGCTGCGACTGATATATATCAGTCCAGAATTCCTATATGCTCTAATTCTGTTGGCAGCCTAAGGGTTAAGTAAACAGGATCTTAGGTTGAGTTACATGAAAGAGAAATTGTTTAAGCAAGAAAGGCACACTAAGCTATAGCTTGCTTCCAGGTAAGACCTGGGAGACATGGAAGTTAAGTGACTTGCTCAGGGTCACACCAGAGGCATGCAGAGTCAGTGAACAAGGGGCCAGAATCCTCACAAAGCTAGGGGGTCTTGGCAGGGCCAGCCTTAGGGTATGTGCTGCCTTAGGGTAAACTTGCAAATGGTGCCTACAACAAAAAAATGTTTAAATCATCCTCTAAAATGCACCCCAGTACAGACAGAAAAACAACTGGAAGTACTGGTGGGGCTGGAGACGAGGAGGAGTGTCTGAGGCCGTCAGATAATTTAAAAAATCATGGGTACTTTTGAAAAATAAACTATACTCCAACCAAAATGCATACATTTTGCAGCAATGCTGCAGATTTTCCTTGGTCTCTGGTCTATTTCCCGAGTCAGATGATGCCATCCAGCTAAAACCAACCCAACAGATCCAACCCTCAGGCCGACACCTGACCTGAAGACCATTGACCCCCTTTATTACAGTAACCCATGCCTTCATTCTCTCTAAAAGAAACCCAATGGTCCTGATACCCATGCCAACATCCAATCTGGCAACCGTAGTGATCCTCTTCCCGCCCTTCGCTTCGTACCTCTCACCCTCTCAGGCTACTGATAGAGGGCTTCTTATCAAGTTCTCACCACAGGTACTGGGCACCAGACTGTTGGTTTTCATTCCTGATCCCATACCAAGCTCAACTCATCGGCTCTGGCTGCTGTCGTGATGTGTGGTGCTGTCACTGATCACACAGGGTATCAGTGGACCGCTCAGTTCTGTCCCGACTCCTGCTCCAGCGGCACAAAGCCAAAATGCCCGACAGGTGACTGTGAACTGAACTGCTCTCCTCCATGTTACACTCTGAAATGGATGGTGGCTGCCAAACTGCCTGCCCTCTGGAGCTACATACTCAGTCTGTGCCTGCGTGCTTCCTTCTTGGCTCCAAAATCTGTTAAGTATGCACGCTGCAGAGTGAGATGCCACAACACACAAAATAAAAAAACAATGTGTTTTTGGTGTGGTGGCACCGCTACTGTTGGACACTCTAGGTAACTGCCTAGTTCGCCTATCCTTAGGGCCTGCCCTGGGTCATTCCCCCCACCCCGAAATGTTTTAAAACATCATTGTAAATGGTGCATTTTCCTGCATTTTTGAGCCAAGTAAGATATGCTACAGCCCACCAGGATGAAACATTCTGTGATAAGAATGTTACTGTTTCCTGCAAGAATGTTTTAAAATGTAACTGTTTATGAAATTGCATTCTTTGCTTCTTTTGTAAAGTGGATTGTTTCTTATTCTCTATTTTTCACACTCTTTGTGAAACAGATCCCCAGCTCAAACTTAGCCCCTTTGTTAATTACTCCTTCTTCCACCACCACCAATCTCCTAGGATTTTTGCCAACCCACTGCCTGCAAGCCACGCACCATACCAATCACAAGAAGTGGACAAGCAAGGCAATTTAGGCAAAGGACTATCATATGAGCTGCCATTCTGATCTGAGCACAGACAAAAAGGACACAGTAGTAGTAGTGTAGTAAAATTCTTTATTTTTATACAGGATAAGTTGGTACAAACACATCATTAGGTCCCAAGGTCCTATTTACAAGATGATCCTGACTGTGTAAGATAGTGAAACATGAAACATATAGGTTTCACAAGAAGGTACAAAACATACAAATTGTGACAAATATAAGATTTGGACTTAAGATTCTGTTAGACTATGATATAAAAACATTTAGTATCTTGACCTGGTATATTCTACGCGTAGCACATTTGTATTCACATTACCCATTGCACATACATCGAAGTTTTCAATTTGTGTTTCAATGCTCCAATAAAAGTTTTAAATGTGTATTCCATTCCGCAGCAGCAGTGCACTAGGGCAGCAGGCAATGAAAAAGAGGGAGGGACCCAGTTAAAAACTGCTGAGGCACAAATTAAAACATAGCAAGATGCACCCATATGAAAACAGTCTGAGGGACTGGGTCCCTCAGATTTCATTGCTTGCTGCTCTGACTCTAAAAGGTAACAATGCCAAATTAAACACAACAGGGACAATGAACAAAATTGCATGCATGCAGCATAAATCCCCATGCCATCTACATGTGCAGTGAGTAACAGAGACTGTCCACCACTGGTATTGAGAGTCAGTCCATTGAGTGGCATGGATGGAGTGCTCTGTGTTAGGATGATGATCAAATTACTGCAGCTCTCACAACTGCCAGTGTCACTGAGTCTACTCTGTGGAGGACTGCTCTGTTCATCCATGATGATCTTCTCAACATTCTCAGACCTGACCCTCACAGTGAGTGTGTGTGTGTGTGTGTGTGTGAGATTGATCAGCAATATCCTCTATGTGCAGCGAGTTGGGTCACCTGACCTGACCCACCCACTGACACATAGAATGTCCTCCCACTCCCATCCAAACCCCATTCCTGGCTGAGTATTTGGTTGAGGATGATATTTAACCAGGTGGGGTGCTGTCATCCCCCTGCACATGCCTATGAGTCACACAGTATGCAAGTGGGGGTGGTGGGATTCAAACCTAGGTCCCCAGGTTTGTAGCTCAGTGCCCTTAACCACCAGGCTAGACAGTATCAGATAGAAACCTTCACATTTAATTTTCTCAGTTACACAACCTCAGGTTTTTTTTTAAAAGCCTCCTTCTACATTTTTACTTCACTTATTAGTAATGCAGAATGTACTTCTACTCGAAAAAGCAAACAAACGCAGAAATTTGAGAATGTAGATATCAGAGCCACTGATATGAATTAAAAAAAGTCATTGATATACATAAGCCGGGGTAATAATTACTTGTAAATCCCCCAAAAATCTCGATGACAAACTGGTGGGGACCTAGAAGGGGAGTCTCCTACAGAATTGCCTGGAACCAATCAAAACGTTACCAATAAGAAATAAAGGAATGTAACTGCAGTATGGTTTTCTACACCTTTTAAAGTCTAATGTCCTTCGTCCCTCCTGACAGCAAAACTGTGCTGCAGACAGCGCTGGGACCAAAATAGTGCACGGTCCCTTTAAATCTACCCAAGAGCTCTTAAAGGAGCCCCAGGGGCCCCAGGCAGGAATCCGCAGCCTGCGTATCGCAGCGCCGGAACGGGAGCGCAGAGCCGAGCGGCATAACCCAACCCAGGGTGCCCGGTTCAGGTACACGACAGGCAATCGTACCCCCCAGCGTGGCGGCGGCTCGAGGTTACAAAGACTCGACGGTGGGAGCGCAGGATGGAGCCGAGCGCCGGGCCCGCCCGTAGCAGCAGCAGTTCGCCGACTGGCCACGCAGACAAAGCCGTGGAGCCCCTACTGGTGAACGCAGTCCCTCCAGTGTACAGGGCCGTGCCTCCACCCCTACACAGCAAAGGCCCCGCCACCCCTACGCAACACAGACCCTTGCCGTCAGTACCGCCGCCCCCTCCACTCCAGCTGCGTCCCATGCCGGTGCCGCCGAACAAGGAGAGCGTCGCCATGCCTGTGCCGCCGCAACTCTACATCAAGGTAGGAGGAGTCTGACTCGGAAGGTAAGCATCTCGATCCTTTGCAGGCAGCCCCGGGCCCTTCACAGCCCGAGACAAGTTTCGCCGGCTCGTTGATGCAGCTGCACCGCCCCTGGTGGGCAGGCTGGTGATCGCCTTAGCCGGTAAGAGCAGCCGTTGGCAGTGGGCACCGCACCTGTATTATTTTGGGCGCTCGGCTCACCTTTGCCTTTGATAGACAGCTGGCTGCGCAATTGACGCGCATCTCTCACTCTACATGAAACTAGAGTAGTGTATTCTGCAGGGAAATGAAAACGTGTTGCTACAGTTTGTTTTTTTTTATCCATATTTTGGAAGGGTAATTGCTTCGGCAACAGGCGGCCATTCGTGTCGGCTCAGTAGGTGCTGAGGTGCTCAAGCACCCACAAAGTTGTTTCAGGCATCTGCAGTGTTTTGAGGACAGCTTGCAAAACATGATTACTAGGGACTCTGACCATAGGAGCAATACTGGCACAGTGCGAACCCGCTGAGGTTCATGAAAGTTGGCACCCGTGCAGCGGGGCTGGGAGTATCATTTGTGACGTCCACGTGAGCGAAGGGCGAAAGCATATACAGCTTGTAACATGGCATTAAAGAGAAACACAAAAGAAGCAATTTCATTCGTCAAAGTATTTTAATTGTTTTATTTATTTATTTATTTCAGTCTAGGATTACAATACCTTTGAGCCGAGGCTCTTTTACAACGGTTCCACGTCGGCGTGTGCAACACTCATCATTTTAGTTACAAACATATAGTCATTGATTTATAGACATGTAATAACCATTACAAAGACTTGAGCTATTGGGGGGTAGGAGATCAAGGTGGGTAGGTGGGTAGGGGGGTAAGGGGAATTATGGGAGCAGGAGGAGATGGGGGTGGGTGGGCAAGGGCTGGAGACAGTGCAGCCAGGGAGCCTTGTCAAGGGATTATGACAGGTATGTGCTAGGGTTGCTAAGACTGATTGTAAATGCTGGGGCATCTGCAGCTGGTGTGGTGCATGTGGTACCTCAGCAACCATGGTCTAATACTATAGTAGTTCATGGTTTGTGATGTAATACCTTGGCAGTACACTACAGGCAAAACCAGTATACAAGTGAAAGTAATATGCAAATAGTTTGTACTTGTTCCAGCTTAGTTTTGTTAAGGTTTGTCCTGGCACAGGATTTTGACATTTTCAAGATTGTTCTATGTTGTAACTGCCACAGAAGTTCATGATTTACTAAAGATTGTAAATTTAAACTCACATGTACTGTTAATTATGCTGCAACAGTATTTGTTTAGAAGTGAATATTTACATATGATTACCATCCTTCTGACCTACTGCTTTCTAAGCAACTTTGGGTGCAGTGCATTGTGGATGACTGAATAATATTATCTGTCCTAGCCTTTTCTTGGTGAATACACAGTGGTAAAGATGAGCTTGTAGAAACTAAAGCAAAATATCAGACAGTGAGATAAACAAAGCAAAATCAAAGAGAGAGGATACTTCTGTGGGTGAAAAGAAAAATAAATTGAGAGAAACAAAATCAAAGAAACAGAGTAACAATACTAGTCAAAACAAGTATTTGAAAGTGAAAGCAGTAAATGTTATGTTGTTCTATGTCCTGCTGAGTTAGATAGTTTACAGAGGAAAAAGTGAAAATAATGTTCCGCAAAATAGTAGTTGTTCAATAAAGTGTTTTTCAGATTGGCTTAATTCAGTACATTTGGAGAAACGGTGCTTGAGCTGCTAGGATTGTTTGACAGCCACCTATTGGTCTGCAAAGGAACTGCAGGAAGAAAACTAAGATGTACCATAGCGCACACTCCCATCATGCAGTGCAGCCCATATCTTGTAATACACGAGAGGAAAATCAAAGCACCTAGAATAGAAAGTGAATTGTTTTGAAAAGTAGAAAATATGTTTTGATGTTAGAAAGCTTAAAGCTTTGTAATGAAAGTTATTTTAACAGAAGTGAAATAGCAGCCATGATATTTCCAATAGGTGTGTTCCAGTTGTTTTGAAGTATATGTACACTGTGTTTAACAGCTCAAGATACAGCATTCTGAAAGTAAATTAGTGTGACTGTACTCATGTATTCAGAGACAATTAGTCATACAATCATTGCCATGTTACAAGCAGATTAAGCCACGAGAAAGGATGGGTCTACTGTGGAATTAATCCATGGTGGGGAGGATTGACCCATGAGTCAAGACCCATCCTTTCTCATGGCTTAATCTTACATAGAATGAGGACCACAAAGTGACAATATTGTTCTTCCTGTTAAAGAAAAAGTAACCAATAGAATAAGTCAAAATTGTCATAGTTTTATTATGCTGAACTTGTGTTTTCTGGATTTTTCTAATTTTATTATGTTATGGGTTTACCAATTTCCTATAATGCAGTACTCAGTGGATCCAGGATTTTACAATGGGGAGGGATGCTGTGGTGGTATGTCTACGTGATATGCAACTTTTATAATGTTTTTAATGCTTTATACTATCTTTTCATTACATTTTGACTGAAATATAAACGTAATCTGTAGTTTTGAATATGTATTTTCTTACAATTAGTATGTTAGACTTTTCCAACAAAGTGAAATGCAGGAGCAGCAAAAGTAAGTTACAGTGGGGTGGGGTGGGGGTGCACCTGCACCATCTGAAACCCCTAGATCTGCTAAAGGCAGTACTTATTTCAGTGTCTTTCAAAAGCCTTTGTGCTCCCCACTGGCTTCATAATTGCTGTTTGTGACATGACCTCTATAGGGTAATCATGGAGTGTAAATTAAATGCCATTTAGTGCTGCATGGACAGTTGGTTGGCAAAAAGAATCACTAGTGCTCCTAGATCAGGAATGTATTTTGCCAGCTAGCGAGGGAGTTTTGTAAACCGAACAGTAATGATGTCACCAGGGTAGTCTCATTATTATGCTGAGCACTAAATGTCTTAAATGCTGTATAAGCTCAGTTGGGTAGAATCAAATGCTTTCTATACAGACATTTTTGTGGCTTGCAACTTGCAAGATGTGCTATAAACATTAGAAAGAAAACCTAAAAAATAATCTTTAGTAAATTGTTAGAAACATGTTTTTTTATTATGAAAAACATACTGGGGATGTCAAGGTATTAAGGTTTCATGATCAGGGAATATTTCACCTGGTTTAGTTCAGCTAAAACTAATTTTCATCAGCTGTTACACAACACTGTTTATGTAGCAGTCACGTGCTACATATGCCCTCACCCAAAAAGTATTTGTACAGCAGTGTTGCGCCAAGGTGACCTGCAAAATGGTACACATACCATCCACTGCTATTCAGGTTAACGTTTGTAACCCTGCAGTTGCTATGCAAATATTATTAAAGCTAGTGTACTGCCTGGAAACTGCCTGCAAATAATTGTAACTTTCAGATGTAGTCAGCTATCACTTCTTAGATCTCAAGTATTTATTCTTTTCTGTTCTTAATTAGAAGATTTTCACCTGACAGTACTAGGGTGATGTGTGGAGCAGCACTCTGTCTGGAGGAAAAAGTACTTGTTCCACCACATCAACACTGAAACCACATGACTATGACATCCCTAGCAACCAATGAGAAACATTTCTCACTGCCAGGTTTCACTTTCACATGAAACAGCAGGGACTGGCTCTCCTGGTTACTAGTGATGTCACAATTTCCTGCATTTGGATTGGTAGCTTGTGAAAGTCGCTGCATAGGCTGCAAGGATTGTGTCATCGCAAGGTGTTTGGTCTCATTTTGATGATATAGTGGGAGGAACAGAGCTGGCTTTTCTCCTCCAGACAGAGTGCTGTTGCACACATCACCCCAGTACTGCCAGGTAAAATCTTCTAATTAACAAACAGAAAATAAAAAATGCTTCAGATACTGAAGTGATAGTTGACTGCATCTGAAAATTAGTATTAATTCCAAGCAGTACACTAGCTCTTTAAATAAAAATGTCCCCTGTTCACAATGTACTGCTGTATTAGACGTCACATTATTGATACTGGGGCTGATTTTTGATACTGTGATAACCATGTTTCATAGTATACTGCAGCTTACAGGCATTTCAGCTAATTTGGGAGTGGAGGCTCTTTAGGAACAGTTGTCCCTTCTGTGCTAACTCTCCGTGGCACAAGAGTTTTAGGAGTTTTTTTTTGTACAAAAATGACTACTTTCATAATGCTGTAGTATTCTATAACTGTGGTATTGCGTGTCTGGGTTATCGTATCGCCAACATTTTATACCTCGATATCCTAGTACATACTAAAGTGCAGAGCTACTTGACTATACTCGCATAGAAAACTCATGGAAAAATAGCACAATATGGAGTTGTCTCCACAAAATGTATAGGAGGTGGATAGCAAATTAGCTGACAGGTAGGCATGGTGAGTGGTCAACATTTAGAGTGGAGTACCCAGGAGTCGGTGATGAGATAATTGTTCAACATGATAACCAGGAGGGTCGGTATCCAGTTCCTGAAGTTTGCTGATGACCTTAAATTGGCAAGAAGAGTAGACACAGCCAAGAGGTGGGAGCCGCATTACAGTGAGCATTGGCCTTGTAGCAGTTCTACTGGTGGTGATGCCGGGGATAGGTTACAAGCCCAGGGTAATCGGGCTTCAGGGAGAGGATTGAGGGTCACAGAGGACACTCTCTGCAACCAGGGAGGCTGTGTGCAGCTGCCTCTGTTGTGCCACCTGAGTGACCACAGCCGGTGCTACAAGGCACCGCACACCACTGGGGGTGTAGTGAGCTGAGCAATGTTATGCAGCCATGCACTGCGGCATGTGTGTGCAATTGGCATTCTCGACAACTGGCTTTCTGTGAGGGAGGGACAAAAGTGGAATAAATGGTCCTGTGTCCTGCAGATGATTGATGCTATTACATCCGGGCACCGTCTCCACCTACTTGTCTCCTGATTCTCAGTGCTATTGGAAGACATCCCTCCATCCCAGTCCCACCGAGGGGCTGTACAAGGCACCATGGAGAATAGCAGACAAGGGAAACAGGCACTGGGGACTGAGGTGTGGCTAGGGGAATTGAGGGAGTCGGCATGGACTGATGGGAGGGGAGAAAAGTGCAGATTAAAAAAGAAAAAAGTTCCTGCACACGATGGGTGATCTGGGCCAAGAAATAGGAGCTTAGCTTTAATATGGGAGGTACAAGGTACTACACATAGGGGAAGAATCTGGCATGGGCATGCACCCTGCGTGGTGCAACCGTGGACAGGAAAACTGAAGCCAGGAGGCAGTGTGCTGCTCTAGTCATGAGAACAAATACAGTGTTGGTAAGCATGGGAGGAGGTTAGGAGCAGGGCAAGGGACGTGGTCCTTCTGAACAAGGCCTTAGTTAGGCCAGACCTGGAGTACTATAACCAATTATATATGGTGTCCATTTATTTCAGTATGACTGGACAAGTTCCTGTCTTGCAGCTGATTCTTCATAATTTTATTGATTCCTTAATCCTGTATGGTTATTTTATAATTGCAGTAACACCTCCAAGGTGTTCAGTCATTTAGAAATATGTGGACTTCTTAAAGGTTGAAAGCACTCGGACTTGCCTCATACCACACACCAGACATCTGTACTGTATATTGCAGCACGACTTTTTGGTGTTACCCAAGTTGTGGCAGAATGTTTTCAAGACCACAACTGGTCAGTCCCTGACTGTTTTGTCTCTGTTTGTTTGCTTTAGGTGATGAAACACATTGTAACAATGGCAGCTTCAACTCCCCAGGCAGCATAATGAAGAACAGCTCTTTCTATGAACCTCAGCTTGGCATTGGTGATCCATACTGGTGTTTTAATAAAATGGTTCCTCTGATGTTAAAGAGATCATTTTATTCCACCAGGCAAAAATATACAGACCATTGCTCGGGCATGCCTCACGGCCTGGCAACAGCCGGATTCCAGGCAGAGACCACCGCGCTACTACCACGAACACTGGATGGACTGAGTACTTGATGGACTTTGACCACAAGCAGCACAGAATGATTTGCATGGTATGTGGTAGTTCCTTAGCGACCCTGAAGCTAAGTACCATAAAACGCCACATAAAGCAAAAGCACCCAGACTCCTGCTGTGGAGCATGACAGAGAGAGGTGATCATTACGAGTTGGGAGGCTCACTTGTCTGTGGAAGCTCAGTCTGGGTGCAGCTCAATGGGAACATCGGAGGTATCAGACCCTGTTCAGATTTCCAGAGGTGAGCTTCTCCTCCCCCTTCACTTTTCCTTCCTTATCCTGGTGTGCCAGGCTGTGCTTCAACTATTCTCAAGCCCTGGATCCTCCTTTTCGAGTGGTCCGCTTTCCAGCCTCCACATACCCACAGCCTATCCCTTTGTATACTGTCATGGACCTACGGTCAGTGTGAACCCGCTGACCAGAGTAGTGCTCACCAGATCACCCCAACAGGGGTTTTGGAGGGCAACTGACACTTAGGTCTGTGCATTGCAAATGGGCCATCAGCCTTAGCCACCATTATTTCCATCACTTCTTTCATCCCCTCATGTCCCTCCCCATCTTACTGGGCCTGAGTTGGGAGACTTTTCTGGCCAATCTGAAGTAGGCTGGGAGCAGGCACACATGTCCCACTTTGACTGATGCTCACTAGTCCAGGACTAGACATGATCCTACCTTATCCTATGTCATTGTTATGCCAGTGGCAGGATCCCCCATTGAGAGCTGTGTATGTATGCTACATGATTTGATACCCTTGGGCCACTTATGTAACTGCATGAGCCAGCAGCCACCCTCCCAGGAAACACAGAAACAAGGAATTTGACAGCAGATAAGAACAGCTGGTCCACCCAGTCTGCCTGTTTTTCCTTACCTACTATATCACCGCAGACCCTGATCGATCTCAGGCTCTTTTTCCCTTCCCTCTTCCTTTCCACTAAGATACCCTTATGCCTATCCTGTGTATTCTTGCCCCCCATTGTCTTCACTCCCATCACCTGCATTGGAAGGCTGTTAGAGAAATCCACCACTCTTTTGTGAAGAAGTACTTCCTGCATCTCTCCTGCATCTGTCTCCTTCAGCTTCATAGCACGTCCCCTTGTTCTTGAGCTCCTTTTTTCTGAAAATACTTCTCTCCTGTACCTTATTAGGAAAGGTGGGCACTCATCCTTACCTTTGGTCAGATGTGGAACAGCCTCAGGCTTGGAACAGGAACCCGGTCAGTGTGGTAAGCTGCAAACCAAGGTCAGCATGGTAAGCCACAAACCTGGGTCAGTGTAGTAAGCTGCAAACCCGGTTCAGCGTGATATCCACAAACGTGGTTCACCATGGCCGGCACAAATGTGGTTCAGCGTGGCCAAGCCTGGCTGGTGCAGGCACGGGTCTGCATGGCTAGCTGCAGTCCCACCTTGGTTCCAAGTGACTACCACCTGCCAGGTTGGATTAGTCTCCTGTGGGGTAAAGAGGAACCAGTATTGCCAGACTCCTCCTGGCTTGCATCTTTGCCACCAGAAAGATGTTATTCCACTGCACCTCCACACAGCTGCATTTGGCCTCAAAAAGGAACTTGCGTTACCAGTCATCACGGCCTACATTCTTCACCACTGGGAGTGCGTTGGTGCACTGTACCTTTACACAGCCTGCATTGCCTGTACAATGGAGATGTTCTCATAGAGCCAGCAACACATGGTCACTGAAGGTCGTGAGTATTGGATGCCACCCAGATACATTTTATAATTGGTTAGCTAAGGATAGATAAATACTGGGCATTTTGTGTGACCTTAGCTCTACCTCCATAAATACAGACTGTAAAGCCAGGAGCAACTGTTTAAATTCTTTTGTTTATGTTAAGGTGTCATTCTGCACCCTTAGCCACTAAACCCTTCTAATAGTGCAGCACTCAGATTCAGGGGCTCCCAGAGGGACTGTGGGATTAACTGGTGCATCAATGGGGATGTATGGTTTGTGATATTTCATACTAGAGATTGTAGATGTGTGGAATTTTAAAGTGTTATTGTCCCATTCCTACATCCAGTTCCAGCCCCACTAAACCCCTGATTATTTATTTGCAGTTGCTGAGTACTCAGCTATGTTGTGTTACTGTTATTCGTTGTATATGGAGCTAAAGCCATGGTTTTGTTGAACAATATTTTCTTTCTTTCTTTTTTTTTTTTAACTTTATTAAATTTTCAACCTATAACTGTAAATGGGCAGCATAAGATGCAAAGAGGAGCATCAGTAAATTACATCAGTTGGTTATGTTATGCCATATAGGAAGATTAATGACTATTCCATTATTCTTTTCACACTCTTTATCGGAATACAAGGGTCGCCCCAGAGGTGAGTATCAAAACACCATTGCCAGATTTATATCCAGCAGATCTGATATGGAATACAGGATTTTATAGGACAGATTGCATGTTCTGTGACAGGTAGTATAGTATCCCAGGGCAAGTTTCAATGTACAGATTTGTGCAACAATTTGCCAGGTTATTATACTAGGTGTAATAGGCTGGAGCCAGAGCTGTGTTATAGTTTTCTTACCAGCTAGAAGATACACATGAGTCAGGATCAGGGCTTGGTTCTCTGGTCCTTCTGTGGAAGGCCAGGAGAACCAACACTGGATGTAGGATGTCTGGATATCTATGGATAAGTGACAGGTGATGTCTAAGTTGATGCCTGAATTCCCTCGACATACGGCAAAGACCAAATTTATGTGGGCTTGATCTGCTCCCCCTGTTCCACACTTTCTTCAACAAGCACATTCTTCCATGTATTTAGCCTGGATTATAGGCGTGTGAAGTCCACATCCTGCATTTCCAAGGGAACTCCTGCCAGGGAACCGAGGCTGTGGCTTGAGAGCTATGAGGCAGTGTTTAATCTATTTTTAATAGGAAAGAGTAATTTAATTCTGATTCCATTTGTCTAAGATATGTCAAGAATGTATTTATTTCAGAAAGTTTCACCAGGAAAGACATACTGAGCTGGTAACAGCTTGTTTCAGATGTGTCCTGGGGAAGGGATATGGAAGATCATAAACCAATAAAACAAATGTAAAATCACTAGTATAAATATGCATATCCAGTATAAATTGAGTCTTGGGATTTGCAAGGAAGAGAGTTGTGCTCTCACAACAGAGAGAGTGAACCTTAGAATTTACAATTGTCTTTGGTTTGTAGCAGATTTATTAGGAAAGTTAATATTCTTCAGGTGGAGGCTACTTCTAACTGAAAGGTGAAATAAGGAAGTTATTATCAGAAAAGGTGGTCTTTCAATCAACAGAGGGAGGTGGACCTGCTTTACTTTTGTTACAGTTATTAAGATTTTCAGTGCAGGAAGAGTTTAAACCCAGAGGGACTGAATACTGTTTACTGTGTCTGTCCTTGTGCACAGCTGACTTGTTTTGGGGCTGACTGCTTTCAGAGCACAAGTCACCAGGCTGTTTTGGAGCTGGGGAGGTTTACCTGTGTCTGACTTGATGTTTGGATTTTTCTGTTTGATTAGCAGGGTATTTTCTCTGTCAAATTGTCGTAGGGCATCTTGCTGACAGGAAGGCACTCATCACAGCGGTAGGTCAGAGCTTCTAGCTGATTGTTTTGTGAGGGCACAGTTTAGGCCCAAACCCCTTCCCACCCCTCACTCCACCCACGGAAATAGTTCCTTTATACCTGGGGTTCTGACATCATTTCGTCATGAGGGCAAGGTGTATATCACTGTCATAGCCTCTCTAGCACAATGCACTGACAATATAAGCATACATATTGTATAATATATATATTTGTATATAACAAACCAATCTCTCAGTACACACACAAAAAAAAAAAATAAACAAGAAGGTAGACAGACATGTGGGGAGTAGTGAATGTAATGGCTGTGGGGCAGCAGTCTTCGGGAGTCTTTCTGGAGGCTGAGATGCTGCCCTGTTTGCAGACAACTCTCTGCCCTGAGGAGGAAGTTGCCCGTCTTCAGGCCACACTGGACAGTAGTAAGGAACCTTCCCCAGGCCGCACTGGACAGTAGTGGGAACCTCCCCATCCAGGGACCACTAGAGCCACCACCACTACCTCGGAGGTTGCTAAGAAAGCACAGCAGTTGGACCACAGTGGGCTCCAGGGAGGGTAAGGGTGGTGGAACAGAGGCACCCAGTCAGTTGTTCCACTTCACAATCCATACACCATTCTGGGGAGCATAGTTCCCTATGGATGCACCCGCAGAGGAGACTAAGGAGGTTGCAGACAGCTGTCACAAGGGAGGCCCTCAGGAAGGAGGCAGAGGACACCACAGGGAAAGGAAGCAGCTCCTGGTGGGGACTCCAGTTATTAGGGGATAGGAACTAGGGGAGCAGGGAAAACTGAAGTAAGGTGCCTGCCTGGTGCCATGGCTTGGAGGGACAGGAAGCGCATCCTTAGGATCATGAGAACATTTGCATCGGGAGTCTGAGCTGGACATCATTGTCCACCTAGGGACAAATGACTTGGCTCATCATGAGATTAGTGCAGTGCAGAAGGGCTTTGTAGAGTTGGGGAGGGCCTAAGACAAGTAGCACACACAGTATCCTTCTCAGAGGTGCTGCCTGTCAGTGGTATGGGTGAGGCGAGGGTACTTTGCACCATGCAGATTAAGAATGGTTGAAAAATGGTGTGGAGCACAGGGTTTGGCTCACTGGGGACTGGGGTTCCACCTGGAGGACACCTGCCTATACTGGCAGGATGGTCTGCACCTGTCTAGGAAGGAACAAGTCTTTTGGCAGTCGGTTTAAATGCTTCATTGGCAAGCTTTTAAACTAGTCAAGGGGAGGGACTGATAAGCAGCAGGAAAATCCCAGCCTCCCCTACAAAAAACAAGGTGCTAAATGAGAAAAGACCAAGGTAGAAAGGTCAGTGGGGATGCTGCTACAGAAGGTAAAGCCATCAAAAAATGGAGAGCAATGAGTACCAATGCCCGTAGTCTGGGTAACAAGCTTCCTGAATTAGTGGCCTTGATGGAGGAGGAACATCTGGATATCGTGGCAGTCACAGAAACATGGTACACACAGAACCATGACTGGGACGTAAACATACCAGGATACACTATCTAAAGGAGGGACAGGGAGGGTAAAGAGGAGGAGGAGTAGCTCTCTACATAAGGAGAGGAATCAAAGCAACAGAACAAAAGGGTAAACGGGAGGAGAAGAAGCACTGTGGGTCAATTTGGAGACAGGCAATGGCACCACAATCCAGCAGGGGTTATATACAAACCCCTCTCAGGGGAGGAAATGGACAAGGAAATGATAGAAAGTATACTTAGAATGGCAGAAAAAGGCGATATTGCTGATGGGTGATCTGAATATGCCAGATGTTAACTGGAGTGCAGTTGTAGTAGCCACTTCTAAGAGTGGGGTTATTCTAGATGCCCCACAGGGGCATGCCTTAGACAACTAGTATTGGAACCCGCTCGAGATGGAGCAATCTTAGACCTGGTTCTCTCAAATGGAAATAGAGGATCACAGATGTAGAAGTGGGTGAGCCGGTCCTGGAACTAGTGACCATCGAACAGTATGATTTACAATAAATACAGCAATAAGTCAAGCCATACAAAGGCAAAAGTACTGGACTTCAGGAGGGCTGACTTTGCTAAATGGGTGAGTGCCTAAGAAATGCACTAGCAAATGGGCAGGAAGGAGGGTAGAAGAACAATGGGGAATAATAAAACTGCCATCACAGAGGTAACGAGCCTTTGTGTGAAGCAAATAAACAAAACAAAACGATGTAAGAAACCACTATGGTTCTCAAAGGAATGGCAGTGAAGGTTAAAGAGAAAAGAAGCATTCAGGAAATACAAGGAATCACAGAAGGAGGAGGACAGAGAATTGCATCAGTTAAAGCAAAGAAAGCTGGGAAGGCAGTCAGAACAGCAAAGGCCGAACCGAGGAAAAGATAGCAACCGGTTATGAAGGGGATGAAACCTTTTTAGGTACATCAGGGAGCCAAGAAAGACTAAGGGAGGGATAGTGAGTCTTAAGGGAGGGGGTGGCAGAGGGTGACTGTGAAAAGGCAGAGATACTAAACAAATATTTTGCTCAGTATTTACAAATGAAGAGGAGAGGTACCTAAAACAAACAATAGAAACACTCTGATAAAGAAGTTGATACCAGCCCATTTACAGAAGAAAGGGTTCTGAAAGAACTCTTAAAACCTGAAGGTGGACAAAGCAATGGGGCCTGATGGATTCATCCCAGAATTCTAAAGAACTAAGGGTAGAACTAGTGACACCACTGACTACCCTCTTTAACAAATCATGGGAGGATGGGGTGGTACCGAGGACTGGAGGAGGGCAGATGTGATTCCCTTCACAAAAGTGGTAGCAGGGCAGAAGCAGGAAACTACAGACCTGTTAGTTTAACCTCGGTGATAGGGAAAATGATGGAATCACTTGAAGGAAATAATTGTCGAGTACCTAGAGGCCAGAGGGCACAGGACCCAAGGCAGCATGGATTCACAATGGGAAGGTCATGCCAGACGAATCTAATAATAGATTTCTTTGACTGGGTGA
This sequence comes from Neoceratodus forsteri, assembly GCA_016271365.2. Classification (NCBI taxonomy): domain Eukaryota; kingdom Metazoa; phylum Chordata; order Ceratodontiformes; family Ceratodontidae; genus Neoceratodus; species Neoceratodus forsteri. Next base: position 612,589,648 of record CM028132.1, read on the forward strand.
CCAAGTAGTAGATCAGAGAGAGGGCTGTGGACATTGCCTACGAGACTTTAGCAAGGCATTTGACATAGTCCCACAAAGATTAATATACAAGTTAACCAGCGCCTGGGAGTGGGTCCCAAGATGATAGCCTGGGTAAAAATTGGCTGGAGAATAGGACACAGAGGGTAATAGTAAATGGAGTCCACTCTGAAGAAAGGAGGTTACTAGTGGGTACCGCAGGGTTCAGTATTAGGACCAGTCCTCTTCAGTGTCTTTATAAGCAACATTGCAGAGGGACTGGAAGGAAAAGTATGTCTCTTTGCAGATGACACAAAGATCTGCAACAGAGTTGATGCACAAGGTGGGGTGGACAGGATGAGAAGGGACTTGGCAAGGTTAGAGGAATGGTCAAATGTATGGAAGCTTAGATTCAATGCTAAGAAGTGCAAGGTAATGCACCTGGGAAACAAAACCCAGGGAAGAGTACACAATGGGGGTGAGATACTAACAACAACAAAATGGAAACTGAACCTGGGGGTAGTCATATCAGATGACTTAAAGGTGGGCAAGCAATGTAAGAAGGCAGTAAGGAGGACTGGGGGATACTGGGATGCATAGGGAGAGGCATCACCAGTAGAAAACAGGAAGTTGTTATCACTCTGTGCAGACAGCTGGTGAGACCCCATCTGGAGTACTCATGCAGTTCTGGAGACCCAGTCTCCGCAAGGACATAGACAGGATGGAAGCTGTCCAGAGGAGGCAACTAAAATGGTGCAGGGTCTGCACTGGAAACATAGGAAGAGAGTCTAAAGGAGCTTAATATATATAGCCTCGAGGAAAGGAGGAGAGGGGACATGATAGAAACTTTCAAGTACCTCAAGGGACTCAACAAAGTCTCAAGAGGTAGCATCTTTCAAAAAAGGGTGTGCAAGAACAAGGGGCACAATTTGAAGATGGGGCGGCTCAGAGGTAATGTAAGGAGTATTTTTCACAGAGAGGTTGTGGATGCATGAAACTGCCTTCGGAGGAGGTTGTGAGTCAAAACAGTGGTTGAATTCAAGCATGCATGGGTTAGTCATAAGGCACTTCTAGGGGTGGGGTAAAAAGAAGTAGGCTGCTGGTTAACTAGGATCTGCAGCTTATCATAGTAGAGAAATGGGCAGACTGGTGGGCCAAGCGGTCCTTATCTGCCATCAAATTCTATGTTTCTATGTTAATGGTGAGAGGATACATTTCAAGTGAGGAACAGAACAATAGAACATGGTAAACTAAGGGAGGAAGAAAACAAAGTGAGATTTATAGCAGAGGATCAACGACGGTTACAAGAAAGAGAACAAACTCATGAATGAGTCTTTAAAGAGATTAACCAAGATAGGCATATGCATATGCACCACATGCATCAGTGCCTTACCTCCTAAGAATGTGGTCGATTTATATGTGCCTCATAAATGTTCTGTAGTTTGCTGTAATTTTACTTGTAATTTTATCTTCACGGGATACTTTCACTTCTCGGACGTCAGCTCTGCCCCTGTGCCACCCAGCGCTCAGTCAATTTTATGAGCGTGATGGCAGGAGAATGGGGACGCACTACATTATAGTCTATGGGGAGGCTTTAACACCAATTTTATATGTTACAGTGATTATGTGGTGATTAAACACGGGCACTGGGTGACTAACAAGGTCCTTGTTAGTCACCCGGTGCGCCTGCTTAATCACTACATGATCACTGTTACATTTAAAATTGGTTTTAAAGGTACCCCAAGACTATAACGGAGCGCCCCCTGTGCTGTCCCTGTCATTATGTCATAAAATTGGCCGAAAGGGGTGTGCGGGCAGGATCTAAAGTCGGAAGTGAAAGTGGGTAGCCATCTGGGAACTAGCTCACCACTCGAACAGTATGGTTCACAATAAAACAGCAATAGAGTCAAGCAATACAAAGACAAAGGTACTGGATTTTAGGAGGGCTGACTTTGCTAAAATGGGTGAGTGCCTAGGAATGCACTAGCAAATGGGCAGGAAGGAGGGTGGAAGAACAATGGGGAATAATAAAACTGCCATCACAGAGATAACAAGCCTTTGTGTAAAGCAAATAAACAAAACGAAATGAGGTAAGAAACCACTATGGTTCTCAAAGGAAGTGGCAGTGAAGGTTCAAGAGAAAAGAAAGCATTCAGGAAGTACAAGGAATCACAGAAGGAACAGGACAGAGAACTGTATCAGTTAAAACAAAAGGAAGCTGGAAAGGCAGTCAGAACAGCAAAGGCCCAAACCGAGGAAAAGATAGCCAACTCAGTTAAGAAGGGGATAAAACCTTTATAGGTACATCAGGGAGCAAAGGAAGACCAAGGAGGGATAGTGAGGCTTAATAAAGGGAGGGAGGGGGCAGAGGGTGACTGTGAAAAGGCAGAGATACTAAACAAATATTTTTGCTCAGTATTTACAAATGAAGAGGGGAGGTACCTAAAACAAACAGTAGAAACACTCTGGATGCAGAAGTTGATACCAGCCCATTTACAGAAGAAAGAGTTCTGAAAGAACTCTTAAAACTGAAGGTGGACAAAGCAATGGGGCCTGATGGGATTCATCCCAGAATTCTAAAAGAACTAAGGATAGAACTAGTGACACCACTGACTACCCTCTTTAACAAATCATGGGAGGATGGGTGGTACCTGAGGACTGGAGGAGGGCAGATGTGATTCCTTCACAAAAGTGGGAGCAAGGCAGAAGCAGGAACTACAGATCTGTTAGTTTAACCTCGTGATAGGGAAAATGATGGAATCACTTCTGAAGGAAAGAATTGTTACATCTAGAGGCCAGAGGGGCACAGGACCCAAGGCAGCATGGATTCACAGCGGAAGGTCATGCCAGACAAATCTGATAGATTTCTTTGACTGGGTGACCAAAGTAGTACATCAGGGAGGGGCTGTGGACATGGCCTACCTAGACTTTAGCAAGGCATTTGACACAGTCCCACACAAAAGATTAATATACAAGTTAGCCAGCCTGGGAGTGGGTCCCAAGATGACAGCCTGGGTAAAGAATTGGCTGGAGAATAGGACACAGAGAGTAATAGTAAGTGGAGTCCACTCTGAAAAAAGGGGGTTAGCAGTGGGTACCACAGGGTTCAGTATTAGGACCGGTCTCTTCAGTGTCTTTATAAGCAACATTGCAGAGGGACTGAAGGAAAAGTATGTCTCTGCAGATGACACAAAGATCTGCAACAGAGTTGATGCACAAAGTGGGGTGAAAAGGATGAGAAGGGACTTGGCAAGGTTAGAGGAATGGTCAAATGTATGGCAGCTTAGATTCAGTGCTAAGAAGTGCAGGTTATGCACCTGGAAACAAAAACCCAGGGAAGAGTACAATGGGGGTGAGATACTAACAACAAAAATGGAAAGGGACCTGGGGGTAGTCATATCAGATGACCTAAAGGTGGGCAAGCAATGTGAGAGGGCAGCAAGGAGGGCTGGGGGATACTGGGATGCATAGGGAGAGGCATCACCAGCAGAAACAGGAAGTTGTTATCACTCTGTGCAGATAGCTGGTGAGACCCCATCTGGAGTACTGCGTGCAGTTCTGGAGACCCAGTCTCCGCAAGGACATAGACAGGATGGAAGCTGTCCAGAGGAGGGCACTAAATGGTGCAGGGTCTGCACTGGAAAACATAGGAAGAGAGTCTAAAGGAGCTTAATATATAGCCTCGAGGAAAGGAGGAGAGGGGGACATGATAGAAACTTTCAAGTACCTCAAGGGACTCAACAAAGTCTCAAGAGGGTAGCATCTTTCAAAAAAGAGGTGCAAGAACAAGGGGGCACAATTTGAAGATGGGGCGGCTCAGAGGTAATGTAAGGAAGTATTTTTTCACAGAGAGGGTTGTGGATGTATGGAACAGCCTTCCAGAGGAGGTTGTGGAGTCAGAAACAGTGGTGGAATCTAGCATGCATGGGACAGTCATAAGGCAATTCTAGGGGGTGGGGGTAGGAAAAGTAGGCTGCTGGTTAACTAGGATCTGCAGCTATCCATCAGGTAGGAAATGGGCAGACTGGTGGGCCATGGTCCTTATCTGCTGTCAAATTCTATGTTTCTATGGTAAAGCACCAATGTATGTGGTGTATAAGCCTCAGAATTTAACTTGGTAAATCTCTTTAAGGAGAAAGCAGAAGAAGCAGAGTGAATAAGAGGGACCAGAGCTTATGGAAATAAGAGAAGGCAGATTGACCAGCAGTAGTTTTTCTAGAAGGAATAAGGAGGGAATATGAAGTACTACTGCAGAGAGGGTGGCAAGTAACCAGGAGAGGTTAGAAGGATGTAAGATAGGAGGAAGAACACCAAACCAGAATTTAGAAATAAAGGAAACACAATGGGAAAGGTGCCTGGCATCAAGAGATGGGAGAGAAAGGGCAGAGTAGAGAGAACAGTGGTGGGTACTAGGTGAACAGTCTAGAGCGAAATGACAAAGAGGAAAGAGGGGGTCCAGTCTGGCAAGGGAGGATTTGGTGCACCACTATAAACCATTTCACCATAATCACAACAAAATGGAAAGGGACCTGGGGTAGTCATATCAGATGACCTAAAGGTGGGCAAGCAATGTGAGAGGGCAGCAAGGAGGGTTGGGGGATACTGGGATGCATAGGAGAGGCATCACCAGTAGAAAACAGGAAGTTGTTATCCTCTGTACAGACAGCTGGTGAGACCCCATCTGGAGTACTGCGTGCAGTTCTGGAGACCCAGTCTCTGCAAGGACATAGACAGGATGGAAGCTGTCCAGAGGAGGGACTAAAATGGTGCAGGGTCTGCACCGGAAGACATATGAAGAGAGACTTAAGGAGCTTAATATGTATAGCCTCGAGGAAAGGAGGAGTGGGGGACATGATAGAAACTTCAAGCACCTCAAGGAATCAACAAAGTCCAAGAGGGTAGCATCTTCAAAAAGAGGTGTGCAAGAACAAGGGGCACAATTTCAAGATGGGGGGGCTCAGAGGTAATTTAAGGAAGTAAATTTTCACAGAGAGGGTTGTGGATGCATGGAATGGCCTTCGGAGGAGGTTGTGGAGTCAAAACAGTGGTGGAATTCAAGCATGAATGGGACAGTCATAAGAGCAATTCTAGGGGTGGGGGTAGAAGAAGTAGGCTGCTGGTTAACTAGGATCTGCAGCTTATCCATTAGGTAGGAAATGGGCAGACTGGGTGGGCCAGCGTCCTTATCTGCTGTCAAATTCTATGTTTTTAGTAAGAATCATCTTTGAGACAACTCACGGTGAAGAGGAAGCAGGATACTCGCTTTGTTCCTGTACAGAGCACCAAGTTTGGGGTGAAGCTTTTGATGAATGGCACAGTATGAACCAAAAAATCAAGATGATGGTCAAGAGAAGGCTGTGGGTTCAGTTCCCACATCTGGCACTTGGGTTAATATCCCAATACTGACACTGTAGTGCAGCATGAGGGGATGCTGCACATCTGAGGTGCTGTCTTTGGATGAGACATTAAACCGAGGTCCCATCTGCCTGGATTGGTGGTAGTTCAGGTGGATGCTAAAGATCCCATGGCACCTATCGAAAAGAGTAGGGAATTTCCTCGTGTCCTGGCCAATTCCTCCCATTCACTAAAATTACCACCAACACTAAAATACCACCAACAGCTTAATCTGGTTCAATTTCAGTTGCTTACCATCTGTATCCTCCCTCCTGGTCGCCCCTGAAAAGGGACTTCTAGGCCCAGTGGGCTTACCGGTTAACAAAATTCAATCAATCAATCAAAGGTAAACTCAAGGTACTTAAAAAGGATACATCCTCAATCAAAGCACCATCCAGGGTGTGAAAAACAGGGAGAGGAGAGTCTGAGAGCTTCAAACGAGTGCCAAAAGTCATAGAAACTGTTTTTGGCATTGAGGGTTAGCTGGTTAAATTGGAACCATTGTAAGTATTGTGAAAGTCTAGCTGCAATTGTGAGGTAAGATCAGAAAAGAGGAACCAGATGCATAAAGTACTGTATCATCAGTGTACATATGAATGAGCATAGAAGAAAAGATGGAAAGGAGGTAATTTAAGAATATGGAAAGAGAATAGGACCCAGGACTGACCCTTGAGGACACCAACAGATAGGGAGAGGAGAGGAAATTGAGTTACCTATCCGGACAGCTTGAGACCTGCTCAAGAAAACAATGGAACCAGCTGACTGCAGAATCCAAAAGGCCACTGCTTTAAGCTTGTCCAGAAGAATTGGGTGTGCCACTGTGTCAAAAGCTTTAACAAGATCAGCATAATGGCAGATGTGATCAGTATCTGATCATACCTGAGAGAATGGAGTCCGTGAGCTGAAGGAGGGACGAGAAGTGGAGTGAGATTTCTAAAACCAGACTGAAAGGGGGTGAAGAAAGAGGGAGGAATCAAGAAAGGAAGAGAGTTGAGATAGAGGAAGATGTGCCTGTAATTTAGATAGGACAGGAAGGAGAGAGAGAGGGTGGAAATTACCAGGAGAAGATAGAGCACCACCTTTAGGGATAGGATTGACAGTAGCCTGTTTCAGGCATCAGGTACAGTAGCAGAAGAAAAGGAATGGTTGAGGAGAAGAGTGATAGAGCGATAGCATGGGCTGAGAGAAGTAGTAGTAGTTGTGATCAAGGTCATCAGGGCTAACACCTTTATGTGGATTAAGGGCAAGCAAGGACTTAAGGATAGCAGAGGTGGTGATAGAAGAGAAGGAAAAGAGATCTTCTCGAGGCAGTCTCTTGCAGCAGGTCATAACATGTGGGATTCAGCTGCAAGTGCCATTTCCTCCAGATGGCTCTCACAGCAGTCGACCCTGGGACCTCCCACTAGCACCACCACATGGTGTCAGCCTGCAGGTATAAAAGGGAGGTCCCAGTCACTCCTCAGTTCTTTTCAACCACGACCTGCATACAACATGTCCTCCTTCAGAGTTCCTGCTATCCAGTCATCTTAGAAAAGTTCTGTCGCCCACAGCTTAAAGAATTTACTACTGATGTCTTGGAGCCTTTATTCCGAGAAGTTGTTCCTCTGGCCACAGACTCGTAAAGAAGACCTCCATGAAGTCTATGTTCATTGCCTTGGTCCTGAACACAACTCATGGAGTGTGCCTTCTGTAATACATTCAACAGAGCCACAAAATGCCGATGGTTGCAACAGCTCTGTGAGTTTCTCATGGAGCAGAAGGTAGCCCTCTTGAGCAGCAGCAACGCTTGTCATCTGGAGACTCTTGGCTCCTCTTCAGGGTATCATTGCTCCATGGAGACTCTCCATGTTGACAAAGGGTCATGGTAAGAAACGTGTCTCTAAAACTAAGCATGTCTCTACCACCCTTGTGTCGTCCTCTACTACAAAAGTGAGTATGGAGAAGGTAGCCCCTCACATCAACTCGACATTGTCCACGATTGTGGGCTCCTCTTCTCCCTCATCAATGGCTCCTCTGTCGACAGGGGCTCAGGGGTTATCCTGCAGTTTCCTCAGCTGCCCCCCATGCTGCATAGCCATCATCCGTCAGTGATGGCTTCAGGCTGCATTGATGATTCTCTCGTTAACAGCCTTGCCTCATGGCCCGTCGATGATGCATAGCATTCCGTCAGTGTTTATGGACACCGCTGACGATGCCATTGTTGACAGCAGGGGCTGTGGGCCCTTCGAAGGATGAAATTGTCAACGACTGGCCTTGCCTGCAAGGTTTACTACTGGCACCCTCGTCGAAGACCATGGGGTCCTGTGTACACCTCACGCTGAAGGTTGCTCATTTGGTCCCACTGCCTGCTCCCATTCCAACAGTGGTACCGTACACTCTGCCCAGTTGGCCACAGCTACTTCTACTGGACAGATGGCCATGATCGATGTCCAGGCACTGGTAAATACCATCCTGGAACTCACTCAAACCCAGTGCCCCCTAGGGAGGGGTCAACTCCGCCTCTGCTCCTCTAGGCCCCTTTGGTCCAGGAGATGACCAGCTCTTCCTTGTCTCCCTGGGTCTGTACACCCAGGATGTGAACATGAAGGGACCTTTCCTGCAGGACTGGGATCTGGCTGACAGGAGGACGAGGATGACATGGACCATGAGGATTCCCCTCATTCCTCCTCTGCTGCCTCCTGTGTTTAGGGAAACTACTCCTGAAGTCCCTTGTTCTCTGCCAGATGACACGACATTTTCAGACATTATGATCTGCCTCCAGAAAACGTTCTGTTTCCAGGGCACTGAGCAGAATGCTTCTCTAAGAAGTTGGCTCAGTACCTAAGTGTGCCAGAATGCCCCACTCTGGTTGTCCCCCTTGGTGGACACCTTTGAAGAGGCTATCATGCCTGCCTGGAAGCAATCTTTCAAGATTCTCTCCAGTTCATGGAAGGCTGATAGGCTTTATCAAGTTCCTGTGGATCACCCTATTTCATGTCTCTGCTTCAGGAGGACTTGATGGTGATCAGTGCCTTGCATGATAGGTCCTCTAGGCCTCAACACATGAGTACTCGGCCCCGGATATGGAATCGAAGAAATTGAATGCCATAGGAAAACTGTTTTTTTCCTCGGCCACCTTGTCCCTCCGTGTACTCAGTTACATGGGACACCTCCTGAAATATCAGGAGGAAATTCTAAAAGCCTCCCAGGCAATGGTCCAGTCCCTCCCAGTGGGTTCTGCCCAGGAGGAGCTGATGGTGAAACTGTTCACTGCAGCGGCAGTAGGCTGCCACCTGCTAAGGATCACTTATAACGCCATGGATACTATGGTTTGTAAGTCGTCTGCTGGTGTATGTCTCAGGCGTCATATCTGGCTCAGGGTGTCTGGATTTTCCGAGGCGTCAGCAGTCAGTCTTGAATGCTCCCTTTAAAGAAGTTCAGCTGTTCAGTCCACAGACCCAAGACATCTTGAGAGATTTACAAGGCTCTGATCATACCCTTCAGTTGGTGCAGACTTTACCATCCTAAAGCCAAATGGCCTTTAGGGGTTCTCGAGGCCGCCTTACAGGGGCCATCCCTCATCCAACAGGCAACCTGCCAATAAAAGGAAACGTAGTTACAATTGCCAGGTCCTAGAAATGCCCAGAAACCACGTTACATCCATGTTGCCCCTAGCAGGCCAGGATTCCTCCTGAAGGTTTTCCTCCGGTCGTGATATAGAGGCCCTACCCACGGCTGTCGGGGCAGGTTTACCCTGCACATGCAAGGTGGCAAGCAATCTCCCACCAGTGGCTCCTGCAACTGATTGAGATGGGACACACACTGGAGTTCACGGAGATGCCTCTTCCATCGTCACCCAGGGTCTCTCACTACCCACCAGACCAGGCACCGGTCCTTTGGACCGAGATTGATGCCTTACTATCAAAACAGACCATTGAACTAGTTTCCTCCTCAGAAGGTGTGGATTTTCCCACTTTTCCTGGTTCCCAAATGGACGGGGATTTATGCCCCATTTTGGATCTGAGGTGTCTCAGCCTCTACGCCACTTACTAAACATTCCGCATGGTGTCCCTTCTGACACTTCTCCTTTGCTAAACATGGGACATTGGCTCTGCTCTGTATATGAAGAGTGCATACCTCCATATCATGATGCACCCAGCTCACAGACAGTTCCTCCATTTCATGTTCCAGGGTCATCATCACCAGTTCGGGCCGTCCTTTCGGTCTTCCTTGGCCCGAGGGTATTTACAAAATGCCTAGCGGTGGTCGGCAGCGTCCTCTGCAGGAAGGGCCTCTGTCTTTTTCTACTTGGATGACCAGCTCCTGAAATTGTCCTCCAGACAACAGTTGTCTCTCAAGTTTTTCAATCCTACAGTTGTTCACCTGGGGGATTGTGGTAAACTATCCAAAGTCCAAATGGACCCTACCTCAATTCCTCCAATATATCGGAGCCATTCTAGACACCTCCATGGAAATGCACATCTGTCCATGGCTGGGGCGGATGTCCTGATCGCTTGGCATAAAGCCTACAGTCTAGCAGCTTAGTCTCCAAGAGACTGTCTCCACCTCCTGGGATATTTGGTGGCCACAATACCGACAGTCCCCAATGCCAGGTTGAATATGAGGGTCCTTCAGTGTCTAGTGGGACCAGAAACAGGATGCTTTCGATGTCCCGATCCTGATGTCTTCCTCTGCTCTTTGAGCCCTACAATCGTGGAAGACAAGGGACAATCTCATGCAAGGCATGCCATTTCGATCTCCTGTCCGAGTCTCATTCTGACTACAGACGCCTTGACAAGGTGGGTGTACACCTCCTGCACGCCAGATTGCGGATCTTGGACGTCCGTGGAGGCCTGCCTCCCCATCAGTGTCTTGGAACTGAGGGCGGTTCTCTACACCTTACAGACATTTGAGGCTCGCCTCCAGGTTGCCTGCAAGTGCAATCGGATAATTCTATGGTAGTTGTATGCCTAAACAAACAGGTGGCACCCATTCCTACCCTCTTTGCAGAGAATTGACGAGGGTGTGGAATTGGGCAATCCAGAGAAATATTAATCTTCTGGCAGTAGACATCCCTGGGGTGTCCAACAGTGGAAGCCCTGAGCAGATCCACTGCCCAGGCCCATGAGTGGGGAAATCTTGTCCATTCTAAATGTGTTCCGCTGTGAGGCCGACCGGGTTGGACCTGTTTGCCTCTCAAAACTGCCGCTTTTGCCTCTCTGTGTAGCGGGTGCACTATTTCTTTCCTGGACAGGAATATTTATTTACGCTTCCCCGCCCTTTCCATTTGTTCAGAAACTACTAATCAGACTGGTCCAGGACAGGGCATCTATGATTCTCATAGCACCATTCAGGCTGAGACAGGTTTGGTTCCTCTACTTCTACAGCTCTCGGAACCAGAGCCGATCTCTGCCTGTTTGCTGGACCTTGCTGTGCCCAAGCGTGAGGCTCCTGTTACACCCATGCCTTCACTCCCTCCACCTGCATGCCTGGCTCCTGAGGATATAGTCCTGCGCTTGCCGGTGTCCCCAAAGATGGCGGAAGTTCTTCGCTCTGCTAGGAAGCTGTCTACTCAGTCTTCCTATTCTGTGAAGTGGAAACAGTTCTCTATTTGTGCATGTATTCTGGACTTAGATCCTTATGAGTGTTGCCCTCAACGCTTCTTAGATTATTTGCTCTCCTTGTCAGAGGGTGGACTGAAATATTCTCTGTGAAAGTCCACCTTTTGGCCATAGCTGCATTTCATTTGCTTGTGGACAACATTCCTTTGTTCCAGTTACCTTTAATTTGAACCTTTTAAAAGATATGCTGCACCTACGTCCCCTATCAGGGATCCAGTCCCTGTCTGGGATTGAATTTTGTGCTTGAAAAATTGAACACGAGTCCCTTTGAGCCCGCTAAATCCAGCGAGTTCTGTTATCCATCATGGAATACTGTGTTTTAGTTGCCATCCGTCTTGCAGATGGGTCTCAAGTTGCACACACTGATGTGTGAACCTCCATATATACAGTTTCATAATGACTGGGTGTCTTTATGCACTAACCTAGCATTCCTGCCTGAAGTTGTTTCTGAATTTACTTTAAATCAGATCATCCAATTGCCAGTATACTTTGCGGAGCCTCAGAATCTGGGGAAAGCCCTGCTTCATACTCTCGATGTAAAGAACATTGGGCATTTACCTTCTCCACACTTCCAAGTTGCAAAATCTGAGCAACTCTTTGTTTTTCTCACCCTGGAAACCAGGGCGTTAGTGTTTTAAAGTTGTGCTTGTCTACATGGTTGGCTAACTGCATTACATTTATTTATATAAATATGAAGTACCTCTCACAGGAGTTGTAAAACCACATTTTACCAGAGGCATGACCACCCTACAGCATGTTTCCAAGGCTTTCGCCTTGAATATTTTAAGCCACCACATGGTCTACTGTACATGCCTTCACCAAGCATTACAGTTCTACATATCGCTTCAAGAGGCAAACCGCTTTTGGACAGGTCATCCTACAAGACCTATTGTCCTGAGCCTTCATGATTCGCTTCCTCCTCCCGCATGGTATAATAACTGCTTGGGAATCTTCCCACATGTTATGATCTGTTGCAAGAGATTGCCTCAAAGAAGATACTCACGGTTATGTAAGAACTACTGCTATAACAGTAGATCTTCGGAGAGTACCTCTTGTAGCAGGTCATGCAGCTTCACCTCCTTCCCTCTTGCTGTTGCTGCAAAGGGTTCTTTGCACCTGTCTCTAGTACTCCACGAGCTGCTGCCTTAATTTCCCTCCTTGGTTCCCATCGGAGGCCCTGAGATATGGTTACAAATATGGTCACTGGGATGGAAAGAACTGAGGAGTGTCTGGGACCTCCTTTATACCTACCAGTGAACACCACTGTAGTGCTAGGGGAGGTCCCAAGGTCGACTGCTGTGAAAGTCATCTGAGGAAATGATGCCACAGCCAATCCCACACGTTATGACCTGCTGCAAGAGATTCTCTCGGAGATCTACTGTTATGGTAAGTTCTACACAACCATACTATTTAAAGGGAGAGGAGGAGGTGGGGGAGGCACAGGCAGTAAAGTCGGAGTTAAAGGAAGAGGCAATAGTAGAAGGATCCGAGATGAGTGTCACCCACTTTAAGAACTGGGGATGGAGACTGGTTTGGAGTAGAGAAAAGAGGGTGGATAACCTTCCAGAACTTGGAGGATGATTTAATTTGTTCTGAAGAGTGAATGTAAAGTACTCTGACTTAGCAAATCTTATAGCTCTGGTGCAGGCATTACGTAGAAAGTGGTAGTGTGCCAAAGCAGTCGGGAGCCAGTGATATTAAAAGAACACCAGGCAAGGTTTCTAGAACGGGCAAGTCATCAGTTCACCTGTAATCCAAGGAAGATGAGAGCCCTGTACTGTGTATTTTCTGAGGGGAGCATGATGACCCCATACAGCCATAAATTTGGAATTAAAGTATTGTAGGCAGAATTAATATCAGCTAATAAGATCAGAGACCAATCAGTAGCCATAAAGTCGGCTAGAGAGAGAAAAGTACAGAGACCGACCTGAGATGGGTACATTTGGGGGCTTAGGATGATGAATCCTGCGCTGCATTATTGGTAAACCATATGATGGTCACTAAGGTGTCCGAAGGATACCTGCATCCACAACATGGTGAGGGGAAACCAGTCAATCAGAGAGTGATTTAATGATTTAAAATTTAGACGGTGGGATCCAAAATGAATGAAATGACTTTACATTTTGAACAATTTTATTTGAGTTAGAGAGAGCCAATTTATATTAGTCACAAAGAATATAAAGCTCACCTCTGGGAGAGTTAGAACAAATAATCGAAAGAAGCTCAGTAAGTAAGGAAGGGGAAATACAGGCAACAGTGAACCCCAGTAGTAAAGATAGGAACAGAAAAGGAAGAGAAAGTTTAAGCAGCAGCAGCTCATAGGCTGAGGGGAAGAAATAGAAGCAGTCACAAATTGGATTACAGTGGAAATATAAACTGCAACACCACCACCCTTCTTTGACCGATCTTGTCTGGCTATAGTGTAGCCAGGTATAGTTACCACAGAATCCTGAACCTTGGTGTGACAGGGTTTAATAAGACCTGTCCCATTTGTTGTGTAGAAAGTTAGAAGCAAGGCTGTTTTCTATCCTTTCCTTTTCTGTCTCTTGTCTGTCTGATTGTGCGATCAGATTTTCTGGTGAGACCTAGGAACTGATCACTTGGATGGTCTTGCAATTTCCCTCCGCTATGTATATATGTGGATCAGTGTGTGAAACTGGGATCCTTTGGTTTGAATCTATATAGCTTTACTGTTGAAATGAATGCAAAAGCTATTTGGAACTTGGGGAGTTAACTTTCAGATGCAGTTTGACCTCCACATAGAGGATGGTGGATGAGCGGTCATACACAACAAGGATTGTTTCACTGAAAGGCTTCTGTGGTAAACAGTAGACCTCGAGAGCATATTTGAGAGGTCTTGTTACCACAGAAACCTCAAAAAGTAAAAAATCCATGTTGTGTATGATTGCTCCTACATACACTGTCTTTTATAGCATATGGGCTACCATAAATTGAAGGATTTGTCCTTAAGTTTTGCGTTTTGTTTTTTCTCACTGCCGCTCTCTCTTCAGGTCCTACTCTTCCACTGTGGCTGTTTGGGGTAGAAGCAGCGGTTAGCAGTGCACAAAGATACATAGTTAGTTGTAGCTGCAGTAGCTACTTATCTAGTGCAGCACAATGATATGAGGTAGCTACTGCAGTACAACAAGTCTATTGTAGGGATGGATTTCCATCCTCAACAACGTTCCTCCATGTGCTATAAGCTCATTTGCAGAGTTGTCAACAGGCAATTAGTTTTAGGTCACTATATTCTTTTTGTTCACCTGCAGGAAAGAAACTGACAAGAACTCTGATACATTTGTGTGAAAACAGGATGTCTCTAACGAGCTCAGGATGTTGACTTTAATTGCCAGGCAAAACTTCTTCTAAAAGAGAGCAATCTTTTGTTAGAGACTGAAATTTGGAATTGAGATAACCCTCAGAGGAAGGACTTTGCTCTATTTGAACTGCCTATGTTAAAAGACAATTCTGCACACTTTTTTCTATTATAACTGGCTAGTGTTTTTTCATAGGGAAACTCAGTTATAATTCGCCGTTATAACCTGCGATTATAACAGCGAACACGCGTTGTTTCCCTTGGTCCATGGCATGCTCTGCCACCGCTTGTTCTTATACTCTGCACTGAGACTTCACTGCCAGTTGCACTCGTGTAAGTTACTTTAAAAAACATTAACAGGGCTCTTTCTCCTGATACATTTAACTTAAAAATACAAAAAAGTTTGGTTTTGCCACTGCTTCCAGTCATGATCGCGCGAAAACCTGACCGACATCCACAGCTCCACAAGTATGTCTGCCTATTTTGTATAATTGCTATAAGCAAAAACACTTCCCAGCAATTTATTAAAATAAAAGCTGGGTAGGTGTGTAAAACTCACATTTTACAAACACCCTCGTGTGGGATGTCTTTATTGAACCCCTTGAGCTTTGGCTCTGTGGGTTTATGTGGCATCCCACACCTCCAGTGTCTGTAAAATTCTCATTATAACCACCTGCCCAGCCATTATCCTATATGTTATTAAGAATAATAAAATCCAACTTGAGAATTTTATAACTGCTTTTGTTTTCCTATGCTTCCTGACCTATGCCTTGACGACTGATGTTATCAAATGTTGGATTTACATCGTGCATACCCAAGCCAGAAGTTTAGTGCATGGGTACTAGACCTGGTACCAGGGAAGCATAGAAGAAAGGTATGGAACCTGCAGCAGCAGCAGACCCAGGAGTGATTACCAGAAGAATGGCAGCCAGACTAGCAGACACAAAGTCCAAACTGAGACTGTAGAGTCCGACTCAATGATGGAAGAACAGGCAGGGACACAACCTGAAAGCCAGTCTCCCTTTCTTCAAATGGTGGGCTATACAACAAAGGGAGACGGAGAAGCAAAGAAAAGAAGAGATGAGCGATGGCTGGATGTCTTGCAAGCTATCAAAGCCGGAGGATCTGGCACAGGCCCAGCAGAGCAACAAAACACAACTTAAAAAGATGTTAAACTTACAAGTTGTGTCCCTCTGATGATATTGAAGCATACCCGACAACTTTTAAAAGGGTTGCTGCAGCCTGTCGGTGGCTAAAGCGGCAATGGGCAAGCAGGCTGGTACTTTACCTGAGAGGTAAAGCCCAACTTACCTACAGCAGTATGGACACTGCACAGTCAGAAAAGTATGATCTTGTGAAAAGAGAAATCCTAAAAGATATGACATCTCAGGGAGAGACCTGGCAGGCAAAGATTACGGTTCTTGAAGTACCACTCAGCAATCCTCGAGAAGCCTTCACCTGCCTTGGAGAACTCCTCAGTAAATGGCTCCAACCAGAGGGCAAAACAGTTCCACAGATCATCAACATATTTGCAATGGAGCAATTCATCAATAGCCTGCCTACAGATGCAGCGCTTTGGGTAAAAGGACACTAGGTCCAAATGCTAACACTACAATAGCACTGCTCTGAACAGCATGGCAAGAACAGCACCTGCACAAATGGTGCCCACTGAAAGCAAGCAAATCCACATACACAGAGAATAGCTACCAGGGATTCAAGGTAAAACCATAAGATTCTGTTTTTGCTGAGGGTCTCTGCCACCTGCACCCCCATAACTAAAATAATTAACTCTGAGTCGGAGTTGGATTGTGGGGAAAAGTGAAACTGGGGGCTGAGAGACTGGACTTGTACAAAATTTTGGGAAACCGTCTCACAGTAAACGTTTGGAGACCAATACCAGAACCCTGGTCTCCAGAACTCTGCTGGCTGAGCTGCTCTATGCCTTAGCCATCTATGCTACAGGAGCAGCCCGGCCAGCCTTCAACTTTTCCCAGTCCTTCTTACTGCCTCCGGTCATTCCCGTGTCATGGACAGCTACAGGGTGGCGAGTACTGCAGTTCGCTATTCTACCCTGGCGCTATCTGTGATACACTCTTGTAACAGCACGCTTCTTACATGCGCTGTTCAGGTTGTGCTCATCTGACTGGGTAGGGTAAAACAACACTGACCAGAAAGTGGAGGAAATGCTGTTTCTTTGGCTGAGAACTATCAGATGGCAAGACAGACACTGCAGCAGCGAAGTAGCAGCCATTTCTGATTTAACTCCAGGTCGGACAAAACTGCTGGGGGTAATCTGCACTCTGAGACTTTACTTTCTATAACTGTAACAAGCCAGGCCATATTGCAAGAAACTGCCATAAAAATAAGGAGGCTAACACTGGAGCAAATTTGGCCTTTGTGGAGGGGTTGTGGATAACAAATAAACCAGACACCCGAACTTCAAGTTCAACACACAGTCTCTGTGTGATGTTTATTCAAAATGCAGCAGATGGCCTTTAGCAATGGCATATCCCTTCTTCAGTGCATCAGTTTGTAGCAACAGACTCTGCAATTCTTTCCGCTACACTTAGCCAGCACCTACTGACTCACTGATCTCTGATTTAACTTATCAGTTGAGATTCAGCCTCCCTATGTGGGTCTTGTTTGCTTTGGTGGTAGGGCTCAAATTAAAAAAAAAAAAAAAGCTAAAGAACCTCTGTGCAGAAGCACTGAAACAAGGGTTACGCCAAGGGCATTGACAGTAAGCCAAGTTTCAAAGAAACACAGCATCACACATACTTCCAATGCAAAGCATCATGGAATATTTGCAAATCACCATGACATTTCAGACGTGTTCAGTTTACAGCTATTTACATGCATTTTAAATAGCACAACTAACTTAATTTCTATAATATACAGTCATCTAGTGTTTTTCTATCTTTATCAAAACACTTAGTGTCATGGTATTTTTAACATTTACAGATTTTATACACTTAAAGTATATACATTAAAGTATTTTATAATATAGTGCTATTACATACTAAATCCAACAATGATATACATAGCCTGTTGTTTTACATAAGCTTGGAGGTCACAAAAGTAACTTCCTGTACGAGGACCTGAGAGGAAAAGGAAAATTTAAAAGGACACTATAGCATAGTCAGGAGAAAGGAGAGTGGGGTGCCCATGAGTGGCAACCTTGTGGACTAGAAATTGTAAAGAATAGATTAGGCTAACAAACAGAAGAACTGTTGCAACAGATTCAAGAAAAGGTCAGCCCTCGAATGGTAGGAGCTCCTGTCTCACATCGCCCATCTTAAGAGGGAAGCAGCTATTGCAGACTACTTACCACCTTCCTGTCCCAGGAAGGGATGGAACTTCCACTCATCCATCTTCAGAAGCTCTGTCTCAGGGTCCTATTAACGATAAACATTCCATCATAAACATACTGGATATCATCATTTTTTTTACCCTGAGGCATTGGCAGATTTCTCAACAGAGACTAATGGTACCTTCCTGCACTATCTCCTTTCAGGGAAGTCCATCATATTTTACTGACTGAAAGTCTGGACAACTGTAAAGTCCAGTACCATAGAAAGACTTTCTTTGGGGTGAGTAATTACCTGCTCCAACCCCACCAGACATGTTGGTTTTAAGCAGGGGCCCAGTCCTAGGTTCAACCCTCTGTATAAACCCACTATGTCTCTTGATTCATTCATTTCACTTGTTACTGATACAGACACCTGAGGGTAGACAGTCTTTTGGTGTTACCCCAACACAAGTTCCAGTCCATTTTCCACCCACCTCCTCCTTGGTAGGTTTTCCTCAGAAAAGAATAAAACGCATGTACCACCTCAGACTTCTTGTCTGCCCTTGGTTACCTCTTTCTTTGACATCAGCCCGCCCCTGACTAAGCATGCTACACTTTTGCATACAGAAAGGGATCATTGCAGAGCTCCATCAAGCCTTGTGCCTGAAACCAACCTGATCCCTGTGTCTTACACAAAGTGTCTCATGGAATATGGAAGAAGCAATAGTAGTTTCTACTCTCCTATTTTAACCTTCTATAACTTACTGGACCCCAAATTATTGGTCATCTTATCCCCAGGCAGGTCTCTACAGAAACCTACAGGAAGCCAAGGAACCTCCCATGCTGAATACCACTGAAGAGTTAAACAGCAGGTTCCTAAACCTTTAACTCTGGAGTGTCTTAATAAACATCATTTTAATCATTGTGCTATTTTCAGCCATCTGTTACCATCTGTTACCTTGTGACCTGTGTGAGAGTTTTCCTTTCCAAGGGTGACATTTTTTCTTCTTTAATGACTTCTTCCCTTTGGGACACTCTTTTCACACCCTGGTACTAGTTCCTCTGCTGTTCCCAGCAGATATCTCTATCTGGTTGCACATAAGACAGGTCTTAAGATAGGCGGTCACCTGTCTATACATTCCTGGCCAGTAATAATACAGGGTTAATCGAGCTAATACCCCACCATGGCCCAGATGCCCACAGGTACTAAAGTGAGCAGTCTCCATCACTTGTCTGTAGGCCTCAGGCACCACTACCTGGGCATCCATACTTTTTGTATGGGGTGGGCCTCATGTGGTAACAGAACACCCTTCTTCAGTTCATACCACCAACATTGTTCTTCCCTCACATCACCATTAATCTCATGCACTCCTTGACCTTAACATACTGTAACAGTTTGGCAACATTAGCATCTTTAGCCTGCAGTATACCCCAGTCAATACTGTTAACTCATTGTCTCCTAGCAGATGCCTGTAGTCGTCAGTAAAATACATTGGTGTGTCCCATGGACACCTACAGAAGTTGGCTACTGACTTCCTGTGCCCATGCAACGCCTGGAGAAGTCACTTATATATATTCTGTTATATTATATATTAAAATATATATTTGCCTGCATAGCACCGTTGGAAGGTAATTTTGTACTGAACAACTTTGCCACCGATCTTTTTTGTATAGTATATATACTTTAGGAGTTATTCGTATTTGTTTATGGTATATGTATGGCTTATATTGCCTATTTTAGTTTTGCTGTTTCAACCAGCATAGAAAAAATGAAATTACATATTATTTGTATACCACCATTGAAAGGTAATTTTGTGCTGAATAACTTGGCCACTCATACTTTGTGTCTAGCACTTATGGTTCTTGAGCTGTTAGGATTTCTTTGTGGCATGCTGACTTATGGCTTGATTTTGCTTAGAAAGGCCCAGGATTCACTGTTAACAGTATACAGGAGACAAGTGGTGCAACTTCAGAGAGCTCCTGTGAGGCAATGAGTTAATAGATTTAGCTGTATCCATGTACAAAAAGTCCCTTCAGCCTCATAGTCTTCTTCTTCTTGCTTGCTTGGAGTCTTCACCCCCAGCACAGTATCACTAGGCACAGTCTTACCTGGGGTCTCACATTCAAGTTCCATACTTGTATCTCTGACCTCCAACAGGTAACATCCTAGGATTAAAGGCAACAAAGGAATATCCTGCTCAGTTAGGGGTTCTCCTCAAACTGAGCCCAAGAAAAATTTGCCTTCGACTCCTTTATCCAAACTATCTGGCAGGAACCTCTCGAGCACCTGGCACCAGTGTTCCGCCTCTCTCGTAGTCTGTCTGCCTCCAGCCATTGCCCACTCATCCAGTCCAGGCAATAGCTTCTCTCTGTCTGTTAGCCATGGTTCTGGTTAGAACTCCACGGACTTTCTTCTCTGGGTTCTTCTCTGGCAACTCCTGGTGCATCTGTCCACCTGGGCTATCTGGACGATATCCACCAGAAAACATCCTCTTCAGCCAGTCCAAAGGCTTCCAGCAAGTCATCCCACTTCTAACACGAAGTCTGTGGAGGGGTTGTGGGATGACAGATGGACCAGACACCGAACTTCAAGTTCAACACACAATCTCTGTGTGATGTTTATTCAAAATGCAGAGGATAACCTTAAGCAATGGCATATCCCTTCTTCAGTACAACAGTTTGTAGCAATAAACTATATAAGTCTTTCCTCTACACTTAACCAGTACCTAACTGATCTCTGATCTAACTTATCAGTTGAGATTCAGCCTCCCTATGCGGGCCTTGTTTGCTTGGGTGGTGGGGGCTCAAAAAAAAAAAAACTAAAGATTAAAGAACCTCAGTGCAGAAGCACTGAAACAAGGGTTTCTCCAAAGGGCACTGACAATAAGCCAAGTTTCAAAGACACAACATCACCCATACTTCCATAATGCAAAGTATCATGGGATATATGCAAATTATCATGCCATTTCAGACTTCTGTTTACAGCAGTTTACATGCATCTTAAATAGCACAACTAACAATGTCTATAATATACAGTCACCTAATGTTTATCTACCTTTATCAAAAACACCTAGCGCCACAGTACTTTTAACATTTACAGGTTTTATACACATAAGGTATATAGTTAAAGTATTTTATGACCTAGTACTATTACACACTAAATCCAACAATACATACAGCCTGTTGTTTTACATAAGCTCGGAGGTCACAACAGTAACCTCCTGTACAAGGACCTGAGAGGGAAAAGGAAAATTTAGAGATGATACTATAGCATAATCAAGAAAGTGTGTGTGTGGGGTGCCATAGGTGGCCAACCTTGTGGACCAGAAATTGTAAAGAATAGATTAGGCTAAGAAACAGAAGAACTGTTGTAACAGATTCAAAAAGGTCGGTCCTCAAGAGTGGCAGGAGCTCCTGTCACAGCCTTAACAAATTGGGGCAAGTATTTAACAGATGTCAAGGTGGGAGATAAGACTGTGAATGGACTTATTGATTCGGAAGCAGACCGACCCTAGTGCATGGTGAAGTGCTGGGAAGACACTGTGCGAAGGACCAGGTACTGAGTTCATGCATCTGCAGGGCACTCAATACCATCCCATCACAGAATGACTCTTAACATTAATGGGTAGCACTGAAGTTACCTGTACTTGTGATTATTGGAAATGACTTTCCAGGATTTACTGAGTTAATTGCAGAGGGAGCTGTAGTTTCAGCAGCTTTGATTATAAGAGCACAGGCAAAGAAAATCTCAGATGCTGGGGACTTTTTTTTCTTTGCTGACTTTGATTCAGACTTGTTTGAGACCAGCTCTAAGATCTGGAAGTCCAGAAAAGAAAGAAACATGAAAACAGTAGCAAAAAAAGACTGATGGACATAAGAGGTTAATATATGAAAATGCTGAAACTAAACTGATAACAGATTGTGATTTTGTTTCAGAGCAACTAACAGTGTTTCTCTCAAGGTTATTTTAAGCAGCAGAGGGTGAAGCAAAACAGGGTGAACCAAAGTTTAAAAATGTAATGGGTTACTGTGCAGAGTTTGGTTAATCCTCAGATGCAGGAACATATAGAACAGTTGCTTATACACAGAAGTCCATGTGATCAGATAAGGACCATGTTTCTGGTTCTTCTGATGAAACTGCCGGTGTCCACGTGGTCGCAGCGCCTCGCTTATTGCAGTGGTAGATACATTCTGAACCAGTCATATGGCTTTTGATGTGACAATTTTGTAGAGATTTGGACAGTGCATGGGGAACTGTTTTTAGCATTCTGTGTGGTCCCCTGTTTTTCTCACAGGAGTCCTAAAGGTTCTCAGTGCACCTCAGCCAGCAATTTGTTCTTCCAGGACAGTGATGACTTCCTCCAGAGGCAGTCAGTTCAGAGCCATTGAGATGAGTGTATTCTCCTACTGTGATTTTATTCAGACTCAAAATTTTGTCTTCAGTCATTTTCTATATCCTCCAGCAGGGACAGTGACTCCAAGAGTTCTCAGTGGTGCTGTTGCTTTTAAGAATCTCTTAGGCAAACTTCTTTTTCTTTTTGGTTTGTTTTTCCCTTGACACCTCTAGAGTGTCCAGATAATCATGGATTTTGACCTGGTAACCCATCAGGATCTGTGTGCGGTGCTCCTGCCTCAGAGAATTGCTAAATCAGAAACAAATGAGTATCTGGTATTGGGGCTCTGTTGTGGGCTTCCTATCCTTTGAGAGAATTCTCCTCCGCCCGCCCAAGCAAGGTACTTTTCTGGGGTGGTCAGGGACTCTTCGGTGGTTTTCTTCTGCTACATCTAGTTTACAGGGTTGTATGGCTAGATCTTGCATAACTAACTACACTGCATAGCTGCATACACAGATTAGAGCATGTTATATCATGGCAGTGACAGTAAGGAAAGGGAAGGGAAATTATTTAATCAGGAAAGGCACACTAAGCCAAAACTTGTTTCCAGGTGCGACCTGGGAGCACAAGGAAGTTAAGTGACTTGCTCAGGATCACACAGTATGCAAGTAGAGGCTGATGGGAATCAAACCCAGGTCTCCAGCTCAGTTCCCTTAACCATTATGCTATACTGCCTCCACAGTATCCTGGCTCGAGATTATAGAAGTGTCTTCCTCAGACCAGTGCAGGCGATTACGGTAGTATAACTACAACTTCTCCAAGCATCTTAGGCCTGACACACATAGGTTAGTAGTTTCTACCACTGGACCGAAAGGGCTGCTAAAAGCTTTCATGTGTTGTCAACTGCTTTTTTCTCCCTCTGGGGTTATAGATGGGTTTCTCCCAACCCAGTTTCATATGGGTACTGCTTATTGGAACACATTTTGTAAACAATTCCCTATAACAACATGGAGCAATACAAAAGAAGAAATTTTATCAGACTTATAATTTCTTTTTGTTGCCTCCAGCATTGTCAGTGGGGCCATATTACCTAGTAGATGTGTTTATATATTCTTATATGTTTCTGAGTTGGCTCCCAAGATATTCAGTTGCTGGATTATCATTGGTTACCTGCAGGCACTAGAATGATCTTTTCTTGTCACCCAGCAGAATATCTCTGTTCCCTTCACAGGTAGAAAGTGTTAACTGCATGCTTCACAACAGTGCAGTTTGATAACTTTTCTACATCTGATGGTGGCACGAAGATGAAGTAATACAGATGAACTTTTCTCCTGACAAAGATCAAGAAGGCAACTGTTACTTTCTTCACAGTGTTGGGTTTTCAGGGTGTTCTTGATTGACACCAGTAATTTACTGCATGGCAATTTCTGTGGGCTGTCTGAGCAGAGTCTTTGGAACACCCACAATCCTAGCATTCCATGCTG
The DNA here is from genome assembly GCA_016271365.2 of Neoceratodus forsteri. Classification (NCBI taxonomy): domain Eukaryota; kingdom Metazoa; phylum Chordata; order Ceratodontiformes; family Ceratodontidae; genus Neoceratodus; species Neoceratodus forsteri. The sequence continues at coordinate 612,613,062 of CM028132.1, forward strand.
CTGGACTCGGCTCTTAAAGCTATGGATGAAAGAGGAGAACAGAAAGGGACTGGGTATGGGACAGTGTTCTGTCCAAAGTTTATCTAATGAACCATTCTAACATATTCTATCTCTGTCCAGTCATGCAGATTTTTAAACAAGAGGTAATACATACCAGTGAGTTCTTATTTCAAAATATGAGCCCCATTATCTATTCATAATTTAGTGCTGGGTCTTCCACCACCAGAGGTGAAAGACAGAAATTCCATATATTTGTGGTATATATACATGGTGTCCTATAAAGCTGTTAAAGTGTAGTTGGCTCTCAAAAGATACTCCAACCCATGCACAGTGGAAAAAATTATAATGAACTTACAAGAGATGGAAAGACTAACGATCCGGTCCAAATGAAACCGAGAAATAAGTGGAGAAATCGCTAAGTGGGTAATGCTGGTGGAGAATAATACATAAAGGAAGGGAGGGGAAGGTGGAGGGATGGAGAAAGCCTTAGACTAGTCAAGACATAAAAGATCATACTTATAGCAGATAAGCATGAGATTTGAAGCAGATACAGTTAAGATTATAACAGTACTTCTAGGCTCTGCTGGGTCCTCTGTTCACGTAGCCGATTTGCCCCAATATAAGTTTAAAATTTATAGTTGATATTATATGTGTTTTTCTGTGTTTTTTAAATTGTAGGCACACTGGAGGACTATTTCAGATGGATAAGATGTATTTATACAGTGAGATGCACAATTCTATGTGACATGCATACATGACTTGGAATGGAAATATCTTTATAAAGTATAAATAAACCTCTAATGGGAGAAGTTCCCCTGGAATGACTAAGGAGATAAAACACTTGATATTCATGATGACAGTGTGTGTCAAAAAACTGCTCTAAATAATGGGCAAAAACAAATGAAATCACATATGCTGAATGGTTTGGTTTAATGCTTAAATTCACTTCAATTTGATAAAATATTGGCAAGTGTGGAAAACAAATCTGGCATACTCCTCAAAGATGGGGAACATTGTTCATCCTACTAATAGAAAATAAAGTGTCGTGCAAGAGATTCGTGAAATGGAGCAAATCCGTTTCACCTACCACTCTGTCACCAATTTTGGACCTCTGAAACCCTCGATATTCACGCCTTAGACAGACACCCACCCAGCTCTGATTGAGGAAAGTTACATATGGACGAGGTGCATGAGGTTCAGGACAGAGGACATACTGATTCAGGCCCCAGTGCATTCCCTGTCTCAGTTCTTTTATTTGGTAGACTGCATAATGCTGCACAGTTACTTTTTTTTTTGTACTTATAGTTTATTGTTTTTATAAAAACAAAAACACAAAGATGTACAAGTTCTCATGCCAGAAATCTCTTGGTATACATCATACATTCAATGCCTCAGTAAAATTAAATCTAAGCAATCTTGCTTACGGATATAGGGTATTCCTTACATTATTAAGTGTCCTTAAATCAGTCCAAAGGATAAGCTACACCCCACAAGACTCTGAGTGGTCAAAGAGCTATTAGAAAAATAATCCAAACCTATATAACCAACAACCTGTGTTGTTATGACCCTCTCCCAAACATGTTTTCCCCATAATTTTAGCAGTCATTGAGAAAAACTACTCCCAGCACCTGCCTCCAGAAGTTAAGCAAACTTGTCTCTATGACTCTTAGAATTAGGCCTTAACATCGAGCTAGCCTTAACCCAGAACCATTTTAACATTACGTTATTTGCAGAAAAAATATATGAAGTCTCCTAGCTTAAGTGGGCTTTCCATCCTCTCAATAGGAACAGAATTATTTAAATTACACCCCTATAATGTCATTTAACCTTCATGTCTCTTCCTCCTAATCAGAGGGTACCTGTTCACTAGTCTGGTCAATTCCTTCTAAATTGCTTCAGCCTTTTTGCCAGCTTTCTCAGGGTCTGTATATTGAAATATATGTCCCCATATTGGATTCTAAGGACGGGCTGGCATTACTTAACGAGTGTGCCACACCTAGGTTCCATAATTTGGATCTCGCCCCATCAAATTTTTTTCTTTGGGCCCTTGTCATGAAGGACAGGTCTGGGGAGAGATGCACCGTTGTGCCTTGAAAATTGAGAAGCGTGGTTTCTTGCGGCCTGTAGTATCAGATCCCTCATAGTTGACTTGTTACCACCAGAGCCGCCTGTGGAAGCTTTGTTTGCTGTTACCACCGATCTCGGCAACGGTAAGCTCTTCAAAAGATTCTCCAGGGAAATCGTTGGACTTCAGATTCAGAGCTCTGATCATCCACTCCCTCAGAAAATAAAGCAAGTTATCTCCTTCCACATTCTCAGGCAATCCTGATGAGACGGACATTGGAGGCCCTTTGTGCATTCTCTAAGGCCTCCAGTCGGTATTTCAGCTGGGTGTTTTCTTGAACAAGTTTGCTCGAAGATACCAGGGCTTTTGTAGTGATCAATTCTGCCATACTGGCTGATTTAGTAGCTGCTGCAATTTTAGAGTCCTGCTCCTCAAATTTAGTCAGGATTGGCTCCACCTTGAGTCTATAGCTTACATGGATTTCTGTAACTATCGCCATGGGGTTCCGACTGGGCAATTTAGTGCTGCATCCCTGGATAGATTCTGTCGATGGGACTTTTAGTACTCCCTGCTCCAGCCTTGTTAGTGTGACCCATGGCTTGAAAAAGGTGTTGTTCGATTCCTTATTGCTTCTGGAATTCTGTTCTTCCAAAATAAAATGCACTTATTAGCAGATAAATGTTATTTTTAAAGTTTTAATAGCAAATGCACAGAGGGCTCCCACTAAGAGCTGCCTTGTCAGTGGGCATGCTCAACAGCACCCCCCACAGTTGTTACTTTCTGATTAGCAAGAACCACGTAATTTCCCAGTATCTGTTGTTGTTTGTGGTTTTCTTTCATATCTCGCACAACCCCATATGTACACAATCTCATGTCTCCTGCATATTTACATTAATTGCTCAATAAAGGTTCAGTTATTAAACAAAAACTTTTATTAAACAAAAACTTAACAAGAAGTGTCTCATTGCAGTGGTAGCACTACTGCTTGTAACACTGACAACCCGGGTTTGGAAACGAGCCAGAGTCGTTAGAGGGCCAGCGGGCAGGTGAGCAGAGCTGTTCCAAGGGACACTCTTACCTCGGGAGGGAGGGAGGGTTTCAGCCTCCGCTGCAGTACCGACACCTGGGTGACCACAAATAGTAGTTCAGGTGGAGCTGAGGAATCAGGAGGAGGACACCAATTCACTCACGCGCACAAGCACACCTTGTGCCTTGGCGCTGAGAGTTCGGCATCTTTAAGAAAGAGGGAACAGAACACGGAAAAACAACATCCCTGACTGACACAGGAGGATGTCTACCCTCACTGCAGGTCCCACACCCCGACCGTGGTTCTCACTCCTAGCATATCTACCGGTGTCTGTAGAGGGTAGGCGCACACACCTGGTGGCAGGGTACACCAGGAGTAGAGGTAAGTCCCGGAGAAGGTGGGTGATGGGGCTGGTGAGGCTCTGGACTGATTTGGGGCCAGTCGACAAAGCAAGGGGAAAATAAAATAAAAAAAAAAAAAGAAGCTGAAGTGTCTGTACAGTAATGACTTGTTTTATCCCAAATACCTCCTTTTGATATACTATTGTATTTTGTCATAAATATTTGTTACATAATATTTGGTATATACCATATTTTACGATGGCAAGCTGTGTGAATGATCTTGAATGTTATGACTGATAGTGATGATCCCTTGTGTCTGTACTGTATGTCTTTTGTTTTATGTACTTGTTTTGCATAACATTCTGTAAAATATTTTAATAAAAAAAAAACTATAGCTGGACCAGTGAACTCCTGATTGGGTATGTATTACCCATTTTGTAAGTAGTTTCTGTTACAACATGGGAGCTAGAGGTAAATCTGATAAAATAACATTTCTTTCTATAACATGTGGACTAGATGCATAGAGCCTTTGATTTTCTGTCCAGTGGCCAGTTCTGTTTGGCCAAATCTTAAAATCTGTTTCTCACTAATTAAGTGGAAATCAGCATGTTTTACACTAAAACGTGCCACAAAATGTTTTTTTATTATAATGTATTGTTTATGCCCCTCTTGAGGACCCCACAGTACCTCCCCCCAGCCCCACCTACCTTCTACCCACCAGCCCCCATGGAGCTTCACCACCTGGGTGAGTTATAAGGTGGGATACACCCCAAGCGTGCACAGCATTTGCCAGTGGAGGAGGTGTCTAGGACCGGTCTGGATATACCGCGGTCCTGTGGAAGCTGGTACTGGAGCTGCTCTCCATTTTCTGTCCAATTCCCTCTGAAGATGCTGGTAGTGAGGGGACCAATGCTCATGTCCCTGGCTGATGTATTCTACTCCATGTGGTGCTCTTAACTGCACTGCCAACTGTGGTCACCCAGATAGTGATAGCAGTATCCCAGCAAGGATGACGGCCTGCTGGGACACTGTCCCCACCCCCACTGATAACAAAATGTAGCGAAATGGTTTTTTCAAAATGACCAGTTTTATTTTTCTGCTCCGAAGTTGGGGACCCTAAATGGATACATATGTTAGTAGAGGTTGGGATGACATTCTAAATCATGACATCATTCTTAGCCAGTCAGCATTGTTTATTTCTGTTACATGAAGTTTTCTTGTCAGTATTGTTACAGCAGCTCTGATGGCACTGCTTTCCCTGTTCTTTAACGTTTTTTTTCACTCTTGAATTTTCTGGTGATTTCGTGTTGAATTGCTGTAAGTGAGTGAGGAGAAAATGAGAAGGGCCAAGACACGGTGCACCCATATAGGTGAGTTTTGTTTGTTTTTTTCAATTTTTTTTTTTTATTCAGTTATTTCTTTGTTTATTTACATATCTCTCTATCTTGAAGGACCTAGGTATTTTTGGTTGGCTACAGTTTAGGTAGCACGGAGACTATGGGACAAAGATCTCCTTTTCATCAAGTTCTCCTTTTTTACATCCTTTACCTAAGGATTGCTATCTGGAATGGGCTTTAAACCTGAACACCACCATGAAATACTGTATATTTTTGCATTGTTCTGTGCTGAGCTTTGGGATGGTTTTAAATGGTATGTACTTATAGTTGATAGCCGACACCTTGCTGCTACCACTTTAGGACACCTTTGTAAATTAGATGTACTTCTTCAAGGTTTTGAATACTGATTTTAATTGTGATAACTGAGAGGGCCCACTGAGACAAACCTGTCCCTTCCTCAGGGGAACAGCGGAGTTAATTACATTCAGTATACATACAGTAGTAAATATGGCACAAAAACATTTGAAAAGCAACTATTGCACCAATCCATTATTTATTTATTTATTTATTTAGTTGGTTTTTGATAACCAGGTGGGTGCACTAGGCATTAAATATGCCTATTTTCACGGCCTGGGAGAGTACAAGTCAAATGGATACAACCATGACACTGGAACAAGGAAACAATTTAAGTGAACAAAGCAAGAGGTAAGGCTTGTAACATAATACATACATTGGTAAGTGAGGGAAAATACAGGGAGACAAGAAGAAATTATAAAAAAAGCATTAAACATAATGCATTATAGTACAAAGTATAGCATATCTGATAAAAATATAATGCATAAAAAGTACAAAGTAGAGGATTTATGTAAAAACAGCTTTGATAATGGCATTATACAAACATGGTATAGAATATTGCACATAAATTCAAGAAATTAAATTGAAATTGCACTAATCCGATATACACACACATAAAACAGAACATAGCAAATTACACAAGGGGTAGAAGCATGCTTCTCCAAGGAGGACAGGTAAGCGAATTGCAACATCAGCGTTGCATTGGTTCCCCATTGAGGAGTATGCCTTGAGCTTATTTTTAAACATTGCTAGTGTGGGACAATTCGGTATCTTACTGGGAGATGGTTCTACAGGGATGTTGTGCTGAAGGAGAATGATCGCCTGCCAGCAGCTGAGGTTGCTTGTGGATTTCCAGTACTGGACTAGAAATGAAGCACAGGTGTCTTGCATGTTGTTTGGGCTATTTGCAGATGACACCAAGATCTGCAACAGGTTGGATACTCCAGAAGGGTGCAGAAAATGAAGAAGGACTTGGAGAAGCTTGAAAGATGGTTAAAGGTGTGGTAACTGAGGTTCAGTGCAAAAAAGTGCAAGATAATGCATCTGGGTAGAGGGGAACCCCGGAGAGCTACAGAATGGGAGAGGTGCTGACTGTCACCAAAGAGGAAAGGGACCTAGGGTTATCATATCTGATGACATTAAGGTATCAAAGCAGTGTGCAAAGGCTGCAGGAGGGCCAGTGGCATGCTGGGGTGCATAGGCAAAGCATCACTAGCAGAAGACAGGAGGTGGTGATGCCATTGTATAAAACACTGATAAGGCCTCATGTGGAGTACTGCATGCAGTACTGAAGACCATACATGCATAAGGACATGACAAGGTGGAGGCTATCCAGAGAAGGGTGACAAAGATGGTGCATGGCTTGCATCACAAAACATATGGAGGAGGGACTAAGAGACCTCAATATGTACTCACTGGAGGAGAGGAGAGAAAGGAGGAACATGATAGAAACTTTAAGGTACCTCAAGGGCATAAACAAGGTGCAGGTAGGGATCTTTCCAGTGTAGAAAAGATATCAGAATGAAGGGACACGATATGAAATTGAAGGGGATAAATTAAGAGGTAATGCGAGGAAGTTTATCTACACAGGAGGGTGGTGGACACTTGGAACAGTCTGCCACAAGAAGTGGTGGGCGAGTACAGTGGAGGGATTTAAATGTGCCTGGGACAGGCACAAGGAACATTGGGGGAGGGAGTGATGAAAAGCCATTTATACTTCAGTCAGTGACTGCATACAAGTATAGTGTTTATGGCAGACTAGATGGGCCTAGCGGTCCTTATCTGCCAACAATTTCTGTGCATCTGTGTATCTATGGCTTGAGGGTGCCCATAAGGCTGGGTGGGGTAGAGACTCTGGACAGCTTGATGGCTAGAAAGAGCAATGGGAACTTCATGCATACTACAAATGTCTGCCATCCCAAGCGTCAAGCACATCAGAGTGGTGGCCCTGGGAAGGCTCCAGTTGTAAAAGCCCACCTGTTAGTACAAGCAGCTGAGCCTGTTTTTCCTGTGACCCACAGTCCACAGAGGTTGTAAAATGGGTGTTCCATACAGAGGTACCAGCATGGCGTTGCTTGCTACTGCTAGGTGACAGGGGAAGAGCCTGTACAGCAGACCAAGTTTCTGATGTAATGCTTTAGCCAGCATCCACATGGACACTGAAAGTCAAATCCTGATCAAGGATTCCTCTAGGTATTTCAGTGAACTAATAGATGAGTGCCCGCCCCCTTCATGGTAGATGAACTGAGTAGAACTAAGTAGATTCTGCCTTCCGCCTCCCAGCACCCTGGAACTAAACAGCAATGTTTTGTCTTTTTGACATTTAGGATGATTTGGTTTTGACCAAGAATTTCTTCCAGGACATCTCTCTCTCTCTCTCCATAGGGTCACACCTTTGGAACTCAGTTATTGGGTGAGGACCACTCCAAAAATGTTTTGCTTTGCTGGGGCTATCCATGTAGACCAGTGTTGATGCGCCGCTTGTATAATGTGGGTGGCCCTATCAGTCCTCTGGCCTTTTCTCCCACTGTCAACCTCTCAGATGTCAAGAAAATGCCAATGTCAGTTTAGCTTGATATCTTTATTATTTTGTTGTTTGAATTCTTTAACATTGTTGCATGCAGTCATTGAATCTGGCGAAGAAACCTGGACCAATTTATCTTTCTGTGCTGCGTGAAGATTGTGACAGGGTTGAATAAAGTCCTGTCCATTTGTTACACAGGAAGAGTTAAGCATAAGGATCTGTTCTATCCTCTCCTTTTCTGTCGCTTGTCTGACTGACTACTGTGCAGTCAAATTTTCTAGACAAGACCTAGGAATTGATCACTCTAGTGGTCTTGCTGCCCCACATGCTATCTCCTGCCTTCACTTGCTTTTCTATCTTTTCTTTCCTTTGCATCTCTAGGTTATGAAATACAGGTGGATCTTTATGTGAAACTGGAATCCCTTATATATGTGAATCTTTGTGTGAAACTGGAATCCCTTGGTTTGAAAATGTATATTGTTGAAATGATTGCATAAAATAGTGGCAACAAAAGACTGATGGACATAAGAAGTTAATATATGATAATGCTGAAATGATATTGATATGCTTCTCTCCAAGGTTATTTTCAGCAGCTGGTGGGGGCAAAACAAAAACAGGGTGAACCAATGTTTTAAAAAAAAAAAATGTAATGGGCTACTGTACAGAGTTTATGTTAATTCTCAGATGCAGGAACAGATAGAATTGCAATAGGTAGCAAAATCTTCATGAATTCCAGGCCAAAATCTGTACAGCAATTTAGCAAGGGTATGATCCCTCCTGAAGAGACCAGCCATAGGGCTATCGTATGTGCTATCTGTAACAACTCAGTTCTATACTTCTGTGGTGTAACCAGTTGTTCTTGTGCTGAATGTTAGAAAGTAGCTCCAGTCACTAAAAATACAAGGTGCCCCTACCCTTGATAAATGTGCCTTTTGAGAGAATTACAGTGGATGTGGTTGGCACCTTAGACAAAAGTAAAAAGGTATTGATTCATTCTGGTAGTATGTAACTATGCTACTCGATACCCAGGAGGCAGTTCAGTCTTGTCTGTCACAGCTCAAAGTGGCAACAGAGCGTGCCAAAATTTTCAGCAGGGTGGGCATACCTAAAGAGATTATTAATGATCAGGGTAGTACTTTTGTGCTACATTACTGAAGGATCTGTACCGACTACTAAATATCACTGCCATAAGAACCTCCGCTTATCACCCTCAGACAAATTGTCATGTTGAGAGTTTTAAAATAGCAGTAATAGATAAAAACAAAATTAGATTTTTTTGCAGCAGTTTGTTCCATGTGCTTTGTTGAGCACTTACCTAGTAATCATTCTTGTTTTCGCTGTACTGGTAGCCTGTAATTTGCTCTGTTATTCTTTGTTTTGTTTACACTTCTCTCACCCACCATGTTGAATTGGAACCCCGCTGTCAGTCACACATGCTCATGACTTGTAGTACTACACAGGACAGTGGGGAACGACAGCACAGGGTCCCATGAAAGTAAACAAAAGACGGATGCGACATGAGGGGAGCTTGGTGTGAATTAGGCACTAGCCATATTTGCTGTGGATCCACAGCAATTGAAATACATTTTAAATACCTAAAAACTAAAGATCGCTAGAAAAAAAAATATTTACAGATATGGAAAATATTTACAGATTTGGAAACTGAACTATGGCTGCATGCTTCCAGCCAAAAAGCAGAATTTTGATGATCACTTCCTGATTATCCAGTACTGCTGCTTGGTATGCCACTCTAACAGTGACATTTCTGTGGCGACATGCGTTGATATCGACAACAGTGCCATGCTGCCGTAGAAGTGCCGCTGGAAGGGCAACTACTTTCCCCGACCTGCAAAGCCCCCCATGTTGGGGGGTGTTCAGGAGCAAGCCGATGTGAAAAATAGAGCCAAATCTGCGCGGCTTCATGCCGACTGAAGCTTAGGCCCACATGGAGCCCATCGCTGTATTGCCGTCGCAATCTTTTTGTCGCTGGCATGGTAGAGCCCTGCTGCTTTAATCAAACTCAAAACACATGTTAAAGAGGGAGTCCAGCCAAAGAGTTACATTGTAAAATTAGAATGGGCATACCCCCAATAAATCTCATACCAACAATTAGGTTTCTAAGTTTTAAAGTTATGAGCTATTTTGTAACTCTGATTTTTCTACCTGTTCATAAAAAGCCAGTTTCAGTGAAGAGCCAGTGATGATGTCATAACCTGAACTCACAGTCTAGTCCTCCCTGTCAGCAAGCTTATGGGACCTGTTTCTCCAAAGTTTAAAGATAAGGTGCAGTGGTTTTCACAAGTAAAACATACAGCACCATTCAATAAAATTTGCTATAAAACTGTGTGTGTTTCTGGTTTTGTAACAAAGTTGACAAATTGGTATTTTTTTGTGTGCCTTTTGTGTGGTCCATTTCTCCAGGGTTGCTGGATGCTGAGTCAGAATGCTCCAGGCTGCTGATGTCACTTGAGTGCTACTCTACTGTGCCTGTTAGGAAGTTGTATTGCTACTAGTATTGTAATGTTGGTAACTGCATTGCTGTTTGTCAGTGTCTGCTTTACATCGTTTTCCACAGGGCCTTATCTGTTAATTCCTGCTAGGGATGGAAGTGTTAGCCTTGGTAAAATGGTCAATAATGTGAAATAAATAGATGAGCCTGAGTGTGGATCAGTTAACAGCCTGCCGGAGAGAAAACACTGAGCTGGCTGCTGCATAGAAACTCCTAGTAAGGTTTCAAAACAGCATTTCCTCCCACACCCATTTACAGGGCAATAGGATAATTGTGTTAAAAGTGCCATCCTGAGAAACCACTCAATTGCATGACAGGTGGGAATGATCATAGCCTTTCACCACATCAGAGAGTTATAAAGTCTGCAAACCTTACAGCAATGTGCTGTGACTCCGATCCAGCAACCCTGGACAAATGGACCACACCAAAAGGCACAAAAATACAATTAGTCAACTTTGTTACAAAACTCAAATGCACATAGTTTTATAGCAATGTTTACTGAGTGGTGCTGCCTGTTTTACTTGTGAAAACCACTGCACATAATCTTTAAACTTTGAAGAAACAGGTCCTATAAGCTTGCTGATAGGGAGGACTAGACTGTGAGTTCAGGTTATGACATCATCATCAGTTCTTCACTGAAACTGGCTTTTGAACAGGCAGTGAATCTAGGGTTGTAAAATGATTTGTAACTTAGAGATCTCATTTTGACATGAGACTGATTGGGGCTGTGCTGATCCAAATTCTGAATTTATTGATGTCAGAAATATTTACTGGAGTCCCTCTTTAAGAAGGTTTGTAAAGGAGAATGGAAAGACTGGGACCAATACTTACCTTACCTGCTTTTTGCTTACAGAGAAGTGCCACAAGCCTCAATATGTTTTTCACCATTTTAAATGCTGTATGGCAGATAACCTAGAGGCCACTAGATGTACCATACTAACCTCTTGAAGAAAGGTTGAAAAAACACCAAAGGCTGCTTTGTTAGTTTTACTAGAAATCGCTACAGAATATATGGATATAGCTTATGACACACTGTAACAAATTGTAACTGCTGATGCTTAAAGTTGAGTGTTTCCTTAACCTCCAACGCACCACAGAAATTTGTAACTTGGTAAAGACATTTAACAGTACTTTTACCACAGTGCCAGGCTGAGCAGAAAGGGTTGAGGATGTATTAGTGACAGAGAATGCTCTCCTTATCCGACAAAGACATATATATAGTTACCACAGCGGTTAAGAGCAGATGTGATTAAGGAATTCAGGAAATGAAACAGCTGGGTATCATAGAAGTCAAGAAGTGCTTGGTCATCACCACTGGTGATTGTAATAAAGAAGAAGGGCATGTAAGAATCTGCCTTGATTTTAGGAAACTTAATTAAGTGTCCAAATTTGACAGTTATCCTATGCCCAGGATAGATGATTTGGTGGGCAGATTGGGAAGAGCCAGGTACACCAGTACCCTCGATTTCACCAAGGGTTACTAGCAAATTCCCCTAGCAAAAGAATCTGGAGACAAAACTTAATTTGCCACTCCTGTTGAATTCTGGCAGTTCACCACCATGCCATTTGGTTTACATGGCACATCTGCTACATTCCAGCAGTACTTGGATGTAATTTTAGCTACTCACACTGGTTATTGTGCTGCTTACCTGGATGATGTCGTGGTGTACAGTCCAGACTGGAAAAACACCTGAAACACCTACGAGCAGTTATCCAGTCCATCAAAAGGCAGATCTAACCATTAACCCTACCAAATGTGCATTTGACATGCAGGAAAACAGATATTTGGGATATGTTTTGGGAAATGGAGCAGTAAAGCCAGCGATTTCTAAGACCGAGTTGTAGGTAACTGTCCTGTCTCTAAAACAAAGAAACATGCCAGGTCATTTTAAAGGCTAGCTGGTCACTATGGGAAATTTGTTCCCAACTTTGCCCAGTTAGCTACTCCCTCACTGAACTCACAAAGAAACTGTTCCCAAATAATGTGAAATGGTCCCCAAAGTGTGATGAAGGCTGGACCTTCAAGACGGTATTGTTTAGTCATTGCTTATTTAAGCCCAGACTTCGAAACAGTTTTATTACAGACAAATGCATCAGAGGTGGGTCTAGGTGTAGTCTTTGAGTCAGAATGTAGATAGGAAGGAGCATCCCATTCTATGTATCAGTGGAAGCCGCACAACAGAGAAAAAAGGTACTCCACCATTGAAAAGGAATGCCTTGAGGCAAAGTGAGCTATGGAGTCCCATAAGTTTTATTTGCTAGGAGCAGACTTTGTACTTGGATCATACTCTCTCTGTTGGCTCAATCAAATGAAGATAACAATTCCAGAATCACAAGGTGGTACCTGCCACTATAGCCATTTAAATTCAAAGTGATGCATACATCTGGAAAAGAGAACATCAGTGCTTATTTTCTGTCAAGATATGGATCAGGAATGAATTCCAAAGGTTGAAAGAAAAATGTGTGGGTTTAAACTTAACTGTTTGTAGTACTGGTTGTTATGTAAAATGGATACTGAATGTGTGCAGAACTGTAAAGATTATAAGGAAATGTTAGAAGAGAATTAAAAGAAAGTTTCATAAACCTGTGTTTTTAAAACTAGTTCCTTCTTAAAGAGGGTGTTATGTGACAGGGTTGAATAAGGCCCTGTCCCATGTGTATGCCGAAGAGTTAAATGCAAGGATCTGTTCTATCCTCTTCTTTTCTGTCTCTTGTCCGTCTGTGTAGTCTTAAGAACTGATCACCAGTGGTCTCAGCAGTTCTCCTCTCCACTCTCTCCTTGCCTTCATTCGCTGTTTCCTTGGTAACTTGGTGATGTGCAGACAGAAGTAGGCTATGAGCCTGAGACTGTCTCCCACTCAGAGGAACATTGAGAGACCTAGTAACCCAATAATTTATTTTAAATGCTTCTCTATCTTTTTCTTCCCCTTGCATATCAGGTTATAAAATATGTGAATCTTTATGTGAAACTAGAATCCCTTGGTTTCAAAATGTATACAGTTATATTGTTGAAATGATTACAGAAAGCTATTTGAAACTTAGGGGTTAACTTTGAGATGCAGTTTGACATCCACAAGCTCTTTTGCAGAGTTGTCAACTAGAGGTTAGTTCTGGGACACGTATTCTATTTTGTTGCACCTTCAAAGAAATTGACAAAGTTCTGATGTATTTTGTGAAAACTGGTTGTCGCTAACGAGATGAGATTGCAGAAGTTAATTGCCAAAGACTTATTATAAAAGGGCAGCAATCTTTGTTAGAGGGAGAGACTGAAACTTAGAACTAGAGATACCCTCAGATGAAGATCTTTGTTTTCTCTATTGCCTTCAGAATAGTTAAACAGAACACTTTTATTTTTTTATTTTACAGTTATTGATAATAAAATGCTACTTGCAATTATATAACTGCTGGTTTTCCTATGTTTCCTGACCTGTGCCTTGACGACAAAGATCTTTGGAGACCATGCTCACTTCCACTGTGTGCATTACCTTGGCCTCTTGCATTACGTTAAGAACTGCACCATTTGCCAGGGCTTCTTCTTGTACTCTCCTGCCTGGCTGGCTCCTTGCACTGACCCCCAATCACCTGGCTTCTCCCTGGACTTACCATGGCCAGTATCATCACAGTGTGTCCTATGGGCAGGGTAGCAGGGAGTCCTCATGTTCCGACTGGTCAAGGATGTAGTCTTTCTTGTGCCTGGGTCACCAGGCGCAGGGTCTGTGAGGGGTCGGTGGTCATCCTGCCGGCTAGGATGATTTCAGATTTTTCTTTCCAAGGAGCGTGCATGCACGCCAAGAGTGAAGCCATGCTTTCTACATGCTGAACACCAAACATCTAATGCCCCTCTGCCCACTTGTTGCGACTCCAGCATCCTGCCCCAGCCACCTTTAGGGGCCAGGCAAAACTGGGTGCCACTTCCTCTCCAGAGGGGAGGAGACAGTCCACTGGATGCTCAACCCCCAGCTGACCCCTGATGCCCAAGTTTGCTTCCAGACTGAGTAGTTGCCGCAAACAGTAGCGCCTACCACTGTGCCGCAGGCCAACTTGGCTTTAGAATGTTTTTTTTGCAGAAATTGAAAATCCTTCGTGTTCGACACCCAGAATCTGCAAAAAATTCACTGTCTACCAGTTCAGTTCCTAGTCCCTAGCTTGCCTGTTATGGTAATTTCTTCCATTTACTGTGCACTGGAGGACACCACAATGATGCCACAATGACTGCTTGGCACAGGCCCAGTAATTTGTTTGCTGTCAAAAAAATATATCCTGCCCTTAATGTAGAAGACATTTATAACGCAGCCAGCCAGAAACTGCTTGCTGTGTATGACTGCTCCTAACAGGTTTTGGGCACATAAGGTCTTTGCCTCCTGACACGAATCTAGAATATTGGATATTGCTGGCAAAAACACATGCCTCTGCTGCATTGGTCCTCCATATTGCCAGTTACTAGATTTATATGTTCAAATAACAGAATAGCTTGTGGAAATCATGTTGTACCTCAATTAACAAGCTGCCTGAAGGGATTCATAATAAGCGAGGTGAAGCAGACTGTTTCTCATGGTTTAGAAGCTGGGTAGCATTTATTGTGTTCTGTTTATGACACCCTATAGATGCTTCGGTCCTTGCCGCTGCTGCCTCTGGTATCTGTCTTAGATGGCGCTCTTAGTTGCGGGTGGCTGGCTCACAACTAGTGTGCAACAGTTGATTCTTAAGTCACCTATTCGTGGCCAGAAATGTTTTGGTCATGACATGGAGATGATTCTTTGGGACCTACAGTCCTTCACGAAGACTCTTTGCTTGCTGATGTTTTTAGTCCCAGACCACATGTGGGTGTGGCTGTGGTTCCTTTTATGTAGGGTGTCAGCATGGCTCAGTTGGTAGCACATCCGCCTCTGAACCAGAAGGTCGTGGGTTCTCATCCCACACGGGATTGGACTTACACCTAAAAATCGCTGGCATCCTGAGTGCAGTATTGGGGGTGCTGTAGCTGGGTGTGCCCTTCGATGAGACGTTAAACCGAGGTCCCTTCTGCCCATCCTGGTGTTGTCCTGGTGGGTGTCCAGGTGGAAGTAAAGAACCTAGGGCACTCTTCGCAGAGTAGGGAACATTCCGGTGTCCCAGCCAACATTCCCTTCCCATAAACCGGTTCATGCAATTATCCAGGCTGTGTGTGGGTGATGATGTGCATATGGTCACACCACACATTCAGTCACTTCACTACCAGTCTAGCATTGCTTGTAAAGCGCTTTGGATGTATGAAAAGCGCTATATAAATGCTGATTCTTCTTCTTCTTCTTCCTGCCTCTCTTGACACACACCTGGTAGAGGGGTCTCTGCACTCCCACTGCCCCAGTGTTGGCAATGCCCACTCCACACTTGGTACTTGACTGCCTTCTGCCCCTATTGTCTCTTTAAAAACAAAAAACAAAAAAAACTATAGGCGACTGCTGAGAGGCATACACATGACATGGCATGTTTTTGAGACACATCAGCAGAGCTCTATGTTAAACCTTTACTTTTGCTGTTTGAAAAGTGATAATTTAATTTTTTTTTTTTATCGGCACGGTGGAGAAATCTCATTACTCTGAGCATCTGGATAACAAATTTGTATATGGGGAGACATCGAGAGCAGTGGGCAGTCAGGGACAGAAGCAGGCATACCCACCACAGCAGGCCCAACTGACCACGCAGAAAATGCAGGCACATCCAGCTGAAGTGAAGTGGGTAAGCCCCTGTCCTGGGACTCAGTCTTGCAAGCCATAAGATCTGTGGACAAGAAAATTCTTGAGTATATTGGCTCATAGCACACTAAAATAGGGGAGCGAGGCAACAGCAAAAGAAGTTGTTGAGCGATCCTCATACTCAGGCTGTGTTCAGCAGAATGACCACTGAAAGTGGTGCATCTTTGAGCCCGCATGGAGACTTTGGAAAATGCTCAGAGGGCTGTGAATCTACAAGTCATGAGACTCCTGAGGGGCTCAGAAGGGAAGACCCACTAACTTGTATCATAATCTGTCTAGCATCATCTTTACCTGAGGACCAGGCCTTTGCTCCAGAAAATGTCAAGGCATACAGGATGAATTTTGCCAGGTGCAGGGGTCCAGAGACACTCCCAGGACATTGTGACTACAGGACCTGAAATACGGATGTCATCTTGGTCTTGAGAAAGCCTTTTAGCTAAACCTAGTCTGGAGAGTTTTTGCACAGTGTTTGTGAGATGAATATTTTGTGTGTCTGTTCTTGAATAAAACATTTATACTACAGCTGTAGCCTGGTGCCGGTAGTTTCTGAAGCGTAGCCGTTGGTCTGGGCATGGGCGCACTATCCCATTTCAGTGGATGACCACGAGATTAAACTGTTTCCCAACTGATCCTGTGCAACCTGGACATATCACAAGATGTTCGATCCTCTCTGCCAGCAGTTGAGAGTCTCGAATCAGCATACACTGCTCACCTAGGCATGGCTCCGTATATCATGTGGTAATAAGACTTTTCAGTTTATGATCCGACTTGGGCGACAAAAATGTAGGGACAGAATCGCTGAGGAATTTGTTGGGGAGAAGCTGCCAGAGCAGTGAAACAAGATGGTTCGGAGGAAGGGAGTAAGTGACTTTTAACTATAGCCAGACATTCAGCTCATAGTGGTGTCTTTAGACATATAAATTAGTGGTAGGGTCCTGTAAGGCAGCTGATGTTATGTTGTTCTTTATATGATGCACAAACATATAGATTTTGGGACTTTCGCTGCCTTAAGTTGGCCCTGGTGCTCTGTTTGATAATGCTTTGAATTGCCTGGTTGTTGTCTGGATCAAAATGGCACCTACCCTGTGATGATGCGAGTGACATGCTCAGAAGGTGCCTCTAAACTGCCAGGAGACTGACTCCTGAAGTTTTGTGAAGTAATGTTACAATTGCAAATGATGTGGTGCGCTTTAGAAGTAGTTGTTCTTGGGCAATGTGCTTTATGTTAAATGATGAATGAGTTGCTCAGGTAATTTTCGATTTAAGGAGACAGGCAGGGTGAATTGTATGTTTGTCACCTTTGTTTTGAAATTTGACTGTGTTCCATTGTAGCAATGCACACATCACTATATTCTCTTAGTTAAATGTTATGGTAATGGTGGAATAGTGACTAAAGTCATGTTAGATACATGCTGTTTTACAGCCTTTATTTTTCAGGAATTCCAACAGTCGTTGCATGACTAAGCTCCTAAATCAAATGGACAGTTTCCTTGGAGACTTTTAACTTTTAGTGGTACCCCATATGAAGTATCATACATTAATAATCGTAATGCCTTGATTAACTGTGGCTGTTGTAACAGTCTTTCTGTCTCTTGTGTCATTAATTATGTGGCTTTATTGGCTATGTTCAATTTTATAGTTGAATTAACCTAGAGTTAAAAAAAAAAAAAATACTACAGGGATTCAGGTAGGGGCAGGGTCTCAATGTATCTACCGAAATGGCAGGAGATCAGATCAGATGAGTGGGTTCTGAAAAAAATAGATTTAGTCATGTATTGGAACTGCTTGCACCCCATTTGGTGCATCCTAGTTGCTTGGCAGTACCTCCAGGCCACTTGTCTGTTTTACTAGCAGAAGTTCAGACCCTTTAGACAAGTGGGCTATTCAGCCACTACCATTGACCAAACAGAATCATGTTTTCTATTCCTGAATCGTCCGAGATCCAAAGATGATAGGCGATTTACAGTCCTGTCTTAGATCTCTGGCACATGCACGAGTACATAGAGTACAAAAGTTCTGGATGGTGTCCCTACTTCAGCGGCTTCTGCAGAGGGATTGGCTCTGCATCCTGAATGCAGCATGGCATACCTGTATTTCAAGATTCAGTGTTGCTATTGTATAAATGTGCATCCTTTTGACAGCAAGCACTATCAGATCTTCGAGGGCATTTCCTCCATTGGGCCTTGCTTTTGGCATTGTAAGCCATAGGTGTGCAGACCACTCAGAACTGTGCTAGCCAGGGCCACTCACGAATGTGCAACGTCTGCTCGTATAACATGGGCAGCCCCATTGCTCCTCAGTTGTTTCTCATGACGTTGCCTGCTTGTTCGACTTATGGAGACACAATACAGCCATTTATTTGACATTATTATTTTCTTTATTTTAATTTATTTTTTATGTCCTTTTCGCTGCCATCTACAGAACCTTTATTTAGCTTTTGTACCTGCAGTTACAAGATCTACAAGGACAAAGCTCACACAGTTTGTTTGCTGTTTGTGCCTGTTTTCCATCATAAGGGCCTGCAGGATCTGCTCGGATTCAACCACGCCACAAAGAGATGCTAAAAAAGGCTTTGAAACCTTCATCATTATGACCACAGGAGCTGCTGCTAAGCTCTGCATCCAGACTGGCTTCTCCCTACTGCTTGATGGTTGTCCTTGGAATAAAACTCCCTAGTGTTTGGTGGTGTTTTCACAGACCCGATCATTGAGGTTGAAGTAGAAAGACAAGGAAAGGCAATTAAAATCTTCCTCCTTTCAGCCGTCACCAAAAGCATAAGGACAGGCTTCTGCTTTGCCGGTGAGGTCATGGTCTCAATTGAAGGAGGGTAGTTCCTCATCATTTCCTCTGGTGGTGACAACCACAACCCCCTGACCATTGATGAGACAGCAATCCTGGGTCTGCCTCTGCACCGCTGTACCTACTACAGGCGGTGTGCAGCCTATGGTGTTAGGTTCTGTCCTGTCAGCGACAGAGTCCCGGCCCTTTACAGGTACTGTCAACTCTCAAGTCATCCTCTCATCGTTCTCTGAACTGTTTCACTGACTATTGCCATTGCTCCTGCCAGCAATTACAGCTGCCCAGTTGACAGGGCCTCCCGTTAGCACCGTTATTGACTGGTTCAAAGCATCTGTAATTCCCTCCATTGGGCTGCCGCCTCCATTTCTGGCTCCGACTTTCACTCCCATCATCATTCCAGACAAGGAAGAGGAAGAGTATAATCCTGATCTCTTTAATGTGGAGGAGGATTTGAAGGATGAAGAAAGGGAACCTATGAGGGGTTTACTTTCAGTTCTACCCCTCATGCAGTGAGGACTATGTGGTGCCTGAAAAGTGAAGACTAAAAGGGTAGCATTCAGAAGATATAAGGAGATGCAGAGAGAGGAAGATAGGGAGCTGTATCATGGGAAAAGGAGGAAAGCAGAGAAAGTAGTAAGGATTGTAGAGAGACAAACTGAAGAGAGAATTGTCCAAGAAGATAACAAAAGGGGACAAGACATTTTAGGTATGTAACTGAAAAGAGGAAGCCGGGTGGGATTGTGAGGTTAAAAGGGAAAAGGAACTGTGCAGAGGGGACTGGGAGAAGGCAGACATCCGATCAAATACTTTTGTTTAGTGTTTACAGAGGATGGAGGAGGGAGAGGTCAGAAAAACTAACAGAAGCTATGGATGGAGGAGGCAGACACTAGTCCTTTTTGGAGGAGATGGTCCAGGTGGACAAGGCAATGGGGCCAGATGGAGTGCATTCAGTAGTATTGAGGGATCTCAGGGAGGTACTTGCTGCACCTCTGACAGTCCTGTTCAACAGCTCACTGGAAGCGGGAGTGATTCCGAGGACTGGAGTAGGGCAGATGTAGCCCCACTTCACGAAAGCAGTAACAGGGAGAAGGCTGGCAGTTATAAGGCAGTCGGCCTGACATCAGTTATGGGAAAGTAAATGGAATCGCTGCTGAAGGAAAGGATTGTAGAATATCTTGAATCCAGTGGGTTACAAGACCCAAGGCATCATGGATTCATGGGTGGGGGATCATGTCAAATGAATCTGATAGATTTCGTTGACTGGGTGACAAAGGATTTAGATCAGGGTGAGAGGTGTGCATGGCTACCTACATTTCAGTAAAGCTTTCAACACCATTCCATATAGGAACTAGTAAGCAAGCTGGGAGCTTAGAGTGGGTCCAAAGGTGGTAAACTGGATAGGGGGGTAGGTGACAGAGGGTGGTGGTAAATGCAGTTCACTTGAGGAAGGGTGGGTGACCAGCGGGTGCTGGAGGAATCTGTGCTGGGACCAGTTCTCTTTAATGTCTTTATAAGTGCCATTGCAGAGAAATGGAAGGAAGGTCTGGCTCTTTGCAGATGACACCAAAATCTACAATAGGGTAGATGCTCCAAGGTGGGGTGGAAAGGACAAGCAGAGACCTGAGAAAACTAGAGGAGTGGTCAAGGATAGCAGCTGGGTTTCCAGTGAAAAAAGTGCAGAATAATACACTTAAGACACAGAAACCCAGGGGCGACTACAAAATGGGTGATGTGGTATTGACTTTACCACCGAAAGCAGGAAAGACACCTGGGGGTTATCATATTTGATGACCTAAAGGTGGCCAGGCAGTGCAGCAAGGCAGCCAGAGGGCTAAACACACACACACACCTGTATCCCCACCAGTGGGAGTAGGACAAACTCTTACTTCAGGGCAGCATTTCCTCCTCTGGGCATTTTGATGTTATTCAGGCACAGTCCAACCTCTTAGATCATCCGCCTTGCTGATCCATGGGCAGGGTTGCCATAGGGCAGCGGCCACCTTCCTGGGGGCACAGTTCTGTAACTCCACCACAGCAGCTCCCCTCTTCCAGATGAGTGGACATGGATGTAGGGCCTCTGGAACCGCTTCTGCCACACCACTGTCCGGGCGGCCATGGCAGCCACCCCACACTCTCCTTCATGGAGCCAGACAGACTCTAGCAAACTGACTGTCTCCTTCATGCTGCCGTGAATAGCTGTCCGCCCTCCCACCGATGGCTTCTGGTGGTCCATCCACACTTTTGGGACTGGAGGAGCAATCTCCTCACCCTGGCCCCGACTGGTGGCCGATCCTGGATCTGCCTAGCAGCATGCCTCACCACCCTCACACTTCCCCAACTCCTCACTGACTCTCTCCAACTGCCACCTAGCTCCAGTTGGCACTTGAATTTAGCATGATGCCCAGGCTCAGCTTCTTGAGACTTGGCATCACGCATGTCCATACCTGATGCCAGTGGGCATTACTAGTAACCCCCAATTTGCACTTTGGCATGGATGAATCAGAACAGCCTGTGAGGTCTGCCATGTTTGTTATTCAGTTTACTGACAGTCCCGCCAAGGCTGATTTGCTTAAGGCTGGTTCAGCTGGTATAGATGCTGCTAAACATCTGTTGTGTTCTGTATATGATGCCTCCAATGCTGTGGCTAGGGCTACTGCCTCTGGCCTATGCTTTGAGTTATTCTTGGCTACATGTGGCTGGGTTTGCTGGCTGAAGCATAAAGTCTGCTGAGTGCCCTTTAGAGGCTCTAGACTGTTTGGTGGTGATGTTGGAAATGCTCTATGTGAGTTTCAGACTTCAGGATGACCTTCTAGTCCTCAAGTGTCGTGACTCCTCAGCCTGCCAGAGGGGCAGTAGAGGTTAGTTTTGCATGACTGCTGCACATGATGGCCATGCCTCCTGTCAACAGCCCCATGCCCATGCTGGAGGTTCCATACTCCTGGTGTTCATCCAAAGGCACCCAAAGGTATTGGACAAGGCGCCTCTGTCATCCCAGTACTTTGACTCATCAGCTCCTACCACGCCACTACTGCCTTCTAGGGTGCAGGTGGGGGACTCTCCTTCATTTTCAGAAGTGGAGGGAGATCATGACGGAATAGTGGATTCTGGAATGGTGAAAAGAGGTGTACTCTGAAGTTGCTGACTACCCGTCCAGTACATCCTCCACCTCCTTGTCATTATCCTCTGGACCACTTGCCTCTCTAGTTGCTATATACAGAAGAAGTGTGCAATCAAACCTGTTCCCTTCAAGAAAGAAACAAAGACTTCTATTGCAGATACTCCTAGTTCCCAGTTGGACAGGAGATTTGTGTCCTGTTCTGGACCCAGAGACCTAAACCTGTTCATTGAATACTAGAAGTTTTGAATGGTGTCCCTTCAGGCTCTTCAACCTCTGCTGCAAAAGGGGGATCACTTTGTGTCCTGGACCCTTGTTGCTTAAGCCCAGCTGATGCATAGAAGCCATTATGTGTCAGGTTGGATAATGTTATGTCTGCTGGGGCTGATGGCTGTGGTTATCACTTGCCTTGCTCTCCATATGTGCATACTGTATTGACCCTCAGGTACGGGGTCAGCTGACAGAAGAGTTAGAACACATGGTTCTTGTCACTTCCCTCCTTGTCATGGTGTAGTATGGTGGATGGTCTGTCTGAACCTGATACAGGATGTTCCATTCTCTCTCTCCCCCAACTCCCATGCAGATTCCCAGAATAGATGCCTCAGGGTCTGGCTAGTTTGCCTGCTTTGGATCCTGCAAGAACCAGGATTTCTGGACCAATCTGTAATTTGATCTCCATATCAGTACTCTGGAGATGAGGGCTGTCCTGCTTGGTTTCAGGCCTTTCGAGAACATATCAGCCCTCGTCCCTTGTTGATTTGGACAGACCGTGTCCGTGTAATGCACTGCATAAACGAGCAGAGGAGCACTCACCGTTGTCCCTTGTGCAGGGAAATGATACAAGTGTGGTACTGGGCCATGTGTCGTGGCCTTCAGCTGACGCATGTTTCTTCCAGGTGTCCAGAACATTTTGGAAGACAGGCTGAATGGTCTCAGTCCCTGGTGTATGAATGGGAACTGCTGTGACCTCCACAGTAAATGACCTTTTCATGAGATGAGGTCATCCAGAGTTGATATTTTTGTGTCCCTGCACAGCGCAAAACTGATGTATTTTTGCTTTCAGCATGTTCCAGGATCTGGAGTTTTTGGGTGAGCTGTATTGTCCCTTTCCTGGAAAGGAAGGTTCCTTTACACTTTTCCTCTGTGCCTTCTAATTTGAAGGGTTCTGCTCGAGCTGCGGGCATAGCATGCCACCCTAATACTAGTGGCTCCTTGATGGCACCACCAGATATAGTATTCTCCTTGTCTTATCTATGGCTGCTGTGCATTTGGCTATGTTCCAGAGCTGAAGTGTATAGTTTTAAAGAGCAGCTGACCCTTCTTTACTTTGAGGCATGCAAGTCACTCCAAAGTACCATATCCAGGACCATATGTTAAGATTTAAGTACTGTAGCTTCTTTGGCCACCAATCAAAAATCTTACTTGCCAAAGTAAAATCTAGGTAACATTCATGGTAGCATTGTAATTTAAGCTGGAAAGGACTCCAGGTCCATCATGTTCAACTGCTGCTTGTATACAGGGATGAATAGGTATGTTGTTCAAGCATGTACTAATATATCATGGTGCCCATTGATTTTATTGTATTGTACTGTTCCAGATTGTGACTGAAAGTAGCCACCTTTTGACTAAGACACTTACATAGTGAACAAAAATAATTAAATAAAATAATTCATAGGGATTCTCACACACTTTACTACCCAGGGTACCCATGTGATTCTTGAGGTAAACAGAAGTCTGTCCAGGCTTCACTTGAAGGCTTGCACTGTCTTTATATCCACTCTCTCAGCTGATAGGCAGTTACATAGGTTCACTGCCCTCTGGGTGAAGACATGCCTCCTAATGTCCCAGAATTTACCAACGTTGAGTTTCAGGGTTGTTCCAGTGTTCTGCCGAAGGACACCAGGTAGACAACATGTCTGGGGTCTGTTTGGTGCTACAGCATACGCCAACACATTTAGTTTTATTTATTGTAATTATTGATGGGGAAGGCCAACTGAAGTAAGACTGTTCATTTCAGGTGTGTCCTGGGGGCCCGTGGACCAATTTTATTGACAGGCTGCATGTTGGCTAGTACACTGGGAAAAGCTGTATTGCATTAGTAGAATAAATGATGCAAACAATCCTTGCAAAGATATAAAGTCACATTACAGCATATAGTGCATAATAATAGTGTCTTAATTAACAATCTTTTCTACGTGTTACTCGGGGGGTTAAAGAACGTTTGGTACCCATGATACTATTACAGCCAGGTCCTTGGACAGCTACTAATAATTTATAAGTACTGACTTTAACCCTTTAAACTTGGGTATTTTGATCCATATCAAAGAACAGATACATTTTACACTGTCTGAAAATCACCATGGTTATCATGTATTTACTTCTTAAAGAATTAAACTACAGTACTGACTGGAAACTGAATTTAATGAGCAGAGCAAGACATACAGCAGACTGCAGCAACTGTCAAGTCTAAAACATTCCTGGAATTGCAAAATCAGCTTGAAGAGTCCCTCTAGTGGCAATGCCACCACCAGAAACGGTACACAAATGGTAGAAAATCTGGGCATCCAGAAGATCTCTGGATAAAGGAGGAGTTCACATATGCATCACGATGGCTATAGGCCCTAAGAAGCCAACTTTGTGTAGGGAAGTGATGAGTGTGCTGAGGTGGCCAAACATGAGTCTCAAAGTTCTACAGTATCTTTTCTTGGCATCTTCCCCTACTCCTGAGATGGCCCTCAGTACTTTAATTCACTTAGTGTGTGGGGAGCAGTGTTCCTTTTATCCTGAATTCTCTCTGCAGTTTCTACAAGTGCCTGCCCCCTCCGCTAGGTCAGAGGAAATAAAAGTTTACATCCGTAATGTCGTTGGAGCCTTGCCTGTACCATCATGGAATATTGAGACCTAGAGCACAGAGGGGTTTCTAACTCTATTAGTAGCCTTCTGGCATACTCTAGTTGAGTAGCTATCAGAAACATAGAAACATAGACAGTGATGGCAGAAAATACCAAGAGTCCATCTAGTCTACTCGGAGTTCCCTATCTGCCCTGGTATGTATTGTCGACACAGGTTTTATCCTCCCGTCCCCTGCCCCTTCCTACTACTACTGACCTGAGCAACCACCAGAACCTTCACTTTGTCCCAGCCATGCTTGAAACCATTTACGGTCTTGGCACCCACCACCTTCACTAGCAGACTGTTCCACAGCTCCACCACCCTTGCTGTAAAACAGAACTTCCTCACATCCCTCTTAAACCCTCCCTCCACCAGTGTCCACTCATGACTTTGGCTTCTTGACTCTGTGCTCCTGCTAAATAGATCCCTGTAGTTCACCTTGTTTATTCATTTCAGAACTTATAGGTCTCTGTCATGTCGCCCCTCCCCGCCTGGTCTCCAGTGAGTACATGTTTAGTGCCTTGAGAAGACCTTCCGTAGGATCTGCCATGTTGGTCCTGAATCATCTTGGTCACCCTACGTGCACCTTCTCAAGCCTGTCCCAGTACTTCCTCAAGCTTAAGACTCCAGAACTGAGCACAGTATTCCAGGTGGCCTCACCTGTGACATATATAAATGTGTTGGCACCCACCACTTCCACTGGCAGAGTGTTCCACAGCACCACCACCCTTTCCATATAATAGAACTTCCTCACATCCCTCTTAACCCCCTTCCCAGTTTCCACTCATGTCTCTGGTTCTTGACTCTATTCTCCTGCTTAATAGTTCCCCACAGTTCACCTTGTGTATTGCCTTCAGTAACTTGAAGGTGTCTCTCATAAATAGATAGATATAGATAGATATATATATATATATATATATATATATATATATATATGTATATATATATACACATATACATACTACTCACACACACACACTCCTGGTTTTCAGCTACATGTTTTGTGCCTTGAGAAGACTGTCCTAGGATTTGCCATGTTGGCCCTGAATCATCTTGGTCACCCTACATTGCACCTTCTGCAGCCTTAGGTGAGGACTCAGAGTTGAGCACAGTATCCCAGGTGTGGCCTCACAAATGAGCTATACAGAGGTAGTAGTACCTTCCTCTTTCCTGCTCTTCCAGGTTGCGACTGAAAATAGGCAGTCCTGCTGTCAGTACCCTTTCTGATGCACCCCAACATCCTATTATTTATTTGTTTATATTTATTTATTTATTCAGTTTTGGTGATCGGGTAGGCCCACTGAGCCCGGAGGTCCCTTTTTCAGGGCAACCGGTTACATTTAGGAAGACATGCATAGTAGTTTACAAGGTGATGGTTTAGTGCATGTTTTAAGGCATACATGGTGGTTTACAGAATGGTAGCACAGTAAATATTTTTAGATTTTCCGATACAAATTCAATACAAAGATGAGGATTGGTTCTAGGTGTGGAGACCAGTATTTGTAAAGTTGTGAACGGTGTGGGGTAGGGGGAAAGAGGGTTAGCTCAGGTGTCACGGCAAAGGCATATACTGGCATCTAGCAGGTGGGCCTTGAGCCTGGTTGGAAGTTTTGATGGAGGGGGCTTCATGTACAAGGGCGGAGTTTTTCTATAGCAAAGGGGAAGAGGAGGTAAGGACTTGCCACCCGCTTTGGTCCTCACTCTGGGTTCTTCTAGTAGGGTTCGCCTCTGTGGTCCAAAGGTTCCACCTGGAGTGCTTGAGGGCAAGGAGCCCAGTGAGGCCAGTGGGTGGGGGGAGGAGTAGCTTGTATGCATGGCAGAGCAAGGGTACTGGAGGCGAGAGTCCAGTGATGGCCAGTGTATGAGTGCTAAGGCGTCACAGTGATGGCTTCTGGCGTGAGACTATGTGGCAAAACGAGCCACCTTGCTATACAGCACATGCAGTCTGTTGATCTCGAGTGTAGCCATGCCCTGCATGACTGGGGTGGCATAGGTCAGGGTGGGGAGGAGGACTTGTGGCTATGGTGATCCTGGCCTCAGGGATCAGCTGGTCTTTAGATGGTAGATAGTTCCTAATTTGCTGTGGATGGTTTTAGTTACCTGGTTAATATGATTCTTTAGGGTGAGGCCCTGGTCCAGCATTACGCTCTAGTATTTTATGGAACCCACCACTTCAGTGTTGTTGCCAGAAATAGAGGTAAGTGGTAGTGATTGGGTTCTGTCTTGGCCTAGGGATGTTGGTCCAAACAGCATGGCCTTAGTTTTGCCTGTGTTAAGGACCATTCTGTTCTCTATTAGCCAGGTCTCCAGCCTGGTAAAGTCAGCTTGGAGGTGAGGGCTCAGGTCAGCCAGGTTGTCCAGGGATCAGTATATGACAGCATCATCTGCATACTGGACAACTGGGCTACCCCACAGTAGCCATAGGTCATTGGTGAACAGGGAGAAGGAGGTTGCTCAATGACGCTGCCTAATATTGACCCTTGCAGTACACCTCGTTAGGGGAAAGCGGATCAGATATTGCCCTTTCTCCACTTGACTGTCTGTGTTTGGCTGGATAAGTAACTGTCAAACCATGGGAGAGAGTGGGGGTCTAGGGCTAACCTACTCAGCTTAGGCAGCAGGAGTTGGTGGTTGACAAGGTCAAAGACCTTGGATAAGTCAATGAAGACCGCCTCTGTAGGGATCCTTTATCCATGGCACCAAGTACTTCTACCGAGAATTTTATCAGGGCAATGTCTGTTCCATGTTTTTTTTTTTTATTTAGTTGTTTAACCAGGAGTAGCACACTAAGCTGAAAGCTTTTACAGGAGCAACCTGGGAGCACAGGGAAGTTAAGTGACTTGCTCAGGGTCACACAGTATGCAAGTGGAAGCTGTAGGTTCAAACCCAGGTCTGGTCTGCTGGATGTCACCAGATTTGCAGCTTAGAGCCTTAATCCACTGCGCTATACTGCCTCCCTAATTTATTCTGAAGCCGTGTTGGGAGGGAGCTAGTAACTGGTGAGTCTCTAGGTAGTCTTGGATTTGCCTGTGACTAGCTTTTCCTGAATTTTGGTAGGTGCAGAGCACGGAGATCGGCCTCTAGTTGCCAGTAGGTTCCTGGGGCCCCTTGTGGATGGGAACTAGCCTTAAATAATCCTTGTTACACTGACATGATTGAGAGAGTCAATAATGATGACTTCAGGATCCCTTTCTCTACTTTTAGTGCTCGGTTTAATGCTTCCCATCAGTATTCTGTCCTTTTTTTTTGTTTGTTTGTTTGTTTTGTTTTCTCCTCTAGGTGCGTAACCTTGCATTTTTGGCATTGAATTTCCACTGCCAAACCTTAGACCACATCTCTAGCCTTTGTTGAGCTCTCTGCATCTCCCTGATCTCTTTGCTACTGTCTGCCTTACTGCAGAGCTTCATGTCATCTGTGAAGAGACAAAGCTTGCCCCGGATGCCCCAGTGTCACTGAGGAACATATTGAGAACAAGACCCAAACTGATCCATGTGGCACCCCACTCCTGACCTCTCTGTCTTTCGATTTGACCTAATTACCACCGCCTCTGCTGTCTTTTCCTTCAACCAATTTCCTATCCATGTCCCTACGCGCCCAGGCCCTCCAGCTTCTTCAGCATTCTTCTGTGTGCACCCTGCATACACGAGCAGACTTGATAGACCAAATGGCCTACTTCTGCTGGCTTCTTCGTATGTAAGTTGAAAACCTTGCTGAAACTGAAGTAGGGTAAATCCACAGCATGGCCCTTAGTGGATAAGAAAACTATCAGATTGATCTGACAGGACCTCCTGCCACAAACTCATGCTGTTTACTGTCCTATAGACTGTTGCTCTCTATGTAGTCCACAAGGTCCTCTTTAATCAGATGTTTATCCACTACAGAGGTAAGGCTGAAGGTCTGTAATTCCCCAGTTGCTCCTTGTCTGTCCGTGCCCCCCATATGTAGCAGGACAACGTCTGCTACCCTCCAGTCTTTCAGAACTATCGGTCTGAATTGAGCTATTGAATAGCCCTACTAGGGGTTCAGCCAGTTCCTCAGTCAGTTCCTTGAGTACCTTTGGGTGCATCTCATCAACACTGGGGCTTATCTCCCTTAGGGCTTCAAGCCCCTTCTGGACCCTTTCTCTGTTAAATACAATAGTATTGGTCAATACAGTCAGGGAAGACTCGCCTGTCCTCCATCGAATAGAACTGGCCCACGGATTTTTCTGCCTGAAGAATTCTATCTCTAATCCCCATTTGATTTTTTTTTTTGGGTGGGTGCTCTATTTTTTTGGGTGTTCTATGCCCTTTTGGGTGTAATTCTGTAGGCCAGTAGGATCTGTGGAGAATATTCTAGATGAAAGGCTTTTGCCAGCCAGCCCACCAAAAAACACTCAAATCAATTACTTAATAGAAACCCAGACAGTGATGGTAGAAAAGACCCATGGTTCATCCAGTCTGCCTGAGTTTCCTGTTTAGCCCTGGGACCTACTGTCCCTTCAGGGTCCTTGCCCTCCCAACCTCCTCTCCAGGGGCCAAACTCATAGGTTGCTTGAGCAGACTTGATTGTCCCAGTTGCTCAGGCTAGTTGTGTTAATGAGCACATTCTGCTGATCCTGCAGCCCTTCATGTTTCCATCTGAATGCCATCCTCTCTGGTTTCCAAAACTGCTGTATGGATAATAAACATGTCTGCCTTCTTGCAGAGAGTCTGAATTGCTGTAAGAGGAGAACAATATTAAAGGGCTTTCTTGCATTCAGCTCCTTCATCCCCAAGGGCCTGCTACATTCTGCCCACTCGGCTGTACTCCTGGGCCCAGATGGATTTCCAGTGATAGTTAACTTTGTAGCATCTGACATCAAAGTATTGCTGCCAAATCTATAAGGTTGTGTCACCTACTCACTTTCTGCTTCACTTTATTTATATTGTCAAAAGCAGAACAGTTTCATATTTCAAAGTTTAGAAATAGAGCAAGGGTACTGGGGGCGAGAGCCAGTGATAGCCAGTTAATAGAGTGCACTTAAAACGGTGTTTTTTTTTCTGTGTGACCTATCACTGTGGTTGTTGGCCACACCTAGCACCGAAAAATCCTGTACCCTTATGATATTTAGTGCCATCGGATGTTTAACTTCCAACTGGATAGCTACTGGAGGTGGGCAGAAGGGACCTCAGTTTAACACCTCATCTGGAAAACAGCATCTCAGCAGTGCAGCACTCCCTAGTACTGCAGTACAGTGTTAATATTGGGTTCAAGTTCCTGAAGTGGGGCTGGAACCCACGACCAGCTGATTTTCTGGACCAGATTCGAGCATTGTCTTCTTTGCCACTGACACTGCAAATGACTGAGAATTGTTTTTCAGTTTAAGGCCTTGGAATCCAAGTCTAGAA
This sequence comes from Neoceratodus forsteri, assembly GCA_016271365.2. Classification (NCBI taxonomy): domain Eukaryota; kingdom Metazoa; phylum Chordata; order Ceratodontiformes; family Ceratodontidae; genus Neoceratodus; species Neoceratodus forsteri. The sequence continues at coordinate 612,643,129 of CM028132.1, forward strand.
ATCATAAGGTGGGGGAGTTGCCCCATGATGATCTAGCAGTATCCCCACTGGCCAAAATAAAATTCTGGTCACTAATGGAGATCTTGTAGAGCACTTTGCCTGTCTGGGGTCTTGAAAACATAAAAAAAAAAAATTGGGAGCAGTACAGTACATGCTTTGCTTGTTTATGCATTGTACTTCAATCATAGTATGGCCCCGAACTGCTGCCATAGCCATTACCCCAAAAACAAACTGCCTCATGATGGCATTTAGGAGCAACGGGCTACAGCTGTTGCTAGTCTGTGAATGGAAGGGAGCTGTGAAGGGTACATTTTATAACTGAGAGTTTTGTGTTTCAGTTTTGGGGTAGTATATTCATGTACAGTATTACTATCTCAAAAGAGAACGTTGAGTTTTAAGTTGTAAACAAGTACTGTAGGCTTTTCCCAGTGGTGCAGTGGCATTGGATTGAGCAGCCACTTGGGAGATTTGAGATTTACTTGTAGTCCACAGTGTCCTACACTGCAGCCGTCAGTGGGCTTGTGCAATGTGGAGGAAGCCAGCCAAGTTAGTAGCACTCGAGAACACATCAAAGAGTAAGCTCACTAGAAATGTAGCAGCTTCCTTTATCCTGAAGAGGGTGACGAGCTCAAATGGCAGCAAGGAACGGGTTGTTCGGTAAAATGTGAACCCCTGCAACTCTGGCTACTGCCTTCTGCCCTGGTGCTTTGACTCAATGCCTCCTGGCAAATACTCTTGACAAGTTGAAGCTGGGGCAGCAGCTTGAGCTGCAGGGATCAGCTTTGTATTCTCCACGCTGTGGTGATTTGTATCGAACAGTCTGCTTCCTTGCTGCATTTGAGCTTGTTACCTAACCCGGTTGCCAGGTGTCTGACCAGGTTTCAAGCTTTGCCAGATCATCCTGCAAACCCTGCCATCCCCTAGGTCGTCCACCACTGCTCCCATCTTGGTATCATCAGCAAAATGAATGCTCTGTTCTTGATGTCCAGTGATATGTCTGCAATGAATATATCCCAAACAACACTGGTCCCAACACCAAGCCCTGTGGAACACCACTGCTCACTACCCTTGGGTGTGAGAGCTCCCACCCACCACCACCCACCTCTGTTGCCTTCCCTGAAGCCAGTTCCCTACTCATCTCACCAGCTTTGCACCCGCCCCTGTGCCTTCTAACTTACTTCCCAGCCTCCCATGTGGCACCGAGTCGAATGCCTTACTGAAGTCCAGATATAGGACATCCACTGCATGGCTCCTGTCCAGTTGCCTGGTTACCCAGTCATAGAACTCCACCAGATTGATTTGGCAGAATCTGCCACATATGAAGCCATGCTGTCTGCTGTCCTGTAGTCCTTTGGCCTCTGGGAGGGCCACCAGCCTCTCCTTCAGGATAATCTCCATCAGCTTACCCACGATGGATGTGAGGCTCACTGGTCTGTAGTTCCCCGGTTCATCCTTGGGGTCACTCTTGTGGAGGGCACCACATGAGCCATCCTCCAATCCTGAGGTACACACCCTGAATGTACTGAGGCATTAAATAGGTCTGCCAAAGGTCCCGCAAGGACCTCTGCCAGCTCCTTCAGTACCCTAGGGTGGATGCCATCTGGGCCTGGTGCCTTGTCCACCCTCAGTGCCTTCAAACCCTCATGAACACTGCCTCTCATGATTTCCCCATCTGTCACTCCCTCCCCCGTTTCTGCCATTCCTCCCCCTTGGATGTCGCCTCCCCCTTCTCCTTAGTAAATACCAAGCAGAAGCAATCATTTAGTGCTTCTGCCTTATCTCACCCTGCTTCCACCCAACCCCCTCCTTCCTAATCCTTACTATGTGGTCCTTACAGCTCCTTTTCCCTGATGTACCTAAGAAGTCCTTCTCCCCTTCTTAATGACTTGTTCCAGCCTGAGCTCCGTAGATGCCTTGGCTCCTTACTGCCCTTGTCACCTCCTTCGATTCCTTCAGGTACTCCTCCTGTCCTCCCACTCCCTGTTTTCTTGTACCTCCTAAAGGCAGCTCTTTTCCTCCTTACCTTTTCCATTACCTCCTTGCTCACCCAGCTCGGTTTCTTAGCCCTAGCCTTCTTGCTCTGGGCCTTGCAGCAGGTTTTGGTTGCCTCCACTATCCCCAGCTTTATGAGCTCCCACCTCTGGTTAGTGCCCATACTAGAGTTGAATTCTGGCCAGGTACCCTTTACCACTTCCCCATCCTCCCAAAGTTGGCCCTCCGGAAGTCCAGCACTCTTGTGCCAGATTCCATCCTTCCTTGCCCATATCCATTGTGAGCCATACTGAGTGGTGGTCACTCCTGACAGTGGTTCTTCCACTGTCGTCCCTCACAAACTCCCCATTTGCCAGCAGAAGGTCAAGGGTATTCCCTAACCTGGTTGGTTCACTGACCATTTGCAGCAGGAAGCTATCCTGGAAGGCATCCAGCAGTACCTGCTCCCTTCCATTCCTGGTTGTTGGGGTGCTCCAGTCCACTCCTGGCATGTTGAAGTCCCCACAGTCACCACGCTACCCTTCTCGTGAGGTCCTCGTGATCTGTCCAGCTAGTTCCCTGTCAAACTCCTGTGTCTGAGAGGGTGGCCTGCACACCACTCCCATTCTGAGGATCCTATTTTTGAATCCTGGATTTGCATCCAGAGTGGCTCCATACTACCCTCCTCCCTTCCTCCCTTACACACTTCAGTCCTTCCTTCACATTTAGTGCCACCCCCTTTACCAATCACCCTGTCCCTACGAAATAACCTGTACCCTGGTACAGACAGGTCCTCAGTCATTGTATTGGTGGCCCATGTTTCTGTGATGGCTGCAATGTCCACCTCTCCCTCTGCCATGAGCACCTGTAACTCTGCAGTTTTCCTCCCAAGGCTCCTAGCATTAGGGTAACCACCTTCCACCCTCCCCCACCATCTTGCCCTCTTTTCCTAGCATCACCAATAGTACTTGCCATTTGTCCTTTGTCACTGTTATGGGGTAAGCTCATATGGTTTCCCAACCTGTGGTTTCTGCATGTCTCTTGCCCACTTGCCACCCCCACTCCTAGTTTAAATTTCCAACTTCCTCTATGTAGTCCTCCATCCTCTGTTTCAACACTTACTTTCCCTTCTCAAATACGTCACCTGGAAGCTGACATAGCTAGTTCTTTTTCATCATCAGCTGTATGACCTCTCTGGCTGTGACATCACAACTGACCAAGAAGAGCCAATCACCTGCTGCAAGATTGGCCACTTGCAATGTCACAGTAAGTGAAGTCACAATGCTGATAAGGTATGAAGAGGAACAGAACTGAATATGTCAGCATCCAAGTAAAGTACTGCTTTTACATCCCATCTAATACTACCAGATAGAAAACCTTGCTTGAGCAAATGGAAACGAAAAATACTTCAGAAATAAAAGTAACAAAGTCTACTTTTAAAATGAATGACAGTATTTTCTGTCTGCTATTTTTGGTGCTACTACAGTAGTTTGCAACAGTCTTGATAATTAACATCAGTGGCCACCCTAGTATCAATGTTTTACAGATGCTACTTACTCATGAGTGGTGGTCCAAGAAATAATGGACATAGTGCATCAAGTGAATTTTAAGTCAATTAATGCTTATTTAAATTAATGTGTGTCTTAATACAGATTAAAGACAAAGCTTAAAGTCAGGATAAATATAGATTTAAGATGTATTGTATACTAAAGCATTATAGTGCATATTAACTCTCTCTCCCACAACATGCTAATCTATTTGAATTAACAGAATTAACATACTGTGCAGACATACCTGGTTATATTATTTAACAGAGTTTAAACGCACCTTTGAAACTTTGTTATCCAGAGTAACAGCATTCCCCTTCAAAGCAAAACATATAAAACCTATGCAGCCTTTGTTGACTCTTATCTGTTCTTGCTGAAGTCTGCTTTAGTGACTTTTTTTTTAATGAGGATTGAATTAATTGACCCAGAGTGCATTTTGTAATTCAATGAAAAATAGGGCTTGTTTCAATTATTTGATATTTAAAGGCATAATCTCCCACTTATTTGGTGACCAAAATTTCTCTGTTCCCCTCTTTATCATTTGTAACCAAATGGTTCATCTTATCGTTTTTTCACCAAAACATTGTTTATCCAGTTCAGCATTTTATGTATCAGTAGTATTATGTCTGTGTAATTGTTTATCACTAGTTAATTGGGGATCCCATTATAAATTAGCTTTTGCTCAATTGGTGATATTCTTAAAGTTTTAAATAAACCTATTACTACTACTACTAAATACAGCAGCCTATAATTTTAATAGCACCACTACATGCCATGGTAGAACATGGTGGCTAGGCTGAGTCAGCTATCAAGAGCTCTGCGTTTGTGAGCAACTTGCCTGTTTATTTTTTTTTTCCTGAATTCGACGCCCGCTCCTGTCTTTTTATTCGCTCATTTGCATTTCGTTTTAGTTTTGTTTAAGTTGTGTATTGATATCATGCCATTTACGCTATACATGATTGTTCGTAGTTTTGACTATTTCTCTAGAGCCTGGTCCATAGTTTTGGTGGACCAGTGACCAGCGATAATCCTGAAGGAGGATTTGTTTGGGATTTCATAGTCTGACTCTGGTTCATTTTGTTTAGGGCCTTAAGCTCGTTTAGTCTAGGACATCCAGGAGTGCTGTAGTGGGAGAGCATGAGAGTTGCTATGTATATTTTGAATGTTTCTGTGGGGCCTCTATTTGTCCGGTGATGGTCTAATTGTTGTCACATCTGATTCCGGCCCTCAATGTGAGAGGAGCTGTGGAACTTTTATCTAAAGTGCCGTGAATAGGAAAGTATTGTGCCTGAAAATAGGACGCTGGACAAGGACTGGGCCATAGTAGCAGTGTGTCTGTATGTTGTGTGTGTGTGTGTGGGGGGACCTCCTCCGTGTATCCTGGGCTGGTGGATGCCCTGCTTTCCGCGACCGGCAGGGAGTTGCCCTCTGGGTTTCGGGAGCCGGAGTCTTTACTGGCCTCACCCAAATCCTCACGGAGCACTCCTGTGGTCTGTAGCTTGGGATTGTAGCTGCAGGCCAGGGGTGGTGGGGTAGGGGAACCCATGAAGTTTTGGGACACCTGAAGTGGGGTTCCTCCCTGAGACTAATTTAAACGCCAGACCGCTGCTTGATGGCCAGTGCTTGGACTGTATTGAAGATCGCCAGAACTGCTGTTCAACCTAAGATTTGTTTTTGGCCACTGAGGATAATTTTTATGGCACTGAAATTGATTAGTCTGGATTTGCTATCCTTATGCAGAACCTCATCTGACTTTACAACTTTAATCTCTGGTTCTGTGGAGGCCTGTGTGTAAAAAGGTGGACTATCTAGCAGTGGTGTCCCTCCCTGTAATTTGACTGGTTATACTGTAATTAATAAGCTTTTTCTGATTTAGTTGTTTTATGTTACTTCTTCTTCTTTTTTATTTAGTTTTTCCCCACACTGCGTGAGAGGTAGTGTGGGGAGGGGGGTGACCCATTCATGACTTTCAGACTGGAGTGGTGAGAGGACTCCAGTTTTTCATCATATCTGTATTTCTCCCACTGCGGAGAGGTAGTCGGGTGTTCTATTTCAGGAAATTTAAAACTGGAGTAGTGAGAGGACTCCAGTGTACTATATTTTGCATTATATCTTGTACTTTTCTTTAGAGTGTATATTTTATTTTGGAGGAGTGTTTATTTAATTGTGCCTGATATTGATTTAGATAGTAATTTAGGGAGGGTGGGTATTTGTATTGGATTACTTGTGGTTGTTTTTTAGATTTCTTTAAGAGGTGGGGAAGTCACGAGTTTGTTATTGTTGGAAGATGTATTGGCCTGCTGCTCTCCGGTCAGGCACTACTCCCCTCCAAAATCCGAGACCTCCGGCCCTTTTATTCTCCTTCCTCGCACGAGAGGTGTATAACTGTTGTAGGGCTTTGGGTATTGCTAGTAGGAAGCAGAGGTGGGCTGGGGTTCTGGGCCTCTGAGGGAGTGGCGAGGTGGCTGTATCGGGTTTTACGGTCCAGGAGATGCCCTGGGGCAAAATGGTCACTAGAATATGGTCCTTCATGTCTGGTTACCATACCCAAGGGCTCCATTGTTTCTGGGCAGACAACTCAGTCGGCCCCGGAACCCTGCCTGACTCGAGAGCTGTTATACAATACCAGGTCTGTTAGGAACAAGACAGTAATTATTGCTGATCTTGTTGGGACAGCTGACCTGGCTTGCATCATCGAGACCTGGCTTGATGACAACGCTGGACCCATCTTGGAGGCAGTGGTCCCAGCCGGGTTCTCGGCGATATACTGCTCGAGATTGGACCGCAGGGGCAGGGGGTGGCTATCTGGTTTAGATCAGAATTGGGGCCTTACTGGTGTACCAATTGAGGGGCCAGATCATTTGAGTTTACTGTAGTAGCAGATGTGGGCTGCAGGATCATTCTCTTCTACCGTCCCACCCGGGTGAGAAATTATTCCTGCAGGAAGTAGCAGACTTCATCATCGATGTGGCGCTGGAGTCGCCCAGGCCGATGGTCCTGGGTGACTTAAATGACTGGGTCGATGATGAACTCTCGCAGTTTGACAAGACTTCCTCCAACTTTTGTGTTCGTTGGGGTTCCACAGCTAGTTGCCTCTGCTACTCATAATCAAGGTCACTCGCTTGATCTGGTCTTCCTCCTGGGGATCGAGTCCTTTGACTTGGTGGTGGAACCAGTCATATGGTCTGATCACTACACAGTAAGAGTCAATCTCCAGCCCCCTTACAGGCCTGCCCCTGAGGAGATGGTCAGATACCGCCCATTGAGGGTGCAACCCCAGAAGGTCTTCTGACGGGTTAGACCTGTCCGAGTTTCGAGGCAGCATGGCGACCAGAGAGTCTAGTTTTGGCCTATAATAAGGCTATTACTGAGGCTCTGGATTCTATCGCCCAGTCCTGTTTGTCCTTCTCTCCGCCCTCAGTCCCCTTGGTTTGATGGGACCCTGAGGGAGTTGAGATGTGTAAGACGAAGGCTAGAGCGTCATTACGGAAATCGCACTTGAAGCCAACCACCTTAGATTGATAGATCATTATCAAAGCTGTCAATCAGCAACGATGTAAGAAGGCAGAGTTCCTATCCGGTGAGATTGCTGCTGCTCAAAATCGACCGCTCAGCTCTTTTCGAACTGTAGATGGGTTGTGCAACCCAACTTGTCTACAGATTTGAGGAGCATTTTCACAAGTTAAGTGTGAGGAGTTCACTCGATTCTTTGCAGATAAGGTGGCCAATATCAGGCCAAAATCTGTTCAGCACTCTCTGTGGGGTTGGCGTGGTCGGTGCATGGTCACTTCTCCTTGGTCTGCCTGATATCTTTTGACTGGCTGGAGATAGGGGACATCATATGGATTGTACAGAATTTGCTGCCAACGTATGTAGTTTGATCCGGGCCCTACACGCCTATTATTAGGGTGTATGGAGTCCATCGGCCCGATCCTTGCAAAGATTGTTTGGTGCTCCTTAGATTCGGGAGAGTTCCTAGCTCCTGAAGGAGGCGGTGCTGACACCACTTCTTAAGAAAGCTTCTTTGGACCCAAAAGCTGTGTGCAAACTAGAACCCATCTCTAACCTTCCCTTTGTTGGGAAGGTGATTGGGAAAGTGGTTGCGCTGCAACTGGAGAACCACCTTGCCATCTACGATGTCTTCGCTCCTCTATGTAAGGGAAGGGATAAAAGCAACTGAACAAAAAGAGTAAACATGGAGGAGAGGAGGGACTGTGGGTCACCTTAGAGACTGGAAATGGCACCACAATCCGCAACAGAGGTTGTATACAGACCCCCATGTCAGGGGAAGGGAATGGACAAGGATATGATAGAAGGCATACTGGATGGCAGAGAAAGGGGAGATACTGTTGATGGGGACCTTAATATGCCAGATGTTAACTGGAGCACCTTTGCTGCAGCCACATCCAAAAGCAGGGCCATTCTTGATGCCCTTCAGGTGGCATGCCTCAGACAGCTAGTTTTGGAACAGTCTTAGACCTCGTGACTCTCAAATGGGGACAGTGAGAGGATCTCAGATCTAGAAGTGGGTAGCTATTTGGGAACAAGTGACCACCAAACAGTGTGGTTCACGATAACTCAGCTACAGAGTCAAGCTACAAAAGTGAGGGTACTGGACTTCAGGAGGGCTGACTTTGGCAAGATGGAAGAGTGCCTTAGAAAAGCACTAGCAAACAGGCTAGAAGGAGGGTGGAGCAACAATGGGGAAATATCAAACAATGCCATCACAGAGGCAACAAGCCTTTGTGTGAAGCAAATAAACAACTCAAAATGAAAGAAAAAGCCACTATGGTTCTCAAAAGAGATGCAGTGAAGGTTAGGGAGAAAAAGATAGCATTTAGGAAGTATAAGGAAACACAGAAGGAGCAGGACAGAGAACTGTACCAGGTAAGGCAGAAGGAAGCAGGGAGAGTAGTCAGAATAGCAAAGGCACAAACTGAGGAAAAGATAGCCCACTCAGTTAAGAAGGGGATAAAACCTTTATAGGTATATCAGGAGCGAGAAAGACAAAGGGAGGGCTAGTGAGGCTGAATAGAATGGATGGTGGTGGGCAGAGAGTGACAGTGAAAAGCAGGATACTGAATGAATACTTCTGTTCAGTATTCACAAAAGAGTAAGTGGGGAGGTGCCTAATCCAATTAACAGAATCACTCTGGAGAGGGGGGGATTCCAGTCCTTTCACAGAAAAGGGTTCTGAAAGAACTCCTAAAACTGAAGGTGGATAGTGCAATGGGGCCAGATGGAATTGACCCCAGAATTCTAAAATAATTAAGCAGAGAACTAGTGACACCACTGACTACCCTTTTAACAAATCATGGAGGATGGTGTGGTACCTGAGGACTGAAGAAGGCTGATGTGATTCTCTCACAAAAGTGGGACTAAGACAGAGGCAGGAAACTACAGACTTGTCAGTTTGACCTCTGTGGTAGGGAAAGTGATGGAATCACTCTGAAGGAAAGAATTGTTGAGTACCTAGAGGCCAGTGGGGCACAGGACCCAAGGCAGCATGGGTTCACAGTGGGAAGGTCATGTCAGACGATCCTAATTGATTTCTTTGACTGGTGACCAAAGTAGTAGACCAGGGAGGGCTGTGGACATGGCCTGCCTAGACTTTAGCAAGGCATCTGACACAGTCCCACACAAAAGATTAGTAGTCAAATTAACCAGCCTGGGAGTGGTCCCAGGGTGGTAGCCTGGTAAAATATTGGCTGAACAACAGGACACAGAAGGTAATTGTAAATGGAGACCACTCTGAAGAGAGAGATTACTAGTGGGTACCGTAGGTTCAGTATTGGGTTCAGTCCCTTTTAATGTCTTTATAAGTGACATTGCAGAGGGACTGGAAGGAAAAGTATGCCTCTTGCAGATGACACAAAGATCTGCAACAGGGTTGATATACAAGGAGGCGTGAAAGGATGAGAAGGGACTTGGCAAGGATGGAGGAATGGTCAGAAGTATGGCAGCTTGGATTCAATGCAAAGAAGTGCAGAGAAATGCACCTGGGAAACAAAACCCAGGAGAAGATTACACAATTTGTGGGGGGGGTAGTAACAACAACAAAGTGGAAAGGGACCTGGGGGTAATCATATCAGATGACCTTAAGGTTGGCAAGCAATATGAGAAGGTGGTAGGAGGGCTAGGGGGATACTGGGATGTATAGGAGAGGTATCACCAGCAGAAAACAGGAAGTTATTATCCCCTGTACAGACAGTTGGTGAGACCCCATCTGGAGTACTGTGTCCAGTTCTGAAGACCCCATCTCTGCAATGACATAGACAGGATGGAAGCATTTCAGAGGAGGGCAACTAAAATGGTGCAGGGTCTGCAAGAGAAGCATACAAAGAGAGACTAAAGGAGCTTAATATGTATACCCTTGAGGAAAGGAGGGAGAGGGGCCATGATAGAAACGTTTATGCCTCAGTGGAATCAACAAAGTCCAAGAGGGTAGCATCTTTCAGAAAAGAGATGCAAGAACAAGGGGACACAATTTGAAGATAGAGGGGGACGCCTCAGGGGCAATGTGAGGAAGTATTTTTACACAGAGAGGGTGGTGGACGTATGGAACAGCCTTCCTGAGGAGGTTGTGGGGTCTAAAACTGTGGGAGAATTCAAGAGTACATGGGATAGACATAAGGCAACTTTTGGTGGGGTAGGAAGAAATAGGCTGTTGGTTAAATAGGATCTGCAGCTTATCCTCTAGGTAGAGAAGTGGGCAGACTAGGTGGGCCAAGTGGTCCTTATCTGCTGTCAAAGTCTATGTTTCTGTGTTTCCAGTCAGGCTTCTGGAAGAGACATAGTACGAGACGCTCTGGTTCAGGTGCTCAATGATCTCCTGATGGCGAGGGACCAGAACCGCCATTCCATCTTGGTGCTTCTGGATCTCTCTTCAGCATTTGACACTGTGGACCATGGGGTTCTACTTGAGCCTGAGGGTTATATGTGGCCTGGCTGGTCCAGTTCTCAGATGGTTTCACTCTTTCCTAGCCGACAGGTCTCAGAGGGTGGATTCTGGGATTTTTTCTTCTGAGCCATTCTCTGTGCCATGCGGGTCCCTCAGGGCTCGGTGCTCTCTCCCATGTTGTTTGCAATGTATTTGCTGCCCTCGGAGACATTGTAAGACGATATGGGCTGAAGTTTCACAGCTATGCTGATGACACACAGCTCTATCTGTCTTTTGCACCTGACCAGGATAGTGCGGCTCAATGTTTAACAGCTGTCTGGTGGAGATCCTTTGCTGGATAAAGTCTAGCTGGTTGAAATTGAATTCGGGAAGACTGAGGTGTTGGTGGTGGATCCAGGGCGCCAGGTAGAGAGGCCAGTGGTGGGTTTTCCTCTGGGCTTTGGCTTGATGGTGTACAACTGCCTACCTCTGAAAGGGTGCGTAATCTGGGGGTGATTCTTGACAGTGGGCTGACACTGCATGCGCAGGTGTCGGCAGTCATCAAGTCTTGCTTTTACCACCTTAGGAACATCACCAGAATTAAGCACCTTGTTCCGTCCGATGATTTGCCCACTTTGATACATGCCTTTGTGACCTCGCCTTGACTACTGTAACTCCTCTACCTGGGGCTTCCGGGGTTGATATCTGCCGCTTCAGCTGGTGCAGAACATCAGGCACGATTGTTGACTGGGACTTCACGCTCCACGCTCCAGTCATATTACTCCCTGCTAGCGATCTGCACTGGCTGCCTATACAGTGGCGGATCACCTGCATGGTCGGTCTTCTGACCTATAAAGCCCTGCATGGACAGGGACCGAGCTACTTGCAAGAGCTCCTGATTCCCTACATGCTGCGGGTCGCCCTGTCCGCCAGCTGACTGAAGGGTTGTTAGAGGTTCCCAGGGTGCAAAACATCTGGTGCCCGGATTTTATGTTTGTGGCACCATCCTGTGGAACTCTCACCTCATCAGATTAGAGAGTGCAGGACTGTGGAGAGCTTCAAAAGCAGCCTAAAACACATCTGTTTAAACAGGCTTTCAGCATCTGATGTTTTATGGATTGTGGAAAATTTTAATTGAAACTGAATTTTTGTAAGATTTTATTGAATTGTTTTATGATTTGTATGTTATGTACAGCGCTTTGACACTGGAATGCGCTATATAAATATAAATATTATTATTGTGGGAAGCTCCTTGTTTTTAAGCCTTAGCTGGACTGCCAGGTAACACAGACATTGTTCTCTGATATTATTGGACACCTGAAACGCAGAGATAGCTGGCCCTCCCAAGTCTGCATTCCAGCATGACATTTTAAGACCAGTTAAATGAAAGACACTATTTAAAGAGCTGCTGACATGTTCAAGAGAACTTTAACAAAACATAATATTTAGGCACTGTCCAGCTTATATTTCCCATTAGTTCTGTATTCTCCTCCCCATTATTTTGTAGTGAGGTAATTTGCATGGAAACAGGATCTTTGCTCCTGAAGAGTTCATCTGTTACTGCTGCTTTCTCTACCTGAACAGATCCAGAAACAAATGGTTTGATACCTTTTTATTGGACCAACATAGATGTAACAAAAGGAACACAGTGCTTAAGCTTTCAGACCAACCAAGTCCTTCTCGGAAGCTTATGCCAGTTGTGTGGAAAACACATTCTGTTAACACCCAGATCATACATAAAGAAAAAATTCTCATTGGTTTAAAATACCTTTTTAAACCATAGCAGAGGTTTAAATGAGGTTTGGCATTTAAACCTTCTGTTATGGTTTAAAAGTATTTTAAACCAGTGAGAATTGTTTTATTTTTTTTTTTATGGATCTGGGTGTTAATAGAATGATTTTCATACAACTGGCATAAGCTTCCGAGGAAGGACTTGTGGTCCAAAAGCTTAAGCATTGTTTTCCTTTGTTACCATAGATGTATCAAACCATTTGTTTCTGGATCTGTCTTCACAAGGACCAATATGGCAAGTAACTAATTATGTGTCCCTACCTGAAGTCATAAGAGCACTGCTTGTGACCTCACAGCTACTCCTATAGCAACAGATTGTGATGTCACAACAGAGGATTATGACTTGAAGTAGGTGTAAGCTATAGAGGTAGATAAACTCAAAATGAACTGTAAGGGACAACAATCATATATTCATGCACATTTCTTTAGTAATAAATTATGGGGAGAAGAAATATGTAAAATATAAATGGGATGGGGCAGAATTGTACCTAATTATTATGTTTTTAAAGTTTTCTTTGAGGTGTCAGTAGCTCTTCAAACATGTTTGAACATGAAAACAATCTACGACTAAAGTGGAGTACATAGGGAATGTATTATATTGGGCAAATTGATTTACCCCATCCTCTGCTATATTAATATCAGTTTCATCTCCTGATGTGTAATTATCAGTCTTCTTCTATTTTGTGCTTTATCATGATTGTATTTTGATGTAAAGTATTTTTAAGTTTTCTTATTATTGTTTGTGTAGTAATATAGACCATTTTCAGACCGCTCAATAATCGTAAAGTGAAGACAAGTATTGTATATGTTTACATGTACAGTTACTGTACTATGTTTCTTATGGTTATAAGAGTGCATTCTCACATTCTTAGGGTGAGAGAACGGGGAGCAAAGCTGAGTAGTTCTGGCATGCAGAGGACTTGAGAAGACACTCTTAACCATAAGAGACACAGTAACTGTACATATAAACATGTTGTTCATTTATTTATTGATTGTTAACCAGGTTAACTAGACAGTTGGATTCCTATTTTCAGGTGCAACTCATGGTAACTTAGGAAAAGCCAGCAGAATAGGCCTCATGGTCTATCAAGTCTGCTTGGTAGCCAGCCCACTACTGAGAGCTCACTACCCCCCAAAAAAACCCAGAGGGCTTCAGCATCCTCCGTACCTGTCCCAACCCTTCTTGAATCCTTCCACTGTGCTGTCTCCCAGCAGACTCCTGGGCAGTGCATTCCATGGTTCCACCACACTCTCAGTGAAGTAGTGCCTCCTCACGCTCCCCGTATTGCCCCTCCAGCTTCCACTCATACCTCCTAGTGGTTCCCCCTTCTTAGCCAGAACACCTCCTTGGTCTCCCTTATTTATCCCTTTAAATACTTGAAGACCTCTATCATGTTCCTGTCCCTCTTCTCCTCCAGTGTATGCAGCCTGAGTTCTTCCAGCCTTTCCTCATAGGTCCTACCTCCATGCGCTGTATCATCCTTGTCGCCTCCACTGGACCCCTCCAGCAGTGCTATGTCCTTCTTAAGGAGGGGTCTCCAGAATTGCACACAGTACTCAAGGTGTGGCCTGACCAGGGCATTATACAGACTCTGGAGGTTACAAACTAAGTATACATAAATCATGTTGAAAATATGTAACTCAGAGTTGCAATCAGAATGTTTTATTTTGCAGAAAATTAAGGAAACCCCTGAGAGTAGAAAAGGACTATGCCAAATGAACTTCAGAATTTTAGACTTGTTTGCATGAGACAATCTCTTATGGTTAAAAGTGCCTGGAATGTTTAAAACAAACAATGCTGATTGGCTAAAATGATGTCATGATATATAATTAAACATAAACAACAAGAGACCGTAATCCTTGCACTCTAGTTACACACTATTTACGATGTATTTAAAATTGGTTACGGAGAGGCGCACTGAGCTGAGGCTCATTTCCAGAGTGCGACCAGGAAAGGGAGAAGGGGAGAACACAGTTATAAAGATAAGAGCAAGTCACATGATATGGGTACAGTGATAGTGGCAATAAAGTGCAGTAGTAGAGTACAAACAGTCAACAAAGCAAGATTGTTGTGTATAACAGAGGACAAATTAGCATAAAAATCAGCTGTGCAGTTGGACACGATCAAAAGTGCATAGTGCCTGAATGAGCAGAGACTGACCTAGTCTTGAGGGGCGTGAGTGAGGCAGGCTAATTAAATTACACACAGAATAGCCAAAGCCATGTGGTTAGCAGACAGGTAGTGCAGGGAGGCAGAATAACACTGCCGGGGTGTGTGCAGGGTGCTCTGAATAAGAATTAAAACCATTGTTATAAAGAGTATTTTGTTATCATGGAGCTTGGGAAAACATTTGAGAAGTCTACAAATACATTCTAGTGTATAGGAGAGCATTGTTCTATGTAGAAATCCATCCTTTTCAAACTGCTTTTGTACCACAGTTCAAAGGTCATGGAATGTGATTGTACCCATCTGTGGTAGAACAGCATTCTTGAACCTCTAGAGACTGCACAGATCAGTTTCATCGTGAAAGAGAAAAACAATGCACACATTTCATAATACAATACACTATAAAAATACAGGATGGGCAACTTCATGCATAACCAGCATTTCTCACCTCGGGGTTCTGATTCCCACAGACCTCTTGAGGTTTTGCTCTAGAATCAGAGGAATCTGAACCCTCTGTGGCAGAACACATTGGTTGTGTGTGCAGTTGCTCATCCAGTATCTCTCTATTTCAATAGTGCTTTTAGAAGCACGAACCATCTATTGCTTAACCTTGTTTCAAAATGGATGCCTTGGTGAAAATCAGTTTTAAAAAGTTTTTACTAAGGTGTGATTGGGGACCCTGTGGTAAGTGATATTAGAAGAACTCTCACTTATCTTATGTTAGAGTCTACCATTAAGTCCGTGATTAGCAAAATTTTACTGTATTTTTCTTTGCAGCCTGAGTGGTGTCCTGGTGGCTGTCTTGTGAACTGCAGCCCCTGGATGCTGCTGCTAATATCACGCCAGGAGGGGCTGAAGCAGAGCATTGAGTATAGAAACATAGAAACATTGACAGTGACAGCAGAAAAGACCAGAGGTCCATCCAGTCTGCCCAGGTTCCCTATAATCCCTGGAACCAACTGTTCCTCCAGGGTACTAACCTTCCCCATCCTCTCTCTTCCTTGGTCCTGTCTCCTCCAGTAACCACTATTTCCTTCATTATGTCCCAGCCCTGCTTCAATTCCCTGATTGTTTTTGCACCCACTACTTCAGCTTGAGTACATATTTAGTGCCTTGAGGCACTTCTCATAGGATCTGCCCTGCTGACCCTGAATCATTTTTGTTACTCTAGCTACACTGTCTCCAACCATCCTTATCCTTTCTGAAGTGAGGACTCCAGAACTGGGTGCAGTACTCTAGGTGAGGCCTCACCAGAGATCTGTAATGGGAAGTATTACCTCTTTTCTTTGCTATCAGTACTTTCTCATATGCATCTTAGCATCGTAGTTAGCCTTGTTGCACTGACTCGATTGTTTATGTGAGTTGCTAATGATAACTCCTAGATCCAGTTCCTCAGCTGTAGTGCTAAGTCTCTCTCCTCCCATCCAGTACTCTGTCTTGGGGTTCTTTTTCAATAGATGCATTACCTTGCACTTTCTAGCATTGAATTTTAACTGCCAGACCTTTGGCCACCCCTTAGCTTTTGTAGGTCTTTCTGCATTTCCTTTTTCCTTGTTGCTATCCACCTCCCACATAGTTTTCTGTCATCTCATAGAGACACAACCTGCACAGGATTCCTTCTCCTGTGTTACTAGTGAACCTGTTGAAGAGGACCGGATCCAGGATCCCTGTGGAACCCAGCTCATAACCTCCCTCTTTTCTGATTTAACCCCACTGACCACCACCCTCTGCTGCCTCTCCTCTAGCCAGTTATCCACCCAGTTCACTATGGATTTAGCTGCACCCAGGTCTTCCATCTTCTTGAGCAGTTGTTTGTGCGGTACCAAGTCAAAAGCCTTGCTGAAGTCAAAGTAGAGCAGATCCACAGCATGGCTCTTGTCCAATTCCTTTGTCATCCAGTCAGAAAACTATCCGGTTAGTCTGTCAAGATCTTTCTGCCATGAAACCATACTGTTTACATCCTGGAGCCTGTTGCTCTCCAGGTAGTCTATGAGGTCCTCTTTGGTCAGTGACTCCACCAGCTTCCCTACTAGAGTTTAGGCTGACAGGCCTGTAGTTCCCTGGTTGCTCCTTATCCCCCCTTGATGCGGTACAATGTCTGCCACCTTCCAATCCTTGAATTTCCCCAGACCTCAGTGAGCTGTTGGACAGACATACCTGTGGTTCAACCAGCTCTGCTGCTAATTCCTTGAGTATCCTTGGATACAACCCATCTGGTCCTGGGACCTTATCTATCTATCTTAAAGGCGGCCAGCCCTTTCAGAACCCTTTCACTAGTAAACAATAGCTGTCTCATTTCTGGGATTCCTTAGTGGCTGCTTTGATGCCACTTTCTGGCATGGACCCGCTGTCGTCCTTAGTGAAAACTGAGCAAAAGTAGTCCTTGGCGATCCTCCTCTATCACCTTCCCCCACAACTAGCCTTACAATTTCCCCACCTTTTCCACTAATATATCTGCAAAACTGTTTTCTCTGTTTCTGACCCCCTCGCGATCGCAGCTCTGTGTCTACTTTGGCCTCCCTAACGCTCCTATTTCCAGTTCTTAAAACAAAACAGTAAAACAATAACCTCATAAATGTAAAGAGGCTTTAAAAACAGAAATGCAGTTCAATTCCTTTTAAAAATAAACTACGATCAAGAGTTACTTCTTAAGAGGTTCCAATTTGCAGTGTCAGTGGCTCAGTAGGTAGCACACTTGCCTCTTGAGGCCGGGAGATCAGAGGGCTGCGGGTTCAGTTCCACATCTGGCACTTGGGTTAATATCCAGTACTGACACTGTAGCGCAGCATGAGAGGGTGCTGCACTTCTGAGGTGCCGTCTATCGGATGAGACGTTATACCGAGGTCCCATCTGCCTGGATTGGTGGTAGTTCAGGTGGATGTTAAAGACCCATGGCACTTATCGAAAGAGTAGGGAATTTCCCCAGTGTCCTGGCCAAATTCCCTCATTCACTAAAAATACCACCAATAGCTTAATCTGATTCAAGGTCAGTTGGCATTCATCTGTATCCTCTCCCCAGGCCGTGCCTGAAAATAGGCAGGATTTGTCTAGTGTACTTACCGGTCAACAAAACTAAATAAAAAAAAAAAAAGTAAAACTAGACCAATTTCTCAGGGGAGGAAATGGACAAGGAAATGACAGAAAGTATACTTGGAATGGCAGAAAAAGGGAGATATTGCTGATGGGGATCTGAATATGCCAGATGTTAACTGGAGTGCAGTTGCAGCAGCCACTTCTAAGAGTGGGGTTATTCTAGATGCCCTACAGGGGCAAGCCTTAGACAACTAGTATTGGAACCCACTTGGTGGGAGCAATCTAGACCTGGAGGATCACAGGTGTAGAAGTGGGTAGCCATCTGGGAACTGGCGACCATCGAACAGTATGGTTCCGCGATAAACACAACAGTGAGTCGAGCCATACAAAGACAAAAGTACTACGGGCGTTAGAGGGCTGACTTTGCCAAGAATTGGTGAGTGCCTAAGGAATGCACTAGCAAATGGGCAGGAAGGAGGGTGGAAGAACAATGGGAGTAATCAGAACTGCCATCACGAGGCAGCAAGCCTTTATGTGAAGCAAATAAACAAAGCGATGTAAGAAACCACTATGGTTCTCAAAGGAGGTGGCAGGGAAGGTTCAAGAGAAAAAAAGCATTCAGAAAAAACAAGGAATCACAGAAGGAGCAGGACAGAAATTGTATCAGTTAAAGCAAAAGGAAGCTGGGAAGGCAGTCAGAACAGCAAAGGCCTAAACCGAGAAAAAGATAGCCAACTCGGTTAAGAAGAGGGATAAAACCTTTTATAGGTAAATCTGGGGCGAAGGAAGACCAATGGAGGGATAGTGAGGCTTAATAAAGGGAGGGGGGTGGGCAGAGGGTGACTGTGAAAAAGCAGAGATACTAAGCAAATATTTTGCTCAGTATTAACAAATGAAGAAGGGAGGTACCTAAACCAAACAATAGAAACACTCTGGATACAGAAGTTGATACCAGCCCATTTACAGAAGAAAGGGTTCTGAAAGAACTCTTAAAACTGAAAGTAGACAAAGCAATGGGGCCTGATGGGATTCATCCCAGAATTCTAAAAGAACTAAGGGTAGGACTAGTGACACCACTGACTACCTCTTTAACAAATCATGGGAGGATGGGGTGGTACCTGATGACTGGAGGAGGGCAGATGTGATTCCATTTCACAAAAGTGGGAGCAGGACAGAAGCAGGAAACTACAGACCTGTTAGTTTAACCTCAGTGATAGGAAAATGATGGAATCACTTCTGAAGGAAGAACTGTCGAATACCTAGAGGCCAGAAGGGCACAGGACCCAAGGCAGCATAAATTCACAGCCCAGGAAAGGTCATATCAGACAAATTTAATACATTTCTTTGACTGGGTGACCAAAGTAGTAGATCAGGGAGGGGCTGTGGACATGGCCTACCTAGACTTTAGCAAGGCATCTGACACAGTCCCACGAAAGATTAATATACAAGTTAGCCAGCCTGGGAGTGGATCCCAAGATGGCAGCCTGGGTAAAAAATTGGCTGGAGAATAGGACACAGAGGGTAATAGTAAACATAGTCCACTCTGAAGAAAGGGGGTTACTAGTGGGGTATTGCAGGGTTCAGTACTAGGACCGGTCCTCTTCAGTGTCTTTATAGCGACATTGCAGAGGACTGGAAGGAAAAGTATGTCTCTTTGCAGGCGACACAAAGATCTGCAACAGAGTTAATACACAAGGTGGGTGGAAAGGATGAGAAGGGACTTGGCAAGGTTGGAGGTATGGTCAAATGTATGGCAGCTTAGATTCAGTGCTAAGAAGTGCAAGGCAATGCACCTGGGAAACAAAACCCAGGGAAGAGTACACAGTGGGGGTGAGATACTAATAACAACAAAATGGAAAGGGACCTGGGGGTAGTCATATCAGATGACCTAAAGGTAGGCAAGCAATGCGAGATGGCAGTAAGGAAGGCTGGGGATACTGGGATGCATAGGAGAGGCATCACCAGTAGAAAACAGGAAGATGTTATCCCTCTGTACAGACAGCTGGTGAGACCCCATCTGGAGTACTGCATGCAGTTCTGGAGATCCAGTCTCCATAAAGACATAAACAGGATGGAGGCAGTCCAGAAGAGGGCAACTAAAATGGTGCAGGGGTCTGCATCAGAAGACATATGAAGAGAGACTTAGGAGCTTAATATGTAGCCTCGAGGAAAGGAGCCTTGTACAGCTTCTCTTGCAGACCCTGCACCATTTTAGTTGCCTTCCTCTGGACTGCCTCTATCCTGTCTGTGTCCTTGTGGAGATGGGGTCTCCAGAACTGGGCGCAGTACTCACATGGGGTCTCACCAACTGTCTGTACAGAGGGATAGCAACTTCCTGTTTCTGCTGGTGATGCCTCTCCTATGCATCCCAGTATTCCCCCAGCCCTCCCTACTGCCTTCTCACATTGCTTGCTAACCTTAAGGTCATCTGATATGATTACCCCCAGGTCCCTTTCCTTTTTGTTGTTGTTACTACCTCCCCGTTGTGTAATCTTCCATGGGTTCTTGTTTCCCAGGTGCATTATTTTGCACTTCTTTGCATTGAATCCTAGCTGCCATACTTCTGAGCATTCTCCAACCTTGCCAAGTCCCTTCTCATCCTTTCCACACCTCCTTGTATCAACCCTGTTGCAGATCTTTTGTGTCATCTGCAAAGAGGCATACTTTTCCTTCCAGTCCCTCTGCAATGTCACTTATAAAGGATTAAAAAGGACTGGACCTAGTACTGAACCCCATGGTACTCCACTAGTAACCTCTCTTTCTTCAGAGTGGACCCATTTACAATTACCTTCTGTGTCCTGTTGTCCAGCCAATGTTTTACCTAGGCTACTACCCTGGGACCCACTCCCAGGCTGGTTAATTTGACTATTAATCTGTGTGGGACTGTGTCAGATGCCTTGCTAAAGTCTAGGTAGGCCATGTCCACAGCCCCTCCCTGGTCTACTACTTTGGTCACCCAGTCAAAGAAATCTATTAGACTCGTCTGACATGACCTTCCTGGCCAGAACCCATGCTGCCTTGGGTCCTGTGCCCCGCTGGGCTCCTAGGTACCAACTATTCTTTCCTTCAGAAGTGACTCCATCACTTTCCCTACCACAAAGGTCAAATTGACAGGTCTGTAGTTTCGGGCTCTGTCTTGGTCCCACTATTGTGAAGGGAATCGCATCCGCTTTCCTCCAGTCCTTGGGTACCACACCATCCTCCCATGATTTATTAAAAGAGTAGCCAGTGGTTTCACTAGTTCCCCTTAATTCTTTTAGAATTCTGGGTAAATTCCATCAGGCCCCATTGCTTTGTCCACCTTCAGTTTTAGGAGTTCTTGCAGAACCCTTCCTTCTGTGAAAAGGGCTGGGATCGACCCCCACCAATCAAGAGTGCTTCTGTTAATTGGAATAGGCACTTACCCTCCTCTTTGTGAATACTGAGCAGAAATATTCGTTCAGTATCCTGCTTTCACTGTCCCCTCTGCCCACCCACCATTCATTCTATTCAGCCTCACTATCCCTCCCTTTGTCTTTCTATGCTCTCTGATGTACCTGTAAAAGGTTTTATCCTTCTTAACCAGTTGGCCATCTTTTCCTCAGTTTGGGCCTTTACTAATTCTGACTTCCTTCCCTGCTTCCTTCTGCCTTAACTGGTGCAGCTCTCTGTCCTGCTCCTTCTGTGTTTCCTTATACTTCCTAAATGCTATATTTTCTCCCTGACTTTCCCAGCCACCTTTTGAGAACCATAGTGGCTTTTTCTTTCGCTTTGATTTATTTATTTGCTTCACACAAAGGCTTGTTGCCTCTGTGATGGCAGTTTGATGATTCCCCATTGTTGCTCCACCCTCCTTCTAACCTGCTTGCTAGTGCTTTTCTGAGGCACTCTCCCATCTTGCCAAAGTCAGCCCTCCTGAAGTCCAGTACCCTCACTTTTGTATGGCTTGACTCTGAGCTGAGTTTAACGTGAACCACACTGTTTGATGGTCACTTGTTCCCAGATGGCAACCCACTTCTAGATCTGAGATCCTCTCACTGCCCCCATTTGAGAGCACGAGGTCTAAGATTGCTCCTCATGAGTGGGTTCAAACTAGCTGTCTGAGGCCTGCCACCTGTAGGGCATCGAGAATGGCCCTGCTCTTGGATGTGGCTGCAGCAAATGTGCTCCAGTTAACATCTGGCATATTCAGGTCTCCCATCAACAGTATCTCCCCTTTCTCTGCCATCCTAAGAATGCCTTCTATCATATCCTTGTCCATTCCTTCCCGACATGGGGTCTGTACTCAACCGCTGTGTGATTGTGGTGCCCTTTCCAGTCTCCAAGGTAACCCACAGTGCCTCCTCTCCTCCCTGTTTACTCTTTTGTTCAGTTGCTTTTATCCCTTCCTTTACATAGAGAGCTACTCCTCCCCTCTTCTCTCCTGCCTGTTCTCCTGTAGGTTATGTACCCTGGTATGTTAACATCCCAGTCATGGTTCTCTGTGTACCACATTTCTGTGACTGCTACGATATCCAGGCATTCCTCTTCCATCAAGGCCACCAGCTCAGGGGCTTGTTGCCCAGACTATGGGCATTGGTACTCATTACCCTCCATTTCCTGATGGCCTTACTCCTTTTGCCCCATCCCTGGCCTTCTTGCCTTTGTCACTTTCCCATTTACCCCTGCCCTCTCCCTATCGCCACCTCTATGTTGGTATTTACCGCACTTACTACCGTGATTTTTGGGGGAGCTGGATTTCCCTGCTCCTTTCCAGTGCCTCCCCCTTGGCTAGTTTAAATGCTTGCCAATGAAGCATTAAACGTGTCACCTAGGATCCTGGTTCCTCCCGGACAGATGCAGTCCATCATGCCAGTATAGGCTTGCATCACTCCAGGTGGGCCCCAGTCCCCAGTGAAGCCAGATCCCTGAGCTCTGCACCAGTTTTTCAACCACTGATTGAATCCCATGGTGCAGAACACCCTAGCCTCTCCTACCATAGATGGGCAGCACCTCGAGAAGGTTACCGTACGTGCTACTTGTCTAAGGCCCCTCCCCAATTCCACAAACTCTTCCTGCACTGCTCTAATCCCTTTCTTAGCCAGGTCATTTGTCCCTAGGTGGACAGTGACATCCAGCTCCCTCCCTGTGCAGCTGCTCGGCAATCCTGAGGATTCGCTTCCTGTCCCTCAAGTCATGGCGCCAGGCAGGCACCTTAACTCCCTCTTCCCTTCCTTCCCCAGTTCTATCTTCCTAACCATGGAGTCCCCCACCAAGAGTTGTTTCCTTCCCTGTGGGTCCCATGCCACCCTCCTGTGGGTGTCCTTTGTGGAGGTTCCCAGCATCCTCCTTGGTCTCCATTGCAGGTTGCTCCATAGAGGAACCACACTTTGCCAGAATGGCATAGGAATTGTGGAGAGGTACAACTGGAGGGATGTGCCTCTGTTCCATCACCTCACCCTCCCTGAGCCCACTGTGGTCCAACCGCTCCTCTTTCTTGGCAGCCTCTGAGGCAACAGCAGTGGATTGGTGGTCCCTGGATGGAGGAGGAGGTCCCACAAATCCTGGCCAACTCAGCCTGGAGATGAGCAACCTCCTCCCTCAGCCCAGAGGGTGCCTGCAGATGGGACAACACCACATCCTCCAGACGTCTCCCGGAAGACTGCTCCACAGCCACTGCACTGCACCACTCCATCATGTCTTATTTCTGGCCCCTTAACTGTTGTTTGGAATCCTTACTCTTTCCTCTCTTTTTTTTTCTCTTCTCTCTACTTACTTTCTGCCTCTGTGCCTTTTAAGCTCCTGATTGTCCTGTTCTGAGACAAGAATATCCTATATTTCTCAGTAGACCCTTAGTTGCTCAGAGGCAGGCCTCCAGCAGCTAGAGGGGGCATGAGCTACTCTTGCCCTTCTAGGATGGTGGGTCTTTGGTGGCTCTGTGATCACTCACTTCCTGCTCCCAAACAGGAAGTTCCTGTTGTCAGTCAAATCCTGTGCTTATAAAAGTAGAACTAGCTTTGGGTGGGAGGGAAGGAGGGCAATATAGTCCCAGTAGAGAAGTCCAGTCACACAGCACTCCTTCCTTCTGGTGTCTTCTGCCAAGCTACTAACAGAATCTTTCTAAGGCAGTCTTTAAATTTAGCTTCCTTCTAGCTAAGCCACTCCCCCTACTTATTAGATCTTTCTACAAGTAATTTAAACTGCACAGCTATCAAGCCCTTTCAGTCACCTGAGATTTACACCTAGATAACTGTTCAAATAACTATTCAGTTCAGTTAACTCGGACAAACACACTCATTTTTTAATTTTTTTGCTTTGTTTGTTTGTTTTTTACCCTAAATTAAAGGTCCAAGTACAAGAGTTCTACTTCTTTAGTCCCAGTAGAGAAGTCCAGTCACACAGCACTCCTTCCTCCTGGTGTCTTCTGCCAAGCTACTAACAGAATCTTTGTAAGGCAGTCTTTAAAAAGTAGGCTGTTGGTTAACTAGGATCTACAGCTTATCCATTAGGTAGGAAATTGGCAGACTGGGTGGGCCAAGCGGTCCTTATTTGCGTCAGATTCTGTGTTTATGTTTCTAATTTTGTCTCATTTCTCAGAAGCGTGAACAGAGACTAATAACAATGTAAAACAGCTAAGCAGTTGTGGAATGCAATATAAATAAATTTTAAATGTAAAGTTAGCAGTTCCCTTAGGGAGGAACTGTACCATGACCTCCTTTGGTTCTGGGAACCAATAAGGAATGGGACACCCTAAGTAATGCAGCACATCAAATGAGAACTAAAATACTTAAAGCAGCAGTACTAGAAAAAAAAAATTTGAGCTTTTTGACAGTTTATTCCCTGTGCCTTGCTAATGATATTCCTGGTACTCTTTCTGCTGGCAGTGTACTATCGCCGAGTAATTTGCTCAGTCATACTCTGCTTTTGTTTACATTTCTGCCACTAAGCATGTTGCACTGGAACCCCATGCTGTCAGCTGCACATCTGAATGACTTGCAGGGACATCTGGAATGGTCAGCAGAGGGTCCCTCTGCTGTTGTC
This sequence comes from Neoceratodus forsteri, assembly GCA_016271365.2. Lineage (NCBI taxonomy): Eukaryota > Metazoa > Chordata > Ceratodontiformes > Ceratodontidae > Neoceratodus > Neoceratodus forsteri. Next base: position 612,667,517 of record CM028132.1, read on the forward strand.
CAAAGATGTGATGTGACCTGTAGAAAAGCGCAGCTGAAAATTATTAACCACCGTATTTCTTGTAGCGCTACAACAATTCAAATAAATTGCAAATATCTAAAAAACTAAAGATGACTGGAAAAAATATTTACAGGTGTGGAAATTGGTACTTTGGCACATGCTTACAACCAAAAAGCAGAATTTTGAAAGATCACTTCCTGATTCGGTAGTACTGCTGCTTTAAACACTATAAAAGAAATGAAATTTAAACTGAAATTTGGCCAGAAGTGAAGACTTGAGGAACTGCTCTGTCAGGTGGAGAAGTAAAGCTGGGCGCAGGGATGAACACGACCACAGAGCAGAACCCAACCTAGCTCCAAAATCCACAGTCTACAAATTCCACAGCTCTGGGGCTGCTCATTCCAGAAAGTGAGGGATTCTTAGGGTTTGTAGAACAATTACTCACCTTAGTAATGATATTTAGATCTTCTAGGGATTTGCGATGACTGCTGTTCCTCCAGAGATGTACTGTTTTGTTTATTTAAAGAGACCTACCAAGTTAAATTAAATAGCCCCTGCACCTGATATATAGGTGCTGTACCTCATCAGGGGCTGCTTCTAACGTACATGTTACTTAAAATAATCCAGTTAGTGAAAAGTTACAGCACTTAAAATTACCAATACGGGTCCCAAGGACTTCCCAGTGTCTGGTGGTGCCCATGCTTGACTCCCACGCTCTGCAAATCTGTGATGCGATGCTAGGGAGAGCGCAGAGCAGCTCCATTATACTCTATGGGGGTTACCATTTAGATTTTTTATATTATAATAGCCATTTGGCGATAAAACGTGGGCACTATTCGAGCAACAAGGAGCCCTGCATGGGCTTGATGAAGTCTGTTGTGGGCATCTGTGAGGATGAGCATTTAGTTTGTCCCATTCTTCTTAGAGGTTACAGGTAAAATATTAAGTGAGAACTGCTCAGAATTTGTCATAGTAAACTACTTTTGCACAAGTGTAAGTTTTAAAGTAGCCTGTAGTGGGAGCATCCGCTTAGTCCAGTGACTTGCTCCCGTCATCTATTTTTTTTTATTTATTTTTTTTTTTTTTTACAACTGTTGCTGCACCCATTATTTCTCTTGAAGTTAATCTTAAAGAGGAGCCTTACCAAAAGTGCTACATTGCAGAATTAGAACCAGCATATCCCAAATAAGCCTTGTACCTAAAATTAGATCTCTAAGTTACTTTGTTTATGTTACAGTCATTTTGTAACCCTCATTTCACTCCCTGTTCAAAAGTCAATTTCAGTGAAGAGTTAATGATGATGTCCTAGCCAGAACTTGCGGCCTAGACCTCCGTGTCAGCAACCTTTTAGGACTTAGTTCTCCGACGTTTAAAACTGTAGTCTAGTAAGTATTTGGAGATAGAAAAACCTGGCACAGGGTTGGCGTAGTGCATGCGTTTTCAGAATGCTCAGATGTATGGTACTGTGTTGTACTTTAGAATGTGGCAGGAAGGTGGTTTTAGAATGCAGTGCTGGACTTAACTATTGAATGTCAAGGTTGTGTACAATTTTGTAATATTGGGGGCATGCAGTCTTAGAATGTGGCAGGGATGCACAGTCTCAAAATGTGGTAGGGACACACAAATCTCAGAATGTGACAGGGTCACACATAGGAGAAATTCCTCCATACTTACCTGATTTCCTTTTCTGTTAGCTACAATGTTGTCAGTGGGGAAGGTAATACATATTGCATGCATGCAGTACATACGTATTAATTACCTTCCCACTGACACAGTGGAGCGACACAGAACTAGAATTTGATAAGGACGTTGACAATTTCGAATATAGTGGAGATGCACTGTGTTGGAATGTGACAGGACACACCATTTTATTCTGCAATTGTGTGTCCCTGCCACACTTCAGAATTATACAAACCTACAACATTTCAAACTTGCCCAACCCACCACATTCTGAAGTTGTGCGCCCTTGCCACATTCTGATGTAGTGCATTCTGCCACATTCAAAAGTGCATATCCAGCCACATTCAAAAATTGCATGTCTCCACTTTTTGAAGTTGTACATCAGTGCCACGTTCCAAAATTGTCATCACATTGCAAAAATTGTGTGTCACCGTCACATTCTGAAAATCATGCATCCAAGCCACATTCTGAAATTTCACATCCCTACTGGTTCTGTCATTGCATGTCCTCGGCACATTCTGACATTGTCGTCCCCACTGCATTCAAAATTGTGCATCCCACCATATTCTAAAGATCGTGTTCCAGCCACATTCTAACATTGTATTTCCCACTCACATTCCAAAATTGCGTGTCACTGCCACATTCTGAAATCACACATGCCGCCACATTCCAAAATCACATGTCCCTGCTGCATTCTAAAACTGTGTGTCTCAGTCGTATTCAAATTGTGCATCCCTACATTCTGAAATAGTGTCACCACTTCATTTCAAAACTGTGCACCCTGTCACATACCAAAATGCTTGTCCCACAGCACATTCCAAAATTATGTGTCCCGACCACATTCTGAAATTGCATTTCCCAGACACATTCAAAACTGGGCATCCCGGCACATTCTGAAATTTTACCTTCCTGTCACATTCTGAAATTGTGCGTTGCTGCCACATTCCAAAATTGCCCATCCTCATCATATTCTAAAATGTGCCATCCCGCCATATTCCAAAATTGTGCATCCCTACCGCATTCTGAAAATGTGAGCCCTGACACATTCAAATTGCATGCCAAGCCGCATTCAAATTTGTCCATCCTTGCTACATTCAGAAATTGTGCATCCCACCACATTTGGAAATTTCATGTCCCTTCCCATTCCAAAATGCATATCCCTGCCGTGCTCTAAAATTACACATCCCACCACATTCCAGAAATGTGCATTTGTATTGCTACCACATTCTGAAATTACATTTCATGCCACTTTGTGAAACTACACGTTCCAACTATCTGAAATCGAGCATCACCACCACATTCTGAAATCGTGCATCACCACTACATGCCAAAACATTCCCCAACTGTGTGTCTCCTGGATGTCAAAATTGCATATTTCTGCCACATTTAATAATTTGACACCCCCACATTCCAAATGTCTGCATCCCTCACACACTCCAAAATTGTGTGTCCCAGCTACTTTCTGACATTGTAGAATTGTTGCATTTCAACATTGCAAGCTGGTGGCCTTCTGAAATGTCACCCCTGCAATAATATAAAAAATGCACACAACCTTTGCATTCTAAAGCTGTGTTGCTGCTGTTCACTTCCCCATCACATCCTGAAGCACCTTGCATCTGCACATTCTGGAAAAACATACCTGTACCCACCCAGTGTCAGCTTTCCTTTTTCAAATGTTTACTACAACTGCAGTTTTATTTAACCTGTGTGGGAAATAAGTCCTATAAAGTTGCTTGCTGGGAGGACTAGGCTGTGAGTTCTGGTTATGCCACTATCAGTAGCTCTTTACTGAAAATAGCTTTTTGAAAAGACAGTGAAATAGGATTACAACGTGGTTTGTAACTGGGTGACTTGGAGATCTCTTTTTGGCATGTGGCCGACTGGAGATATGTTGGTCCTGATTCTAAATTTATTGATGCTAGACACTTTCGCTGGACTCCATCTGTAGCGGCATGCGTGTTACAGTGAGCATTTTGCATGTTTTTTTATTCTATTTTAGATTGCTCTTTCATTCCTGTCTTTTAAGATGCCCTTTTTGTTGTTTTGGTCTCCTTTGCATTTATTTTAAATTTGAAAGAAAAGGAGCACTCCTTTTAATATGGCTATCCCTAAGTTTTTTTTCAGTATCATCAGTGTTTTTCCTTCATAATGCTTTTTATCCCCATCCCTGCCGTCATCCCAGTGGTATACTCTGCTCAGGTGATTTACACTGTCATAAAGCTAGCAGGGGTTTTCTTCCTTCCCCTCAAGCCTCCCTCCTCCCTGGAGAAGGTCATGCCCTACATCCTTGGCAAACATGACCCCTGTGGAAGGAGGCCAGGTTCCTGGCCCACACACAGGGGTCGCGCGCACCAGAACCCCTCCGCCAGCTCTTTTCCAGCTGAGGCGCATTGCCTTCGGCAGCAGCCTACAGCCTGCCTGCCTCCTGACATGGCGACTGGAGTCCGCTCCTGAACTCTTGTCATCTGCATGGCAGGGTGACAGTGTGCTACTGGGCAGTAGGGGTGGCCTTTCTCAGTGTGATGTTCAACAAATTAGTGTTCAAAAACAACTGAGACCATGATGAGAACTTGGGGATAGCCTTATCAAAAGGAATGCTCTGTAAATTACTTCACATATTAAAAGTAATGCCAAAAGTAAGGCAGATTCAAAGGGGCATCTAACAAGACAGGAGACAAAGGGTGTTCTAAAATACAATTATGAAGGCATAGGCACAAAATGTTTACTATAATATGCTTCCCTGCTTTAAACACAATGGTATATATGAATCTGTACAGTTGTCACAATATATTAGTTTCTGTTTTCTCGCCTATACTCTTTTCCTCCAAAGATGATTCAGGAAACTAGTGTTTTCTTAGTTTAGCATGCCTTCCTAGTGGAGTGGGGGAGCCAAGTAAATAAGTCATAAGTAAAATCTGCTGTATGCCACAACTGACTGATTATTAAACTCCTGATTTCTTGTTTTGTGGGTTTAGCTGCAGCTGGATACAGGAAGAGGAGACGCTTGGAGCCTGTCAGCGTGCCCAAGATTACTTCTAAGATCTGTGAGTTAAACACCAAACCACCTCAGAATGCCAACCACCTGGAAAAATATCTGAATGAGTCATTGCAGAACTGGTTTAAAGTTGAGTTCCTGATGGACTATGACAGCCATGGAAACAGGCTGGTCTGCATGATGTGTGGAAGCAGCCTTTCCACCTTAAGCCTCGAGGATATTAAGAAGCACATCCTGCAAACACACCCAAACTCATTGGCGTTCTCCTCGGAAGAGAAGCAGTGCATCATGATGTTGTGGAATCAGAAGGCGTCACTCCAGGCAGTGGATGGGCTGCAGCCTGTGAAGGAAAACCAGGGAGGACCATGTGGCTACGAAAGGTTTGGGACTTGGGGTTCCTTAACCATGTCGGAGCTCGGCTTACCAGGTATGTGCCCCATGCCAAAGTTTGTACCACTCTTTTCCTTACAAGGAATCAAATGCCTTGCTACAAATTTGCAGGAAACTGCAAACATGTTCTTTTTTTTTTAAATACCCTCCCAATAGTTTTCCCATTACTTGTTTCTGCTGCTCCGTCCTGGGTCCCTGCAGCATCCTGTGCCCTATCACCCGGCGGTCTCATGGACTTACCAGTTATCCACCACTTGTCCAGGACCACACAAAGTAGTGGGTGGCCTGCCATGTTGATCATGCAGTGCCTGAAGGGTGGGGGTGGGGGCTGAATCGAACTGGGACATTCCCGATTTATTTTCCTCCTGGGGTGCTGGCGTGCAATGACATGTGTGCAATGATGCACATGCATGCCGGCATCTGTTAGCAGCCCTTCCCCTTCTGGTGCACTGGTGTGCTCCACCACCTGGCCTCTACCAGGTGGCAGTTTCTCAGTGAGGCAGTGCCCTCACTTTGAGGGTGATCTCCCCAAGCTGGCCACGGATGACCTGTGATCGTTCCCCAACCCAGGTCACTGGCATCATAAGTGGAAATCCTGCTGCTGTGCTGGCTCCTCTCAATGGTTTTGTCACCATGGCAGCAAGCTATGCTCAGGAAGGCGGGCAAGTGGCTACCTTCACAGGCCAGTGTTGATCTGGTGTACTGGCCAGTGTTGCTTTGGTGCACCTCCAAGGGGTGCATGAATAACGATGGATCCTTGCTGTCTAAGCTGGAGTGCCTCACCTTGTGATACACCCAGACTCCAGCCAATCCACTGTGGGATTCTAGAACTTGTACATGAACCACATTCTCTAAGGTGGTAGCAGGAAGAGGCTGGCAGGTTTAGGCCTGCTAAAGGAAAGGATTGTGGAATATCTTGAATCCATTGGGTTACAAGACCTGAGGAAGCATGGTTTTAGTGGGTTGAGGTTGTGTCAAACTAATCTGATAGAGTTCTTTGACTGAGTGACCAAGGAACTAGATCAGGGTGGAGCAGTGGATGTAGCTTACCTAGATTTCAGTAAGGCACTCAACACCATTCCACATAGGAGATTAGTAGCAAGCTGGGTATCTTAGGAGTGGGTCAAGGTAATAAACTGTGTAAGAAATTTATTAAGGATAGGTGGCAGAGGGTGGTGGTAAACAAAGTTCACTCCGAGGAAGTGAGGATGACCAGTGGGGTGCCTCAGGATCAGGGATCAGTGCTGGTGTCGGTCCTCTTTAATGTCTTTATAAGTGACATTGCAGAGGAGCTGGAAGGAAGACGGTCTGCCTGTTTGCGGATGTCACCAAACTCTGCAGTAGGGTAGGCACTCAGGGGTGGTAGAAAGGGTGAGCAGCAACCTGAGATAACTCGAGGAGTGGTCAAGGGTATGGCAGCTGGGTTTCAGTTGAAAAGTGCAAAATAATGCACTTGAGACACAGAAAGCAAGGGTCAGAGTATAAAGAAATGGAGTGGTACTGATGACCACCAACAGGAAAGACCTGGCGGTTATCATTACAGATGACCTAAAGGTGGCCAAGCAGTGCAGCAAGGCAGTTGGGAGGGCAAGTGGGATGCTGGGGTGCATAGGGAAGGGTATTGCTAGCAGAAAGAGGCAGGTTATGTTGCCTCTGTACAGATTGTTGGTAAGACCCATCTAGAGTATTGTTTCCAGTTCTGGAGACCATCTCTGAAAGGACATAGACAGACTGGAAGTGGCCCGAGGAGGGCAGCAAAATGTATGGGGTCTGCATCAGAAACCCTATAAGGAGAGATTAAAGGACCTAAATATGTGTACCCTGGAAGAGAAGAGAGGGAGGGGGATATGATAGAGACCTTTAAATACCTCATGGAGGGTAAACTAGAGGAAGTATTTTTCAGAAAAAAGTCAAGAACAAAGAGGCAAGTTGGCCCACTGGCGCAGTGGTAGCGCTACCGCTTACTACACCAGCTACCCAGGATTGGGAGCAATCTTGGGGTTGCTGGAGGCCGGCCGGGGGAGGAGGATCGAGTGCTGATGGGCTACTCTCCACCTCTGGGGAGGGTGGGCTGCATATCCCGCCACTTTACCGCCACCTGGATGACCACAGGTGGAGGTGCAGTGGGACAGCAGGAATCTGGGTGGGAGGACATCGACCGGGATCTGGAGGGCAGCATGGCTTAACACACTCTGCCTCCTTGGATCTGCTCAAGTGCCAACGTCCGTGAGGCAAAACCAGAGCGGGAAACCCCCTACACCAGCCACCTGTAGACCTAACCCGGCTGTCCCAAGACTTTATAACCTGGGCTCCTTGTGGGGGGCTGGTCGGACCACCTGATGCACACTTGTGCTTTTCTGTATTTCATTGTTCCATATTCTATCAAAATTTTGGTTTCAAGTGCCTTTTGTTTTCTCTCCTATTGTTTTGGTTCTAGTGGTCCTCTCTCAACTCTGGACTACTTCTGGAGTCCCCTATTTTAATTCTTTGAATACGTATTCTTCCGCCTCTTGGAGGGAGCCAAATGTCCTTCTTTACCCATGTATATTATCTTCAGAGAGGTTTGGGATGGGTTAGAGGACAGAATATGCTTTTCCACAGGAACCTTTTATGTCCCTATAGGCATTCCTCTTTCTCTGAACCTCAGGACCTAGATCGAGGAATATTAATATCAAACTGTTCATGTGCATCAGAGGTTTCTTTTTCTTTGCATAAGTAAAACACTTTCCCTCTCTTGGTATTTGACAAATTTCACAAGAATGGTTCAAGGGTTCTTGTGCTGGGGATCTATGATCTCTATGCAGTTCTGTTTTTCCTCTGGATACTTTCTGGATGTAAGCTCAGGTAGAAACTTTTCACAAAATGTTAATATGTCAGTCTATTCTGCACCTTCAGGAAGGCCTAGGTTTGTTTTTTAAATTGTCCCTCCTTGATCTTACCTCTCGGTCCAGAACCTTGTCCTGCAGGGACTTCAGCTCTGTTGTTTGCGTCTCTGTTCGTTGTTTCATTTTCGGTAATTTTGTCCTCTATTATTGAAACTCTTTCTTCAAACTGTACCATCCTGTTATTTAATTCCTGTATTTCTGCTTTCACTCCTTTAATTTAATCCTGTGTTCTGTCCAGTTGCCAACCAAATAATTAAACCCTTCCTTCATTTGTTCCAGAATAACTCATAAAATTTCTTGCTTGAATATTTTCACTCTCCTCTATATTCTCTCCTTCTGACCCCTCTCTTCAGGGCGCCATTTGGGGGGCAGTTGCTCCCTCCCATCTTGCAACCCATTGTTATAACGCCACCCCACAGCCCCTGGCTTGGCCCCACAGCCCTCTGACCAGTCTCCCCCATTGAAATCTGAAATGGCCCTGCCTCTTTTTTTGCTGTCTTGTCCACTTGCTCATTCGTTTCCTAATTCTGTATTGCTGTTGTCTCTGTGTTTACCTTCATTGTTGATTTTTTTTTTTTTTTTTTCCCTGCCGGTTTACCTGATAGCTTACATCCTTCAAATCAGATCTGTGCTCATTTGTCATCTTCATTATTACCTGAGGTTGTGAGTTACTCCTGGGGATTTACTTAAATATGATTGCTCCATTTCCCATTCTTCTGCCCTTGCCAGTTCCACAGTACCTTATTGTGAACTCAAATTTTCCTCAGTAGATACATCAGGCCTGCTTTCCTTGTTACGTATACCAGTTACTTTTAATTAACTCATTACCTCCTGGGCCATTTTGTGTCAGGTAAACAATGGATAGTTCGGACTTCATATGGAGCTATTGGTGGTAGTGAGTTTTAAATGATTATGCCTTCCTCCTCCTTCATGAAGTTTTCATTCTGTAAATCCCCTTACCATTGTTGCTATGGTTGTTCTCCCTTTCTGATTCCTCCTGCACCAGATCTGTTTCTCCCATATCCACCCGACTGCACTCTCCCATTACTGAGTGTTTTATTTAGTGTTTTATCATTTTCATTTAACTTGCCTCCTTGTTCCAGTGAGGTTTCTAACTCAGCTGAAGATCGATTAGGCATGCTTATGCCTGGCTGCTGTGTCATTGCAGACTTAAAGACCTTTGAGGCTGCGTATCGATTACCATCCCTGGCGGTCCCCTGAAGTTCAGTACTCCAGCTTCAGCAAATGGAAACTGCTAGAGAGCACAGCGCCTCCTCCCCAGCACCTTCTCAACCAGGAGTTTTCTCTGTACTGATGGGCCTCCCTTATCGGCTCCTTTCTGAGCCTTAGGCATTAGCTCTGCCTTCTGGAAAAACACACTTCTCATCCCGGATTCCTTCTGTGTGCTTAACTGTTGCAGTTATGCCAGCTGGATTCAGCTGCTCTGGAGGTGGAGTCATGCTAATGATGCCAGGAACTAGCCAATGAGAAGAACACTAGAGCTGTGCTATCTGTAGACGCCGCTGTTTTCTGGTCAGATTCATTTCTCTGTTGACTGGACAAGTCTCCCTGTGGTGCTCTCTTCAAATCTTCTCTTGAAGTGCACTATTTAAGTTTTATAGTATTTTCTTTTATTCTGTGCTGTTTTAGACTGTTCTGAGTTTTACCTTATTATATATTTTTTCAGTGGATTTTCAGTTCATGAGAACCCACAGAACTGCCGTTTTTCTAACAAAAATACAGCGTTTGTGGTAAAAATCCACAGTTTTAAGTTTATTAGACTTTTTTTAGTGGATTTGTTATAGTTTCATGGCTTTCTTTATTTTACTGCATTTTTTTCCCTCACTGGGAGCCATTTCTACTGCATCTCCTCAGTGCTGCAACTTGCTTTCCCTCTGGGAACATACTGCTTGTCTTCTGACATGTTTTCCTTGTCAGATCGACTTTTTGACTGCCCCCTTTTTATTCTTTTACTTAGTCATAACTGTGGGTTGACAGACTGCCACAGTTTAGTTTGGGACAGTCCTTATTTTTATTTACAGTAAAAATCAGCCTTCAGGCTGCATATTATAGCTTCTCAGTCTACGTCACCTTCTATAAAAAAAAATTCAGATGAGGGGTCCATCTTTCACCAGAAGAAAGAAGAGTCCTCTAAGGACCATACAGAAAATAAGCCTAATAAAAGTAGTTATGACCAAGCCAGAAAGACATAATGAGGAGGCTCCAGCTTCAGGTCCTGCAAATAAAGGAAAGCATATCACTGCCTCTCCACTGAGAAACAAAGGAGACACCAGTGTTAAATATATTCCCTCTGCAGAGGAAATGGCAACAGCTTAGCAACTATATCAAACATTTCAGGCTGTGGATTCCCTTTTTGGGGCCCCTAATGCTCCTAACTTTCTTATCCCCTCTGATCCTCGTCTCGGTTTAGAACATTTTTCTATGACTGGATTGAAACAAGAGGATAATGAATCTCTAGACTCTGAGGAAGTCCCTGACCAAAATTTGGCCTCCGTGGTCAGGAAGGTTTTCTCTCATTTCACTTTTATTCAACACGTGGTAGAAACTCTTGGTCTCTCCATTCAGGGCCCATTGATGATGATGAGGAGGCATACTTCTTAGATATGATGGGTCTCCCTCCTTCTAAAAGCTTGCTCCTGCCTGTTCATAAATCTCTCCACAGGCAACATTCAACCTTTTACAGAATCCCACCTCCATACCAGGGGTGGAAAGGAACATAGAAAGTATCACTAGACAAATCAAGCAGATCTTTACACCCACCCTAATCATGAAGGCTTGGTGCAAGCTGCAGTTGTGATAAAGCAAAGGTGTATCTTTCTTCCCAACCTCCAGAAAAAAGAGTCCAAAGGCTGGATACTATGGGTAAAAATCTTACAGCCTCTCTGCTGCTTCACCTTTGTACCTACATGGCATATACAGCACAATACCAGAAGGCTCTCTGGAACTCTGTCCTGGCTGTTGTAGCAAATCCCAGACAAAGTGGCTCAGGACTTAGAAGAAATTATTAAAACTGCTTTTAGAAGCCACAAAATCGAGACCAGGCTGTTGGTGCCAGTGATACTGCCTCCAGGGCTATGGCCCAGGTCATTTCCTCAGGCGCTTTGTATGGTTAAGATCCCTAATCTCTCCCAGGGTACACAGACTAAAGCCATGGATTTCCCATATGAGGATAATTCCACTTTGGGGACAAGACCAAAGCTTATATGAAAAGAGGAAAAGAGGAGGAGTATAAAATAGTATAAAACCACCTATCGGAGTAATGCAGCTAAGGAAAAAATGTCTACCCTTACAAACTCCAAATGTGGGGCAGAGGTAGAGGCTATTATCCCAGGGCTTTCTATCCATGCCTATGTCCATGCCTTGGAATACTCTCACGAAAGGTTTCTTTGGGGAGGGAAGAAGAGCTCAGAGGCGTACTGACCCTGTTCCTTCACTAAAATCACAACCTAAACAATGCTCCTGACTCGAAGGCTGCCTCCCCTCTGCTGGTGGGAGGACACCTGTCCCACTGCCTCCACCACTGGCACTTCATAACCACAGATCAGCTGATGTTAGAGGTAGTGGGCCAGGGTCTTAGCCTGCAGTTCAAACAGTTTCCTACCCAACAGGAACACAGACATGCAAAACCTTTAACCCTCACAGAGAAAATCCTGTAGGAGTATGAGGTAAAGACTCTTCTGTTATCAAATGCAGTAGAAAGAGTTCCTTTCTCCGAATGGGGAAAGGCCTCTACTCAGATACTTTCTCACCAAAAGAAAATGGGAATTGCAACCTATTCTAGACCTCCGGTACCTAACCAAGTACCTGCTCAATCCAAAATTCAAACTGATCACCCTCTCTGTGGGGATTCCCTCTGTACAGCAAGGAGACTGGCTGGCATCCCTGGACCTGAAGGATGCCTATTTTTACATATAAATTGGGCCCTCTCACAGGAAATATCTCAGATTTAGAACTGCCCTCTTGTCACTACCAGTTTGCAGCTCTGCCCTTCAGCCTTTCTTCAGCTCCCAGTTTTCACAAAGTGCCTGGCAGTGGTTGCTGTGCATCTCAGACAGCAGGAAGTGTCAGTTTTCCCCTATCTGGATGACTGGCTGATAGTGGGCAAGTCTCCTCAGCAACTCAGAGACTCTCTCAGCCTTACAAGGCATGCTCTGGAGTCGTCGGGCTTCCTGATCAGTACAGAAAAGTCCTACTTGAACCAGTTCAGCTACTGGAGTTCATAGGAGCAGAACTAGATACACTACAAGGCAAAGTCCTGCTCCCCCTAACCAGGGTGCAAAATCTCAGACCTTGGCACACTCGTTTACCCTCAGTTAGCGAGACCTGCCAGACACTTCCTCAAACTTCTAGGCCACATGGCATAAACTGCAGCTGTAGTACCAGGGCCAGATTCCAAATGAGAGGCATACAGTACCATCTCAGAGCTCATTGGTCCCAAAGAAGGATTCTCTCAAAATTGATTCCAGTCACAAGAGCACTTCTACAAGTCCTAGACTGGTGGAAGGACACTCACAACCTCAGGGAAGGGACTACCTTCCAGTGCAAGGAACCCTCAGGATCCTCACCACAGATGCTTCCCTCCTAGGGTGGAGTGCCCACCTGGAAGACCAGTCCATAAGCATGGTCTGGTCTCTCAAAGAATCCTTGTGTCACATAAATCTTCTCAAACTCAGAGCTGTTTTCTTGGCTGTCAAAGCCTTCACCCCTCAGCTGAAGGACCAATCTGTCCAAATCAGGACAGACAACACCACTGCTATGTTTACATACACAAGCAGGGCAGCACAAGGTCCACTAAGCTCTGCATGGAGGCCATGAGATTTGGTCCATGGCTTACTCCTTAGACATGCAGCTTTTGGCCAAGCACTTGCCAGGAAAGAACAATGTCTCCGCGGACTCTCTGAGCCACATCAATCAGGACCACCACGAGTGGACCCTAAACAAACAAGTGCTGCCACAGTTTTCAGGAGGTGGGGCACTCCAGAGAGGGAGAATCTCTTCACCTCCCTACCTCAGTCTCCAGATTCTCCTGTACTGCTCCAGGACCCCAGCTCTGGGCACAGTGCCAGTGGGATGCCATGTCTCTGGATTGGAGAGGCAGATTTTTCTGTGCCTTCCTTCCAGTTCCCCGATACTTAGGGTCCTGCTAAAGATCAGAGACCAGCCAGCAACTATTATTCTGGTGGCTCCAGATTGGGTAAGGCAGCCATGGTATTCCTTGCTTCTCGCCATATCAGTCAGACGGCCCATTCGCCTGCCACTGACTCACAGTCTCCTGACTCTGTCTCAGATGGGGTAGCATATCCCAGAATAGAGTCCCTTCACCTCAAAGCTTAGTACTGAGGAGCTAGAGTTCCCAGACTCAGTATTCAGAACAGGTCCTGAATATCCTGCGTTTGGCCAAGAAGCCAAGTACCAAAAGTCTTATGCTTCCAAATGGAAGAGATTTTCTTTGTGTTGTAAGGACAAGCAGATTAACCCCTACAGGCTAGTCTGCCGTTCATTTTGGATTACTTGGTGCACTTACAAACATCCGGCCTTAAGGTCTCATCCCTGAAAGTACATCTGGACTATTTTAGCCTGTATATCTGTTGGTAAGGGAGATTCATCATCTCTCATGCCATTTGAAAAAATTCTTTAAGGTCTACTGCACCTTCAACCCCACTCAGGAAACCTGTTCCCCACTGGGATTTGAACCTGTGTATCGTTAAGCTCATGGAGTCCCCATTTGAACCCATGGCCCTGCTGACTTAAAATATGTCAGCTGGACACCACACCTCGCACCACGCTGATGACCCAGGGTCAAAGCGACATCAGGAGTCTGAGGGTCGGCTGGGGAGGAGGATTAGTGTCCCTGGGACTGCTCTCCCTCGGGGAGGTGGGGAGTTACAACCATGAAATTACGCTGGCTCCTGGCATGTCTGAGGCCAGTGCATGCCAAGGAGCAAAAGCTGTGGGGTTAGTGCGGGCCGACGCCCGGCCGTCAGTGTGTGGACGCATGCACTGCAGCCTCATGGATGTCATTACACCTGCACTGAGTGGGATCCAGAACAAAGGAAAACCTTAATCGCCGGTGCTTATGACAGTCAGCCCTGGTGCTCATCGGGACGCTCCCAGGTGCTCCCTTTGAAGCCTGACTCCCTGAGGTCTTCCGCAATGGGGTGAGCAATGTGGCTAGGAAAAGGTGAGGGGCGAGGTGGTGAGCTCAGGCACAGCGCCTGGTGCAGTGCTGCTGAGGTCGACTGGACAAGGGGAGCCATATGACCACACCTGCTGAAGAGGTAAGGCAGGAGAAATTAATGCAGTAACAAAAAACAATATGTATATGTCACCCAGAAAACTGTCTTCTTAGTAGCAATCACTTCAAAGAAGTATTTCAGAACTGCAAAGCCTTTTACACTGAACCAAACTACATCATCTCCCACAAAGATAAGGTAGTCTTCAGAACTAACAGGAAATTCCTGCCAAAATGGTGTCTGAATTTCACCTTAACCAGGTGAAGGACTTGAATATGTACTCCCTGGAGGAGAGGAGGAGAGAGGGATATGATAGAGACATACAGGTACCTTACAGGGAGGAACAGGGTACAGGAATTTGCTATTTTCCAGTGAAAAGGTGTTCCAGGACTAGGGGCATGGGATGAAGTTGAAGAGAGGCGACTTGGAGGAAAATAAGGAAGAATTTCTTCACAGAAAGGGTGGTGGACAAGTGGAACACCCTGCAAGAGGAAGTGGTGGGGGCTGAAACAATCATAGGATTTAAGAATGCATAGGATAGACATAAGGCTGACAGTGAGTAATTTTATCGTATCTCCCATATGTTTTTGGTCGGGTAGCCATCAGTTTCACACAGCACCACCAGCTCCATACAGGCGCTTAAAGCCCATTGTTCTGAAGTAAGTCTGCACTCCATCTGTATTTTTAGGCTCTTTGTATTAGTGTTCATTTGAAAGCACAGGCATTATTCTAAATCCAGCGTCTTTAATTTTTAACCTTAAATCTGAGGTTTGTAGAGCACAATTTTCTCCTTCCTCCACGGTAGCCATCTTGTATGCCTCCATCCACCGAGAAGTATGTCTTCACAGAAAGAGTGGTGGATTCCTGAAACAGTATTCTGTCAGAGGTGGTGAGGCGAAAACAGTGGGGTGTTTAAGGAGGTATGGGATAGGCATAAGGGAATCTTAGGAAAGGAAGGGTGAATGGGCGGAGATCAGTTAGGATCTAAAAGGTGTCACGTGGCTCAGTTGGTAGCACATCCGCCTCTGGACCTTAAGGTTGTGGGTTCTGCGTCCCACACGAGTTGGACTTGCACCTAAAAATCGCTGGCATCCGGTGCAGTATTGGGGGTGCTGTACTATAGGGGTGTGCCGTCCTTGGATGAGACATTAAACCAAGGTCCCTTGTCTGGTGGGTGTCCAGGTGGAAGTAAAAAGAACCCAGGGCACTCTTACATAAGAGTGAGGAACATTCCTGTGTCCTGGCCAACATTCCCCTTCCCATAAACCGGTTCATGCAATTATCCAGGCTGTGTGGGGTGATGATATGCGATATGGCGCCACCACACATTCAGTCACTTCACTACCAGTCTAGCATTGCTTGTAAAAGCGCTTTGGATGTATGAAAAGTGCTGTATAAATGCTGATTATTCTTCTTCTTCTAAAGAAGAATCAGCATTTATATAGCACTATTCATATACACTGTATCCCAAAGTCCTTTACAAGCAATATGAGACTAGTAGTGAAGTGACTGAATAATATTGACCACTATTTTGCACATCGACACCCACACACAGCCTTAGACAGTTGCATGAACTGGTTTTATGGGAAGGGACTGATGGCCAGGACACTGGGGAAAAATCTAGTACTCTTAAAAAGTTCCTGGTTCTTTTACCTCCACCTGGACACCCACCAGGACAGCACCAGAGACGGGTAGAAGGGTCCTTGGTTTAACATCTCATCTGAAGGATGCCCTGCCAGTACTGCACTTGGATGCCAACATTTTATGGTATGAGCCCAACCCCAGAGTGGGAGAGAAGCCTACTTCTGGCCCAGTGGCAGATTGTGCTACCAGTGAGCCATGCTGACACTGCTTCTGTGAGTGATACTATAGACATGGAAAAGTGGGGAGACTAGATGGGCCAAGTGGTCCTTATCTGCCAGCACATGCTAACGCACCATGATCCAGAAAAAGGATGAGTTGATACCTTTTATTGGACCAGTATAGATGTTACAAAAGAAAACTGGTGCTTAAGCTTTGGACTACACACAGTCCTTCATCAGAAACTAATGCCAGTTGAATTGGAAGAATACATTCTATTAAAGACCAGATCATACATAAAAAAAAAAAAGTTGTAAAGAATCCCAATGGCCAAAACTTACATTTAAAAGTCAACTTAAAACCATATAGAGACACAGGCTGACTGCTAGCAAAGAAAGGCATTTCAAGGTCAAAGGTCACATACCAGATCACTTTCTTCTAGAAAGAACTTGTAAAGCGGGCAGAGTCCCATCCAAAATGAAAGCACTTCAAGGTCAGAGTTGCAGAATGAATAACTCTTTATCCGAGAGAAACCCCAGAACACACCTAATTATTATTATTTTTTAAACTCATCTTTATTGTGGATAAAGAGAAGTATACAGTCATTCCAACAGGAAAAACTTGATGAGGTGTCTTCCTTATACATTTGACATTGCACATCAATTGAATAAACCTTTGTTTGTTGTCCTGAATACACTTACCATATTTTACAATGCCTTCCACTGTACTTTTCCATCTTGTATTGCTCTCCATTAGATAACCTAAATCATGTCTCTGCCCAGATGAAGAGGGGCATTTTGTGTTAGAGGAGATAAACTATTTACAGTTATAACTACAACATGAACCTGCTTAAACTTAGCACTGGTCTTAATCCTTTTCTGAAATTCCACCAGTGGGATTTCCCTACCTCTGACTGTCAACTTGATCAAGTAGTTGATTCCTGTTAGTGTGCTCTAGCACTCCATTTCACCCATCTTTCTGTGTGTTTATCTGCATGTAGCCTGAGCTTTGCTGTGAGGGCCTCCATCCTCTCTCGCCTTCCACCCTGTGTACCCAGGAGTCGAATGACAGTGGGGTGCTCCTCAGCCAGTTAGATGTCAGCTCCTTAAGGGACACCAGGCTCAGAATCCTGAGCAACCTTTGTGATTGAGGGGTTTCAAGTACTTCTGACTTGCCCCAGGCCCACAGGTTAAAGTCTATAG
Source organism: Neoceratodus forsteri (assembly GCA_016271365.2). Taxonomy (NCBI): domain Eukaryota; kingdom Metazoa; phylum Chordata; order Ceratodontiformes; family Ceratodontidae; genus Neoceratodus; species Neoceratodus forsteri. The sequence goes on from CM028132.1 coordinate 612,684,723, forward strand.
GAAGCTGAACCTCGCACATCTCCGATAGTTCTGCCCATGTCTTGTCCCAGAACCCCCTGATCCTGGGGCACCCCCAGAAGATATGGTAGTGGGTACCTGTTTGTTCACATCCCCTCCAGCACAGGGCTGAGTTGGTGGGGGTAAAGTGTTGTGTGATTGAAGGTGTGTGGAAGAATCTGGTCCAGCACTTCCACCTAAACTCCCTCCAACTTAGTGATGTTGTGACCCTCCAGCCTCTTTCCCAGCTCTCTATCGGCAGATCCACCCCAGATTCCTCTTGCCATTTTCTTCTTACGGTCTCAAGCATTTCTTCGCCACTACCCATCAGGGCCTTATATGCACTTGATATGAGGGCCCTCGGATCCTCAGTGTTGCCCCAGTATAGGAAATTCGCTGAGGGGTGAAGTCTCTGCCTACTTTGAGGACAATCTGATTTGTTTGCATGTAATGACTAATCTGGTGATATCTGTGAAGTCCGTGTTAGGAAGGGCAAACTTGTTCTGCAGTTCCCTAAATGTTGTGTTCCTGTACTGGATTAGGGAGCTGTGTCTAGCTAAACTTTGGTGGTTCCACCTGCGATAGCTGGATCAGTCCTTGCTAGGAGGAAGCCTGGATCCCTATTATAGATGTCGGTGGGCCCACTGAGTTTGAGGTACCTGTGATATCCCTCGCCTTCTTGATGACCCTTAGTGTATGTTTGACATATGGGTTTCTGATCGCAACCCAGGTCTGGGTTGTGAGGGTGGCGTGTGGGAGAGCAAACAAAGGGTCGGGCCAGCTTGGGCAGCCTCTATTTCTCTCCACCCCAAATCTTCCTCCTGCTTAATCCATGTCACCATTGGTACCAGTTGGGCTGTGAGATAGTATAGTTTAGGTCTCGCATGACTAAGCCCCCTTCTCTCTAGGGAGATATAGAAATTTGGCTGCAATTCTGTGTTTCCCTTTGTTCAGATGAATTTCAGAATAGTCGTGTTGACATTGGACCAGAAGGAAGCTGGAATAGCTATCAGGATTTCCTGAAACAGAAACAGCAATCGGGGAGGATGTTCATCTTGCAAGTGCTAACCCTACCCCAGCGTTAATGGGAGGGACTCACACCTGTTGATGTCTGCTTGAATCTTCGACCAGAATTTGCTTGAACAGTAAATTTCTGGGAGAGATTCTAACCCCTAGACATCTGACCACGTTACCAGGGGCCCATTTGAATGGGAAGTTTTCTCCCTCCCCATTCTAATCACCTCTGACTTCGCTACATTGACTTTGTATCCTGAGATTTGACCGTATTCCTCTAGGACCTTGAGGAGGGCTGGGACTGACTTTTAAGGTGAATTAAGTAGAAAAGGGTGTCGCTGGCATACAGAGATCTTGTGTTCCCTCGCGACCTTAACCCCTTGATCCCCTTGTGTTCCCTAACCGCTATGGCTAGTGGCTCGATGCACATGGCAAGAGGAGAGGGAAGCGAGCAGCCCTGCGTAGTGCCCCTCTGCAGATGGAATCTGGGTGATGAAATCCTGTTAACTCGAACTGTTGCCTGAGGGATACAGGGCCCCTATGCTATCTCTGAATTTGGCTCCCAGACCCATCTTTTCTAGTGTCATAGTTAAGAAACCCCAGTCCACCCGGCCTTTTCGGCATCCTTAAATACCGCAAGGAGGAGCTTTGATCTGCTTTGCCATTTGATCAAGTTTAGAGACATCTAATGTTGTCATGTATTAGCCTTCCTTTCTGAAACCCATTTGATCTGAGTGGACTAGGGTTCCCACCACATCCTGAAGTCTCCTGCCACCACGAGTAAATATCGTTTGGTCTACATTTAAGAGAGAGATCGGTCTATATGAGCCACAGAGAGTAGGATCTTTTGCTTCTTTGTGTATGACGAAATTTGTGTGTACTGCCAGGAGAGTGGAGCTCCATCTCTCTCCTGGACCGACTTCATACTCTTTCCAGCAGTGGGGCCAGCTGTCCCTGGTAGGTCTTATAAAATTCTGCAGGATATCCATCAGGCCCTGGTGCTTTACCTCCCTTTAGCTGGTTTATTGTTCCCAGTATCTCCTGCTGTGTGACTGGGACCTCAAGCCTTTCTCTCTGGATCGCCATTAATTGGGGAATAGGCAGCCTGCTGAAGAAAGCCTCTAATTTTTCCTTGTAGTTATCTTTTTTCCTACCCTATATAGCTCCTTATAGAAGGATTGGAAATGTTGGAGAATTTTCCTTGGGTCAGAGTCTAGGGTCCCGTGTCCTTCCCTTTCCAGATTTTTAGGACCAACCTCTCCATGGCCTCTTTCCGCAACTGCCAGGTGGGTAGCCTGCCCACCCTGTTTCCTGCCTCATAAAACCGTTGTCCTTAATAGCATAGGGTCCCCTCTATTTTGTCATCTAGCAATTTATTTAGTCTGTCCTCTGCCCTTCCAGACCCTTCTGAACCTCTGGATCTAGTGTTATTTTATGCTCTGCCTCTAGGTCAGAGATTCTGACTTCTAGGGTTGCCTGCTCTTTGAGCCTGTTTTCTTTAGTGCTGCCACCAAGACTATTACCCTCCCGTGAGTACAGCCTTAAATCCATCCCACCATATTGCCACTGGGTGTTCCACCAGGTCACTGGTCTCCTTACACTCTTGGAGACATGTTTTAATTGTTGTTTGCAATCTTCCTGATTCAACAGAGAGACATTAAGTCTCAGGATGGGTTCTTCAATGTGAGGAAGCGCAAAGGCCAGAGACACCCCCATGATCTGATAAGGACCATGGATGAATATTAGCTGAGGTTAAAGCATGTGCCCATTTGGTGGACACCAAAAATTCTAACCAAGAGTAGGCCTGGTGAGGGGCAGACCAACAGGTGTAGTCCTTAACCTTGGGGTGGAGGAGCCATGAGCTTCCATCAAGGCCAGTTCCTTTATGAGTCCTTCTAAGCATTTTGCAGCTGGACCCTTACTGACCTGTTTGGTCCTTGGCCTGTCCAAAGATGGGTTTATAACGGTGTTAAGTCTTCCCCACTAGGTACAATTAACGAAGTCTTGATCTAGTTAATACTTGTTTGTGAGAATGTCCCTCTTTCCTTTCAGGGTTTGGAGCATATATATTAAGCAGAGAGCAGGGTGCAGCTCCCCAGGTCCCCTAACCATTATAAATCTACCCTCAGGGTCTTTATTTCTTTTTTGACTTCTTGGGGCAATTTTATGGATCAGGATCGTCACTCCCTTTTGTGAGGCTGGGCTTGGCATGAGGAGTGGTATACCTGCCTGACCCAGCTTCTTTTTGTTTTTGCTTAAGTTGGGGACGGTAGGTTTCTGCAAGAATGTGCCTCCAGTGTCTGCTTTTCAGTTCATTTAGGACCCTAGTTCTTTTCATCACATTATTCAACCCTCGAATGTTATAAGATGATATAACTTCACACATTTTGTCTTATTTCTTTTATTCCTGTGTCATGCAAGGATCACCAGTGCTATGTAACAACGTAAAACAGTAACCATCAACATGAACATTGTTAACCTGAACCCATGGTTCTGTGTCAGGCATACTGTGCACCCTGCAATCCTACTGGTGGACTACGGAAGGTGGGGTCGTTCCCTCTGGGACCATGTACTACTCGTGTGCTTTTGAGCTTCCATTAGCTCGTGGAAGCTTGGTTTATTAAATTGTAGTCACCACCGTGAGGTTGCTGTACTTTGGGGTGGAGGAAGAACCCTTCTGCATCTCTCTCACCCCCTTTTTCCCCAAAAATGAATGGCCCTCGGCGAAGGGAGGCCCAGAAGGGACATAAAACAGTGTGGTTCTTCCCACCCCACTGATCCAAAATTCAGTATCTCTGGGCCTTCTCACCACCACCACTGACTGCCCTCTTGGCCTGTTGAAATAACCAATTTACCCCGACTGGCATGGCCCTTGTAAGCTCTAGGGACTTACTCTTCTCCAGTCCATGCCAGGATCCCTGCGGTTCCACGTCCGGTGGATGAGCAGGACTAGTCATTACAGGGGCGAGCCGCCCTACGCAGCAGTAATTCTTCTCCAGCTATGCTTCCAGCAGCGGTCCCAGGCCCTTCTGTGTTCTCAGTTGCTTTCCCCCTCCGGTCACTTTGGGAGCAGGCGAGACCCTTACTCAAGGCTTCAAGGTCCCTGAAATGTAACGAAAGAAGAAAAAAAAATCAGTTTAACCTCCGTGGGAGAGGACATTGATTGACACCACACTACATTTCCAAAGAGACCTTCCGTGTTCCCTTGGTTGCAGTCCCTCGAAGGTCACTCCCCCACCAGGACACCACCCCATTTCCCTGCTAGATCTGCCCCCCAACCAACAAACATCTTACTGTACAGTGCTTGCTTAATAGTCAGTGTACCCCTTCAAATTTGGGTGGTACCAGTTTATTGTCCGCATCATCAAAATCAGCATCTTCTCCGGTCACCCTTGTATTTACTTCCTTCCTTCCTGACCGGTAAGAAAATTGAGACCTGCTCACCAGCTCGGTATCCCTATGGAAGCTTCAGGTCTTAGGAGAGGAGGGTCTAGATGCCCTGGCCTGGCAGATGTTTGGGGCCGTTGTGGATCTATCACTTCTGCCTCGTTTGTTTGAGCCTGCTGCCTTCCTCCAGGAGCTGGATTGGATGAACTCCATGTGTGGGGCCTCATCCGGCCTTGTCAGCAGCTCTGCTGGGACTTCCAGCTTTTGGAGTGTTGGGTGTGCCTCTCTGAGTGTTGGAAGAACACCGGTCCATCCTTCATAAAGCTCTTGAGTTGTGCTGGGGCAATCAGATGCATCTTAGTGCCATGAGATTCCAATTGTTTCTTTATTGCCTGGAGGGTCCTTTGCTTTTGTTGTGTTATTGGTGTAAAGTCCTGGTCAAAGTAGAGCCTCCTGTCCCTAAACAGCACTTCCTTTTTGCCCAAGCGTTATGTAGCACTGTGGTTTTACCCTGTAGACCATAAATTTCATTACTATGGACCTTGGGTTAGCTTTTTGGGTCTGTAGGTTTTTGGCTAGTGCCCTGTGCACCCTCACGATATTTAGGGCTATTTCGGGCAGGAGATCCAACAGCTCCTTCAAGAAATATTCCAGGAGTACCTCCATCGGACCAGATTCAGTATCTTCTGGCAAACCATACATTCGAGATTGTCACGGCAAGCCCTCAGCTCTTGATCGTCGTTTTTTCTTTTTTTTCTCTCTCCTGCTTCCAGTAAGTGATGAAGCACTCCCTCGTGCTGCTCCACTGCCTCAGCCATCTCTGTTAAACCTTTCCCAGTTCAACTGTTTTGAGTCACCTCCTGGAGCCTTTACTATTGTTGGAAATCATTTTGCAAACTGGACATTGTGGTGCTAATGTTTGCTAGCTCTTTAAAGAGCTACTCCGCGTAATGGTGAAATTGTTTCCTCCTTCCTCCTCGCTATGCTAGCCCAATGCTACAGAGATTGAGCTTGTGTGACTCGCGGCCCTGGACCCGCGTGGCTCTGAGCGATACTCTAGAGCGATTCTTTTTCCCCATGCAACAGCATCTTGTCCAACCTTACTTGTATGTTGGTTTTAGGGAGTTGAGGACTGATCCATGGGTATTTTTATCGATTATTGCCTTTGGGGTGCGGAGCCGATGTAATTCACGGCTGCATAGGTGAAAGCGAACCGGAAGTCGAACACACCTAATTCAATAAAGATCTTGCCACGTGTGTTAGTACATACTTTTGAAAATAACTGTGGTTTTAAACCCCAAGTTAGAATAGGCTAAGAAATCATAGTATGCAGTGCTAAAAGTCTTCTAAATAAGAATTTACTCTTGTGTATGGCAATTAGTGGGTTTAAAGATAAGCTGCCCTAGTGTGAACAATACATATTCACAAGCTGTTTCACACTTTCATACAGTGTTAGCCCTATCAGGAGATGTATGTCTCCAGCCCTATGCTTAACAAGTCACTAATAATCATGAATATTAAAACATATACTACTCAACCATGATCCATCTGCAACTTTGTACCAAATGGCAGGTGTTTGTGCACAATTAAAATCAAACCTAACAAAGACCCCTAGTAAGTGAGATACTGTATCTTAATATGTCCCTGTATCAAAATGTATCGGTATAGATCAAATATACTCATACAGTAGTGGTTGATTTCCGGAGAGCAGACTTACGTAGGTATGGGTAAGATACTAAGGAGAGGTTGGACATGATTAACCGGATATGGATGCTGAAAGGTTGTGGGAGACCATTAAACAAAGAGGTGCAAGAGGGTACTAGGTCCTGTACTAAAGTGAGGCGTAAGCATGGTGGAAATTTCAGGCCATGTTGGTGGACCAGGGAGGTGCAGGAGGCGATGAGGGATAAAAAGGCTGCTTACATTATGTTTCAAACATTCTGGGGGATAAAGAGCAAGGGGTATGTATTATTGGCCAGGGAAGGTCACCAGAGTGTTGAGGCGCCAGGGCAGGGATGGAGAAAAACCTGGCTAGGGATATCCGGAGAGGTGGGGAAGGGATTCCACAGATACATAAGAGAAGTGAGGACACAGATCAGTAGGATTAAGATTGTGGGGGTTGGGCTCAGGAAGCGGGAATCAGGCAGAGGTGCTAAATGAGTACTTTGCCGAGGGTGATAAGGGATCTCTACAGCCTGATAGGAGATGATGTGCCAGCAAAACTGAGAGGTCAGTCTCAGTCTGAGACAAGAAGGATGGAAAGAGGCTAGGGTACAGGCTGGGCCAGATCAAGATGGCGTGGTAGGTTGCATGAGGGGTGGATTGTGGGGGAGAGATCATAGTGGATAAGTGGGGATGCCCTTGAGACTAAACACTGATAAGCGCCGGGCTGGATGGATTACATCCGAGGGTTATGAAGGAATTGGCGGAGGTGCTGGCAGCTCCACTGGCTGCACTCTTTAACACCTCTCTGCAGGCAGGATGGGTGCCACAAGACTGGAGGGTGGCTTATGTAGTGCCTGTATATAAAGAGGGTCTCTGGAGGAGAAGGGAATTATAGGCCTGTCAGGCTGACATCTGTGGTAGGCAAAGTAATGGAGGGCTTTATCAAGGAGAGACTTGGGAGGCAGTTGGAAAGGTTGGGACACCAGGATGATAAACAATATGCTCGTCCTGGGAGATCGTGTCAGATCAGCCTCATAGAGTTTTATGACTGGATGATGGGGGTCTTGGATAGACATAGGCTGATGGATGTCCTGTACCTAAATTTCAGCAAGGCATTTGATTCAGTGCCCCATAATGGATTGATAGCAAAATGGGGAGATGGGGATGGAAGGACAGGAGCTCAGTTGGGTTCAAAATTGGCTTCGGGGCATTTACAGAGGGTAATGGTGGGTGGGATATTCTCCTCCCAGTGAAGGTAATCAGTGGGGTCCTTCAAGGTTCAGTATTGGGGCCACTCTTATTCAGTGCCTATATCTCGGATATATGGAGGGTTAAAAATAGGTTGAGTCTCTTGCAGATGATTCAAAACTGGAGCACTGGTGGACTGTGTAGAGCTGAGGGAGACAGTCTAGGGGATCGGATACTCTGGAGGGTGGTCAAGGAGATGGGGACTGAAATTTAATGCGGGACATGTAAGGTACTTCATTTGGGGTAAAAACCGGGCCATGTATACACCCTGGGGGTCACACTGCAAGCCACATTGGGAGAAAGGGATTTAGGGGTGGTATTAGATGTCAAAATGTATAACTCTGAAAATTGTAGAAGAACAGCAGCAAAAGCAAACAGGATACTGGGCTGCATAGCCAGGGTATTACGTCCAGAAGAAGGAGGTGATCCTCCCTCTGTATAATACCTTGGTCAGTCCATAGCTTGAGTACTGTGTACAGTTCTGGAAACCTCATCTGAAGAAGGATATAGTACTGCTGGAGAGGGTTCAGAGGAGAGCAACCAGGATGATTCAGGGCATAGAGGAGGCCTTATGAGGAGAGACTGAAAGAGCTTGGGCTTTACTCACTGGAGGAGAGAGGGATAAGCGGAGACATGATAGAGGTTTTCAAGTATGTAAAGGAATAACCAGGAGTGGAACAAGGAACTGTTTAGGTTAAGAAGGGAGCAACCAGAGGCCATGAGTGGAAGCTGGAAGGGGAAATTACAGGGAGCGCAGGAAGCATTTTTCAGTGAGAGGGTGGTGGAGCCGTGGAATGCGCCTGTCTGGGATGCTGGTGGAAGAGGGTACAGTGGAGGGCTTCAAGAAGGGTGGGACAGGTACAAGGGAAACTGAAACAAATGAAGACCCTCTTGGGGGCTGATGGGGATGGTAAGGCGAGCAGCATTAGGTTGCTGACTTTTGAGCAGACAAGACAGATAATTTGGCCTATTCTGCTGGCTTTTAGTATGTTGGTATGTAAATATTCTGTATATACAATAACAGTTCTACAAATCTGAAACAAAACTGAGGAAACTCCATCCACCACCATGCTTACCCCGGGTAAAACCAATGTATAGCTAACTAGTTAGAAGGAATATATATCAATTACTGTACTGTATATATGTGAACATATAGAAATACCATAATGTATGTCCATGCATTGTTCCTGAAACCAGTGAAAGTTCAGGCAGTGTAACGTGACATAAAACCTAAATCAATATTCATTCGGTCTCCTACCATATTGAGAAGTAAAATGAGCTCAACTCGAAAGCCCACTTCTGTTGTGTATTTTGAAATGTTCTTTCAAAACCAGTACTGCCAAATCTGAGATAAAGTGATCAGACTGAGAGAGTGTTATCCCACTGGTTTTCAGTCATCTTCATTTTAATAGCATGTCTGTGTGAGTTCATTCTGGTGCAGAGAGGTTGTCCGTCTCTCTCACATACCTTGTTTGTGGACATCTCTTGCATTGAATAAAATAACAACATTTTAAGATGCATGTAGTTCCCCTGTATCCTGAATTGTCTGTTTGTGGAGTATTGATACAATCTGAAGTAGAAATGTGCTCACAAGTCTTACATCTAGCACAATTGCAGGGTCTTGTGCCATCTAGTGTTCTGTTATTTTGTTCTTGTGCAAGTTTACTCCTAACGATCAGGTTGGTTAAATTTGGTGGTTGCTTAAAGACAGTGGTGATATTTCATGAAAAATACATTTGAGGGCCTCATCCTCACTGAATATTGGTTGAAGGTCCTTAATAACTTTACGTAGGAGCTCCAGATCAGGATGATATGTGACTACTAAGGGTATTCTGTTGGTGGTAGTCCTTTCTTTATACTGAAGTAGTTGTTCCCTTGGTATCTGCATTGCATGTTCTACCGCTCTGTCAAATTCTCTGGAAGAATGTCCCAGCCCAATAAAGGTATTTTTAATGTGGCCAAATGTTTATCTCTGCCCTCCTCACTAGAACAGATACGGTGGTATCTAACTGCTTGACTGTACAATACAGATTTTTAGTGTGCCTTATGTGATTACTATTCCTATGCAAGTATCTCTGTCTGTGGGTTTCCTGTAAATGCATGTCTGCAAGGTTCCATCCTTGATGGTGACTGTGGGTCCAGAAAGTTAATGCTGCTGTCAGAATATTCCAGGAAAGTTTTATGGATGGGTGGAGGTTAAGTTCCTGATGAAACCCTTTGAGTGTGTCAGTGCCCTCTGTCCAAATTATAAATAAATCATCAATATAACAGAAAAACAATATCAAATCAATATCGGATCATCTTTTTATTTCTGGATCTTTTGTCACAAGGACCAATCGACAAAAAAAAAAAAATTTGTTTGGTGTAACACAGTATGGTCATTTATGAGTCCTTACACGCACTTAGATTGTTTCTTACCAGTCTTAAAGCATTTAAGAGCTAGTGGCATCAAAAATTGAAAATTTTAGTAATTTTACAGGTAGTCCTGTATCACTTTTATTTGAGTGTTTTTCTATGTGCTAATTAGATCATTTTCTACCTGATTAGTATTGGGTGATGTGGTGCTTTACCTGGAAGCAGACCTGTCTAGTTCTGTTCCTTCTGCCGGTTTGTCTTAGTTCTCCATCTCTCCTGTCACTGCTGTCCATTATGCTAATCTGTCTTTCTTCTCTCTTGGAGCCTGGCGTCTCTCAGTAGTTCTCATTCATGGCCAAATACTGGCTTGCCACTATTCCCTTACCTCTTCTGTCCTCATTAGCCCTGCCATCCCCTCCTCCTAATCCCTCAATCATCTGCTGCTCATTCCTTTCATATCCCTCACAGTAAATCTGTAGTAGACTAGTCTACTTTTCTACCCAACTTCCTACACTTTGGAACTCGGCCCCACTCCCCACGCACGCTTCTTCCTCCCTCCACTCTCTCAAACCACTCATACTGACACACTTCACTAAAGAATGTACCTCACGATAGACTCTTCCTCCTCCTTTCCCCATGTTACAACAGTCCATATCCTGGCCCATCTCCCTCTGCTATTTTAGCTATTTTACCCATTTTGCCTACTCAATTGTACAACTTACAACTCTGTGTACTCTATAATCTGAATTTTAGGCCTCATTTGTTCTGTACAAATGTTGTGCAGTGACATTAGCGGCACTACCCTTTGTTTGTCAATCTGGCTAGCCCACAACCAATGTCCATTGTACACTTTGTACATTGTTTCTGACTTTCTCTGAAATTCATTACTTATACTGTTTTTACCGTACATGTTCAGGCAAATATTGCTGTCACTTTGTTGTTGCTGGTTTACTTTCTGTTACATCCACTGCCCCGGTTGTACCTGGAAACAGGGCCCAGACTCAGTGTGCCTATCCCAGTCACCAAATTTTAAATCAATCAATAAATAAATAAATAAATTCCTACCACTACATCATCATCACGTGACTTCACTTGTTACATCACAAGCACTGCTGCCTAATTGGTAAAATGTGTCAAACGTTACCAACCAAGTAGCAGGAGATGGGCTTGTCTCGTTTACTTAAGGATGTCACTGTCAGTAGCTTGTCGCAGTGCTAAAGATGTATAAAACGAAAATAACCAATTATACCAGCGGTCAGGTAGAGTGGCATGGGGGTTGCAGTATAGCGCAGTGGTTTAAGGCTCTAAGCTGCAAACCTGGAGACCTGGGTTTGAATCCCACAGCCCCACACTTGCATACTGTGTGGCCCTGAGCAAGTCACTTAACTCCCTTGTGCTCCCAGGTTGCACCTGTAAACAAACTTTCAGCTTAGTGTCTCTTTCCTGGTTTAACAAAAAAAAAAAAAAAAAAAAGAGTGCTGTTCCACATATCACACCTAGTACTGTCGGGTTAAAAATCTTTTGATTAGCAAAACAGAAAAGAAAAATAATTCAGATACAAGAAGAGTTAGCTGATTACTTCTGAAAGTTACTATTAATCCCATGCGGTACATTAGATCTTTAAGGTCCAGAATGTGCAAGTAGACACTTGGAAGTTTATTGATAAACATGGGTGTGTGCTGTTTTCTCCTGAGGTGGTGGGTGGCACTTGTTATAAGTAAGGCAGTATTATTTTCGTGATTTTTTAACAACATTTCACGGTGCCTGCTCTGTGAAAATTCAAGATTTCACAGAAATGAATGAATGTAGAAAGCGAGTCATTGAAAATGTAAAAAATAACATTTTAATTGCTTTTACTAGTTTTGGGTTACTAAAACATAATTTAGACAGTGAAACAACATGTTTTTATCTGTGCAAAATCAGCTAAATCAGTTCTGCTGCAGCAGTGAATAAACTTTTAAGTTCTCCGCCTTGATGCTGCATCTGTTAACAGTCAGCATGGACCCATAACGGAGAATGAGTGCTCCACACTAGCACTGTGTACTGGGACAGACCGACAACTCAGGACAATGTTACTTAAATTTGGGAATCTGTCCTTACAAGAGATCCAGAACTGTACAATATCTTTTCTCCATTGCAGAGTTGATTGCACTGAACATCCGTTATGTAAGATCGCAGTTCAGCTCTTGCTCGCAGGTTCTCTTGAACGTTGGGATACTGGAGCATATCTTCTTCTCGGATATACTGTGCATCAAATGGTGAAAAATTCACTGCCTGATCCACATTTAGTCAGATGGTGGTATTAAACCCACCTCAAACTCCAGCCACTCAGGGCTCATATTCCTACATACCCTTGCAATATTGAAAGGGACCCATTATATAACTTGGACCCAAAATCATTGGAATCTAGCAGCTTCATTTTCAAATGAAAGTACATTTCTGAAATGAGTCCACTGAGACACTTAAACTGGGCTTCCACAAAGTTACTTGATTTTTACAATAGAGGAACTAGAAAAATATTCATCCTTGTCTCAGTTTATGAGAATGAATTTGATATTGGCATGCCAAGATTTTGCCCACCACTAAAATTGCTTTCTTCATCCGCTGTTCTTTATTTTAATTATAATTTTTTCTGTGTTTTGTTTCCTTACCTTGAATAGTACTTTTTATTGTTCAACTTTTAACTCTGTAAAGGTCCCCATACCCCACCCCTTCCCACTGGTGCTACAAAAATTATTCTGAATGTAAATTGTCTATGGTGAGAGGCCTGACTCTTTTTTTTTTTTTTTTTTTTTGATAGGGATCTCCGCTTCACACTTAAGCATATGTACTCCATTTGTGTGCTAGGCGATCACACACACACATGCACTCACTCACACTGTCTTTATCTCTCTAGGAGCTTTGCAGAATTTTGTTTTTAATAACGGTGTAAGAGTTGTTTTTACCCATTTAGCTAAAGGTCGTGGAGGTTCTTACTAGTTTGCTACTATAGGTTTTGTATTGGAGTCTTATACATGAAATAACATTAGAATGTATGGAAAGTGCCTACTAACCACCATAATCAGCAGTCACACGGCTTTGTTATGCACTGTTTAGAATTTTAAAAGTTGTTAACCACACTTTGGAACTTCAAACAGTGGCATTAAAAAAGAATGCACCAGAGTTCCATAATTCTCACATAGAATGCAAACAGTGGTTATTTTGACCATACACTATAAAGATGATGGCTGGGGATCGGGTGACCACCACGCTGAAATCACCTCTCGTGGTTGCTAGGGCTGCAGTAAACCTCTCGACTGCGCTCTCAAGGTTTACCATGTTGCCCTAGCAGCCACTCGAGGTGATTACAGCATGGTTATCACCTGATCCTCAGCCATTATCCTCTGTGTTAGTTCTGTTTTGAACTTGTCATATTTTCAGATAAGTATAATAAGAACTTTGTATGTGTATGAAATGGCTATGTAACGTTTTTAAAAGAAACTACTAGCCTGTTAAGAAGTCCTGCAGCTATAATGTGTTGTCTTGAGCGTTCTGTGTGGAAATATAACCTTAAAAAGAGGCCTGGCTGGCCCAGTGGCGTGGAGGGCTGAGGCAGCGTGCCTTACCTCCTGCCATGCCAGCGACCGTGGTCGCAGTGTGAGCGGGTTGCGGGAGTCGGATAGGGGTAGGAGAGGATCGGCGTCTTGAGAAAGCTCTCCTCTCGGGAGGCAGGGGACATGGACTGGTACTTGTCAGCCCTAGCGGTGGCTGGGGGCTGACAAGACCAATCCCATAATGGGGGGCGGAGGTGGAGCAGTCACCTGATGCACGTGTGCAGACGCCTGTGGTGTGTCACTGGCGGCATTGCACGCTTCCCGCCACAAAAGAAAATCGGAAGAGGTGGTTCCACCACGCAGAATGACAATGGTTCCACCCTGCGAGCCACCCCAAGAGGACACTTCCCAAGCTGGATCTGTGCTGGTGGGTGAGTCACTCCCCAACCCCTGCCATGAAGGGCAAGTTGTGGGGAGAAAGGGAGGGTCCCGATCCTTGGGGACGGTGAGGGGAAATGTCAAAGGTGGCCGGGCGTGGGACCCAGGGAGACAGACTAGCAAAAAAAAGAGGCCCTGTCAGATTTATTTGGCCGGGGATATTTTGACTCATTTGAGATTAAATTAGATATTTGAAATGGAGTTCTGCCTGTCCTGGAGCTCCCTAGGCAGCTCTGCAGTGCCTCAGTTATTTATTTGTATGGCATTTCTTGGGTTTGTAAGATTATTGAAGTAAATGGCTCTGAAGTCTGAATGCAAGTGCTTTTCTGCATGACCCTTTAAAAGTACTGTATATGACACGTGTATGTGTATATATGCTGCGTGTGTGTGTGTGTATGTATATATATACATATATATGTAATAGATAAACCACTCTGAGGTATGCGGTCGCTCTGATATATACACACCTTGGTGTCGTCAACTGCCAAAGGCATGCGTATATGAGGCGTAAGTGCACACCTCAAGTGGTTTATCTATTTTATAAAATGTCAGAATTGTTTTGGAGGGGTAAAGTGCAGGTGTGCAGTCGCACTTTGATATATGAACGGTCATGTGTTGTGTTTTATACAATCAGAACACTGGATTTGTATTTGTTGCTCATTTTATAAATATATATGTGTGTGTGTGTGTGTGTGTGAGAGAGAGCTGTTCAAAGCCCAGGAAGAGTATTAGCTGTAGGTCATGCCAAGAGCAGTTCCTCTTTAATGAATAAAACTCCTCCTCAAAAGCCATCTTTGGACCCTTGGGTTCTGGCAGATTCCAGACTTGTGCCAAGTCTCCCCTTTTAGTGAATGTGGTTGGTAGTATCACAGCTGAAGGCTCACCTGGGGTACTTTGTCATCTGTTAGCTGCTCCAGTCTGGTTTCAGACCAGAACTGCTCTTGTCAAGGTGCTGAATGGTTCTTCACTTGGTACAGTATAAGGTTGAGCAGTCATTTGTTTTATCCTTGATGTCTCTGCAGCTTTTAACATTGTGGACCAGTTGGGTTTTGATGAATCACCTTGAGTGCCATGGGGAATCACCAGAACAGTGCTGCATTGATTTAAGTTCTTCCTGACCAGCAGAGACGCTGAGTAATGATAGCAAAGTCCTTATCAAAGTTGACTGAGCATAGCTGTTATGTGCTTTCAGCTCGACTGTGTCCTAGATGTTGTTTGGCAATGTACTTACTGTCCTTGGGTGAGATCAGTAGGTGATATGACAGTTTCACAGCTCACAGATAATACTCAGTTATATATGTTGTGTATGCACTTGTAAGGATGGCTTGAGTAGTTGAGATCAGCTTATTTTGACCTAATAAAAATGTTTGGCTGGTTGAGTCTGAATGCCAGCAAAATGGAAGTGCTGTTGACTGAACCAAGCCCTCGTCTTCTATCAGTAAATTAGTGATTAGCAACCAGCCAGGTTTGAGAGCAATTTCACAAAATGGTTATGTGGTATTTTTATCTATAGGATACAGTCCAGCAGAGTGTTAGGGAAGTATCAAACTTCAAGATAAATTCCACAATTCTGTACTGTTTACTACAACTGCAGAAAAACGTACTGCAATTTGAAATGTTTACTACAATGCAGCAAATCAGTTGATTATCGATTTCTGCAAATTTCTGCTAATCAAAACTGCACATAGTTAGAAAGTCACCGTTTTTGCATAGCAAACTGCGTGCCGACTCGCTTATTTTATGACTTGAAATGGTGATAGTATTGTTGTTTCATATTTGCATAGCATGTTCCTTTAACTTGTAGATGTACAGGAGGCGGCTGGCCGGCATCCAGAATGGCAGCATAGTTCTGGAGCTCTGTTCCTGCACTGCTGTTTTGCTGCTTCCCTACCTCCTTGGGGCCTGATTAGACAAGAAACCAAGGTAACAAGAGATAACAGTATTATGCCTCCCAAGATATCGAAAAACAGGGTCAACACAATTTTTAAAGTGCTGTTAATGGTCCAAAAATATCGAGTCGGAGGCCCAGCCACCACCACCACTGGAGAATATGGTGAATATGGGTATTGTGAACCAGAGGAAAGGGTAGCTGAAGGAACTATTTCTTCGCCACTTCTGGCACTAGAAAAGTTATTTAATGACCTCAAATATGATCTGATACGTAAATCAATGCGGGTTTGAAAATGTGTTTGCCCAGCTGGCGCACCTCAGACAACGGTTAATACAATGGGGAAACCATCGAACAGCATTCAACTCGTCTTAACAGAAATTAAAGAGCGAGTAAGTGCACGAAGATCTGTCCTCCCAAATTAACCCCGGTTACAGTCTACATTGTCTGAAATAGAAAAGTTGAAGGTGATATTAGATGACCATGAAAACCGGAAAGCCGTGCAATATACAAATTGTGGGCCTGATTGAAGGATTTGAGGGCCGTGGATTGTGCAGCTTATTGTAAATCTTGGCTTAAAACACATCTGACCCTACCTCCTGAATGCACGCTAGAAATACAGGGAGCGATAAACCCCAGGACGCTGCCCAGGTCCAAACGACAGACCAAGGTATACTATTTAAAAATTTCTACGATACCAGGACAGAGTGATGGTGTTGGAGGCCGCCAGAAAGCGGGCCCCATATGACTAGAAACACGATCAGTCAGTATTTTCAGGACTTTTCCCGTACAGTACAGATGGAACGAACGCCTTTCTGCAGATGAAAAGGAGATTGCACCAACTAGAGTGGCCTTTTGCACTGCTATACCCAGCTTGACTAATCATCCAGAGAAAAGATAAGCCACCAGAATCTTTTACAGATCTGAAGGCGTTGCAATATATAGACCAGGAGGCTCACCAGCAAGGCATTGCGGATCGCTGAAATAGCCTCTTGAGTGAGAAAATTTGCAACTGGACAAAACAGCCTGAAAGTACCAGGGTCTATATTTTCTTCTGTACTCTGACAAACTGAGGTGAGATTGTTCGGGAGGGGGCATTTTATGCCTGGTCAGATCCGTAACCCATTTTGGGGCCTATTATGGCAGAATCTGACAGCCTACCCTCACGCCCCTTGATCGGTCCTTTAATATCTGGGTTGCTTGATTGAGGACATAATGCATCTGTTGTCAACTAAGGAAGAGTACAGAACTTGGGACTTTCAGGCAATTTGTACTGGGACTGAGATTGCTCGGGGGGTAGGGTGCTTCTTTTCTTGGCCTGGTCAGATCTGAAACCCGTTCGGGGCCTATTATGGCAGGATCTGGCAGCCTACCCTCCTCCCCCGATTGGTCCTCGCTTGGTCCTCCATTACCAGTCCTCCATTTTGGCGTCCTCAAACTGGAGACATATTCTATGAGTAAATAACCAAGTAAAGGAACATTGAATTTGGGACTGTATAATCTGGAATGAGAGTTTGAAGTTAATCTGTTTTACTGTGCTCTTTATTGGAAATTCTTCAGTACGAGAAATGCCAAACAGTGCTTTCTCTTTGAATTTTCTGTTTGCTCGACATGATATACTCAGGGAAGAAGGCTCCGGGAGCAACAGTTTAATTTTACACTAAACGTGTGGTGTCTGAAAGGGATGAGATGAAAATGTAACTTTGTTTATAATTTTAGGCTGGTAAATGGGAACATGAGTACGGGGTGGGGAAGGCACCTGAAATATAAGAGGATGTCTGAGCCATTAGGGACTGCTAATTTTCAGTATTATTGGCCAAGGCTGAGTCTCAGCTGAAGGGGCACTCACTCAGGAGTTGCCGGGGTGGGGGGCTTGACCCTGAGGTGCTTCCCAATAGGGAATTTATTTTAATCTATGTTTCCCCAGCTACAACTGATATTCTGAACACCGCAGAGAAAATATTTTAATTAAGAAGATAGGTGGTGCAGGCCGACAGGCTATTCCACGATACTAAAGGGGAAGGTACTAAGTAGACTAAAACAGGAGGGAGGGTATTGGGAGGAGGGATAAGTTTTTCTGGGCATTTTGTAAGTTAAGTTTAGGTAGGAGGAAGTCTCTTAGTAAACTGTTGCCTGGTGCGCTTTTTTTCTGTACTTTTTGTTTCTCTTAAGGCTGGGAAAGTCTCCAACCTTAGAGGTAGTTGGGGAAAGTTAGTTTAGGGGTTCAAGAAGTTTCTATTATGGAGAGAGGGTCAAGGGTTATGTAAGTTTAGGTTTAAAAATCAAAAGGTTAAAGAGTTGTGTGGAAGGAGGGGATGGAGTTGAATGTAATGGTGTATGGGTGGAGGGTCTCGGACAGAGAAATTATCTTTCTAAGAGGAATGGCTAGTCTGAAACTGCTTTCCTGGAATGTTAATGGGCTTAAAACTGCAGTGAAGCGGAAAAGAGTATGGTCGTATGTGAAAAAGCACGAGTAGATGTGGCTATGTTGCAGGAATTGCATTTGAACCAAGAAGAAATTACAAAGCTGAAAAATAAATGGGGGAACATGATGGCATGTTGTTTTACATCTAAGGCCAGGGGTGTATGTGTCTGGATGCGTCCTGGACTTAGGACCCAGATTCATTCTTCCTAACAGACGGTCACGGACAATATGTGATAGTAGAAGCCACTGTGGAGGAAGAATTGCTGGTAATGGTGTCCCTTTACGGTCCTGCTTTTGACTGCCCTGAATTCTTTGAGCACTTGGCAATTGCATTGGCTAAGTTCCCACCAGTTGATTATAGGGGAGATTTTAATACTACTGGGACCCATTATTGGATCATTCCAATCCACACTTTAAAAAGATACCCCAAAGTGTGAAGGCCATGTGGCACATGGCAGGGGAAAGAGCCCTGATATTAAAGAATTTTCCTTTTACTCCCATACACAAAATATATACTAGATTAGATTATTTTTGGGCCTCTCCCATTTTTTGTCAAGGGTGGAAAGGATTCAGTATGGTCCAATTATGATATCAGACCATGCCCCTCCATTTAGAGTTGGGATGCAGGACAAAAGAAGCTGGGGCAAAGCAGTGGAGACTTGATCCAATATTATTACATGGCCCTCACTTTGTCGAGCAAATGTCTAGCAGACTTAAAGAATTCCTAGGAAATAACAAAATAGAGGACACCTCAGCTGAAATAACGTGGAAACTCTTAAGGCGTATGTGAGAGGAGAAATTATGTTATTCTGCATTTAAAAAGAAACCAGAAGAAAAGAGAGAGCAGGAGCTGTTATCACATATTATTGAAGTTAGAGCAGCAGAATATGGTGGGCCAATCCCCGGAAAGTTGGAACTGTTAAAGAGTTTGAAGGGGAACATAACCAGATTATTTCAAATGAATAGAAAGAGACATAGCAATATCTAGGGCAGGACAATATTTTGAAGGAGACAAATCGGAAAGTGACTGGCATGGATGGTAAAAAGAAAAGAGGGAGAGAACTATTATTGATATAGAGAAAGAGGATGGGAGACTACCTCCTTGGCCCAAGAAATAAACAATATATTTAAAGTGTTTTACGAGACATTATAAACCCGGAAATACCACAAGGTGCCAATTCTGATATCTTTTAGATAAAATCCCTTTACCCACTATATTACCAATTGAGAATGAGAGACTGGTTGACCCTTACAGACCAGGAGGTTAAAGAGGCAGTATGGGCTTCTAGATCTGGTAAGGCCCTGGGGCCAGATGGGCTGCCCTCCGAGTTTATAAAAAGTTCGGGGGTGGAATTGGGACAGATATTTATGGACATGCTTCAGGAGGTGTTAGAAGGGAAGAATTAACAGCATCTCAGCAGTTAGCCACTATTACAGTTCTCCCAAAACCAGGCAAGGATCCCGAGAAAATGTGGATCGGATTAGCGCATTTCACTGCTTAATGCAGACTACAAAATTATTGCAAAGATCATGGCAAAAAGGCTGGAGAGAGTTCTACCTGGGGTCGTTCATCAGGATCAAGGGGTTTTGTGAGGGGTAGATGGGCCAAACATAACCTGAGACAGGTCCAGAATATTATATGGCATGAATTGAGGGGAAGGAGTGTCCGGAGGCCTCCTCGCATTAGACGCAGAGAAGGCCTTCGATAGGTCGAATGGCCATTTATGTTTGCAGTCTTAAAGAAAACTGGTCTGCATCCTACCTTTTACCGCTTGGGTAGTTAGCCTGTATAAGTCACTGAGGGCTCAAATTTTGACTAATAATACCCTCTCTACCCCTTTAGATTATATAGAGGCACTGACAGGGCTGCCCCAATTCACCCTTATATATGTCCTCACTGTTGAGGCATTGGCAGTAGCTATAAGGAGTCATTAGGAGGTCAAGGGTACAAGATAATGGGAAAGAGCAGGTGTTTTGTTATTTGCAGATTATGTTTTATTATTTTTAAGTGACCGAAGAGAGCCATGCCTGCTTTGACCACTCTATTTAAAGAATATGGGCCTTTATCAGGCCATAAGATCAATTGGGGTAAAGTGAGTGGCTTCCCACTTGGGAAGACCAATCAATATAGATGGAATGGAGGTGCCCCTAAGTCAGTGATAAAATATCTGGGGATACAACTCCCTCAGAGACTAAAAAGAAGTGGGCCATTTAAATTACCAACCTTGGCAACAAAGTTAAGGAACAGTGTGGTAGGTGAAGTCACTTCCTCTGTCTCTGTCAGGAGAGTGAATTTGGTGAAAATGCAAGTCTTACCACAATGCCTATATGTTTTCCAGACCCTGCCGGTCATGGCCCCAGATATCTATATAAAATCTATGGAGGGCTCCGTCACTCCCTTCTGTGGGCAAATCGCAGACCTAGAATTAGGAAGGATGTATTATGGTTGCCTCCATGCAGGGCGGTCAGGCACTCCCTAACCTGAGGCTATACGCCCTTGCAGCACAAGTAACTCACCTTATGGATTGCCTGGAGGGTGGAGATGAGGCACGGAATGGGTTACTATGGAGTTAAATTGAGGAGGTGACCCCTTAGCTCAATATCTTTTACCTTTGGGGCAGGGAATGGGAGGGGAACAGCCATGAAACCCCTTCACTAAAGTTATCCTTAAATCTTGGAAATGGGCACAGAGGATTATGGCAGACAAGAGGGCTTATCGCGGACAGCTCTATAGTACACAGTTTATGGAGGGATGGTAGAGCCCTCCCTCCTATCAGGAGTGCTTTGGGAAATGGGAAGGAAAGGGACTTTTCTTCTGGCACATTTATTCCGAGAGGATCCCTGTTGGACTTTCCTGAATTGGCCAAGGATTATAATATTCCACCTATGCACTATTTTATCTACTACGAATAAAGCATAGACTGCAGGGTTTCAGGGAGCAGGAGAAGGTGGCTCCTCCTTAACTAGGACACCTCTAGAGGAGGTCCTTCAACACTGCCTCAAACATAGAAATGTGAAACCCCTAAGTCTCATATATTAAACTTTACTGGGGCCCCCAGATACGCTCAAAAACTTAAAGTGGGAGAGGGATCTGGGAGATGAAAGCCTGACGGGAGGTGATTGGAACAAGGCTCTGGGAAGTAGTAGGGATGTGTCAGTAAACAATAAATTGAGGAGTATTCAATTTAATATTATTCACAGAGCCTATTTCTCCCTGAAGTAGCTCACAAAATAAATATTCTAGAAGTCTAGCAGTTTTACATTCCCGATTCACCACAACGACCTTAGGGTCTCCCATGTAACCCCAAGAGAAACCTAGAGAAACTAACCCAGCAAGTGAAGTATTCTGCACGGAGTAACCTTGTAAATATTTGTCTTAATGTAGTGTCTGACTAGAAAGCTATGTACTATTTGTTCCCAAGTGATTTTCTGTTTGTACTGACATGGAGCCTTTGCAAAGGAGTCTTCAACTCAAAGGTTTGTAATTCCAAATTTCAATAAATAAATAAAAATTCAGAAACCTGATCAGTGCCCAAAATGCTCAGTGCTGGGGTGCTCTTTCTTTCACCTGATTTGGTCCTGTCCAAGAGTATTGGCTTATTGGAATGAGATAAATTACTTGCTGAGCAAGGTATGATGAAGTGTGTTATCCACTTGATCCTGTGGATATTTTGTTGGGGTACCCAGAAGTGAGAAGAAATATAAAAGCTAAACACCCCTTGAGAAAGTTGGCTTTAGTATTTGGTAAACAAACCTTAGCACAAAACGAGGATAGGTGAGTCACAGCCTACTATTCGCACTGGTTGAAAATCTTATTAAATAATATGAAGCTAGAACATATACAATATAAAATGCTGGGCCTTCCCACAGGTTATGGTAAATATGGTCCCTCTGGAGAAGGCTACAGGTGAGACTTGGTTCCTCTATTTTAACGTAGGGATGAGGAGGGAGAAATAATAATAGTTTAAAACTCAGTAATTTGTCAAGCCTATAAATGGATGATGTAACCTTAGTCTTGATAACACTGTTGTAAAGGTATAACAAAATAGGACTTCGCTTCTACTACCTGAGAAGAGATTTTGAACTTTGACCGGGACCCCCACGATTGTGCCTGGAATCAGACCTGCATTCGTATCAAATAGGCCTGTGTGATGATTATATATCTGTATGTAAAGCAGGTATGATGTTTCTGTGTATCAATGTATGGCATTTCATGCTTATCTGTATCTGCTCTCTGTACATCGACTCTTACAATAAAATAATTAAAAAAACTTGTAGATGTAGTCAAGAGCCTAAAAGTTTAATTCCACTGCTCGCCAGGGATGTCATTTCGCTAAAACCATAAGGATTACGAACCCATCTATAAAAGGATCGCAAATGTAAAAGTATAGGCAGGCGGCCCCAGAACATTTTTAAATTTGGTGCTTTCTGGTGCATTTTGGGGTCATTTGAAACAGAATTTGCTACCCTGTTACAGCCTCATACTCAGTAAATTGTTCACAGTCCATTATGTTGCCTGAACAACCTCCTATAGCCTAACCACCCTGCTCCAGAGCATGGCCCCAGTCCTTCCCAAGCACAGCAAGTTGCACCTAGCTCCCTCCCTAGAATCCTCAGCTCTCCCCACCACATCATCCATAGCCTCAGGATCTGCTCTCCTTTTATTGCCATGCCATTCCAAGGTAACCCTTGCTTCAGCATTTTTCTGGGGTCATTGCTTAATACTGGTAATTTTTTTTTTTTTTAATTACTCTTTCTTCTCCCCCTCACACCAGAGCCCCACTCTTGTGGGAGCGCCATGTCCCTCTCTTCACTGCCTTACCTGGATCCTGGTGGACCCTATGGAGCCATGGCTGTACCCCCATGGCGATCAGTGGGGCCCAGACACCCCAAGACAACAAGTTTCGCCGGGTCCTCTAGTGGTCAGGCAGGAGTCATTAGTATCTGTGCTTGGCGCTCCTTCCCCTCAGTGCTCTGGCGTCATTTTCCTGTTCTGGGGAGTAGCATGCGCCCTGACATCAAAGGCGTCTCTGCTGGCGACCACCACTCCCCAACTCTCTCTGTATGCTCTGCACTTGCTGTGCCTCTGGCTTCTGCCAGTGGCCAGCCAGAATAAAACCTGTACCACTCCTCCCAGGAGTGAGCTGTCTTTGGACTCAATCCTCTCCCTCTCCTCTCCGCTGACCCCCGACAGCCCAGGCTCATTCCCGAACACGGGTCACTGGCGTGGCGTCCAGTGCCTCAACCTCTGCGCCACCAGGCCGGCAATTTACTTTTAAGTTTGACGAGGAACACACTTAACAAATAAGGCTGGAAATGGCAAGTTCCACATTGCTACAGTGAGCCTCTGCCACCAGAAGTGAAAGTAAGCGAAGCAGTTCAGCTGGCACAGGTAGAAAAGTGGAAAAGAATTGTAACAAATAACACACCATACCTTTACACTATAAATAAGGCTGTAATGGCATTTCACGATTCTGGTCAGTAATAAACTATTTTGTGCTTCACACTTGTGGTTTATAAATGGCACCAGCATCCCTCTATGCCACTCACCGCCTTATGATGGGTGCACTTATTCCTTGTAATATCACCAAGGTGGCAGGCTACAGAAGGGAGCACCTCCACCAGAATTACTTTAAGCAGTTATATAGAGCAGTTCATACTAACAGTTGCCTGGAGTCTGGTCTTCAGTCTTTTAAAAATATGTCATTTCTGGCTTGGAGTAATCTATATATTGTAGCTACCCACATACCTAGTATATATTTTGCTGTCCTATTTACAGATAGTATTGCTTCTTCTCTGGCACATTTTCCTTTTCTTGCCTAATATTCTACTAATAAATGTATTCCCCACTTAAGCTTAGCTGCTTTCTTTCTGCAGCGTCTGATCAGTCAGTTTGCTGCCTGAATTTTACAGTGGGATGTGTGAGCAATTGCATCACCTTGCCTTTCTGCTCCTTTTTCTCAGCCATACATCATTCAGTCTCTTGTGTGCCGTGTCACATTGTAGCCTTCTCAGTGCTCTGACGTTTTTAACTCGCTGTCCTCTCTCTCTCCTCTTTAAAGGTGCACCAGTCACACACCCAAATTCTCTGCCCCTCCTCCCAAGAGATATAGGACATGAGTATGTAATTCTTATGATGCAGCTACGGGGCTGTTTGGGGATTTTGTTCAGTTATCTTTGTAGGGCAGTTCAGGCGTTAACAGTTGTACCCTGCTTCCGGGGTGTAGCCATAATTTTAAACTTTTACTCAAGAGTTGATGGCACTGTTGCCCCCACATAAACTCAAAGGAAAATATATGCTGTCCCACCATACAATCATAGCACCCCCATTTCAGTCAACAGTATGTAGTAAACCAATGTACCTAATAGATTCACAACATTTTATTTTATCTAACACACACACACACACACACACACACACACACACACACCACACAGTTAACTAGCTTTTAGTTACAATGTTTAGGATGCATTGTGACAAGCCTATGTACCACATCAAGGTAGCTAGCTTACAGAGGTCCAGTCACACCAGCACTCATGCATGCATACTTGATCGAAGTCATTCATGCAAACATGGCCTCTAAGTTTAGTACTACGATCAGTCATCATCATATTTTCCTCCAAGATTATTGCATTTTGTTTGCATCACCAGCAGATGTTTCTGGAGACAAATTTACATGCTGGGTCAACGTCCAATTACCACTGCAACAATTATGTTAGCTCCTCACTATAATGCCCTGGATAAGTCAAAGACAGTAGCACACTACAGCAATGGTACACTCTTGCCAGTAACTCACACAAAATTAACAGGCAAACAGATCATCACTGGTAGTTCTCTTACATATCCAGAGCCAACTAGAAAACAGACTACGTGCCCTACCACTAACACGATTTTGCATTCTGGTTCAGTGTTTAAAAAAAAAAAAAAAAATCCGTCCTGGCTCACATCTTAAATCAAAGGATGAGTCAGTCTTTCCAAGTCCATATACTGATTTCACTTACTCTACAAATTTATTTTAAGCAAATGTGTCACAGCAGTGTTTTCATAAGTGACAATACTACCAAACTCTGCTTCCCATGCCAAGACATCTTCATCAAGGAAAACCCTGCCCCTGCCACCCAGCAGTCAAACACCACAAAAGGCAGAAAAGGCACTGATATAAAAGGGCATACTTTATTAATGAGCAAAATAAAGTGTCTCAATGCATGGAAAAAGTAAAATCAGGCTTACTGCATACAAAACAATCCACAGTGCTTTTATACAGATATCTTAGGAAACATTTAAAACAGCAACATACGTGCACCCATGAGCATATTAGAGATCTCCTCTAATTCAATTGCAAATATATTGTTGCATTAAATTAAAGCTCATGATGCAACATTGCATTGCTGTTTTAAATAATTCTACTTTGGGTAAGCCTGATTCTGCTTCTCATGCATTCGGCCATTTTATTTTGCACGTTATTTATCTGGATTTCAATGTGAAAAAGTGCAAAATAATGCACTTGGGGCACAGAAAACCAAGAGCAGAGTACAGAATTGGGGTGGGGGACGAGTACTGATGGCCAAGCAGGAAAGAAACCTGGGGTGATAATATCGCATGACCTAAAAGTGGCCAGTCAATGCGACAAGGCATTTGGAAGGGCAAGTGGGATGCTGGGGTGCATAGAGGGGTATCAGCAGCAGAAAGCGGGACATGGTGTTGCCTCTATGTAGATCACTGGTAGGACCCAACCTAGAGTACTGTGTTCAGTTCTGGAGACCACATCTGAGAAAAGCCATAGACAGAGTAGAAGTGGTCCAGAAGAGGGCAACTAAAATGATGCAATGTCTGCATCAAAAGCCCTATGAGGAAAGAATAAAGGACCTAAATATGTGCAGTCTGGAAGAAGCAGAAGAGGGATTTGATAGAGACCTTTAAATACAGTACCTCATGGGGATAAACAAGGTACAAGATGGAAATATTTTCAGAAAAAAAGTGCTCAGGGACAAAGGGATGTGACAAGAAGCTTGAGGTGGGTAGATTCAGCAGAGATGTGAGGTACATCTTCACAGAATGAATGGTGTATTCCTGGAACAGTCTTCCAGCAGAGGTGGTGGGGCAAAAACAGTGGTGGGGTTCAAGAATGCATGGGATAGGCATAAGGGTATCTTTGAGAGGGGGGTGAATGGGACAGAGATCAAGTAGAATCTGCTGTGATACTATAGGCAGGAAAAATGGGCAGACTAAGTGGACTGAGCAGTCTTTAAATCAGAGCGTACATATTGAGATTGACTGCACTTGGGATAGCTCTTCTGTCAAGGAAGGGGTAGGGGTTCAGGTCAACATCCTGCTATCGGCCTGCCACCAAACCAAAGCCAAATGGTAGCACAGCAGGGATAGCCTCTGCAAGGTGAGGGCCACCCACGTGACATAGTCATGAGGCCACCCACATGACATAGTCTGAACTGTTTTCCTCTATTGCGGGTTGCATAGGCCCAGTCGGGGAACAGGCGACATCCTGACCCTCATGTTGCAAAGGATGACCAGCACGAGCTGCTGCAAGGAGAATGTCCTTACCTCCGGTCCTGTTGTGATCAGCATAATGTTGAGTGGTTGGGAAGAATCGTGCAGGAGGAATGATGGTTTATTCTGTAAGCCTGCCGCAGGTCAGAATCTTGCCAGCTGTCCGGTAGCTGTAGTGACCCTCTTACCCAGGAGCGTAGAAACTGAAGAGTGTTGACCCTCTATTCCTTCCTGAAATCAACAATCGCACATTCATTGCCGGGCTCCATTTTCCAAAGTTTCTAACCCGGGCACAGAGGTGAAATTCTCCTGAGTTAGCTTATGTACTGTGGATAAGGTTTTAATTGACTGATCGTCTGCATCTTTAGCTGAGGAGGCAGCCAATTTTAGCATCCTGTTACCCATTCTTTCAGGATCGCTCAATCTACGATCCATGTCCCGAACTGCTGTTAAAACAGTGTCCCAGGGAGCTTCATCTGACGATTTTTGCCCAGTAGATTGTGAAGGGCCTGGTGTTTGATTGGGGCCTGCTGGTGGCTGTCCTGGATTTTGGATTGCTCCTTCATTACCTCTGTTGCGTCCCATATCCTTGGTTTTGCAGAGAGAGTCCTAAAATGTAACTCTTAACTAGTAATGTAGTCACAAATCTAAAATCTTTGAGAAAAGGTTACGTTTTAGGGTTTTAAGTTGTAAGGTGTTGAGAGCTGAAGTGAAGCACGTCCTCTCTATAGCGTGGCTCTCTAGCGCCCTCATATGCATTTTAAACACAATACTTTAAGCTGGGCCATTGTTCTGGATAATGGCTCAGCTGAAAGCAGCTCGCCAATCAGAATTCAGCATTCTTTTCTACCCATTTCATAATTTATTTATAAAAGCGCCTTTTTTTAACCAAGCTTGTACATAATAACAAGTATAATAAATAATACCAACAATTTTTAATAAAATCCAATAATTTAAAACTCTAACAATTATAATACTAAACTTAAAAACCAGAATATGCCAGTTCAAATAAATAAGTCTTTAGTGCAGTTTTAAACTCCTAGATGGTCAGGCAGCCTCTCACCTGATGAGGTAGACAATTCCACAGGGTCGGGCCACAAAGCTAAAAGGCCTGGCCCCAGATGTCTTAAGCGGACCCTGGGAATCTCTAGCAGGTCCTCGTTGGTGGATGGAGGGCAGAGGAGATGGTAAGGCGAAGGAGATCTTGCAAGTAACTAGGTCCCAAGTTGTGTAGGGCTATATAGGTCAGCAAACCGACCTTGAAGGTGATCCTCCACTGCACTGAGCTAGTGCAGTCCACGAAACAGAGGCATTATGTGACTGGTTCTAGAAGTACCAGTCAACAGCCTGGCTGCACATTCTGCACTAGCTGAAGGTGGCGGACATCAACCCCAGTAGCCCTAGGTAGAGGGCATTGCAGTAGTCAAGGTGAGCAGTAACAAGGCGTGGACCAACGTTGGAAGATTGTCGGAGGAACCAGGTGTTTCACCGGGTGATATTCCACAGATGGTAAAGAGGTCTTGATGACTGCTGACACCTGCGATTTCAGTGTGAAGCCATCATCAACAATAGCAGCGGGTTTGCACCTGGTCTGAGATAGTCAGGGCAACACCCGAGACATAGTCCGAGGGTGAACCTACCGATAAACCTACTCCCGGCAGATCAGGGTCCACAACCAGCACCTCAGTTTTAGCTGGGTTGAGCAGGCCAGCTCGCACTCATCCAGTCCTGGATCTCGGCGAGACAGTTATTAAATACCAAGAGGAACACATCTTGACCAGGTGCAAAGGACATGTATAGCTGAGTGTTATCTGCATAGCAGTGAAAACTCTGACCATACCACCTAATAATCTCTCCTAACTGCAGCATATACACTGCAGACAACATGGGTGACAAGATGGAGCTCTGCAGCACCCTGCAGGATAGGGGAGAGGGGCCGAGGAATAAATCCCAGACACCACTCTGAGTCCCACCTCGAGGAAAGATTGCAACCATCTGAGGACCGTACTCAGACAGTCCACAGATGAGCGCAGGTGCTCCAACAGCACTCCATGGTCCACAGTGTCAAACGCTGCAGAGAGATCAAGGAGGACCAAGATGGAATGAGTCCTCAGATTTCTCACTAACTATTAGGAGGTCATTTGCGCCCGAACAAGGGCTGTCTCGGTACTATGCCTCTTTCTAAATCCCGACTGGAGAGATCATAGACATTGTGTCTCGTCAAATGATCACCCAATTGCGACGCAACCATCTTCTCAATAACCTTACCCACAAAGGGTAGGTTAGAACAGGTCTGTAGTTACGCCAAGCAGTCGGGTCAAGGAGGGGTTTTTTAAGGCGGCCAAACAGCCACCTCCTTCAGGGGTTGTGGAATGATCCCTCTCTAATGACCTCCAGACTATCTCGGCTAGGATTGAGCTGATTTCATCAACACATCCTACCCGGAGGTGTGTAGGGCCGGATCCAGACTACAGCTGGTTGGTCGCAGCATCTTGATGATCATCACTATGTCAGTGATTGTGGGTTGGCTAAAGTCAGACCAGGTAAACTGAGGGCCTGACATCTCCTGCCAACCACTGCAACTTCCATTAGAGTGAGCCAGACAGATAGCAGACCCGATTGTGGCAACCTTATCTGCAAAAAAATGAGCAAACTCATCACATCGTTCTTGTGACAAAGCTCCTCCAGACTGGAGACAGATTGGATTGCACAATCTGTCCATAGTTCAGAAGAGCTGAGCTGGTGGGTTCTGTGCAGCAGCAATCTCCCTGGACAGGAATTCTGCCTTCTTATGGGTGATTGCTGATTGATAGACCACATAATGGTCCATCAACCTATGCCTGTCACATTTCAGACCCGATTTCCACCAGCTCACTCTAACCTTTCCCCACTCTCCTCAACTCCTTCAAGGTCTCATCAAACCAAGGAGACCTTGGGCGGAGGGTGAGGGGGCAAACACGAACAGGTGCTACGGAATCCAGGGCCGCTACCACTGCCTTGTTATAGGCAAATACTAGATCCCCTGGATCCCCGATTCAGTCGGCACACCTGATAGATCCAGTACCCTCATTAGGACATCTGGGGTAACACCCCTTAAAGGGTGGTACCAGGTCATCTCCGTAGGGGCCGCCTACTCGGGGAGTCACGAAACTGAACCTGATGATGTGAGGTTAGACCATCCGACTGGCTCCACCATCAAGTCAGATATCTCCATCCCCAGGAGGAACACCCAAGTCCAATGAATGACCTCCAGTATGGGTTGAGGAGGTAATAACCTGTGTAAGGCCCAGAGAACTCATTAACTGGAGGAAGTCTTGACCAAACTGTGAAAGTCGTCATCGACCCAGGCAGTGAAGTCCCCAGGATCAGCCATCTGGAGGAATCCAATGCCAGGTCGATGATGAAGTCCGTGACTTCCTGCAGGAAAGCTTTCCCATCTCCTGGTGGATGAGAAGAATCCTGCACCCTACACCTCACCCAGGATACATTCAAAGGAGTTGGTGGTCCCGTTGGAACCTCCACCAGGCTCAGTTCAATCTAAAACAAATGGCTACACCCGCCCCACGATCCATCCTCTGGCTTGTATCACCGAGTACCCAGCTGGGAATTGCTGAAACCAGAACTGGGCCAACATTTTCATCCAACCAGGTCTCTATGATGCAAGTCAGATCAGATGATCCCACAAGAGCTGCCATTAAAGCAGTCTTGTTCTTAATAGACCTGGCATAGCATAACACCGCCTGAGTAGGATGAGTGACCGAGGAAGACTGCATTACTTGCCTGCCGATGGCAGAGCCTTTGGGTATGGGAATCGGGCAGGAGAACCCTTTCCTGAATCCATTTCTCCCAGGGCATCTCACTGTCCCCACTACCCCAATCCGCCCGCTCCTTTCCATTCCCCGCCAGTCCCAGCCCTCGTCTTCCTTCTCCTTACAATCTCCAGAGCTCGACACCACCTATACACTTCCGGGGACAGTGGAGGACAAACAAAGGGACGGAGGTCCCGAGTCTGGAGGGGAATATTGCCTGACCGTCCCTGCACCTTCCCAGCACATATTCTCAGCTACCAACCCTGCAAAATAAATAAAACCAACCAAAACACAAACCCCAGACTAAATCAGTTAAATAAAACAGCAGGTAGAAGTAGTCAGAACGGTGGTAACACTCAAATTAAATATTGTCCAATAATGTCCAATAATATTACTGTCCAAATCAAAGTCCACAGCATTAATCCTCACAATCCAAATAGTGAAAAGGCAGGGGCTCTCACCACCCTTAACCACAAGATCTTAACCAAGTAGATGTAGCCCTCTCACAGTCGCATCATATATCAGTTTGAAAATAAAGAGGCACTCTCACTGCCTCCAGCAAGTCAAAGTACTGTATTTAGCAGACACAGACAATCCAGATAGTAGGGGTGGAGAGAGAAGGCTCTGTCAGAACCTCATAGAATGAAATCAAAAGTGTCAGCCAGTCCTCAGTGAGTCTGATCCGCTTATATTCCTTTTTCCATCAGTTCTTCACGGACTAAATGCCGGACCAGAGCTCGTCAGGCAGGCCCAAGCGTACACCAATCCCCACCGAACCGCTGGAGACACCCGACTCCCATCAGGCAAACTCCTGCAGCTCCAGGGGCCCAGGCAGATGTCGACACTCCTGACCCTCCTGGGAAACAGATGCATCCGCACCCACCTCACACAAGCCCAACCAGCTAGTCCTTGATCTTCAGCTCCACAACAGTTCATCAAGGGGTTTAAAAGTCAGTTCCACAACAAAGAACAACTTTAAGGGGTGCTCTAATAAACCACAACTTATGACTGTCTTCTCGTTCCACCACCAACTCAGCACAGTTCATACTCCTGCAGTCCAATCTCCTTCACACAGAATCCAGGCTCTCCTCCAACTCTCCCAGGCCCCACAGGTAGGCGACTGGTCACAGTTCAGCCGCTACAATCGTTGCCACTCGCAGCCCACGGTCCACAATTCAACGTTGCAGAAACCGCAGTTACAAACGTAACTCACATGCTCACAAATACACATAACCCATCTTTTTTAAAACTCTGATCTTTATTCACTGTCCAGACTTTGTAGATACATAATGACAGTCATTGCAATGATACAAAAAGTACATAAATAAGCATCTACCTGTGGGGCCTGGGAGAGTTGGAGGAGAGCCTGGATTCTGTGTGAGGAGAGAGGACTACAGACGAGTCCTGCCTTTTGCTACTTGTAAAATGTATCTGGTTGATCCTGTGCATCGGGATCAGGAAACCTCACCAGTGGGACTGTGCCTGATTGGGCTGGCTAAGTCCTCCACTGCAACTGAAGCGGTTCAGCAGTTATATTTTTAAAGAAGAAGAGAGAGAGAGAGAGAGAGAGTCTTCATGCAGCGACGGTGTGTGTGTGTGTGTGTGTGTGTGTGTGTGTGTGTGTGTGTGTGTGTGAGAGAGAGCTGCTTCAGTAGCTGCATTCATTCCTTGACCAGTAATGATAAAACATAAAGATAGGCAACTGTGTTTTATGGATTTTTCACATTCTTGGTGTGCGATGACCTCATAAACCTCGAGGCGAAACACTCAGTGTGTGATGACCTCATAAACCTCTTGAGCTTTTTCGCTTTCGGGTTTATGGTCATCATACACTCCAGTGTGTGTAACAAAAAAAAAATCCATAACACACAGTTGCCTATCCATTATTCTCTATTTTATTTTACAGTTTGTTTACTCAGGACAGCCCAGCTGAGCTGCAGCATCTTGTTTCCAGTGGGGTCCTGTTGCTACCTGTTTCAACAGCTGGGTGGATTGGAGTACTAGGAAGTTAAGTGTCTTCTAAGCTCACGCAGTAAGTATTTGGCTATGGTCCAGTTTGAAGGAGATGAAACGGACTACAATATGACCTAAATTTCCAGTTATATTAAAAGCTAGTGCCGTGATAATACAACTTTGCAGATAAGTACTTGCTGTGCACATTTAATTTGCTTACCTAAGAGAACTGTTGCACTTAACTTACAAAATGAGCATTAGAACTATTGCATTTTAACAAACGAAAATGTACTGACCCTCCCCAACTCAGCTTTGTCTCATTTAGTATACAAAATGAGCATTAGAACTAATACATTTTAACAAATGAAAATGTAGTGACCCCCAAAAATGCTCTGCTTTCTCTCAGCTTTGTCTCACTTAGCTTACAAAATTAGTTTTAGAACTGATACATTTTAGCAAATGAAAATGTACTGTACCTCCTCACAACTTAGCTCCCCACACACAGCGAGACACAAAATGGAGGTGCAGGCACTAGCGTTCCTCCTTCTCGTGACGGGGTGGGGGAGTGTTCCTTGCCCTTTAAGACATAGAAATAGGGGTCTGTTGAAACAGGCAGTCTACCTTAATTTGTGAAACGAATGGACAAAAATGATATGCATTATCAGGGCTTGAATTTAATTGTATTCTGCCTTGTTTTCTTATCAATTTTCATGGCGGACTACCATTTATATAATGCTGGTATTCCCACTGGAGTGCCACTCCACCATGCCACCTTGCTGCAGTTTAATATACAGCACATATATTCTGGATTGCTGGACCCAGAGGCAGAATATCAAAGTTATGTTTTTGGCTTTTCACCTCACACTTGATTATTTTCTTAACTTCTACCCCTGACTATGAAGAGGAGACCCTATCCATAGTGCATACATTTTATTTGTCCATTAGTTGCTACAAGGTAGATGCTCTTTACAAAGGACCTCTATGTCTTACAGGAAAGTTGTATTTTCCTGACACAGCACTTCATGAAATGGGCGTAGCTTGCATCTGTCTCTCCATTTACATCTCACTGTATTGGAGGAAGCTGGAGGTGGGGTTATGTTTTTCGACTGACATTTAAAGGTTCAGATTCTCATAAGCTAAGTGTGGCAGTTCTCTTAGGCTGATACACCATGAGAGGGGCTGAGCTAGTGTTTTGTCTCTGCCTCTGTTTGGCATCTGGCTGTGTTTGGGAGTGGGGTGGGATTACATTTTTAGCTGTTAACGTTTTTAAGTTTTGCTACTCATTTTGTTAGTTAGTGTGGGTTTCCTTAGGCTGGCGGGCACAGGTACATAGCAGATGCCTATCAGTCTGCCTTTTATCATCATGACACTAGCCCTTTGGAGTTCGTTTGTTACCTTTTAGGGTAAGGTAATGCCAGGTTCCTCAGATTCTGAAAGCCTATGAAAGATCCTTAAAACTAGATCTTACTTTGAGAGGGTTCCTGCAGTAGGTCTTCACTGATAGGACTCCGCCCTGATGTCAGGACGGATGGCAGACTTCTAGCTAACAGTCCATAGCAGGGACCACCCGGCATCACATGATGGGGCGTCAGCGTAACAGTATATGGGGGTGGTCCCCGCCCACCCTCAGTTCTTTCCTGCCGTTGACCTGTCGTCGAACCTCGTGGTGAACTCTGCTACTGTCGACTGCCATTTTATAGTATCTGTTCTTTTCCAAGTCCATTTTTCTACAGTTGATGCATGTCTTTGCGTAAAACCAAGAAGAGTGCTCACAGTCGGTGCTCAGATTCCACTTTAAGATGATCACTCCTGCTGTGTCCTTTGTTTAGGCCCAAAATATCGGGTTGACAATTGCGACATCTGCCAGTCCTTCAACCAGTCCATGTGTGTCAGGTGTCAAAAAGCCCTCGATGCCTGCCTTGCATCGATGGAAAAGAACTTCAGGAGCTGTGGGAGCGTTTGTCCTCACCCACCTCAGAGTTCAAGAAAAAAGTAACACCGGGCCGGTCCCTTTATCCAGTGTGCCAGAGAGCCAACCGCTTCAGGTGGGGTGTCCACCTTGGTGATCTCCTCCTCACAGTGCGCCGTGACACTCTGGCGGATAGGTCACCGCTTCCCTTCCGCCGGTCAGTGGGTGACAGGGTCTTTCTCCCAGGAGGATTCTACTTTGGGGCCTGTTGACAGCTCTCAGGATGATCAGTTACCCTCTGGCTTTGCACTTGGGTGCATGGCATCAGTCAGTAAGCCAGACTCCGGCTCCTCTGCTGTTCTCCCAACTGTGACTGATAAGTTGGGCGCTGGCTCCTCTGATGTCCGCTCAGTCGAGGCCAATCAGTCGGTCACCAGCCTGTCTGACGACTGCTCAGCCAAAGCGCTCCCATTGGGTCTTACTGTACCACCCGACATCGTGCAGAACCAGCTTCCAGGCACCTCTTTGTCATGTGAGGGTTCTCCTTCCGGGACTCACAGACCTAACTCGACCTCTCGTTTTCCCCAGATCCCGAGACATGAGTACTTTAGGCCAAGGGAGTTCTTCCCTCTGTCTGGTATCTTGTCCAAGCTTCCGCTTCCCCAGCAGACCCGTCAAGGGGGGTCCTATTCCTCTGCCCCCTCGCTGGCCTCTGATCAGACGTTGGGGCCTGTTAGACCCCCCGGCCAGGCCTTCCTCCCATCTACATCCCTCAGGCTGGGATGGCCTCTGGTTATAATGCTCGATGCTGGAGCTCCCTCCTGGCTCTTCAGAATTCCAATTGGGACCCCAGGCTTGCCAACAGATACTCATGTTTCTAGTGGTCCCTCGGCCCCGCTGCCTTCTGGGCCCTCTGTCTCTCCACCATCTGGCCCTACAGGCTTGAACTCAGGCTACCCGCCACCACAGTTCACCCTATTATCCAGTGCCAGATGGCCCGTTGCCAGGATATCTGATGCCAGGTGGGCGTCACCGGTTACCCGTCACATGCGCCAATGCCAGGGTACCCAACACTGGGCCAGATGTACCAGGGGTTACTATCACTACCTTATTGGTACCAGTCTTCTGGTTACCCCATATTCTCGCTCGGGTTCCTAGGCTACCAGCCTCCACTGCCTCCTCTGGCCCCCCCTCCTCTTCCTCCTCAGTCGGAACCACAGGGGTCTATTCCAGCCTGGTGGTAGGACACTAAATTAAAGCTCCTGCAGGAGATGGGGCATCTCCCTCCAGTTGTGGTTTCTACCCTGACCCATAGGGTAATCCCTAAGGCCCATCCCCAGTCGACCATCGGGCAGGGACTCTGGCAGGCATCCGGCAGGGGCCCCATCTGGAGTCAGGGTTACGGAGGAAGTCCCGGATATTTCTGTGCCCAGCATACCGAATCCTCAGATTCAGACAATGACTCAGACTCTGAAATTCAGTCTAAGCCTTATTTCCCTCAATGGAACCTCAACCTATGGAGTCTCCCAAATCCCTGCGGAGGACCCATCTTTTGGAACTCCTGCTATCCACTCAGCAGACTTGCGGTTGGGCATCCCAGGAGATGGATCCAAAAAGGAAGAGGCTAGTTGAACACCTTAACTTAACCAGTGCGTGATCCCTTGCCCATCCCACCCTGGGACTAAGCGTCCACAATTTGGCAACAACCATCATCCATGCCTGCAGTCTCTAAAAAGCCGACAGGACCTATCATCCCCAGAAGGGCTAACCACCTTACCAGTCAACCAAGGCCAACTCTGTTGTCACACAGCAGCTCACGATAGGGTCGGCTCAACCTAAACATCTGAGTGTCTCACCTCCGGACAAGGAGTCCCAGCAGATGGACCCATACAGCTGCAAGGTCTGTGCTTCCTCCACCTGCTCTATCTGGTCTCTTAATTATGTGGCCCACATGATCTCCTTCCAGAAGTCTTCCCTAACCAACTTGGAGAAAGAGAGTCAGTCTGTTCCGGATGAGGACTGGGAAATAAGCTGATGGACAAGGTGAGACTTAACAAGTCTTCATGCCGCCATGCATTGCATGCCACCTATAACTCAGTGGACTTGGTGGCCCAATGTACAACTTTGAGTTTGCTGCTTGAGGCATCTGGCATGGCTTCATCTTGTGGGACTGACGTAAGGCCTGGACCACTCTACTGGATGCCCATTTCAGGGTTCCATCTTGTTCAGAGGCAACACAAAAGATATCATAACAGAATTACAGGAGAGCGGCAAATCCCTGCAGGATGTCCGCTCACTGTATCGCTCAGGCCAAAAACCCAAGCCTTTTCGTTGCCCCCAGAAGAGATGGAATAGGCAGAACTAGAACACACGCCAGGGCAACGCCACACCACTGGTTCTGGCACCCAGACACCTTAGGCAAAAAGCCCAGAAGGCCGCTGGAGGCAGCAAAGCTGCACTCTCCTCCACCTTCTCTTGTCTTCTCCATGGAGCCCGTGGGGAAGGTTCACCCCACCTGGATGGGTGGGAGGTGATGACCGCCGATGCTTGGGTCCTTCAACTTATCACAAGAGGGCACTCAGTTGAGTTCCTGGACAGACCCCCAGACAATCCGCTGGGCAGGTCTCACCACCCGTCAGGTTACTTGATTCTCATTCAACAGGAAATCCAGGCTGTGCTAGACAAATCAGCCATAGAGCCTGTTCCTCCAGGGCAGATTGGAAGAGAGTATTACTCCCATTTCTTCCTGGTGCCCAAAGACAGGCAACCTGAGGGCCATCGTGGACCTCAGCCTGCTCAACCTCTCTGTAGAGTACAAGAGGTTCCACATGCTTACTCTTCAGGGACTCTTACCCCTGCTCCAACAGAACCAATGGCTGTGCTTGCGGACATGCAGGATGCCTACCTGCATTTCCCCATCTTCCAGGCCCATTGCCGTTTCCTTTGGTTCACCTTTCAGGAGAACCACTATCAATTCAAGGCCCTTTTTTTTTGGCTCTCTTCAGCACCCAGGTGTTTACCAGGTGCCTGGAGGTGGTGGCTGCGACCCTGTGCCACAAGGGGATTTATGTGTTCCATAGCTGCTGGATGACTGGCTACTGTCGGCCCCATCTCAGGACAGTCTGATGGGCACTCTCCACCATCCTGGACCTCTTTTCCGGCTTGGAATCACTGTGAACTATCCCAAGTCTCAACTCTCACCCTCTTAGCACTCCAATTCATTGGAGTGGTGCTAGATATGGTCAGGGCAGGGCCTTTTTACCTCAGGACAGAGCAGATACTCTAATTCAGCAAGCTTTGTCTGTGTCCAACTCTTGCGGACCACAGCCGCTCCATCCTCCACCTGTTGGGTCTCATGGCAGCTGCCATGCCCACAGTTCCTTGGCCAGACTGCATATGAGGGGTGACCCAGTGGACCCTCAGAGTTCAGTGGGACCACAGGGTCCTGATATCCAGTAGCATGAAGAGGATCTTCTCTGGTGGCAGGAGCCGTCTAACCTTTCCTCGGAGGCCCCTTCTGTCTCCTTCCAGGACCTTCACAACCAATGCCTCGGGTCAAGGTTGGGAGCCCACCTGGGAGACCATCACACTCAAGGAGATAGTCCCCATAAGAGAACATTTACACATCAACGTCCTAGGATGAGAGCAGTGCCTTATGCTCTCCAGATGTTTCAGCCCATCTCGAACCAGGATCACTCCTGATCCAGACCGACAACACGCCATGGTCTGGTACATAAACAAACAAGGAGGCACCGATCATATCCCTCTGCAGGGAGGCGATGCGGGTTTGGTACTGGGCAGTCCAGCACAGCCCATCTCTGACAGCAGTCCATGTCCCAGGAGTTCACAGCGTTCTGGCGGACAGTCTCAGTTATGCGGGCTCACAGTGGGAACTAAAGCAGGAGGTAGTGGAAGATCTCTTCAATCAGTGTGTCGACTGGACTTAGACCTATGTGCCTCCCCATCCAACGCAAAACTACCCAACTTTGCTTGCTGCGTTCCTGGGCATGGTGCTTTTTGGTGAGCCGCTGTCTCTTTGTTGGACAGGTAGGTTCCTGTATGCCTTCCCTCCTTTCCAATTCTTCTGAAACTTCAAGCAGAGGGAGCTCACATGATTTTCTAGCTCCCTTCTGGCCTGGCAGATCTGGTTCCCCTGATACGACAGTTGGCAGCGGAACCCCAGTACCTCTCTCCCTCTCCTTCACAACCTTTGTCTCAGGAACAGGGCAACCTGGTGCACCTCAGCCTCAAATCTTGCCACCTGCATGCGTGGCACCTTTGGACATAGCGATCTCACATTTCAGAGTCTCCGCACAAGTTGCTTAGGTCTTGGTGAAGAGCCAGAAAACTGTCCACTAGATCTCACGTATGCCATGAAATGGAAGAGATTTACCATTTGGACCCAATTTTCTAGCTCGCGCTCCAGGTCTGAGTACCTCTTTGTACCTGTCTGATTTGGGCCTCAGCTACTCTTCCCTGAACATCCATCTTTCTGCGGTTTCCGCCTAGCACCTTCAGTAGATGGCAAAACCCTAGCACAGTTGGAGTTCTCTAAAACCTTTCTGAAAGGGATCCTCCACTAAAACCTCCGGTCCGTGAGTCCGGTTCCCCGGATTTAAATTTTATTTTGGAAAACTTACTTTGCCCTCTTTGAGGCGAGCAGCCAGCAGCAAGTAGCGACATGTGCTATTTATCCTGGAAAGCACTCTTTTTGGTCACAATTACCTCAGCGAAGAATTTCAGAGCTCCAGGCCCTTGTTTGCAAGGAACCTTATTTAATTTTCCACAGAGCCGGGTGGTTCTGCGGACTTGATCCTTCTTTCCTACCAAAAGTGGTATGAGAATTTACTTTGAACCAAGATGTTCAACTGCGGTTTGTTATCCTGAGTATTCCAATAAGAGAATACCTTCTGCACATATTGGACGTGCACAGGATACTGAAATACTATATCTCTCTTGAATCAAGGAGGGCGAAAATCTGACCAGTTGTATGTGGCTTTTTGCACCCAGACGTAAGCGTATAGCCATTTCTAAACAGGGCCTATCTAAATGGTTGGCTAACTGCATCTTGTTCATCTATCAAATACGAGAAACCCTTCCGGAAGTACGGTCACTCAACCCATGGCATGGCTGCTTCCACGGCCTTCCTCTGAACGTGTCCACCTCAGACATTTGTGCAGTGGCCACTTGGTCTTCAGTCAATATGTTCACCAAGCATTACAGGTTGGACATTGCTTCTAGGTGCAGGGTTGGTTTTGGACTTGCTGTCCTGCAAGGCCTCTTATCTTAACTGGCTCTCTAGTTGGTAGGCATTCCGCCTCCCAGACCGTGAGTCTGTAACTTACTTTTCTTGACTGCTTGGTATTCAGTCCTATCAGTGAAGACCTATTGCAGAACCCTCTCAAAGTAAGATATAGCAGTTGCATAAGAACTTACCGTAACAGTAGATCTTGAGAGAGGTTCCTGCAATAGGTCATATTTTCCCTCCCACCTTCCCGAGCTCCTGTTTTTCCTATCCCTTTTCGGGCTATTATCAGCAGCTCCGGGCTCTAGGAGTTATGCTCCTTTCTCCTGTCATTCTTACAGGGATCTTCCGCGGAGAACTGGAGCGGGCGTGGGGACCACCCCATATACTGTCACAATGTCCCATCATGTGATGCTGGGGCGTGCCCCGCTATGAATTGCTAGCTAGAAGCTTGCCATCCAGTCCTGACCCCAGGGGCACAGTCCTGTCAGTGAAAACCTACTGCAGGAACTTCTCACGAAGATCTACTGTTACAGTAAGTTCTTGCGTAACTGCTATGTATTCAGCTTACCTGTAGGTGTCAGGAGTCTTGAGACTTTTTAAATAATTTTTGGCTGGAAAGGCATACTGAGCCAAAGCTCATTTCCAGTTGCATTCTGGGAGCACAGGGAGGTTAAGTGACTTACTCTGGGTAACAGAGTATGTAAGTGGTGGTTGTTGGTTTCAAAGCCAGGTCTGCTGGGGCTCCAGGTTCACGGTTTTGTGCTCTGTAAATATCTAAGTCATCTGTAAATTAAACCAAGGCAGCAGCCATTTTATGGAATCCTGAGACTGGCAAAGTCCTGGTGGCTTGCTAGGCATACTGGGCAAACTGGGTGGGCCTGGCAGTCCTTTTCTGCCAACCACGTTCTATGTTTCTATGAAAATGATGCCCCTGAGAGGCAAGCTACACATTGTTTAGCACAGCCTGCTCCGCCCCCGTGACACCACTTTCTGTCTCAAGCTTTCTTATAGTTGCTGCTCCCTTGATTTAATTTGGAGACAAGCTGTGTAGTTATATCCTGCGAATAATGCCTACAGGTAATCCTTGTATCTCATTTGAAAAGTATTTTAATGGGCCATCACAATTTGAGTGACCCTTGCACACATACCTTTCACTTTAAAGCAGGATGTTAATAGATTCTGCCTTGTATTTGCAATCTTGATAATGAAATGACTTGATACTTTTATTTTTAACAGATAAAACCAAAATGCAGCTACACAGACATTACTCATCATTCCAGATGCATTAAAACCTGATTGGAAAGCAGACAAGCCAGAAGTGACTGAAGGTTCCATGAGCAATACAAGTAGCTGTCCCCTGGAACTGCCGTCAAGACCTGAAGTTCTCAAAATGGATAGGAATCTTGATAAGGATGGGACGGCTCATTGGAGTGGGAATCCCAGTAAACTTAGTCCAGCTGGTAAGCATTGCCACTATTTGTATATAGAAGGGTGGAAAGTGGCATGATAATGTATAGGGTGACATCTGGATCATATGCTGCAGAAGTCTGCCTTCCACCCTTCACAAGTTATTAGTACACACAACTTTTAAGGGAATCCAGAGTTGAAACTGGGCTCTGGAGCATCACCTGTTCTAAAAGTAAAAGAACTTGCAGTTGAAAAATAGACCTAGGAAGAAAGCAAACAGAACATTATGGGCTGATGATTGGGAAATATATAAAAGGAAAGGAATGCCTTAAGAATAAAAATTAGGAACTCTGAAAAGAGGTTTTATTACAAATAAAACCTAGACACTACTGATCCTTGGAAATACTGTGCCCTGATTAGATCTTCAAAAAAAAACAGTAGAAAATAAATGTATTGACTGAGATTAAAAATGGAGTTCTTCAAACAACCTTAACATCAGCAAACATATTAAATGACTATTTTGTAACATTACCGGATATAAATATACCAAATTGTGACCAGGGAGGGATCAGAATGAAGCCTTAGTAAGGCCCTCAGATGCACCAGATTTTTAGATTTAAGGCTGTCAGGTGCAAAGAAGTTAAAAATGAGCTAAATTTAAAAACAAACCAAGCATATGGCCCTGACGGCATAGAAAATAGGTTTTTAAAAGATGCAACCGAAATAGTGTCCCCAATCTTAACAAAATCTTTAATTGGGGCTTAACTGAGAGGCACTTTTCTGAAGAATGGAAGAAGACTAACATAATCCCAATCTACAAAGGGTGGGAATCAACTGTGCCCATTAACTACAGGTTGATAGCCCTGTTGTCCACGGTGTCGAAGGTGATGGAAGATTGGTCCAGAGGCAGCTGAATGAGTACTTAGAAAAGTACTCCTTGTTGTCCAGTTCTCAGTCTGGATTTCGTAAGGAGCATTCCATAGACACCGCACTCACCAACCTTGTAGATATGATAGCTTCCCAGTTAGATGCGGGCACGGTGTTTGTGGACCTATCCAAAGCCTTCAACACCGTGGACCACAGAATACTAATACAAAGAAGGAAGGCTTGGCATAGATGAAGAAACATCAAGTTGGTTCCGATCTTATTTGTCAAACAGAGTACAGCAAGTCCAAATTGGAAAAGCCCTATTCAGGAAAGCAAAGGTACTGAGAGGAGTCCTTCAGGGTTCCATCTTGGGGCCTACTTTGTTTTGGTATATATAAATAACATGGGTAATACTGCAACCCAAACAGTAATCAGACTGTATGCCAACTATACAGTTTTAATGGCCAGCGGCAACACCGTTGATGACCTAGAACAGAGCCTACAACTTGATTTTACAAATCTAGAGAAATGGCTAGAACGGTCAAGGTTAGTTTTTTTTGTACTTTCTTTCTCCCTCACTGACCCCTCGGGTCTCTCTCTAGCTCTACTCACTCACCCCGATGTCCTGCTCTGTCTGAGGCTCCCCAGTGTTCTGTCTCTGAATCCCTCCCATACTTTCCAGGTGACAGACTACCCAGCTCTGAGCCCCTGGCTAAGGGCAGCCAACTCCTCCAGTGCGCTATCTATAGGGTCCAGGCTGCCATCTGAAGGTCAGAAAGGTGGAGGAATTATGCTGGATGAGTCCGGCATTGGCGTGGCTGGGAGTGATGAGTAGTAGGCCTTCACCTATCCAGGTGCCAGCTATTTTCCCTTTTCTTGGTTTCCCTGAGAGTTTGGATGTGCAGTGGCGTCCAGTGTGAGACGGGCATGCTCCGCACCTGCCCACAGGATGTCCGTTGCAACTCCATGCCCATATATTTGCCTCCACTGCTTGGGGTCTCCAGCCACCACTAGAGGTTGTTCCTACAGCGGCTGGCGTTGCCTCCCCTCTCAGGAGAGAGGCAGTCTACAGGCGCTCAGTCCTCTCCTGCCCTGCCAAACCCAGATGACCCGAGTCTGTTCCCCAACCAGGTTGCCAGTGTGGCCCTTGGTGTGGCGTTCATCGCCTTAACCCTCAGTGCCACTGGGCCTGTCAAGGTTTGTTTAAGTAGTAAAAACAAAACTATAGTTTTTAAGCCATCCCTGAAGAAAGACCATAAAACAGAACAGGATATTAACATAAAAACTATCAAAGATGAAATTCTAGGCCAAGAACCCCAGTACAAATAATTAGGGTGTGGGTAGATGAGGGGTTAAAATTTGATTTCCACATTCTGGATATGTTTTGGAAACTAAATAAAAAATTAGGAGCCTTCCATAGAGCTAGATTCTTTATGGATAAGAAAATGAGAACTGCATAATAAACCAGCTGTTACTACAAGCATAGATTATGGAAGCCACATCTACGGGTTAGCTAGTAAAACTCTTCTAAAAAGGTGGATGTGACTTACAGTAATCTGGCAAGGTTTACACTAAGATGTGATGCTCGTAAACACCATTAGACATGTACCAAGAGCTAGGGAGGCTGACACTTGAAAATAAGAGAAAAATGCTGTGGGCAAACCAGCTCTACAGGGTATTAAATTCTAGCAAACCAAAATACCTGAAAGATAAATTGGGGAAAACGAACATAGACATAAATATAATTTAAAGAGATTCTCAAAATAGAGTTGTTAGACCAAAAAGCAAGAATAAATTTAGAAATATGACTTTTGTGGCCAACTTTGTAACAATTTGGAATTCAGTTGACAAAAATTTGAGAAGCATAAAAGATAAACCTACATTTTTACTAAACTACTTAAACAAGTTAAGAACAAGATGTATGTGCAGTGGGTGAAGAAGCAAACCATCAAACAATTTTAATTGGGGCTATGATTCAGGGGTTGTGAATGTCTGGATTGAAAATTCTATGCGTTATATGAATGATGATTGAAGGTTGCAGTTGAAATGCTTGGGCTGGATGAGAAGGATGTATCATGTAAAACTTTTAAAGTAACTGGTATTTTAATGAAAACAGGACCATCTTGCAAACAGATCACTGGACCTTATGATGTGAACATGAGATCTATTCCTGTATAAAAAAAAAATTTTACTACTACTACTACTACTACAAAATATAAGCTGGTTTGCTGTCAGCACACTGGGTTTAGGAATAAGCCTAGAGGCTGCAAAGGGTCAGCTGGGGGAGGGAGGATGTGGGGATGCTCAATCCCTCTTTGGGTAGACAGCAGGATCCAATACTGTATTGCCACCTGGGTGACCACAGTTGGCAGTGCAGTCAGAGCGGCTCATGGAGGTGGATGTTGGGTGGTTCTGTATGCAAAGCAGGCACCTGGGTGCAGTTGCACCATGAAGCCCTGCTGCCAGCATCCCAGAGTGCTAGGAGAAGCCTAAGGTGGAAAAGCCCCATGCAAAACAGAATGCCTCAGGTACTTTTCGTCTTGCCAAGCCAACTGTTCACCCCTGCCGTATTATACTAACCAGGGTGACAGATGCCAAAGCTCCTACCATGTGGAAGATGGGGGTAGTCTGTGTGACTGAGGGTGGACAAGGTGAGAACAGGCCTGGAAGGTAGCCAGGCAGAGATTAGCAGCAGAATCGGGGAATAAACAAAGTACAGTAGACATCCAATTATTCAAACCACCTGGAGAATATAGAAAACCAAAAATGTTCTGTTAATCAAGTGCATATAACTGGGAGTCCTACTTGGGGAGAAAAGGGCGTAGAATGTTTTAACATTAAAATTCAATCTTTATTTGCTGGGCTAAAATAGATCATGTTTAATTAACTACAGTGATGTATTTCATTTGGTAACAAACATGAATCAGTGCTTTTTAGTTCATGTTTGCAAAAATTTTTACTTTCTGATGAAAACTAAGTAACCTAAGCTGGACAGGGTCCCAGTTGCACTCATTCTCCAGGTACAGGAGGCATTTGGGAAGTGCTCCGTGTCCTTAGAGTGTGTTGGCAGGGTGTGATGGTATATCTTCCTCCTTCTTCTCCTCATAGCTATATTGTTTCTGCCCCCTCCCTCCGGCATAGCGGATGTACCTGCCTGTCGGTCTGGATATACCAGGCTTCATGAAGCTATGGGTAGAGGTTTCTTCCTTTATTAGTTTCCCAGTTTCTCTCTGAGCTTTGTAAACCCAAAACCTCCATAGGGATACAAGCGTTTGGAATACAGTCCCTGATGTGAGTGTGTGTTAGCACGCTTGTATGATA
Source organism: Neoceratodus forsteri (assembly GCA_016271365.2). Classification (NCBI taxonomy): domain Eukaryota; kingdom Metazoa; phylum Chordata; order Ceratodontiformes; family Ceratodontidae; genus Neoceratodus; species Neoceratodus forsteri. Next base: position 612,729,693 of record CM028132.1, read on the forward strand.
GGTAGCACGATGTACCTCCCTTCCTGTGTCCCAAGTGCGCTGCCACCTGTACATCTGTAGGTGGTAGTAGATTGTGAGCCCCCACCCCCACCCACCAAGAGAAGGAGGAGAAAATCCACTGGGACATTCAGTCCTCCTCCTTGCCCTGGCTGGCCCCGATGTCTCAGGCTTGTTCCCAAACCCAGGGCATCATAGGCGGTAGCCGTGGCGCTGCATCAGCGGCCTTGCCCTCCTCCTCACTGTTTGACTGTTGCTCCCATTTCTCTCTGTTTTGAGACATCACCATTTCCACGATCAAGTCGTCTGTGAGGGATTTGTGCCCCTGTGCCATGATCAGATTTGTCCTATGCCTGTACTGCCTTCTCTGTTACTGAACCTAGTAAGACTGAGGCAAGGGTCTTTAGTTCTTTCTCTGTGCTCCCTCATAACACAGGCCTATAGCAGGTCAAATTCATCAAATCTCCAAGTGATATCTATTTTTGTTGAAAGCAGAAGGCTAGTTGGGCCAGTCATGTGTAGCAGGAGACTCATTCACTTTCCTAATAAACCACAGATTGTGCACAGTAATTATTTCATTGGTGATGGGAGTGACCTGTTAAAGCGTGAGTGCCATCTGCACTGAAGGTAAATGCCCTAAAGGTGACATACAAGAGAAACTTATTTGATCCTGCTCTTTATATGCCTTTTTCAAAATAATACAGTGGTCCTTCTGGAGCCAGCCAACTTGTTCACTATGGCTGTTCACTATAACGAGGTGTTAATATGACCAATTTGGTAACAATAGGAGCCATCACAGGTGTTCACTATAACAGAAATTTCTTATAGAGGTGTTCACTATAGTAGTGAGGATCACTGTTCTTAGGTCAGTGGCTGAATCAGAGGGCACTGTGGAAGAATGAAATAAGAGTGAATGAGTGTGTGTGTGATGTTTCCATCCAAAGGTTTGGACCAGTTTCTAGACCTTGAAGAATAATGGCTGCAGATAATGGACTCTTGATATTGGTGGTGCATTGGCTGCCACCATTTCTTTATTGACTAGTAAACTCCTGATAAATACTATTTAAAATATATAGGGACTACATAATGTACTGCAGTGGAATGACACATCTGTCTTCACTAATGAGTAATAAGACCCATAACTCACGCTAGTGGCAAAGCCAGGAGTTCATTATGAAGGTCTTACCACTCATGTGGATAGCAAATATGTTAATCCATTGCAGCCCATTATGAATTTGGTATATGCCACACTGTTTTAATTGTTCTTGAGAACTACTGTGACTTTCATTCCGTTGTAAACTCTCTGTTTGGCCTGTTATTCTCTGTATTCCATTTCTAGATTCCAAATGCTAAAAAAAAAGTTTAAAGAAAGTAACATGCAACAGGATGGGTGGTTGTGTTCTGCTATATGCACGCCTCAACTATGTTGTATTTATTATTTATTTTATTAAAAGCTGCATACAGTACATTACAGGATAGGTTCTATGAGAAGCAAGTCTTGTTTACAGAATATTCCAAATCGATAACCATAGCAAATATATAAACTAACATAGACAAAATCAATTAAATACAAATAGATTGTTTCTGCAACAACAGTTTTTAAACCAGATTTAACCCTTAGACTGCTGAGAGAATTAGAGTGTATTGGAGTTCTAGACTGATTTATCAGTCCACAGCCCTGCAAAGGTTAAAAATGCCAAGGGTTGATGCAGTTCTTTGCTGAGGAGGAAGATTATTCTGTGAGAGGGAGCAGCGTGGGAAAAGCATTCTTTCCAAAGTGAGTTTGAAACTTGGTAAGCAGAGTCCACGATGAGACACATCTGTGAGACTGTAGTTATAGGTGGGAACCATAAGCCTGTCAGGTAGGCAGGAGTGTGCTTGTTCATGTTTTTATAAATGAGGGATAACCAATGGAAAGTGCATCTGGAAGAAGGGATAACCAATGTAATTGGGACAGTAGGGTCAATGGTGTTCATTCCATTTAGTCTTTAAAATAAAGTGTAGAAGCTGCTAGTAAACAGTGTTCAATGGGAGAAGGTTAGAGCCATTGGTGTGACATTAAATGGCATTACCGTAGTCCAGTATAGAAAGAATGGCTTGAGCAATAATATTCTTACGATCCCTGATAGACTCTGGAGCGGTTGGACAAGAAATGCCTGGCACATTTTAGTGACATAGGGATTGTCAAACTTTTGAAACAGTTTTGTCAATGTGGGATGTGAAAGTTAGTAATAAATCAAAGTAAGACCAAGATTAAATTCACTCACAAGCTCAAGTGGGTTATCGTTTAAAGTAACTGAAAAGGAAAATTTTGCCAGAGAACACAGCAGACTGAGATCCAGACAGCATGGATTGAGTCTTTTGCTGTTTAAAAGTAAAAGGTTATTAAAGAACCAGGTCACAATTTTATCTAGAGCACCCTGAAGAGTTGAGGAAAGAAGAGAAGGATTCTTGTGAGCGTAAAAAAAAAAAACTGTGTCATCAGAATAGAGTTGGACTGAGCAGTGGTCCACAGCAGAAGGTAGGGATCTACAAAAGACTGAAGAGTATAGGACCAAGTACAGACCCTTGAGGAACCCCAGTAGATGTAGATAGAGAAGAAGAAGAAAGACAACCATTCCAGTGCACAGATTGAGTTCTCCTGTGTAAATAAGAAGAGAGTCAAGTGATAACATGACAGTAAAACCATAAGAAAATAAGCAAGCTAAAAGCAGTGAATGGTTAATCACATCAAAGGCCTTAGACAAGCCTGTAAAACGGAACCAACAAAATATCCTTTGTCCAAAGTCCTAGAGACAGAATTGTGAAAATCAATCAATGCTGTTTGGGTAGAGTGGTTTGGTCTAAACCTCAACTGAAAATTGGAAGACTCAGGTAAGTAGTCAAGCAGTGGCGGCTCTACAGGGCCCGCCAGGGCACGTGCCCTGGTAAAAAAATGCTATGCCCCAGTTGGTGCCCCATATGGTGCAGAGCTTCCCCATAGTAACAATATATCAGTACCCTGGCTGCCATCTGTTGTGCCCCAGCTGTGCCCTGGTAACCATTTGTGGCTAGAGCCGCTACTGTAGTCAAGTAATCAGAAATTTGACACAGGACAATTTTTCAATGAAATTTGGAAATAAATAGGGAGCAGGGAAATAGAACGATAATTCTCAGCTAAAGTTTTGTCCCCACCTTTATGCAGTGAAATAACTAAGGAATGCTTCTATGCTGAAGGAAAGGTTTGGGTGGTAAGGGATAAATTAAAAATGTGAGTCAAAAGAGGGCTAAAATATCAGCACAGTATTTGAGTAAATTGTCTAAATTAGCAGTTCCTTAGCACTGTCCCTCGCTTAATGAGGACAACAGTTTAAATACTTCTTCAGATTTAATGTGTTTGAAGTAAAATTTGGGCCTTTGGAGAGAGGAAGTTGCAAGGGATCAGAAGAGAATCTAGCAGTGGATAAGCCAGCTTTTTTCAATAGCAAGGCAGGAGCCTCAGAAAAGAAAGTGTTAAACATACCAGAAATACCTCTCTTGGATTACGCTGTGGCCCCAGCATAAGATTTGTAGTGGAGGATACAGAAGGTACTCTCCAGATAGTCAACCAAGTGCCAACATTTCTTAAGATTATTTCTCACATTAGTCTAATTGGTTTTATAAAAGGAAGATTTAGATTTTCTTATAATAAAGACACAATAATTGTGAAATTTGCAAAAGTTTTCCATGCTTCTCAGGTATCTAATCTCGTGGCCTTTTGATAAAGTTTGTCTCAGGACTTCATTTGGGAAATGATAAAGAAGTCTCCCAAGGAATATGTTTAGATTTAACCTTTTTTTAAGAAAAGGGGCATGTTGATTGGAGAGCAGGTTAAACTGATGACATAATCTAGGTGACATCTACATTGTGCAGGGAAAACCACTCCCACCAGTTAATCATAAGCAGGCCAGAGCAAAAGCTTCCAGACTAAAATGCTTAAAACAATGAAACTGAGTACAACTCCTGGAGTCAGAAAAATGCGACTGTGGCTAAGTTCCTGCCCTCCTCTGGTATTTTCATACCCCAATAAAATGACACAGGGTCCCGATAGATCCCAAGAGTCAGCATCATTTACCTCTCTGACAAGGGTTATCCTGTATCGATGCCTGCTACTACCACCAGTTAACTAAGATTATGCCTGGACTGCACTTGCAGTACTGTTTACTAATTTCTACCTGTTTACTGTGTTCTCTGTATTTGTCTACCCTCCACCCTCTGTAACCGACGTGGAGCCTTCACAAAAGAGTCTGTGACTCAAAGTATTGTAATTCCGATTGTATCCAATAAATAAATAAACTTAATGGTGTTAGGATTAAATTTAGGAGAAGATTAAACTTGTAAAAAATGAGGACATGATCACTAAAAATTTTTCTGACAGCCAGAAGAACTGAGAGTTCAGGGAACGTGAGATCATATCTAGCATAGTAAGAATGCTTCTAGCCAAATTTTAGTGGGTAGGATCGTTGATTAGCTGATTCAAACCGGGCGAAGTCTGAGTCCCCTGCTAGAGGACTAGTTTGCATTAAAATCACCCATTAGAATGAAACATTGAAATTCACCCAGGGACTAAATAAATGAATACAACTGAGAAAATTCATTTTTTAAGTTTAGGGAGAAGTACATACTGCCAACTAAAATCTCCTTCCAGATAATTTTATTGAAACAAACACAGCATTAATCAAGCCTCCTAGGTGTCAGTTTTGACAAGTGAACATGGTATGGAGGAGTGAATGAATAAATAAAGCAGAACCACTGCCATGTCTGTTCCTATCTGACCTGAAAACTGTGTAATTAGGAGGGTAATATCGAAGTTCGAGATAGAGGAATCCAACTAAGTCTCAGTTACAGCAAGGATAGAGGGCTCAAGGAAACAGACCAGCTTATTACTAGCAGGTCTCTTTTGGGAAGAAAACTTTGAACATTGGAATGAAAAAGGTTTAAATTATGAAAGGGGGGGCCAGGCTTTGGTTCTATATCACCTGCAACTAGTAGTAGTAAGGAAAAAGAAACCAATAAAATGTAAGGGAAAAATGTACTTAGAATTATTATTTTTTTAAAATTTAGTTTTTTATTTAATTTATAAATGCAACAATTTTACAGGCAGCAATACATCACTTACTAATACCAGTTGATAACATCACAATGCATTACATGTATACTAGTAGCAGTCATATTAGGGTAAAATAAATTAACATCTTATTACTTCAGTATCCAGAGAATCATAATTACTCATTTTAAGTTCAGTCTGTGATCCATTCAAATCAAATCAGGCCTAGCATGGTGAGCCCTCCCTATCCCTCCCAGATTTTATTCCCATTAAAATTCAAGGAGCATCACAGATCATATCCCAAGTATCTTTTCAATGCAAAAGAAGAGCAAAATTACATGTTCAGTACATAGCTTGAGGTACAAAATCATCGTAATGATTTAGTTGGTATGATATCCACTTTGCCATTGTACATCAGATTTTTGAACTTTGTCTATCATCTTGGCCGAGTCACTCAAGGGCATATATGTCCCTGGACAAAACAATCCATGCTTTTTAGTGGTTATTTTATTTGTAAACCACAGTCTAGTGATAATTTTGTGGGCTGCTGTTATAAATTTTAAAATTTGTTTCAGAAAGTTTTGTCAATTCGCAGACCTTTTGGTTTAATAAAAGTCAGTATAAATGTGGGAGTGAATAAATCAGTGGTGTCATAAATAGCACTCAGCTCCTCGAGGATCTCCTTCCAAAACTTGGATAGCTTAGGACATGATCAAAGGATATGGCTCTGATTTGCTCTATCATCCCCACATTCTCTCCAACACTGTCCCTCCTAGTTCTCCCATACTAGCCAGCAAGGCTGGTGTGGGAAGAAAGCGAGAATGGAGTTTCCACATGTATTCATGCCAGTATGGTGAGAAAAAGATTTTATAGTTGGTAAAGCAGAGTCATTCCAGTCCTGCTCACTGATTGATACCTGTAGTTCTTGTTCCCATCTAAACCTGATTGAATTGGTTGAGTCTCCCTGTCTTTCATTTAAGGCCTTATATATCTTACTAATCAGGTGATCCAAGGTCGTTCCTCTGATATGAACTTGTAACAGTTGTATTATTTGGGTAGGGTTTTCACTTGGCCATGAGTGACCATTCACATGGCTGAAGGTATGATTTAAGATGTAAATAAGAAATAAAATATTTATGGGGCAAGTGTTATTCCTTCTAAAGGGAGACAAAGGAAGGAGACCTGTTCTGCCCACTAACTGGAAAATGAATAAAATGCCATATCTCTGCCATTGAACTACTTAGGGGCCTGAGGGACCTGCTGTCAAATTTGCATTATACTTCAGTGTTCCCAAGAACAATTTTTCAGGAATGTAAATAACCATTACTGACCTTAAGCCATATTTTCAAGGGTTCCCTGGTGAACTTCGGATAATTCATTATCCCATGGCACTTGGGGCATCCCAAAAGGAGCTCCTGAGTGTTGTATAGGTCTCCCAGGTTACTTCTAATTGTTTCCAGTGTGCATCATACTGTTTATTTAGCCAGTGTAGAACTACCCTTAGCTGTGCTGCCATTGCATACTTTTTGAGGTCAGGGAGATTAAGGTCACCGCTCTCTCTCTGGCCAGTTATGAACAGAATATCTAATTCTGGGACGCTTTCTGCTCCCAAGTAAAGCGAGATATCATTCTGTCCCATGCCTGGAAATATGTTTTAGCCAGGGTGAAGGGCAGTGTCTGAAGAAAGAACAATATGCGGGAAATACATTCTCATGTAATTGTATCTATCCTACTCAAAAAACTTAGGGGAGACGTGGACCAACAGAAGGATTCTGTCAATTTTAGGGTTAAAGGTTCAAGATTTGAGAGCTCTGCATGAATGGGGTTTCTTGTGAGCTTTATTCCCAAGTATCTCATCTCTTGTCTGTGCCACTTAAAGGGGAAGTCTTTTTGAAGTGGGAGGGAGGTAATTGTACATCAATACCTCGGTTTTGATTTGTTAATTTTATATCCTGCTAGCTTACCAAATGTTTGTAGCTGTTTCCATACCTCTGGGATGGATTGTTCAGGCTCAGTAAGAGCCAGCAGAATATCGCCTGCAAATAGTGATATCTTGTGTGGGCGACCTCCCAATGGAAGGCCCTCTATGTCCCGAGAAGATCTGATGGCAATGGCCAGGGTTCGAGATATAGAGCAAACAACATTGGGACATTGGGCATCCTGGCGGGTGCCCCTAGAGAGTTGGAATGTATCTGAAAGTGCCCCATCCACCTTAACATTTGCTTTATGGGAAGCGTAAATATTTTGTAATTGTTTTATAAGTTGTTCGGGAATCCAGAGTGCTCCAGAGTCTGCCATAAAAAGCCCAGCTGGCCGGCTGGCCTTTTCAGCATCTAACCCCAGTAGCACTAAAGGGATTTGTCTTTCTATGACATAATCTTCTAAGAAATGTGCACGCTTATGGCATCGTAGCCTGTCTGCCCTTGATAAAGCCCACTTGATCAGGGTCAATAATAGCTGGTAGTAAATGGTCTATTCTAGAGGCCATGGCTGACATGAACATTTATAATCATAATTTAGCATTGAAATGGGGTGAAATGAGGGGTGTTTAACATCTTTATGGGGTTTAAGTATGCTGATATGGTGGCATATTGCTATGTGGGGTTCTTCCTCCTGGACCGCATAAGGTCGGGAGTAATATGGGTAGTAGCAGCTTTTGAATTCGTTATAAAATTGAGGGATACCCATCTGGACCTTGCGCCTTCAGGGTCTGAGCTTTTTAGAACTTGGAGTAGTTCTCCTCTTTAATTGGCACCAGCAAGGCTTCAGCCTGTAGTGGGCTGATTCGTGGTATTGATAAACTCTGTAAATATGATTTGATGTTGTCTAGGGAATTTCCTTTTCTTTAGTATACAACTCGTGGTAAAACCACTGTAGAATAAGTCTAATTTCCTGGGGTCTTTTGCTAATCTCCTGTTTTAGAATCTACCATGCTGATTATGTTCGCTCTGGTTCTCTGTTCTCTTAATTTTCTTGTTAAATTTCTGGAGGCCTAAGGTCCTCCCTCATGATGTCTTAATTTTAGATAAAATAGTTTTGTTGTACCGATTGGTCTACTATTTTTTGTAGCTTTTGTTTTACAGTTCTTAATCGTGTCATACTGTGGGGTCCTTTTGATCTGGCCAGTGCTGTAAATGTAATAGCTCCTCCTGCAGGTCTTTAGTGTTTTTCCCTCTGCCGCTTTTTAATGACAGAAAATCGTATAATCTCTCCTCTTAATACTACTTTTAAAGTATCCCACAGAATTGTGGGGCAACTGCATGTTGCGTGTTTTCTTTTTAATTCTAGGTACAGCCTCCTGGACCAATTCAAGGAACTCTGGGTCCCTAAAATGGGCAAGGTTCAGGCACCAATTGGTTTGCTTATATTACGCTCTGAGTCCACCCTGAGATATAAGGGAGCATGATCCGATAAGAAGGTGATCCCATGCCATACATCACAATGGAGTCTAAGTGCTCGACTGTGGTTATAAAGTAGTCCAGTCGAGCCCCACTTCCCACGTGGGGCCCAGTGGGTGTATTCTTTTGTCTTAGGAAAAATGTCTCCAGGTATCCACCAAGCCCAGAGAAGTGATGGTTTGTTTGTGTAGTTTTGGAGAGCGTTAGATCTATGGGCCAGAGGGTATCTGCATCCAGTGATGGGTTTAAAGTGATAGTCAAGTCTCCCCCAGCAGCAATTGTCCCTTCATAAGGGACATTAAATCCACGAAGAATTTTACTGCTAAGGGCTTCCTGACCCAGGAGGGAAATAGATGCCAGGGTAACGGGTCTTGAGTACAGCTTGCTTGTCACTATGGCATAGCGGCCACCGGGTCACTAATCTCACTTTGTTTTTCAGAGGTGCCTCCTGGGAAAGTAGAATCATCACCCTCTCCTTTTCCAACCCCTATAGGATGATTCAGTTACTACAGAATACCCACACCTCTGAAATTTTTATGTTCGCCTGAGGACATGTGGGTTCCTGCAGCATAATAAGCCCGGTCTCTTTCTGAATAATTGAAATAATCAAATGCTTTATCGGATTACCAATCCCATTCCCATTTAAAGATAAAATCAAAGTTTACTTAGCCATATCTACTTCTGAGTTCTTATATGCATATTTCCTGTGTTAAAAGTACAATATATCCCTTCCTACCGTACTTATGCCATTTCACCCTTATGCTCAATAAAATATTGTATTATTAATTGTTACGTCCAACTCGGGCGGTGTTATGCAATGCTAGGTCCATCAGAAACAAGATGGGCATTATTGCTGATTTTGTTGGCTCGGTGGACCTGGCTTGTGTCACGAAACCTGGCTGGATGAAAATCCAGGCACCACGTTGAGCCATGACTCCAGCGGGTATTCGGTGATACACCGCCTGAGATTGGACCGCAGAGGGTCGGGTGGGGTTGTATCGCTCAAGACTGAACTGGGCCTCACGAGTGTGGTAGTGGGGAGACTGAGTCCTTTGAGTGTACAGTGGTAGCGGGTGTAGGTGTTCAAATCGTACTCATCTACCTTACACCGGTGATGGGAAATGCTTCTTATAGGAAGTGGCAGACTTCATCGTCCGACATGTCATTTGAGTTGCTCAGATTGATGGTTCTGGGTGACTTTACGCCTGGGTCGACGATGAACTCTCGCAATTTGGTAATCACTTCCTCCATTTAATGACTTCTTTGGGCCTTACACAGGTGGTTTCCACCGCTACCCATAAATCTGGACACTCCTTGGACTTAGTCTTTCTCTTAGGGATTGATACTTCGATTTGGGGTGGAACCAGTCACTTGGTCAGACCACTACACGTGAGGTTCAGTTTTGCACCCTGAGAGGCATATCCCTGTGGAGATGGTTAGGTACCGCCCTTAGGAGATATTACCTCCTCAAGGCCTTGCAGCGGTCCTTGACCTCTTGTCCCCTGCCAAGGGCAGTAGTCCAGAGACCTTAGTGGCAGCCTATAATATGGCTGTTACGGTGGCTCTGGATTCTATTGCTCCTGTTCGTGTATGCCCCTTATCCCTTTGCCCCAAGTCCCTTGGTTTGATGGGATGTTGAGGGAGATGCGGAGACAGGGGCTAAGGTTAGAGCGTTGTTGGCGAGAGCTGCCCTGATGCCACCACCTTAGACTGATGGACCATTACTCTGTCTATCAATCTTCAATCACCCGTAGAAGGCAGAATTCCTGTCCAGGGAGATTGCAGTTGCTAGGAACCAACTGGCTCAGCTTTTTCGAGCGGTGACAGACTGTGCAACCCAGCCTGTCTGCAGGTTCGGAAAGCCTTTCCAATTAGAGTGCTGAGAGCTTGCCTGCTTTGCAAATAAGGTGTCTGACATCAGGGCGGATCTCACGCCCAGCAAACTCTAAGGGGATGCTGTCAGACAATGTGAGTACACAGTACCTCAGTTTTCTTGGAGTTACTTCAGTCGACCTGACCTCTGGATGTCATGAGGATCATCCATAGTGTCCTACAAGCTGTAGTTTGGATCCTGGACCGACCTTCCTATTGTTTGGTTGTAGTGATATCATCAGTCCAATTCTTGTGTGAATAGTTTGGTGCTCCTTGGAGACAGGTGGGTTTCCTAGCTCCCTGAAAGAGGTGGTGACACTCTCTTGAGGAAAGCTACCTTGGACCCAGACTGTTTCACAAACTACAGACTGTCTCAAACCTACCCTTCATTGGGAAGGTGATTGAGAAAGTAGTGGCAGCCCAATTGGAAGACCATTTAACCATCCATGACATCTATGAATCCTTCCAGTCCGGTTTTCGTAAAGACATAGCACTGAGACTGTGCTGGTTCGGTGCTTAATGATCTTCTCAGGGTGAGAGATCAGAAGAGCGCTCTATTCTAGTTCTTCTTGATCTCGTCAGCCTTTGACACCGTGGATCATTTGGTGTTGATAGCATGCCTGAGGCAGATTTGTGGAATATCTGGAATCGTCCTTTGATGGTTCACCTCATTCCTTACTGGGAGATCACAAAGAGTTGTGTCTGTTTTTTTTTCCCTCAAACCCAATCCCTTTGTTGTGTGGGGTGCCTCAGGGTTCAGTGCTGTCTCCCATGTTATTCGTGGTGTATATGCTGCCCTCTGAGACATTATAAGACGGTATGAGCTGAGGTTTCACTGTTATGCAGATGGTACCCAGCTATACCTGTCTTTTGCCCCAACCAGGATGGAGCTCTCTGTGTTTAACAACTGTCTGAAAGAAATCCAGGACTGGATGGATTCTAGTTGGCTGAAGTTCAACTCAGAAAAGATGGAGGTTTTGGTTGTGGACCCTGGTCGTCAGATAGAGGGGTCGCCTGTTGGTGCACCTCAGGAATTTTTCTTGGTGGCGTATTACTCCCGACCTCTGAATGGGTGCATAACCTGGGGTTATCTTGGATGACAGGCTGACACTACAATCACAAGTGTCAGCTGTCGTCAAGACTTCCTTTATCATCTTAGGAATATCGCCAGAGTTGGGCACCTTGTTCCGTCTGACACGTTACAAATGTTGGTCCACGCCTTTGTGTCCTCGCGTTTGGACTACTGCAACTTCCTGTACTTTGAGCTTTCTGGGGTTGAAATCCACCGCCTTCAGCTAGTGCAGAACGCAGCAGCCTGGGTTTGACTGGGACAGGTAGGTCCTGTCATATTACAGTGCTGTGCGAGGAACTACACTGGCTACGATCTGATGGCGGATCGCCTTTAAAGTCAGTTTACTGACTTTCAAAGCCCTACATGACCAGGGTCCAGCCTATCTGAAAGAACTCCTGGTTTCTTACTGCCCCGCCAGTCGCTTGCTCGGCTGACGAGGGGTTGCTAGAGATTCCAAGAGTGAGTCTTAAATCATCAGGTTGTAGAGCTTTTTCCCACGCTGGCACCCACTTTTGAATTCTCTACCACACCGGTTACGGAGTGCACCTCTGTGGAGGAATTTAAGAGGGTTTAAAACCCATCTTTTCAAATAGCTTTTCTGGAACACTGATTCTATCTGAAATTATTGATTATATTGAGATTTTATTGTGTTTTTTATACTGAATTTTATTGTTTGTGTTGTTCTATTTTGTACAGCGCCTTGATAACTGAAAGGCACTTTATAAATAAATTTATTATTATTATTGTTATGTACTGTCACTGATATAAGCGAATTATAATGTCTGCCTTTTGTTCTATTCAAACACCATAACACTGTCCGAGTGTTTAAAACTACACAAGGATCTAAAACATTCGACACTAGGCCTATAACAACTAAACAGGTGCAGGCCTGTTGCATTTTAACATTATGCATAACGCTCAGTACTTTAGGCCTGCCAAAATAACCAAATGCCAACAGGGCATCAACATTTTGTACCAGCAAATTGTACCTGCTGTAAAGGGCTCTGAACCTGGCAGAAAATTATGCGGCTCCCAAGGTAGGGAGAGGACAGATACCTCTCTCCTTTGAAGGGGCAGATGTGGGTGCCCTGAGAGGGAGTGTCAAAAAGGCAATTGTTAGCCCCTGCAGCACCACTATTTCCTGGTACCTAGGTGGTGCAGCAGGCCACACTGGAAATAAAATGAGGAACAGAGACCCCAGGACATGGTCCCTATGTGCCTCATCTCCAGTAAGACCTTATGGATACGTCAACCGTTTAGGGATGGATTTCTGAACCTATACTGGTCAGATGGGCATGTAGTGCTGCAAAAATGCATTAAATCATGCCACCTTTCTGGGCTATAGTATAATTAAACAGTAACTATGGGAAGACTATCAGCAAGCTTCGGGGAGGGATAATCCAAGGGAAATTCAGAAACATCTTTCTGATTCACTAACCTTTTTCCATCTATAAGCTTGGGAATATAAACAGGATTTCCATTTCCCAATGTCCCCACCCCAAACAGACTTCCCGAGTTGCATTGTGTAGTCCCTGTATGCAGAGTCACCTCCGCATCAGTTACCAGTTTTAAGTTCTGCAGAACCTCTCTCGCCACTCACTCCGGTGCAGGTCGCTGAAATCTTTGTAAAAGTTTTTCACATCCTCTAGGGTTGGTTCACTCTGTCTCTTTCTGGAACCCGGATCCCTAGCAATGTCCCAAACAGCATCACGAAGGCCTTGCTGAGTTTTCCTGAGTGAGGAGTCTTCCTGGGTGGATTGAACCAGGCCCTGAGTTGAAGAGCTTTGCTGTTTCATCTGGTGTCTCAAAGGTTTGGGGCCATCTGGAAACATGATGACTAGTCGAGCAGGGTATGGAATAGCAAATTTTAGTTGTTGTTGCTTTAAAAGATTGATTATTGGAGCTGAGGCCTCGCGCTTGCTGAAATAGATTGGGAGTAATCGCTGTCAAAATAAATGCACTTTCCTTTATAGTTAGTATCCTCATTCTCCAGTCTCTGGTAAGGATAGTTTGTTTAGTAGTATGGTTTAAAACCTTCATTATGATGGAGTGAGGTCGTCTGTCTGGCTGAGTTGGTTTCAGCGATAGAGCCCGATGGACTCGCTTTATGTTGAATTTAAAAGCTGGCTCTAATTGCAGAGTCACGGAGGAGCTCCTCCACAAATTTTAAAATATCTCTCCTTTCTTCGTTCTCCGGATCCTATGTATTCTCAGATTATTCCTATGGATCTGTTTTCCAAATCCCCACATTTCTCTTCTAAAGTATGCTGTTCATCTAGCAAGTGCACTACCATCGCTCCAGCCTGTCAGTCTAATCATCTAATTCAGTATGTTGTGCTTCAACCTCAGTAACACGAGATGAAAGTTTACTGATTTCTGTAGTTAATTCTGACCAGAACATACTAACCTCAGTCCTGAATTCCTGCAACTCAGCTAGAATGGTAGCATTGCTGGGTTGTTGAGAGGAGGCCCCATTTGGAGCTGCCATGTCTGGTTGAATCTCTGCAGAGCTTAATGAAGGGCTAGAGAATCCGAATCCTTGCTTCTGGGTGTGTGACAGTTCTTTTTGCCTCCCATTCAATGCTGTGGCTCTCCTGATATTCTTTTTGATTATTTTTATGCTTTTATTTGTGAGTCTGTTTTAGCCGGATCAGCAGAGCTAGGTTTTACCTCTTGCATCCCGGTCGGTGACGCCACCAGAAGTCTCTACTCTAAATATTTTGATTGTACTGATGCATTACCTTTGCTTTGAATGAAAATTATTTTCATCTTCTGCATCATTTCAGGTTGTGAGCAGCAGTAAACGCAGCTTACTGGGGAAGATTGGCATTGTGCTTCTGTCAGCACTTGGAGGAACCTAGTTAGAATTATTTTTGGCCAGTGTAGCCCCTTAGGGCTAAAGGAATTGAGAGAACAAAATGTAATGGCTCTCAAAATAGGATAATTTAAGTAATCCATGGAGGGAATGTTAGACTAGGGTGGAGGGAATGTAAAAGTATCCTCTAGCCATTCTTCTGAAGCTTACTAAAAGAAATGTGTGATAATGAGGTAAAACTAAAGAAATGATGCGTAATAATAATAATACCACATAATTAAAGCTAATAGGGACATAGGGATATACATCCCATCTTAAATAAGTACCTAAATAAGATACTAAAAATGACAAAAGCAATTAAGAATACAGTTAAATTTCATCAATGTGGCAATATTTCATCTTTTGCTGTAAATTACTCAAAATCTGGACATCAAACTTTAGTTTAAGAAAAAAAGTATCAATAGTTTAGGAGCTGCTCTGCTTTTATCAGTACATACGGTTTCGATCTTGTCTATGATAGAGAAAAGTCCTCTGTGCCTAGTAAAGATTGTATGAAATCATGGACTGTTGCCACTGCCTTTTGAAATCTACAGGTGAAAGTGTCGGGTTCAACATCAACTGGCTCTTCTTTGCTGGAAAGTTCATTTTCATTTTCCCCATTTTTTCTGACTGATAGTCAACGATGTCTTCCTCACTCACTGTAGCTCTTGTGGGTACAAGGTTTCTTCTCCTTCAATATCCAGCAATCGTGTTTCAGCAATTCCCAATCTGTCGATTCTGCTGTGATAGATGGCATTTTTCACCCTCTGGTGCAGCATCTGCAATGTCACTTCTTTTCCGGTACCATCCAGCATGTTTGAAGCAGTTTGCAAGCATGATGCAGAGGCCTGCTCCCATACTTCTCCGTAAAGTGCATGGATTGAAGAATGTCCAGTCAGAATGCTGTACCAGTGTCCATGCATTCAATCATTTCTTGGAGTAAGAACTTTCTGTACCAGGATTTGAAGCACCAATTATCTCCTGATCCATCGGTTGTAATATCGCTTGTCACATTCAGAGGAGAAAATGCACGTTACAGCCTTCAGGTCATTTACTTTAGGATAGGCAGGGCAATTATCAATCAAAAGCAGCACCTTTCGACATTGCAGTCTTATTTTTCTGTCAAACGATTATAGCCATTTGGTCCAGATTGCCCCAGTCATCCAGGCCTTTTGTTATGCTTGTACAGCACAGGCAAAGTCCTCACATTTTTAAAGCACCTGGGTTTTGCTGCTCTTCCGATGAATAATCTGGGCAGATGGTCAGTCCCATCCATGCTCCCCCACCAGAAGGATAATCCGCTGTTTGCTTTGTTTAGTACCAGCACAGTCATCAGTGACAGTGGTAAGTGTTTTGTTGGGCAACAACTGGTAGAAAAGGCCAGTTTCGCGACGTTGTAAATGTCGTAGGGATGTAATCATGGGTGCGTGTTGGAAAACTTCAGACAACCAGGTGCTTGTAACCTCTATGTTAACGCTGGCCCTCTCACCCACAACTGCCTTGAACTTTAAATCATGTCGCTGTTTAAAGCAGTCTAGTCACCGCTTGAACATCTGACCATCTGGTATGTCAAGAGAGACTGCAAACTTCTCTGCTTTAATGTGTAGAACATCTCTGGACACCAGCGTATTACTGTCTCTGCTAACTTAAACCATCGGTGACGGTTTCATCAAGATCCTCGTGAGCTGCAGCTCGGATCCGCTTCCTGTGGATTGGTTTCCCACGCCAACGATGGCAGCTTTGATTTTTTTCTCATTTGGCCCGCACAGTCTCAACTGTACTTTTGGTGAGCCTAGTTCTCTGCAAATTGTGGCTTGTGATTTTCTATTGTGATCGAGATTGTCGATAATTTTCAGTTTAGTGCTAAAAGACAGGGACTACCACTTAAACATGATCACAGCAAACATGTGAATGAATGGTTGATGAGGCCAGGTACTTATCAGGTACTGCTTAGTTATTCGTGAAAATGTGAGGAATGTCAGGCTGCAAAGATCATTGTGTACAGTATGAACCTGTCTAAATGATCACTCTAAAAGGGCAAATTAACATCATGGAAATTGGTTCCTGACTGCAGGATCACTATAAACAGGTGTTCGTTAAAAACAGGGTTCGCTCTAGTGAAGTTTGACTATAACTCCAAAGACAATAAAATTAAGATAAAAGCAAAATTAAAACTCAAATAAAAAAAAAAACGAAGTAGTATCTTGGCATCTAAAGGGAAAAGGTATAAACCTAGGTGCAAAATTTAGCAAGTAAAACATAAATGCTGAAAATCATAACATAGCATTACATTTAAAGAATATTAATAAAAAGCAATTAAAGATTGATATTAGGAACCAGAAAGCAGAAACAAGCAAATAAAAGTCTTTGATGGTCTCTGGTTAGATAACTTGGATAAAGGAGAAAAGGAATGTAATACTAACATACTAACATGCTAGCAGAGTAGGCCTAACGGTTCTCAATTCTGCTCGATTTTTCAGCACCCGCACTGAGGGTCGATTTTGGTGCCCCCTTGGGTTATACTGTCACCAGTCCCAGATGTTCCACCTGCATTAGGCCTGGTCAGATTTACCCTCCCTGTACCTGTCCCATTCCCTCTTAGATCCGTCCCACAGTTTCCACCTCTACCAGCTCCCTGGGCAGTGCATTCCATGGCTTCACCACCCTTTCAGTGAAATAACATCTCCTCCTCTCCTCTGAGCCTGCTCCCTTACAGCTTACACCCGTGACCTCTTGTTGCCCCACCCTCCTTCCTTTGGAGCACCCTGACTGGGCCTCCTTTATTGATCCCTTTCATGTACTTAAAGACCTCTATCATGTCCCCCGTCCCTCCTCTCTCCTCCAGGGTGTACATGTTGAGCTCCTTGAGCCTCTCCTCATAAGTCCTCTCCCAGGTCCCAGGTCATTTTGTTGCCCTCCTTGACCCTCTCTAGGAGTGTAATGTCCTCTTTAAATGTGGTCTCCAAAACTGTACACAATACTGAGGTGTGGCCTAACCAAGCAGTTGTATAGTGGAAGGATCACTTCTGCCTTTCTGGAGGTAATCACCCTGGTGAGCATCCCAGCATCATATTTGCCCTTGCCGCTGCCCTCCTACAGGTCTCTGAGTTCATTTTGACATCTACCACAACCCCAGGTCCCTCTCATCCTCTGTGACTTGAATCATGTCTCCTCCCAGGGGTATACACCTGGCCTGGATTTCTAACTCCCAGGTGCAGAACCTTGCACTTACCGCATTGAATTTTAGTTTCCATTTTCCTGACCACCTTCCAGAGCATCCAGGTCCTCCTGCAAGGCCACCCTCCCTCCTCCCCATCCACCACTGCACCCAGCTTTGAATCATCTGCAAAGAGACTCATCTTACTCCTGATCCCCTCCTGATGTCTGAGATATAGGCGCTGGAACAGGAATGGCCCCAGTACTGACCTCTAGGAAACCCCACTAGTAACCCACCTTGGGATGAGGCTAACCCTCCAATCACCTCTCTCTGAACTGCTAATCCTCTAGCTCTTACACAGGGAAGAGTCCCAAAATGTTTTATCTGGAAATCCACTTACTGCCACTGAGTAGTAACCAGGTTATACATGAGAAATGTTAAGATGGATTTTATCTCATCGCCTTTTGGTAGTCTTTGATAGGATAACTTTAAAAGAAAGAAGGAATGTAGACTCTCTGGCTCTCACCCAAGGAAGAGTCTCAAAATGTTTTATCTGGGAATCCACTCACTGCCACCAAGTAGTGCCCAGATTATACCTAGGAAATGTTTGAATTGATTGTTGTCTTGTAACCGACTTACTGCCACTTCGCCACATGCAATGGACGACGCTCGCAAACACAGAGATTCAGGAGGGTCGCTTACCGCCACACCACAACTCTGTGTGGTGTAGCTCTGAGAATGAAAGTGTGAGGCATGAGGCAAGGGTAGAGTGCCTTCAACCACCTGAAAAGTTTGCATATCAGACAGTGGCTACACAACCTGAAGTGTTCACACTTTATTAAATGGGTACAAAATGAATACAGTGGTAATCGCAGAAAAGTATACTGTTACCGCACACTGTGCGCCATTGCATGGTAGCAGTATACGCATATTCAGTGGGTACTGCATTTAGTAGTAGCAGTATACCATGCTACCGTATACTTTTGGCGCTTGATCACCACTGTACATACAGGAAAAAAGTGTGAAAATGTGCAGGCTTGAGGTCATTGGGGAATAATGCATAGTTATGTGATATGTTTGCATCAGTGGTAGGGTAAGATTTTTCTTATCCATTTTATAAATGAGACATGTTATAACTGAGACACACCAGAAATTGAGCTTCAGCTCGCCGTGCCTTTCCTGGCTAAAAATTCTAATATTAAGTAAAATAAATAAATAAGCGGAAATAATGTTTTCTAATTGAAAGTAAATATTCCAAAGTAACATGGTCAATTTTACCAATTTATTCACCACTGGTGTGCTGTATAGGAAGTATTCCATAGTGTATCAAGGAATACGCTTTTTATTCACTCTGGAATGTTGCCCAGCAGTGAGTGTGGCAGCAAAGTTGACGACATGTCAGAGTGAATAAAAGCTTATTCCTGACACCTCATGGAATGTCCAGTTTATATGTTGGGCTGTAACTCAAATTGATATAACAGGACAACCAACATGATTGACAGCTACAGGAGAAATAACATGGGCTACAAGGAGAATAACAGGGCTTAGTAACACTTTTTATTTAGCCCTTCTATTCAGCCCTCCCATGGTATGTATACATAGAATAAAAGATTGGCAACTGTGCTTTCCAAGGGAGAGCGTAGGTAATTAGCCATGAGTAAGGATGTAAGTTTGTCATGGATGAGGTTTCAATAACTCACTGGTTGTTCATGGAATCATTAGTAGCTTCCTGGCGCTGTCATCATTTATACTTTTGATGACAATAGTGAAAGCCATGGAAGTCCTGAATAAAACCAGATGCCATGGAATCCATTATGTGTATGACGCCATGACAAACTTACATCCCTAGCCATGAGCACAAAGGGCAAGTGGCAGTCTTGACCTCATGAGCACCCTCAGTGGTCTATTTCCACGATACCACAGTTGTCTATCGTTGTTTTATATAATACATTTGGATGGTTACTGTTAGTTTTGATCACAATTAGGTATGAAGGAAAGGGTGTATATATAGGGAAATAACTGCTTACCACTTAAAAAGTCTCATTTGTGTAAGATTTATTCAGGTGTGTATATATATCTATAAATATAGGATATGACCCTTGTTAGTTGAGCAGTGGGATTAAGATGTATATTTATGCAACACCCTTGAGTATATTAAAGAACACATATCGGTGATATTTCCTTCCCTGGGACCAAGAATGAGAATATCAGTCAGTCAGGTAGTCATTCACAAAAGCTTTATTGTTCAGTAGTATGTTATTACAGCTTAAAATATGCATAATAATACAAAAATACAGTAAGTATAATAATTCAAAATCGATAAATCTACAATAGAGTATCTTCTAAGATCGATAGTAACAATATAATATAGTGAGCAAATGACAAAACCTCATAAACTGTTACGTGTTAGCCAGAATACCTTCAAATCAAATGGAGGGATAATTTTGTAATATATATACATATGAACAGAACAAAATAATAGTAATTAATCCTAAAAAGACGAGCCAACTGGGGTATAAAATGCAAACAACTTTGTGGGAAACCAATATATCTTAAAGGAAATGTGTGACATATAGGGTAGGGTTTCAAGCCTGCTACCTGGGGCAGCAATAGTAGCTCTGTGTAGAAATTAGAAATTTGTAATGCATTCCTTTATGGGAGGGAAGGAATTGTAATTCTGGCAACTGCCAACCAGCCGATCCCTTCCACTTCCTGGTCTGCCTGCCCTGCCCCAACGCTCTCACGTTTTGTGGACGTAATACCAGGGAGAGCACAGAGTTGTGCCCATACAAGTCTATGGGGCTCGTTTTGAGAACATTTTTTTTTTTTTTTTGTCAAGTATTTTTCACTCCGTCACGGTCCCAGGAGACTCTCTCAAGCATCCAACTTGTATCCTGCCCTGCCTGAGGCTCTCCTCGGCTGTACCTTCCACATCTCCGCCCACGCCGTGAGCTGGCACCTCAGCTTACCCTCCGGGTGGAGCCGGCTCTCCTACTGGGCACACTTCAAACTTTGTAGACTCCAGCCGCGAGACGGGGCCCATGGGCGAGGATCAGTGGAGGTCGGCGAGGTCAAGCCCGGCAGTGGGCATGGAGTTGGTGCCGTTGCCTACCCTGGGACTGGGTTTTCGTATTCAGTCCCTCCTCGTGGGCACGCCCGACGCTATCTGGCACGGCTACCCCTGCCAGCCGGCCACGCTTGGATACGTGCCTGCCCAGCTGCTACAGTACCACTGGTCTCCACCAGGGGTCTCTCGCTCGCTGGGCATCCCATCCCTCGATCCGAGGAGGAGAGCACCATGTGGGCGCCAGTCCTCAACCCTTCCCCTGCTGACCCCGGCGCCAGTCCGAGTCGCTGGCATGGCGCTGAGGTGTGGCGCCCAGCACCTCAACCCTCAGTGCCACCAGGCCAGCTTTTCAGAACATTTTTAAAGACGCTTAAGCTACCTTTTGATAAAATGAAAGCCACCGCTCAACTAATAGGGGCGTGTCCCCATGCTCTCCTGGTACCACATCTCAAAACATGAGCGACGGGTGGAGCAGGTAGTTCAGAGGTACAAAGGATCGCTGGCTGGCAGTTTGGCCAGAATTACGATCCCTTCCTCCCATAAAGAAACTTATTGCAGTTTCTAATTTTAACACAGGGCTATCGCGTCTCAGGGTAGCGGGCTGTGAAGCCCAAAACTTTATTAATGTATGTCACCCTGCTTTAATATAATTGATGATCCACCAAAGCGGGCATTAGCTAATGTAGAAACTGCATGTAATTCAGTTTATGGAATTCTCAAACACAAGAAGGAGTCCCAGTAAACTCAAAAGACTGACAATCAGTCATGTATGTCAAAAGTAAATATAAATATTCACAGTTAACTTGAAATTTTAGTTCATAGAAACATTATGCAAATACAAGAAAGGTTTGATTTTCCTAATGCTCTTTATAATATAAAAATAGTTTGCCATTTGATAGATAATAAATACATCATTCACTGAAAAAGGATACCAAGATGACCATGAGTGACACAGCTATGACCCCAAAATATGCTATTTATCCATGTAGCCCTTAACTTACTGTACCATGTACATTGAAAAAGCACATGCTGTTGATTTTCTATACCTCCAGCTGCATGCAGGCAAGGGGTATCACTGGCATTTGGAATATGGGCACATCTGGCATAGAGTACCTTGCTGGGCTTGGGGAATATCTCGGTCTTATAGCACACATAAGCACTTCTCTTTTTAGGATCTGGAATTTGAGCTAGATAGACTCTATACCCATACCAAACTTCCTGAATGCCATGGAGAAAATCTAGATTTAGAAATATTAACTAAGTCCAGTTGTTAACTATTCTAATTTTGTTCTTTATATTGGTTTTATACTTGAGGCTAATGGTAATACCTCTTAAAGTATTCAAAAAGATGCAGAAGTTCGTATTCCTTCAAAAAAAAGTGCAAATATGCTAACCAGAGAGATATTCTACACCCTAGTTGCCCCAGTTATATTTTTCATCTAAACTTAGACAATGTTAGACTGTCGGAAGTAGCTCTAGTACCCTAAAACCAACGAGCCAGCCAGAGTTTTATAGCTATCCAGACTAAGTTCTGCTCTAATGTAAGCAGTAGGAATGTACTTGTTCAAACCAAGGCATGATGTAAAAGCTGGAATGCAAACTTTTTCAACTCTGTAACTTTGTAAGGGCCCAAGTTTCCACTCTGTATAAGGCCTGTGGGTTTAGTTTTGAAAAAAAAGTGATTTGCCTCAAAGGTTTAATACGGTTACTGTATTTATAATTACATTTTTCAAGCCTAAGAGTGTTTTCTTTAATTTATCAGGCTATTTAGAACATGATAGTGCCAAGAGCCATTGGAAGAGACACATAGACCAAAGTAAAACTTATTTATTTACAGTGGTAATAATCAAATCTCCCACTTTCCATCTTGGGGTAAATCTCCCCACCAAAATAACCACCTGACTTTTTGTTTTCATTAATAGCCAAGGAAAGTTTATGAGATATCCTGGCTAAACAGTCTAATTTCTTTTGAGGACCAGATTGAGACAGAGAAACAAGAACTAAATCATCAGCACATGCCAGAGCAGGTATTTCCGTGGATCCTATTTTCTGTGAGTCGGAAATAACCAGAGAAAGATCTTCTAAATGCAATTCAGATTGATGTTAAAAGAGTAGGGCAAGTAGCCAACCCTGCTGTACACCTTTATTTGTTAGAAAATCATCCGAGACATTACTGGGGAACTCTAATCTCACCCAGACCCAGGTCTGACTATACAGTTTAGCAATATCCAAAACAAGGTATATAATCAATATCCTCTCTTTAGTAAGCTGGCATAATTTATTTTGAGAAATAGAGTCAAAGGCAGAACTATAATTAGTGAAAGGCAACGTATCATTTTTCTTTATGGACTGACAAATATTTCTCCCATAGATATCTGAGGATAGAAACATAGAATTTGACGGCAGATAAGGACCGCTTGGCCCACCCAGTCTGCCCATTTCCTACCTACTGGATAAGCTGCAGATCCTAGTTAACCAGCAGCCTATTTCTTCCTACCCCACCCCTAGAATTGCCTTATGACTGTCCCATGCATGCTTGAATTCCACCACTGTTTTGACTCCACAACCTCCTCCAGAAGGCCGTTCCATGCATCCACAACCCTCTCTGTGAAAAAATACTTCCTTAAATTACCTCTGAGCCGCCTCTATCTTCAAATTGTGCCCTCTTGTTCTTGCACACCTCTTTTTTTTGAAAATGCTACCCTCTTGGACTTTGTTGATTCCTTGAGGTACTTGAAAGTTTCTATCATGTCCCCTCTCCTCCTTTCCTCGAGGCTATACATATTAAGCTCTTAAGTCTCTCTTCATATGTCTTCCGTGCAGACCCTGCACCATTTTAGTTGCCCTCCTCTGACAGCTTCCATCCTGTCTATGTCTTTGCGGAGATTGGGTCTCCAGAACTGCACGCAGTACTCCAGATGGGGTCTGACCAGCTGTCTGTACAGAGGTATAATAACTTCCTGTTTTCTACTGGTGATGCCTCTCCCATGCATCCCAGTATCCCCAGCCCTCCTTGCTGCCCTCTCACATTGCTTGCCCACCTTTAGGTCATCTTATATGAGTACCCCAGGTTGCTTTCCATTTTTTGTTATTATCTCACCCCCATTGTGTACTCTTCCCCTGGGTTTTGTTTCCCAGGTGCATTACCTTGCACTTCTTAGCATTGAATCTAAGCTGCCATACATTTGACCCCTCCTCTAACCTTGCCAAGTCCCTTCTCATCCTTTCCGCCCCACCTTGTGCATCAACTGTGTTGCAGATCTTTGTGTCATCTGCAAAGAGACATACTTTTCCTTCCAGTCCCTCTGCAATGTCGCTTATAAAGACATTGAAGAGGACCGTCCTAATACTGAACTCTCGCGGTACCCCACTAGTAACCCCCTTTCTTCAGAGTGGACTCCATTTACTATTACTTCTGTGTCCTATTCTCCAGCCAATTCTTTACCCAGGCTGTCATCTTGGGACCCACTCCAAGCTGGCTAACATGTATATTAATCTTTGTGTGGGACTGTGTCAAATGCCTTGCTAAAGTCTAGGTAGGCCATGTCCACAGCCCCTCCCTGATCTACTACTTTGGTCACCCAGTCAAAGAAATCTATCAGATTTGTCTGGCATGACCTTTCCGCTGTGAATCCATGTTGCCTTGGGTCCTGTGCCCTCTAGCCTCTAGATACTCGACAATTCTTTCTTTCAGAAGTGATTCCATCATTTTCCTACCCACTGAGGTTAAACTAATAGGTCTGTAGTTTCCTGCTTCTGCCTTGCTCCCACTTTTGTGAAGGGGAATCACGCCTGCCCTCCTCCAGTCCTCGGGTACCACCCCATCCTCCCATGATTTGTTAAAGAGGGTAGTCAGTGGTGTCATTAGTTCTACCCTTAGTTCTTTTAGAATTCTGGGATGAATCCCATCAGGCCCCATTGCTTTGTCCACCTTCAGTTTTAAGAGTTCTTTCAGACCCTTTCTTCTGTAAATGGGCTGGTATCAACTTCTGTATCCAGAGTGTTTCTACTGTTTGTTTTAGGTACCTCCCTCTTCCTTTGTAAATACTGAGCAAAATATTTGTTTAGTATCCCTGTCTTCTGATCACCCTCTGCCCACCTCCTCCCTTTATTAAGCCTCACTATCTCTCCTTGGTCTTCCTTCGCTCCTGATGTACCTATAAAAGGTTTTATCCCCTTCTTAATTGAGTTGGCTATCTTTCCTCGGTTTGGGCTTTGCTGTTCTGACTGCCTTCCCAGCTTTCCTTTCCTTTATACAGTTCTCTGTCCTGCTCCTTCTGTGATTCCTTGTACTTCCTGAATGCTTTCTTTTCTCTTGAACCTTCTGCCACTTCCTTTGAGAACCATAGTGTTTTCTTACATTGTTTTGTTTTGTTTATTTGCTTCACACAAAGGCTTGTTATCTCTGTGATGGCAGTTTTATTATTCCTCATTGTTCTTCCACCCTCCTTCCTGCCCATTTGCTAGTGCATTCCTTAGGCACTCAGCCATTTTAGCAAAGTCAGCCTTCCTAAAGTCCAGTACTTTGCCTTTGTATGGCTTGACTCTATTGTTGTGTTTATTGTGAATCATACTGTTCGATGGTCGCTAGTTCCAGATGACTACCCACTTCTACATCTGTGATCCTCTTCATCTCCATTTGAGAGAACCAGGTCTAAGTTTGCTCCCTCTAAGTGGGCTCCAATACTAGTTGTCTAAGGCATGCCCCTGTAGGGCATCTAGAATAACCCCACTCTTCAAGTGGCTGCTGCAACTGCACTCCAGTTAACATCTGGCATATTCAGATCACCCATCAGCAATATCCCCTTTTCTGCCATTCTAAGTATACTTTTATATCATTTCCTTGTCCATTTCCTCCCCTTGAGAGGGGTCTGCTATACAACCCCTGTGCTGGATTGTGGTGCCATTGCCGGTCTCCAAATTTACCCACAGTGCTTCTCCTCCCTGTTTTCCCTTTTGTTCTGTTGCTTTGATTCCTTCCCTTATGTAAAGAGCTACTCCTCCTCCTCCTCTTTTACCCTCCTTGTCCCTCCTGTAGATAGTGTATCCTGGTAGGTTTTCGTCCAGTCATGGTTTTGTGTGTACCATGTTTCTGTGACTGCCATGATATCCAGATGTTCCTCCTCCATCAAGGCCACTAATTCAGGAAACTTGTTACTTAGACTACGGCATTGGTACTCATTGCTCTCCATTTCTTGATGGCTTTACCTTCTGTTGCAGCATCCCCCACTGACCTTTCTACCTCGGTCTTTTCTCATTTAGTACCCTGTTTTGTAGGGAGAGGCTGGAATTTTCCTGCTGCTTATCAGTGCTTCCCCTTGACTAGTTTAAAAGCTTGCCAATGAAGCATTTAAACCGATTGCTCAAAAGATTTGTTCCCTTCCTGGACAGATGCAGACCATCCTGCCAGTATAGGCTGGTGTCCCTCCAAGTGGAACCCCAGTCCCCAATGAAGCCAAACCCTGTGCTCTACACCATTTCTTCAACCATTCATTAAACTGCATGGTGCAAAGTACCCTCACTCACTCATGCATTGACAGGCAGCACCTCTGAGAAGGATACTGTGTGTGCTACTTGTCTTAGGCCCTCCCCCACTCTACAAAGTCCTTCTGCACTGCTCTAATCTCATGATGAGCAAGTCATTTGTCCCTAGGTGGACAATGACGCCCAGCTCAGACTGCTGTGCAGCTGTTCTCGTGATCCTGAGGATGCCTCTGTCCCTCCAAGCCATGGCACCAGGCAGGCACCTTACTTCAGTCTTCCCTGCTCCCCCCAGTTCTATCCCTAATAATTGAGTCCCCCACCAGGAGCTGCTTCCTTTCCCTGTAGTGTCCTCTGCCTCCTTCCTGTGGGCCTCCTTGTGACAGTTGTCCTCAGCCTCCTTAGTCTCCTCTCATGGTGTATCCACAGGGAGCTATGCTCCCCAGAATGGTGTATGGATTGTGGAGTGGAACAACTGACTGGGTGTGCCTCTGTTCCACCATCCCACCTCCTGAGCCCACTGTGGTCCAACTGCTGTGCTTTCTACAACCTCTGAGGTAGTGGTGGTGGCTCTGGTGCTCCCTGGATGGGGAGGTTCCTCCTACTGTCCAGCGTGGCCTGGGGAAGGTTCCTTTACTACTGTCCAGTGTGGCCTGAAGACGGGCAACTTCCTCCTCAAGGCAGAGAGTTGTCTGCAAATAGGGCAGCATCTCAGCCTCCAGAAAGACTCCCGAAGATCAGCTGCCCCACAG
Organism: Neoceratodus forsteri; assembly: GCA_016271365.2. NCBI lineage: Eukaryota > Metazoa > Chordata > Ceratodontiformes > Ceratodontidae > Neoceratodus > Neoceratodus forsteri. Next base: position 612,756,408 of record CM028132.1, read on the forward strand.
CCATTACATTGCACTACTCCCACATGTTTATCTACTTTTTTGTGTGTGTGTGATTGGCTGTTTTATAGAAATATATATATTATACAATGTGTATGCTTATATTGTCAGTGCAGTGTGCTAGAGAGGATATGACAGTGATATGCACCTTGCACTCTTGAGGAAATGATGACAGAACCCCAGGTATAAAGGAACTATTTCCAGGGGTGGGTGGGGTGAGGGTGGAAAGGGTTGGGCCTAAACAGTGGCCTCACAAAACAATCAGCTAAAAGCTTTGCCCCACCAGCTGCTAAGTGAGTGCCTTCCTGTCAGCAAGATGCCCTACACAACAATTTGACAGAGAAAATACCCCTGCTAATCGAACAGAGAAAATCCAGACATCCAAGTCAGACACAGGTAAACCTCCCAGCCCCAAAACAGCCTGGTAGCCCTTAACTTAAAAGAGGATTGATGAAACAGGATAGGATGAAACAGTTGTCAAGAGTAGAACAGTTCTCTTTAAAACCAAACTGGCAGAGAAAGCCCACCTACCAGATTAGTTGTTCTCTCAAATGAACTAGAAATATTTGATGATATATCTAACAGACTAATATGATGTTCATTTTGGATCAGATGACACCTTTTTAAAAATTGGAACAATTTCATGGCCAAATCAAAAATATGGAAAAGAACCCTCCTTCATTTTATTGAAAAAGGAGAGGGAATCTGCCCAGCCTAGAGGAGTCTTAAGATTTACCCCTGCTGGGATCAGATTAGACCCAGGGCTTTGTTACACCTAGCAAAGAAACTCGCAGAATTTACTTAAAGAATAGTAACAGAACTGACTGGGCAGTATATAAAAAATCTTGACAGGTATATACTGTATCCTATAATCATAAAAGAATGAAGAAAATGCTCTACTCAGGATGATATCGAATGCATGTGTCTGAGGTAACAGTGTAATTGAGGCCCTAGCCACAAGAAGCCAAAAGGATCTAGAATCATTTTTATTAATAACCCGGACATAACCTCCTATTGTTTATGGTAGTACTTCATTTTTTTTTTCTTGAAGGAAGGTTTTATATGATTTTCTGGCTCTATTTAGGAGTCCACAGTTAGAATGTGATGGCTGCAACTTAGTATATTTCACTAATGAAAAAGTTCTGTTTTTTCGTTTACAGTCCTGATCAAGCCAACTGACTTTTCTAACAAATGCCCCCTACCTGTAGTGTAGAGAACAGAACACAGATGGCTATACAAACTTTCCAGTATCTTATGGAGCTCTGAAGCATCCAGTCCCTCCATATCATGTTGCAATAAAAATCCATATAAAAATAAAATGTGTTGTAATTTAGAGGAAGTCTCAACAGTCCATCTAATTTTTAATTTTTCTTTATGTGGATCTAGTTTTCCTAAGATTTGGAAAGATTCTACTATTGTTCCTATCTTTAAAGCTGGTGATATTTCTGATAAATCTAATTATCATCCTATTTCTTTATTGGCTCCAATTTAAAAAGTTCTGGAGGGGTTATATTTGACCAGATTATAGGCGTACTTGTCTAAATATAATGTTTAACATCTGCACAGCGTGGCTTTAGGCTAGGACACAGTACCACGCACTGTCTCTTGGGGGTTCACGAGCATGAGCATGAGGCCCTTGATAAGGGCCATTTCACGGGGCCATGTTCATGCACCTCACCAAAGCATTTGATCTGGTCAGTCATGCCCTTTTGTTGTCCTCTTTAGTTAATCTGGGAATATCATTGGATGTAAAGGATTGGCTAGGAAATTATCTGGCTGATTGTGCATAGGTCACGAGGGTAAGTGGTCAGTTTTCTTCTCCTGCTAAGGTTTCACTGGGTGTTCCCCAATGTTCTATTTTGGGTCCCTTTGTTTGTCTTTTTCTTAATACTCTTCATTCTGTATGCACTAGATCTGATTTTTTTTTTATATGCTGATGATGCAGTGGTCCTCACAAGTGATTCTCATTTTGAAAAAGCTCAGAAAGATTTATTATAGGTTATCTCTTTTACTTACTGATTCCACACGATTTTTGTTGGCTGAAAGTTTCTTGCTGCCGTTAATTGATTATGGATCTTGTTTTATTATACTGCAAGGGAGGGGTTGCTATCAAGATGAAAGTGTTATTTACTTAATTCATGCTAGATTTGTAGTAAAAGCTCCACAAAGGGTCTGTTACTGTTATCTTTTAGAGCAAGTGGGATGGCTTCCTCTGGTCAGAAAATACAAATTCCAATTGGGTATATTAGTAAAAGGTGATACTTAGAGTCCCTGACTGTTTTTTTTTTAATCTTTAAAACATAGAAACAAAGAATTTGATGGCAGATAAGGACTGCTTGGCCCACCTAGTCTGCCCATTTCCCTACCTGATGGATAAGCTGCAGATTCTAGTTAACCAACAGCTTACTTCATCCTACCCCCACTAAATTGCTTTATGTCTGTCCCATGCATTCTTGAATTCTCCCACTGTTCTTGACTCCACAACCTCCTCAGGAAGGCTGTTCCATGCATCCACAACCCTGTCCAGTGAAAAATACTTTCTAACATTACCTCTGAGCTGTCCCCTCAATCTTCAAATTGTGCCCCTTGTTCTTGCACATCTTTTTCTGAAAGATGCTACCCTCTTGGACTTTGTTAATTCCTTGAGGTACTTGACAGTTTCTATCATGTCCCAACTGTCCCTCATTTCCTTCAGGGTATACATATTAAGCAGCTGTCTCTCTTCACATGTCTTCTGGTGCAGACCCTGCACCATTTTGTTGCCCTCCTCTGAACAGCCTCCACTCTATGTCTTTGGGAGATGGGGTCCCCAGAACTGCACGCAGTACTCCAGATGGGGTCTCACCAACTGTCTGTACAAAGGGATAATAACTTCCTGTTTTCTACTGTTAACACCTCTCCCTGTGCATCCCAGTATCCCTCCAGCCTTCCTTACTGCCTCTCACATTGCTTCCCACCTTAAGGTCATCTGCTATAATTACTCCCAGGTCCTTTGATTTTTGTTGTTGTTAGTATCTCACCCCCATTGTGTACTCTTCCCCTGGGTTTTGTTTCCAGGTACATTACCTTGTACTTCTTTGCATTGAATCTGAGCTGCCATACATTCAACCATTCCTCCAACCTTGCCAAGTCCCTTTTCATCCTTTCCACCCCACCTTGTGTATCAACCCTGTTGCAGATCTTTGTGTCGTCTGCAGAGAGACATACTTTTCCTTCAGGTGCTCTCAAATGTCACTTATAAAGACATTAAAGAGGACTGGTCCCAGTACTGAACCCTGTGGTACCCGCTAGTTACCCTCCTTTCTTCACTGTGAACTCCGTTTAGTATTACCCTTGCGGCTTGTTGTCCAGACAGTTTTTATCCAGGATACCACCTTGGGACCACTCCAAGGCTGGCTCACTTGTATATTAATCTTTTGTGTGGACTTTGTCAAATGCCTTGCTAAAATCTAGGTAGGCCATATCCACAGCTCCTCCCTGGTCTACTACTTTGGTCACCCAGTCAAAGAAATCTATTAGATTAATCTGACTGACTTCCTTCTGTAGATCCATGCTGCCTCGGGTCCTGTGCCCCACTGGCCTCTAGGTACTCAGCAGTTCTTTTCTTCAGAAGTGATTTCATCATCTTCCCTACCACTGAGGTCAAACTAACCAGTCTGTAGTTTCCTGCCTCTGCCCTGCTCCCACATTTGTGAAGTGGAGTCACATCTTCCCTCCTCCAGTCCTCAGGTACCACCCCATCCTCCCATGATTTGTTAAAGAGGTAGTCAGTGGTGTTTACTAGTTTCTACCCTTAGTTCTTTTAGGAATTCTGGGTGAATCCCATCAGGCCCCATTGCTTTGTCCACTCTCAGTTTCAAAGTTCTTTCAAAACCCTTTCTTCTGTGAATGGACTGGTATCACCCTCCTATGCAGAGTGTTTCTCATGTTTGGTTTAGGTACCTCCCTCCTTTCTGTTGTGAATACTGAGCAGAAATATTCGCTCAGTATCCTGCTTTTTCACTGTCACCCTCCACCCACATTCCTCCTGTTTATTAAGTCTCCGTGATCCCTCCTTAGTCTTTCTTCGCTCCTAATGTACTTATAAAGGTTTTATCCCTCTTCGTAACAAATTGGCTATCTTCTCCTCGGTTTGGGTCTTTGCTATTCGACTGCCTTCCCTGCCTCTTTCTGCGTTAACTGATAAAGTTCTCTGTCCTGCTCCTTCTGTGTTTCCTTATATTTCCTGAATGCTATCCTTTTCTCCTTAACCTTCTCTGCCACCTCTTTTGAGAACCATATTGGTTTTTTACTTCATTTTGTTTTATTGATTCATTCACACAAAGGCTTATTGCCTCTGTGATGGCTGTTTTGATTATTCCGCATTGTTCCTCCACTCTTCTTCTTGCCCATTTGCTAGTGCTTTCTGAGGCACTCTCTATTTACTAAAGTCAGCCCTCCTAAAGTCCAGTACTCTTGCTTTTGTATGGCTTGACTCTATGGCTGTTTATTGTGAACCACACTGTTTGGTGGTCACTTGTTCCCAGATGGCTACCTTCTAAATCCGAGATCCTTTCTCCGTCCCCATTTGAGAGTACCAGGTCTAAGATTGCTCCCTCCAGTGGGTTCCAACACTAGCTGTCTGAGGCATGCCCTTGAGGGCATGAATGACCCTACTCCTGGATGTGCCTGCAGCAAAGGTGCTCCAATTAACATCTGGCATATTCAGGTCCCCATTAACAATATCTCCCTTTTCTACCATTTTAGGATGCCTTCTATCATTTCGTTTTCCATTCTCTCCCCGATGTGGGGTCTGTACACAACTCCCATGCGGATTGTGATGCCATTTCCTGTCTCCAGGGTGACCCCACAGTGACTCATCTACTTCATGTTTACTCTTTAGTTCTGTTGATAAATCCTTTCCTTACATAGAGAGCTACTCCTCCTCCTCCTCTTTACCCTCCTATCCCTCCTGTAGCTTGTGTATCCTGGTATGTTGACATCCCAGTCATGGTTCTCTGTATACCATGTTTCAGTGACTGCCACAATATCCAGGCATCCCTCTTCCATCAAGGCAGCTTGTTACATAGACTCAGGCATTGGTACTCATCACCCTCCATTTTTGGATGGCCTTACCCTTTTAGCCCCATCCCTGTCCTTACTGCTTTGCCTTTTTGCATTTACCCTGTCTTGCTCCCAAATGACTTCTCACCTTGGTGTTTATCTTGCTAATTACTGTGTTTTGTGGGGGAGGCTGGGATTTCCCTGCTCCTTTTCAGTGTCCCCCTTAGCTAGTTTAAATGCTTGCCAATGAAGCATTTAAACCTATCACCTAGGATCCTGGTTCCTCCCTGGACAAATGCAGATCATCGTGCGGTATAGGCCTGCATCCTCCACGTGGCTCCCCAGTTCCCAGTGAAGCCAAAACCCTGAGCTCCACACCAGTTTTCAACCATTCATTGAATCCATGGTGCGGAGTACCTAGCATCATCCTTGCCATAGACAGGCAGCACCTCTGAGAAGGCTACCATACGTGCTACTTGTCTAAGGCCCCTCCCCAACTCTCTACAAACTCTTCTTGCACTGCTCTGATCCCATTCCCAGCCAGGTCATTTGTTCCTAGGTGGACAATGACATCCAGCTCCCTCCCGTGCAGCTGTTCCCACGATCTTGGCGATTTGCTTCCTGTCCCGTCGAGCCATGGCACCAGGCAGAGCACCTACCTCCCTCTCCCTTCCTCCTCCCCACTTCTACCCCACTAATGATTGAGGCCCCCCAGCAGTTGTTTCCTTCCCCTGTGGGTCTCTTGCCACTCTCCTGTTGGTCTCTTTTGTGGGTTCCTAGCATCCTCCTTGGTCTCACTGCAGGTGCCTCCAAGAGGAACCACTCTTCGCCAGAACAGCATATGAATTGTGGAGAGGTACAGCTGGAGGGATGCCCTCTGTTCCACCACCCTCTCCTCCCTGAGCCCACCTTGGTCCAACCGGGCCTCTGTCTTGGCAGCCTCTGAGGTAGCGGCAGCCTGGTGGTCCCTGGGCGGGGAAGAGGCTTCACAGATCCTAGCCAGGTCAGCCTGGAGATGGGCAACCTCCTCCTCCTTTAGACCAGAGAGGTACCTGCAAATAGGGCAGCATTGCAGCCTACAGAATGTTTCCCGGAACACTGCTGCCCCAGCCATTGCACTGCACCACTCCCATCATGACTTATTTTGTGTCCCTCTCCTGTTGCTTTTATGCTTATTCTCTCCTCCCTCTGCATATTTTTCCATCTACTTCTTACTGCCTGTGTACCCTTAAAACTCTCGCCTTCCTGTTCTGGGACAGGAACTTCCTGTAGTCTTCAGTAGTCTTCTTCCTCCTTGCTTGGACTCAGCTGTCCAGCAGCTGGGGAGAAAGAGCTATTTTCTTTTCTTTCAAGGTTGATGGAAACTAATGTGTCTCGGTGATCCTTCCCTTCCTACTGCCAAACAGGAAGTTCCTGTTGTCAGTCAAATCCAGTGGTTATAAAAGTAGAACTGGCTTAGGGTGGAGGGGTGGGAGGGGGGCATTAGTAAGACAGTCTGTAGCTTTTTTGTCAGCTGCTTGCTCTGAAAGAAGATTCTCTGGCAGAAACTAGCAGCAGGAAGCTGTAAACAAGAACTCTAGTCTTAAAACACAGTCAACAGATAATTTTGCTCTTTGCATTCCAAGAAAGCGTGCTTCCCTAGGACAAAAGGCATTATCTTACATGTTGCCTACCTTTTTTAATACAATACAGTCTGTTTTCGATTGTGTGAACATTTCCTTTGCTCGTTTAGCCATAGGTTGAAAGAGCATCTCTTTCTGAGTGCAAATGTAAATGTTTTGAATGATGATGCTATGATATATTTATATGTATTGATATGTATATTTCTTTTTGTTATTTGTATTTTTAGATGTATGTATTTATATATTGTACTTAATTGCTATTTGTATACTGATTGCTCATGAAAATGGGTCAATTTTGGCCCTATAGGTCTATCAGTATAAATAAATAAAACAAACAGTTCTCTTCCTATTTCTGATTTCATCAGTAAATATGGCTTAACAAGAACTTTATTAGCAGGAGATAAAATAATGGGATTGGTAAGGCATGCCTTCCTAAATCTAACAGAAAATTATCACTTTCAGCTCTAGTAATTAGTGAAGGTGTTGACACACATCTCTACAGGCCCATCCCAAATAGCATAATCAATGACTGAAGCACCCATCAAAGAAAAATAGGTCCATTGGCCTTCCTCATCACCTGACAATCTTCCATTAAGTTGATAAAAATGTTTTCATGCATAAATTTAATAAAGATAAAAAGAAAAGAAACACGGCTAAGGGCACCATGGGAGGAGCGAAATACAAGCACTATATTCAAAATGCAAGCGAAAAACTCTAAGCTACTCTCCAAACAAAAGAACCATTGCATCTGTATAAGCGATTACAAAATTTATTGTAATAAAATACAGAGTAAGCACCCCCTCACATGCTATGAAGCATCGACGTACATTTCACACTGATGCTTTTCAAGGCGTCATAATCTATAGCATTCGTATTGACTTATATACAAGCACCTGTTAACACACAGCAACTTGTCCTTATTTAAAGGGACAATTTACATATCACCATCTAAAAATTTCCATTTTCAATTATTTCATTCACCTTTTATCAAATCAAAGGTTATATATTAATGAAATTAAGTAATCCCATAGTACTTCCTTCAAAACCACTACAGTTCAATAATACATTTTCATAATTTAAAAAGAGCAAAAATTAAATATACATCAGTGGTGTGTCCCATACCACATAGAAACATTTTAACCTAGACATATATACTTATTTTCTAATTTCTACTTAGATTTCTGCCATGATGGCTATTCTGTACATTCCTTACTAAGTCACCATTACTCTAGCAAGTGAATCTGCCACTGAAATCTACTTAAATGTACTTCAGCATTAGCCTTAATGGCAATACTTGTACACAATTAGTTAATTGTACACAATTAGTTAGTTAGTAAGTAGAAATTAGAAAATAAGTATATATGTCTAGGTTAAATCTTTCTATATGGTAAGGACACACCATTGATGTATATTTATGCAATTTTTTGTTCTTTTAAAATGTTGAAAATGTATTATTGAATTGTAGTGGCTTTGAAGGAAGTACTTTATGGGATTACTTAATTTCAATAATATATAACCTCTTGCTTTGATAAAAGGTGAATGAAAATAATGGAAATGGAAAACATTTTAGATGGTGTAATATGTAAACTGGCCTTTAAGGACAAGTTGTTGCTGTGTGTTAACAGGGTGCTTGTTTATAAGTAAGACATGTTACAGGTTAGACATCTTGAAAAGCATCAGTGTGACGTGAAATGTACATCGACGCTTCACAGCGTGGTGTGTGGGGGTGCTCACTCTGAATTTGATTAAAATACATTTTGTAATCGTTTGCTGTACAGATGCAATGGTTCTTTTGTTTGGAGAGTAGTCGAGAGTTTTCATTTGCATTTTGATACATTTAATAAAACCATAGCCTGCATTATTTGTTTTAGAATCCTAAGGTTTCCTAAATGTAAAAAGGCACCTCGGATATTTAGGCAACTGCTGAATTTTCCAAAAGACCATCAAAAGACCTATTCTAGCATTGAAGTCACCCACCATTTAAAAGGGTATTAATGACTCTCCTAGAGATCTTCTAACAGTGTCCCTAAGATGTCCCAAGGGTCATAAATAACAAACTTAGAAGAAGAAGGTGGACTATATAAATTAATAAGGATAAGTCTAAAGTTGTAAATCTTAATAAGAACAATATAAAATTCCAATGCTGTAATAAATTCAGTGGATACATGATTGTCAATCTTAATATAACAAGTAAGCCACCTGATGCTTTACCTATCTTGCACTCTGTTTTTAGGGAACATGAAACTGTTCAGAGTTAATAAATAATATGAATGTTCTGGTCCTTTGAGTGCCAAGTTCCTTGCAAGCAAAAAATGGCATAGTCTGTAGCGAATCCAAGCCATTCCTGGTCCCTTCCATTTAGATCTAAGATCAGTAGTAGTCCCGACAAAAGATGATTCAAAGCTTCATCATGAACTATACTGTGTGAAAGACTAGTGATTGGGGGGTGAAATAGAGGGACAAGTGAGTCATTGATAACTGGCCAGTAAATGGAATTTGTTAGTAGTGGGGACCACCAAGGAGGCTGACTGCATCCTTGGACAAGTGATGTCTCTCAGTGGAACATTGATTCTACAAACATCACTTGGAACTACATAAATACCTAAACTATCTAGAATATCACATTTCTCCAAAACTTTTCTATAGTTGTCCTGGACTTAAAAGAACATCCACCTGAACCCCATCAAGATCTTCCCATCTCATTGCATTGATTACTCCCCTATAACCCAAAGGAATTTGAAGAAAATTTGAGAGAAAAGAGCTAGTTTGTGGTTGAGTCCCCTTACATCTCTTATGACCAGTAATAGTAAGAGAGCACTTGTTTGATTCATCAGCATGAGAACTAACCTCATACAATATTTTTTTCCTATTCACATATGTAAGAATGGTGTTATATTTTTCTTGCAGATAACCATTATTCAAAGAAAGTTCGCAAACCTATGGTTTATACAAATAATCTGCATGCAAGCCAGACCATAATCATCCCTAATGTAACTAACATCGACTAAATCCCTCCCAAATCTGAACCTCCATCTTCATATATAGCAGCAGGATAAGGTCCCACAGATTATTACAATCTGCTGAATCCTTTTCGTGCAACCATATAACCTCAAGATTTCAGCTTCAGAATCTGCTGCCTTGGGATCTTGAGAGGAGAACTTCTCCCAGGTGGCAGGGTGCAATAGCAGAACCTCATCCATCACATTATTACCACAATTCACCAAATCCAACTCATGGGGTAATATTTTATTTATTTAGTTTTTGTTGACTGGGAAAAGAGGCTAGACAATTCTGCCTATTTTTCAGCCTCGTCCGAGAGAAACAGGAGATACAGATGGCAACCAACTGAAATTGAACCAGATCAAGCTGTTGGTGATATTTTTAGTGAATGGGGAAATTTGGCCAGGACACCGGAAAAATTCTAAACACGTCCAAAGCTAGCATGCTGTAACCTTTGCATTGCTCACAAAATATAATTCACATTGCTGCTGAGTGGTGCTACTGTTTGTGGCATGTAACAGACAAACAGAATCCTGTGCACATCCTCCCCAAGAAAACATGGCACATATTAGAAATTAAACATTTTAACTGCCTGAATTGGCTTTTTTTTACTTTAAACTCCATGAAAAGGGGTCCTCTTAGTTATCAGATTGGAATTCCAATGTGAGCAAAGCCAAACCACCAAATCCTTTTAGCATGCTTCCGTTAACCACTTGTGAAATTTCCTGGATGGAAGCACTTTATTAAAAGGAGCCAGTTAGGCAGTGCATTCTATATTTAAGTAGCTGCTGCAGGCATTTCAGACCCTGAGAAGCTAGTCTTAGGGACCAAACCGTGGGTCCCACCTTGGCCAAATTGGTGGTTTGGCTTGCTCACATTGGAATTCTAATCTGATAACTAAGGGGACCACCTTTTTCATGGTTTAAAGTAACAAAAGCCAATTCAGGCAGTTAAAATGTTTAATTTCTAATATCGCCATGTTTGGGGAGGGGAGGATGTGCACTGGATTCTGTTTGATTGTTTACTGGGAAATTCCCTACTCTTTTCAGGAAGTGCCATGGGATATTTAATGTCCCCTGAACAACCACCAGAACAGGCAGACGGGACCTTGGTTTAATGTCTCATATGAAAAGCGGCACCTCAGGAGTGCAGCATCTCCCTCATGATGCACTGCAATGTCAGTATTGGGATTTTACCTCACGTGCCTGGTGTGGCTTGAACCCACAACCATCTGCTCTTCCGCTTCAGAGGCAAGTGTGCATCCTACTGAGCCACTGACACTGACATTCTTACAGTGATATACTTAGATACTGTAGAAGAACCTGTAGCATTTGAATGAACAATGGTTAATGAACATCCCTTAGGCCTACACCAGATTTGCCCATACTCGCACCTTCCCCATTGAAATTAGTCCTCTTCAATTACGGTAATATCAGCACTAAGTTGCTTGCAGCTTCAAAGACCAGAGAACTGTTCTTCATACTGGGAAGCAAGATAACTTTTAAGATGTTCTCAAATTATCCGGTGATTTAGGTACTTCAGAAGTCTCATTCACATTTCCACTGGACTTAGCACACCAGGAGGAATCTAAACTCATCCATGATGACTTCTTCTTTGCTTGACTTTTTATTTCTTGGCCTCTTTAAAGTGTATCATAACAGGTCCCAAAAGCAAATGCAGCGGTCGGAAACGCACAGTGAAAACAATTGAAAATCAAAACTGTGCATGCAGAACACACTCAGAGGACACACAAAAAGTAAGCTTCAACTTTTCACTTGAGTGGTGGTCCATGGCGGTGTGGTGTTGTAATAGTAAATCACAGTGGTAAACAAATTCTCGGCAGTATTCTGAATGCACGCTTTTTGACTTCTCGCTGTTTTCACCACTTGTTTTACCAAGGCTGTATTGCCGTGACTTGTCATGGAACCCCTTTTTAAAGTACTTAAATCAGGGAAAACACCTGAACAAAATTGGGTCTAAGATCAGATTTGTGATCCAGGTCTCAGAACCTCCACTGAGGAGGACTCTTTTGGAGGGTGTATTTGATGAAAGGGGACAGGAACTTTGTGCTAATTGGCAGCTGTTTATAAAGTTCTTATTCTGAGAGACTATATGCATTCTCCTAAAGTATCCATATTTAGCTGTATCTGAGTAAAAGTGATGGGTAAAACTGTAGTTTGGATTGTTGTGTTTTTATGGGCAGCATTCTGTTAGAGTTCACTTCATGGAATCATTTGTGGAGTTTTTACTATATCACGATTTGTGTACAAAATGTTAATTATGAGCTGCTGACCTATCAGAACCCTGTTTAGAGTTCTGTGCACAAACCATGGTGTAGTTAAATGCCAAATTATTGATTCCATGAAGAGAACTGTAACAGAATGCTACCCATAAAAACAAGACGATGCAAAATACAACTTTTATATCACTTTTTAGTCAGATTCAGTTAAATATGGATTATTTAAGTGAATGCAAATCACTTCTGAAATAAGAACTTCATAACTTCTTGAGTTAGAAATGATTTCTGTCCCCTTTAAACATTCTCATTTTGTTGTCCATCCTGGCCCCATTAATGGCAGTATCCTTCCTAACTCCCTCACCTTGGGCTTCTTTGCAGACTGCATTGACTCCCAGCTCTGCCTCCCTGCTCCCATTGCTTCCCTCATTGCCAACTCCTGCTTGCACGCCATGACCCCACAGCGTCATCACACATGCACACAGCTAGCCACCTGAAAACAAATGCTCGAAGTTGAAGGAGTCCCTAGCCTTGTCCTCTGGATTTTGCCATTCTGGTAAGGATCCCTTGTTGATGAGACTGGTTGATCAGGAAGCCTAAAGCACTTTTCTACAAGTAAGCATGCTACTCCTGTCTCCTGTCCATGGAGCTACCAGCCTGCCTTCTTCTCCCGCTATGCGGACAGCGTATATTTAAAACTAAAATGGTTTTAGCTGCCCTTTCTGGAAGCAGCTGCCAAGTAAATCTTCCACACCGTCAGTGACCTCTGGCCATTCTAATACTTGTTCATTGAACTGCTCCTCAGGCGATGACATCAGTGAGTTTGCCTCAGCTGCAGTTTCCAACACTGCTGCCCTGTCTCAAGGTTCTCATTATCGTCCATTGATGGCCCCATCACTGTGATGAAACAACCATGCCTGCACAGCTTGGTCAGGACATTCTGAGTTATTTTTTATCATCAGCGGCACTTGGTGCCTTTGTCCACTGCCGTTGACAGCTCGATTGGTCCCACAGTCAAACCCAATCTCTTGATTGTGCCCATACAATCGGTACATTCCACATCAAGTTCTGCCTCTTCTCCTCAGTTGGCCATGGTGGATGTCCAGGCCCCTGTTCAGACTATTCTGAGCCTCACGCAGTCCACTCCTGTTTCCCATGGAGTGTTCTCCTGGGTTCCAGTCTCGCTACCTTCTAGACAGTCCTCTGTTTCTAGAACTGCTAGTCCCTCTCCAGCATCTCAAGGTCCGCTTCACCAGGGCGTTGACATGGAGGACCCTGATTTACAAGACTGGGAAGTGGAGGATCAGGGGATGCTTTGAAACTAGAACTGCTGTCTCCTTTATTGGTTTCTTCTGCCTTCTCAGTTCAGATGAGACTACTCCTGGCCTTCCTTGTTCCCCTTCAGATGACCCTAGTATTTCTGATACATGATTCATCTTCAGAAGACTTTTGGGTTCCAGGAAATGGAGCAAAACGCCTCCTGGAGGAAGTTGGCCAATTGTTGAGGCCTTCCTGACTGTCCTTCCTTGGTCATCCCTCCTTTTACTTGATGCATATGAGGATACCATTATGGCTGCTTGGCAACAGCCTTTGTCTATACTTTTGGCTCCACGTAAGGCTGACAGGACCATTCAGGCCCAGTGGAACACCCTTACTTTACTTCCCTTCCATAGGCTGACTCTGTGGTTATCAATGCAGCTCATGATAGGTCAGTATGACCAAAACATCTCAGTGCTCAGCCTCCAGATAAGGAATCCTTGGAAGCTTGATGACATGGGAAAGTGTCTACTCCTCCACTGCTCTGACCCTCAGAATTTTAAATTATATGGGTCATCTTCTTAAATATCAAGGAGAAATCTTAAAAACAACTCATGCTTCCATTCACTTCCTCCCGGACACTGCTTCTAAGGAGGATTTGACAGCCAAGTTGACTATGGCCTTGGCTGCTGTCTGCCATTTATTGCAGGTATATTGATGCCATCGACTCCACAGCCATGACTTCTCCAGCTGTCATTTGTCTTAGGCAGCATGCCTGGTTCCAGGTCTCAGAATTTGCCCTGGATGTCCAGCAGTCCATTTTCAATGCCCCTTTAGGGTGGCAGGCTATTCAGTTCTCAGACCCAGGATATTCTGACATCATTGCAGGTCTCACCTCATACATTGCAGTTGTACGCTGTCTCTACCATGCCCAGACAAAACCCATTTCACAGATCTGCGAACAGACAAGGTTGCCCTCAGGCAGTGGCCTAATAATAAAACAAAAGGCTCACGTCTCTCTGCCAGGGCCACATAACGATCCAAAGACTACCCGCTTTGTCTCCCCTGGCCCCCAACTGGGACAGCCTACTGCCTGAAGTTTCCCCTCGCCTGTGGGATTAGAGGCCTGTCCCACAGAAGTCGGGGCATATTCTCCTACACCTTCCAGGTTGACAAAACATCACCTCTTATGCTTGGGTCCTCCAACTGATGCAGTCAGGTTGCACCCTGGAATTAACGGCTGATCCTGCCTTCTATGCTCCCAAGGGCCTCTCATCAACCCCCCGACCAAGCCTTAGTTTTGGCAGAAGAAATTCAAGCCTTGGAGACAAAACTAGCAATAGAGCCCGTTCCCCTTTCCTAGAAGGGCAGTGGCTTCTACTCCCATTTTTTCTCATCCCAAAATGGACAGAGATTTGCGTCCCATTCTGGATCTCAAAGCCTCAATCTCTGCATAGAGTACAAAAGTTCAGGATGGTGACCCTGCAGACCCTCCTGCCTCTTCTAAACAAGGGTATTGGCTTTGTTCTCTGGATATGAAGGATGCTTACCTCCATATCATGATTCACCATGCTCACAGGTGCATCCTCCAGTTCTGTTTCAAGGTCATCATTACAATTCAGAGCACTTCCTTCCGGTCTGTCCTCCGCCCCAGGTCTTTACCTAGTGTCCTGCAGTGGTGGTGGCTGCTTAGTACAGACAAGGCCTATATATGTCTTTCCTACCTTGACAGTTGACTTCTGAAAGCCCCATCGAGTACTCTGCTAGCGCCACATTGTCCCAGACCTTCAGCTGTTTTCCTCTCTGGGATCACAGTCAGCGTGCCAAAGTCCAAAATGGATTTCACACAATATCTCCAATACATAGGAGCTGTCCTCAGTACCTCTCGGTTTTAGTCTTCCTTTCAAGGGACCAGGCAGACAAGCTCATCCTGTTGGCATCCCAGATGTCCTCCAACCAGTATGTCTTGTCCGGGACTACCTCCATCTCATGGGGCATGTGGTGGCAGCCATTTACACCATTCCCTATGCGAGACTACACATAAGGGTCCTTTAATGGACACTAAGAGTCCAGTGGAATCAAATAACAAACGATTTTGAAGCTCCTGTTCTGATTTCATCCCTGGTCATTTGTGAATTGCGATGGTGAATGTCTCTGGATCAACTTCTATGTGATGTCCCATTCAGGTTCCCATTCCCTGTGTGATTCACACCATGGATGCCTCTGCCCAAGGTTGAGGCGCTCATCTAGACATGGTTCATACTCAGGGAGCTGGACCACACAGGAAGCACATTTTACATATCAGCATTTTGGAAATGAGAGCAGTCCTGTATGTTCTACAAGCTTTCAAGACCCTACTTCCCTAGGGCTGTCTACAGATTCAAACAGTTCTACAGTGGTTCACTACCTGATCAAACAAGGGGCACCCATTCTTATCCCCTCTGCAAGAAAGCAATGAGAGTATGGTACTGAGCAGTCCAAAGGATATACATCTAATAGCAGTACATGTCCCAGGCATCACCAGTACTCTGGCAGATGCTCTAAGCAGATCAAAACTCAAAAACACAAATGGGAGATCCTCCAGGAAGTTCTGGAAGACATCTTCCTCCTCTGGGTTGGCCAGATGTGGACTTGTTCACTCTCTACAAAGCAGCCAGACTGCCTCGCTATTACTAGCTAGAGCCAGGTCCTTGAACTTTATGGCTGGATGCATTATCTTGTCCCTGGAGGGAAGATTTCTTTACACCTTCCCTCTCATACAGAGGGTTCTACTTAAACTACTCTGGGACAAAGCCTTCATGGTCCTCATTGTGCCTCTGTGGCGAGACAAGTCTGGTTCCCATTATTGCAACAATTGACTGTCAGGACCCTCATCCACTCCCTATTTGTCCTGCATTTCCGATTCAGGCCGGGGAACTCTGCTTCATTCCAGCCTCCGTTCCTTACATCTCCATGCCTGGCTCCTTAGGACATAGTTCCTCCAGATTCTAGGTCTCACCTTAGGTGATGGAAGTTCTGTGGGTGTGCCAGTAAGCCTTCCACCCGTTCTTCCTATTCAGTGAAATGGAAGAGGTTTTTCCTGTGGTCAGAAGATCATAATTTGGACCCATATTCCTGTCCGCCACAGCGTGTGCTGAACTATTTGCTTTCCCTTTTGGAAAGTGGCCTCAAATACTCCTCCATTAAAGTACATTTGTCTGCGATTTCTGCCTTCTATATTTTTGTGGATGACAAACCTCTAACCAACTATAAATAATGTAAACCTTTTAAAGGATATTCTTCATCTTAAACCCCTGTTGGGACAGAGTCCCTCCTTGGGACTTGAATTTTGTGCTTGAGAAACTTCCGTAAAAGCGTTTGAACGCACGGCAGCTTTTCTGAGCTGCATTTCTCTCCTGGAAAACAATTTTTTAGTTGCTATAACATCAAGTAGACTTATTTCGGGTTGCTTGCACTGATGTGCAAGGAACCCTACCTAATTTTCACAGGGATAGGGTCTCTTTATCTACTGATCCTAACTTTTGCCTAAAGTGGTATCTGAATTTACATTGAATCAGCCATACACTTACCAGTGTACTATTCGGAGTCAGCTAATTCAGGAGAATCTCTGCTCCATACTTTGGATGTTTTATTTATTTATTTAGTTTTTGTTGACCGGGTAGGTGCACTAGCCAAAATTGACTATTTTCAGAGCACGATCTGGAAGAATACATACAAAATTGAGAGACAGATACATTGCATTAAAACAGTTGAAATACATGTGGATCAGACAGTCCTAGGGATAATACATACAACTAAGCAATGTAACATAAGGTAGGTCTAATCACATTAAGATAGCATAAAGTGCATAGCTGGCAGTCAAATAAGAGATTAATTTAGTCTGAGATACGATATGCATAGCTTTTCAAGAAGTAATATAGTGTGGTAAGCAGAGAGAGGAGATTCAGAGGGAGGTAGGGATGAGGTGGGCAAGGTGGGATTTGAGCAGTAGATATGCCAGGATGAGTAGTATGGATGGCAAGGTTAACCAACGGGGGGGAGGGACACGGACCACAGAAGAGAGAGAGAGAGGAGTAGGGTGGTGGGCTAGGTTTATGAAGACATGGAGGTAGAGGTAGCTAGGTGGGGTCAAAACAAGTGCAGGAATCCTGAGATAGATGGCTATATAGCTCTTTTTAAAGATTGAGGGGAGCTGGCTTGCTTTAGAGCTAGAAGGAGGTGTTCCAGATGGTAGGGCGTGATGAAAGGCTCCAGAGCCTTTTAATATGGAGATATGTACATAGAATGTTATGATATTATCTCCTTCGCACCAAACCTTTGCACAAATCAGTGCAGTGTTTTGTTTCTTTCGCTGCTGGAAAAGAGGATTCCTGTTTCTAAGCAGTGCTTGTCCACCTGGTTGGCCAACTGCATTATTTTTTGTTATACATACTAGAAATCTCTCCTGGGAGTGCTAAAGTCTCGGTTCACGAGGGTATGTCTGTCTCAGTGGCATGCTTGCAGGCTTTCAGCTTATTGATATGTGTGAAGCTGCTATTTGGTCCACTGTTCAGACTCACTAAACATTACTGCCTGGACATTGCATCCAAAACTGAACCAACTTTGGCCGAGCTGTTCTTCAGGGCCTACTGTCCTGAATTTTTTTTGCCTCCTCCCACTTGCCTCCAGACTGCTGGGGACTCATTCCCTGTATGTAATGGCGTGCTGCAAGAGATTTCCTCAATGAAGATAGTACAGTTGCGTATGAACTTACCTTAACAGTAGATCTTCGAGAGATCTCTCTTGCAGCAGGTCACACTTCCCCATCCTCTTTTAATAATTTCCTGTTTCAGGAGGGTAACACGCCCCACTCCTCTCCATAAACGTAATTTGTAAGGGCTCCCTGCTTCCCCTCAGTTCCCTTAACCATGTCATCATATATGGTCACTGAGGCGTAAAAGAATCGAGAGCATCTGGGACTGCCCCTTTACACCTGTCATGTGGTGTTGTTGGGGGTGTCCGAGATAGACTGCTGATAAATCATCTGGATGGAATCAGGCCTGTGGCTGGAATATTCCTATATGTAATGACCTGCTGCAAGATATTCTCTCGGAGATCTATTGTTACAGTATGTTCTTACGAAACTGTACTTTGCAGTCACTTCTACAAAAGTTTCAGAGCTTCAGGCTCTAATGTGTGAACCTCCTTATTTGATTTTCTACAATAACAGTCTGTTTGCATACAAATCCTAAGCTTCTACCAAAGGTGGTATCTGAATTTACACTAACTCAAACTATACACTGTCCTGTTTATTACCCTGAGCATGCCAATCAAGGTGAGGCATTGCGCCATACTTTAGATGTACTTGGAATACTCTGATACTAAGTGAATTGCAAAAGGACTGTAGAAAATCCTCTCAGCTTTTGTTTGATTCGCCCTGGGAAAAGGGCACTCCTATGTCTAAACGGTGCCTATCCGAACCGTCGCACATTGTATTACATTGTGTTATAGGAAGTATGGTAAGGAACTTCTGGTGTGGTTCATGGTCACGCCACCAGGGAATCGCCACCTCTTCTGCTTGTTTCAGAAATGTTTCTCATGGCTGACACTTTCCGGCAGCCACATGGAGCATGTCACTGTCCACACCTTCACTAAGCATTACAGTCTGGACATGGTCTCTCGTAGGACGTGCTGGTTTTGGGCTTGCTGTACTGCAGGGCCTGTTATTCCAGTATATATCGGACTGTAACAACCTCCCAGTTTGTGTTTGGGACTGCTTGGTAATCATTCAGAGTTGTGGACTAATTGAGGAGATATCCTTGAAAAGATCAAACAGTTATGTACTTACTGTAACAGTAGATCGTTGAGAGAATTTCCTCTATTAGTCCATGCCATCCATCCCTCCGTCCTCTTCTGCTTCTGGGAGATTGTGCAACTGAACTTAACATGTGCATTATGTATCCAGCCCTATGCCTTGCCTTGTGTGCCTGGGCTGATCTTATCTCCTGGTTCCTCATGGTTGAAGGTCCTCCAAGTCTAATCTGTGGTGGGGAACTGAGCAGTGATGGGGACACCCATGTTTGCATAGAGCGCTGATGCATGATGTCATCATGAGTGGCCCATGGCTAGCAGAAGTTTCCATGCAGTCCTAGTGCCTGGCAGTCTACTGTTATGGTAAGTATGTAACTGTTCTTTTCAGAATTAATTGCATTTGGATACCGACTTTTGAGTCTGTGGAGCCAGGCTGTTTGTTTCTGAAGTAACTTTTGCAGCATGTCTGACTAAAGCTGGAGGCATGCTTATCAGTCAGA
This sequence comes from Neoceratodus forsteri, assembly GCA_016271365.2. NCBI lineage: Eukaryota > Metazoa > Chordata > Ceratodontiformes > Ceratodontidae > Neoceratodus > Neoceratodus forsteri. The sequence goes on from CM028132.1 coordinate 612,775,853, forward strand.
TGGCGGTGACCAAGGTGGTGTGTGGAGGACTGTGTTGCTGACTGTCAATTTATCTTGGCACCAATTGGCAGGTATGGGAGTGGAGGGGTGGGGGGTCCACTAGCACCAATGAGGGATGAGCTGGGGAGCGAGGGAATCCATGAACATGAACAGGGCCGGGCTGTGTTGTGGGGGAGATGATACTTGGCACCTAGCATCCCGTGAGTCAGCGGGGGATGGGGTGTCAAACCGGGACAGGGATCGGATGGGGAATGACCACTAGACCAGGGACAGTAGTTTTGTCTTACTAGGGCAGGGCATCGGATGGGGGGGACCACTGGACACCAGGGACACTTGTATGGACGAGTGATCGGGTGGGGAGGGATCACTAGACACCAGGGAAACTTTGTCCGGGCAGGCATCAGGTGGGGGAGGGACCACTGTACATCAGTGGTTGTTGTATGTGCAGTTGGGTGGGCATCAGTTGGGGAGAGACTACTGGACACCACAAAACAGGTGTCCAACTACTGGGCATGGGTGCGTGGTGGGAGGGACCACTGAACACCAGGGAATATTACTGTTGTACATCGGGCAGGCATCAGGTGGACCACTGGGGACCACTGGATGCTAGGGAATTATGTATGGGACCTACTTTGGGTAGTATCGGGGAGGACCACTAACACCAGGGATAGCTGCTCTAGGACCAGCAATTTGGAGGACACACCAAACAATATGCTCACCAAGCAAATGAACCCATAATGGGCATACATATGGCCCTTAGCGCCTTGCATGCCCAAGGGCTCATTTGAATATCAGAAATTTAGCGGTGGCCTTATTTTAGAGCCTTGTCGGCGCAGCACTAAGTGGCCTAGCACTGGCGGCATGGCCCTATATTTAGTTAGTGTGAGTGCACTTTCCACTGACTATAGCATCTTCGAGCACCCAAGTTATTGCAAGACTGGGCGCAGTTATTTGAGCTCCACTTTGTGCATTTTTCAATAATGGGACCTGATCTTTTGTGTTCTGGTGTGCTGTCTTCCAGGGTTAAGTACAGTCACAGAGAACTGTTTTTAGCCCCAGGAGAATAGCAGAACTAGCAAACATATGAGATTATGAAAGTTCTAACATGCATTGCAGACGATAGACCTCCCATCCACCCTCCACTGCAGCCCTGCTCTTATATCAGATACAGGGAATTCTGGTATTTCCAGCCACAGAGAATATCAGCTTGTGAGTCAGAAAGATCAGCCAGATATGATCTGCTGTACTACAATAAACAGTAATGTAATTTAATTTTGCACACAAATTGTAATTGGGACCAGCCTCACAGTTAGGTGTGAGTCTGTTAGAGCTGACAGTTCCCCTTAAATCCTCTTGAGCTCTAAGCCTGGCAATTTACATGACCAAAGCGAGTGGTATGGCTTGTCCCCAACAGCTTGCTCTGCTCGTAGCTACCCTTCTGCTTGATGCCAAAGGCATATCTCTCAACTACTGCTCATTATGAAGGAGGAACCTCATTTTATCACTGAAAACTGTCTCACATCCATCCATGGTGCCACCTAAATAAAAAGGTGCTGTAAATTTAGACTTGTATAGAAAATGTCATAATATTCTAAGAGGTTAAATCAGAATTAAATAGTAAAGCAATTAAAGCAGAGGTTGATTCTGTAAGTTTGATGTTACGTCCCACATTGTGAGGCCAGTGCCTCATATTTCAGTGACAGAAGGTTGACAGGTATGGCGAAAGGTTATGAGACAGTCCTTTTGGCATTGACAGTTGGTTTGAGTGGAACCACTGTTGGACATTTGTCAATGTCCCACAGAAGTGATGATTCAAGCTCAGAGACTGAGGCCATTTGACAGTACTTTGCCATCCATGCACATGTGGACATGAGAGACAAAGACTGAGAGACATTGTAAAACAGTGGAAGATTGAAGAATAGACCAGAGTGTTTGAATACGTTGAGTTTGGACAGGCGGAAGAGGTTATAAGATGTCTTGATGATAATGTATAGGTTACCAGAGGATCCAGAGTTGTGACCAAGTTTGGGATTGGAATTGAAAAGAGGTGAAGTTATTACTAGAGGGCATGGGCTACAAATCCTGAGATAACAGTACATTGGAAACTACAGGTGAAATGTTTACATGCAGGGAATGGTGGAGTAAGGAATGGTTTACCAAAAGGAGTGATATACTGTATGTAAAAGCTTGCATGAATTTAGTATTGGCCTTGGCAGACACATGAGGAGGCAACTCTAAATATGTATTATTACTGAGAATTAGGTATGGTCTCAGTGGTCATGTGCCAACATCATCTCAAATTCTTATGTTCTAAAACAGATAAAAGCCAAAGTGTGAGTACAGAGACATCACTGTTATTCCAGACACTGCAAAACTGATTGGACAGCAGAGAAGCCAGGAGTGACTGAAAGTTCCATGAGCAACAGTAGTAGCTGTCTCCTGAAACGCAACAAGACCAGAAGTTCCCAAAATGGAGAAAAATCTTGATAAGGATGGGACGGGCCAATGTAGTGTGAATTCCAGTAAATGAGTCAACTTGGTAAGTACTGAAGTATGGAAAGTGGATTGACTGTTGAATTATGAGTGATGAGGCAGCATGGTCTAGTGGTCATAGCACGCTTAAGAACCAGAAGACCGAGGTTTAAATCCTATCATGACACTTGTCCTGAGCAAGCCACTTGAAAAGCTTCAGATGTCTAAGCGGAACCTTGAAAATCATAATTTTAAGACACATTTCAGCTTATATTTTAAAGCAGTTTCTATATTTAGCCTCCTTATTTCTTTTTAGTTATTCACAGTATCATGAAAACAGGTTCGCTGTTCCTAGACTTTGTCTGCTCTGGCTGCTTGTCTGCACCTGACATCACAGTCCTCTGTCACAATTGTTTCACAGCAACACAATGTGATTTCATAAGCAGAGGACTGTGATGTCAGCTGTAGGCAAGTTACATAGAAGTATAGAATTTGTCAGCAGAAAAGGACCGCCCTGGGTCACCCAGTCTGCCTAGATGGTTCCTGCCTTGTCTGTCTCTGCAGATCCTAGATTGTCTCCAGTGACCCTCTCTCCTACCCATTTCCTAATATTCCTTTATGTCTATCCCATGCATGCTTGAAGCCATACTGTTTTTACCTCCACCACTTCCTCTGGCAGTGTGTTCCAGGCATTCACCACTCTTTCAGTGATAGTACTTCCTTAAATCTCCTAAACTCCCCGAAGCTTCATTGCTGCCCTCTGGTTCTGGTGCTCTTCCTCATTTGAAAGTGACTTCTCTCCTGCACCCTGTTGACTCGTATAAGGTACTTTTGTAGGTCTCTATCATGTCACCTCTCTCTTGTCTTCCAGGATGTACATGTTGAGATCCTCGAGTCTCTCTCTAGGACTTTTGGTGCAATTCCACACCATTTTAATTGCCCTTCTGTGGGCTGCCTCCACCCTATCTCCTTTCTGAAGTGCAGCCTCAGAACTGGACATAATACTCTCTGGGAGGGTCTCAGCAGTGAGTGATATACTGGCAACACTCCCTCCCTCCTGCTGGAGATACCTCTCCTATGCACATCCCACTGGCCCTGCACATTACTTTGTCACACTACCCTGCCACTTTGAAGTTGTCAGATTGATAAACCCAAGGTCTCTTTCTTTCTTAGTGACAGTAACCTCCCCCAAACCTATACTCAGATTCTTAGTTTCCCACGCCTCAGGTGGATGATTTTGCACTTTCTGGCATTGAACCCCAACTGCCATGCTCCTGACCACTCCTTGAGTTTCTGAAGATCCCCACGCATTTCTTCCATCGCTTTCTTATTGTCCACCCTGTTACAGATTTTATCATCATCTACAAAATGGCATACCTTCCTTCCAAAGCATACCTTTATTTATTTATTTAAAATTTGATAACTGGAAAGGCACACTGAACCTGAGGCTCATTTCCAGGGGTGACCGGGGATACAATGCAGTGATTGGGATATAATGCAGTGATGGACAAAACAAGTTGTAGAGGGGCACATTCCAAAAATAATTGTGGAATGGCAGACATTGCATAGATTTGAAGCTAGTATAGGTGTTTGCATGATGGCACGGTGTCATGTCCCCAGCACGAACAGTAAAAGAAGGTGACAAACTTTCTGTAGATACATTAGTGAAAGGAGAAAGTCCAGAGGGGGTATTGCTAAGATCAAAGGGGATAAGGAGCGCAGAGGAGGGGAGGACCATGTAAAGCATCTATCCAAATAGGTACTTCTGCTCAGTATTTACTGAAGAAAAGGCAGGGCAGGGAAAACGCTCAGCACCATGGACACTGGAGGAGGGAGGTGTGCAGTAGTCCCTTCACAAAGAAAGGGTCCTACAAGAGCTTGATAAGCTCAGGGTGGACAAGGCAATGGGACCTGATGGTACATCCCAGGGTACTAAAGGCTAGGGTGGAACTAGCAGGGCCATTATCAGAACTGTTTAGTGAGTCTCTGAGCACAGGAGAGGTCCCAGAGAAGGAGTGGAGAAGGGCTCATGTTATCCCGCTCCACAAGAGTGGTAGCAGGAGGAGGCAGGAACTACAGACCAGTCAGTCTTACCTCAGTAGTGGGCAAGATTATGGAGGCACTCCTAAGGAAAGGATAGGCAACACTTGGAATCCATAGAGCACAGGATCCAAGACAGCATGGATTTACAACAGGAAGTTCCTGTCAAACTAATCTCATAGATTTCTTTCACTGGGTAACCAGAGTGGTGGACCAAGGGAGCAGTTGATGTCGCCTACCTGACTTCAGCAAAGCTTTCAGTACTGTTCCACATAGAAGATTGATTAATAAGCTGGTAGGCTCGGGTTGGTTTAGAAGTTGGTCAACTGCTTGGCAAACTGGTTGATGCGAGGAAACAGAGAGTGGTGGTAAACAGTATACAGTCAGAAGAGATGCAGGTCACAAGTGGGGTACCTCAGGATCAGTCCTGGGGCCAGTCCTCTTCATTATCTTCATCAGTGACATTGCAGATGGACTGGAGGGTAAGTTTTGTCTGTTTGCAGATGACACCAAGATCTGCAACAGAGTAGATGATCCAGATGGGGTGGGCAGAATGAGAAGAGATCTGGATAAACTGACAAAGTGGTCGGAAGAGTGACAACTGGGATGTAATACAAAGAAGTGCACATCATGCACATATGGAAGAGAACCCTGAAGCCACCTATAGGCTGAGAGGGGAGTTGCTAGCAGTCACAGGGGAAGAAAGAGACTTGGACATCATCATCACAGATGACCTGAAATCAATCAACCAGACCACTAAAGCAGTAGGTAAGGCTAGGGGATGTTGGGGTGTATTAGTAGGGTATCACAAGTTCGTAAGAGAGAGGTAAATCCCTCTTTATAAGACACTAGTTAGCCCCATCTGGAGTACTGCATGCAGCACTGAAGGCCGTGACCTTCACAAGGACATTAACCAAATTGAGGCAGTCCAGAGAAGGGCAACCAAACTGGTGTAGGGACTGCATCAGGAAACATATGAGGACAGATTAACGGAGCTCAATATGTATACCCTAGAACAAAGGAGGGAGAGAGGAGATCGATCGAAACATTCAAAACACCTTAAGGGCATTAACAAGGTGAAAGAGTCTAACATGTTTCAATATAAGAAAATAACAGGACAAGAGGACACAGCATGAGATTAGAGGGAGGCCAATTAAGGGTAATGTGAGACGTTCTTTTCACAGAAAGGGTGGTGGATGCATGGAAGGCCTACTTCAGGAAGTGGTGGATATGAATACAGTGTAGGGCTTCAAACAGGCATGGGATAGGCAAAGGGAGCAATACACATGAGTATGAATAGATAGGCCATTGACAGAGCAAAGGCCGATGGCACATTTATAAGGTGGAAAAAGAAATGGGCAGACTGGATGGGCCTTATGGTCCTTATCTGCCGCAGCTTCTATGTTTCTGTGTCAGTCAAGAACGAGAAGCAGACAAAGTACAAACTTACAAAACTAAACTGTACCACTGGGAGGAAAACAGAAAAGAATGAAACAGATAGAGTGCTATGAGGAATAGGTAATGGAGGGAACATATTGAGAGGACTGAGAACAGAGAGTATGATGGTGCTGCCAAGTGTGGACCCCAGGTAAATGAAAAGTGCAGAGAGCGTGCCAGAGACAGCAGATCCAAGAAGGAAAGCAAAGGGATGTAGGCAGTGGAGCAAAGGGGCTATAAGGGTAAAAGTGGAACAATTACAGAAGAGGAAGACTGCAGCAGGTGGGGGCAGGAGTAGATCTTAGTGAGGCGTCTACAGAGGAGGGCAACAAAAATGGTGTCTGGGATGCAGCATAAGTCGTATGAGGAGAGGCTTGGAGCTCTCAATATGTACTCCCTGGAGGAAAGGAGAGAGCGGGGACATGATGGAGACCTTCAAATATCTAAAGGGGATCAACAGGGTACCAGAGGGGAGCATCTTCACATGAAAGGAAATAGCAGAACAAGGGGCACAGCATGAGACTGAAAGGGGAAACTTAGAGAAACTTGAGAAAATTCTACTTCACTGAAAAGGTGGTGGAGAGATGGAACATTCTCCCCAGGACGTGGTGGGGTGGCCATGGTTCGAGGATTCAAGAATGCGTGGGATAGGCACATGGGAATTATCAAGCTAGGGCAAAAGTGGAGGGGCTTGTAGCATCTAGGGTACCTTAAGCATTAGAAAGAGGGATAGGGAGGACTGGAAGGGCCACAAGGCCCTTATCTGTTGACATCTGTGCATCTGTGAATGCAGGAAAGGAAGGGGATAGCGGAGGAGGGAAGAGAGGCGCTGGTTCCAGAGAGAGGGAAGATGGTACATATTCCTGCTTCTGTTTTTGTAGAGCAACTATGGCTGCTCTCCTCTAGTCATCCGGAACCATTCCTGATTCCATTGAGCTGATGAATAAGGCAATCAGTGGGGCATCCACTGCCTCCTGAATTCTTTTAGTACCTTTGGGTGTATCCTGTTCAGTCCCATAGCCTTGTCCATTTTCAGATCAGAAAGTGCTTTCTGGAATTTTCTTCTATAAATGGACTTGAGTCACCTTCCCCAGGGCATCATGCAGTCAGAAATTCTGAGGGGCACAAATTCTCAACCCTCTAGGGGTCCGGGGCATGCCTTCCCAGTGAACATTTTGAAAAACTGAGGCCAAATGGTGCATTTTGGTGACTTTAGCAGTCCAGAAAGCTGTTCCCCAACAAGCTAAGTGCCATAATACTGATGTCGGTTACAGGAATGATCAATTGTTTTTGTCCTTTGTTCATTCTACTTACAGTGTTACCTTTGTATTAATTTTTTAAGAACTAGTAAGAACTTGTGCATGTTGTGAGTCTTGTCATAAAAGACTCACAAAATACTAAAGTTCAGTTTTACCACATATAAACCACGAACTACTTAGTCCGCTTATATCTGATCCGTTAACTTCTAAATGATAGGAATTCACCATTCATTTTCATTTCATTATAGTCAACTATAAATGTTATATTTGAATAATGACCGTCATCTGTTGTGTTTTTTCATTTATGTAAAATTCTGTACTTTGGAAAAGCACAGTGAATGAACATCAGCTAGTTCGAGGTTCAACCATGGGAATGGTAGATTTTAACAATAAAAGTTCACAGTATACAACTACAGTCACAGTAATGTAAGTAGAAAACATAAATAATAATAATTACATAGAGGTTGTGTAGAGCAGTCATACATAACAAGGATATTCTTATATCAAGAGGTTTCCTTGGTAACAGATGACCTGAAGCGCGCCTCGAGAGATGCTTTGTTATCAAGGGAACATCGAGATACAAGAATATCCTTGTTTGTGTATCACTACTCATACACAATCTTTCAGTGTTTGGGCAGTCACAGCATAGAAAATCACACAAAACCAGCTAGAGAAGACAACAGAAAATAGAAATTTTAACATTTTCTTTTTTTTAACTGACATAGTGTGCTGCAGATGTTTCTGCAAGTTCAAGTTTTAAAAAAAAAAAAAAAACAACTCCAGCTTAACTGGATTGAGGAAACAACTATGTGGCAGCATTCCATGTGACGGTCAGCCAGTCCCTGTTGCCAAAAAGCCTGGATCACCCAGACTGACCCCAGCAGCACCCAGCTCAAGAAGATGTGCCTACCCGCACTTTCTTCCTCGAAGTGGGGACCCGTCTGATGAAGGGATATGTTGGGTTTCCTGGGAGGCTGCCAATATGGGTGGTGGTTGGCTGAGGGGATGAAGTGATGGTGGGGTGCACCTAAGGGCTATCAGATAATTTCAAATACCTTGGGGCGGTTACTGTTAAGAAACATACATAACCTGACAGAGAATATGCTATACCTCAGTTAATATCAAATGTTAAGCAGGTTATTTTGTGTGTATTTGGGGGCAGAAACTTAGGTAGAAAACTTTAAGAGTTTACCATATTTTGTGTACAAATTTAGGTGACTATGACTAGTATAAGCAAAAGTTCTAGAGATTCATAAAATGCTGGGGGTAGGAATTGAAGAGTGGCCACAAGACCTATGCTGCCAGAATAGAGATGGGTCACTGAAACAAACTAAACCAGACTGCAGCTGGGTCTAGACCTCAGGACACCTCTTTGGAGGGAGGTGGATGGTCCCCATACAAATAAAATGTGAAGGCTGGCCTCAAATTGAAAGAGACTGGACCACTCTTTGAGTAGCTGCTAACACCTATGAGGGCAGTCACTAAACTAGACATCAATGAGGGTATTATCTGGGTAGAAGCCTCAGCCCAGAATCAGTAATAAGACCCCAGGAAAGCAGAATGACGTGGCAGGTCACACCCCAGGGAACTCCTGGTAGTGTCTAGTAGCGAGAATGTCTCACAAGAATAGTCTGGTCAAAGGAGCAAAGCAACCCTTCAGAGTGACTAAGGACAGAAACAGTGAATGACATGGGTTATAGTACAAGAAATATTAAAGCAAATGTGTGAATGGTAAATTCACTACAGACGTAAAGTCTCTGACCATAAGTCGAACCAGAACTACAAACCCAGGAGGGGCTAGCCTATCGGCACAATGGTATGGCTACCAATTATGATGCTGCAACAAGTCTGAATTGTCGAGGGGGTCAACACGGGGTGGGAGTGCATATGCTCCTTGCTTCAGCAGTGCAATCTAGGGATGGGTGGGAGGGGCTTAAGTTAGTCAATGATGACAATGGGCGGAGAGACACATAGGGTCCTTGTAGCGTGGACACCCACTCGTGTACTACTGCATGTTCACAACCCCAGCATCTCCATAAGGAACAGAAACCTGAGTAGAAAAGCTGCCACAGCAGCAGGGTGAATTCCTTGCTCTCTGCAGGACCTGCATTGCTGGATCTCCGCTTGTTTCAGTCTCTGCTGGGGGTCTTTCCCCTATCCCAACAGACCCACTCTGGGGCTATTCCAAGTGTCTCTCACTTGCTCTCAAGAGCAAGGTAAATCAGGTGACAGGGCTGGGAGAGACTCTTGGGGCTCTTGAACGGAAAGCAGCATAAAGATTAATAAAAAGGAACCACAAACCATGTTATGTTTATTTTTTAAGATTTTGACAACTGGTGGTGGTAGACTGTCACTATCATCTCACCCCTGACTAAGGCTACCAACTTTCTGGGAGGCTCTAGGGGGACACATTAAGGCCGGGGTCTGGGGTTTAGATGCTATGGTGAGTTTTGGGGCTTTTATTGAAGATAAAACTCACTTTTGTTACATCTTCCTAACTCATGACTCCAGGGAAAAATTATTTTTCCGTGGAGTCATGGGTGTGAAGACTGTGGCTGACCTTAAAGTCTGCAGCTGCAACTGGGGTGGGCAACTGACTGACCAACAGTGCCATCAGCTGCTGCCTGCCCTCAGCACTACCACAGTCCTTATTTAATATATCTGATGACAAATGTTTAAATCTCTAGGGACTCTCTCCAGTGACAGTAAGATCTGCTGCCTCAGCACTCTCTCTAATCCTTCAGACTACACGATCTTCCCATCTTGACCCACCAAGTCAATCACAGAGAGCTGCCCTCAGGCTGTTGGAAACCCCGCCCTGCCCTGCCCCTCCACTCACCCAAGGTAAGCAAAGATGAAGCACTGCAGAAAGCGAGCAAAGTTAAGTACCACTGCCACTACTGATTGCTTTACTCATCCTGACCTGCCGACCTGCAAAAAAAAAATTTTATAAGGACTCAGGATTCACTTTTGTTCTTCTCTTGTCTCAATCTCCTTCTCAAGTGCTCAGTCTAGGCCAAGGGTTGAAGGGCTGTAGCCATCAGGGTATGCGATGCTGCTGCTGCCACCCCATCCATGCATGATGCAGCGTCCTGAGCCATTCCCAGGCAGATGCACCACAGTCGCAAAGCAAATGGGCCACAAGCAGTTTAATAACAAAAAAGTCAGAGAGCCAGACCCAGAGAGTGACAGAAGTCTCTCCCCACCACACGGTGACAGGACACGCCTGTATTAATGGTTTCGATCGGCTCCTGTAAGCACGGCACTGACTTACTTGCAATCCAACTGAAGTAGTCATGACCTTTACCTCGGTCCTCCCCAACCATTAGTGGATTTGATACTATACCGCAGTACCAAAATTCTCACAGTCCTGTTCTGATTGGATACCCTAAAGCACAGCGTCGACTCTAAATTGTACCTTTCTACTTAGTCCTCACATGCCATTAGTGGTTCTAGTTAAAGGACTGCAGGCTGGCAGGTATACAGGAATCAGATAATCTTGGGCTGGCACACAGTACCTGCTGGGGAGACAGGGAGTGTGCGTAGGTGGATCGGATCACCGCTCAAGCAGGACCAAAATCTCAAACCGGGACAAAATCCAGATTTTCTAAAATGCTTTGGGAAGCCAGGACAGCCCTTTTGATCCCGTACTATCCTGGTCAAACCGGGATGTTTGGTAGCATTACCCCTGACCAACTCGTCGAACAGTGGGCTTTGCAGGCAGTAGGCTTGAATCTGAAAGTGGTTAATTAATCCAGCCCTGCAGTGCACAGGGCTGGATTAGTGCCACTTCAATTCAAGCCTACACCTGTGCTCAAAAGCCAAGCTCCTGCTCCCCACCCCGATCACGGTTGTAGTAGACCTTGCCCAGGCAGCCTGCAGCTGAGTGAACACTTTCCTTCCTTCCCCTGCAATACTAACTGACCTTTTCTTTAGGAAGCAGCCAGGCAGGAACTTCATGCAGTGTTCTGGTCTGGGTAAGTTGGAACACCCTGACTGGACTGACTGCACTGTCTTAGTGGCGACTGTCAGTGACTCGTCTCATTGTCTGCTACTATCATATTTTTACTCAGGATGGCACTGAAGGAAGAAGAAAGGAAGCCAATTTGCCACCTCTCGTGATGAGCTATTTCTTCACATTCACGCCTCCGCTGCCTGTACATACAGTTGATTGGTGGTAACTGCCAGTGCCCACGCTATGATTGGCTGCTGCTGGCTGGCAGTTTTAGCACCAAGTCTGTTGTCACTGTCTCGCTCACTCTGTTTTACAGGCGCTGAGCCTGAAGCCAATCACTAGCCCAGAGAGCAACAAGTACCTTTTGTAAAACCGATGGCCTGGTGGCTCTCAGTCAGTTTTCCTTCCGGTTCCCATACACACAATTGATTCAGAACCTGACCCACCCCCAGCCCCCATAAAAGTTTGAAAAAACACAACTTTTTTTTCCAGCCCATGGGACCATAAAAAATGTAACTCTAAATACATTTTATTAATAGACTTACAACAATATTGGGGGCACATGCCCCCTCAGGCCTATGGGTATGGCTCCTGCCTTCCCCCCTGCTTTGTTCCTGCTGATCACTGGTGAGTCCATCACCACTTCCCTCCACTGTAAAGACTGAGTAGAGTATATGTTCAGGCTGTCTGCTTTTTCTTGGTCCTCTTCTGTGCAGTCCGCCTCTCCCACCCTCCTTATGCCTCAGGGATGGTGGGGGGCATGGGTGAGTGGAGGAACAGTGGGCAAAACTAAAAGGCCATAGAGAGGCAGAAAACCTCTGTGAGAGGCAAGTAAACAAAACCTAGAGGGAAAAAAGGCAGCTGTGATTCTCAAAAGAGGTGGCTGGGAAAGTAAAGAGCAAAAAGTTAGCATTCTGGAGGTACAAAGAGATGCAGTGGGAGGAGGAGGATAGGGGGTGTACAACGAGAAGCAGAGGGAGGCAGGAAAGCAGTCAAGGGCAGAGGCACAATGAAGGAGAAAATAGCCCAGGCAGTTAAGAAAGGGGACAAAACATTTTATAGGTATGTAAGCAAAGGAGAAAGATTGGGAGAGATTGTAAGGCTAAGGAGGAAAAGGGGAGTATGTGGAGGGGACAAAGAAAAAGCAGACATCCTGAACAGATATTTTTGTTCAGTATTCATGGAGGAAGGGGCAAGTGAGGACCACAGATAAGGGACAGGAGCACTGAAGGAAGGGACATGGGCACTAGTCCTTTTAGGGAGCAGAGATTCCTAAAGGAGCTCGCCAAATCTGAAAGTGGTCAAGACAATGGGGCCAGATGGGATACATCCAAGGATATTGATGGAGCTCAGAAGGGTGCTAGCTGCACCTCTGACAGTCCTGTTCAACCACTCACTGGAGATGAGAGTGGTCCTGGAGGAGAGCAGATGTGGTCCCACTTCACAAAGCGTAGTAGCAGGGAGGAAGCTGGCAATTACAGGCCAGTCAGCTTGACTTTGGTGGTTAGGAAAATAATGGAATCACTGCTGAAGGAAAGGATTGTGGGTATCTTGTAACTAGCAGCTTAAAGGATCCAGGCGGCATGGATTCACTTGGGAGGTCATGTCAAACAAATGTGATATATTTCTTTGACTGAATGACCAGGAAGTAGCTCAGGGTGGTGCGGTGGATGTGGCCTACCTACATTTCAGTAAGGCCTTCAACGCCGTTCGACATAGGAGGCTTGTAAACAAGTTGAGTAGCCTGAGAGTGGCTCCAAAAGTAGTAAACTGGGTAAGGAATTGGGTGGGGAATGGCGACAGGAGTAGTGGTAAACAGAGTTCAATCAGAGGAAGGAAAGGTGACCAGTGGGGTGCCACAAGGATCAGTACTGGGACCAGTCCTCTTTAATGTCTTTATAAGCAACATTGCAGAGGGCTGGAAGTGAAGGCATAGCTTTTTGCAGATGACACTAAAAGCTGCAATAGGGTAGACACTTGAGTGTGTGTGTGAAAATGATTAGGGATCTAAGAAAGCTTGAAGGGTGGTCAAGGGTGTGGCAACTAAGTTTCAATGCAAAAGTACAAAATCTGCACTTAGGGCACAGAAAGCCAGGGCGGAATACAAGATGGGGGAATGGTAATTGATGACCCCAAACAAGAAAGAGACCTGGGGATAATCATATCTGATGACCTAAAGGTAGCCAAACAGTGTCCTTTCCTTTGTCTGTGCATGTACTCCTTTGCTGCCACCTACTTCCCTCTATTTTACCTGGTACACTTGTAAGGAAAGGGTGAGGCGCTGCACTCGACCAAACTCTTAATAGGACAGGGTCTGGTCAGCTAGGTCCACCCAGCTTCATTTTTGAAGGAAAGTGAATTTCGACTATGCCAACCACCCGGAGGTGGATTTTCAGGTGACGGCTGGCAAACGGGCATTGGGGAATTTAGGGAAGGGAACCCAGGCCAATTGCCACTAGCTGGAATGTACAAGAGGGTGTAAAGCTGACTTTAATGCAATCAAAGTATTTTGTTAGACACTTCTAAAATACCACAACTATACTAGATATTTACACTCTTAAATATTCCTAACCTCACTAAATCAGTACTTATACTCAGCTTCTAGGCTCTAAATATTTGTAATATTAGCTAGACTATTACTAAAATCTAAATGGATTGCTCTAAATATTTGTAACATTAGCTAAATTATTACTAACATTCTAAACTGTTTTATAACTCATTCAGTGAGACATGCCCCAGCCACTACTGCATCAGCTACCACTGCATGACCACCACTCACGTGTGTCCAAGGGAGCTAGGTCAAAGTTCCTCTTGTTTTTTTGTTGACTGTTTCTGCACCCTACTGGAGGAACTCTCTCCAGCAGCCCGTAACCTGCTCTCTACTTCCACTGTGTGACAGCCTCAGCTACTCCCTCACTCCGACCAGCTACACCCCAGATCTGAACTCACATGGGAAGACGCCCCTATCCTCCCAGGCGCTCTATCTACAGTATAGAGTGCCAGTCAGAGTGTCGAGCCATGGGGAGAGTGAGGTGCCCAGTATTAGTAGTGTGGTGCAGGCGGTGGTGCCATCGCTTATCCCCAGAGGTTTTTCCATTCGTCCCTCGTCCTGTCCCTCCGAGTTCGATGCGATACAGTGGCGTCTCGAGATGTCTTCCACAACTCCACCCTCTGCTTTTGTGCCCAGGCGTGTGCACGTCCCTCTGGCTTCCACGGGGGCTGCTGTTGCACTGGTCAATCCTGGATCCCTTCCCAGGGAGAGAGGAGCCATCTATGGGCTCAAACCTCCTCTTCCTGCGACCCGGCGAGCCCAGGCTCGTTTCAGACCCAGGTCGCGGCATAGAGTGAGGTGGCATCCAGCACCTCAACCCCGCGCCATCGGGCCAGCCAAAGTTCCTCTTGTGTCCAGACAGTTTCCTCCAGGAGGGACACTCAAGCAGAAGAAGACAGGAAAGCGTTCCAAGGATACTTGCCTAAAAACACCTATGAGGCGGTGAGGATCATCTGCAATAAGTCATACTCAGACCACTGGAGCGGTCACCCTCGAAGAACAGAGCAAGAAGAAAATCCCCCGCCTTCGGTTCACACCTGGGTTGCTGGGATGCAAGAATGATGAAGAAGAAATTCCCCAACCTTTCAGACCGCACCTGGGTCATCAGGATGCAGTGATGATGGAGGAATCTCTTGGTGGAAGCGTCAGGGATCGGATGGTCAGGAACATCAGGACACACTGGGTACCACCCGCAGACAGGAATGGCGGCGCAATAAAGTTCTTTTAAAGCGTTTTATGGTGATGGTTATTCAAATAGACATTACAAGTTCACACAGTTCGAGGTCACAGCATTTGGTGCAGTAGGCTTGTGGGCAGTCTCTGGTGGGCACACACATGTAACAGCAGATCTTCCACGGGAATGGTCTCTTGCAGGTCATTACTTCTGGAGTTTCCAGCAGAGGGCACTGTAACACGGCAGCTCTTCTAGCAGTTTTGTACCAGGAACTGCCCACACATGACATCATCTTCCTGCTTCCTATATAAGTGTGGGCGGATCCTTGGTATCCTCCAGTTCATTTCTCGCGCCTTCAGCTCGCATAGCAACTAGTTCAACTTCATGAGGCAGTCATCAACAAGAATCGGATTCCAAAACCTAATGTCTAAAGATTATTCAACCAAACAGGCCCTATTTCATTCCTGCTGCTGCAGTAGGAAGATATGACACCACATAGGGCGCAGTGAGGTGTCTGGGACCCACACACCATACTCAATTCCTGCAACTCCTGTCAGGAGTTTAACCGCAACCCATCAATGATGGTTGCTAGAAATTCAGCATCTTTTAATGGAGCAGAAAATGTCTCTGTTAGAGAACCAGGGGCTCGTGCAAAGGCTCCCCAGCTCTGGTTCTCTTCCTCGGCAGAAGAAGCAGGAAAAACCCTCCTCTCACTCCCTGCCACGCCGCCTGGCCGACGCTACTGTTTCTGTGGCTTCTCCGCTAATGGAGCATCTTCACAGCTTCTTCATCGACGGGCTCATACTCTCTTGTCGATGGCGCCCAGCGCTTTTAAATGCTGTGCAGGCTTTTGCTCTGCCTATCAAGGGCTTATACTCTCATCGATGACGCTGTCCAGCGTTTTAAATACAGGCAAATATCCGGCTGCTCCATCAACAGGGCTCCTCTCTCGTCTATGGCGTCTGATCCATTCCACAAGGCAAACTAATGGCTTTGCCTTACTCAGTGCCTCTCCACCTCACAGGTGGCATCTTACAGTGGGCAAGCAGACAGAGACCGGTCCCTGGGTTCATACTACCCAGGGGCAAGACTTGCTCACATTACCCTCCCATCCTCTATTACCCCCATTGTCTCTCACCCTGCCCTGCTGCTTACCCCTTCTTCTCAAGAACAGGACATCACCAAAGTAGTAAAGCACGCCTTGTATGCCATGCGCTACTCCCAGTCCTCCGACCCAGGAGAGCTAGATGATCCTTAAGGTCTCAATCTCCTCCGCTTAAAAATTTCCAGTGACAGGGATATACCACCTCGGTCTCCTCCTCTAATATAGAAGACTGTTTGTCAGATGAACGTGAACTACCAGTGGATCTCCCGATGATATTGATGAGGAAGAATTTCAAGATCTGGATTTCCTGAATCCTGAGTCCTCTTACTTGAAATATCTTCCCTGGATGAGGACCTGCCTATACCCACTGCAGCTCCCCGCCCCCAGGTGAGGCGATCTTTAATGAGATGATGGTTCATATACAAAAGGTCATGGATTCTCTATTACAGAACATGACAAACAACGCAAGGATATGGCAGAATATCTTGAACTGCCAGAGGAGCTGGCCTTAATGGTGCCCCCCACTGATTCTGACCTACCAGAATACCATGCTAGCTGCCTGAAATCAGCCCTCAGCTATTACAGCTGTTCCCGAAAAGCAGACTGCTTATATCAGGCTCCCCTGGATCATCCCTTTCTGTCCACCATCCAGAAGCGGATTCAGTGGTCATTACTGCCGCTCATGATCGTACTGAAAGACCCAAAACAGAGTGCCTTACCACCTGATAAAGAATCCTGAAGAATTGACTACCTGGGAAAAGTTTTTGCCTCAGGCACCATGAATATTAAAATTTTAAACTGTATGGGACATATGGTTAAATACCAACATACCTTTGAGGCTTGACCATCAAAATCATCAATAAACTCCTCTTTCCCAGAAAAAGACAAGTTATTGGTGACAGTGTTTACTAACAGCTCTGTCTCCGCCACCTACTCAGGTCGGGATGTGATGCCATAGATACCTTAGCCGACTCTCAGCTACTGCTGTCACTTTGTGTCACCATGCTTGGCTTAGCGTTCAGGTTTTGCTCTGATATATAACATAAAGTAGCTAATGCACCTTCAACAGGTCCAAACTGTTCGGGCCAGGTACTCAAATATTATTAGACGACCTGCAGGCATCAGGCAGAACCTTTCATATGGTACATGGCATGTACTATACTCCACAGCCAACCTGTCATACTCAATATTCCGCATATTCCAAAAGAGGCGGAAAATATAAGGCCTCTAACAGAGGTGGCTTTCGAGGTTGTGCCCAATCCACAGAGACAACGCCTCTGCCATCCGTGGCTCCTGTGCCCATCCTTGGGAGGTCGGCAACCAGTGCCCAGTGACCTATCAGGGCTTTCCCACTCCTCGACCAGGCCTCGGAGGCTGTGAGGGTTGTTTGCCCTCCATCTGAAGGCCTGGAAAACTGTCACTTTGGACAAATGGATACTTCAGATCATTCAAAAGGGACACACTCTGGAGTTTACCTCCGCCCACCCCTTCCCCCACGGACGATTCATTGTCCTCCAGATCATGTACCTATCCTTCAAGAAGAATTGAAGGCCCTTCTGGCCAAACAGGCTGCCTTACCAGTGCCCCTTCAGAACATCAAACAGGATTTTACTTCCACTTCTTTTGGTACCCAGATAAACCGGAGGTCTCAGACCAGTACTAGACCTGAGACACCTGAATCAATACATTCAGTTCAAACATTTCCACATAATAACTCTAACTGCCATCACGCCTATCCTAAAACAAGGGGACTGGCTCTGCGCCCTGGATATGAAGGATGCCATTTACATATCCCCATTCATCCTGCCCATCACAAATTTCTGCGCTTCACCTTCTGGGTCAAAACTATCAGGTTGAGCTCTCCCATTCAGCCTCTCCGCCATTTAGGTGTTCAACAAATGCCTAGCGGTGGTTGCAGTAGCCTTACGGAAAAAAGGCGCCGGTCTTCCCATACCTAGGCATTTGGATAATCAAAGCAGACTCCAGAGAAGCTTTGCTTGCCTCCTAGCCGCTACCCTGAACATGTTCCAACGATCTAGGGACAACTGTCAACTGGCCAAAGTCCAGTCCAAACCCGACACAGTCTCTCCAGTACATCGAAGCTGTTCTAGAGATGGTCACAGCAGAGCTTACCTTCCGCCTGCTCGTCAGGGCACTTTTATATTTCTGGCTTTGCAAATACAGACTCAGAAAATAGTCACGGCCAGACAAATGCTGAGCCTTCTGGATCATATGTCCGCTGCTATCTCAGTGGTGGCATTCACCCACCTTCACATGAGACCTGTTCAGTGGACCCTCCAGAATCAATGGTCTCAAAGAACAGAACAGTTTGAAGACAAAATCATGGTCTCTGTGAAGTCAACCCTGACCTGGTGGACAACCAAAACCAATTTGTGCAAAGGAATGCCTTTCTGATCCCTCCCTCCCATGCAGACATTAACCACAGATGCTTCCCTGGACGGATGGGGCATGCACATAGGTCCTTATCAGACACAAGGCCAGTGGACCGCCTCTTCTCATCACCATCATATCAGTCCCCTCGAGATGAAAGCGGTCCATCTAGCCCTTGGGCATTCAGCCCTACCTCAAGCCAGGACCATTGCTGAGTCAATCAGACAACACTGCAGTGTGTTTTACCTCAACAAGCAAGGGGCATGAAATCATGCACCCTCTACATGGAGACCCTTGCAGTCTGGCAAGAAGCCATCAGACAACAACTAATACTAACTGCCATCCACCTACTGGGATGGTGCAGTCAGTTAGCAGACTGGCTAAGTCGCCAGTCATCCTCTCACGAATGGACAATTCCACGAAGAAGTACTCCAAGAAATCTTGACTTATGGGGAACTCCACAGCTGGATCTATTTGCCTCCCCAGTCAATCACCGGCTCCCCATTTACTTCTCCATTATTCTGAGCAAAAGGGACGATCTGTTTATTTATTTGCTTTTGGTAACTGGGTAAGTACACTAGGCATAGCAGTGCCTATTTTCAGGCATGACCGGGAGGATACAGGGTACAGAGATAACAAAACAGTTTGTGGAGAACAACATAGTGGTGAAAGAACAATGGCTACAAATTGGTACAGTATCAAGCAAGCTTGTGGTACATCCAAGTCAACAAATAGTTAATACTAAGTAAAACATAAAACAGTAAACATCATAACAAGTGCAGATTAACCCATCTAGGGATACAGACTGGGAGAGATAGCTCCACTAGGCACAGATGTGAAATCAACCCACAGAATAGACAATCGGCTTTAATTGAGGGTGAGTGCTTTTTTTTTTTTTTGGAAGGAAGGAAAGAGCAGGGAAAGGGGACTTAGAGAAAAGGGGAGGTGGGTGGGAGAGAATATGGGAAACATGGGTAGGGTGGAAAAGAGAGATGGGAAGAGAAAGTGGAGAAAGTAAAATGTGTAGGTGGAGCAGAAAAAAATAAAATGTGGAGGTGAAGCAGCCAGGGAGGAGGAGTAGAGGTTCTATGGCAGTTGGAAGCAGGCACAGGGGTGAGCCAAGTAGATGATCATGGTCACGACCTCTTGAAAGTGACATGGGATGGAGCAAAGCGAATTGCTTGTGGAAGAGGTTCAGTATTTTGGTGCAATATTTGAAAAAGCTTGTGTCCCCATTGCTGTTTGCATCTGGGGATGTGGAGAGGTGCTTGTTCAGTGGATCGAAGCTCATATGAGACAGTTTGCGATGCAACATAGAGTCAAGGGACTGGGGAAGACAGGATCTGTTAATGCTATCAGTGAGAGATCCGAGTGACTGGAGATGATGGCAGACGGGGAGAGCCATTTAAGGTCAGCATAGAGCTGACAGTGGTGTTTGTAGCTATGCGACGCAGAGGCATATCTACAGATATTATTATAGGTGGTGTCCCACTTGGGAAGAGAGGTTGTTAAGGCTCCAAGGTAGGTAACTGACCCATAGGCTAGTGCCAGAAGAAGAATGCCCTGTGCAATAGCGAGCGGCTGATGGGGTAAGGCATAGCTAGTTCGATAGGCACCACCGAGTTTAGCATTAACGACTTTGCAGGTAGTATTGATCTGCTGATCAAAAGCCAGAGATTCATCAAGCAGAATGCCCAGGTATTTGAAGGAACTAGTGTTGACCAGTAATGAGCCGTCAGAGCAGGAGATTTTGAGGGGTTTGGTTTGTTGAGTCTGGCTGGGAGCCAAAGAGCATTGCATGCATCTTATCTGCATTTGGAACAAGGTTGTTTCGATGAGCCAGGACTGGGTTTAATAAAGTTTGAGGAGAGAGAGCAGTTTATGTCAGAGGTGTTCCTTGCAGTGGAATATAGAACAAGGTCATCAGCGATAGCAGAGACAAGCAGTCAGGGAGAGAGAGAGTGGGAGGTCATTAACAAAGAGAGAAAATAACGGTCCCAGAATGGATCCCTGGGGAACACCAATATTAGTGGTAGAGAGTTCGGACAGGACGGAGTTGTAATTTACAGCCTGTCTCCTGTCTGACAGGTAGCTATTGAACCAGGCCACTGTCTCTGTGGAGAAACCAAGGCACAAGAGTTAGATTGAGAAGACGGGGTGGTTTACCAGATCAAATGCCTTAGTTAAGTCGATAAAATTGCGCGGTGGTGAGGCCTTTGTCCATTGCAGTATAGATATCATTTATAAATTTTAGAAGAGCAGTGACAGTGCTGTGGCCTTTGAGGAAGCCATGCTGGGAGCTGGAGAAGACTGTATTTCTGTAGATAAGCAATGGTTTGAGTGGCTACTAGTGTTGCCCTATCCCAACTTTGGACAGGGCCCTCTATATGCCCTCCCATCCTCTCTTTCAACGGACTCTATTAAAACTACAAATGGAACCGGCCACCATGATTCTCATAGCGCCAATGCGACCTCGTCAACCATGGTACCCCTATTCCAACAACTGTCAGTAAGGTATCCCGTTCCGTTGCCAGTCAGACTGGACCTCCTACCTCAGTGTCCCGGATCACTCCTGCACCCCAGCCTGAAGACCCTTCATCTTCACACTTGGCTCCTGAGGATGCATTCATAAATAGACTTAAAGTGTCCTCTCCTGTTGCCAACATTCTCCTGGATTCTAGTAAACCAGCAACCAGAGAAACATATAATTCCAAATGGAAATGCTTCTTCATATGGTCTGCCTCTGCTCACTGGACCCTTACTCTTGTCCACTGACGAAAGTTTTAGACTATTCGGCCTCATTATCGGAGTCAGGTTTAAGTTACTCCTCCATCAAAGTCCACCTGGCTGCCATCTCTCGGCATTTCATGAACCTTTAGATGACAAACTACTGTACCAATATCATTTAGCAAAGATGTTTTGAGAGGAATGATACTTATTAAGCCTCCTATCAGAAGACCCACTCCTCCATGGGATCTCAGTTTTATGATAGAAGAATTGACCCTCGAGCCTTTCAAGCCAGCGGCCACTTGTGACCTCCATTTCCTTTCATGGAAAGCGTTATTTCTAGGGACATGGATATGTTGTTCATCCACACTGTCTGGCAGGTATCCTTGCCGCTTTAAATCTTGCCGGAAGGTCTTCAAGCTGGCTCCTCCCACCCACCTGGGTGGTAAAACTCTCGGCTCCTCCCCATGACGCCAGATCTTCCTTACCGCTTAGAAGCTCAGGTTCCCTCCTTAACGCTCTGCGTATAAGACTGGTTCCTAATTCTTGATTTTCAATTTAAAAGTTTTTGCTTAAAGACTTGGTCTTCTCTCCCTCGCGTGCGATGGACAAATCGACTCCAGTTTCGGAGATGCCCTTGCGGAATGAAAGATGTGTCGGACGGATCTGCACTCCCTGCGTCTACTGCTCTAGGCCTGGAGCACGACCCGCGGGCCCGCGACCTGTGCTCTTCCTTTTCGGCCTCATCCTCCGAGAACCCGTGCTGCCCGTTTACAACTGGGGCGTCCTGAGAAGCGTTTTCCTCCGGTGAAGTCAAAAGAGGCCGGTTGGCGGTTTCCGGCGGCGGGCTCGGGCGGATCAGTCTCGAGCAGATATCGCCTCGAAGAGGAGGCGGCAAGGGCCACTTCTACCTCGGGTTGCGCATTTGTCCCGCTCTCTCGGTGCCTCTTATTCAGCTTCTTTTAAGGAGCTTTGTCTGACCCTCTCTACTAAAGGTGAGGACCAACTTCTGCCAGACCGTTTCTCGGTCCAAAAGAGAGACAAGGGTAAGTCCCACCGTCGGCGCTCTTGGGAGCCAGGAAAGATCCCTCTCCCCGGTTGTCGGCCGTCGACTTCGATCGACCGCTGACCGACCACTGGTCTCATGGTGTCCCCGTCAGGCCAGTTGACCGAGACTCCTGTCGGCCAGCGGTCGAGATTTTTCTCAACCTGTTGGACAGGTTGTCGGCAGGAAGCCGAGAATCCCTCTCCCGGTTCCCCGGTGGGAGTTGAGACCCTGTTGGCTTGTCTGTGCCTCCGTTCCGGCCTGGTTGAACCCTCGAACCGAGAAGTGCCGGTTCCCCGACACCTCCCGCCCGTCCTCGGAAAGCCGAGGTTCTCGGTCTCGGACTTCTTCGTGGTCCAGCCGATCCCGCCGTCATAAGCGGTCTCGGTCTCGGCGCCGCCCGCTCGTCCTCTTCCTCCTCCTCGGACGAGGAGGCTTGACGTAAGTTGCGTCGGCGATATGAGGGACCTCGTGCAGCAGCTCCTTCTGACGGGGAACAAGCCGCGCTCGTCGCCTTCCCCGCCATTACGTGGCTGTCACCGGGCGGCGAAACAACCCCTCGCTTTATCCGAGGAGCCTGTTCCCAGGCGGTTCGGCCAAAACCAGCTGCCCCACCATTCCGGTGGAACCTCCGCCTCCACAGCCGTTAGTTGGGGCTCCGACCAAGAATTCTCGGTCGGCTCAGGGACTGCCCATAGGCTGTCTGTCACCCTCACTCCCGATCGACCTCGGCAGGTGGAGGTGGCTCAGGCCGAGCAGCTCTTTGAGGACTCTTCCGAGTCTGAAGGCGATTCCTCCTTTTCTCCAAGCGAATGGACTTGGGTCCTCAGGAGGACAGTCAGTGGACGATAGCCCATTGTCCTTCCTGGGATTGCTTCGGCTCATCTCGGAGTCCACGGAGTGAAGCTCGAACCGTTTCATGGGCAGGTATCCCCTCACGGAGATTCTGGACCGAGGGGATTCCCCACGGAGGCCTTTCGGTGGCCGAGGCCATAGTGGCCCGGCCTTGGAGCTCTGGCAGCGCCCCTGCCCCTGCCCTGCACCTTGGCCAGGATGGCCAGGAAGTATCTGGTCCCTACTGGTTCCTTGTCGGTTTTATGGAACACCCTCGGCAGGGGTTAGTTACCGACAGCATTTTCCGCGTGCAGGGGCAGCTAGGGATGTGGACAAACCTCCCGACAAGGAGTCCAAGAAATTGGACTATGCCGGTGAAAGTCTACGCTAAGGCCTCCCTCGGCCTTCGCCAGGCCAGTTCGGCCGCCCTCATGGCACATTTCTCTCATGCCCTGTTGGGCTCCTGGACGAGGTCGTCCCTCATCTTCCGGATCTGCAGACCACGGTTAGGCAGGTGCAGGACCAGGGCAGGGCAGTGGCCAAACAGCAGCTTCAGACTGCTTTGGACATTGGGGACTCATGTGCCTGGTCTGTGGCGGCCGCAGTGGCTATGTGTCATCAGGCTTGGCTGAGGATATCCACCTTCACTTTGGATACCCAGCACAAGTTGGCGGATGTCCCCTTCTTGGGGACCAACCTCTTCGGCCCTGGGGTGGAAGGTCACCTGCAGAGGATCGAGAAGTCCAATGCTACCTTGGACTCGGTCTCATCCGCTTAGAAGGACAAAGGCTGCAAACCACTGCCTAAGCCCTTTCGTCCCTCAGCCTGCGACACGTCCAGCCCAGCAACGTCAGGGCCAGCAGGCTCGGGCTTGGCATCCCAAACCCAAGCCGGGGCTTCCTCCAACAGGAAGCAGGAGGTAAGGCCCAGGAGGTCCCTCGGCCGTCCCTCCTCAAGCCTGCCCAGTGACGGGCTGAGGGTGTCGCCCCAACCCAGTCACCTCACCCCAGGTTCCCCGTGAGAGGCGGCCCGTCACTTCCTTTCCGCCTGGTCCGTTATTACCACGGACAGGTGGATGTTGAGAGTGGTGGGAAAAGGCCTGCCCTTGGAATTCAAGCAGGCCCGCCCTTCAGAGCCGTTGCACCTGGGGGCATCGGGATCCGCAGCTCACTGTCAGCTCGCTGAGCCGACATTGCTCTCCTCCTCCAAAGGAGGTGATCAGGAAGGTGGCGGACCCTCCCTCAGACCCGGGTTTGTGTCCAGGTACTTCCTGGTTCGAACGGACGGGGGCTGGCGCCCATTCTGACCTACAGGACCTAAACAAGTTCCTAAGGTCTCGAACCTTCAGGATGGTCACTCTGGCTCAGATAATACCATCCCTGGAACCCGGCGTGTGGTTCTGCTCTCTTGGACCTGCAGGGCGCGTTCTTTCACGTCCTATCCATCCGTCATCAGAGATTCCTTCACTTTCGGCGGAGGATCCCTTTTCGAGTTCGAGCCATGCCCTTGACCTGTCTCCAGCCCCAGGGTCTTCACCAAATGCATAGCAGTGGTGACAGCTTTCCCGCGGCCAGGGTCCGGTGTACCATTTCGACGACATGCTGATAGCAGTCCCCTCCAGACAGGAGGTGGGCGGTCCAGAGATCTGGCCCTCCAGGTTTGCTCTCAAATCGGCCTTCTCATCAGCGAGGCCAAGTCGAACTCGAGCCGAAGCAGGTGATTCTTTTCATCGGGCAGAGCTAGACTCTCTCGAGCCAGAGCACGGCTCCCGGTGGACAGGGCCGAGGTTCTTTCCTCCTTTGCCCAATCATTTCTGGTTGGGCAATCGCGCCTGCCGGGACTTCCTGCGCCTCCTGGGTCTCATGGCGGCCTGTACCAGCGTGGTCCGTTGGGCACGCTGCGCACATGCGCCCTCTTCAGTGGGACTGGCCAGCCAGTGGTCACAGCGCTGCGATCCATTGGACCAGCTAGTGACGGTGACCCAGGAGATGTGGAGCGCTCTCCGGTGGTGGACCGTTCAGCTCATCTGCAGGAGGGCATCCCGTTTGTCCGCCCAAGCGGCGGTCTCTCTATCGACCGATGCCTCTCTAATGGGTTGGGGTGCCCATCTAGGGAACACCAGGCGCGGCCTCTGGTCGCGGAGTCGATGCCACATCAACCTGCTGGAGCTCCGAGCTGTCCGCCTAGCTCTCACCGCCTTTGCTCCGTTTCTCCGGGGTCAAGTGGTCTGAGTCCAGACGGACAATACCCACGACCATGTATTATCTAAACCGCCCAGGCGGGGCAGCTCCATGCTTCTATGCAAGGCTCTCCGCATTTGGTCACTCGTGCGCAGGCTTGGGCGGATCTCCTAGCCATTCATGTGGCAGGGAGCCTCCAACACCCTGGCCGATGCCCTAAGCGGATAGGGGCTGCATCCCACGAGTGGTCTCTCCGGCGGTAGTACAGGATCTGTTCTCCCATTGGGGCACACCTCAGGTGGACCTGTTTGCCTCCAGGGAGAGCAGAAGCTGAGGCTGTTCCATGCCCCCCCCTCATCAGGGCTCGCTGCGGGGATGCCTTCTGAGGCCGTGGACCCGGGCCTCTTCTACACCTTCCCCATTTCCCTTGATACACAAGGTGCTTCTCCAAGCAAGGAGGGACAAGGCGCAGGTGATTCTGATAGCCCCAGACTGGCCCGCCAGTTCTGGTACCCAGATCTCCTCAGCCTCAGCTCCAGGTTCCCAAGGCAGCTTCCAGCTCGCCCGGACCTGCTCTCAGTCAATCAGGGAAGGTGTTCCATCCGCCCTTCAATCCCTGCACCTGACGGCCTGGTTCCTGAGCGGCTAGAGTTCCAGGCCTTGGGTCTTTCCGACGAGGTCCTCAATGTAGTTGAGGCGTCCGTAAGAGTCGACCAGGAAATGCTATGCCTTCAAATGGAAGAGGTTTTCCATTTGGTGTCAGAACAAGGGCTTGGACCCTTCCTCCTGTTCCTTGGCAAGCATCTTGGACTATTTATGGTCCCTTTCTCGTCAAGGGCTTGGGTCGATGACCCTAAGGGTGCACCCAGCCATCTCTGCTTGCAGGCGGGCCGGGGGCAGTCGGTGGCGCAGGAGAAGGTGGTCTGGCGCATTTTCAAGGTCTTGATCACATTTCCCTCCGGTGTGAGAACCTCCACCTCCGTGGGATTTACTGCTGGTACTGGCAAAGCTCATGGGCAAGCCATTCGAACCAATGCACAGGTGTGAACTCTCTCACCTGTCGTGGAAGACCGCCTTCTTGGTGGCTATCACATCAGCCAGAAGGATGGGAGAGCTCAGGCGCTCTGCATTGAGTCTCCTTACCTGGTCTTCCCCAGGGACAAGGTTGTCCTGCACCCCCACCGAAATTCCTTCCGAAGGTGGTGTTGGAGTTTCACCTTAACCAGGTGTTGACTCTGCGGTGTTCTACCCCAGTCACACCTCGGAGGCGAATACAGGCTCCATAATTTGGACCCTAGAGGCGGCTCGCTTATATAAAGGCCTGGCTGAAGTCGGGGAGAGGTTCGCCAGCTGTTTGTCACCTACGCTGAAGCCGCACCTGGCAGACCTGCAGCCAAGCGGACGATAAGCAGGTGGGTCACCTCCTGCATAGATCTCTGCTATAAGTTGGTGGGCATGGAGCCTCCCAGAGGATAGAGCTCTTTCACCGCCATACTGCTGCATCGGTGGCTGCTTCAGGGACGTCCCTATCCAGAATATCTGCAGGGCTGCTACCTGGAAGTCAGCACACACCTTCATCACCCATTACCACATCGACCTCGAGTCACGCGGGATGCTGGTTTTGGGGCCTCGGTTCTCCAGTCTTTATTCCTAAGTAGGGGTATGCGCCTTGCTTCCCTCCTCCCAGAGAATTGCTAGGAGTCTGCCAGACAGTGCGGATGAACAACATATCCATGTCCCTAGAAATACAGGTTACTCACCTGTAACAGGAGTTCTAGGGATGGTATGTATTGTTCATCACCGACCACCCGACCTCCCGGCTAACGCACACCTGAGCTTCCAGCGGGCCAGATCTGGCGTCATGGGGCGAGCCGAGGTTTTACCACCGGGTGGGTGGGAGGAGCCAGCTTGAAGACCTTCCGGCAAGATTTAAAGCGGCAAGGATACCTGCCAGACAGTGTGGATGAACAACATATACCATTCCTAGAACTCCTGTTACAGGTGAGTAACCTGTATTTCTAGTGGCTATCACTTCAGCTCTCCGTATTTCAGGCTTCATGCTCTCATGTGCAGGGAACTCTACTTGAGTTTCCACAAGGACAAGGTAGTCCTTCGACTCAACCCATCCTTCCTTCCTAAAGTAGTCTCCGAACATACTTTAAATCAATCCTTGGAGCTTCTGGTCTACTACCCTGAATACTCCAATCAAGGTGAACATCTCTTACATACCTTAGATGTCCATCGATACTATGCTATTACACTAATCGTGCCCAGTCGATTAGGAAAACGTCTCAACTATACGTCACATTTGCCTCTGGCAAGGAGGGCTTCCTGTTGCTAAACAAACCCTTTCTTCCTGGTTGGCAAATTGTATTACCTTTTGTTACAGAAAGTACAACAAAATTTTATCTGACCTGTCCAAGCCCATTTGCTAGAGCTATGGCCACTACTGTAGTTTGTTTTAAGGAGCTTCCATTTCTGATATGTGCAATGCAGCTACCTGGTCCACAATCCATACTTTCACAAGGCATTACGATCTGGATATTGCCTCCGCACGTAAAGGCGACCTTGACCGTGCAGTCCTAAAGGTCTCCTATCATAATTGTCCTCCACAGGGACATAACTGCTTGGGATTCTCCCAGAAGTAATAACCTACTTTATTTTAGTTTTATCTATTTAAGGAATTGGATACACCTTTGAGCCAGGGCTCTTTGCAAAGGTTCCACGTTAGGTTACTTGAAACATTGGGACAGGCAGTGGTATTGTGCAAGAGAAATAAACATAGCAGCCGGAGGCTTTGTCAATTACAAAACATCACAATTGTGCAAATCACTTCTATAACAAATTAAACAATATAGATTCGTATAGGTAGCCATCCGACAGAGGGAGGCGAAGCCAGAGGCTGGTGTAAAGTGAGAAAGAGAGGAGTGGGGGTGGGTCAGGGGCAGGGTCAGCAAGGAGGTGTGGAGGAGTAGAGGAGGAGGGAAGGAGTAGGGAGGGGTATGGGGGTGGGGGGATAAACCATTTAGGTGTAGCAGTCGCAGCAGGCACAGGAGATGAGGTATTGACTAGGCTGAGCTTAAAGGTGCCCTGGGTTGCTTTGCTGGTAACTTATGCTGACAGGGTGTTGAACCAGGAGGAGGCTCTGAAAAAGAAGGATCGTTGGCCTTGGGTAGTCCTGCAAAGGGAACAGTGAAGGAGAGGTTGTTTGAATTCCTGGTTTGTCGTGGGCGCTATATGGTCTCAGCAGTGCCTGTGATCCAGGGGTAGTAGGGCCAATGTTTGCTTTTTGCTAGGATACAGGTTTGATATTTAATTTTGCCAGATAGTTGGAGCCAGTTTGCGTTGTAGAATCTAGCGGTGTGTGTAAGCGGTTTGCAGATGTTTGGAGACTGCATGTCTTGTTTAGTGCTGTGGCGATGCGTCGGAGAGCTGTCAGTGGCAGACCCGTGAGATCACAAGCCCATAGTCTATTATAGAGATTACTGAACTGTGAATGGCAGTGCTTAGGGCTTCATCCGTGAGGCAGCTCTTATGTCTATAGAGCAGGCCTATGTGAGTGTATTCACAGTTTTTGCTACGTAGTTGATATGTTCAGAGACATCATAAGGGTACCGCTGAGCAGTTACAGCTTTTGCCCTCAGAGCTGCATGTCCCAGGTTTGAGTTCCAGCAAAGGATGGAGGTGCATCTGCTCAACTAGAGGAACGGGCCTAACAAATCTTTGTTAACTGAAGGTTCTGTGGGGAGAATGTAACATTTCTGAACAGTTATTTTAGGATAACCATATTTTGGTGCAATGCCTAATTTTCAGGACCATCTTGGAGGCAAGATAATGATTCACCCATGTCAGTGCGGCAACAAAAGGCGACCGACAGTAGGGTGCCAGCACAGTGCTATATCACATAGATAACAGCAGTATCAATTGTTACAGATAAGCAATAACACACAACATGGTGTGTAACGAGCTAAAGTGAAGCATGTCCGTGTACAGTATGTGGCAGGAAGCATTTGAGTGCCTTCAGCCACCAGGAAGTGCATCATTGCACACTCTAGAATGTGTAAATGTGCTTATAAAACAGGTTTGTAATCTTTTTTTCGTTTTTTTTTTTTTTTTTTTTTAGATCAGTCTATAAAGTATATTATTAGTTTCCTCCCCAGTTGTTTGTCAGTGCATTTTTGGCTGCCCATGTGGGACTGTTAACCCTTTGCAGCCTAAAGTAGTTACTTTTGCAACTGGCAGTGTGATGCACAGTGGTCCTGGAGACTGACAAAATGACTCACAAATGTCTTGGATTAATGCTGTCAATCCAAGGGCTGTAATCACATGGTGTTCAGTTCTGCACTTCCGATCGTGATTTGATGAACTGTGTAGTGTTGAAGGTGGGCCCTTAGTTATTTTATAGGGTTTTACTGGTTGTTCGAGATTAGTTATTTTATAGAACTTTATTGGTTTTGACATGTGGTGTTCTGACACCATTTTGCTCCGATGAGACTGCTGTGGGGCATTATGGTGACATAGAAGAGCCTTTCAGTACCAGCCGTCACTTCAGATCCACTACTGTGATACATGCCTGTAAAGGTATTGACTAGCATTATTTCCTGTGGCTACTGCTTTGAAGAAGGGTTATATTGCTTTTAGGCCAGGGATCCCAAAATGAAGCTGTAAAATTGCTGCTATAGCTTCTATGCTGCCCTTTTTCTGACAAACGACGTTTCACCAAAATGTCATACATTTCCAGAAAGATTAACTAATAAGCTTTAAATAAATATAGATTTATTTGGTTTATCATTCACTTACTTTGAGATAAGGGACAGTAATAGTAGAAAGGGACCAAAACATAAATTGTGGTATGCAGCTGCAAGAATAGCACAATAATGGTGCCAGTCACAAGGTCAGATCCACCAATGTGATATATGCTGTAAAGGTACCATTCTGGGCTGCTTTTAATGGAAGTCAGCTGGACTAATGAAGAAGTTATCCTTGCTCAGGAGGTACCCCAGCAGGATGTTTCTAATGTATCAGTCTTGACTGTGCATTTTGAATTATGTTATCATGGTCTGCAAACATGACTAATGTGCATAATTCTGAGTAATAAGTACTACCACTGTAAAGCACATAGTCTATCAATTAAAATGCTGTGTAACATGTGTTGGTACCAGTGATGACTTGGCATGGTGGATGCTTTAATGTGGAATGTGAAGATATCTCAGTGCCATTCTCACAAGTACTTGGGACAGTAGGCATGTTTAATGAGAAATGGATAGGCTCCATAGGGTTCAAGACCATTTTAAACTTTCTTACACAGGCTTGCCTCTGACCAGAGGTTCATGGGTTTAACCCCACACCATGCTCATGGCGTAAAACCCAAGAGTGAACCTGTAGTGTAGTATGAGGGAGGTGCTGTACTGTTGAGGTGTCATTCTTGGATGAGATATTAAACCAAGGTCTCTTCTGCCTGTCTCTGATCACTGTCCAGGTGGAAGTAAAGACCCCATGGCACACAACAAGTAGCGTGTCATGGCTGGATTCCCTTGTTCATAAAAACAGGTCATAGAAACATAGAATTTGGACGGGCAGATAAGGATCGCTTGGCCCACCCAGTCTGCCCATTTCCCTACCTAATGGATAAGCTGCAGATCCTAGTTAACCAGCAGCCTACTTCTTCTACCCCACCCCTAGAATTGCCTTATGACTGTCCCATGCATGCGAGATTCCACCACTGTTTTGACTCCACAACCTCCAGCCGTTCCATTCATCCACAACCCTCTCTGTGAAAAATACTTCCTTAAATTACCTCTGAGCCGCCCCCCCATCTTCAAATTGTGCCCCTTGTTCTTGTACACCTCTTTTTTGAAAGATGCTACCCTCTTGGACTTTGTTGATTCCCTTGAGGTACTTGAAAGTTTCTATCATGTCCCCCCTTTCCCTCCTTTCCTCGAGGCTATACATATTAAGCTCCTTTAGTCTCTCTTCATATGTCTTCGGTGCAGACCCTGCACCATTTTAGTGCCCTCCTCTGGACAGCTTCCAGGTCAGTGTAACATCCCTCCTTGCACACACCTGGAAGTTATCATCCCAACTCAGTGTGCATTTCTTGGTCATAAATTACAAAAAATGTATATTTGCTTCTATAGCATG
The DNA here is from genome assembly GCA_016271365.2 of Neoceratodus forsteri. Classification (NCBI taxonomy): domain Eukaryota; kingdom Metazoa; phylum Chordata; order Ceratodontiformes; family Ceratodontidae; genus Neoceratodus; species Neoceratodus forsteri. The sequence goes on from CM028132.1 coordinate 612,807,164, forward strand.
GTGTCCTCCTTCCACTTTGCAGCTCTCTGAACCCATTACTTTGTTTGCATCCAGCTGAAGCTACGCTGAAAGTTGTGGTTCCAGTCCTGTTTGGAAGGGCACTGGCGGATTTCAGCACAGAACTGGTGTTAAAATAAAGCTATTTAGGTATTTCTGTTAGCCATGCAAGTGGGGCCATGTTGGCAAGTCTAACAACTTGGTGTTGCTTTCTTTTGTTATTTATGGCTACCAGCCCACTCTAGGCATTCAACCTAAGCTGCAGGAGTGTCGGTGCAGATGTAGAACCCCGTAACAATTGCACTACGCTGCATGGGGCAACTGTGACAGCCAGTCACAGGGGCAGTTTTACTTTGACAGCACTGACCGATTTAATTTTTCCCACTGAACCCTTGCCTTAGTCAAGATACTGAGTTGGGCTGCAACCTGAGTGATGTATGGGCTCAAGTATAATGGCATTGGAGGACAGTACAGACGAAACTGGTGTTTGTGTACATGCAGGTAGTGCTTTCATGTGCTTAGAAACATAGAAACAGAAACCTGTTGGCAGATAAGGTCCTTCAGTGTACTTAGTCTGCTCCAGTACCTCCAATAACTGTGTTCTTTCATGCTCTGCCTGTATTAAGTTGTCCCCTCCTCCACTTACCAGTAGTCCCCTATACCTATCCCAGGCATTTTTAAATCCGTTTATTGCTTCTGCCCACCACCTCTGCTGGCAGGCTGATACACTTGTCCAGCACCCTCTCCATGAAGAAATACTTCTTCACATTTCCTCTGAATTTCCATCCTGCCAATATCATGTTGTGGTCCCTTGTCCTTGAGCAAATTTTCTCTGAAAAATTGTATTCTCCTGTACGCTGTTTCTCCCCTGAGATACTTAAATGTTTCAATCGTATCCCTCTCTCCCTCCTCTCCTCTAGGAGTACATATTGAATTCCTTCAGCGTAGCTTTGCAGGATTTTGATGTCCCTGCACCATTCTGATAGCCTCCCTGAACTGCCTCCACCCTATCAATGTCCTTATGTAAGTGGGGCCTCCAGAACTGGACACATTATTCAAGATGTGGCCTTACCAAAAGTCCTGTACAGTGGAATTATTACCTCTCATATTCTTCTGGTGATTCCCTTGCCCATGCATCCCAGCATTTTGCTAGCCTTTCCCGCTACCTTGTCACCTGCCTCCCAAAGACATTGAAGGACCACACCAGTACCGATCCTACGGTGCCCCAGTGGTCACCTTACCCAATGCCATTTACTACCACCCTCTGGGTCCCATTATCCAGGCAACTTTCCACTCACTTTACCACCTTCTTTCCTACTCCAATGTTCTGCAGCTTCTTTATCAACCTACAAAGTGGCATGGTGTCAGTGGCCTTACTGAAATCCAGGTAGGCCACATCCACTGCCCCTCACTGGTCCACCTTCCTAGTTACCCAATCGAAAAATTCAGAGAGGTTAGTTTGGTACGTCCTCCTCCCGAGAAACCATGCTGCCTTTTGTCCTATAGACCATTGACAACCAGGTGTTCCATGGTTCTTTCCTTCAGTAAGTTTCTCCATGATTTTCCCCACTACTGAGGTCAGGCTGACCGCCTGTAGTTTCCCACCTCCTTCTTGTTCCCATTTTGTGTAGAGGAGACCATCAGCCCACCTCCAGTCCCCAGGAACCTCCCTGTTTCTTTTTTTTTTTTTTTGCGATTATATTTTCTTTTTTTGTAGCCAAGCCCCTAACACTGTGAACGGGTTCACCACGGCACCCGACCCTTACTCCAGGAAGCCTCCCGGTGGGGCAGCTGAAGCGGAACTGTCGTGGCTGAAGGGTTGGGTACGTGCCTGGCTCATCGTGGGGGCAGCGGTTTCCTAGCTAGAATCCCTTTTGGAGCTGGGACGTGCAGTGGCGCAAGGCCATCACTCTGTCCTAGCTCCACCCCATCTTGGTGTGGCATGCTTTGTCCCCAGCCTCGCTAGAGGCAGTCGATGCCGACACTCTGGACCCCCACCCTGGAGAAGGAGGCAGTCCCTCGGATGCTCGATCCTTCTCCTACCCTGCCAACCCCTGATGACCCGTGCTGCCTCGAACACGGGTCGCTGGCATGGTGTGAGGTATGGTGTCCAGCACCTCAACCCTCGGCGCCAGCGGGCGGCAACCTCCTTTGTTTCTAAAGACAGGTTGAACAGGGCAGTCCGTGTTTCTACCAGCACTTCCCTTAGCTCTTTTTAGAATCTTGGGGTGTATCCCTCTAGTCCCATTGCCTTATTAACTCTCAGTTTCTCCAGTTCCCTGGGGACCTCTTCCTTCCAAAAAGCGCGTGTCCATCTCTGTGCCCACCATGCCCCTATCACATGTTTGCCCTCTTCCTGGTCCCTCCTGACCATAAACACTGAGCCAGAAATATTTGTTCAGTATATTTGCTATCTGCTGGTCATCCTCTGTACTGCTCCCATTTCCCCTTTGGTCCCCAGCCCCACCCCCACCCCCATTGCCCTCCTTACCTGTAAAGGTTTTATTTATTTAATTATACTGGAAGGCATGTGATCAATATTGCTCATTTTCACAAGCATCCAATGTAACAAATATAGTATTTTACAGCAATAAGAGAGCATAAAACAGTACAATTTTGAGAAAGAGTACAGGATTTTTTTTGCAAAGCAGTAGGAATGAATTTTACAGATAGGAATTTACAGTTATTTACAAATGGAACGAGTTAAAACAGTTGCATTGGGATGAGCAGAAATTTAGTAAGGTTGTTTTTGAATGCATTGACAGCTGTTACAAAGGGTGAGAGCAAGGGGAGAGTGTGGAAGAGTCTAGGGCCCCTGTAGGCGAAAGTGAGCTGGGCCCAGTGAGATCCAGAAGAGGGGATTGTGGAAGAAGTTTGCGTGGTGTCTGGGGGAACGAGGTTGGACCAACAATGAGAAAAGAGAGGAGGTAATCTTGGGGAGAGAGCCCTTGAGGGCTTTAGAAAGGAAAGTACAGGTTCTGCTTGTGAGCCTGTCCTCAAGAGAGAGGCTGTTTGTTGTCATGTATAGGGTGCAATGATGTGTTAACCTTGGGAGACCGGAGACACCCTGAGGATGCTGTGATGGGTGAATCTCAGTCTGATGAAATGTTTCTAGGGGAAGAGTATATTAGAGAGCCATAGTTGGGGGAGTTAGCTAGCCGGGCTCTGGAGTTGGGGGTGAGGAACTGCCCAATGCGGTACAGTATGCTGAGTCTTTGACGCACTTTAGAGATAAGGAGATTAATGTGGTTTTCAAAATTGAGGTGGCTGCCAAGGAGGATCCTGAGATATTTGTATTCTAGGACCCTTTCAGTCTGGTTGCCATCATTGTCAAGGAGGTCGAAATCAAAGTTGGTGTTTTTCTTGATGCGGAAAAAACATGGATTTGTTTTTTTGGTGCTGAGTGTGGTGAATTGACCACTGCTGTCATATTTCTCTGAAATTTTCTTTGTTTAATTTCCCAAAGGCCATAACATAAGGTTCAGCTTATAAGGGTATTCTAGGATAGAAAGGAGAAAAACTATAACCCATGCTCTGTTTCAGCTGGATACTTCCGTTGGTAAAACAAAGGGAAGAATTGGCCTAGCCAGGCTAGGAGAAAATTCATTTATGTTTGAATAGCTCAAAAGCTGAGTCCCAGATCCTGTAGTGAGATGTCTGAAATTATTTTGTGTGTCTTCAGACCAGGGTCTCTTCAGACAAAGGAAATAACCATTTCAGAATTTGCAGCACTCATCTGTATGTAAAGTGCTGAGTTAATCTTGTTATAGTGCACCACCAATGAGTTGGTACAGTGTGCAGAGGTTTTTGGGTGTGGTGCAAAACCCATTTCTGGTATTTGTTTAAATTTTTAAACTTTGGGGAATTGGGAAAGAGCGAGAGATCCTGCAGGCCTAGAGGCGAACTTGAATCTTAAAGTTTCAAGGGACTGGCCAATCAGGAGGAAGGCTGGCCTGACCTCAAAGACCCTATAAAAATGTGGGGAGAAAAAAAGATGCCTTTTGTTGAACATTTAGCAGTTGCCTATGTGTTGACTCCAACACATGAAAAGGATTGCTGTGTGTGTGGTGTGTGTGTGATATAAGACTTTCCACACGTGAGAAGGGACTGGCTGGTGCTTCAAAGAAGAACCAGAACCCTTGCAACAGATCTTCATATCTGCCCAGAAAAGCCTTGTTCTACTGGGAAAATAGATCAGAGGAAAAAATTGCATTTTCTTTTGGACATTTTCATCTGAAAACTTCAAAAGAAGATTTTCCAACAGACTTGCTTCTTTACTTACCTTGGATACTGAACACCACAGGTAGATTTTATTTTAGAATTCTAACATAGGTCTGATTGTGTGGTATAATATTTTAAAGGGAAAAGTTTCTGTCAGACTGGTGCCACTCCTGTATCGTATTTCCTGTACTGCCACCTTGTGGCCCAGGTAAATGACTGAAAATGGTCCACTGGATCAGTGCACTTTCCTGGTTACCAAAAACATAAATAAATAAATAAGTAGACTGCTAGCTACAATACCGAATATTAGAAAAAAAGGCTCATGGACAGAAGAAGGCGCTTCTTCTTGACGATCAAGTCACAGGGTGCATGGGGGCCCTGGGAGTAGGGATCGGCCGTGCCTTAGGGCGAGCCCGCGACACTGAGGACCAGACCATGTGTGGAGAACTAGGTGGAGTCTACTGAAATCAGATTGGAGTTTGTGTCTGAGGAAGGAAAGATCTTTGTCACAGCAGAAAAGGGCTGCATCGTCAGCATAGAAGATGAGTTTGGTGGTTGTTCAGATGTGGGGAAGGAGTTAACAAGAGGGTAAAGTAGTGGGCTGAGGATGGAGCCTTGGGGACTCCCTATCTGAAGTGAAGGGAGTAGAGAGATCTCCCTCGATTGTGGTTCTAGGGGTCCTGTGATTGAGATAGTTTAGCACCCAGTTTGTGACACTGTTGGAGAAGTTCAGTTGTGTGAGGGTCTTGAGGAGGATAACGTGGTAGACAGTCAAATGCCTTGATAAGGTCTATGAAGACAGAGCCTGTGTAAAGACTGTTGTCAATAGCTTGGTAAATATCATGGGTGAAGTTGACTAGTGCAGTCTAGATTGCGATGTGCCCTGAAGCTATGTTGGGAGCTTGTCAAGATGCTGTATTTGTTAAGGATGTCACCTGATGAGACCCATTTCAGTCCACATAGGTGTTTGTTGGTATGCGCTCCCCTCCTCTTAGCAACATAAACTTCGGTTTTGCTTTTGTTAATTTTAAACCCCGAAACCTGACCAAAAACTCTCAAAACTTCCAAGACCTAAGGCAAATTATGCTCTAAGTCAGAAATATACAGAAGAGTACCATCTGCATACATGGAAACCTTACCTACTCATCCTTGATTTTAATCCCAGGGTAAGTGGCTGATTGTGAAGAAAAAGCTGCCAAGGTTCGAGATTGAAAGTGAAAAGTAAGGGAGAGGGTAGTCCTGTCTCGTCCCTCGCTGAATTACAAGGGAGGGGGAACAGTGTGCCATTAACCTTATCTCTGGCACATGTGTGGAGTATAAGCTGGCGGATGTTGGCCCGAAACACTTCCTGAAACCAAAACTTTGGCAACACCGGCATCCCAAAATTCCCAATCTAGGTGATCAAATTCCTTTTTGGCATTGATTGAGATCACAGCACAGGTCTTATCCTCGGAAAAAGATTTAGCAGCAGAGATAATATTCAGTAAGGTTCTGATAGTATCCTGAATGTGCCATCCAGGTATAAACCGTCTGATTAAATGTGGATAAAACCCAATGGGTTCTTTTTCGAGTAAAGTTAAGGAAAACCATAGTAAAAGTATAAGGGCATTGTACAGAACAGATTTAAAAGTTTCCTCCCACAAGTACCTTGGCATTGTGCTTGAAGAAACTATAAAATTTGATTCCGCATGGGCGGCCTGGTGGCGCTGAGGGTTGAGGCGCTGGACACCACACCTCCGCCATGCGGCGGCCTGGTTTGGTGGCAGGCTTGGGTTGTCGGGGGTCGGCTGGGGAGGAAGAGGATTGATTGTCGGGGCGTCTCTCCTCTCCTAGGAGGCGTCCAGACTCTGTGCCGCCTGTCTCCTGGAGGAGGCCAGAGGTACAGCAAGCATTGCAGCAGGCGTCAGGGACTTGGGAGTGGTGGACGCCAGCAGTGATGCCTTGGTGTAGGGTGCGTGCCACTCCTCCAAGTTAAAACAGAGGAAGCCTGCGGGTGCCAGTGAGGCGGTGCCTCAATATGCCCTTGCCTGCCTGACTACCGATCGATGAGATTAAATTTCTGGGTGATGCTGCCCCTACCTCGACCCGCTCAGGATAAGCCACAGCTCCATGGGGACCGAGGGTGAAGTCTCGGGCAAGGCAAGTGAGGCAGGAGGATGACTCCTAGGCACTCCCGATGGGTCGGCACCCACAGGACGTGAGCATGGATAAATAGTAATTTCAAAAAAAAAAAAAAAAAACATTTTGATTCACACATTCAAATGGTGTCTAATAAATTGAAAAAAATGTAGCCATTTTATAGGAAGATGGCCTGTTTCAGTCTTGTAATTGTAAACCTTGAAAATTCATTATTTTGTCCGATTGACTATGGGGATTGTATTTATATGAATATGACAGCTACTGTACTGAAACCCCTTGATTGACTATATCATAGTACTTTGAGGTTTGCCACTGGTATGCCATGGCGTACTCCTGCATTGTAAGTTTTATTTTCTGGCTGGTTGGCAGTCACTTTATGCCGTAGGCAAACACATTGGTTACTATTGGTACATAAATTTGTTTTGCACAAACTTCCCCTTTACTTGTTAAATTTGGTTACTATTAAACAAAATAAATATTTCTTCGATCCACTGATCTTCTTCAGTTTTAGTACCGAGGTATAAAAATAGTTCTAGGGATGTGGATATGTTGTTCATCCACACTTCTTGGCGCATAGTCCTTTTCCCTTTAAATCTGCGGAAGGTCTTCAAGCTGGCTCCTCCCACCCACACGGTGGTATAACCTCGGCTCCACCCCATGCGCTAGATCTTCCTTTCTACTGGAAGATTCAGGTTGCCTCCATCGTGCTTTTGCATTCTGTAGGCCCTGGCTTCTCAAACTCGATTATTCCGAAAATTAGACTTACTCACGTTAGCAATTGCGACTGTTGCTTCTCGATTATGGAAGACATGTCTTCCCGAATTTGCCAGTGCCTGTGCGGCAGAAGATGTGCGTGCGGACCAGCATACATGTGTGTCTCTTGGTGTCGCCGCGGCACCACAACCTGCAGTTCTGCCCTCGCTTTCAGCCTAGTGTCCTCGATTTACCATCTCGATGCCTTAAATTGGGCAGGCCTGAAAATGGAACCTGCCAGTGAAATCTAAGGAGGCCGGTGGGTGGTTTCGCTGCAGCGGAGATTCACTGAGCAGTTGGAGGCGCATGCAGGCCTTCGAGGAGAGCGGCTTGCTCTGCGGAATCTGCCTCGGGGCTTCTTCGCTCCACTCAGCTTGGGCTCCACCTCTTGGGTTCCTTCCAAGAGTTGTGCCACTCTCTCCCGACTAAGGGTGAGAGTCCTGTGGGCACTCACTTCTCTCTCTGTCCCATAAGTGGAGAGGGACCTGTACCGTCTTCATCTCGATGGAGGCGCTCTTGAATCAGGAGAGATCATAGTCCCTGGAACCGGCCATTTGACCTCGGGTTGAGATTGCCTCTGCCGCTGGCTTTGGTCTGCCATCGGCCAATGACTCAAAAGCTCTTAATCGATGAAGTTGAGATTGTTCTCGACCCGATCGACCCATTGTTGCTAACTCCTCAGTCGGACTCTGGTCCTTTCCTTTCCCGATGAGGAGACCCAGCCCACTGGGAAACCCACCGAGGAAGTGGTCCCTGACCCGGAGTCTCTGATTACTGCGTCTCCCGAGCAACTGGGTTGGTCTGCCCAATCTCAGTCGGACTCCTCGACCGACAGGACAAGGAAGGCGCACAGGCGGCGCCAAAAGAGGCGACGCCACGGTTGTCCTCGTCCTCCTCAGATGAGGAGAGCTTTGTCGAAACTCCAGCACTACGAGGACCTCGTGTGGCAGCAGCTGATTTTGTCTGGGTATAAGCTGACCCTGGTTCCTACCCCAGCCATTGCTTGGCTTTTGCCTCCTAGGCGAAGACAGCTCCCCAGGAACCGATGAAATCGGTTCTTCCGTATGGAGCGGCTAAACCTCTTCTGGTTCGGCCTAAACCAGTTTCTCCACCGATTCTGTTGGAACTGCTGCCTAAAGCAGCCCGTGGGAGGAGCTGCTTCTAAGAGGCTTCGGCCAGACACCGGGCTCCCCGGCGTCTTTCGGTCACTCTCACCCCGACCACCCTAGGTGGGTCGAGAGTGATCTGGCGGTTGACCGCTGTATCCGGGTACTCAGATTCGGATGACACTGGCCTCCATTCTCATCCACAGGATGGCCAGGTCAGCTGGTGATTTAGCGATGGAGAAAGGCCCTTTGTCTTTTCTGGGCATTCTCTGCCTCATCTCTTGAGTCCACAGGGATGCCCCTGACCTATCCAGAAAAAAGCAGAGTGCTGGCCCGGTGGTGCTGAGGTTAGGGACGCCACACCTCGCGCTATGCCAGCGACCCAGGTTTGAGGAGCAAACTCGGAGGCGCGGAGGTCGGCAGGGAGGTTGAGGATGAGTGCCCTTGTGGTGCACTCCTCCCGGGGAAGCAGGATGGGGATGATCCGGCATGCCAGCAGCCCCGGTGGAGACGGGCACTGCAGCAAGCCGAGGGTGGCCGTGAATTAAGCGTGGCCGGCGCTGGCAGGGCTGCCATATGCCAGAGTGACGGGCACCACGATGGGGAGAGCGCAGAACAGGGAAAACACTGCTCGTGGGACAGGCGACGGCACTCAGTTTCATGCCCACCGCCGGCTCACTCCAATTGGCCTCCAGGTCCTCCATCCAGGCCCTTACCTGCAGCCGGAGTCTGATGGGGAGGGCGCCCAAGAGGAGGTAAACCAGGGGTGCTGGCTGCAGAGAAGGGGAGAGGAGGCACAGACCCGGAGGGCCTCAGGTGGGCAGGAAAAATGGACAGGATACCGAGAGAAGGTTCACGAGCCGTGACCCGGAGGGAAAAACAGTTAAAAAAAAAAAAAAAAAAGGCGAGTACCCTCTCACAGATATCCTCAAGTGAGGGAATACCCCAACGGAAGCCTTTCCTGTGGCCAAAGCCATCGTTGGCCCAGCTCTTGAACTTTGGCAGCACCCTGTCTCCTGTCCAGCTTGCTTTGCCCGGATGGCCCGAAGTATCCGAGTGCCTCATGGGGTCCCTAGCGGGGTTCACAGAGCACCTTTTGGCTGTGAGCCTTGTGACCACCTCTGTATTCAGATGTACAGGCAGTTCTGCTGATACCGACAGACCTCCGGAGAAGGAGTCCAGAAATTGGATCATTCTGCTGAGAAGGTTTATCGGCTGTTCCTTAGGCCTCCATCAGACAAGTTCGGCCGTCATCATGGCACACTTCTCCCCATGCACTTTTGGGGTCCTTGGTGAAGTCCTCCCCCTTCCCTGCGGACGCAGACCACAGTCAAGCAGGTCTGGGACCAGTGCCATGCCGTTGCTAAGCAGCAGCTCCAGACGGCCTTGGACATTGGGGACTCATGTGCCCGCTCATTGGCGACCGCAGTTGCCTCTTGCCGCAGGGCTTGGCTGAGGCTTTCCTCCTTCCTGGTGGATATCCAGCACAAACTGGCTGATGTGCCTTTCCTGGGCACTGATCTCTTTGGCCCAGGTGTGGCGGTCACCTTCAGTACATGAGCAGTCCAGTGCCACCTTGGATGCCACTTGTTCTCAGAGTTCTTCTGGTCCCAGGAAGTAGCAGAAGGGAGAAGCCTTTCATCATTCTTTCCTAGGCCCAGCAGCAGGCTCAGGCTTGGTGCCCCGCCCCAAGCCTGGACCTCCAGACCCGTAAAGAGGTCGGGGTTCAGGCTCTGGACCCTCTTCCTCCAAGCCTACCCAGTGACAGGATGAGGGTTGCCACCTTTCCATCACACCAGCTCTGGGTCCTCCGTGGAGGGCCAGCTCCATCACTTTCTTTCTGCCTGGTCCGCTGTTACCATGGACAGGTGGGTCTTAGAAGTGGTCGGCCTGGGTCTGTCTCTGGAATTGAGCAGTACCCTCCAAGCTGAGCCTCGCCCCACAGGGAGGAGAGGTATCCGCCCACACTCAGTCGGCTCTCTGAGATGACATTGCTCAGTTCCTCCTCAAGGAGGCAGTAGCTCAGTGGCAGATCCTCCACCAGACCCAGGGTTCGTTTCCAGGTACTTCCTGGTTCCGAAGCGGATGGGGGCTGGCACCCATTCTAGATCTACATGACCTGAATCAGTATCTCAGGCCATGCACCTTCTTGATGGTAACTCTGTCCCAGATCATACCATCCCTGAAGCAAAACATGTGGTTCTGCTCACTGGAACTCAGGACACGTTCTTTCACATCCCAATGCATCCGTCCCACCAGCGGTTCCTCTGCTTCAGAGCAGAGGAACCCTATGAGTTCGAGCCATGCCATTCAGCCTGTCATCGGCCCCATGGGTCTTCACCAAATACATTGCAGTGGTGGCAGCCCAGCTCAGGTGTCAAGGGTCAGAAAATACCCCTACCTCGATGACTGGCTCTTAGCAGGTTCCACCCAGCAGCAGGTGGAGAGGTCCGGGACCTGGCCTCAGACCTGCTCCCAACTCGGACTCCTGATCAGCGAGGCCAGGTCAGAACTTGCGCCTTCACAGGTGATATGCTTCATGAGGCAGAGCTAAACTCTCGCCCGCCAGATCTCAACTCCCGGCAGACAGGGCAGAGTGCTCTCCTCTTTTGCCTGATCATTTCTGGTTGGGCAATTGTGCCTGCCTGGGACTTTCTGTACCTTCTGGGTTACATGGTAGCCTGCACCTCCATGGTCTAGCCAGTGGACTCAGTGCCTAGGTCATTTCGACCAGCTGATCACTGTGACCCAGAAGATGTGGGATGCTCTCCAGTGGTGGAGCATCCTAGACTGGTTGCAAGCAGGGATCCCGTTTGTTACGCCTGAGCCAGCAGTGCGTCCTCATGAGCGATGCCTCTCTCATGGGCTGGGGCCCACATGGGGACAACAGGGCCCATGGGTTCTGGACACCGAAGAGTCCCGTTACCACATCATCCTGTTGGAGCTGGGCTGGCCTGGTGGCGCTGAAGGTTGAGAGCTGGACACCACACTGCGTCATGCCAGTGACCGGGTTGGGGCGAGCCGAGCACTGGGGTTGGCAGGCGAGGAGGCGGATCGGCGTCCGTGGGATAGCTGTCCTCTCCCCTCCTTGGGGAGGGCAGAAGGTCTTTCAGTGCAGTAGAGACTCTGGGCGTGGAAACAGAATCGGGGACAAAGCGGTGGGCATCTATGGGGTAGCAGCGTGCTGACACCATTGCACAGCTGCACTCGGGTGAGTGTACAAATAGAAATCCTTCAGACCACTGGTGAGATGACAGTGGCGCGAGTGGAACCCCATCCCAAGCGCTGGCCCCAAGCGCTGCAGATCTCTCCACGGCCACTATGAACCGAAGGTAAGGTACCTCACACTTGGGAGATAACCTCCTGGGAAGGGCAGAACCAGCCCAGAGGTGATCCGGGATCGCACCTGCCTAGGTCATTTGGGGGAGAGCCTGGGAGATCGGGGTTCAGGCTGGGAGTTAGGGTTGTATCCGAGTGGGCACTCCTGAAGGATGCCCAGGAGGTCTGGATTTACAAATAGAATAAAGAAAAAAAAACTGTTGGAGCTCAGAAAGGTCAGACTGGCGCTGTTAGTGTTTGCTCCTCAGCTTCAGGGTCAAATGGTTCAAGTCCAGATGGACAACACCACGACCATGCACTATCTCAACAAGCAGGGCGGCACACTCCCAGCTGCTGTGCAGGGAGCGCTCCACATCTGGACACTCTCGTGAGTCAAGTGGAGGCGGATCTCCTAGCCATCCATGTGGCAGGAGCCTCGAATCAACTGGTGGATACTCTCAGCCGCATAGCGAGACATCCCAGTGGTCTCTCCATCAAGGTAGCTCACAGCTTGTTCTCCCACTGGTGCAAACCAATGGTGGACTTGTTTGCCTCCAGGAAAACACCAAGCTGAAGCTGTTTCATGCCTGCCCTCCTCAGCAGGGCTCGCTTCAGGGGATGCCTTCTCGGGCTGTGGACTGAGCACTCTTCCTGCGCCTTTCCTCCATTTCCCTTGATCCACAGGGTGCTCCTCAAGGTAAGTGAGGACAAGGCACAGGTGATCCTTGTAGCCCCAGACTGGCCCCGCCAGTTCTGGTATCCAGATCTCCTCAGCCTCAGTAACAGGCCCCAAGGCAGCTTCCAGCATTCCCGGACCCGATGTCAGTCAGTCAGGGAAGGTTCTCCACGGACCTTCAATCCTGCTCCTGACAGCCTGGTACTGAGTGGCTAGAGTTCCAGGCTTTGGGTCTCTCCGAGGATGTACTCACGGTAGTGGAAGCATCCAGGAAGGAGTCGACCAGGAAGTGTTATACCTTCAGATGGAAAGGTTTTCCATTTGGTGTCAGGGCAAGGGCCTGGATCCTCTTGTCCTGCCAGTGGCTAACATTCTAGACTGCCTTTGGTCGCTCTCCAAGGGGTCTTTGGTCATTGACCCTTAGGGTGCACCTGGCAGCCATCTCTGCTTACGGGCGTGGACGGTCCAGCAGACATTAGCGCAGGAGTCCGTGGTCGGGCGCTTTAAAGTCCTGGATCACGATCCCTCCGATGCATGAACCTCCACCTCTGTGGGATCTACTGCTGGTCTTGGCACAGCTCATGGGCAAGCCATTTGAACCAAGCACAAGTGTGAGTTGTCACACTTGTGGAAGATAACCTTCCTGGTGGCTGTCAAGTCTGCCAGAAGAACAGGAGCTCAGGCGCTCTCGGTGGAATCCCTTATCTGGCCTTCCACAGTGACAAGGTTGTCCTCGTCCCCACACGAAATTCCTTCCAAAGGTGGTATCAGAGTTTCACCTTAACCATAGATACATAGGTACATAGATACATACACAGTGTCGGCAGATAAGGGCCCATGGCCCACCCAGTCTGCCCATTTGAGCTTGTAAGTTCAGTTTGTTTTCCTAGAAGTCTGTTGCCCTTACCCTGACCTCCAGAATTCCTTTATGTCTATCCATGCATTCTTAAATCCTGTGATTGTTTCAGCCCCACCACTTTCTCTGGCAGGGTGTTCACTTGTCCACCACCGTTCTGTAAAGAAATTCTTCCTCATGTTTCCTCTGAATCGTCCTCCCTCCAACTTCATCCCATGCCCTCTAGTCCTGGAACATCTTTTTCGCTTAAAAATAGTGTATTCCTGCACCCTGTTCCTCCTGTAAGATACTTGTATGTCTCTATCATATCCCTCTCCCTTCTCTCCTCCAGGGAATACATGTTCAGTTCCTTCAACCTGTCTTCATAGGACTTGTGATGCAATCCATGCACCATCTTTGTTGCCCTCCTCTGAACCTTCTCTACCCTGTCTATGTCCTTACGTAGGTATGGTCTCCGTAGGTATGTACTCCAGGTGGGGCCTCACTAGTGTCTTGTATAGCGGAATTATGACCTCCCTTTTCCTGCTGGTGATGCCCTGCCTATACATCCCAGCATCCTATTTGCTTTACCTGCTGCCTTGTCACACTGTTTCCCTACTTTGAGGTCATCAGAGATGATAACCCCAAGATCCCTTTCCTGCTTGGTGCATGCTATATCCTCACCCCAACTGATATATTGTGCCAGGGTTTTGTGCCCCATATGCATTATCTTGCACTTCCTTGCATTGAATTTCAACTGCCAAACCCTGACCACTCTTCAAGTTTCTGCAGGTCCCTTCTCATTCTGTCTACACCCTTTGGTGTGTCTACTCTGTTACAGAGCTTTGTGTCAGCAGCAAACAGTGAAATTCTGCCTTCTAGATCCTGCGCAATGTCACTGATTAAGATGTTGAATAGGACGGTCCCAGCACTGATCCCTGTGGTACCCCACTGGTCACTCTTCCCTCTGTGGAGTGACAGCCATTTACCACCACCCTCTGTGTCCTGCCCCCAGCCAGTTACCTACCCACCACACTACTGTCCTGCCCACACCCATATTCCCCAGTTTGTGTAATAGTCTTCTATGTGGCACAGTGTCAAAGGCCTTGCTAAGTCCAGATAGGCCATGTCCACTGCCCTCCCTGATCCACCTCCCTAGTCACCCAGTCAAAAATTCAACGAGGTTGGTCTGACATGACCTCCCTTGGTGAAACCATGCTGCCTTAGGTCCTGTAGTCCATTGACAACCAGATGTTCCACCAGTCTCTCCTTCAGTAGTGCTTCCATGATCTTCCCTACCGAGGTGAGGTTGACTAGGTCTGTAGTTTCCTGCTTCCTCTTTGTTCTCACTTTTGTATAAAGGGACTACATCTGCTGTCCTCCAGTCTTTGGGTACCTCCTGTTTCCAGTGATCAGTAAACAGGATAGCCAGAGGTTCAGTCACCACCTCTCTTAGTTCTTTAAGGACCTGGGTGCACCCATCTGGCCCCATTGCTTTATCAACTCTTATTACTTCCAGTTTCCTTCAGGACCCTTTCTCGTGTAAAGGGACTTGTGTCCATTTCTGCACCATTCTCACCCTTGTACTCCCTTCAGACCCATTACCCTCCTCTTCCTCAGTAAAGACTGAGCAGAAATACCTGTTCAATATGTCAGCTTTACTGTTGTCATCCTCCACGCGGACCCCATCCTTCCCTTCAGTCTCACTATCCCTCCTCTTCTTTCTTTTTCACTTATGTACCTGTAAAGGTTTGTCCCTCTACCCACTGATTTTGCAATGCAGGGTTTTAAATAATTGATTAGCAGTTTTTCCTTGGGACTATACTAACTGTACAGAAAGTATTTATATATATTTTCTAGAAATGTTGTGTTTGTTAAACACAGTGAGGCAAGAACTATGCATTTTCACAAAGATTTAGCACTTTTATGGCAAGCGCTAATCAATTTTAGAGTTAAATAAATCCCTGCAATGTGTTCTTCTGTCTGAGCTTGGCTTCCCTTACTGACCTCCCTGCCTCCTTTGCTTCTCCTGGTACTTCTCCCTATCCCCTTCTGCCTGTGTCTTTTGTATTGCCTGAATGCAATCTTTTTGGCTTTCACTTTCTTTGCTGCCTCTTTGAAAACCATAATGGTCTCCTCTTCCTTTTCCTCTTGCTAACCTGCTTAATGCATAATTCTGTTGTCCTTATAATCCCCATTTTAAATACTGCTCACTGTTCCTCAACCCCTGATTCCTGTCCCATTCCCCTTAATGCCTCTTTCAAGTATCTCCCCATTTTTCCAAAGTCTGCCCCTAAAATCCAGGATCGTGTTTTGTGTGGTTTGGTTCTGCTCTTTCTGTGATTTCAAACCACAATGACTGGTAGTCCTGTTACCCCCATCACACTGTCCCTGTTTGTGAACACAAGGTCCAGCATTGCCTTCTGCTGAGTTGGTTCCATGACCAGTTGCTTGAGGAAGGCACCCTGAAGGAGTCCAGGATAAATCTGCTCCTAGTTGATGCTGCTGCTGGGATGCTCCAGTCCATGTCTGGAATATTGAAGTCTCCAACCAGTACTACCTCACCCTTGTATGCCATCCTTTGGATGTCTAGCATCAGCTCCTATCTGTTTCTTCCTCCTGGGCTGGTGGTCTATAGACCACACCTGTACGGATAGCTGTCCCCATTTTCCTTTCCAGCTTAACCCACAGTATCTCTCCCCATTTGTTCCTCCTGGATCTCTGTGGCCCTTATGCCATTTTCACATGCAGTGCCACTCCTCCTCCCTTCCTGCCTGCTCTGTCTCTTCTGAATATGTTGTAGCCAGGTAGCCATCTCCAATCATTGGTTATCATTACACCAGGTTTCAGTGATGGCCACAATGTCCAGTCTGGCTGCACCATGACAGCCTCAGATCTTCATCTTGTTGCTAAGGCTCCTGGCATTTGCACACATGGCTTTCCATGATTTGACCTCCCTAGACTGTTTAGCTGTTCTCTCCAGCCCCTTCCTTGGTTGTCCTTTATCCCTGGTTCTCCTTGCTGTCTGCCCTTCTGCTGAATTTGCCCTTTTCTGCCTGTCCACCTCTTGGGCACTAATCTCCATCTTTTGCACACTGCTTTGCAGAGATGGCCACTCCTCAGTTTCACTGGTTCCTGCTGGCTGTGTGGGGTGAGCAATGGGTACCCTCCTTGCTGGCCTGCCACCCCCATTTGCTAGTTTAAATGCTTGTCAATGTAGCATTTAAACTTATCATTAGTCTTGGATTCCCTCCAGGCCGTCAGGCTTGAACAAACCTCCATCCTCCAGGTGGGTCCCCAGTCACCAATGAGATCAAACCTTCCTCCACAGCACCAGTTCTTCAACCATGAATTAAAGTTCCTGGTGCATGCACTCCTATACTCTCCTTGCCTCTACTTGAAAGTACTTCTGAGAAAAGTAAGTAGCTACTTGCTTGAGACCCTCCCCAATTTCCTAAACTCTTCCTGAACTTCCTTTGGCTCCCCATTTGCCAGGTCATTAGTACCTAGGTGGATAATGACATCCAGCTCACCCTCCGTCTTGCCTTCCCAGTGATCCCAGGATCTTCCTTCCATCCCTCCATGCCGTGGCACCTGGTGAGCACCTCACCTCCCTGTCCTCCCCTCCTGTGTTCCTAGCTGGATCCCTCTTATGATGGAGTCCCCACCAGGATTCGCTTCCTCCTCCTCCTCTGGGGTCCACTGCTTTCCCGCTGAGGGTCACCTCCTTGGCTAACCTCCACATCCTTTCCTTCCACTTCCTGGTACCTCTATTTGGTTGTCCTCATTTGCCAGTGCGGC
This sequence comes from Neoceratodus forsteri, assembly GCA_016271365.2. Classification (NCBI taxonomy): domain Eukaryota; kingdom Metazoa; phylum Chordata; order Ceratodontiformes; family Ceratodontidae; genus Neoceratodus; species Neoceratodus forsteri. The sequence goes on from CM028132.1 coordinate 612,824,010, forward strand.
ATATGAGTTCTTGAGTGGAATAGGATCTGGGATGTGCCTCTGCCTGACCGCTGTAACCCTCCCTGAGCCCACTGTCATCCAAGTGCTCCTCGTTCTCGGCATCCTTTGAGGCAGTTGCATTGGGCTGGGTGGTCTCTGGATAGGGGTGATGGTACTCCTGACCCAGTTTACTTCCGCTCTGAGTCTGGCTACCTCATCCCACAGTCAGAGAGATGCATGCAGATGGGCAGCACCTCAGTGTCAAGAAGGTCTGCCTGAATATGGCTGCCCCACAGCCACTGCATTGCACCACTCCCCACTCCTCAAGGTAGGGAGGGACAAGGCGCAGGTGATCCTTGGCCCCAGACTGGCCCCGCCAGTTCTGTATCCAGATCTCCTCAGCCTCAGCAACAGGCCCCCAAGGCAGCTTCCAGCATTCCCGGACCTGATCTCAGTCAGTCGGGGAAGGTTCTCCACCGGACCTTCAATCCCTGCAACTGACAGCCTGGTACATGAACCAGGTGTTAACTCTGCTGATGTACTACCCCAGTTACACTTGGGAGGCAGAGTACAGGCTCCATACTTTGGACTTGAGATGAGCTATCTCTATTATAAGGAGGAGGACGGGGAAATATTTGGAGAGAGGTTCACCAGCTATTTGTCACCTACGCTGAAGCCGCTTCTGGCAGACCTGCTGCAAAGCGGATGATGCAAGAGTGGATTACATCTTTCATTAGTCTATGCTATGAGTTGGTGGGCAAGAGCCTCCCAGAGGATAAGAGCTCATTCAACCCACCATACCGCTGCATCGGTGGCTGCTTCCAGGGACATCCCATACAGGAAATCTGTCGGGCTGCTACCTGGAAGTCAGCAAACATATTTATCACCTATTGCCACATCGACCTTGAATCACGCCGGGATGCTGGTTTTGGGGCCTCAGTTCTCAATCTCTGTTCCCCAAGTAAGTATCGAGGGTGTGCCTTGCCTCCCTCCTGCTGGAGAACTGCTTGGAGTCAGCCAGAAGTGTGGATGAACAACATATTCCGTCCCTAGAAAAACCGGTTTACTCACCTGTAACGTAGTTCTGGGAGTGGTATATGTTCATCCTATGAGACCTCCCGACCTCCCTGGCTTGTTATTACCAGCTGTCAAACCCCTTCATCTTACAACCTCCGTAACTTCAACTCTAGGCTCCTCTCCCTCCCACGTCGTCCTCCACCAAAGGTCAGCTTGCATTCAAATGCAGATGCCTTACATTTGGGCAGCTCTCCCCTGCTGAGCTCAGACACTCCTCCTCCTCACTGCAGCTCAACCTCCTCCTCAAAGAGCATTTTGCCACTGCCTGCATGCAGCTAGCCCCATAAGGCACCCGACTGCTTGAATGTCCGACTGCTTGGTTGTATGTCTGTTACTACATTTAACAATGCTCTACTGCTGCTACACTTAGCCTCACTGTGAGCTCTAGCTCTCTCGCTGTACTGTTTATCTTTCCCTGCCAAGAGGCAGGTGTATCTTATACAATGTGACTCTCTCGACCATGTATTTGTGCTGCAGCATATAGCATATTTTCTCTATGTATACTGTCTATCCTAATTCCCCTCCCAAAGGATGCATCTGGAATCGGCGTTATACAGCTCAGTGTGCCTTCCTGGTAAAACTTTTAAATAAATAAATTAATTAAATCCTGAAGAACATCATTCATCAAATGGGAACACAGATGGTAAATGTCCCAGCTTCACTTGAACTCTGGTGGTTACGGCAGCTACAGCAGACTCCTGGGTGACATGGCAATGTATAATGAATAAGCAAAGTCTGGTCATGCAATAACAACTAACTTAGGTAGGAGAGGGGTACCAACCCAACTTCTACCGTGTGTCTTTTCTTGAACAGTCATTTGTATGATGGCTGTAAGGTATGCAATAGCACCATGCACACAGATGACTGCTGTATCCAGCCCTTTATTTTTCCCAGTCATCGGATCTGCTTACACAAGAGTCTGGTGGCTCCCTGAATCAGTCAGTCTCATCATCTGCTGTGATCCAGTCTGCACAGTAGCTATAAAGTGACCCCAGTTCACTAAGGCTAGGTGAGCTGTCTCTCTTTCTTATATGTGGACAGTTTTTACATAATGTCCTTTTTTTTTTTTTTTTTTTGGTACCCATGATATACAATCTCTACTACAGGAATTAGCCCCTCTCTTTGCTCTCCACTCTTCTTTTGCTGGGGCTGCATTTGACAGTTTATGAGTAACAGGGTTCCTTATCGGATTGCTGGTGGTTGTAGCTGTTGATGTCCCTTGGAACCCTCTGGGTCTGGATGGTCGGGCTGCCAGGAAGTCTTCCGTCAGCGTGATGGCTTTATCCATGGAATCAGGCTTATACTTCCGAACCCAAAGTTGTACATCCTGGGGTAAAACTTTAATAAACTGTTCAGTAATTACTGCCTCCAAGTTGGTCCTTGCTCTTGTTATCTGGCTGCAACCATTTGTAGAGCTTCTTGAGGTGGGCATAAGTCTCTCGGGGGTATCCAGTGACTTCATTTAAGAAACCTTAACTTATGGCAATAGGTTTTAGTGTTTATGTCATAGCACCTGAGGAGCTCCTGCTTCACATGTCATAGTCCTCTGCGTCTTGGGAGTCCATGTGGCTATAGGCCAACTGGGCACTGCCTGTCAGGTGTGGTGCCAGTTGAACAACCCACTGTTCCCTTGACCATGCGCATGTTCAAGCGATTCTCTCAAGCGTTGTGAGGTAGGCTTCATTGTCATCACTGTCCAAATGTTGACAGTTTAATGTCTTTTGGCTACTGGCTCTTTCTGTTTGTCCTGCATTGATGGCATCCAAGACCCTCATGGTATCCATCCATTTGGCATCTTGCCTTCTCCGCTTAGTGTCTCTACCTCTCCACTCAATGACTTTATCTCTCCGCTCAATGTCTCTATCTCTTTCCATCTGCACCTGTTTTATGCAGAGCCATTTCAACAACAACCCTATGTCCTCAGGTGGGCGTCTTCAGGAGGAGGCAGTGCCTCGATTCTTCCTCGTCCTCTTACATCTCTTCGTAGTCTTCAGGCTTGGCCTTCCTTCGAGCGCCCAGGTCCAGGCCAGGCAGCAGCTCCTCTCCCATTCTGTCAGCCATGGTTCTGATCAGAACTCCACAGACTTTCTTCTCCAGGTTCTCCTCTGGCAACTTCTGGTTCATCGGTCCACCTGGGATATCTCGGTGATATCCGAAGTTATCCACTTCTAACACCAAGTCTGTGGAGGGTTGTGGGATAACTGATGGACCAGACACAGAACTTCAGGTTCAACACACACAATCTCTGTGAGATATTTATTTCAAACACAGAGGATAATCTTAAGCAATAGGCTATCCCCTCTTCAGTACATCAGTTTGTAACAACAGACTATGCATGTCCTTCCTCTGCATAGTCAGTACCTACGACTACGGATCTATCTCTTTAGTGAACATGATTTTATTCCTGTGTTTGTCTTATGTGTTTGGGTGATGGGAACTCAATAAAAAACAAAAAGAAACAACTCAAAAACAAGCTAAAGACAAAGAACCTCAGTGCAGAAGCAGTGAAGTAAGGGTTACCCCAAAGGGCATTGGCAATAAAGACAAGTTTCAAAGAAACACAACATCACACACACCCATAATACAATGGGATCTATATTGAAACCACCATGAAATTTTAGGCTTGTTCAGCTTAAAGCAAGGAATGCATGGTGCCAAAGAGGCCTCTCAAACAATCTGTAATTTCCATGCATTTTAATTTATTTTTATTTTACTGTATTAAGATTTCAGAAAACAACTTTGGAGCCAGGGCTCTTTACAAGAGTTCCACATCATAAAACCAGGACAAGTGGAAATCCAAAACAACAAAACTGAAATAACACAATTAATGTAATTTTTATAATACAGTCCCTAGTAACTATTTACCTTTATCAGAAATGCCTAGTGCAGTGGTATTTTCAACATTTACAGGTTTCATGCACATAAGGCATATACATCAAGGTATTTTATGACCTAGTGCTGTTGCATACTAAATCCAACAATGAGAACACGACCTGTTGTTTTACATCAGCTCAGAGGTCACCACAATAACCTCCTGTCGAGGACCTGAGAGGAAAATGAAAATTAAAGAGGACATTATAGCACAGTCAAGAAAGGGAGGGGTGCCCATAGGTGGCCAGCCTTATGGACTAGAAATTGTAAAGGATGAATTGGGCCCAGCATCAATAAAGGAGGTGATATTTTTAAAGAAATACTGTAACATCAGACAGTCATTCAGACCAAGGGGTATAGGGCTTGCACAGTGTAAATCCATTTTGTTCAAGTTCATGAAAGAAAACATAAGAGGCGGTGACAGATTAAACAAGCTGTCAAAACTTGAACAAAAATGGATTTACACTATGCAAGCTAAATGACTACCTGAATATTACAACATTCAAAATATCCTCCTATTGATGCTAACTATATTACATGTCCGACTTGGTTTTGTGTCTCTGTGCTGCTGATTTTGATAGAATTAAGAATACTTCTTTATTTATATGATGTATTTAACGATGTGTATTTCGATCAACTATTTTAAAAATAGATGAGTATTGTGGTTTATGAATTTTTGACACATTGGGATCGAATAATGCTTTAAGACTGTGCCTACACTGTTTTGTGTATGAATGCTATTGAAAACTGGAACCTAGTTCTATTGTTATATTCTTTATACTGTCACTTTAAATATTTTGAATAAATATCACCTGGCCAGCATTCAGGACACACTCCCTCATGAAGTACCACACCTTGGACTTCTAAAGCGCTGAGTTTGTAGCTGTAGGCTCCGGCTATTGAAACTACCATTTAGTCTTTTGTTACTTTCTTGTCCTGCAGTGCTGTTTTGCTTTGTGTGGTGAGTAGCAGTATCAGCCCTGCTGTCCAAAACCCAAGTTCAGCAGCCAGCCAGGGGACGAAATAAAGGGAGGCAGAGGCAGTGGTGCTCCCTGTGACTGGAGCCTTATCCAAGCTGCACAGTGACAGATTGTGGGTGCCAAACCCCTGCACATCCAGTCCATGACCCGCTTCCAGTTGGGGGTCAGATGTGCCACTTCTGGCTATTATGGTCTGCCATTAACTTGAAGTGGGTGTTAGAGAGTGGTAGGCAGGGATTGTCTCTGGACTTTGAAACTTTCCCACCTTACCAGCTCCACACGCCTCGGGAGTCCAGGGTGTCAACCGACATGCTGTCCGCCCTCAGGGCAGGCGTTGCTCAGCTTCTCGAGAAAGGGGCAATAGCTCATGTCCCAGACACCCTGACCAATGAAGGTATGTGTCCAGGTACTTCCTGGTCCCAAAATAGAAGGGGCTGGCGCCTCATACAGGAATGCAGTTAATGTGGAGGTGCAAGTTCTGGATAGTCACTTAAAACCAGATCATGCGGCTGGCCGGTGGTGCTAGAGGTTGAGGCGCTGGTCTCCACACCATGCCAGCAGCTGGGTTCGAACGAGCCTGGGCCACCAGGGCTCAACAGGTGAGAGAGATCGACGTCCGTGGGAGGGAGACTTGTCGTCCCTCTTGTTGACTGCCCTCTGGCAATGGCTGGAGAGCATTGGGTCGGGAGGCACATACTGACATCCTTGCATCGGTAGGGGAGGGACAGGAGAAAATGGTGGAAAAATAGCCTGGTAGGCTCCGTGATGGTTTGCTGTGTCCAGAGGCTGTCCCGGCTTCTGGATTGGGTCTTGGGGGCATCCTCCTCCCTGGCCTCGCCACAGGGGAACTCGGGATGGCAGGACCCAGCGGGACCAGAGAGTGAGTTCCTGGCCAGGACTCCAGGCAGCAAAAGGAATAATTTAGAAGAAGAAGAAAAAAAAAAAAGAACCAGATCATGCCACCCATGGAGCAGGGCATGTAGTTCTGCTAAGTGGACCTCCAGAATGTGTTCTTCACATCCCAGTACATTTATTCCATTGCCAGTACCTTCAGTTCTGCACAGAGGGGCACTGTCCCAGTTCCAGGTCATGCCTTTGCTCTCTAGCCCATGCCTTGGGTCTTCACCAAGTGCATGGCAGTGGTGGTAGCCTTCCTATGGCATCAGGGTGTATCCCTGTCTAGACTGGCTAGTAGCCAGGTTGTCCAAGGAAATCAATCGAGCAGCCCAGAGATCTGGCCCCTAGGCTTGTTGAGACTTGCACTTGTTGGTCAACCTGGACAGGTCTGAGCTGGTCCTCTAACAGGTGGTCAAGGTCATTGGGGTGGAGCTAGACAGCACACTGGATCTTACCCCTTTGCCCGATCATTTTAGGTTGGGGTTTTGTACCCTGCTTGTACTTCCTGCAGCTGTTGGGGTACATGGTATCCTCCACCAGCATGATCCATTGGGATCATTGACAGATCGCCACCTGCAGTGGGAGTTGGGCTGCCAGTGGTTTCAGTGCCAGGGTCACCTGGACCAGCCATTGTGGGATGCCATCCAGTGGTGGCTGGACCAACAACATCTGGAGGAGGAAATCTCATTTGTCTGCCCAGAGCCATCAGTCACTCTTCGACAGATGCCTCTCTGGTAGGGTGGTGAGCACACCTGGGAGACCACAGAGCCGTGGGTTCTGGTCACCCTGGTAGTCCCTGTCAGCATATCAACTTGCTGGAGCTCTGTGCAGTGCAGTGCACCTGATGCTGATGGAATTTGCTCCTCTGATCAGGGGTCAGCTTGTGCAGGTCCAGACAGACAACACTAATACCATGCTTTACCTGAACAGTGTTAGGAGGCTTTCTGCACCTATACCCTTGTGCATAGTCTGGGTGCAGATCACTCAGCAACATGAATCACCAAGAGAACAGTCGACTAGCAAATACCCTCAGTGGGGTCAGAGATGATGCACAATTGGTCCCTAAATCAGGAGGTGATAAGCCATGTGTCTTTCATAATGGGATATCCCTTTGGTGGAACTGTTCACCTTTGGGAGAACAAAAGCTGAGGCTATTCTGAGCCCACCTCTCACAGTCTGGGACACAGTTAAGAGAAGCCTTTGCAGACCCTGGACACCTGGCCTCAGAAATGCGCATTGCCTTTCTTCCCTTGGTCCAAAAGTGATGGTCAAGGCCTGGAAAGACAAGGCACAGATGATCCTGATAGCTCCAGACTTGCCAAGAGAGTTCTGGTACTCTGATGTCCTAAGTCTCAGCAGCAGGCCTCCATGCGGTTGCCTCTCTTCCCAGACCTGCGACAGATAACAGGGAAGGTCCCATCCAGAACTTCATTCCCTGCACCTCTTGGCCTCATTTCTCAACAGCTATAGTTCCAGGCTTTGGCCTTCAGATGACATTCTCCATGTTGTGGAGGCATTCTGAAAAGAGTCAACTTGCAAATGCTATGCATTTAAGTGGAAGAGGTTCTTGATCTGGTGCCAGGGCAAGGAGAATGATCTCCTTGTTTGCCCCATGGCAAGCATCCTTGACCACCTTTGATCCCTCTCCCAGGTTGGGACTGCAAGTGATGACCCTTAAGATGCACCTGGCAGCCATCTCTGCTTACTGGGCATGGGCTGGTCTGCCAACGATGGCCCAGGAGAAGGTGGGCAGGCAGTTTTCAAGGATCTGGACCACCTGTCCCTCCAGTGTGCTAGCCTCTGCCATCTTGGGACCTACTGATGGTGCTGGCTGTGCTTATGGGCAAACCATTTGAGCCTTTACACAGGTGTGAGATGTCTCACATGTCATAAAAGACAACCGTTTTGGTGGCCGTGAGGTCAGCCAGAAGGATCAGTGAGCTCCAGGCACTTTCGGTGAACTCTGTTTGCCTGATCTTTCAGAAGGACAAGATAACCCTTCACCCCCACCTGAAGTTCCTCCGAAGGTAGTATCGGAGTTTCACTTAAACCAGGTGATTTACCTTCTGGTATATTTTACCAGCCCTACCTTGGAGAGTGACTGTAGGCTGCATACCCTTTACCTATGAACCAATGCAACAAGGCAGAGGGAGGGCAAATAAAATGTTGGCATGCATAGGGAGGAGCATTACAAGTAGGAGGAGGAGGTGATCATGCCACTGTACAACACAATGATCAGACCACATCTGGAGTATGGGGTTCAGTTCTGGAGGCCACACTTACAGGGTGACAGAGACACAGTGGAGAGGCTCCAGAGGAGGGCAGCCAAAATGGCTCAGAGAGTACACAGGAGGTCATCTGAGGAATGACTGGAGGAACTAAACTTGTACACATTGGAGGACAAGGAGGAGAGGGGGATATGGTAGAAACCTTCAAATATCTGATGGGAATAAACAAGGTGAGGGAAGGAAGCATATTCAAGATGAGTGAAAACAAATCAACTAGGGACACACATTCAAGTTGGAGGGAGGGAGATTTAGAGGAAATGTGAGGAGCAGTTCTTCACTGAGAGAGTAGGAGGTCCTAGGAATAGCCTGCCAGAATGGGTGGTGTGGGTAGATTCAGTGAGCAAATTCAAGAGAGCATGGGACAACTACATGGGGCTAAACAAAAGAAACAATAGCATGGTATAAAGGGAGTAAGAGAGGGGTAATGGGCAGATTGGATGGGCCAAGGGTCCTTTTCTGCCAGCAAGTTTCTGTGTTTCTATGAAGAGCACCCTTGTACTACAAAGAGCGCCGACTGGAGTTTGAGGTGAAGCTCGTCAGCTGTTTGTAAGTTATGCTAAAGCCATCCCTGGCAGACTGGCAGCTAAACAGACAGTTGCCAGGTGGATTACATCATGCATCGACCTCTGCAATAGGTTGTCTTGTAGGAGCTATCCAAAGGACTTGGGGCTCATTCCACCAGACATACCGCTGCCTCAGTTGTTGCTTTCAGGGACACCCTGTCCAGGAAATCTATATGGATGCCACCTGAAATAAAGCACACACCTTCATTTCCTATTACAGCGTTGACATCATGTCCCCATCGGTGTGGTGGTTTTGGGTTCTCAGTTTTCTAATATATGTTTGCCAAATGGAAGTGCGTGCCTTGCCTCCTCCTGCCAGAGGACTGCTTGAAGTCTACTAAAGGGTGTGTAGTGACCTGTATCCACGCCCTTAGAAATATAGAGTTACTAGCCTGTAACCTTAGTTCTAGGGTAGTATACATTTTACATCATTATAGCCCACCCAGATTCCCTGCAAGTGGTACTGGAACCTGCTTCCCGGGCCTGCAAAGATCTGCTAAGGAACGGGGTCAAGCTGGAGGATATATGGCCCAGGTAATTGGAATTGCTTAGCTTGAAGACATCTGATGGATTTGCCTGTTACAGGAAGCTGCCAGAGTGTGGATGTGAACTGTATACTACCCCTAGAACTACAGTTACAGGAGGTAACCTATATTTGGAGAACAGCTCACGTGGTTCTACTTCACAAGAGCGGTCCCAGGGACGGCAGGTAAGTACTGGATGGTTAGCCTGGCGTCCATAGTGGGGAAGATAATGGAGACCATTCTAAGGAAAAGACTGGTGTCCTTCCTTGAGGATAATGGTCTCCAGGACGACAGGCAGCATGGGTTTGTCTGGGGAACTTGTCAAACCAACCTGATTGACTTCTTCGACTGGGTTACGAGGCGTTGGGCAGGGGACAGGTGGTGGCGTCTTGTACCTAGACTTCAGCAAGGCGTTTGATTCAGTGCCACATGGCAGGCTGATCAGCAAGCTGAGAGACCTGGGAATAGAAGACAGACTGCTGGGGTGGGTCAGGAACTGGCATGGGATAGGAATCAGAGAGTGGTGGTGGTGGGGACTATTCAAACCTTGGCCTGTAACCAGCAGGGTCCCACAGGGCTCAGTACTTGGACCTGTGCTATTCAGCATCTTTTTCAGTGACATAGCAGAGGGGTCAAAAGTAAGATTTGCCTCTTTCGAATGATACTAAGCTCTGTGGGAGGGTGGACACAATGGAGGAGACAGGAATTAAGGGAGGATCTGGCTGGGCTGGAGAAATGATTGGACATCTGGCAGTTGGGTTTCAATGCTAAGAAATGCAAGGTCTTGCACCTGGGTGCCAGGAACTCAGGGGACTATTGGCTGGGGGATACAGGTGGCAGTCTTGGGGGGTGGAGAAAGGACCTTGGAGTGATTGTCAGAGAGACATGAAACACTTGGCACAGTGCTGCCAGGCAGCAGCCAAAAGCAAATAAAATGCTTGGCTGCATCGCCAGAAATAACCTCTAGGAGGAGGAAGTCATCTGCCACTGTACAGGTCACTGTTGAGGCCGCACCTGGAATACTGTGTGCAGTTCTGGTACCTGTATCTAAAGAAGGATATCGAGCTACTGGAGACGATCCAGAAGAGAGCAACCAGGATGATCCGGGGTATGGGGGACAAAGCATATAAGGAGGCTGAGTGAACTAAACTTGTACTCCCTGGAGGATAGGAGGGAGGGAGAGGAGGGACATGATAGAGACTTTCAAGCACCTTAAGGGATAAACAGGGTAAAATCGGAGAGCATCTTTAACTTCAGAAAGGGACGTACAACAAGGGGTAATAGCCTGAAGCTAGTGGGGGAAAATTTAAGAAGGAAATGAAGGAACGAGTTGCCAGAGGAGGTGGTCATGTAAATACAGTGGCTAGTTTGAGGGGATAGGGTGAAGAAAAAATTACAGTGGGTATTCGGGAAGGGAGGGTACTAGGGAGGGATAGTTTTACCCCAGGGGAGGGGCAGCTTCAGGGATCTAAAGTTGAGCTGCAGACTTGATAGACCATTATGGCGTGTTTCTGCTGGCAAATTTGTATGTTCGTATTTGTTCCTTCCAATTTGTGGAATCACCCAATAGTAGAAAGTTTATTCTTCCTCTTAAGGTTTCCTGTTGTACCAGATTGTGGACACTGTCTTATGACTGGCTCAGACCCTTCCTTCTCAGTGAGTGATAATTGTGCCTGTGTTAGAAGCTCAAACCTATTTTCAGTCCTGACACCAGGACATGTAACAGCACTGTGAACTGACTTTTCAGACCACTCTTCTGCCTAACCACTCTCATCCCTAGAACAATTTTGTCCTTAGGGCATGGCCTGGATTCATCTGAATGCATACCACAGTCCAGTTGCTTGTGGAGCACTCTGATTTTGTGGCCACGGCATGCAACTGGCTGTTTAAGGTATCAAATCTCCTACATAGTGGCCATGCATAGATACCTGCTAAACACTGCCTGAAAGATAATCGTACCACAGTCCCTGCAAACTAATAGCTTATCATAAGAATCCTTCTTGAACTGCATTTCTACCCAGTACAGTGAGACTAACAGATAAACAGTTGAACCCTTAATGCATAATTTACAGCAAGATGTAATTTTGAAAACCCTGTTTTATAAATAATTCCTTAACTGAATTTCAGTGAACAGATGACTCTGTTAAGTGATTTTGCCCTAACTGTAATTTATAATATGGAGATAACCCAGCTAGGTTGTTTAACCTTTTATAAAACTGATCAAAGCAGAGACAACCCAGCAGGCTAGCTTGGTCATTTACCCTTTATAAAATTATCGAAGTGGAGACAACCCAGCTTGGTCTTTTAGCCCTTTATAGAATTATATGTGTGGCGACAACTACTGTAGATAGACCATCTGTGTGGAGGTAACCAGATAGATTTTAAGTTAGTGGTATTTAATATGCAACACTTTCTTCTAATGGCAGGCGGTGCTGTGACCCACCCCAACAATCAGCCCAGCCAAGTCCTTTGCAGCATACCTGCTCTCTTGGCAGGCAGACTCCAGCCCACCCCAGCAAGTCCCTGGCAGCATACCTGCTCTCTCGGCAGATGGAGCTCTGACCCACCCAGCAAGTCCTGGCAGCATATCTACTCCTCGGCGAGACAGGCTCTGCCCCTGCAGCAATCAGCCCAGCAGTGCGGACCACCAGGCCACAAAAAACCCTGCTGCTGTTAATGATTTTAAATTTGGCACCTTTGAATTATCCGCCACGGAACTAAATGGGGCTATTATAAGTTTACTGAAGCCAGGGACACTCAGGAAAATTATACTTGCTTTGTTGAGAAAGAACATAATTTTTAAATGTCTGATAGAGCAGTTTTTGTATCATTTCCAGGTTGACTTTTTATCTGCTTAAGCTCAGTCTCTAGCTCATGAAATTTCCCTCCTGCTGCCTTATCTGTAACCGAGCCCCCATCCGCTTTGAGTCTAACTCCCCCTCTTCTTTGCATTATTTTTTACAGTACCTGGCAACTTACCTGCTCTCTTGGCAGATGGAGTTCCAACCTGCCCCAGCAATCAGCCCAGCAAGGTATAGACCACATTGGACCACACTCAGCCCTGCTGCTGTTACCCACCCGCCCCTCCCCTCCCCTTGGCTAGCATTTCTTTTATAGGGCTACTGTGTCACGTTTGGATCTGTGGGCAGACTAGATGGACCTTGCGTTCCCCTTCTGCCATCACTTTCTATGTTTCTATCTCCCAGTTGTCCATTTGCTCCTCCTCAGACTTGCCCACTAGTTGTCGCTCTATCCCTGTAATCTGTAAATCCTGTGCCTAACCCTTTTATCTCTGTGCTGTCTGCTTGCAGTGGCTCCCTGCCCTTCCCTATCTGCCAAATTGGATGTTCTCTTTCCTCTCCATACTTCTGTTTGGGCCAAGTCCAAAGATGAATATTCTTGCCTGTCTTGCCTTCTCCCTCCTGGCCTTGCATCTCGCATCTGCTTACCTCCCTCTATCTACTGGATCATGGGAGCTGCACTCAGACCTTGACTTTACCTATTCCAACTACATTGCCAACAAGCAGATGCTGTACATCTTTGTCCTGTGTGGTGCCTCCCTTGTAAGCCACTGAGACTTATCCGTTGTTAACCTCACGCCTCCCTCCCTCAAAGTACATCAAAAGAAAATCTGGTTGTGTTATCTACTCTTATTCCTCTTACTCCTTATACTCCTTGTGGTGACATTGAACTGAATCAGGACCAAGTACCCCTCATCTCTTAGTCCTTCCTCCTGGTCCACCCAAAAGGGCTCACGTTTGCACATCTAAATATCCGAAGCTTCCTGCATAATCATGCTGAACTTACTATCTGGGTAACCCATTATAACCCTGATGTCTTGTGCCTTATGTAGACATGACTGAAAACTCACCACTCCAGACTCGCCTCCAGATTTCCTGATTATAGCCTGCTACTAGAGTGATCGCTACCAGTCAGAAGCGAGAGGAGGTCTATTGATATTTTATAAAAGTCATCCAATCTGTCACCCATCCAACAGGATTATCCCCATAACCTGTGAACTCCTTCATGGACTACTTCTCTTAGGCAGCGCCAAAAGATCCATATACTTTGTGTCTATAACCCTCATAAGCATGGTGTAAATGGTCTTTCCTATCTGCTTGATGGCATAGGTCCTAAGGTCTTCGCTAATGAAGTACTTATGTTTGGGGACCTTAACCTTAACTGGGCAGGGGTTAATGCTGAACAGTACGAACCTCTGATAGCTGCTCTTGGCCTTACCTAACTCATTAATGAACCTTACCTCTCCCTTGGGGCAAAAGCTCATTCCTTGATAGGATTATGACAAATGGGCTGATAGAATCTCGCATCTGGGATATTACCCGATGCAATATCTGACCACTTACCCACTTTTTGTGTTTGGAAACCTTCACCTTTAAAGTGCCTCCAAAATTATCCATGTGAGGAATTTTCCCACCTTAGTCCTGAACTCTCTCATCAGGATCTGCTACCACTGATTGGTCCCCGGTACTCTCCTCCTCTGAGCCCTTAGCTGCCCTTGATAATTTCCTGAACATTCTTCTCCCTTTACAGAACAAACATGCCCCATATATCAGAAAGAGAGTTAGAGGGACGGTCTCAAAATGGTTGCATGGTGATCTCCTGTCTCTCATGAAGGTCAGAGATAAAACTAATGTAAATTCAAGACCACAAATGAGTCATCTGACTACATGAATACGTCGGCTATGAAACATTTACAAAAAGCAATATGTGTCACCAAGAATGAATATTGCACAACACTCCTTTGTCTTCCACCAGTGATCTCACAGATTTGTGGTGCTCCATTAAATCTGTAGTTGGTAGCTCATAGCAGTGCAATACCACTGACATGTCTTATTGAAGGTGATAATTGTAATAATCATGGCTACCATTGCTAATAAGGAAAGGGAAATTGTTTAAATTGTTTTAATTGTTAAGAAAGTCCCACTAAGCGGAGCTTGTTTCCAGGTGCAACCTGGGAGCACAAAGTTAAGTGACTTGCTCAGGTCACACAGTATGCAAGTTGGGCTGATGGGATTCAAATCCTGGTCATCAGGTTTGCAGCTCAGTGTCCTTAACCACTATACAATACTGCCTCCTTTTAATGCCTTTAACAATCAGTTTTCTGATCTGTCAGCCTACACTGCCCAGTTCTCTACTTCTGACATCCATGATTGCCCCACTGTGGCTCCATTCCTGCCAGAATCTTCTTCCTGCTACCCCTCCACCTAAAATCTGTCTCAGTGAAGGAGTTGCATGAGCTTCTGCGTCTTTCTCCTTTCTGTAACCCAAGTGATGATGAAGATCTTGAGCCCAAACTCTTAAGACTAGGGGCCTCCAAATTGCGCTTCCAACCTCCACATTTTCAACCTATGTCTTACTACAGGAGTGATCCCTTCAGTCTGGAAGTTTGCTAAGGTTGTACCTGTTCTCAAGCAAGGTGACTGCAAGTGCACCAAACTACTAGCCTATAGCCAGCTTGTCAGCTGTCAGCAAGTTGTTGGAGAAAGTAATTGAGGGCAACTGAGTACCTGATCAAGTACAACTTGTTGAGCCCTGTGCAGCATGGATTCCGTAGAGGTCATAGTACCGGGAACATCCTTACAAAGTCTGATCCAAATTAGGACCTCAGCCAACCATGGCATGTTAATGGGTGCGATCTGAGACGCTCCAAGGCCTTTGATTTAGTTGATCGCCGCCTTTGTTTGCGAAACTTCCTTTGCTCAGTATGTCTAGCCCAGCCTTAGCCTGGTTTTCTAATTACCTGGCCAGTAGAAAACAGCTAGTAAAATATAGTTGAATCCTTTTGGAACCCTGGATCCCCTGCTAAGCTTAGGCTGAACTCTATCCCTCTGATGATTGTGAGCTCTGATGAATCCCCTATTACCGTCACCTCCTCCTTTAGATACATAGGAGTTACGCTTGACTCTCCACTTGAACTCTCCTTGCATATCCAAAATGTTTGAGGGCAACTAATGCCATATTGGGGCTAGCCTACAGGGCTAGAGGGAATCTACCCAAGATCCCGCACTTTTGCCCTGCCAAAGGAATTGTTCTTCCCACACTTAGTTATGGACAACTTTCACCCTTGCTACCAAAGCTAGTCTTACTAAGTGGGATGTGACCTACAGTAATGTGCCCATCGCTTAGCCTCGCTGTGCCCCGCCTCACCCACCACTGTGAACTGTATGACAAACTCCACTGGTTGTCCCCATGTAACTACGTTCCTTTGCTCTTGGCAACTTCATTGACGAGATCGCCTGTAATGCCACTCCTTCTGCCCTGGCCAACGTACTTAAACCTGTCCAGTCTCACCTGCTCATCCCTGTGGACTCCATTTTTTTCAGTTCAATTCAGTTTTATTTTACAGGATAGCACCATTGAGACAACTCATTTGCAAGGAGGTCCTGCGGGACACAGATACAAAATACAGATAAGACTATAAGGCACACACAAAGTGCAAAATACAGTGAATACATGTATATATACAGTTGGGATAAAATGCATGTACAAAATGCTATTTCAGCAAATACAGCAACATTCAGTAAAGGACAGAGCACTCAACAACAGCAAACTGTATAGTATATGCAAAAATACTAGGACTCACCTGAAATCAGGCTACGACTGTCCCTGCCATTAGTGTTCCTGGTTTGTGCCATACCCCTGCATGGTCTCCTTGACCTCACACTTGGGTAATGAGTGGTGTCCTACATCTTTGTTTTACTTTGCACTTAATTAACTTTATTTTATTGTATATTATACGCTTCACTGTATTATGACTTGTCCTTGACCTGCTCATTCCTCTATGTAATGTACCTCGCTTCGTCTTTATTGCATTATTGCCTTTGTTATTATGTTCATGACTCTCAGATTACACCTTTTTATTTGTTGTACCTTCACATTGTCTATATTTTTGCCTTTGTAACCTCCTGGGTTGTACCTGAAAACAGGTATTTTGTGTCTATGTGCTTACCCGGTAAACAAAAGCTAAATAAACAAAATAAAAATCTATCAGTATACTCACATCTAGGCATGATTATAGGGAATGACTGGAGCCAGCATCCCTGCATTACAACAGGGAACATAAGGAGATTTCTTCAAGAAAGGTTCTGGAAAATGTTTTTCCCTCATCTGATATGTCATTGGTGTTTCCTACAGCAGACCTTCCTTGCGGACCATGCCTCGTCCTGAGGCTCCCAGTTGGAGACAGGGATGCCATTTACTGGCCACCAGTTCTGGACCCCAGAGCCTGAACTTTACCCTCCTCCGCTGCCCGTGCCTCCACCAATCTGGTGCAAGCAGGGGTGGGACTTTGGACTTTCAGTGCGAGTTTTAATTCAGAGTGCCCTTCTCCTCCCAGACCTGCCTCGTTGGACCACACTGCCGTGCCAAGGCTCCCAGGTAGGAGCAGGGACTCCATCCACTGGCCGCCAGCTTCCCAAACCCCCAGAGCTTGTACTTTTGCCCTCCTCTGCTGCCTGTTCCCTCCACCAATCGGTTTGCAAACAAGGCGGGACCTTCTCTGCATGCCCCACTACAAATTTCAGCCTGGACCTAGCGGCCCATTAGTGCAAAAGGACTGACATTGAGGAGACAGCCTGGAGTCAGCTGTGAGTCAGCGGCCACGCTGCCCAGTTATACTCCTTCATCACTGGTTTTGCTTCTCCACTCTTCTCCACTCCCCTGTTACCAATTTGCTCATGTTTGCCTGCCTGCTTTGTTTGGTCATACTAACTGCTTCAGCTAGGCTAGTTTGTGATCCGTTATTATAGCTATTGCTGTAAGGGCATTTGGGTTAATGTCCAGTACTGACACTGTAGTGCAGCATGAAAGGGATGCTGCACTTCTGAGGTGCTGTCTTTCAGATGAGGCGTTAAACCAGGGTCCCATCTGCCTGGATTGGTGGTAATTCAGGTGGATGTTAAAGATCCCATGGCACTTATCGAAAGAGTGGGGAATTTCCCTGGTGTCCTGGCCAAATTTCCCTCATTCACTAAAAATACCACCAACAGCTTAATCTGGTTCAAGGTCAGTTGGCATTCATCTGTATCCCTCCCCCAGGTTGTACCTGAAAATAGGCAGGATTTGTCTAGTGCACTTACTCGGTCAACAAAAAACGAAACTAAAAAAAAAAAAAAAAAGTTGTGTAGCTGTTTCAATCAGGCTTGTTTTGTGCTCAGGTGTTATAGCTATTGCAGTAATTGTATTTGCTCAGACTGCCACTCAGCTAAATGTCCTATTATTATTTGTGCCATTGCTTTTAAACTGCTACGTAGTTTGTTTTAATCTTCACCTACCTGATTTGTCTGTATGCTAACCGTAACATCCAGGTACTGTGCCCTCTCATTAGCTTTGCTTATATATCTGCTCTAACTGCAACTGTCCCCTAGTTCCTATCTATTGTCTTTGACTTGTATCCACCCTAACCCCCTCCCCTGCAGCTGCTTGTTTCTGCTTACCCCTTTCTCACCTAATGCTTTCCTTCCATCCTTACACCCCAGTCTGCCCTGACTGCAACGGAGACTCTACCATTCCCTCCCAAACTCTGACAAACTGTTCCTCTGATCTCCTGCTCTCTTTCTCTGTCCCACTGATTCCTCTGCACCATGCTTCCCTGGCTGCCTGCCTTCCTAATCTATCTCCCTACCCTCACTCATTCTCCCTTGTATCCCCTTGCTCCCTCCTCCATATCCCACCCTCACCCCCATTCCCTGCCTATTGTTTTTCCACCTCTTTCCTACCTGTCTCTACTTCCCACCCTCCAACTTGCTCTATCCACCCTGGTCTCTTCCTGCCCTCTCCTCCAAACCTCAATTTCTCCACCACTCCTTTCACCCCTTACCACTTACTCCTCTGCCCTCTTCCCCTAGGCTACTGAAAGTGTAAGACACCTCTTTCTCACCCTCCCTCATCCTCCTACTCCTGGCTGGCGATATGGAACCAAATCCTGGCCCCCAACACCCCCATCCCTCTCTATGCCTGAAGCTTAGTTTCTTCCAATTTCAGTGCATGAAATCTTCTCCCAAAGATAGCCCCCTCAAGGTATGGGCCTCACAACACTCCCCAGACATCCTCTGTGTATCTGAAACCTGACTGTCCTCTAAAGTCCCTGACTCTCATTTCACCCGCCCCAATTCCACCTTTTCCGTCAGGACAGAGATAAACATATGGGAGGCATTGCTATACATCTGACGTAACATTTCCTGCTCTGTCTACCTCAAAGAGGCCATCCCTCTTCCCAAAACCTCTTATGGAGGCAGTGTAGTGCTGTGGTTTAGGCATTGAGCTGCAAACGTGAGACCTGGGTTTGAATCCCACAGCCCTCACTTGCATACTGTGTGACCCTGAGCAAGTCACTTAACTTCCATGTGTTCCCAGTTCACGCTTGGAAGCAAGCTTCAGCTTAGTGTGCCTTTCCTGGTTAAACACTTTCCCTTCCCTTGTTGCTAAAACTTTCCCTCCCCACCATCCTCCCTATCTTTGTTGGTGTCCTTTCCTCCCACTGAGATCCCTCCCTCTCTCCTTAACTCCTTCTCTTCACTTGTCTCCCTGTCTGTCTCTGATGAAGTTATCCTACTCTGTGATTTCAGCTAAACTGGCTCTCCCCTGCCTCTAAGCGTATCCTGCACTCTGTTGAATCTTTGAATCTCTCCAGCTAATCTCTGAACCCACCAGGCTCAATCCCCACTCCTTTGATCACTCCCTCCTAGACTGGGTGCTGTGCTGTCACCCCATCACATATGGGCTGCAGGCATGCTCCCAAATGTGTTCAGTGATCACTACCTTATAATGAAAACCTGCCCCTTCAATCTACCCCAAAATACACCTGGCACAGGACCCTCTGGTACAGATGCCCTCTTAAAAGCAACATGACCTCTGCTGACTTGTCTCCTGTCGACTCTGCCCAAAACATCGACACACCCTCTCACACTTCACCGCCATCTTCACTTTGATCCTGAACACCCACCCCACCTCAAAAGCTCCAGAGTGAACGCCCCACCACCCACAGAATTTGCCCAAATCCCATGGGTATGGCAGACAAAAAAGTAAGGAGGAGAATAGGGAGATGGGGTGTTCTTGATGTCTGTTTACTGGGAAGCCAGTTTGCTGACTGCCTGAGATGAGGCATTGGATGGAACACTTGTGACACCAGCATGCGGCACTTAAGCCCCAGACCAGGGTGCACGTTAGCCATATTGGGTCCTATGCACAAAGTGGGATTGCCTATATAAAGGCACATAGGCAACCCTAAGTCAGAATGCTGTTCATCAGAGTTCCAGCAGACCCCCGGCGGCATTCAAGACAGGTGTGCAAGCCCCTTACACACTTGATCCCCTGGTCGCCTGCACAGCCACACGCCATGAGCAGTTGGGGGTACCAACACTCCACAGCATCTACTAAAGTGGGGAGTGCTGGGCATGGGGTGCAAGATATGGCAGAGACCCTGCCGTAAAGTCTCTATTCCCACCACCCTGCAATGGACAGCCAACAGCTGTGGTGGGAGGTAACACCTCAACCCTGCTGCCCTAGCCCATCGACTAATAGGGAGGGCTGGGGAAGCTCTCTGAAAGCTAAATCCTCCTCCTCCCCCAGCTGGCCCCCTAAGACCCAAGCTTGTTCCCAAACTCAGTTCATTGGTATCGCAAGCAGTGATGTTCCTGCTATGCTGACAGGCCAGCCTAAAGTGCAGCACTTTGAAAACTGAACAAAAATAGCAACAGATCTTACTTAGAAACAGCTCTTGCAGCAGGTTACACCATTAGGACTGGAAAACGCAGGCGCCAGGACCCACGGAAATTTTCTAGTTAACAGTATTCAGAGGGCCACCTCTGACGTTGGTCCTGCCCTGATGTCAGGCATAGCATAAGGAGGCGGTCCCCAGAATCCCCAGTTTTTTCCTGCCGTCGACTCGCCAGCATCGGCCTCACGGTCCTACTCTAGCGACGATGACTAAGAACTTCTCTCAATAGTTTTATTAAACTAATGTCGGCATCTCCAACTTCTTCTTCTGAGGACACCTTCCAAATGTGCCTGCAGAAAACAGATCCCTTCAGGATCCTCATTCATCCTGCCTGCAGTGCTTAGGCCCGGACCACGACACCAAGGCCTGCTCCTTCTGTCAGGGGTTCAACAGCTGCACCAGGATCCGTTGTCAGAAGGCACTTCAGGGTACCTTTTGAAGAAAAACTTAGCAGAATGGATAAAGAACCTTCCTGCAGGGTGAATCTTCCTTGAAAGCCCACAAACACTTGGACAAGCACTGGGAGAAGGCAAGGTCCACATCCCCTAACGGGCCTCGGACACGCTGTAGCTCAGGCTGCACACGCCTGACCGCCTCCTCCGTGCTCGTCTCAGCCCCTCCGGTCAAGGTTAAGGCTACAGGCGTTCTTTACCGCTCACGACCTTCAGGACGATTTTCATGTCCCAATCCATCCGTCTCACCAACCGATTCCGCTCAGGGCAGAGGGATCCCTTGAGTTCTGGGCCATGCCCTCAGCCTCTCCAGCTCCCAGGGTCTTCACCAAATGCATGGCCAGTGGTGACAGTACTCTGCGGTGCCGAGGAGTCCGGTGTACCTTACCTGGATGACTGGCTGATTGCAGCCCTCCAGGTTGGAGGTGGAGCGGTCCAGGATCTGTCCCTCCAGGTTCGTTTCAGATTGGCCTCCCCATCAACGGGCCAAATCGAACCGTGCCATCGCAGGTGATTCAGTTCATCAGGCAGAGCTCGACTCTTTTGAGCCAGAGCACGGCTCCCGTGGACAGGGCCAAGGTCCTTTCTTCCTTTGCCTAATCATTTCTGGTTGGGCAGTTGCACTCTGCCGGGACTTCCTGCGCCTCATGGCAGCCTGCACCAGCATGGTCCATTGGGCCTGCTGGCATGCGTCCCCTGCAATGGGGGCTGGCCCGCAATGGTCACAGTGCTCGGTCCTCTGGACCAACCAATGACCATGTCCCAGGAGATGTGGAACGGCCTCCAGTGGGGCTTGTTCCAGCCCATCTGCAGGAGGGTAACCTGTTTGTTCACCTCGAGCCGACGGTCACTTTCATGACCGACGCCTCTCGATAGGTTGGGTGCCCATCTGGGGAGCTCAGAGCCCACGGCCTCTGGTCCCCTCAGGAGTCTCGATGCCACATCAACGTGCTGGAGCTTTGAGCGGTCCGACTAGCCCTCACCGCCGCCTGCTTGTACAGGGTCAAGTGGTCCAGGTCCAGACGGACAACACCACGACCATGTAGTACCTCATCCCGGCAGGCGACGCACTTTGTCTCTGTGCAAGGAGGCTGTCTGCACTTGTTCTCTCCTGATCAGCCTGGAGGTGGATCTCCTAGCCATCCATGTGGCAGGAGCCTCCAACAGTGTGGCCGATGCCTAAGTCAGATAGGCGCTGCATCTCATGAGTGGTCTCTCCTGCCGGAGATAGTACAAGATCTGTTCTCCCACTGGGGCACCCCTCAGGTGGACCTGTTTGCCTCCAGGAGAATGCGGCTGAGGCTGTTCCATGCCTGCCTCCTCAGCAGGGCTCGCTGCAGGGGATGCCTTCGAGGCCGTGGACCCCGGTTCTTCTACACCTTCCCTCCATTTCCCTTGATCCACAAGGTGCTTATCAAGGCAAAGAGGGACAAGGCACATGTGATTCTGGTAGCCCCAGACTGGCCCCGCCAGTTCTGGTATCCAGATCTCCTCAGCCTCAGCTCCAGGCTCCTGAGGCGGCTTCCAGCCCGCCCAGACCTGATCTCAGTCAACAAGGGAAGGTACTTCACCGGACCTTCAATCCTTGCACTTGATGGCCTGGTTCCTGAGCGGCTAGAGTTCCAGGCCTTGGGTCTTTCCGACGAGGTCCTCAGTGTCGTTGAGGCATCCTGTAAGGAATCGACCAGAAAATGCTATGCCTTCAAATGGAAGAGATTCTCCATTTGGTGTCAGGGTAGGGGTTGGACCCTTCCTTGTTCTTTGCTAGCATTCTGGACTACCTGTGGTCCTTTTCTCAGCTAGGGCTTGGTCGACCCTTAAGGTGCACCTGGCAGCCATCTCTGCTTACGGGCGCGCTGGAACGCAGTCGTGGCGAGGAGAAGATGGTTGGGTGCTTTTTCAAAGGCCTTGATCACATATCCTCTGGTGCGAGAACCCCACCTCCATGGGATCTACTGCTGGTATTGGCTAATGTCATGGGCAAGTCATTCGAACAGATGCACAGGTGTGACATCTCTCACCTGTCATGGAAGACCGCCTTCTTGGTGGCTATCACGTCAGCCAGAAGGATGGGAGAGCTCAGGTGCTTTCCATCGAGTCTCCTTATCTGATCTTCCACAGGGACAAGGTTGTCCCTGCTCTCTGTGAAATTCCTTCCGAAGGTGGTGTCGGAGTTTCACCTTAAACAGGTGTTGATTCTGCCAGTGTTCTACCCCATTCACACCTCAGATGCTGAATATAGGCTCTATACTCTGGACCCTAGAAGGCTCTCTTATTATAGAGGCGGACGGCTGAGATCCGAGGAGAAGTTAGCCAGCTGTTTGTCACCTATGCTGAAGCACGCCTGGCAGATTTTGCAGCCAAGCGGGACGATAGGCAGGTGGTCACCTCCTGCATAGATCTCTGCTATAGGTTGGCGGCATGAAGCCTCCCAAAGGGATAAGAGCTCATTCTACCCACCATACCGCTGCTTCCAGGGATGTCCCTATCCAGGAAATCTGCAGGGCTGCCACCTGGAAGTCATCACACACCTTCATTACCCACTACCACATCGACCTTGAGTCACGCGGGATGCTGGTTTTGGGACCTCGGTTCTCCAAACCTCATTTCCCAAGTAGGGGGCGCTGCCTCCCTCCTCCCGGAGAACTACTAGGAGTCTGCCAGTAGTAGATTGAACAACATATCCATGTCCCTAGAAATACAGGTTGCTCACCTGTAACAGGAGTTCTAGGAGTGGTATATGTTGTTCATCCACTCAACCACCCGACCTCCCGGCTCGCACGCAACCTGGCTTCCAGTGGGCTAGATCTGGTGTCATGGGGCGGAGCCGAGAGTTTTACCACACGGGTGGGTAGGAGGAGCCAGCTTGAAGACCTTCCGCAAGATTTAAAGCGCAAGGAACCTGCCTGTACTGTAGAATGAACTACATATACAACTCCTAGAACTCCTGTTACAGGTGAGTAACCTGCATATATGACCTCACCTAATGAACAAGGTCAGTGAATATTTTCCAATCCTGCTTAAAAGGTGATTTTGCCAAGCCATCACTAAAAACGCCTTTTGGGCCTGAGTTGTACAATTCTACCACCATTGGTCATGAGGTGGGGTCCCACAAAGGCCATGTTGAAACTTTGGAGGAAAATATGCAAAATCATGAAGCACCAGGACCAGATGGGCTGCATCCGAGAGTCCGAAGGAACTGGTGGACGAACTAACAGCTCCACTAGCTGCACTTTTCAACACATCGCTGCAGACAGGATGGGTGCCTCAGGATTGAGGGTGGCTCACGTGGTGCCTATCCACAAAGGGGGTCTAGGGAGGAGATGGGAATTACAGGCCTGTCAGCCTAACGCCTGTGGTAGGTAAACCAACGGAAGGCTTCACCAAGGAGAAGCTTGGGAGGCAACTGGAAAGGCTAGGCACATGGATGACGAACAGTATGGTTTTGTCTTGGGAGATCGTGCAAGACCAACCTCACAGATTTTTATGACTGGTGATGGACCCTGGACTCCAAAAGACTGGTGGACGCCCCATATCTGGATTGTGCAGGCGCTTGACCCGGCACCTACATCGTTTGTTGACAAAGTTGGGGAATGGGGTGGGAAGACAGTTGCTTAGATGGGTAGAAACTGGCTCACGGATAGAACACAGAGGGTAGTGGTTGGTGGGATAGCCTCCTCCCTAGGAAGGTCTTCAGTGGGGTTCCCTGGTTCGGTACTGGGGCCACTCCTGTTCAATGTGTATGTCTCCGATATAGGGAGCGGTGTTAGGAGTAGGATGAGCCTCTTCATGGATGACTCAAAATTGGGAGCACTGGCTGATGGGGAGGAAGTAAAGAAAGTCCAGAGGATCTGGATACCCTGGAGGGTTGATCAAGGAATTGGGGACTGAGGTTTAATCAAGGGAAGTGTATGGTGCTGCATCTGGGGGTCAGAAACCCAGGTCATGTATACACCCTGGGAGGGTCTAGCGAGCCACAATGAGTGAAAGGAACCTGGGGTGGTGGTAGACTCAGAATGAACAACACTGAAAGCTGCAGAAGATCTGCGGCAAAGCCAAACAGGATTCTGGGCTGCAGCGCCCGGGAATAACACGCCAGGAAGAGGGAGGTGATCCTTCCTCTGTATAATGCCTTGATCAGGTCAGCATCTTGAGTACTGCGGCAGTTCTGGGAGTTCTCACCTTAGGAAGGACATAGCATTGTTGGAGAGGGTTCAGAGGAGGGCAGCCAGGATGATCTGGGGCATGAGCGAAAGGACCTATGAGGAAAGGCTGAAAGTCCTTGGGCTGTACTGCTGGAGGAGGGAGAGACAGGGTGACATGATTGAGGTATTCAAATATGTGAAAGGGATTAACAGGGCAGAGCCAAAGAAATGTTCAGGCTAAGGAAAGGGGACACAACCAGGGGCATGAGGGAAGTTGGAGAAGGAAACCTAGGGAGAACGAGGAGGCATTACTTCACTGAGGGTGGTGGGAGCCATGAATGTATTTCCCAGGAATCTAGTCAAACGGGCACAGTGGAAGGCTTTAAGAGGGTGGGACAGATGCATGGGTATACTGAAGCGAGGTTGACACTCGGGGCTGGGAGGGAGGAGGAGCTAGCGCCAATAGGGGCTGGCTAACAAGCAGACACAAAGACCATTGGGCCTAATCTGCTGGCTTTAGTATGTTAT
This sequence comes from Neoceratodus forsteri, assembly GCA_016271365.2. Classification (NCBI taxonomy): domain Eukaryota; kingdom Metazoa; phylum Chordata; order Ceratodontiformes; family Ceratodontidae; genus Neoceratodus; species Neoceratodus forsteri. The sequence continues at coordinate 612,849,052 of CM028132.1, forward strand.
GCATTAAATTTCAAAACCCCATTGAAATACATTGAACCACACTTACCTTAGTTTCTCAGATTGCAGTTGTTGGCTTGAGCAGCAAGACATGTTTTTGATCGCAGAGTGATCTTTGCTGTGTGACCTGTTCAGGTGATTGAAGGTGTGTGGAGTTGTACAGGAGTGTGAGGTGGTGATTGCTGAGTGGGAGGTCGGATAGAAGGGGTCAGACCCATGAGGGACCGCTTTTTGTTTTACAGGTTTATGGAAAACAAACATTGAGGAACGGTTTTCTTTATTACAGATCCCATATGGGACAGCGATCATAGGGTGGGGGGTTCATAGCCACCAGGGAAACATTATAGGAATGGGAATCGGAGGGTGGTAGCTGCTACTAGAGAAAAGGGAAAAATTATAGTGGACAGGAAGCGGAGGGTAGGGGTGTCACTAGACACCATGGAAAATTTTGTAGGAAACCAGGATCGGAGGGTGGGGATGCGACTAGACATCAGGGAAAACATTATAGGGATGACACCAAGCTCTGTGGAAGAGTGGACACAGCCGAAGGGACACAGGACCTACAGGAAGATCTGGAAAATCTGGGGAGGCAGTCCAGGATCTGGCAGCTGCTAGTGTCAAGAAATGCAAAGTTATGCATACTGGAGCCAAGAATCCCAGGACAGAGTACTACCTAGATGGAGTCAGAGTATCTGCATCAGCGGAGGAGAAGGACCTGGGAGTTATGATCACTAGTGACCCGAAGCATTCCACAGTAGTAGCAGCAGCAAAGGCAAACAAGATGCTGGGATGCATATCTAGGGGATTGGTAGTAGGAGAGAGGAGGTTATACTGCCCTTGTACAGGTCACTGATAAGACCGCATCTAGAGTAAGGTGTTCGTGCTAGTGCCCATACCTCAAAAGGACATTAACCTGCTGGAGAAGGTTCAGAGGAGGGCTAAAGATGATAGCTGGTCAGCAGGGTAAGGCATACGAGGAGAGGTTGAGGGCACTGAACATGTCCTTCCTGGAAGACAGGAGAGAGAGAGGGGACATGATTGGGACCTTCAGGTATTTGAAAGGGATAAAAAAGGTTGATAAGGAGAGTCTCTTTAAGCTGAGTGGCAACCATAACACAAGGGGCACAGTCTTGCTGGAGGGCTGAAGGTTTAGGAGGAGGCCAGGAAGCACTTCTTCACAGTAAGGGTGGTGGACACTTGGAATGCACTGCCGGAAGAGGTCATCTCATTGAAGACAGTGGGCAGCTTCAGGAGAGGGTGGAGGAACAATGGGAATAATCAAAACAGCCATCGCAGAGGCAACAAGCCTTTGTGTGAAGCAAATCAATAAAACAAAATGAAGGAAAAAACCACTATGGTTCTCAAAAGAGGTGGTAGGGACGTTAAGGAAAAAGGATAGCATTCAGGAAACATAAGGAAATACAGAAGGAGCAGGACAGAGAACTTTATCAGTTAAAGCAGAAGGAGGCAGGAAGGCAGTCAGAATAGCAAAGTCTCAAACTGAGGAAAAGATAGCCAACTCTGTTAAGAAGGTAGATAAAACCTTTTATAGGTACATTAGGGAGTGAAGAAAGACCAAGGGAGGGATACAGAGACTTAATAAAGGGGAGGGTATGTGCAGAGGGTGACAGTGAAAAGCAGGATACTGAACGAATATTTGCTCAGTATTCACACAGATGAGGAGGGGGGTGTAAACCAAACAAGGGAGAAACTCTGAATAGGGGTTGATACCAGACCATTCACAGAAGAAAGGGTTTGAAAGAGCTCTGAAACTGAGGGTGGACAAAGCAATGGGGCCTGATGGGATTCACCCAAGAATACTAAAAGAACTAAGGTAGAACTAGTAACACCACTGACTACTCTCTTTAACAAATCATGGGAGGATGGAGTGGTACCCGAGGACTGGAGGAGGGCAAATGTGATTCTCTTCACCAAAGTGGGAGCAGGGCAGAGGCAGGAAACTACAGACCAGTTAGTTTGACTTCAGTGATAGGAAAATGATGGAATCACTTCTGAAGGAAAGAATTGTTGAGTACCTAGAGGCCAGTGAAGCATAGGACCCAAGGCAGCATGGTTCCATAGCAGGAAGGTCATGTCAGAGCGAACCTAATAGATTTCTATGACTGGGTGACCAAAGTAGTAGACCAGGGAGGGGCTGTGGATATGGCCTACCTAGATTTTAGCAAGGCATCTCGACACAGTCTCACACAAAAGATTAATATACAAGTTAGCTAGCCTTGGAGTGGGTCTCAAGGTGGTAGTCTGGATAAAAATCTGGCTGGACAACAGGACGAAAAGGTAATAGTAAAACAGAGTCCACGGTGAAGAAAGGAGGGCAACTACGGGCATCGCAGGGTTCAGTACTGAGACCGACCTCTTTTAATATCTTTATAAGTGACGTTGGAGAGCACCTGGAAGGAAAGGTATGCTCTTTGCAGATGACACAAAGATCTGCAACAGGGTTGATACACAAGGTGGGGTGGAAAGAATGAAAAGGGACTTGGCAAGGTTGGAGGAATGGTCAAATACTTGGCAGCTCAGATTCAGTGCAAAGAAGTGCAAGGTAATGCATCTGGGAAACAAAACCCAGGGAAGGTATACAATGGGCGTGTGAGTTAATAACAACAAAATGAAAGAGACCTAGGCGAATTACATCAGATGCACCTAAAGATGGGCAAGCATGTGAGAAGGCAGTAAGGAGGGCTGGGGGTTACTGGGATGCTTAGGGGAGGCATCAACAGTAGAAAACAGGAAGTTGTTATCCCTCTTACAGACAGTTAGTGAGACCCCATCTGAGTACTGCGTGCAATTCTGGAGACCCATCTCCGCAGACATAGACAGGGAGGCTGTTCATAGGAGGGCAATCAAAATGGTGCAAGGTCTGCACCAGAAGACATATGAGAAGAGACTAAAGCAGCTTAATATGTATACGCTTGAGGGAAAGAGAGAGAGGGGACATGATAGAAACTTCAAGTATATCAAGGGAATTAGCAAGGTACAAGAGGGTAGTATCTTTCAGAAGAAGAGATGTGCAAGAACAAGGGGCACAATTTGAAGATGGGGGATGTCTCGGAGTTAATGTTAGAAGTATTTTTCACAGAGAGAGTTGTGGATGCATGGAACAGCCTTCCTGAGGAGGTTGTGGAGTCAGGAACAGTGGAGAATTCAAAATTCATGGGACAGGCATAAGGCAATTCTAGTGGGGGCAGGAGGAAGTAAGCTGTTGATTAACTAGAATCTGCAGCTTATCCATCAGGTAGGGAAATGGGCAGACTGGGTGGGCCAAGTGGTCCTTATCTGTTGTCAGATTGTATGTTTCTAGAAGCTGGCTAGGCATAGGGGAAGGTAAAGATCATGGGGAGGAGGGCAGGGACATTAGCTCAAGCTGTGCCTAATCAATATGAGCAGACTTGATAGACCAAATGGCCTTCTTCTGCTGGCTTTGTATGTCGTATGAATGGAGATCGGAGGGTGCCACACACCAGGGAAAACATTATAGGGGACGGGATCAGAGGGTGAGTGGTGCATCTAGACACCAAGGAAAACATAGCAGATAGGGATCGGAGGGTGGGGGTGCTACTAGACACCAGGGAAAACATAAGGGATGGGGATCGGAGGTGGGGATGCCACTTGACACCAGAGAAGACATTATAGGGACAGGGATCGAAGGTGGAGGTGCCACTAGACACAAAGGAAAATATTATAGGGATGGGGATTGGAGGGTGGAGGGCACCGCTAGGCACCAGGAAAACATTACAACAGTTGGAGGGTTGGGGTGCCACTTGACACCAGGGAAATATACTGAATGGAGATCAGGGGTGCCACTAGGCACCAGGGAAAACATCATAGGGGCTGGGGATCGGATGGTGGGGTGTGCCACTAGACAGCAGGCAAACATTGCACAAGCAGTGGGCCGGTAGCTGGACAGCGGAGCAGATACAGCTCTCTCTCTCTTTTTTTTTTTTTCTGGCCATAACGGGAACCAGAAGGAAGGGGATCTAAGGGTGAGGGCCACTAGACACCAAGGAAAACATTATAGGGATGGGGATCGAGGGTGGGGTACCACTAGGCACCAGGGAAAACATTACAACAGTTGGAGGGTTAGAGGTGCCACTTGACACCAGGGAAAATATATGGAATGGAGATCGGGTGCCACTCAGCACCAGGGAAAACATTATAGGGCTGGGGATCGGAGGGTGAGGGTGTGCCACTAGACACCAGGGAAACATTACATAAGTAGTGGTCCAGCAGTTGGACAGCAGAGCAGACCCCTCTCTCTTTTTTTTCCTTTGTTTTTTTTTATTTGTTTTTCTGGGCATAATGGGGAGCTGGAAGGAAAGGGATCAGAGGGTGAGGGGCCACTAGACACCAGGAAACATTATATAAGCAGGGGCTGGTGATCAGACAGTGGGGCACACACAGATCTCTCCTTTTTTTTCTCCCGGCCACAATAGTGAACCGGAAGAGGCTGGTAGCAACAGATAGTCGTTGATGGGGCATAGAGGAACAGCACTGTAGTAGCGGAGTGATTGTGCTTCAACTCCAAAGTTTTGTGCTTCGCTTTAATCCGGTGACGTGCTTCCAGAGCTCCCCTCTCTCTGTGTAATAGGATAAAATGGGAGGAAATAATTGGGGTGGGGGTATTCCAGTACTTTCAGAATGCAATACTGATGACATACTGTCAGTTGAAACATGTTTGTGTGTCTTCTTTACACTTAAATGTGCACGCTAATATAACATAGTCATTTTTGTTGAAGTGACCTACCTCCATCACGTCTCCCCACTCCCTTCATTAGCAGAGAAGAACAAGTGCAGTAATTACAGAGATTTCCCACCTCCCTACTATCCAGGGTACCCTTTAATTTCTTTGGTAGTCAGAAATTTGCTCAGGCTTATCTTGAAAGCCTTTACCGCCTTCATGTCCACTGTCTCTGCTGGTAGGCTGTTAGATATTTTCAAATGGAAGAGAGAAAGATGCCAGTGCCTCAGCTTGGACTTGAACCAAGCCATCTGGAATACTATTCCAGTTGTGCTACCAGCTGCGCAACTAAGGTAACTGGAAACTGAGCTACCTGCTTCGCTGTAGTAGCTTCATCAGGGCTGGACCCTGCCCCTGGTGAAGCACTGGGGTATTTTGTTGACAGGTTGGCAGGACCATTTGAGGTAAGGTGCTAGCAACTATGCTCCATGCTGTTTTTGTACAACTATTTTGAACTGTCAGCACATTAGCATGGTCATAGACTAGCATAAATTGCACAGATGCCAAATGGATTTTGTTTGCACTCTGATACAACATGATGATAAGAGAATAAAATCTTGGAATAACTTTTCCAGTGATTTGGTCTAGGTGAACTTTGATTCTAAATAGCCGTTTGGAAAGCAGTGGTGTTTTTACTATTTTGTGTACTCATATACCTACCTGCTGCATAGGTTCACCACTCTCTGGTCCACACTGATGCTTTTTTAGATGGTTTGTTGTAGGTTTCTTGCACTAAATGAAAAATTATACTACTTTCTGTGGAGACTTGTACAGTCTAGAGAATGTCGTGTTAGGACAAAACATAAACCAATAAAATAATGTTTTGTAGGGCAGCTCTATCTTCATTAGGCTAACATAGATAGACAAAAATGTTATTGTTCTACAGGAAACATGTCACCAGTATTTTGCAACCCTGTTCAAAAGACAGTCCTGTGCATGTAAGCTTTGGAAGACCCCTTCTGTCTCTTTGTGGAAACTTTTAGACTTAAAGAAAACTGGATACATTCATATTGGATGGTGGAAAACTAAGATACTACCTCGGATCATAGGAGCTGCCTTTGGGCTATGGCCTTACTGGCCTCTTACACACATTAGTGACATGCTAATTTACCAATTTCTTACCTAAGCATCTTTGTATGTCCAGGACTTCATCAGCTTCTCATAAATCTGCTGACCTAGGTTCCTCAAAAATCCATTGGACATGGATGTATACCAGCATAAATGACATAGGACTGGAAATGTGGTGACTTTAAAAATGTGTAGTTCCAAAAATGGTGGAGTCCACCATAGTTCTATATAGGGAAACACAACTTGAACTTTAAATATTGTTGGCTTAGAACAGGGGTTAAATTGAGCAGGACCCACAAGAAGGTAGCCCTTCTTACAACATTATATGAGAATTCCTGCTCCTCTGCCATTTTTCTCCAATGAATACTATAGAACAGTTACACCTCCTAACAATGACAGTTAACCCTCCTACATATCTCACAATGAGAATTCTCTTTCTAAACAGTTCCAGTTTAACTGCTGTTGTATATGGTGGTACTCCTGATTTGCAAGATTCCAGTAAAGCAAATTTCTGTTTTAAAATGTGCCTATATTTAAAAAGAAAAGTAAAGTGATAGTGGGAGCTATTTAGAATAATAGCATACAGAGAAAGTCTTCGCTGTAAAGTGGTTGGGGACAGGCAATAGGGCCCTAGCAGAGGCTTTCCAAGAGATGGCCAGGTGTAAACCCACCCAAAAAGACAAGCAGGCAGCAGACAAATTCTCTGGTTAGTGTTTCCATAGTTTCACTGGTAAATACTAATTTCATTTTTATGATGTTTGTTGATGTACTCTTTTGTTTTTTCTCTCTTCTTTTCTACAGATAATGACGAGTCCAGCTTCAGTGATTCATCTATGGAGTCCCCAATGCAGGAACATCCCCTACTGTTCATCCTTTGACAACCACCTGCATTTCATTATGAAGGCAAGAGGCCAGGAGCACCTTTGCTCGGAGGAGACCATGGATGTATCCATTAGAGAATTTCTGCATGTCTATAACAGGGGAAACAGAATGCTGTGTGATAAAATGGATAATATTTTAACAGTTTTTGAGAGCTGAATGAAAACCTGACCCGCTTTAATTGTAAACTGGACAAGCTTTCTCCTCAACAGTTGTGTGACATTCAGCATTCACATTCAGAAACTCAAACAGACTGAGCCTTGTTAAAAAAGTTTCCAAAGACTGCACATGTGACTTTAAAAGCTTTTGAGTTTTATTGTATCTTTCATTTCAGCAGGACACACAAATTAGAATAGCATTATTTAAACATTTCTAAGTGTAAAGTTCTTATTTAGCAGTACATTTGAAACTGAATGGAATTAAAACTTTTGCTAACTAAAAAAAAAAAAACACATTGACAAATGCTGAAATTTGAAGACATTGAAATTACACATGAGCAGATGTGTAACTGTCTAGATACTGGTGAGCCGTTTGGATCCCAGAGTGGAGCCAGCATTCCCCGGATACAGAAGCTGCCCTTAATGGAGCATCGAGTTGCATTTCTGACCTGTCGCATTTCAGCAGCAGTCAGGACATGGGCTGCTTTTGTTTCCAACCCTCAGACTGCATACATTGTACCAGGCCAGGTAGAAGGATGCAATGCTTAACCTGGTGAACTTTCACAGAAGGATTCAGGCTGACTGGATTTCCTTACCTGCTCACTGCTGCAGCCAGTTACAGACAGGATTGGTCTGGCTGCTCCTGTTAGACTTGTTGCAGACTCTCTCATTTGGAGCGCCTGACTACTGATGTTTGCTAAGGTGCTTATGGATGGCTTTGTGCTTTAGCTTCCATCCATCATGCCTTCAAGGCTGGTCTAGTGTGGGGCATATTGTATTATTATTATTAGTATACCAGGCAGCCCTCCACACACACCATGAAATGTCACAGAAACCTGGGTTATTGTCACTTCTCTGTTGTATGTAAGCTGTTTCTTCAGGTTTAGTTCTGAAAAGAGTTCTATGTATATGCAGAGAAAATCCTCCAGTACATAAATTAGATTTATGTAATTTCTGAAATTTCCTGTCTGAACCAAGATATCAGAATCAGCTCTATGCAGGTGGAGAACAGTTCACAGAGAACAGAAATTGATCATTGTGGAGAATAGCCAAAATAAAGAGTGGGGATCTGTCAGTGGGTGTTAAATGTGTTTAAATGTTCTGGGATTGCTGATCTGTTTGAGCAATGGGGAGCTAAAATGTGCAGCTGTTGGCAGGCTGGGTGTGGATGTTCGCTGCACTGCTGCATTTCCTATTTAGCACGTAGAGCGTGCTGGTCATGCTAACTACATATCTAGCTGGCCACTACAGTCTTATCAGGAATGGTGCACCACCGCACAAGTTTGGATGCACCAGAAACTTAGAATGATATGGCACTCCCTCTGAGTCAAAATGGCTTGAAACGTCCAATGAGTGTAACTTTGGTTTGTGACAACTTTGCCATTACTGACCAAAGATCCAACAGTGATCACCAAGGCACTGTTGTCTTGGCAGCATACTGGTGGGGCAGTAGCACTCTGCAGTGCCATATGGGAGACCCCACCTCACATGCAGCCCAGGGACCATCTTCGGTCAGTCTTGTTGCTTTGTGGAGTTTATGTGCTCAGACTGCAGGAGACTATCCACCTGGTAACAAACACCATCTAGTGAATGACTTATGAACTGATGGGGGCGCATCATGGAGGATGCAAGACAAGGGAAGGAAGTAAGATGAAGGAATGGGGAAACACAATCCCTCCCTAACAGTGTCCCTTAGCCATAGTTGTCGGTAGTTCCTGACATCTGACATACTGGTATTCCATGTGGAGAGGTCATGATAGTGGTCTGCCACAAAGAACTACAAATGTGTGTTTTAAATGAAGTGACTGTTCATTGCCCATCTTCCATTTCTGTAGTCTCTCATAGGAAAGTACATTCTGAGGACCCTGAAAGAGAGTCTATAGTGAGGGTGAAGTGTAAAATTATTTTTATTGAAACTATAGACCACCTGAATCAGTGAGAGTACAGTAAGTATGTCTTATCATGTTAGCTTCAGTAGTAGCAAGTGATACTCCTCAAAGTATTTGAGCAGCTGTTGGCTTTATAAAACTTTTTATTTATGCTGGTGTTGAACTTGCAGATGCAGTACTAGAATATTTTAGCCGTTTATGCCCAATCTGTTCTTTTTAGTGCTGTTGCAGCTGTCATGGAGTTTGTACAGGATGAGGGTGTATATGACAAGGCATATAACTAACCCTCTACCTCCCACAGGCTTGCTTTTGACCTACTGATCACTTGTAATGGATCTGCTCTGTTTCTTGTGCAGTTTTCTTAAAACAAAAAGGCAAAATAACATGAATTCGAAACTGTGTAATAAAAGTGAACAATGTTCCAAAAGCAGGCAGAAACCCAGTTTTGTAAAACAAATATATCATTAACGTAAAATAAATCCTTTTGTAATGAAAACCAGTCTTTTTTTTAATTACAATCCAGTATGGCAACAGTCAGTAAAATAGATGAAAAGATTTGTCATTACTGTTGTGATAGAAAATGTTTGATATTTTGCCTTTAAGGCTTTAGTAACTAACATGTTTCATGGAGGAGGTTGCTCTTTGAGATAAATCTCTACACTCAAATTTCTTTCAAAAGTTATTTTGGTTTTCTCTAAATTGTGTAATAAAGCCCCAACATTTCTCCTGTCCAATAGGCTTCTTCCTCTGGGGACTGTTGAAAAATAAATATTTTTAATATTTCATTTTTTATATATATTTATATTGTTTTTAATTGACATTTTTGGCATTCCTTTGTACCATATACTTACACATAAATTGCAGTTATTTTTTAACTTGATTTGTTATTCATAATTGCTGTACATACATTTGTGCTATCACAACCACCATTTTGTGTATTGTCTGTTTAAGAGACTGCTCATTCATTTGTCAGTTCTGCATCACTGACATTCCACGAATGTTCTCTACTTTCAACTTTCTATGCTCTTAAACAAACTATACATTCTTTTATGCATTTTCTTTCTTCTCTCCTCTTTATGTATTATAGCTTCTTTATAGTACTACTTGATGGTACCTTAGTTTGCGGTTCTTATGCCGCTTGCTGCGTGAATCAACGTCTCCACTTTGTTTTTGTAGCTGTTTTGATAAAGTACACATGTTCATTATTTATACAGTGCAGCTGTTCTTTTCTATTAGTGTTGAATTAATATCCTTGTAATTTGTTTTTATTACAGTATTCATTCTATGGCTTTTGTCACTTTAACATTCTAATGTCTTATCTATAATATATACATCCCTTAATTCATTTACTAAAGCAAAATCTGTTTTAGGCCCTACATTTCATCCAGGTTATATTGTTCCACATTTCTTTACATTTTCTATGTCATACATTTTCACAAGGAAGGCAGTGAAGCACTAAGCATAAGAGTGCAAAGAAAAATTCACTTTGATGGTAAAATATATGAATTGTACTTAGAAAATGTATGACACAGAAAATGTAAAGACCTTTGAAAATATGACCTGGATGAAAGGTAGGGCTAAACAGATTTTGTTTTAGTAAATGGAGAAAGAGGATGTATATATTATAGATAAGAAATTAGAATGTTAAAGTGACAAAAAGCCATAGAAAGAATATTGTAATTCAAAGCAAATTATAAGGATGCTAATTCAACACTAAAAAGAAAACAAACTGCACTGTGTGAATAATGAACATGTGTACTTTATCAAAAACAGCTTACAAAAAACAAAGTGAGACGTTGATCTATTTAGCAAGCGGCATAAGGACCGGCAAACTAAGGTACCCATCAAGCAGTACTATAAAGAAAGTAGAATACATAATGAGGAGAGAAGAAAATGGATACAAAAATGTGTATAGTTTGTTTAAAGGAAAACTGCACTCTCTTAATCTTCTAAATATCATTTGCTCCATGTCAACAGACAACTCTTTTCTATGTAGCTGTTAAAGATGTATGCAACTACTTCAGTTAGTTTTACACTTTATACTAGGCCCTGTCACTCTCCTGGGAGGGTCCATTTCATGGTTGTTGAAATCTCATTGTCCCTGAGAGCTGCATTAGCATATGAGAATGTGATGCGTAATCAACCTTTAAACTCCCCAGTATGCCTGTCTGCTTAGGTAGTTTTAAAAGAACCAACCTGTAAGAAGGTGTGAAATACCACATTTGCTTTCAGTGAGTTTTACAAGCTGTCTGAGTTGTAATGCAGTTTTTCTCCTCTTTAAACTCCATTTGGCTTGTAAGTTTCAGAGAGTTTTTGCAGGGTATTTGTTATTTTAGCATAGAGATACATGATATAAATGGTTGATCTGACATCATGTTGTCATATGCTAATGCAGCTGTCAGGGACTAGAGATTTCAACAATCACGAAATGGACCCTCCCAGGAGAGTAACAGGGCCTAGTATAAAGCGTGAAAGCTAACTGAAGCAGTTGCATACATCTTTAACAGCTACATGAAAAGAGTTGTCTGTTGACATGGAAACAAATAACATTTAGAAGATATGAGGGTGCAGTTTTCCTTTAAGAACATAGAAAGTTGAAAGCAGAGAATGTTAGTGAATGTTAGCCATGCAGAACTGGGAAATGAATGAGTAGTCTCTTAAAGAAACAGTACAAGAAATGGTGGTTGTGATATCACAAATGAATGTACAGCAATTATGGATAACAAATCAAGTTAAAAAATGATTGCAATTTAAGTCTAGTTATATGGTACAAAGAATGGCAAAATGTCAAATTAAAACAATAATATTAAATGTATATAAAAATGAAATATTAAAATATTTATTTTTCAACAGTCCCCAGAAGAAGCCTATTGTACAGGTGATACACTGGGGCTTTATTTCCTGATTTAAGAAGAAAATAAAAGAACTTGTGAAAAGAAATTTGAGTGTGAGAGATTTTGTCTCTTAAAGAGCAACCCTCCCTCCATGAAATGTGTTAAAGTTTGAACCAAACTTGGATTTAGCTCCACCACAGAATCTAAACATACAGGAAACTGGTGATTACCCTTGGGACAACACAGGAACACTCATTTGGTAGCAAACAAACATCTTCTTTGAGGATATCTCCTCCATTGGGCCACTATAAGCCATCAGGCTAGAACCGCATGGAAACTTTTTGTTAGCCAAGGGCTGCCCACTATGATGTGCAACATCTGCATGTACATAAACGTGAATGGTCCCATGTACATAAACGTAGGCGTCCCATTACTCCTCAGTTCTGTCCCTGCCATCGAGCATCCTCGTTGGACCTGCTGAAACACCCCATCAGCCTAGCCATTGTCGTTTGTTATCTTACTTCATTGTTTTACCTCGTCATCTCGTGATGCCTCCAAAGTCGAGAGACCCTTTATTTCAGTATTGTAAAGACAGAGATGAAATTCACAAAGAGAACACACCTGCAGTTAATGTGTGCTGTTTGGGCCCGTCTCACAGCATGAGGAGTTGTGAGATTTGCCAGAGCTTCAACCTGGTTATGAGACAATGCTGTAAGAAGACTTTAGAAAATGTCCTTATATTAAAAACATTGAAAGCCATGGAGAAGGAAAAAGGCTCAAAATGTGCTTCTCCTTCACCTTTGGCTGAAATGTGGCCATTGAGATCCGTGGATCGGGACAAGGAATGGTCATGGTCATGGCCCTCCTTATCATCTGGTCATAAGCACAAACAGAGAAAAGAAGTCTGCTTTATCAGTGAGGTCCCAGTCGCCATTGAGACAAGGCAAACCTTTGTCATCGCCCACCCCAGCAGCAGCTACAGCTCCTCCCCGACCATCGCTGAGACACCAGAAGGGACACCAAAGAAGGGCTTGGCTTAGACACTGCTGCACCTGCTATGGATGTTATGACACCATCTCTGGGCACCATCAACTCTCAGGCTGTGCTACAGTAGCTTTCTGAAATGATTAAATGCATTCGCCTACATTGCTAATTCAAGCAGCTATTCTGCTGACAGGGCATTCTAAGCCCCTGTCCATGGGTTCTACTAGCACACCACAGATTCTTGCCTCTCGCCACCACTGGTGTTGTCAGTGTATTTTATGGCTCCCATTCAAACACCATGAAGTCTTGCTATATTAGGACTTATTGCAGTTAGCCACTGCACTTGAACTGCCCCGAGAGGAAGAGTTAACTCCAGAGAATCTGAGTTCTAGCGCCGAGGGCGCTATACCAAAGTTTGTCTGGGCAGTTTCAAATGAAACTGTCAGATTCTTTACTCCGCTTCACTGAACAGTCGCCCGAGATCAGCTCCTTCAGCTCGGTCGGTCAAGCGAGTATTTTCGGTTCATTTGAACCGCCAAAAAGTAATTATTTTACCGCATTTCGTTAAAGCTCTATCTGGTAAACCGTAGTACAAAATGAAAAGTCTGTGTGGAAATTTAGTTATCGGTTCGGTTTTGAACCGATCGGTTTGCTTATTTTAACGTTTTAAAGTTTTGGCTTTTAAGTGCGGTGCCAGTTCTTATCGGTTCTAAAAACCTTGATTTTAAATGAGGGTTTTCAAATACCCGTGAAGCAGTTAGGAACCGATAAGGGTGTCTTACTCTGGCACGGCCATAAAAGGGCAAGTTTTGGTTAGGCTGGCATTATGTCTGGGAACCAAAAATCAAAACTGGGCCCACTGTTTCAACATTGTGATGTTGTGGGAAGCCTTTGCCAAGGCTGTCCCACACACCACTTGTGTTTATTGTCTGGGGCTGACCACCTCCTGTCAGACTGCCAGGTGTTTAAAATTTCTCTGCAGCCACCCTGAAAGAGATAGGGCCGGCTCAGAACTATTGGCAAAAGTCTGCTGACCCGATGGCCAGCCCGGTCCAGTACCCACTGGACCAGAGGGAGTGCCTCTGACCAGGGCTAGACTTCTCGGGCAAAAGGATGGTTCTAAGGAACCAGTTTAAAAAAAAAAAAAAAAAAAAAGAATAAGAATATGACAGAGAAATCAGTAGGTTTGGAGTCCAAGATTCTCTCCAACTGCTGCAGGAGTAGTTAAGCCATACAGATTGTCCAGTCACTGTTTCTAGGTCCTGTCGAACCATCTACAGTTGGTAAAAGGTGGCTCGTTCAGTTCCAGTGGTTCAGGTTTATGATGTTGAGGAATTGTTATGAACCACAGGAGTGGGAGGAGGAAAATTGATCAATACATGTGTGGCTGGTAGGGTCTGGACGTGCCCACTTAAGCGGAAATTTCTCCAGACAGACTTTTAGAATCTCCTCCTATTCTGTCTGAGTCCCTTCTCAGTTTATGTTTTACAAAAGCTTGCAGAATCCCCCAGCTTCCTTTAGAGGAGGCTATGGATGAGTAAAGGGAGCCTGATTATGTAGGAATGATGGGCTAGGAGGTTGTCTTTCCTTTGCATAAGTCATTTAGGAAGTAAACAACTAAGATTTTATAAGATTCTTCTTTCTGTCCCTCCTGTAAGATAAAAATGGACAGAAGGTGTATTTCGTCAGGCTCTGTTACAGACTTCCTCACTGAGCAGTGTAGTCATGTAGGTGTGGTACAAGCTGCAGCCTGTGTCAAGTTAGTCCCCTGGTTCCTCACATCCTCCTGAATAGGATTCCAGGAGGATTGATGCCATGGCAAGAAAACAGTATATGGCAGCTTCTGTGGGACTCAGACAGGCAAGTTGTATGGCTTATGTGGCTAGATTTGGAAATCTAGGTGGGACTTAGTATGTAGGTTAGCCAAGCAGGCCCATGGCCAGCTGGCTAGCGGTTGGAACAGGTGGCTGCTAATGGCACTGAAGCCCTAAGTTCAAGTTCATACTGCTGTTGGTGTTAATCTTGTTTCTCTAGGGTCATGACCACTTCTGTAGCTTTCCTCAGAGGTTGGCATGGCTCAGATGCACTAATCTGTCCCAAGATACTCTGTCAAAGTCTATGGGTTTGTTTCTTGTTGTGGTAATTCTCTGTTTGAGGAACAAACAGAAAGCTATATGAAAAACATGGATGATTACCTACAAAAGTGCCCAGGTAGAGGCTCAGGCCTCCTCTGCTTTCGCCAGAGGGTCTCTTCAGAGGCAGAAGATAGACGGGGCACATGTAAGCGTCCCTCCCTTAGCCTAAGACTATTGCCAAGCAGGCACCTGATGGGGTGCCCAGGCCGACTTCCTATACCAGTGGGCAGGTTGGTTTTATTTCAGCCAGAACTGTGTGTCCCTAACTTGACAAGTGGGTTCTGGAAGTAATAGGTCTGGTTCTCAGCTTCAAACAGTTTCCAAAGATGAGAGCCAGACAGGTCCCTACAAATCCTTCGAATCCCTTGCTTTGGGAGCAGAGGTTCTTCTCCTCTGAACTGCAAAGCAGTAGAAAGGTCCCTCCTTGCCACGGGGCAAGGGCTGTGCTCATGATACTTTCTTAACCTATAGAAGGCAGGAGTTGGCGGCCCATCTCAGATTTAAGGTACCTGAACAAGCATCTTTTGAAACAAAGTTAAAATGTTAACTCTGGCTGAGGCCAGGGGACTGGCTAGTTTTCTGGACCTCAAGGATGCCTATTTTTAATGTCTTGATCAGGCCTTCTCACGAAAGTACCTCAGGTTACCCTCAGGCCACTTTCAGTTCAGGGCAATGCCCTTCGGCCTTACCTCTGCGCCAAGGGTATTCAAGAAATTCTAGCTGTGGTAGTGGCTCTTTTAAGAAGGCAAGGGATTGCTTTGTTTCTTTCCTGGATGACTGGCTCTTAGTAGGTCAGTCTCCAGATCAAGTAAATCCCACTTGCAAGTCACCCAGCAACTTCTCACCTTTCTGGGATTCCTGCTGAATTTACCAAAGTCAGTTCTCGAACCAGTTCAGGTACTAACTTTCATAGGTGCAGAATTGAACACAAAGTTAGCCAGGCATTTCTCCCCTCTAAAAGGGTAGGCAGTCTCTTGCCCTAGCATCTTCCATTACTCTCTGCAGTCTCTTGACCAGCAAAGCATTTGCTACAACTACTAGGGCACATGGCTGCTTCCACAGCTGTAGTGCAGGAGCAAGATTCCAGATGAGGGACATTCAGTTCCATCTGAGGGCCTATTGGTCCCAAAGGAGGATTCCTTTCCAAATTGGTTCTAGTGACCCAATCCCTGATCCTGGCCTTACACTGTGGCAGGATCAAAGCAATCTAAAACTAGGGTCCTCTTCATTCCCTCACCACGGATGCTCCTGTGTTAGGGTGAGGAGCTCGGGTTAGGTGACCTGTCCACTAGGGAGTGTGGTCTCCTAGGAATCTCTGCTCCACATCAATTTTTGGAACTCAGAGCTGTCTTCTAGGTCTTAGGAGTTTTCAGCTTCTGTCCAGAACAAGGTAGTTCAAGTCAGGACAGACAACACCACAATAATGTGGTACATCAACAGGCAGGGGCACTCGGTCATCAGCCTTGTGCACCGAAGCAATGAAGTGGTGGTCTCTGGCTTACTCCCTGAACACCTCCTGATAGCAGTTCACCTCCCAGGGAAGGACAATGCCCTGGCAGATGCCCTCAACAGGATTCTCAGGGCATCACGATTGGGCTCTGAATCCCAGGTGCTGGGTTCAGTCCTTGCAGATGGGGCTCATTTTCAGATAGATCTTTTCGCAGCCCCAGATAACCACTAACTTTCTCTGTTTTGTTGAGGCCTCCAGTGCTGGGATCAGCCCACCTGGACGCTTTTCACTTGGATTGGAAAGGAAGTTTCTGTTCACCTTTCCTCCTTTTCCCTTTCTTTCAGGGTACTAGTAAAATCAGATCTCAGCCTTGCAGCGATTCTGATTGTTCCAAGCTGGGCCAGACAGCCCTGGTACCCATTGTCTCTGTCCTTGACAGTCCACCCTACCCTGAGCTTGCCCAGGTCCACGACTACTGGCCTTTGCACAAGGGAGAGTGTGGTATCGAACCTCAAATTCCTCCTTCTCAAGGCAGCTCTTGAGGGTTAGAATTTGCTGATTTACACTTTTCAAGGTGTCGGGATATTTTAAAGGCTTCAAGGAAGCTTTTCACTGGCGCCACTTACAATTCTGAGTGGAACAGGTTTCAGTCTGGTGCGCTGAGAAGCAGATTATACACAGTCTGTTTATCTGCCCATTTTCTGGACTTTTGGTCCATTTTAAATTCTTTAGGTCTTAGGCCAGCTACCTTAAGGGTTCCTTGGCAGCTGTCTCTGTTTTTCTGCAAGCAGGAAGCCTGCTTCCTTTTCTTCTCAACCTGTGTTTTCAAGTTTTTTAGGGTTGCTTCACCAACCCTCCTTTTGAGAACCAGCTCCTGCATGGGCCGAATGTTTGACGTGCTCAGTTAATGCAAACCCCTTTGACCCTCTGTCCCCAGCAGAGCTCAAGCTTCTCACTTGGAAAATGGTTTTCTGGTGGTTTCACTTCTGCCAGGCATAAGTGAACTACAGGCCCTGGCAGTGGAAGAAGATTTTCTCCCACAGGATAAGACAGTCCCTAGGACTAACACAGGGGTTGTCCTAAGTGGTTTCAGGTTTCCACCTGAACCAATCCATCTCTCTCCAGGATTTTTCACTGAGCATTCTTCCTCAGGTGAGAGGAGACTGCACAGCTTGGACGTCAAAGAGCCTTATGCTACTATTTATAGCCGCACCAAGGGTCACAGGTTTGAATCCTCCAACTCTTCCTTACCTAGGCGAGGTTGGCAAAGGAACCTGCCACTAAGAGGACAATTGCAAGGTGGATTGTCTCTTGTATCCATTTTGTTATCAAAGACTAGGTAGGAGCGCCCCTCAGGACTGAGGGCTCACTCCTACAGGTGTACAGCTGCATCTCTAGCGGCTGCTAGAGATATTCCCATTCTGGAAATCTGTCAAGCTGTTACTTGGAAGACAGTTCACACTTTTACCAAGCATTATTCCTGGATTTCAGTCCAGGAGAGATGCTCGTTTTTACATGCTGTGCTTCAGGCCTATTTCAAGTAGGTTCTGACCCTCCATGGAGTGTACTGCTGTGTAATCTGCAATAAGTCCTAATATAGCAAGACTTCATGGTGTTTGAAGAAAAAATTACTCACCTTAGTAATTGCTTTTCTTCTCATGGAGTCTTATATTAGACCACCCCCAACCTGCCCTCTCAGAACTTCTACTGGGGTGGGGTGGCAAATTAGTCAAGTACTGTGTTATGCCATCGTAGTTCTCTCCTTCACCCTCTTTTATTTAGGGTTAGGGAACTAGGGTTTCTGGTTGAGTGATTTGTTGGCCCCTTCCAGGACTTGAGTCTTTAGGGGAAGTGGGGTTCCTAATAGTGCTTGTCAGGGAAAACTAATAATGCCGTTATTCATTCTTATTATTGTTATTGTTGTGTGACTACTAGTAGGTAGCCATTTGCCTAGTGTAGAGCTTTCCACACAGACTTGTTGCTTAGTGTTAGCTTCTCTGTAAAGATTCTGACAGTTTTCATTTGAAACTGCCCAGATAGAGTCTTTGGTATAGCGCCCTCGCTTTAGAACTCAGATTCTCTGGAGTTAACTCTTTCCTCTCGGGGCAGTTCAAGTGCAGTGGCTAACTGCAATAAGTCCTAATATGCAAGACTCCATGAGAAGAAAAGCAATTACTAAGGTGAGTAATTTTTCTTGTTGATCGTGCTGATAACCAAGTATTGTAATATAATCCTGACCTCATGCACTTTGAGGAGGAATACAAGAGTGAACAATTTTGGAAGGGTCCACCTCGTTCTAGCTGTACCCTCTCGCCCTGTAGTAAGTACTTTGTGGTCTTACCCTGAGATCTCCTCTGAAGATCCATCTTTTCAAGCCATGATGTAGCAAATGCAATCTGCCATGGACATTGAGGTGGAAGAGGAGGTTCTACTAAAATGAATCTCATAGAATTTTGGGAGGTGCCCTGTTCCCTCCATTTTATTCCACCTATATATCCTGCATTAGAGGATGCTACATTGGCTGCATGGTACAGACCAAATTTCCTGCCTACTTTCCCTTGAAAGGCTGATGAGCCTTATCCTGCACCATCTGCAAACCTTATTATGCTAACCAGCCAGAAGCTGACTCTGTGGTCATCATGGGTGCTAGTGATAGGTCTAGAACACCTAGACATATGAGTACTTTGCCTCCTGATAAAGAACTTAGGAGGCTAGATGTGATTAGCAAACCTACTTATGCTCTCAGGATCATTGGGCCTTTGGATTGCAAACTACCAGGCCCTCATAGTAAAATATCAAACAACTCATGAAGCTGCTTGTACAGCTGCTCAGGCTTTGCCTGATAGCTCTGCCAAGACTGATCTGCTAAAAACATTGTCTCACGGGTGCTGAGGTTGGCAAACATTTGCTGCACTCTACTTATGATGTCCTGATGCTCTGCCAGGGCTGCGCCACATGGCATTTCCATGAGGAGATATCTTTGGCTTAGAGTTGCTGGTTTTGCCAATGATGTGCAACAGGCAGTTTTAATGCTGTCTTTAAAGGGTCAAAATGTTTGGCTATGGCCTTCAAACTTCAAAAATGGCTCCAAGGTCTGTAAAATCCTCGATCTTACTTTGAGAGGGTTCCTTCAGTAGGTCATCACATATAGGACTGGCGCCGCTCGGCATCTGGCAGCACAGCAGACTTTTCTAGCATACCTGATGGGGATCGCGCCAGGGCGTCGTGACAGGCGTCAGCGTGACTGTATGTAGTGGGCATTCCCCACGCCCGTCCTCCAGTTCTTTCCTGTGACTGCCTGCGTGATCAGTCACATCACTAGTCAGTAGTGATCGTTGAGAAAGTTCATTCGCGTCAGGTTTTTCCCTCGCAATTCTCTCTAATTTAAAACCTTTTATCTCTTCTCCAAAGAAAAGTGCTCTGCTTGTGGAATGCAGATCCCACAAAAGCGGTCATCAGAAGTGCGTTCTTTGCCTAGGCCCATACCATCCCATCTCCTTGTGCCCTCACTGCCAGTCTTTCAACCAGTCCACTAAAAGAGGAGGCAACAGGCACTGGAGGCCCACCTTCTTAAATCCGTCTGGCCTCCCTGGAGAAAAGGATGGAGCACCTTAGAGATTCGTCTGAAAAGTCTTCCCTTCAAAAAGCATATAGAAGACTAGGGGGCGGGCTTACTCCATGGACAATGCCAGGCAAGTCCACAAGCAAGGCCACATTACGCTGAAGACAGGCGGTATGTTGGACAAAACTCCAGTGGCTAAGTTGGCCATCGGCTCCTCGGCGACCGCTCCACTCCTACCGGTAAGTCGCCCCGGCTCCTCAAGGGAGACCGTGTGGTGTCGACTCCCTGGCTGGGGGCAGTCACCTGGCCACAGTCACTAAGTCGGCCAAGGGCTCCTCCTGACCACCCGACCTTGCCTGCTAAGATGGCAGTCTCCACGCACCTCACAGGCCTGGTTCCCTCTGTCGGGGCCTAATGGCGACCCACCTGACATCTGGCAGGACCAGATGGAAAAGCCCTTCTCCTCCTGTTACTCGCCCGCTTCCCTCACAGTCTTCCTTGGAACTCGTCCGGCGAGCAGCCTCGGAGGCATCATCGAGCCTCTCTATTTGGGGTTACTTCACCACGTTCACCCGCGGGGTCCTCGGACCTGGAGGCTCCTCCTAGCAACCGTCCAGCCTTTCTGTGGAGGCCTCTCCACCTTCCCGGTAGGACACGGCGCCCCCTCCGGCGCTGGTGCTCCAACGCGGTCCCTGCCGGTCCGACTGACAGGCCCTTTACCTCTGGCCCCGACACGGACCCAACTCGACGCCGGAGCTCCCCGACCGTCCCGACGCCAGCCCCTCCGGATGCCGGACCTCTTCAGTGCCAGATTGCCAGCGGTACCGACGCGGTTTCTTCGATGTGTGCTGTCCCGATGCCAGACCTCCACCCATTTACACTCACGGCCGTCCAACGTGGGTTCCCCGACACCTGATCCGTCGTCGGAATCTATTCCAGGCTACAAACTGTCCCCATTATCCCTTTGGGCATCCTGGGGATCTTTGCCGGGAGGTCCCACTCCTGACTGGAGCCATTTTGGGCAGTTCCACCATGGCTACAACCCATATTCCCCTTATATGGGTTTTCAGGGTATTGTCCCCTCCAGTAGTCCTCCTCCTCCTCCTCCAGCCTCAGTCGGAACGACCCCTCCGTGGTCCTGGATTTCAAGACCGCAATTCAGTCTTGGTGGCAAGGGGCCAGGTCAGAGCTGGTCAAGGGTCTGGAAGTCAGACTCCTGCAGCCGCAGCTTCCTAGACCTCCTTCCTGAGCAGTTCTATTTCCACCGTCCACGTCTCAGGGAAGACTCAACAGGATGTCACCCTATGGAATTTCATCGTCGCCATGTTGAGGAGGTGGAAGACAGTTCGATGGGAGGGAACACTCCGAGGAGGAGGAACCCGGCGGAGGACCCTGAGGATACGAAGGAAGGACCTCACCTAAATCCCTTTGGAAGATCCTTCCTTTCAGACCACTTGAGGACCTTGCAAGACCATTTCAACTGGGAGTCGAAGGACCAGGATCCCTGCGAAAGACTGTGGAGCATCTTGATTTAGAGTCTCTGCCATCTATTCCGTCCCCATGGATGGGTCCTCATCAAGACCTCACCACCATCGCCTGGTAGATGCCTCATTCAATCCCGGCTGTCCCCAAAGAGGTGGATAGCCTCTTCTGGTACCTAAGGACGCGCTTTTTAAAGGCTCATCCTAAGACAGACTTTGTCTCATCTCGGCTGATCATGACCGCTCTACAGCTCCCAAGCACATGAGCACAACACGTCCGGACAGAGAGTCAAGGCTGATGGACCAGTTCGAAAGAAGGTTTACTCATCGGCCATGTGCGCTGTTCACTCCCTTAGCTACGTGGCCCATATGGTATCTCACCAGAAACAGACTCACGGCCAGGTGGGAGGCAAGGGTCCAGTCCATAGACCCTCACCCCTTAAGGAGGAACTTGCTAAGGATCTCCACCTCTCCAAGATCTCCTGTAGGCATGCACTTCAAGCCACTTATGACTCCGTTGATTCAGTGGGCCTGACCTCAGCAACTACCGTTGTCCTTCGGACGGCACTCCTAGCTTCACCTCTCTGGACTCCGCCAATGAAGTCCAGTCGGCGATTCAAGATGCCCCTTCAGGGGCTTAGTCCTTTGTGGAGGAGATACCAAGGACGCTATAACTGATTTACAGGACAAGGGTGTGGCCTTAAATCCATTAGGTCCATGTACCGATCGGGCACTCAACAGCATCAGCAGCCCTTTCGGAAAAGGACTGGAGGCAGCGGAAGAACACTCAGCAGAGATGCCAAGCAAGCATAAGACCACTGGTATTGTTACCCCCTGTCCAAGAATCAGCGACGTTCAGGGGGACCTCCCTAGCATCCCACCATCACTTGACTCTCCTGCCCCACTGCATGCTCAGTCTCATGACAGAGAGCAGGTGGTGGAAGGTCGCCCACCATGCGTAGGGAGTGGAGGATGATCACTTCAGACGAATGGGCTCTGCAACTTGTGTCCATAGGACACACCATCGAAGCTTCTGGAAATCCCCGGATACTCCTCCACGGAGATCCTCTTACTCCTGGGACCAGGCCCTCCTCGTCCACGAGGAGGTCAGTGCGCTCTTGCTCAAAGAAGCGATCGAGCCAGTCTCCTTCGGCAAAGGGAAAGAGTTTTACTTCCAATCTTCCTGGTTCCAAAAAGACTGGGGACTTCAGACCCATTCTCGATTTGAGTTAATCAATATGTAGAGCACAAGAAGTTCTGCATGCTGACGCTCCAGAGTCTACTTCCTCTTCTGTTGGATAATCATTGACTCTGTGCCCTGGATATGCAAGAGGCCTTCCTGCACATCCCTAACTTCCCAGCCACCACTGTTTCCTGCGTTTCTGTTTCCAAAGGGAGCATTTCAGTTCTGTGCACTCCTTTTGGTGGGTGTTAGGCACCTCGGGTTTTACAAGTGCTTGGCGGTGGTGGCAGGTTTCTCGCTGCAGGGGTATTGCGGTGTTCCCTTACCTGGACGATTGGCTGATCTCAGCTCTGTCCAGGGATCTGTTATTGGAATCTCTGACTTTCACACTGGACCTTTTCACTCAACTGGGGATAATGGTCAACGTCCCCAAGTCATCTCTAGTACCGTCCCAGAGACTGCAGTTTATTGGGCAGTTCTGGATACAGTCCAGTGCAGAGCCTTCCTTCCTTCCTCCGGACAGGGTGGAGACCCTAATTACTCAGGCTTCAGTAGCCTCTTCAGGACCATTCCGACCTGGGTGGTCCTTCGACTTTAGGACTGATGGCCACTTCTATCACGACTATTCCCTAGCAAGGCTGCACATGCGAATCATGCAGTGGTCATTAAGGGTGCAGTGGATCAACTCTCAGACGACCTGTACCATCCAGACTTGGTCTCTTCAGCAGTTCAAAGAGATTTACAGGGTGGATGAATCCTACAATCTTTCCCTGGGACTTCTATTCCAAACCCTGTACCAGCTACCCTTAACATGGAACATGGGGTGGGGGCCCATCTGGGGAGCATCGAGCCCAAGGCCTTTGGACAGGCCTGGAGGCTTCTCTACATCAGTGTTCTGGAGCTCATAGTGGTCCTTATGACCTCCAGGCGTTTCAGACCCTGCTAACCAAGGGAACTCTGCTAATCCAAACGGACAATGTCAGTAGTTTGGTACATCAACAAACAAGGAGGGACCTTGTTTGCCCCCTTTGCAGGAAGCGACTCAGGTGTGGAACTGGGCAGTCCAGCACTTTCTGGTCATGGTGGCTGTGCACGTTCCAGGCATTCTAAATTTTCTGTGGACAGTCTCAGCAGAATGTGAACCCTCACCTAGAATGGGAATTGCATCAGGAAGTGGTGGACTCCATCTTCGAAATTGAGGGCATCCGGAAATAGACCTCATCGCCTCCCAATCCAACACCAAACTTCCCAAGTTTTGCTCACTTGTTCCAGAGCCACATGCTTTTGGAGCGACGCGTTGTCTCTATCCTGGACAGGGAAATTCTTGCACGCTTCCTCTGTTTCCCATTCTACAGAGTTCTTCTCAAACTTCAGGTCAAAGGAGCAAAAATGATCCTCATTGCTCCCTCTGGCTGAGACAAATTTGGTTCCCGCTGTTACAGCAGCTTTCCAGGAACCACCAGTTCCACTTCCACTGACCCATGACCTCCTGACCCAGGATCAGGGCAGGCTGGTTCATCTGGGGCTCAGGACCCTGCATCTTCATCGTGGCTCCTTCAGACATAGCGATTTCTCACTTTGGGTCTCCTCTAGATTGGATCAGGTCCTCACTGAGGCCAGGAAACACTCCACCCATTCCACTTATGCTATGAATGGAAGGTTTTAGATCTGGGTGTCTGCTCAGGGTTGGGACCTTTCTTCTGCTTAGTCCCCAAAGTCATGGAATGCCTCCTTCATTTATCAGACTCTGGTCCGTCCTATTCTTCATTGAAGGTCCATATCTCGCCATTTCACGCACTATGAGCTAGTGGATGGTAAATCCATGGCTCAGTTGGAGGTCTCAAAGACCTTTCTGAAAGGCATCCTCCATCTGAAACCCCACATCCGCAGCCCAACTCCACCTTGGGGCTTGAACTTGTCCCTGGAAAAGCTCACCTTCCCTCCTTTTGAACAGGCTATGAGCTGTAATTTGTGCTTCCTTTCCTGGAAGGCACTTTTCTGGTGGCTATCACCTCAGCCTGAAGGATTTCAGAGCTTCCAGTCTGCAGGGAGCCCTACTTGATTTTCCATAGGGACCAGGTGGTCCTTTGGACACATCTGAGGTTCCTTCCCAAAGTGGTGTCAGAATCCACACTGAATCAATCAGTAGAGCTTCCACTTTACTACCCGCCCCTTCCAGCAAGGGTGAAGCACTTCTTCACACGATGGATGTCCATCGGATCCTCCAGTGTTATACTTACTAGAGACTAAAGAGTCTGCTCTTGTGATCAACTATTCATTCCTGTGCCCTAGGTCTAGGGCAAACCGTTTCTAAGCAGGGCCTTTCCAAATGGTTAGGAAACTGCATCTGAGTACTGTTCCCAAAGTATGACAAACCTCTTCTGCTTCCATTAGAGGTCATTCTACTAGGGGCATGGCTGCCTCAGCGGCCTTCCTTCAGAACTTTTCTGCAGAGGACATTTGTGCGCTGCTACTTGGAGTTCTGTCCACTTTTACCAAACACTACAGTCTGGACATTGCTCTAGGCGGAGGGATTTGGCTGTTAGCCGTCCTGCAAGGCCTTTTTGTCCTAGGCTGGTCCATGCTGAACTTAGTTGTTCTACTGGAGCTAGTTTCCACCTCCCTAGTTTCTCTTCTCTCTCTCTCTGGAGGGACTGCTTGAACTTTGTCCTATATGTGATGACCTACTGAAGGAACCTTCTCGGCAAGATAGTACAGTTACGTGAGAACTTACCATAGCAGTAG
This sequence comes from Neoceratodus forsteri, assembly GCA_016271365.2. NCBI lineage: Eukaryota > Metazoa > Chordata > Ceratodontiformes > Ceratodontidae > Neoceratodus > Neoceratodus forsteri. The sequence continues at coordinate 612,874,176 of CM028132.1, forward strand.
ATCTTCGAGAGAGGTTCCTTCAATAGGTCATATTTTCCTTCCTCCTTCCCTCATTTATGTTTTACAGGACTCCCAAGTTCCTGTTCTTTCCTGCTGTATAACCTCTTCCTGACTCCGGCGGAGAACTGGAGGGCGGGCCTGGGGACCGCTCATCATATACAGTCACACTAACATCTGTCACGTGGCGCCAGGTGGGCGGTCCTCCATCAGGTATTGCTAGAAAGTCTCCGTGTAGCCCAACGCCAGGTGGTGCCAGTCCTGTATTGTGATGACCTCTGAAGGAACCTCTCTCGAAAATCTACCGTTATGGTAAGTTCCTACATAAATGTACTTTTTGCACTCCTGCTAGAGGTAGTGGTCATGGTTCCTTTCATCCACCTGCTCCCTGAGGTAGTTGTGCCTACTGTCAGCAAGGCCATGGCAGAGGAGGTAGCCTGCTTCAGTGTCCTCTCCCCATGTTGCCCACAAAAAAGCATCCAAAGGAATGGTTCCAGTGACTTTGCCATCCCCTGTCTACCTGATTCTTTTCCATCTCTCTCCTACCTCAGCTGTTGCCTCCAGGATGACTGTGTGTGTGTGGGGGCAGGATCTCTGCATCTAAAACAATGTTGGGAGATCACTGTGGACAAGTGGGTTCTGGAGATCTGTTTTCAGGATGCAAAAACATATACTTTCATGTCAAGATCAGGAAATCCCACATATCATACCTCCATTTTATGCTGGAGGGAGAGCAATATCAGTTCAGTGTATTGCCCTTTGGCTTGTGTTTTGCACCACAGATCTTTATCAATTGCTTGGCAGTAATTTGCAGTAGCCTTCACAGGAAGGCCTGTATTTTTTTCCCTTGTCTGGAAGACTAGCTCCTGAAGGCCAGTTCCAGGAAACATGGAAATTGAGAATCTGTCAGCAGATAAGGACCACCTGGCCTACCCAGTCTGCCCTGTTATACCTGTCTATAGTACCACCCAGCCCCATTAAGTCCTCATATTTTCCCCATGTTTGCTTTGGTACTAAGATTCCCATATGCTCATCCCATGCAGTCTTAAAGCCTGTGATCATTTTAGTCACTACCACTACAGCTGGGAGTTTATCCCAGGCATCTACCACCCTCTCTGTGAAGAAATACTTCCTAACATTCCCCCTCTGCCTCCCTCTTCCAACCTCATGGTGTGACCCTAGTTCTCGAGCATCCTTTTCTGGAAAATACTCCTCCTGCACCCTGTTTCACCCTTGATATATTTATACATTTTATCATGTCCTCTTCTCCTCCAGGGAATACATATTTAATTCCCTGAGTCTCTTCCTCATAGAGCTTCAAGTGCAGGTCCTTCACCAACTTGGTTGCCCTCCTTTGGACCCTTTCAACCATGTCTATGTCCTTTTTAGAAGTAGGGCTTCAGAACTGTACACAGTACTCGGTGAGGCCTCACCAGTGTTCTGTACAGGTGTATTATGACCGTCTCTGTTTCTGCTGGTGATCCCCTGCTTACGCACCCCAGCATCCTACTAGCTTTCCCCACTGCCTTGTCACTCTGTGCAGCCATCTTCAGGTCTTCTGATATAATTACCTCAGGTCCCTTTCCTGTTTTGTGAGTGTCAGTTCTTCCTCTCCCATTGGTACTTAGCTGCTGGGTTTCTGTGATCCAGGGGCATGATTTTACTTTTAGCATTAAAACCCAGTTGACCCTCCTCTAGCTTGTTAAGATCCTCCTCATTTGTTCCACCACCACCACCAGGGAGTGTTCACCCTGTTTCAGATCTTGGTATCATCCGTAAACAGGCAAACCTTCCTACCAGTCCCTCTGCAATATCTCCGCTGAACATATTTAAGAGTACTGGGACTAGCACTCACCCCTGTGGCACCCCTCTAGTCACTTTGCCTTCCCTAGAGTGACACCATTTACCACCACCCTCTGACTTCTGTTTTCTAGCCAGTTTTCCACCCAACTAACTACCTCTGGCCCAACCCCAAGACTACTTAGTTTGTTCACTAACCTTCCATGGGAGATGGTGTCAAGGCCTTGCTGAAGTCCAGGTAGGCCATGTCTACCCCATCTACTACCTTGGTCACCCAGTCAGAGAGCTTGATCAGGTTGTCTGGCAGGATCTTTCCCCAGTGAAACCATGCTGCCTGGGATTCTGAAGTCCGTTGGTCTCCAAGTATTCCACCAACCTTTCCTTCAGCAGCAACTCCATAACTTTGTGGCCACCACAGAATCAAGGTTGACAGGTCTGTAATTTCCTGCCCTCCTCCCTGCTTCCACTTTTGTGCAGTGGAGCTTCATCAGCCCTCCTCCAGTCTCCCGGAACCATCCATGTTTCCAGTGAGAGATTGAAAAGGACCATCAGCTCCTTCCTGAGTTCCTCAGCACCTAGGGTGCACCCTGTCAGGTTTCATTGCCTTTTCCACTTTTAAACATTGTAATTCACTTAGGACCTTACCCACTGTGAGCAGGCTTGTGTTCATCTTTATTTTTGTACCCTTATTTTCCATCCCAGGACCTGTACATGTCCCTTCCACTGTGAATACCGAGCAGAGTATCTATTTAGCATGTCTGCTTTTTGGTGATCCTCCTCCACAGAAACCCCTACTTCCCCTTTAGCCTAACTATCCCTCCCTTAGTTTTTCTTGTCCCTCACGTATCTGAAAATGGCTTGTCCCTTTCTTCAAAGATTTGTCAGTATTTTCCTCTGTCATTGCTTTAGCCTTTCTGACTGCCCTCCCTGCCTCTTTTTGTTTTCCTGATGGATCACTCTGTCCTGCTCCTTCTGAGTTACTGTGTATCTCATGAAGGCCCATTTTGCCCTTTATCTGCTTCCCTCTTGAGAACACGAGTGGTCTCCTTTGTCTTTACCCTTGCTAACCTCCCAAACACAGAGATTTGTAGCCTTTTGATACCTTCTTTATTTTTGCCCACTGCTCTCAACTCCCTCATGTTCCCCTATCCTGGCCAGGGTGTCCCTTAGACATTTCCCCATTGCATCAAAGTTGACCCTCCTGAAGTCTAGAACTCTAGTCTTGGTGCTGTTTACTGCTACCCCCAGACCTAATAGTAAACCATACTGTATGGTAGTCACTGGTTCCCAGGTGGTCCCCACCATGATGTCAGCAGTGCTTTCCGCATTCCTTAATACCAGGTCCAGTATCGCCCCCACCCAGGTGGGTTTCCTTTACTAGCTGCTTAAAGGAGGACCCTTGCAGAGTGTTCAGAATGCCCCTGCTCCCAGTAGCTGCTGCTGCAGGCAAGCTCCAGTCCACGTCCAGTAGATTGAAGTCTCTGACTAGTAGTACCTCTCCCTTTTGACCAGCCTTTGAATTTCATCCATTGTTTCCTTATCCACTTCTCCCCCCTGTGTGGCAGGGGCTGTAGATCATTCCACATGAATGACTTCCTTTCTTTTCTCCAGGGTGACCCATAGTACCTCTACCCTCCCCTGCTTCCCTGTGTTTCCATTGTCTTTATATTATCCCTTACATAGAAGTCACTCCCTCCTTCCTTTCCACCCTGTCCCTTCAAAACAGAGTATGCCCTGTATATTCCAATCCCAGTCCTGGTTTCCGTTGCACCTGATATCTCTGATGGCTACAAAGTCCAGGTCTGCTTCTGCCATGGTGGCCTCTAGATCTGTGATCTTGTTCCCTAGGCTACGGGCATTTGCACACGGCTTTCAGAATGTGTCACCATCCTTCCCTTTCCTTTTATTTGTTTTCCCATCCAAATTCATCCCCATCTCCCTCCTGATAATGTTTCCAACTCCTTCCCCTGGTTTTCCTTATGCCACAGTATGACTCTCTCCAGGTTTGGAGTCACCAATGAGACCAAACCCTCCTTACCATACCCTGCCCTGCTACACACCATACCCTGTCTTGGGTACAACAGTTGTTCAATCGACTTGGGGTCACAGTAAATGGTGCCAAAGTCTTTGTTGACTCTGTGCCAAAACCTGTAATATTTAGAGGTAGTCTTTGACACAGAAGAGTGTTTTCTGCCACAGGACAGGGCAGACCTCCTGACTGCCAAAGCACTCTTGTTAACAGTGTTCTGTCTCTTGGGTCTCATTGCTGCAGCCATAGTGACTATGCCACAGGCACATCTTCACATGAAGATCCCTTAGTGGACACTCTGGGTCAAGTGGGATCAGCTGATGAATGAAATGGATCAAATGATCACATCTCCTCTTCAAAGAGAGTTGCTGTGGTAGATGGATCGCAACCTCCTTCCCCTCTTGCCCGTTTCCTTCTTTGTAACGTCATCTCACATACTTGCTCCTGCTCTAATATACCTCTTGCTATTCCACTTCTTATTTTACTCTCCTTATACTTTATTTCCCTTATGCCATGTGCCTTGTAATTTACTGTAACTTGATTTCCTAGTACTGAGTGTCAAGTTTGTATCTGTTACATGAAAAGCACTTGTATTTCTGTTGACTGCTATTCTGCCTGCACTGTATTATCATTGTACCTTTGAACTGTATTATGTTGTTCCTCACCCCTTCCCCTAGGACACATCTGAAAATGAGCATTTCCCTGCTCAATACGTCTTCCTAGTGAAACTTTTAAATAAAAATAAATAAAAGCCTCCTGAAGGATATTCTGTTCCTTGTAACATCTCCTGTACAGATCCTCACCATGATGCCTTGGTCTCCATCTGGGGTGTTTGTCTCATCCGTTACCAGACACGGGTCACAGACCAAGGTGGAGGCCAAACTGCATATAAATGTCTTGGAAAGGCGAGCTGTTCTGTATAGCCCTCAGGCATTTTAGAATCATCTCTGCCCCGGTCCTCTGTTAATCCAGATGGATAATATCAGTGTAATGCATTACATCAACAAACAAGGGGCACTCACTCCTATCTCCTATGAAAGGAAGCAATGAGGGTATGATAGTGGGCTTTAGAAAATGGACTTTGCAAATAAAGCAATCTGATTGGCTGGCATGGGGTACATTAACACAGTGAGAGTGCTGTAAATAAAAGTACCAACCATGCCAAACCCTGACAGCCTCGTAAATTGTATCATTGTGCCCAGCCTGCTTCATCATTGGCTGAAGCACTGGGCACACAATTCAAACTGCCGCAATTTTTTCTCTCACTTACCGAGAGATACTAGTCCTGATACAACTGGCAGTGTCACGCTTCTCCCTGTCGTCCTGCCACTTGAACCGCCTAAAACCACCGAAAAAATGAGTACCATACCTAGAAATCCTTCTTTTGTTGTTTCTTTACTGAAAACGGCAGCATACTGTCGGCTGTTCCAAGACAACTGGCAGTCTAATGTGTCTCCCTCTCTCTTCTAACCCACTTTTCATCATGCACACCTGCTCCGTCCGGCTAACCCCCACAGCAACAAGTAACACTCTAGCCTCCCCCAACTGAAGGAAAATCCTAATTTTTTGTTGGTTTAAAATAACAACAGTCCTGGGTACCTGCATTCAATAATGGCAGCCACAGAACTGCCCAGTCTCCTAGCTGATCACAGACACCGCTTCTGATTTCCCACAATGGCAATCCTCTTCAAACTCACGGTTCTCCGGCTCAAAGCAAGTGGCAAGAAATGGAGTCCGATCCTCAGGACAGGTCGGAGACCAGAGAACTGGAGGAAAAACCTGTATTGTAAATTCCTGGGACAGGCACCAAGGATCTAAGTTCCACAGAAATGACATAGTATTCAGTACCCATAGCTGGCAGCGGGGTCCAGAAAACACAGGAAACATCGTCCGATTTGTTCCCAGCCCACAGAGTAGGCAGCAAAGACAGGAAACTGCAAACAAACAAAAAAAACAGGCAGAAAAATGGGATGTGAGGACTTCCGGTGATGTCACGGACTCGATGTAAGTCTAATCTGTGAAGCTCCACCCCTGGCAAGCTAAAAACCCCAGAATCTAAGAAATACAAAACGAAAATGTCAAAAATACAGGGGTCAATCACAGAGCCTGAACAGAGGCAGAAACCGCAGGAAATTAAAGTGAATAGCAAAGATACAGCTAGATTGAAGTCGGGCTCTTCCAGCAGATCGCCCTCACCACAAGGCCAAAGAACTCTGAGTACGATACGGATGGGGAGAATGAACAGTTATCTCGCTCCCGATTTGAGCAACTGCTGCATGAAATAACCAAATCTAGAAAGGAGAATAAACAAGAATTTCGTGCAGTGCAGTTACAACTGTCAACGCTTGAGACCAGAGTAAACCAAATAGAGGAGAGACTCTCAGAAGCGGAAGACGAGCCATACAAATGTCTGAGATAATTCAGACGTTAGCACAACAGATTGAAAGCCTAAAAGCTAAATGCCTAGACCTAGAAGGCGCTCGAAGAGACAATTTAAGACTGTAGTGCCTCCGGAGAATGCCAAGTAGCCCCATATCAGCGTTCCTAGAAAATCTTCTGAAGGACGACTTGACCTGCCTTCCACTATGGTATTCCACATAGAGAGAGCACACCGTGCGCTTCTGGCAAAACCAACTGATCCGCGCGACATGCCCAAGATCTATTGTTTTCAAATTGAATTCATACTCAGTTAAGAAGAAATACTGCGGCATGCGTCGGCAAAAAGGACATACGATACTTAACACATAGGCTTTACTCTAGATCACGACTACCCTACCGAAGTGCAGATGGAAAGAGTTAAATATGGGCCATCCTCAGAGCGCCAGAGAGAAGTCAATACGTTTCCATACCCCATATCCTGCGAGGTTGAGGGTCTTCTGGGAGGATGGAACGAAGATCTATCGTCGGCTGAGAGGCTCTTGAAGCTCTTGGGAAGCGTAACATTGTAGTTAAGGAGAGAAGGAACCAAGATTCAGGAACCTGGGAACCGGAAAACGACGTGCGGCTGACAGGAAGACGGGGAACCAGTAAGAAGCACACACGGAGCTGTTGCACAGTATCCAGAAGCTCCTCGAAAGAAAGCTCACCTGCGAGAGACTCCAACTTGAGACGAGTAAAGGAAACCACAATTCTCCATCGGAACATGTCTGACCTCGATCTGGTCGTAGATTTGTCTGTACTTCCAGAACCCAAGATGAGTACAATACTTACCCTAATACGATTTAAAGCTGGGGAACTGAAAATACCAGACCTACTTGAACATAATGAACAGAACTGAACATTAGGAGAATACTATTATAAATATATGGCACTCAACTTATTGTTTATTTCCTTTTTCTTTGCTTTCCTCCCCAGTATAACTGTAAATATCAAAACTAAAGGTTTTTGGATGTTGGACGGAGGGAAGGGTACCTGAGAACTTTGGGGATGAGTGACAGGGCAAATTAGGTACTGGCTTGAGAGTACTCAGAGAGTAATTGGCTGGTGGACACCCGCGCCCCTCCATCCTAACCATACTCATTCCTGCCCCCAGGAAAGCTAAGGCATCTAACTAAGAGCATAACAAACCGAGGCCTAGGGATCTCCCCCCTTTTTTTTATTTCCTCCCCATAGGTGTAAGAACAACCAATAAGATGAGGGAAAAATTCAAAGGCTGACTTGGAGTGGATGTATGAGAAAGGTCATGTCTTAATATTTAGGGCAGCTTCTCCTCTACAAAACAACATGACCTATAGCAAATCATACATAGGCCAGCCGGAGCATGGAGTAGTGAGGGTCCAGGTTTTAAGACACCTCGCACAGGAGCCCAACAACAGTGAGGCTCTAGGGGGTCCTCCGAAACAGAAGGGTAACCCTCTCTCTCCTAGTAATAGGAGAGAATAGGCTAATGCATACATAGCCCCAACCTTGGAAGAACACTAGTTGAAAGTTGTTGAAAGTTACTGTTGAAATGTATCAGAAGTTTAATAATGGTTGTAAATATTTGTTTGAGTTATGGAAAGCAGGGTATTTGGTTTTGGTAGGCGCTACAGATACTACTAGGAAAATAGCAGTACAGGGGAAGAAATGGGTAGCCACCTTGGGAGAAACCTGCAAAATACAAGTAAAACAAAATGGTGCTATCCAAATGGGTGATATGATGCAGAACTGGACAGTGTGCACTTACAATGTGCACGGTGTCACAAACCCCATTAAGAGGGCAAAGATACTTCAATTAATGAAACGGCAAGGAGTAAATATATTATTGCTGCAGGAGACCCACCTACAAAACGCAGAGCACAAAAATTCGAGAACTTGGGTTTCTCCCAGTGGTGGCCTCATGCATAAAGGAGGTAGGCGAAGGGAACAGCAGTGTTAATAAGAAAAGGTACCCTTTCAAATTACAGACAGAGTGATCGATAAGGAGGTAGGTACGTGCTAGTTAAGGGTACATTGGAGGTCAACAGCTCACTCTAGCCTCAGTCTACGTGCCACCGCATCGAATTTGCAACTTACCGAGGATTTTAACCAAACTGGCGGGCTGGGTAGAGGGCAGGCTGATATGCGGGGACTTCAACCTTGATATAACTGGGGAAATGGTGGTTCCATACAAGGCAGAGCAAGTAAGATGGGTAGGAAAGTGCAAAAGTTGATGCAGGAGTTGGGCTTTGAAGACCCCTGGAGACACATTTTGGGGCAAGGACGAAGGCATACCTTTACTCATGAGGCGCATGATATGTACTCCTGCTTGGATTATCTGGTAACACAGAAAGAGCAGCTGAGTAATATCCTGCAAATCTGGCAGGAGATTTTATACTCTCAGATCATATGCCTATTTTTGTAAGGTACAATCCCAAACGCCAAAAAAGAACGTTCTGGAGGCTCAATTTGTCAGTAATCAGAGACAAGGAGACGGGAAACTGATAAACAACACAATAACCCAAGCAGTCCAAGACAACGATAATCAGGAAGTAACAGATGAAATTCTATGGGACACAGTAAAAGCGATAGTGAGGGGGAAGGTTATTTCGATCTCCTCAACAAAAAGAAGCAAAGGGAGGATAGGAGGATTACTCTAGAAAATAAAATAAAAGCAATGGAAGAGGAACAGAAGATAAGGCAAAGCAAAAACGAACCAAGGAACTATGTATACTCAAGAAACAGCTTAATAGTATATTGACTACGAGTAGAACAGAAACTGGTATACCTTCAGCACAGATACTACGATGGGGGTCCGGGGTTCACGAGAATGGTAGCAGGTCAGTTAAGAGCCCGTAAGGCAAAATCCACGATTGTAAAAGTTGCACACCGATCCTAAAAACTTATAACACCACGACTCAAGGCATTTCTGAGGCCTTCCACGAATACTACTCAGAACTGTACTTAGAGAAATTAGCCCCTCTAAAGAAGAAATTGGGGAATTCTTAACAGCCCTTAAACTTCCGACCCTAACACGAGAGACAAGGGAAAGCCTAATAGCTCCAATCCTACCCAATGAAATCAAAACAACGATAGGGGATTAAAACAGGCAAATGCCCGGAACCGATGGGCTCCAGGAGAGTTTTACAAAATTTTCTCCAAAACGTTAATCCTCTACTTACAAGGATATTCGCTAAAGTAACCTCCCGAAATGGGGAGATCCCCATCCTGGAACGAGGTGATAATTTCGGTTACCCACAAAGAAGGTAAAGACCCCACGCAATGTTCCTCATATCGTCCCATATCCTAAACACGGACTACAAGATCCTGGCCACGATACTGTCCAAAGGCTAACTAAATATGCCTCAACCTTAATAAACATGGATCAATGTGGCTTTATCCCTGGATGCCAAGCCCAGAATAATGTGAGACGCACAGTCTACATTATGGAATGGATTACAGAACAACATATTCCAGCAATTTTTGCTAAGTCTCGACGCAGAAAGCTTCGACAAAGTGTCATAGAAATATTTAAAAGAAGTACTGCTCGAGTATAATTTCCGCCCACTGGTAGATATCATCTTCAAATTTTACAGATGCCCCATTGGGTATATACGAGTAAATGGCCACATCTCAAAAAATTTCACTTACAAAGAGGGACTAGGCAGGGTGCCCCTCTCCCCCTCCTTTTCGCCTACTACATAGAGCCATTAGCTCAAAGTCTGAGGCAGGCCCCTGACCTACAAGGTGTTCAGATGGGAGGATGGGACCAAAACTGGCCCTTTTCGCAGATGACATCCTAGTTTGTATCACTAACCCAGACATGTCATTGGGGTTCTATTTAAATTAATTAGCGCTTTGCTAATTTATCGATTCACCCTTAATGTAAACAAAACTGAAGCCCTAGCCTTTAATTACACTCTGACTCTTTCACAAAAAAGAAATTCCCAATTAAATGGGATAAACAAAGTATAAGATACCTGGGGATCATTATACCCAAGAATTTAAGGAAATTGTCGGCTCATAACTATGATCCATTAGTTCAAAACATAAAACACGACTTGAGAAGGTGGTCTATGCTCCCCACAACACTTTACACAAGGAACCTAGCCCTAAAATTAATATACTCCCAAGATTCGTATATCTATTCCAGTGTGTCCCCTGTTCTCTTACTTCTAAGGAACTCCTATCCTGGCAAAATTACTAAACAGTTACCTATGGAATTATAAAGACCAAGAGTGGGCTCCTGAAATTAAGTCTCCCAAAAGTCGAGGAGGGCTTGCCCTCCCTTCCTCCGAGAATACTGGGTAGCCTCGCAAATGCGTTAGCGATATTGTGGGAAACAAAACTTATCAAACATGGTGGAAGTTAATCGACCTGGAGAGAGAGACGTACGGACCCTCTCCCATCTTACCTATTTTCACCCCAGCATCTTAGAGAAATGGCACTGCGGGTCCCCCTGCAACAGCGAGCATTCTCAGAGCCTGGCAGATGGGCATAAAATACAAAGCATGTCAGCAGTATAGTTGGAAGTATAAGTGGTTTATAACGAATCAAGCACTTAACAATCAATGGTATAAAAACAAATTAAAAAGGACTAGAGGCCCCATGGCAACTCCTGAGAGGACGAATGTCCTGTCCTTGAGGAGGCCCAGAGCATATTTGGGTGGACAGAAAAGGACAGGCTATTTTACTACCAGGCAAGGGACTACATTATAAAACATTTAAGACAAGAAAAGAGTGCCATAATATGTGAAGAGGATGCCCATGGGTGCAAATATGGTCCTCACAGTATGGTAAGAAAGCAATAACAAACATTTACAAGTCATTAATAAACCGTGTCAGGCATGCTATTGCTCCAGTACAAACAAAATGGGAGCGGGAGCTCAATCACCGAATAACAGATAGAGAATGGGAGAGGATCTGGAGGGTGACTTGGTGACTACCTCCTCCCGATATGGGCGAAATTTGTTTGGAAAGTGAGGGTGAGGTACTTCCTGGTACCCTCTGCTAAAGCATTAGGAGGTCTGGGAGTCTCATCCAGTGCTGGAGAAAATGTGGAGAATTGTGCCTCTCATAAAACATATCTTCCTGGATTGCCCTAAACTAGAGGATTTTGGAGCAGTATAAAAGAACACATAAAGGTATTTTAAACATACAAGACAGAATTGACCTTCCAAGCTTGATCCTGGGAATCCGCTAATATGGGTAACAGACAAAACTCAAAAATATCTATGGGCAATATTATTAGCTGCTGCCTACAAATCAATAACCAAAAATGGCACCAGATAGACTCTCCCTCGATCGGGGAATGGAAGGCATTAATCCTTCAAATCCAGCATAACGGCAGATATCTATGGGTCTCCAGGATCGATCAGAGGTCTACACAGCAAGGTGGACAAGGTGGGAACTGTATCATGAAAACTGGCTTAAAGCTCATTAAAACAAAGGAAGGATAGGCAATAGTGTGGAGTGGACTCAAAGAATTTATATCTACCTTTAGAACCTATGCTGTAACTGAAAGGGAGGTAACAACCCCAACTGCTAAGAAAGTTATATAGAAAAGAGAAAAGAGTAAGAGCCTACAAAAGTTATCCCTAGCGCTAAGTTGTGTATGATTTAATTTTCTTTAAAACTAGGTTGTGATCAAATGCAATCTTATGTTTTAACAAGAGCTGTATGTAATGAACATCTGATAAACTGAACTGTAAAGGAAAAAAAAAGAAAAGAAAAACAATGTGATGTTCTAGAATTGAGATGAAATAAAAGAAGTATAAAAAAGAAAAATGGGATGTAAATCATTACTATTATAAGAAGTAGAGCTCCCTTACTGACTAGAGGAGCAAGTATTCCAGCAGTAGAGGGACTACTTTATCTAAAAAGGGCAAATAAAATGTAATTATTTTCATAGGATTACTTTAATTTTTTTTATAATCTTATAAAAATGACAGTTGTAGCCCATTTTCTAACAAAATAATACCCTCCTGGTGGGCGGTATGGGCAACACCTCCCACCCTGTTGGGTATTATTGCTTGCATGTTTTATGGACTTCACCTACCGGCCATGTTTCTCCCAGGTCTCCAAAACATCTTAGCAGACACGTTAAGCAGTCCCACTTGCTCATTCACAAATGGGAACTGCTGTCCTCTGTGGTAAATGACCTCTTCATAAGATGGGTCATCCAAAGTTGGACCTTGTACTTCCCCACAACGCAAAATTGCCACATTTCTGCTTGCTGGCACCAGGGCCTGTAGTTTTTGGTGAGATGCATTGTCCCTCTCTTGAAAAGGGAAATTCCTATACGCATTTATTCCCTTCCTCTAATACAGTGGGTTCTGCTCAAACTGCAGGTGGAGAGTGCCACTGTCATCCTCGTTGCTCCATTACGCTTCTTCAAATATGGTTTCCACTCCTTCAGCATCTGATGGTGGAGCATCCTGTTCTTTACCTTTGTGTTGGGGGTCTGTTGTCACAGGGCAGGTATCCCTGGTCCGTCTGACCTGAAATCCTTACAACTGCATGCGCTGCTGCTGAAAACATAGCCATTGCACATTTTGGGGTATCCCCTAAGGTTGCTGATGTTCTGATTGTGGCTAGGAAGCCTTCTACCAGACATACTTATTCTCTGAAATGCAAGCAATTAATTCTGTGGTCTGCTTCCCAGAAGATGAAGCCTTTGCATGTCCTGTGAATGCGGTCTTAGAATACTTGCTTTCCTGTCTGACTCTGCGCTGCAGTATCCTCTCTTATGTGCATTTAGCCTATATCAGCTTTCCATGTCCCTATTGATGGTTATTATGGCTACCAACTAGAAGCATCTGAGAGGTATTCTTCATAGGAAACTTCCTATCTGTAATCCAGTCCCACTTTGGGACTTCAGTTTCATTCTTAAGAAATTGACATTAGCTCCTTTTGAGTCTGCCATGAGTTATGGCTTACATTTCCTGTTCTAGAAAATGTTGATGTTCGGGGTGGCTCAGTCATCAGGTCACTCCATAGGAACTTCACTATCGGTGAAGCAGGATCCACGTGGAAGATTTTCCAGCAGTACCTCCGGGCATCCCACGCCAACATCACCACCGATGTCACCAACCCTATAAAGGCATGTGTGGCCCCACTCTCCTCAATTCGCTCTCACCATCAACTCTGTTAGCATAGGTCTCCACAGAGCTTTGACAAAATGTGCCATTTTGCCTGCAACTTTATTTTTGTATTTTAGAATCTCTTTAATTAAGAGATTCCTTTACCTTGTTTATGTCGAGAGTTTCTCCTTCCACGCTCTCTTTCATTGCTGCTGCTGTGAAAGAAGGCTGCCTCTTCAAACAACCATTTTCTCTGTGTCTTCTGTCTTGGACCTGAACATGGCGCTCTGACTGTGAGCTGTGCCAGAAATTTAACCAAACCACCTTCAGGTGACGGAAAAGCCTCACGAAATTCCTCATAGAACAGCAGGTAGACATTTTGGCAGGGGGTCCTCGGGGTCCCTGCTTCCCAGTTGCCGGTGTGTTTGATGAGCTTCCAGGTTAAGAAGGCCCAAGACAAGTCCTTGGGGAAAAGTCATTAAAAATAAAAACAAGACTGGGACTGCTCCTGGAGGCGGTCCCACCGATGGCCTCTTTTCCTCCAGGGTATTCCTGTCAGCTGTGACTGCACCAACACCTATTACTGTCCAGGTTTCTGTTCCTACCAGGCCCATCATGACAGCACCACTATTCAGGGTGGCCGGTTGTCTACCCTCAGGTCATCAGCCCTTCTTCATCATTGCCGGTTTGTTGACAACAGCCCCTGCATTGCGGCTGATGCCTCTCCAGGCCTATGGACATTGTGCTCTTCAGGCTCTCAGGCTCTTATAGATGGGTCATCGTGCTCGTACATCGATACAGCAGTCTACCGCTGACAACCTCAATGATATACTACGCTTACTACAGTTCTGGTTCACCAGTTGGGTGTTTACAAGCCTGGGTCCTCGCTCCGTCAACGGCCCCGTCATCGTCGAGGACGCCACTTAGGCTTCCTAGGGCAGTTCTCTGTGGACTGTCATTGGTACCGTATTCGTAAGACTTCGAGTTGGAGCAGGTTGACATCGAGGAAGAGTACCACCCTGATCTCTTCCTGCCTGAAGAAGAGAAAGAGGAGGAGGAGGAAGGTCCTCTTTCCTGAGACAGGTCCATGATCTCTTCTGTGAATGAGGACTGTCACACACTCCCAGGTCCTCTCCAGAGGACCCCTTTCTTTAATGTCATGAAGCAGCTGTCTACAGCCAAGGGCTTCCATACTGAGGAGGAGGATGCCACCAGAAGGAGTTGGTGGACTTTCTGGAAATTCCAGATTCTCCTCCCAAGCTCACTCCTCCCATCCTCCTGCTCTGCAGAATGCTACTACTGTTGCCTGGCACAGACCTGACATGGTCCCTGCCATGCCCCCCAGGGCTCACTTTACTATGCTGCCCAGCTAGAGACCACTAAGTGGTCATTAAGGCAGCTTATGAAGGTTTAAGGTGCCCAAGCACCTCAGCTCTCCCCCAATAGGGAATCCCAGTGGATTAACCTTTGGGACAAGAGGGTCTGTGCCTCCTCCACCTTGGGGATGAAGATCGCAAATTATCTCTCTCATATGGTCAAGTACCAGAATACTATCTGGAAGAAGGGCAGGTGGCTGCCCAGGCCTCCTGATTGTTCTCAGAAACAGGAGGTTCTCAAGTGCTTGCAGAGTGATGAGGCTATTAGCAAGCATCTCCTCAAAGCCTTGTAAGGATATTTCTGATACAGGTGCCAGGGTGGCTACCACAGGCATTTGCCTCTGTTCTGAGGGGAGGAGGTTGCCTGTCTCAGGCCGAATTGGACAGGAGTACTGGAACCTTCTCACCCAGGGAACATAGTGGGCTCAGGAGGGTGAGGGTGGTGGAACAGAGGCGCATCTCTTCAGATGTGTACCGCCCACAATCCATATGCCATTCTGGTGGAGCATGATTCCCTATGGAGGCTGTGTTCTAGTACGTAAAGTCCAGTGGAGCACAGGACCCAAGGCAGCATGGATCTGCCAAGGAAGGTTGTGTTAGACAAATCTAATAGATTTCTTTGGGTGACCAAAGTAGTAGACCAGAGGGGCTGTGACATGGCCTACCTAGAGTTTAGCAAGGCATTTGATACCGCGGCAACACAAAAGATTATTAATACACACGTTAGCCAGCCTTGAGTGAGTCCGAAGATGGTAGCCTGGATAAAAATTGGCTGGACAACAGGACGCAAAGGGTAGTAGTAAATGGAGTGCACAGTGAAGAAAGGAGGTTACTAGTGGGGTACCACAGGGTTCAGTACTGGGACCAGTTCTTTTAATGTCTTTATAAGTGACATTGTAGAGGAACTGGAAGGTAAAGTATGTCTTTTAGGATGACACAAAGATCTGCAACAGGGTTGATACACAGGATGGAGTGGAAAGGATGAGAAGATTGGCAAGGTTGGAGGAATGGTCAAATGTGGCAGCTCAAATTAATGCAAAGAAGTGCAAGGTAATGCACCTGGGAAACAGAAACGCAGGGGAAGAGTACACAATGGGGGTGAGATAATGACAACAGTAAAATGGAAAGGGACCTGGGGTAATTATACCAGATGACCTAAAGGTGGGCAAGCAATGAGAAGGCAGTAAGGAAGGCTGGGGGATACTGGGATGCATAGGGCGACACATCAGTAGTAGAAAACAGAAAGTTGTTATCCCTCTGTACAGACTGTTGGTGAGACCCCATCTGAGTACTGTGGACAGTTCTGGAGACCCCATCTCGCAAAGACATAGACAGAGTGGAGGCTGTTCGAGGAGGGTAACTAAACGGTGCATGGTCTGCACCAGAAGACATATGAAGAAAGACTAAAGGAGCTTAATATGTATACCCTTGAGGAAAGAAGGAGAGAGGGACATGATAGAAACTTTCAAGTACCTCAAGGGAATCAACAAAGTCCAAGAGGGTAGCATCTTTCAGAAAAGAGATGCAAGAACAAAGCACACAATTTGAAGACAGAGGGGATGGCTCAGAGGTAAAGTGTGGAAGTATTTTTTCATGGAGAGGGTTGTGGATGCATGGAGCAGCCTCCCTGAGGAGGTCATGGAGTCAAGAACAGTGGGAATTCAAGAATGCATGGAACAGACATAAGGCAGTCCTAGTGGGGGTAGGAGGAAGTAAGCTGTTGGTTAACTAGGCTCTGTAGCTTATCTGTTAGGTAGGAATGGGGCAGACTAGTAGGCCAAGCTGTCCTTATCTGCTGTCAAATTCCCTATGTTTCTATGAGGCACCCATGGTGGAGACTGAGGAGGTTGCTGGCAACCGCCACAAGGGAGGCCCACAGGAAGGTGGCAGAGGACACCACAGGAAAGGAAGCAGCTCCTGGTGAGGGACTCCAATTATCAGGGGATAGAACTGGGCGGGCAGGGAGAAGTGAAGTAAGGTGCTTGGCCTGGTGCCATGGCTTGGAAGCGACAGAGCGAATTCTGAGAATCACGAGAACAGCTGCACGGGGAGGTACACAGCTAGATGTCATTGTCCACCTAGGGAAAATGACTTGGCTGGGCATGGGATTAGAGCAGTGCAGAGGAGTTTGTGGAGTTGGGGAGGGCCTTAGACAAGTAGCTCATACAGTATCCTTACTGGAGGTGCTGCCTGTCTATGGCATGGGTGAGGCGAGGTACTCCGTGTCACAAACCCACTCAGCAGGTCAGCCTCTACTCCCAAAGTGCCAACCTCCGAGCATATAATTGTGAACAGTTTAACAGAACAAGGCAACCTCTTGTCTGTTTTGTGGGTTCAAGTCACCTTACTCCCAAGTTCTGGAGGAATTCAAAATGCTAACCTCTTATTAGCATACCCAATTGTCAGGCTCAGATAATTCTGTCTTCGGGGACCATATATCTTTGCCTATGGGTACCTAATCAGGTATTACAAAATGAGCCCCTTAGGAACTCTATGCAAGACCTAGAGAACTGGCTCAGTAGGTAGCACACCCACCTCTGAGGCCGGAGATCAGAGGGCTGTGGGTTCAGTTCCCACATCTGGCGCTTGTTATATCCCAATACTGACACTGTAGTGCAGCATGAGAGGGGTGCTGCACTTCTGAGGTGCTGTCTTTCAGATGAGACGTTAAACCGAGGTCCCATCTGCCTGGATTGGTGGTAGTTCAGGTGGATGTTAAAGATCCCATGGCACTTATCCGAAGAGTAGGGGAATTTCCCGGTGTCCGCCAAATTTCCTCATTCACTAAAAATACCACCAACAGCTTAATCTGGTTCAAGGTCAGTTGGCATTTGTCTGTATCCCTCCCCGGTCGTGCCTGAAAATAGGCAGGATTTGTCTAGTGCACTTACCTGGTCAACAAAAACTAAATAAATAAATAAATGAACTCTAGCTGTTTCCCAGTTTGGTATCACAGTAAGCTCATACACAGTGTCAACTATAACATTCAAATCTTCACTTATATAAAAAGAAATTTCAAGGCACACCAGGCAGTTTCCGTTTTAAATATATATCTTTACTTTAAAATAGGTAAAATAGGAAAACAGTAAAATTACAGAACAAAATATCCCAACACATACAGCCTTAAAACAAACAGGATTAAAAGTGCAGATTCCTACAAATAATAACACTCAGAATGGTCTTGTCTAAGGTCCTTACTTAATCTTTCAGTGCTTCGTGGTCTCTCTTCTCTCAGTCAGAAAATGAAAGTCTCTGCATAAGGTCTGCTCAGTATTTATAACAGCAGTCTTGAGCGCCTTCTCTCTGAGGTCACCTAACTCCGCCTTGGTGTATTAAAATTTATATTTTATCACACAGGAAGTCCTAATAAGATATTTTAACACAATATCTGACATTGATGAATTTCTCTCTTGTGATTTCCCAAACCAGTCTGATCTGCTTCACAAGACATCAAAGCTTCTTTGATGTAATTCCTGTATATTCCAAGCAAATGGTTATTCGACTCTAATTTAGTCTGGGACCTGGTATACCCAGACATCAAAGGTCTCTTTGATTAAATGAGCTGGCTTCCTGGGAGGATGGTCCAAACAACATGCATAGCAGATCAAAGAATTTCCTGAGGGCATTATAAAATGGATATCTTGGTTCCTGCCTTCAAAGCAAACTAACATGATAATTGCACCTCGGATATCTGCAGTTTAAGCTACCTCCTGTCCTTTGAACTTATCCCTGGATGGGTTTGATATGTCAATTCAGCAAGCCAGCATTTCCTCCTGCCAGACAGTCCATCACACATTTTTATATTTATAAAAAATGATACTGGGATCAGAACCAGCTATCCAAGTGTGACAATTCCTCTCCACCTAGACTGAATTTGGGGTGTCTATCCCTGCATGGGATGAGCTTACCCAATCAGTTCATGCCTCATACACATGGGACAACCCATCTGAGTTCTGATTGATCGCTCCAGCCCTATACAGAATGGTCATATCATATCCTTGCAAAGCAAGACTCCATCTTAGTAATCAACCATTGTTTTACCCCATCTCGCCAGCCAAACTAGGGGTTGTGGTCAGTCTGCACCACAGAATGCTGCCCATACAAGTATGGCTCCAATTTCTTTAGGGCCCACACTATGGCAAGGCAGTCCTTTTCCACTGTGGAGTATGACTGCCCCTGGGAAGTAACGTTTTACTCAGGGAGGCTATGGGTTGTCCCTCCCTTCGCTAGATGTCAGGCTCAATACTGCCCCAATACCCACATCTGAGGCGTCAGTCTGAACTATAAAGGTTTTACTATAGGCAGGACTTTTCAAAACAGAAGCACCGCATAGTGCCTCCTTTAGTTTGGAAAAGGCTTCCTCACAGGCCAGGCCCCAGGTAATTTTCTTGGGCATCCACTTCTTTGTCAGGTCAGATAGGGAGCAGCCAGGGCACTGTAATTGGGTACAAATTTTCTATAGTACCCTGCTGTCCTGAGGAAACTCCTGACCTGCTTCTGAGTTTCTGGTCTGGGCCATGCCTGGATTACCTCTATCTTTATTTGGTTAGGATGGAGCTGTCCCTGGTCTACCACATGCTCGAGGTATGCCACCTCTCCCATGGCCACCTGGCACTTCTCGATTTGACAGTGAGCCCAGCCCTCTGCATCCTGTCCAGCACTTCCCAAAGTGGGATAAGTGTTCCTCCAGCTGGTACTAAAGATGGCAATGTTATCCAGATACACCACGGCGTACTCCTCAGCACTATTTAACACCTGGTTCACCAACCTTTGGAAAGTAGCCAGGGGCGTTCTTCATTCTGAAAGGCATTACTTTGAACTCAAATAAGCCTATCAGAGTGATGAAGGCAGACCTCTCCCTAGCTCTGTCCATCAATTCTACCTGCCAATACCCTTTGTCAGGTCAATGGTCGTGAAGGTAGGTCGCCCCTCCCAACCTGTCCAGGGGTTCACCCGTCCAGGGCATCAGGTGGGTGTCTGACTTTGACTGCATTCAGTCCACGATAGACTACACAGAAATGAATCAAGCCATCTGGCTTGGGTACAGAGACTACAGGTGATGCCCAGGAATGTGGGATCTCTGGATTACCCTAAATCAAGCATCTCCTCCACTTCCCTCCTAATGTCCTTTTGGACAGCCTCTGACACCCAATATGCTGTCCGCTGTATGGGCGTCTGTGTCCCTGCCTCCACATTGTGTGTCGCTAAGGAAGTTACTCCAGACTTGGCGCTAAACAAGGGCAAAGTCTGCTAAAACCTCCTTACTTTCTGGCTCTGGCCCGGGTCAGCTGGAGAGACAATTTACTGCCTCCACAGAGGACTCCCACTTACTCTCTTCCAGAAAATCCAGAAGGGGTCTCCTTTGTCTGTCCTCCCCCATGAATACACACTGCGAACACCACGTCAGCCCTATTTGCATATGGCTTCATCATGTTGACATGGTACATCCTTTCTGTCTGTCTTCGTCAGGTAACTCCACAATGTAGTTCATGTCATTTACCTTCATAACCACTTTTGGTCCTGCCCACTCAGTTTGTAGCTTGTCTTTCTGGACCAGAATAAGAACCATTACCTAAGTGACCCACAATGTACTAGTGAGCTCTGGCTCTGCAGTCGTACCATACTTTTGCTTGTGTTGGGCAACTGCCAGGTTGCTCTGGGCTGTCCCCATAAGCTCCTTCAGCCTTTCCCTAAACCTAAGGACGTAATCCACAATGGAGTTCCTGGGTGGCATGCTTGCCTTCCCAGTCCTCCCAGATCAAGTCTAGGGCCCATGTACCTGGCGTCCATACCAGAGTTCGAAGGGGAAAGTCCTGTTGATTCTTGGGGCACCTCTCTGTATGCAAACAACAGGTAGGGAAGGTATTTCTCCAGTCCCTCCCATGCTGTTCAGCAACGCCGGAGCATTGACTTTAGGGTACCATTGAATCGTTCCACAAGTCCATTGGCTTATGGGTGATACGGTGTCGTGCATCTCTGCACCACCCACACTTCTCCCATAAACTTTCATCAGGTCCAACATGAAGGAACCCTCTCAATTGGTGATTACCTCCTGCGGAAACCCAACACGGGAGAAAATCCCAAGTAAGCCATCTGCCACTTTGTCCTCAGTGAGAATAGGGTGACTGCCTCTGGGTACCGGGTGGCATAATCCACCACAGTCAGGATGAATCTCTTCCCTGAGGAGCTGGGGTATTTAAAGGCCCCACAATATCCATTCCCACCCTCTGGAATGGCTCCTCCACTATGGACAATGGAATCAGGGTGGCTTGGGTTTCTTGCCCGCCTTCCCTATTTCTTGGCACTGGTGACAAGACCTGCAATACTCCTTCACCTGCTGGGTGAATTTCGGCCAGTAGAAATTCTGGGCCAACTGCTGCGTGGTGCACACGATTCCCAGGTGACCAGACAAGGGAATATCATGTGCAATTTTGAGCAACTGCTCACGATACCACTGGGAACGACAAGATGCCTGCCTAGCATCCTCCCTCAGTGTGTACTGCCTGAGTATACATAAGTCCATTTTCCCAATAAACCTTATGTCTGCCGTCACCTCCCTGTGGTCAGTCAGAGTCTCCCAAGTCCTCGGCTTTCTATTTATTTATTTATTTATTTTATTTAGTTTTGTTGACCAGGTAAGTGCACTAGACAAATCCTGCCTATTTTCAGGCACAACCTGGGGAATGCAGATGAATGCCAACTGACTTTGAACCAGATTAAGCTGTTGGTGGTATTTTTAGTGAATGAGGGAAATTTGTCCAGAACACCGGGGAAATTCCTACTCTGCTTCCTGTAAGCAGGGGGTCCCATTTTCATGTGGGACCAAGATGGCTGCCTCTGGACATGCTGTGGAGGACATGGAGGTGTTGGAGTCAGGAGTTGCTCTCCTCCCTGTCTCTGGATTGCCAGAGACCTTATCGATTCTTCCTCAGGCTTCTTCTAATGGATCCAAGTTGTATGCATCTCCCAGTTCATTTCCTTCCTAAGAAACCTTGATGGATCAAGTAAGCAAACAACTGTTTCTTCCAGTCTGTTCCTATGCTGCAACAGCTAGCATCTGCTAAAGAGTCTCTACAGAATACTGAATGTTTACGATCTACAGATGTGGACGCTTTGCTATTACTTGAGGAAACACGCTATCTTACAAAGAAACAGGAGCTTTTACACTTAAGAACTCAGCTTTGCAGCTGCCTACTGGTTCTGACTCACTGTTGCAGACTACTGCGTCAGACGCCAAAAGACAGCCTTGACATTTTCGCATTCCAATGTGGTCCATTCGACAATTTCTTCTGCTCCTGCTGCTGAAACTTCTCCTGACAACCTTGCTGTTTCCCGATCATCTTCCACGAACCTCTCCTCTGACTTGCCCCTGCAGAGGTTGTTCCACAGGGAGACTGGTCAGTTGACTCTGCTCTTGTTGCGGCAGGGTGGGAGAGGGATCCAGTTATCGGTACCTGAAGCGCTCGGTCCTTCCCGTTCGGATCACCCCTGCAGATGCCCCAGCTATTTCTCCTGTGCAAGAACAGTTGGACTTAACGCTAACGCCTGCTTTGCGCTTAACACAGAATCAATTTTCAATTTATCGGTTTCCACTTCTCCTGCAGCTCCGTTTTCAGACTCGACCCTTTTCACGAAGTTTACCACCCCAGGGCCCTGGTCTACCACCTCAACGGACTGAACGACTGACTTCTCTTGCTTCAGCATCTACTAAAACGTATGCATCTTGTTTTTCTGTTCCCACCCAACAGGCTAAGAGACACAATGCTGTCAGATTACAGTATTTGGGGGTTTACCTGAAATGCCTGATAGGGTTTTTGTTGGACGCACTTTGCTTAAAGACTCCATGAAATTTGCTGCTTATGATAGCCACGTATTGATCATGTTTCTAATGAGTCCCATTTTGATGTAAGTTTTAAAACCTTAAAAGTTTAGAAATTTTGGTCCCAATTTCATCTGTTGAAAATATCCTTTATGGTCACCTTTCAGTGCAATTCCTTTAACGAAAACCTGCACAAAGACTGTCACTATTCTGTTTAGAAATTAAGTGTTAGTTTGAACAATATTACAGTTTGGCTGGAAACAAAGATGTGCAGTGTCTCTGATCCTGAAGCTATTTTTGATTAAGAATATTTGTGGATGGGAGGGTGGAAGGTTGAGGGTTATGCTCTGGACTACTGATACTGGTATCCAACACCTACCCAATAGTTTTCTGCTAGGCAGGGATAGGGAGTTTTGTTCTATTCTGGACAACCTAAAGCCTGCTATAAGTGCGGTTCCACTTTTTCATCTCAGCAGCATTTGTGACACTATAAATATACTGTTTGTGGTGGTCTTGGTCATGTGAGGCTCACAGTGTACTGAAGAACCTCTTTGTGTTTTATGTGAAGACCTGGGACATACTTTTCAGCAATGTTCTGGGCTGCCCTTAATTCTCCTACTTTAGCTGATGGGAGGAGCAACGGCTTATTATTACAATAGCCCAACATTCTAACATTAAGGGTCCCTCTTCTTCTACAGTTGCCCCTCCTACTACTTTAGCTGAATCACATAGTTGTTTCCACTGCCACTGTAATAACTGCTGGGAGGATTTGACTGAGCCTGTCCCACAACCTGTTACATTTTCTCTACCTCCCCACCCTCCTTCTTCCCCAGTTCTTCCTAGCTGTTCTACTTCAGGTGGCTGTTCTATGGGACCCCGGCACCATTAGAAACAATGGAACCTTCCCCTTCTGACCCTTTTACCACACCTTCTAGAATTACAGGGTTCAAGAAAGTTTGGTTCACCTTCCTCTAAGGCTCAGAGGGTAGAGACTCTCCTGACAAATAAATATGAATTGCTGGAAGCATACTTCTGAAAACACAGACTCTGACTCTTCTTCTGTCCAGTCCTCTCACCCTGAACTTACTACAGATACTGAGTCCCTATCGACAATGTGGGGTCCTCAAAAGTAAAGCCAAGGCCAAGACAAAACATAAAGAATGTACCCGAGAAAGGGTAGACAGAGGTGATTGCTATGCATATGTCTACTTCTTTGCAATACATACTATTAATATTAACAGTATAAAAAAACAACTATAAGAGGGATTCAGTTTTTCATTTTGTCTTGCCTTACTGCCGAGTCTCATACTTCTACAGGATGTTAGATTCATTCTTTTGCCTGAAATTTCTAGGGCCCAAAATCCTGGCATTTAGTCCTCCTATTGGTCATTTGGACAGGAGTCATGTTCTGGGTGGTATTTTGTTTCATCTTCCTAATATCTCTATTATTAGATTCTAGATTTATGCCCTGGCAGTATTATTGATAGACTTTAGGTTCGTTTCTATCCCTTTTAGGATTATCAATATTTATACTAAACCAAATTAAGCTTAGGACTGAACTTTCCCGAAGTGGTTCGACCCTATCTTTACACCTCTATGCACGTTATTGTTGGTGGTGATTTCAATTGTGGGTTGTCCACAAGGACAGGTCCTCATTTTCCAAAACCAAAATTATTTTGTGATACCACTTTTCAAAAAATCTTTATTTTCTGCAAAACTGAAGGATGCTATCTTTCTCTCGCCCAGACACTACCCCTACCTTTCATAAACTCTTTAGCTACCTGGATAGATTTTTTTTTGTGTCCTCCTTTTACAAACTTCCGCTGCTGAAGTACAGGTGGCTGAGTTTTCAGATCATGATTTGCTTACCATTTTTCTTGGTCCTAAGAATGTTGCAACTTTTGGTCCTGGCACTTGGAAATTTAATGTTTCCTTATTAGAATTCTCTGTTGTTACCACTTCTTATATCTTTTTTTCAAAACCGAAAATCTGTGTTTTTCCTTTACCATGATCCTTGGTGGTGGTGGTTAGATACGAAGAAGGATTTGTCGAAATTACTGAAATCATTTGCAAAACCATCATGAAGATTGTTATTTCACATACCATAGGACACGACATCAGCTGCAAAAACTCCTTACCCTTTCATATACCACTGGCCAGATTTTTCTTCACAAATTAGTACCCTGAAAAATCTTTAATGGAATATCACTCTAAAAAATATGCTTCAATGCAACAACGTCAACGTTTTAGTGTAAAGGTGCCTATGATGTGATCTGCCCGTTTGCACATTTTTCTGAACAGATTACAGGGAGAACCATTGATACTATTGTGACTGGAAGCTGGTCATACAATTACTGATTCTGAGGCTTATCCAACATTATGTGGCCAAGTATACTCAAAACTTATTCAGTCCATTCCTACATGTCTACATGATATATTGACCTTCCTTAGTCCCATTTCTGTTCCTGATGTGCAACAATCAGTATCTGATATGCTTGCTTGTGATATTCAGGCAGAGTAGTTGAGAGTCGTCACAACTCTGCGATCTGGAGTATCTCCAGGCTTGCATGGCCTTCGAATGAGCTTTATAAATTGCTTAATATTGAGTTGAGCGTGGAACTGGCGCAGTTTATAACTTCTTTTACAAGCTGATACTTTACCATTGAATTTAATATGGATAGTACCTTCTATATCCATAAGAAAGGAGACAGAAAATTACTGACTAATTGGAGGCCTCTTAGCCTGTTGAATCTCGGACTTTAAAATTTTAACTAAAATTATTGCTCTCCGTCTAGCAAAGCTGGCCCTTTGTTATTTCGGAAGCTCAATCTAGTAATGTTCCAGGCAGAAGTATACATAATCATGTCCTTTTATTATGGGAATTGTGGAACATGACAATTCAAATAGGTTAACAGGCCTCCTGTATTCATTGGATCAAAGACAGGCATTTGATTTGGTGAGTCATGACTTTTTATGGCAGGTTTTGAGACATTATAGGGTTCCTGTGACTACTCTCTCCTGGTTACGCTTATTATATTCTACAGCCACTTCTATCCTCTTGTTAATGGCTGGGCCAGGTCCTTGATACCTTTAAAGAGAGGTTAGACAAGGGTGTCCACTTAGTCCCCTTTTATATCTTTTTGGATCCCTTACGCATCATTAATACTGCACACAATGTTAGGCCTATTTGTTCCTTACCACTTTCTGTTTTAGCCTATGCTGATGACATGAGTTTAATAGTAGCTGATGTTCCTTCGGCAGATGCATCTCTCCATGTCTGTAAGTCCTTTGGTCTTGTTTCAGGAGCATCCCTGAACTTGGAGAAATGTGTCGGTCGATGGCTTGGATCTCAGCAGTCGAATGATGTAATAGTTTCCAGTATTGCACTTGTGACACCCTATTAAGATTTCGGGCATTCTATTTGGCTCAGGTCCTTTAGACATTCTCAACTGGACTCCCAAACTGGACCTAAGCGCAGGCCAAAGTTTCTCTTTGGAACACTTGGAAACTCAGTAAAAAAAAAAAGAGGTTTACTTGATAAAGTCTCCTTGCTCGATTTTTTTGTTTTGGCTTATGTTTTCCCCCTCCCGTGTTTTGGAAACCAAACTTCTGAGTATTTTTTTCAGGCCTTATGGGGCATCGGCCTGAATCCCATTAAGTGGTCCATTACCTGCTTACCTTTCAAGGAAGGTGGTCTAAATAGGATACACCCATTATTTTTTATAATAGTTTATTTTTTGTGACTAATCTTAAACCACTTTTAGTTAATTATGATGTGGGATGGGAATTTTATTTTTTTCAATCCTGTCAACCCTGGTTTCATCTTTGGGACCTTAACACTTTGAAACAGGTTAAACATGTATCGTCTACCCCCTTCTTATCTTATGATACCTTTTGCCATTTAAAACAATGGAAGATTACTAGCCATATGATTATGACTCAAAATAGGAAAGCCATTTATAATTTTTTGATAGATACCACTTGTGCAGACCTTGTAATTTTTCCCAAATGCCCCATACTTCCTTACCTGCTTTATACACCTGTTAAGGAATCCTCGCATCCCCAGAAGATGTGGGATCTACATTGGCATATGAGTCAGGAACAAATCAATATTAAGGCAAATCATAAACATAAACAGCTGAATGAAAGATTGTGTTCCAGACCTTTATGTGTAAATCAGGATGAAACAATACAACACCCGTTTTTCTTTGTTCCTATATCACTGGTTTTGGTTATTTTAGCGAACAGATGGAAGGAACCTTTATTTACTTCTGTTACTTATGAGATGTTATTATATGGTAGGTTTCAGCGACCTGGAAAAAGTGGAATATTGACACCTAAACTTATTGTTTACCGTCATTAAATTGCATTTATGGACTGCTTGCTGTCTTTTCACCTTGCAGCAAAAGATATGTCCCTACTGGTGGTCAAAGTATTGAACAGGATTTAAAAGATGTTTATTTTCTGAACTAAGAAGTTTGTCATCTGGATCATTGTTTGCTTTATGGAAATGCTTACCATGGGTGACCGATTCTGATTTTCCTGTTACGTGAGTCTTTTGTATTTATTTTTGTCAATGTGATTTTGATTGTAGTTTCTTTGTCAATAAAAATTTCCCTACACTTTTAATAAGTGCCATGGGATCTTTAAAATCCACCTGAAACCACCAATCCAGGCAGATAGGACCTCGGTTTAATGTCTCATCCGAAGGCGGCACCTCAGAGTGCAGCACCTCTCATGCTGCACTACAGCGTGTCAGTACTGGGATAACAACCCCAGTGCCAGACGTGGGAACTGAACCCATAGCCCTCTGATCTCCTGGCCTCAGAGGTGAGTGTGCTACCTACTGAGCCACTGACACTCTAAATTAGGGTCACTCCTCTGAGCAGCTGCAAGCCTCACACTGTCCCAAGGCATGGGACAGGTCCCTTCAGTTGCTAAACTAGGTCTCTAAGCGCTAGTGTCAGGGCCCTCAGGATCACTGTCAATCCCAAACCTCTGACAAGGAGTCACCCTCCTCTTTGGAGTAACCCTCTGTAGCTGTGTGGTTAATTGCTACTGGGAAATTACCCCTTTTATCAGTCTCCCCATCTGGAGACACAGGCTGGGAACCAGCCTCTCAGTTGTTTCCACACTGGTTTCTGTGGGGTTCAGAGAACTCAATTGTCCCTTGCCACTTGGCTATGGGTAACTGCACATACCATCCCCTGACTGAGATGGTTACCCAGGATCACATCCACTGCTGGTGTTTTGGCTACAGCCACCTGTTGCAGAGTTCCCAGTGTTTCACCCCAGTCTAGAGAACACTAGCAAGGGCAATGTTTCTCCCACCCGCAAAGTCCTGTACAGTGACGTATTTATTGGGTGTAAGCTGACCAGGCTGTACCAGATCCCCTTTACCAATGTCAGGATGCCCCATGTTCCTAACCCTGTGTTTGTACACCATTCACCATGACTGGATGCATGTGTTCCTCATGTTCACTAGCATCCTTCCAGGGTTCACAAACAACCCTTTTCTTTTCTAGCACCTGGTTGTGTATTATGGCTGCTTTTGGGACACTGTCTGCAATATGCCGGTTTCCTTACACCACCAACATTCAGTTTTTTCTCAGAGAATCGTTCTCTGAAACCTAGGGCTAACTGGTTTTGGTGGGCAGTGAGGTTTAACTGCCCTGAGGCAGCTTTTCTCTTTCTGCACTGCCACACCTGCCCATTCACTCTCCGAGCAGGTCTGCTCTTGGCATAGTGGTCCGAGAGTTCAGCAGCCTCTTGCACTGTTTTGGATCTCGGTCCTCTAGCCAGATTTTTAGTTCTGCTGGCATACCCAATAAAACTGTTCTAATAAAATCACATTTTCAATTTTATCAACTGAGTTTTCCTCAATTCCTTCCCACCAATGTTTTAAAACTGACTTTGTTTCGTGGCCAGCTCCTCGTAGCTCATATCCGGGCTTCTCCTGAGCTTACAGAATTTAGCTCTGTATGATTCAGCAGTTAATTCAAACTTTTTAACAGTGTAGCTTTTAACTTGCTGTAATAGTCACTGTCCTCATTGTCCATTTGACCCAATGCATCCCGAGCTTTCGGTGAAGTAGCGGGGATACTGGAAGCTCCAGGACTCTGAGGAATTTTAGCTCTGAATACAAACTTTCAAAAGAATTAAAAGGCATCCATGTCCTCCCTTCCTTAAACTTAGCTATTAATTTGGAGTTCAATTTGTAACCCAGTCCTGCAGTCCCAGTTAAACCCAAACCACTTACTTGCTCTGGTGCCGCTTGGTTGAGTCGAGCTTCTCCAGTTCGTGTTGCCACTGGCACTACTCTCTGTCTTCTACTCTGCAGCTTGCTTGCGTGCACGGTCCTCAGGGTCTGCCTCCTCTGTTCTCGCTCTGCCTCTAGTTCCATCCTCGCAACTCAATTTGCAGTCTGAGTACTTCCGATTCAGGATAATGGTGACCATCCTCTGCTGCTGTGGCCTTCACTGACAGTGGCCCTACTGTCTGTTTCAGTCACTGATCGATGACTCAGCTGGTTTGGGTCATCTGTTACCATCAGGGCTTCTATGAGGTTCTGCTTTTGGCTGTCACCTCGAACAGGACTCTCTGTCCCACACAACTGCTTCAAGTAATCTACAGTGTGCCTGCTGTGGTCGGAAGTCATCTTTCCTAACTACCACTATTCTGACTGGCACTTAGAAAAAAAAAAATAAAGCAGGTGGAACTTGCCTGTAAAGCCAAGGATATAGTTCTGTTTCCTTTTGAAATAAAACACTGCCTTTCTTTTTCCAAGTGAGCTGAACAGTGTCAAGCTGACACACTCTAATCAAAGCTTATACCACCAAACTTTATATACCACCACTGCCAACCAATCTGTCACAAACCCACTCAGCAGGTCAGCCCTCTACTCCCAAAGTGCCAATCTCTGAGCATAGAATTGTGAACAGTTTAACAGAACAAGGTAACCCTCTTGTCTGTTTTTGTGGGTTCGAGTCACCTTAGTCCCAAGTTCTGGAAGGATTCAAACTGATAACCTCTTATTAGCGTATCCAATTGTCAGGCTCAGATAATTCTGTCTTCAGGGGGCCAGATATCTTTGCCTATGGGCACCTAATCAGGTATTACAAAATGAACCCTTATGCAAGACCTAGGAACTCTATTTCCCAGTTTGGTATCACAAAAAGCTCATACACTGTGTCAACTATAACCTTCAAAGCTTCACTTATATAAAAAGAAATTTCCAGCACACCAGGCAGTTTCCATTTTTAAAATATATATCTTTACTTTAAAATAGAAAACAGTAAAATTACAGAACAAAATATCCCAACACATACAGCCTTAAAACAAACAGGATTAAAAGTGCAGATTCCTACAAATAATAACACTCAGACTGGTCTTGTCTAAGGTCCTTACTTCTTAATCTTTCAGTGCTTCATGGTCTCTCTTCTCTCAGTCAGAAAATGAAAGTCTCTGTGTAGGTGTATTTAACAGCAGTCTTGAGCTGCCTTCTCTCTGAGGTCACCTAATCTCCCCTTTGGTGTATTAAAATTTACATTTTATCACACAGAAAGTCCTAATAAGATATTTTAACACGATATCTGACATTGATGAATTCTCTCTTCATGTGATTTCTCCAAACCAGTCTGATCTGTTTATAAGACATCAAAGCCTCTTTGATGTAATTCCTGTATATTCCAAGCAAATGCTTATTTGACTCCTTAATTAAGTCTGGGACCCAGTATACCTAGACATCAAGGTCTCTTTGATGAAATGAGCTGGCTTCCTGGGAGGTTGGTCCAAACAATATGCATAGCAGATCAAAGGATTTCCTGAGGGCATTATACAATGGATATCTTGGTTCCTGCCTTCAAAGCAAACTAACAAGATAATTGCACCTCAGATATCTGCAGTTTAAGCTACCTCCT
The DNA here is from genome assembly GCA_016271365.2 of Neoceratodus forsteri. Taxonomy (NCBI): domain Eukaryota; kingdom Metazoa; phylum Chordata; order Ceratodontiformes; family Ceratodontidae; genus Neoceratodus; species Neoceratodus forsteri. The sequence goes on from CM028132.1 coordinate 612,904,595, forward strand.
GTCCTTTGAACTTATCCCTGAGGGGTTTGATGTGTCAGTTTCAGCAAGCCAGCATTTCCTCCTGCCAGACAGTCCATCACACATTTTTATATTTACAAAAAATGATACTGGGATCAGAACCAGCTGTCCAAGTGTGACAATTCACACCATGCAATTCAATGAATGGTTGAAAAACTGGTGTGGAGCACAGGTTCTAGCTTCACTGGGGACTGGGGTTCCACCTTGGGGATACCCACCTATACTGGCACAATGGTCTGCATCTGTCCAGGAAGAACCAATCTCCTGAGTGATTGGTTTAAATGCTTCATTGGCAAGCTTTTAAACTAGCCAAGGGGAGGCACTGATAAGAAGCAGGAATTCCAGCCTCCTCCTACAAAACAGGGTACTTAGTGAGGTAAAGATCAAGGTAGAAAGGTCAGTAGGAGCAGGACAGGGTAAATGGAGAATGCAAAATCATTAAGAGCAGGGATGGGGCTACAAGACATAAAACCATCAAAAATTGAGAGTAATGAGTACCAATGCCCATAGTCTGGGTAGCAAGCTTCCTGAACTAGTGGCCTTGATGGAAGAGAAAAATCTGGATATCGTGGGAGTCACAGAAACATGGTACACACAGAACTATGACTGGGATGTAAACATACCAGGGCACTATCTACAGGAGGGACAGGGAGGGTAAAAGAGGAGAGGAGAAGGAGTAGTCTCTACATAAGGAAGGAATCAAGCAACAGAACAAAAGGGTAAATTGGGAGGAGAGGAAGCACTGTGGGTCAACTTACAGACAACAGTGGCACCACAATCCGCTGACAGGGGTTGTATACAGACCTCCATCTCAGGGAGGAAATGGACAAGGAAATGATGGAAGGTATCCTTAGAATGTTAGAAAAAGGAAACATTGTTGATTGGGAACCTGAATATGCCAGATGTTAACTGGAGTGCATTTATTACAGCCACATCCAAGAGTGGGGTCATTCTAGATGCCCTGGAGAGGGCATGCCTTAGACAGCTAGTATTGGAACCCACTCAAGAGGGAGCAATCTTAGACCCAGTATTCTCAAGTGGAGATGGAGAGGATCACAGATTTAGAAGTGGGTAGCCATCTGGGAACTAGCGACCATCAAACAGTATGTTTCACAAACACAGCAGTAGAGTCAAGCCATACAAAGGCAAAGGTCCTGGACTTTAGGAGGCTGACTGCACCAAAATGGGAGCATGCCTAAGGAATGCACTAGCAAATGGGCAGGAAGGAGGGATGGAAGAACAATGGGGAATAAACAAAACTGTCATCGTGGAGGCAACAAGCCTTTGTGTGAAGCAAATAAAACAAAACAATGTAAAAACACCACTATGGTTCTCGAAGGAGGTGGCAGGAAGGCTAGGAGAAGAAGATAACATTCAGGAAGTGCAAGGAATCACAGAAGGAGCAGGACAGAGAATTGTATCAGTTAAAGCAGAAGGAAGCAGTGAAGGCAGTCAGAGCAGCAAAGGCCCAAACCGAGGAAAAGATAGCCAACTCAGTTAAGGGGATAAAACCTTTTATAGGTACATCAGGGAGTGAAGAAGACCAAGGAGGGATAGTGATGCTTAATAAAGGGGCGGCTGTGAAAAGGCAGAGATTCTAAACAAATATTTTTGCTCAGTATTCACAAATGAAGAGGGAGGTACCTAAACCATACAGTAGAAACACTCTGGATGAGGATCGATACTAGTCCATTCACAGAAGAAAGAGTTCTGAAGAACTCTTAAAACTGAATGGACAAAGCATCCCAAAATTCTAAAAGAATTAAGGGTAGAACTAGTGACACCTCTGACTACCCTCTTTAAGAAATCATGGGAGGATGGGGTGGTACCTGAGGACTGGAGGAGGACAGATGTTATTCCACTTCACAAAAGTGGGAGCAGGGCAGAGGCAGGAAACTATAGACCCGGTTAGTTTGACCTCAGTGATAGGGAAAATGATGTAATCACTTCTGAAGGAAAGAATTGTTGAGTACCCAGAGGCCAGTGGGGCACAGGACCCAAGGCAGCATGGATTCACAGTGGGAAGGTCATGGCAGATGAATCTAATAGATTTCTTTGACTGGGTGACTAAAGTAGTAGATCAGGGAGGGGCTGTGGACATGGCCTACCTAGACTTTAGCAAGGCATTTGACACAGTCTCACACAAAAGATTAATATACAAGTTAGCCAGCCTTGGAGTGGGTTCCAAGATGGTAGCCTGGGTAAAATATTGGCTGGACAACAGGACACAGAGGATAATAGTAAATGAGTCACTCTGAAGAAAGGGGGTTACTAGCGGGGTACCACAGGGTTCAGTACTGGGACTGGTTCTCTTCAATGTCTTTATAAGTGACATTGCAGAGGGACTGGAAGGAAAAGTATGTCTCTTTGCAGACGACACAAAGATTTGCAACAGGGTTGATACACAGGTGGGGTGGAAAGGATGAAAAGGACTTGGCGAGTTGGAGGAGGATCAAATGTGTGGCAGCTTAGATTCAATGCAAAGAAGTGAAAGTAATGCACCTGGGAAACAAAACCCAGGTGACGGTACACAATGGGAGTGAGATACTAATAAAAATGAAAAGGGACCTGGGGGTAGTCATCAGATGACCTAAAGGTGGGCATGCAATGTGAAGGCAGTAAGGAGAGCTGGGGGATACTGGGATGCAAGAGAGAGGCATCACCAGTAGAAAATGGAAGTTGTTATCCCTCTGCACAGACAGCTGGTGAGACCCCATCTGGAGTACTGCACGCAGTTCTGGAGACCTTATCTCCGCAAGGACATAGGCAGGATGGAGGCTGTCCAGAGGGCGCAACTAAAATGGTGCAGGGTCTGCACCACAAGACATATGAAGAGAGACTAAAGGAACTTAATATATATACCCTTGAGGTAAGGAGGGAGAGGGGGGACATGATGGAAACTTTCAAGTACCTCAAGGGAATCAACAAAGTCCAACTGGATAGCATCTTTCAGAAAATGGGTGTGCAAGAACAAGGGGCACAATTTGAAGATAGAGAGGGCGGCTCAGAGGTAATGTGAGGAAATATTTTTCACGGAGAGGGTTGTGGATGCATGGAATGGCCTTCCTGAAGAGGTTGTGGAGTCAAAAACAGTGGGGAAATTCAAGAATGCATGGGACAGACCTAAGGCAATTCTAAGGGCGGGGTAGGAGAGTAGGCTGTTGGTTAACTAGGATCTGCAGCTTATCCATTAGGTAGGAAATGGGCAGACTGGGTGGGCCAAGCAGTCCTTACCTGCCATCAGATTCTGTTTCTATGTTTCTATGCCTGGCTGAGAGTCTCCAGTTTTGGGCAGATGTCCAGCAAAGGTGCTTACGCCTTTCAATGACTCCAAGCTGTTTGGACCAAATGTTCAGGACATCATCAGTGACATTACAGGCATCTAGCAGGGTGATCAAATCTGTCCACTCAATCATACACAGCCCAGGAGTAGACAGTGCCTTCTTTTCACAAGGTGTCCGACAAGTCTGGAACAGCCTCCCACCCCAGGGTAAAAGAAAGACCTCCTCCTCCTCCCTACCCCCTCCTCCTCTGGCACTGCAACAAAGCATCCAGAGGGTGATGGACCCACCACAGTGGCTGGATCCATCTCAGCTTGACTCCTTGCCAGACCCCTCTTCTGGTCCCCGACCAAGAGGTGGTGGTTGGAGATCAGTTCTCCTCCTCTAAATCAATGGAGAACCATCACTGCAGATGCCTGGATTCTTCAGATAATAGAGAGACACACTCTGCAGCTTCTGGAAACACCTCAGAGATTCCACCAGTACCCCCACCTGCCCCCAGACTATCTAGTAGTCTTATGGAAGGAATACAGTCCCTTTTGCGGAAAAGGCCATCGAGACAGTTTCTGGGTGTCAGTGGAATGGGGTATTATTCCAGGTTCTTCCAGGTCCACAAATGAACCGAAGACCTGAGGCCCATTCTAGATCTCAGGACCTAGATCTCTACATCCAGTATAAAAAATTCTGCATGGTCACCCTGCTAGCCCTGCTGCCTCTTCTCAGACAGGGCAACTGGCTCTGCTTCCTAGACTTGCAGGATGCGTACCAAATGTGTAACAAGTGTTTCCTCTGCAGAGGAGATTCCTCTAGGTTTCTCTTTCAGGGTGAGCACCACCAATTTAAGGTATTGCCATTTGGCTTATTCTCTGTGCCACATGTCTTTACCAAGTGCTTAGCAGCAGTAGCTGCTGCTCTCAAAGGAGGGACTCTATGTTTTCCCTTCCCTTACCTGGACGACTGGCTTTAAAAGCTCCATCCAAAGAGTAGCTGTTCTGGACCCTAGAGAGAACCATGCAGCTGTTTCTCTCCCTGAGCATCATGGTCAATCTGTCCTGATCCTGTCCCAGAGGTTGCAGTATATAGGGGCCATCCTCGACTCTACACAGGGCAAAGCCTTTCTGCCTCTCAACAGGGCAGAGTGCCTGATTGCCCAGGCTCAGGAGGTCTCCCAGAGCTGTTATTTTCCTGCCAGAGTGTTTCTCAGGCTATTGGGTCTGATGGCGCAGCCATTGCCATGGTTCCCTTTGCCAGACTGCACATGTGGTCCTTCAATGGTCACTCAAAGTGCAATGGAACCAATGCAAGATGACTTGGATCAGTCGGTGATGGTCTCCTCCCTGGTCCGCAAGGTGCTTCAGTGGTGGATGGAACCTAGAATCTGTTGCAAGGGTCCCATTACAGATCTCCTCCCCAGCAGATCCCTACCACAGTTGCCTCCAGGTCAGGCTGGGGAGCGCATCTGGGTCCTTTCAGACTCGGGAGCGTGATCCCAGACCGAAACCTCCTGCCGTCAATTTTTTGGAAATGCAGGCCGTCTTGTATGCCATGCAGGCTTTTCAGAACCATCTCCTTCGGATCAGCTTCTGATCCAGTCTGACAGATGTCAGTGTTGTCTACTGTATCAACAAGCAAGGGAATACACTCGTATCCCTGTGTAGAGAGCCCATGAGGGTATGGTACTGGGCACTAGACCACAGTCTGATCCTCTCAGCAGTCCACGTCCCTAGGCATACTAAATGCCCTGGCAGACAGCCTCAGCAGGATGCAGCCCAGCATGCATGAATGGGAACTCTCTTATCCATCACAGAAGATCAATTTAACAGATGGGGCATCCAGAGTTGGACCTTTTTTCCCACTCAACACAAAACTGCCCAATTTCTGCTCACTAGATCCAGGGCCTGGAGCTTTCTGGTGAGATCGTTGTCCTCTCCTGGAGAGGAGGTTCTTTATGCCTTCCTCCATTCCCTCTAATTCAGAGGGTGCTAATCAAGCTGCAAATGGAGGGGCCAAGCATGATCCTGGTCCCTCCATTCTGGCCAAGGCAGATATGGTTTCCATTACTGCAGCAGTTAGTGGAGGACCTCTGGTCCCTCTGCCACTTTGCAGGAGTCTGCTGATGCAGGCTTAGGTGACCCTGGTCCATCCTAATCTCAAGTCCCTGCATCTGCATGCCTGGCTCCTGAGGACATAGCCATTGCCCATTTTAGGGAATCTCACAGAGTGGTGGGTGTCCTCATGGCAGCTTGGAAGCCCTCTACCACAGCCACTTATGTCATGAAGTGGAAGAGGTTTCTACCTGAGCTGTCAATCACCATCTGGACCTTTTCACCTGTCCAGTGAACTAGATTCTGGACAATTTGATTTCACTGTCAGACTCCAGTCTCCAGTATTCATCCCTTAAGGTGCACCTTTCATCTGTTTCTGTCCTCCATGATCCCGTGGGTGGGCATACCATGGTTCAGCTGGATGTATCCTGTACTTTCCTCAGGGCATCCAGCACCTGAATCCTCAATCCATTCCCATGTCCCTGCTTGGGACTTTTATTTTCATTTTGGAGAAGTTGACCGTGTCTCCATTTGAGCCAGATGCAACCTCGAGCTATGCTTTAATTCCTGGAAAGCATTATTTTTGGTGCTATTACTTCTGCTCATTGGATTTCTGAGCTTCAGGCTCTCTGGTGTGGGGAGCTTCATTTGATTTTCACAAGATATGGTGTCTTTGTGCATGAATCTAAGTTTCTTCCCAAGGTGGCGTCTGAGTTTTACTTGAACCAATCCATCCACCTTCAGTTTATTTTCCTGAGTGTGCTAGTCCAGGGAAGCACTGCTCCATATGTTAAATGTGTGCAGAATCTTGAAATATTATCTGCTTCGGACTAACAAAAGCAGAAAGTCAAAGCAGCTTTTGTTTTCACCCAGGAAGAGAGAGCGTTCAGGTTTCTAAGCAATGTTTGTCCAAATGGTTGTGGTGTATTGTTTCTGCTACAAGTATGGCAAACAATTGCTAGGGAAGGTCAATGCTCACTCCACAAGGTATGGCTACCCTGTGACTTGCTTCAAAGGGTCTTAGCCACTGACATATGTGCTGCTGCCACCTGGAATACCATCCATACTTTTACCAAGCACTACAGTCTGACACTGCTTCTAGAGCCAGAGCAGGCTTTGGCCATGTCTATCCTTCAGGGCCTCCTGTCTTAGGCCCATGCTTGCCTGCCACCCAGACTGTTCTGCCAATACTTGTCACTGCTTGGGACTCATTCCTATGGTATGACCTGTTGACTGAGCTACCTCCAAAGAAGATGGAACAGTTATGTAAGAACTTACTGTAACAGTAGATCTTCAAGGGATCTCAGTCATTGAGTCAGACATCCCTCCCACAATCCTCCTGTTTGGGGTTCCTGTCTTAGACTGGCTATGTGGTGTATCCAGCCTTTTATTCAGACCTGGGCACCTCTCTCTCTCCCCTTGGTCCCTCATGGCATGGGTTTTCTCCCTTAATCTCCAGGGAAAGAACTGAGGAGGGCCGGGGCGTATCATGCCTTTATAGGGTTGTTGGCGTCATAGTGACATCGGCATGGGTGGCCCCAGAGGTACTGGCTGAAAATCTTCCATGGATCCTGCTTCACCGACAGTGAAGTTCCTATGGTGTGACCTGATAACTAGAGATCCTCTTGAAGATCTACTATTAACTGTTCTTTTAAATTGATGACCTCTGCTTGAGAGGATTTCCAAACTATGTGAGCCTCCTTATACGATTTTCACAGAGTCTCTTTTCATATGAATCCTGAATTTCTACCAAAGATAGTATAGTATCTTGTTTTACACTGAATCAAATGATAACCTTCCTGTTTATTATTCTGAGCATCTCAACCAAGGTGAAGCACTGTGCCATACTTTGGATGTCGTAGAATACTAAGATACTATATTGCTCACACCAAGAACTGAGAAAGTCCTCTCAGCTTCTTATTTTGTTTGCTTCTGGGGAAAGGGGTGCTCCTGTGTAGAAACAATTCCCTATCAAATGGTTGACGCGTTGTATTATGTCCTGTTACAGGAAGTATGGTAAGGAACTTCCTGGTTCTGTTCATAGCTACTCCACAAGAGGTATGACCACTTCTGTTGCCTGTTTTAGAAATGTCCATGATGCTGATATATGTGCTGCAGCTACATGGAGCACTGTTCATACTTTCACTAAACATTACAGTCTGGACAGTGTCTCTTGTAGACATGCTGATTTGGGCTTGCTGTATCGTAAGGCCTTCTCTGTCAGTTACATATACAGACTGTGCCCTCCTCCCACTTTACTTTGTGCTGAGGAGATCATTCCAAGGTGTGGCCTAATGAGGAGATATCTCTAATGAGGATAGAACAGTTATGTTAAGAACTTACCATAACAGTAGATCTTTGAGAAATCTCCATTAGGCCATGCCATCTCTCTCTCTCTCTCTCTCCTTCCCCTTTTGCTTTCAGTGAGGATCTTATCAGATGCTGTGCCTAAGAGCGTACTGCATGCATTCTGTCTCCAGCCACATGCCTCTTGTATGCCTGGTGTTGGTCTCATCTCCTAATTCTTCATGGCTGGAGGTCCTCCAGGCTAATCTCAACAGAGAACTGAGGGCTGATGGGGCTGCCCACGTTTATATACACGTAAACATTGCACATCATTGTGTATGGCCTAGCTAGCAGAAGTTTCTGTGTGGTCCTAGCACTGACGCTTATATTTCCAAAGGTGTGGCCTAATGGAGGAGAGTCTCTCTTAAGATCTACGGTTACAGTTAAGTTCTTCATAACTGTTCTTTATCTAACAGCTGTCTTCCGCTTAACTCCTGGCTAAAGAACACTTCTTTGGGGCAGTACATTACACCTTCTCAGCAGTGCTGGAAATAGAAAACATTCACTGATGGAACCCTCAACCTTTGATATAGGATCAAAATACCTGATGGTGGTCTGGGGGCATATTTCCTCATTATATATGTTGCATTGACACTTTATTGATCAATTTTATGTCTTACCCAGCAGTGTTCCTGTCTCCATTTGTTACTGGAACAGAGTCAGACTTTTAATTCCACTTCTAGAACTAAGTTCCCCGGATCCCCCTTCCCAATTCCACCACTGCTAGACAGTCTAAAATGCAGTAGCCACAGCATTTGCATAAACATTTAAAATAATTTTAAGTCCATTCAGATTTGGTCATGGTCTCAGTAGCACTGCCATCGTAATTTAAAGTCAGAAGGACTCTAGATCCATGATGTCTCCCCCTTCAAAGTGGGGTTGAAATATGTATGCTTTACAGACTAGTCAATTTATCAAGATTCTGCTCCACTCTACTACCATTACCTGGTGATTGCCTTGGTAAGCAAAAATTTGGCCAGGCTTACTTTAAAGGCCTGTGCTGTCTTTATATCTGCTGTCTTCATTGGAATGCTGTTCCTTGAACACCCCCCTTGGAAGAAAAGGTGACTCCTTATGTTGCTCCTTGATTTCCCACCTATGAGCTTGGGGTATGTTCCTGCATCCTGCTGCAGGACACGGATCAAACATCTCTGCCCTGATCATGTCCTCTTACAGCCTCCCTTACCCCAGCGTGAATGTGGGCCTCAAGCCTACTCATCATAGCTTTTCTCCTCCATAGCCCTGATAATTTGATGGCCCTATTTAACACACTCTCAACTGCCTCAGTGTCATTTTTTGTATTAGGAGACCAAACTGCACACACTACTCCAGGTGGAGCCTGACAGAAGGCCTTGTGAAGTGATAGGATTACTGCTTTGAGGTTTTATGTTAAAGTTCATTCAGTAGGTTCCAGGGATAGCAACTGTTGTGTCTTGGTTAGAGTTTTGAGTATGCTACTCGAAAGACTACCTTTGAGTATTTTCCATGTCCCAAGAGGATCAGCCAGCTGGGGATGAATTAAACATCTGAATTATTTTGCTTTATTCTTCTCTCATACTGCTCTCCACTCTTCTGCTTATTTGTCACCCTAGCCCCAAACACCACCTTGACTGAGCATGCATGTCTCAGTGGGTTACCACGCCCAACCCTGGCCACTGTGCATGCCTTTGAGGCACCAGCAGTCCTGAGTCCAATTCAACTTCACGACATCCCAGATGTTGGTGTGGGGCCTGGAGCAATCTCTGTGCAGGCTTCATCATGGCAGGCTGGGTGTTTTTCTGTTTCATCTCCTCCTCCCAGGACATCAGCATGGGCTCCTAGGAACATGTATACAGATGTGTGCCATCACAGATCCAGCCAGTGTTCTCCATCCATCCTGCCGCACTGCCACCTGAGGTCAGCCACATGGTGGCAATGTAGTGAGACAGTTGTTCTCCTGCCCCATAGGAGGAGGGCATCCAGTGAAATGCTTAGTTCTCCTTTTGCCTTCCCTCCAGCACTCTGGGCATGAATCTAGATCACCAGAATTGTACACAAGCACTGCCAAATAGATTCTTAATGCAACCCTCCCCAATTTCAGGGGCTGCCCTAGTAACCCCTATCATCCGTTGGCAAGTCTCTGTCTTAGCAGTCAATTCCAATGCACTATGGTAGGGACACAGCACACTTGTCGTCGCCCCCACCCCGCCAGTCCCAATATGGTATTCCAGGTTCACTAGCAAATCCTCTCTCTACATGGTAGCATAATGTGTTTGCCTCATTCATACCACAAGAGCTCTTTGAGACTTCCACCACTTGTGCCCTGTATACTCCTAGCACTGCATCCTGGGCCTTTCTAAGCAAATCAAGCCATAATCAGCATGCCACAAACAAATGTGAATACCTCTTGAACCGTAATTGCTACACACAAAGAACGAGGTAGGAAGTAGGGGTAGGAAAGAAGTAAGCTGCTGGTTAACTAGGATCTGCAGCTGATCTATTAGGTAGGGAAATGGGCAGACTGGGTGGGCCAAGTGGTCCTTATCTGCCATCAAATTATATGTTTCTATGTTTCAAGTGGCAAAGTTGTTCAGCACAATATTACCTTTCCAGTGGTGCTATGCAATCAATTGTAATCCATTTAGTTTTTATTTTATACTAGCTGAAATACCAAACAACTGTGTTTTTTAGATTTATTCAAGGTGCTTAGTTGAGGCTTGAAAGACAGATGTCAGCCATGCACACCATACCTTAAACAAATGCGAATAACTCCTAAAGTATACATGATAGACAGAAAGTATCAGTGGCAAAATTGTTTAGCATGAAGTTACCTTTCTAACAGTGCTATGCAATCAATTCTAAGCAATTTGGTTTGTTTAATATTTAGGTAAAAGCAACTGACTTCCTCAGTTGTTTCCAGGCCTAAGTGTAAGTCAGCTGAGAATGCGTCTACAGGCGTTATTGGCCTGAGTGGCTAAGCTTTCAGTGAAATGGCTGTAAAGAGGTTTTTTTTTCCAATGATGTACCCCTCTTTACTTGGGGTCAGCCCAGCCACACCTTTTCATTATTTAGGAAACCGGCCGATATTCAGAAACTGGTAAGTGGAGTGCAAATTTTGTGCTGTGCATTGCCCATGCCAGGAGTTGGAGGTTGCTATATTCATTCAGATGGTGCACTTCAGAGGACATGTGCCTGTACATTACATGGGACACATGCTCTCTGGATGTGTGTATACAGTGGCAGCTGAGGAGGTGTGTGGACGGCTGTGGTGGTCGCTGCATGAGGTCCTGCAGCACCAATGATGCAGGTGAGGGGGTGTCAGGGGGATGCTCGGTGGTGCAGGAGGCTGCTAGACACCAGGGATTAGGACTGTGCAGGGAAGGGGATTCAGAGGTGCCACTGGACACCAGGAATAGTGTGCAGTGATGTTTTACAACACAAGTCTGATTCATGCACCACGTTTTCTGCACAAGAAATACCACTGTATTTGCTATGGGGATGGAGATTGGGGACTGGGGTGGTGGAAATTAACCACTAACTGCTAGGGCTTCTGGTTCCATACCAGGTACAGGGATCAGGACCTGGGAGGGGTTACAGTGGATGCCAGGAGTTTGATTTACATTTCCTAGCAGGGGCTCGATGACTGGGAGGGTCCACTGGATACCAGGGATGTCTCTTCCCTTAATAGGACAACGATCAGAGGGTGGGGGTCAACAGGACACCAGAAAAGTTAGTGACACCTGTTGGGCCCAGTGGTCAGAGGAAGAGGGACCACTGGGCACAAAGAATACCATTTGCTGTGGGCACAATAGCGATTGGAGGGAGGGACCTCTGGGCACCAGGGATACTGTTTGTTATGGGTGGAACAGCGATCGGAGAGGGGCACAGAGCACCAGGGACATCTTTGGATGGCTGGGCCAGGGTGGGCAGCTTAAGTACATTTGGCCTCTGGAAGGCCCTTGCACCTCGTTAAGATGGGGTTTGTAACAGTGGTAATTTGCACCCATTCAAGTGGAAATACTGCTGGTGCAAACCTCTGAATCTACTGCTGCACCTGTATGCTGAGAGGGCCCCCTGCCTTGCATAGGTGCAGTGGTACCTTAGCACTCCACCACTAATGGAGCTTGCCGGCACTGTGGTGGTGTCTGAATGAACTCCACCCACTCACGGGCATAAAACCCGGTTTATATGATAAACACACATTTCTTGCCCTCATAAACTTTTGAATATCAGTTCCCAGATGAATTACTGACTTGGCAGGTGACAACTGTGCCATTTACTGATGCATGGTGGCCAGTGAGACCCTCTCCCAGAAGCTGGTGCTTCTCCTCTGTATTCTGACCCAGTACTGGGAAACTGAAGTATGCAGAAAGGTACCAGTAAATGTACCTGTCAGGAACAGTGTGTTTTACATAGCTTGTATTATATATGTTTCTACTGGGATTCTTACCCAGGTCAGCTGCCTCATAGACTATGAGTTAACCTGTGCTCCCTCTGCCTGCCATTGTTTGAGGGCAACACCATGGCATGTGGATGTATCCAGTTCTAGGCGGCGTGGATATAAGTCGCTATCCACACATAGGCAGTTCCACTGAATTGCTGATTTGTCAGTGTGTTTTTTAGTTAAGCTCCTCCCACCACCCAGGTGTATGTCCTGTGGCTCTTCCAAATAACATCAGATTTTCTCTTCCTGGTCATCTCCTTCGCAGCTCTGCAGCATTGTAAGCTACCAGATGCTCCTTTTCCTCGATTTACTTCTAAAACTTTAGAAACAGAATGAACCAGCACTGAGTATCAGGTTAAAATCCTTTGCTTTATTCAATACAAAAACTTAAAAGTTGCACTTACTTGTACAAATGGCAGTATTATTCACATAACCGAGCACAGTCAGAGACCCAAGTGACCTGACGGGTTCGCTTGATGCTTATCAAGAGCCACTAAAATTTTGCATTGATCTTGACTGTTTCTGTCCTCTGCTCTGCCTCTGCCACATTGATGAAAGATGGACTATGAGGAAGTGAAGCCTGTTCATAGCTTCAAGTTCTGCATCACTTGCCAACAGAAGATGAGGAAGATGGAACCAGTGTCTGCTTAGGGACACTGCACGATGTTCAGGCCATTGCCTGTGTCAGGCAGTGCTTCCATCTTCTTTGGAGGATCACATGGTTTGCCTTCTGGGCCAGATGGCTGGCAGGGATCTGAAACACTGGATGAAAGGTCACAAGTTGGCCACTGCTCCAGCAGAGTCAGCTGCTTATGTTGCTGACCATGGAAGTAAGCGGTGGTGGCTGCAGTGGTGGGCACCTCTTTGGTCTTGGCACTGCTCTAACTGGGCCAGCACTGGATGGTCCTTCACTGAAGATTTTCAGATGTGTTGGGCCCTCCAGACCTGTGAAGAGCCCTTTCCTCCATGGTAAGAAGAACAAGCACAGCTAACACTGATCATGGGATCAGGAGAGATCCAGTCCTCCCATTCCCTCCACTCATGTTGAGCAGAATGTGGTCAAGGGTCAGTCGACAGCTCCACAGTGCCACTGTCAGACTTGTTGACCTCAACACTGGCCGATCAGGTGGTTGAGATCTTTCTTGACCCTGTTGACCAGTTGTTGGATGGGACTGATGGAAGAGTCAGTCTCCAAGACCCCGTTTTCCTGGTCATCACCCAGGATAACATAGACTGATTAATGTCCTGACCAGCTCCACTGGGGATCAGCATCCTCTGGTAGTTGTATTACTGAAGCCAGTGCTTGTTCATGTACTTTGGCCTGTGGTCTAAACACATCTTCTGGTGGCTTCTCCTTGATGTTGGCCCTTGGGTTGATGGTCAAGATCGTGGTCAGGTAGCACTCTTTCACTCGGCACTCTTGATCCCACTGAACTGGGAGGCAGTGCACAGCACACCCACAGAACACCCCTGACTTGCACTTCCAAGGCAGGCTGCCTTCTGCTCCTCAGAGCTTCCTTACCTGGAAATCCAGTGGTCTGCAGGTGGAGATGAAGGTCGGAGGTAGTCGGGACCCAGGAGGGTACAATCTGGTGGTAGGTGTGTGGCTGCAGAGCAACGTCATCCCCACAGATGTTGGGGCTTTTCCTGTGTTCTGGTGCTTGGTCCCCCAATGGTGAGCACAGATGTGCAATAATGTCAGGGGCACCCATGCATGCCACACCAATGTCTCTCGCATCCCACCACCTGCCATACACTGATGGGCTGTTGGTACAATACCCCTGGTTGCCAGCAGGTGGTATACTGTTACTTGTGCCTCATTCCTCCCTCCCTGGAGAAGGTGAGCTGTCATCAGATGCTCAAACCTTCTCCCCATGGCAGACCACCAGCACCTCAGGCTTGCTCCTGAACCTGGGTCACCGGCATGATGGCAGGTGTAGCATCCAGTGCCTCACACCTCAGTACCACCGGTCAGCCCACAAGCCATTTTTTTAATTCTTTTTCCCTCCTATCACTGCCCCCATGGACTCCTCAGACAACACACATGGGGGCTTAGAGACTCTGCCATCCTGAATCCTCCCAAAGCTCCTTCCCAGCCGCACCCTGCCTGGAGTAACCCCCTGGCTTGCACTCCCCAGGGCAGGACCGGCCGACTTTTCAGCACACCTTGAAATCCAATGATTCCAGGCAGTGGTTATGAAGGGAGGTTCGGGACCCGAGTGGGTGGAGTCCAGTGGTGGGTGTAGGGTCCCAGGGTGCGTTGTGGCCTACCACCAGTGCAGGACTTTTCAGTGTTCTGATGTGCCCACCCCCTTCCTGGAGACAACATATGTGCAGTGAGATCCCAGGTGGGCGTGCATGCTCCGTGCGTATCCACAAGACTCCGCCAGTGTCTCCTCCCGTGCCTCTGCATGGCTCCTGGCAGTGGCACACCATGCCTCTGCCTGGTCTTACTGGTGCCAGAACTGCTACCTAACCCTCCCTGAGAGGAGAGCTGTCCTCTGGATGCTCAGTCCTCTCTTCCCATATCAGCCCCTATGGCCTAGGTCGCTCCTGACCCCAGGTCGCCGGCATGGTAAGAGGTAGGCACCAGCGCCTCAGCCTCTGTGCCACTGGGCCAGCTCTCCGCAAGTCATTTTGAAGAGTCCTCAGACAAGTCAGATTGGTTGTCCATGTTGTCACTGACGATGTATACCTTCAAGCAGGCTTCAGTTGAGGAGCTGACAACTGACCAGGGACTGGTGTCTTTTGGGGCTCTTCTCCTACAGACATTGGAATCCATGAAAGTGTCCTTGAAGCCAGTCCAGAAGTGAGCTAAATACCCTTTTACTGATATCCTGGACAAGGACAAGTCCCCAGGGTCACCTTTTTCATGGCTGAGGCCATTTGTGCCATTTCTGCCTAGCATCTTCCACCCTATAGTTAGCAAGTATGTAGTCCCTATTGGATCCTTCTCAGGGTTCTAGGATCATCCCTCTGCCCTGGGACTAGTCTGAGACTCAGCCTTCCAGAAGCCAAGGGACATGGACAACCCCCAAAACAATAACAAAACTTGACCATGCAGCCAAGAAGGTCTGTGCTACTTCCTCTCTTAGTCTGTGTCAGGCAAGCTATACCATGATGATGGCGGTGTGGTCATTCCCTCATGGGAGTACTGGAGGAAGTCCTCCTTCACCTTCCTGCTGACAAGCAGCTGCCAGTGAATTTGGTCAGAGACCAGGGTCAAGTGCTGGCTAAACACCAGCTCCAGATGGCTGGGGACATGGGTGGCTCCTGTTCCCGTGCCATGGCTGCGGCTGTCATGATGCTTTGCAGGGCCTGGCTGAGTTGTCCACCTTCACTGTGGACACTCTGTGCAAGTTGGCTGATGTTCCTTCTTGGGTACTGACCTCTTTGGCCCAGGGTGGAAGGACATTTCAAGAGAATTCCGAAATCCAGTGCCACACTGGACTTAGTGGCTTCATCCCAAAAGGACCCAAAGGACCAGGAACCTAAGAAAAAGGCCTTTCTAGAGACGTGGATATGATGTTCTAGCCACACTGTCTGGCATTGTCCTTTCCCTTTAAATCTTGCAGGAAGTCTTCAAGCTGGCTTCTCCCACCCACTCGGGTGGTATAACCCTCGGCTCCAGCCAAAATGCCTGATCTTCCTTTCCGCTGGAAGAAGTAGGTCCCCTCATTTCCACTCCCATGTTGAGTAAACCCTGGCATTCAAATCTTGGATTTACTTCCAAAACTTAAACTCATCAGAGTTTCGTTTCAACTCAATCTTCTATTGCAACCACGATGGAGGATCAGTCCTTGCCTGGATTTCGCCAGTGCCCATGTGAGCAGAAAAATGTCATGTACTGACCCACACGCCACATGTGTTTACTGCCTGGGCCACGAGCATGATCTCTAGACTTGTGATATATGCTGGTCATTTCATCGTCGGTCATCAAGGACCGCTGCACCCACTTGAAGCTGGGCCACCCGAACAACAATATCCGAGGTCAAATCCAAGGACACCCATTAGGTGGTCTCCAGGACTGCAGGGTCCACCGAGCAGTTGGGCAGCTCAAGATCTTGAGAAGGAGGTGGCTCTGGCCGCCACGCAATCCTCCTAGGCTTCGGCCTTTATTCTGCTCAAATTGGGCTCCACTTATTCAGGCTCCTTCAAGAAGCTGCGCCAGTCTCTTCCGACCAAGGGAGAGGGCCCTTTGGGTTCACGCAGCTCTCGATCTCTCAAGAAGAAGTCCAGGAAAGAAAAGGAGAAGATTCACCATTGACATTCTTGAGACTGAAAATGTTCTCAGTCTCAGGAATCCAAGGGCTTCACAGTGCCCCATCAGGCCAGCTGGTTGAGATGCTGGCCGACGATGCAACTGAGATTTTTCTTGACCCAGTTGACTGGTTGTCATCTGAAGAGGCTGACAACTCCTTGTTCAGGACTCTGGTCCTACCAGTGACCACAAAGAGTCGGCTCTGCCTGCTGAGCCAGACTCTCTGGTCACTGACCTGACCAGAAGGACCTGCGACACTCCCAGCTCCCTCGAGATCCCCGTCAGCACCCCCAGCAGCCAAGGTTGAGGTCTAGGTCTTCCTTATCCTCTGGGTTGAGCAGGTCCCACTGGCATTGGCAGTCTCACTCTTGGCACCATGGGAAGTGGTGCCATCACTACTGTCTTCATCCTCCTCAGGTGAGGAGGCTTCAACACAAACTGCGTCAATGCTATGAAGACCTGATGTGGCAACAGTTGGTGTGTCCAGTCCAAAGCTGACCCGGCTCCACACTAGCCATCACTTGGCTGTTGCCTGACAGGCTAACACTGATGCCCCAGAGGCAGTCGACACTGTTTCTCTGCCTGTAGAGCTGGTGATAGACGCCTCAGTTCGGCCAAAGTTGGCCTCTCCATCGATCGTGGTGAGCCGCCACCCCAACAGCTGCAGACTGGTGCCCCGACCAAGGAGTCTCGGCTGGCTCAGGGACTTCCCATGGGTTGTCAGTCACTCTACACCTGACTGCCTGCAGCAGGTCGGAGTGATTCGGGTGGTAGGCCACTCTATGCAGACTCCTTGGGTCTGAGGATTCCTCACTGCACTCCGTCCAATCAACACGGAGTCGGTGGGGATCTTTCAATGGAGGAAGGACCCCACATTCTTCCGGCATCCTCCACCTCATCTCAGAGTCCATGGGATGAAGCAGGCTCACTATCCCGTCACAGAGATTCTGGATAAAGGGACTCTTCAATGGAGCTTTCCCAGTGGCCTAGGCCATTGTTGGCCCTGCTCTGGAGCTCTGGCAGCACCCACCTCCTGCCCTGCATTCTTGGCCCAGATGGCCTGCAAATATGTGGTGCCCACTGGTACCCTCTTGGGGTTCATGGAGTACCCTTTGGCTTAAAGGTTGGTGTCCAACTCTGTGTTTTGGCACACAAGCAATTCTGGGGATGTCAACAGACCACTGGATAAGGAGTCAGAGAATTGAACCACTTGGCTAAAAGGTCTGTGCTGCCTCCTCGCTTGGCCTCTGCCAGGCAAGCTCGGCCATCATGGTGGCACACTTCTCCCATGCCTTTCTGGGCTCTTTGGATGAGGTCATTCCTCATCTTCCCGCAGAGCTTCAGACTACAGTCAAGCAGGTCTGGGACCAGGGTCAATCTGTAGCCAAACAGCAACTTCAGATGGCTCTGGATATGGGGGATTCTTATGCCCACTTGGTGGCGGCCGCGGTTGCATGCGGCTGTAGGGCTTTGCTGCAGATCTTGACCTTTATGGCAGACCTCAGCACAAGCTGGCAGATGTCCTATTTTTGGGCACCAACCTGTTTGGGCCCAGTGTGAAGGGTTGCCTCAGTGTATCGAGAAGTCCAATGCCACCTTGGACTCCATGATGTTCTCTTAGAAGGATTCCAAGGGCTCCAGGCAGCAGAAGCATAAGCCCCTTTGGCCCTCCACTCCTGCTGTGAAACCAGCCCAGCATCAGTCTGGCCAGCAGGCTGAGTCTTGACATCCAAGGCCCATGTCCGTGGCCTCAGTGGTCCGAAAGTCTGAAGGAAGGGACCCAGTGGTTCCTCAGTGGGATCCTCCTCCTCCTCCAAGCCTGCTCAGTGATAGGATGGGGGTGTCACCCTCATGCCCCTCCGCCTACCTTGAGTCCTCCTGTGGGGAGCCAGCTCCACCACTTTCTTTCCACCTGGTCTGCTGTCACCATGGACATGTGGGTTCTGGAAGTGGTCAGTCAAGGTCTGTCTCTAGGGTTCGAGCAGTACCCTCCCAGCCGAGCCTGACCCCACAGGAGGACTTGGTATCCGCAGACACTTGGTCGGCTTTTGAGACAACATAGCCCAACTTCTCCTCAAGGAGGTTGTGGTCAGAGTTGCGGATCCTCCGAACACCTAGGGTTTGTCTCCAGGTACTTCCTGGTGCCAAAGCGGACAGGAGGCTGGTGCCCCATTCAGATCTGCACAACCTGAACAAATTCCTCAGGTTCTGCACCTTCAGGATAGTAACTCTGTCTCAGATCATACCATCTCGGGAGCAAAACATGTGGTTTTGCTCACTGGATCTTCAGGATGCATTCTTTCACATCCCAATCCATTCATCCCACGAAGGTTCCTCTACTTCTGAGCTGACAGAACCCTTTATGAGTTCCAGGACATGCCTTTTAGCCTCTCCTCGACCCCCAGGGTCTTCACCAAATGCATAGCAGTGGTAGCAGCTTACCTGAGGTGCAGAGGGGTCCAGGTGTACCCCTACCTTGATGACTGGCTGATAGCAGGTCCTTCCAAGCAGGAGGCGGAGCGGTCCAGGGACCTGGCTCTCAGAGCTGCATCAATCTTGGCCTCCTGGTCAATGAGGCCAAGTCAGAACTCATGCCCCTGCAGATGATCAGCTTCATCAGGGCAGAGCTCGACTCTTGCTGAGCCAGAGCCACGCTCCTAGTGGACAGGGTGAATGTTCTCTCCTCCTTTGCCCAATAATTTCTGGTTGTGTATTTGTGCCCTGCCCAGGACTTCCTGCGCCTTCTGGGTTACATGGCAGCCTGCACCAGCATGGTCTGATGGTCCCACTGTCATATGCACTTCCTGCAATGGGAGCTGGCCAGCCAGTGGTCTCAGTGCAAGGGTCACTTTGGCCAGCTGGTCACTGTGCCCTAGAGGATGTGGGATGCCCCCAGTGGTGGTTAGTACCAGAGCATCTGCAGGAAGGGATCCTGTTTGTCTGTCCTGAGCCAACGGTCATCCTGACAACCAATGCCTCTCTCACAGGTTGGGTTGCCCATCTGGGGAGCACAAGAGTCCACGGGCTCTGGACCCTCGAGGATCCCAATGCCACATCAACCTGCAGGAGCTCTGAACAGTCTGACTGGTGCTGACTGCCTTTGCTTCATTTGTTCGGGATCAAGTGGTCCAAGTCAGATGGACAACACCACAACCATTTACTACCTCAGCAAACAAGGCAGAGCACAATCCCTGCCCTTGTGCAAGGAAGCCATCTGCGTTTGGACTCTCATGCACAGCTGGAGGTAGATCTCCTAGCTATCCATGTGGCAGGAGCCTCCAATCAGCTGGCCGATACCCTCAGCCGGGTGGGTGAGGCATCTCACAACTGGTTTCTCCATTTGGAGGTATTTCACAGTCTGTTCTCCCAGTGGGGCACCTCTCAGGTGGACCTGTTTGCCTCAGGGATAACACATAGCTGAGGCTGTATTGTGCTGGCCTCCTCAACAGGGAATGCTGCAGGGGATGCCTTCTTGAAGCCGTGGACCCCATGTCTCTTCTGTGCCTTCCCTCCACTTCCCTTGATCCACAAGGTGCTACTCAAGGTCAGGAGGACAAGGCACAGGTGATCTAGGTGGCTCAGATGGGCTCCACCAGTTTTAGTACCCGATTTCCTCAGCCTCAGCAACAGGTTCCCAAGGCGTCTTCTCATACACCCAGACCTGCTGTCAGTCAGGAAGGTACTCCACCTGGACCTTCAATTCCTGCACCTGACAGCCTGGTTCCTAGTGGCTAGAGTTTTGGGCTTTGAGTCTCTCAGTTGTCCTCACTGTTGTGGAGGCATCTAGAAAGGAATTGACTAGAAAATGATGTGCCTTCAAATGGAAGAGATTCTCCATTTGATGCCAGAACAAGGGTTAGACCCATCAACCTGTCCTGTGGCTAACATTTTGGATTACCTGTGGTCTCTCTCTCTCTCCCAAGGGGACTTTGGTCGATGACCTTAAGGTGCACCTGGCAGCCATCTTTGCCTACCAAGCGCAGGCTGGTCAGCAGTCGGTGGCACAGGTGAAGGTGATCTGGTGCTTTTCAAAGGCCTGGTTCACATTTTCCCACTGGTGTGTGAACCACCGCCACCGTGAAACTTGCTGCTGGTTTGGCAAAGCTCATGGGCAAACCATTCGAACCGATGCACAGGTGTGACATGTCTCGCCTGTCGTGGAGAACCGCCTTCCTGGTGGCTATCCGTCAGCCAGAAGGATCAGTGAGCTCCAGGTGTTCTGGGTGGAGTCTGTTTACCTGGTCTTTCCACAGGACAAGGTTGTCCTGCGCCCAACCTGAAGTTCTCCCAAAGGTTTGACTGAATCAGGTGATGCCTCTTCGGTGTTCTTCCCGAATCACACCTCGGAGGCTGAACACAGGCTCCATACTCTGGACCTGAGGTGGCGCTCGTTTACTATAAAGAGCGCACAGCTGGAGTTTGGGCAGAGGTTCACCAGCTGTTTGTCACCTATGCTGAAGCGCACCTGGCAGACCTGCAGCCAAGTGGATGATTGGCAGGTGGACCACTTCCTGCATTAATCTCTGCTGTAGGTTTGCGGGTAGGGAGCCTCCCGGAGATAAGGGCTCATTCTAACCACCATTTCGCTGCGATGATGGCTTCTTCTATGGATGTCCCTATCCAGGAACTCTGCAGGGCTGCTACCTGGAAGTCAGCACACACCTTCATTTCCCATTACCACATTGACTTAAGAGTCATGCCAGGATGCTGGTTTTGGGGCCTCAGTTCTCAATCTTTATTTTCTAGGTAGGGGTGTGCTGCTTGCCTCCTCCTCCCTGAGAACTGGTAGGAGTCTGCCAGACAGTGTGAATTGAACATCATATCCATTCAAGAAACACAGGTTACTCACCTGTAACAGTAGTTCTAGGAGTGGTATATGATGTTCATCCACATGGACCCACTCAACCTCCCCAGGCTCAGGCACACAACCTCTGCTTTCTGCAGGCAAAATCTGTCATCATGGGGCAGTGCCAAGGGTTATACCACTGGGGTGGGTGGAAGGAGCCAGCTTGAAGACTTCTGGCAAGATCTAAAGAGGAAAGGACAATGCCAGACAGTGTGGATGAACATCATATACCACTCCTAGAACTACTGTTACAGGTGGTAATCTGTGTTTCAGGTCTGGTCCTTTCAGCCACAGTAGCCTCAGCAGGAGCCTGCAGGTGAATACCAAGCCTGGTGTCCCAACACTAAGTTTCCTGGCCAGGAACCAAAAGAGGCAGGGTCGGGATGTGGTGCCCCTCAGGCTCTGGTGGCTGGTTCCCACTCCAAAGCTGCTCAGTGACAGGTCAGGGGTGTCAGCCTCCTGCCTGTGCAGTCCCTGATCCAGCTCCCTGTTGGGGTTGGTTTCATTACTTCTGACCACGTTGGTCTATAAGTCACATGGACAAGTTGGTCCTAGAGGTGCTAGACAGAGGTTGCTACTAGATTTCTAGGCTCTCTGCCTTACCGATCCCACACTCCTTGGCAGTCCTCAGTGTCACAGGACACACTATCCACCCTAAGTGAGGACATCACTCAGCTCCTTGCAAAAAGAGGTTATTGCCCATGTCCCAGATACCCTGGCATGTCAGGCATACATGTCCGGTACTTCCTCGTCTGGAAACAGACCAGGTGACTGGCACCGCCTATTGGAGCTGCACAATCTCATCCAGTACATGTGGAAGTGCAAGTTCAGGATAGTAATCTTGAATCAGATCATACCACTCCTAGAACTACTGTTACAGGTGAGTAACCTGTGTTTCAGGTCTGGTCCTTTCAGCCACAGCAGCCTCAGCAGAAGCCCCTTCAGGGCAATACCAACTTCAGATCATACCATCCCTAAAGCAGGGCATGTGATTCTGCTCCTGTATCTCCAGAACATGTTCTTCTATATCCCAGTCTGTCCGTCCCACTGCGGTACCTTCAGTTCCACACATAAGGGGTTCTCTGTACATTCCAGGTCATACTCTTTGGCCTCTCATCTGCAGCCAGGGTCATCATCAAGTGCATGTCAGTGGTGGCAGCCTTCCTGAGGTGTAAGGGAATCAGGGTGTATCCCTGCCTGGACAACTGGCTGATAGCCGGGCTGTCCAAGGAGGCCATGGAATGGTCCAGGGATCTAGTCCTCAGACCTGCAGAGACTTGGGCCTGCTGGTCAACCTGGCCAAGTCTGAACTGATCCCTTTGCAGGTAATTAAGTTCATTGGAGGAGAACAAGACTCTCTACAGACCAGGGCCCTCCTCAATGTGGACCTGGCATTGGATCTTACCTCCTTTTCTCAATCATTTCAAGTTGGGCCTCATGCCCTATCTGGAACTTCCTGTGACTGCTGAGGTACATGGCATCCTGCACCAGCGTGTTTTGGTGGGTCTACTGGGGGTGCACCACCTGCAGTTGGGGTTGTGCCATCAGAGGTCCCAGCACCTGAGCCACTTGGACCAGCTGGTCACAGTGACCTAGTCGATGTGGGATGCCATTCAGTGGTGGCTGATCCCAAAACATCTGGAGGAAGTGGTCCCATTTGTCTGCTCAGAACCAACCATCACACTCACAACAGATGCAGCTATGGTGGGGTGGGGAGAACACGTGAGAAACTGCAAAGCCCACGGGTTTTGGTCACCCAGGAAGTCCCATCATCACATCAATGTGCTGGAGCTCCATGCAGTGCAGTTCGCTCTGATGGAATTCACTTCTCTTGTCAGGGGTCAGGTCATGCAGGTCCAGATGAACAACACAACAAACACGTTCTACCTAAACAGGCCCCCTGATGAAGAGGGTAGCCCTCGAGCGCAACGCTTACATGAGATTGGCAAGTCCTAAGTACATCCGTGTTACCTTGTTTATTTTTGCAAATTTTGTTGCACTTTTCAAAGTGGATGCATGATTGTACATAAGTTTTATTTATTTATTTAAAAGTTAGATTTACAACCTTTGAGTCATGGACTCATTTACAAAAGCACCTCGTCAGGGGGGTAGACAGAGTTACATAGTGTGGCTACAACAGTAAAAACAGTACACGTGCAGAACATTAAGCATAGAGTACATGGGTTACATAATAATGTTACTTATAATGATTACAGTCGATACAAAGGTACCCAAGGGTTACATTGGGGTACAGCCCTGGACATACTGTACCTAGATAACACCTGGAGAGGGTGGAGGTAGAGATGTGGAGTGGGGTGGGAGGGAGGAGGAGAGGATAGGCTGTCTGGAGGAGGTTGTCAAGTCAGGAGGCCTGACAGGAGGATCCCACAGTGGTATTAATTAAGGCGCATCTACAGCAATGAGTTTGAAGAGATGGTTCTGGAGGGCGATTTTGAAGGACCAATTTTGGCAATGTCTGTGATGCAGGATGGGAGGGAGTTGAACCAAGCAGGAGCTCAGTAATGGAAGGACCTCTGGGCTAGTGAGGTCTTGGTTCTGGGCACCAGAAAGGTGGCCTTGACAGAGCTATGGGTGGCAATAAACATGGACTAGTTATGGAGGGAGTGTGAGCCTCTATGATGTCATGGAACTCCTCCCTTCTCATGTCAGAAGGCCCTCCACACCTGGACCATCGTGTGCCACATGGGTGCAGATCTCCTGGCGATCCATGTTGCTGGAGTGAACAGTTGGCTGACAGATGCTCTCAGCCAGATGGGAGAGATGTCACATAAGTGGTTCTTGCATCAGGAGGTGGTAAGCCACCTGTTCTCCCAGTGAGGCACCCTCTGCTAGATCTGTTTGCCTCCTGAGAGAACCCAGGGAGGCTGTTTTGTGCCTCCCAATCTGAGACCCTAATGAGGATGCCTTTGCAAGGCCCTGGGCCCCAGGTCTCATGTATGCCTTTCCTCCTTTCCCTTGATCCACAAAGTGGTGGCCAAGTCCCAGAAAACCAACGTGCAGATAATCCTGATAGCTCCAGACTGGCCACAGCAATTCCGGCTCCCGGATCTCCTCTGCCTCAGCAACAAGTCTCTGTGGCAGTTGTGTCTTACCCAGACCTACTGACCAGACAACAGGGATGATCCTGCACTGGGACCTTTAGTCCCTGCACCTCAAAGACTGATTTCTGAGTGGCTAGAGTTCCAGGTTTGGGTCTTCCAAAGTTTTGCTTCATGTTGAGGAGGCCTCCCGGAAAGAGTCGACTCACTGGTGCTACGCCTTTAGTGGAAGAGGTTTTCAATCTGGTGTCAGGGCAAGGAGCTTGATTCCCTTGCCTGCCCTGTGGTTAGTATCCTTGAGTTTCTTTGGTCCCCTTCCAGTTGGGACTGCAAGTGACCCACAGGGTGCACCTAGCTTTCAGCTCTGCATACTGGGTGTGGGCTTGTATGCAGACAGTGGCGCGGGAGAGGTGGTCAGGCACTTTCTTAAGGGCCTTGACCACCTGTCCCCTCCAGTGTGTGAACCACCACCACCACTATGGGGCATACTGCTGGTGCTGGCTGCACTCATGGGCAAGCCATTTGAGCCTATGCACAGGTGTAAATTGTCATTCCTGTCATGGGCGATGGCCTTCTTGGTAGCCATTATGTGTCAACTAGAAGGATCAGTGAGCTCCAGGTGCTCTCAGTGAAGTCTCTGTATCTGGTCTTCCACAGAGACAAGTTTGTCCTTCAATCCCACACGAAGTTCCTCCTGAAGGATGTATCAGAGTTACACCTTAACCAGGTGATAAACTTCCCAGTATACTTCAACAACCCTTCTTCAGAAGTTGACTGCAGGGTCCATGTCCTGGACCTGTGAAGGATGCTCTTGTATTACAGGGAGCACTCAGCTGGAGTTTCAGGTGAAGCATGCCAGCTGTTTGTCACTTACACTGAAGTCACGTCTGGCATACCAGCAGTCAAGAGGACAACTGGCAGATGGATCACATCCTGCAATGACCTCTGCCATAGGCTGGCTGATAGAGAGCCTCCCATAGGGCTTAGGGCTCATTTCACCAGACATATCACTGCTTCAGTAACTGCTTCCAGAACGTCCTATGCAGGAGATCTGCTGAACTGCCATGTGGAAGTCAACACACTCCTTCATCTCCCATTACATCATCAACCTTCAGTCTCATCGGGATGCTGTTTTGGGACTTCGGTTCTCCAATTTCTGTTTGCCAAATACGGGTGCACACCTTGACCTTCACCCAGAGAACTGCTGGAAGTCTACTTATGTGTAGATAGTAATTATATCACACCCATAGAAAATAGGTTCTCACCTGTAACCATAGTTCTAGGAGTAGATATAGGTTCACATCCACACCACCCGCCCGACCTCTCCTGACAAGTGACACAAGGATCCCTGCTTCCAGCATATAAGACCTGACATCAAAGGGCAGAGCCGGAGGATACTGTATACCATGCGGGTGGTGAGAGGATCTTAGCTTCAAGACATTCCAACAAAGCAGCCAATTCCAGTGGAACTGCCTATGTGTGGATGTGAATTATATACCACTCCTAGAGCAATGGTTACAGGTGAGTAACCTATTTTAGCTGAGAAGTAGGAGACCAGGATACAATCCTTCCATAGCAAATTGTTTTATATTTTAAGCAAGAGACAAGAGTTTGGATCCTATCATCATGTCAACATTTTTGTCCTAATTTCACTTGAGTGGTGATCCTTGGTGGCATAGAGTTAGAATAGTAAATCATACTGAAAGCAAATTTGTGTGAAAAGGAATATTCCTGGCAGGAACATTTTGTGGTACCTTTGAGCCTGGAGAACTTTTCCAGATGCAAATTTGGACCTCCAGATTGAAGGTGCCTTTGCCACTATTTGGTCAGGCGCAAATAACTTGGCTTTAAGTTCCTGATTTGTGGAGTCACGTGATGCACTTGATGGGGAAGCAGCTTCTATGTCAGCCCACATGAGAAGCATGCAAATTGTCACTTTTAATACCACTATTACTAAAAAATAAGCAACTACATCTAACTGATACAAACAAGCTAATGCTCCAGCACAGAACAATACTGAATCATGTCTGTAATGGATCCTGATAGTGAGAAAATTGACATGTCAAACCAGCGATGCTTCTGTCTGAGTGGTCCCAGGCTAGCAGAAACAAAAACTTGATGAATCTCCTACTACGGTCCCCCAGCCAGGCAGCCAACCAGACCAAATGGACTGGTCCTTCTGTAGCTCGACACGAATAGAAACACTCATCTACTTGTCTGGGGACTTTAAACCCTTTAAGCCCACTCTAGAAACTTTAACTAGAAAGGATGTTACTCTGAGGTGTGACTAAGTTCTTTAGAAGATGCACGGAGTGGTCGAATACTGAGGTTACCAGCCTGAAGAAAAAAGTACAAAAACCTGAAGATCAGTTAGAGGACCAGGAAGGTCAAAGCCAAGGATGCAGTCTAGTTATTGATTGCCTCCTGAGCGATCTGAAGTCCAGAACACAATCCTCTTCACACAAAAGCTGTACACTAAGATTGCTGGCCACTCACTGAATGGCCCCAACTACACTGTGGAGTGTGCTCATGAAGTATTTAGACCACAGCCTAACCCTGGGGACAAGCCGCATCCTACATGCTCCACTTGTTAAGCAGATCTTGGCAAAGTCCACATTTTAATAAAAGTGAGAGAACCTACAGAAATTAGGTAGGAGGGTCAAAACTGCATTTATTTAATGACCTATGCCCCAAAGTGCGTGCCTGTCAGGTAGGGTATAAAGGAAATCAAAAATAAGCTCGCCTGTTTGGCATAAAATTCACTGTGGTGTACCCTGACAAACTCGTTGTCACTGCCCCAGATGGTCAGCACCAATATCTAACTGCCTCAGATGCCTGGAGAGACCTGCTGAAAGTATTTGCTAACCTCTTCCCAGCTCAGCGCAGACCTCCCTGCTGAAACCACCAATTCTCTGAGAGGTGATACCTCACTTGTACCTTGGCCCTCCCAGATCCAGAGGGCAATGGATTTAATGTCCGTTGTATGTTCAAAAAGGTACTGTTGATTTACTTTTCTGTTCCTGCTATAAATGCTATCTGTTGCAGTTCCAGCATTGGCCTGCACACTCTGCCCCTGGTATTCCATCAAGCTGCCAGCTAGATCTCTCTCACTCTTCTCAGACAATGAGCAGCCACCTTCTCCCTCAACTGACTGTTGCTTAGCTTATGTTTCTACAAACATCTAGCACATGGATGATTGTGTGAGCCCCTTGATTTGGCATAACTACTTGAAAATACCCATTTATGGACTGAGGATCTGTGCCCACATGTAAGTACACGTAGCAGCTTTCTGTGGAGACCTTGTCTAGGGACACAGAAGTGGCTTCCTTGGGAACACAGGCTGAACAGCCAGGAACATTTATTCAACTTGATGTGGTACAGTTCTAATTATATACCATAACTTTCAGCACTCAGTCTGGCCTGATTTGTATTAGCTCTCTTATTCCAGCTTATGGACATATCCAAACTTTACATGCCTTGTGGTTTGTACTGGGGGATTGGAAAACATACACCATAAAATAGCTGGAGCTTGCAAGGATGCAGAACATTGGTTGTTTCTGTCATTGACAATGGCAGTTTAGCTAAACAAATGACATGGAATGCAGAAGCAATTGTAAGCAATGTTTGTATTCACTTATATGTATATTTTAAAATTGTTTGTTAGCAAGGCAAAGTAGTGCATGTGACTGACAGGGCAGTAGTGCTACTCTGTCAGGGTACTGTTCACTGTCATTACCGTAAGCCACGCCTTAGTTATATGCCCTCCACAGCCCGTGATTAACATTGTCTGGCTCCAGGGGTCTAGGTTTAATTTGGAGTGGCATGGAGCTGGCAGTGGCTCTATACTTCTCACTTCAGTGTGGACCAAAGTGCTGGAGAGCGGTCATCCAGATCGGCCAGAGTATAGGGTTCCTTGCTCAGCGAGGTGGTGGCCTCATCAAGTTCATCCCAAGGGTAATTTTGAGCGCTCATTGTTATTTGTTGAATGTAGTTACTTTATGCATGTTTATTCCTGTATGGGATGTTGAGGGGGTCGGGATGAAGCTTCATACCATAACAAATGCAACTTGAAATTGAGGGACCAGTGACAGGGTGACACGGACCACAACACTCATTTACAATAAATACTCATGGGTAGCAAAATATATGATCCATCACATGGAATGTGAGGGCACAAAACAAAAACTAAGAGATACCAGATACTCAAGCATCTCAAAAACTGGAAGCTTAAATAACCTTACTCCAGGAAACCCATTTCAGACTCAGAAGCTTTACTTTTCCATAGAGACTTGGTAGGTCAATCCTATGGTGCAGGGATTGTACTAGGCAGATGGAGCTGGCAATACTCTGCATCAGAAATGTTGATTCCAACTCTCCCAGACTATTGCCGACCCCCTAGGACAGATGCCTCTCTTTTACCGGCACACAGAAAACAGAAATGCTAACAGGGAACATCTACTGACCAAATATTGACTCTACCAGTTTTCTCTGCACTCCTCACAACCCTAGCCCCATTTGCCCACCTTATTATTCTAGCTGGGGACTGGAATCTGGTCCTTAAAGTTGAGCTGGATAAATCTGGATCCAGGCATGGGGGCATTTCACCAGCTCAGAGAGCCATACGACAGCTCATAGATACACTGGGTCTCATCGATCCCTGGAGAATCCTAGCACCTAATAATGGAGAATACTCCTACTGTCTCTCCCCAACTTCTTCTCTTGACTAGACTACTTCTTAAAAGTAATTGTTGCTGTGTACACCACTGTCGAAGTATTTGCCGGGCCAGCCGGTGGCGCTGAGGTTAGGCGCTGGATGCCACACCTCGCACCATGCCAGCGACCTGGTTTGGGAACGGACTCAGGTCATTCAGGGTCAGCCAGGAGTAAGGATTGAGCATCCGAGGACTGCTCTTCATTCCTCGGGAGGGTTTATGCTGCATGTGTCAGCACAACAAGAGGGTTCGGCCCGTGCCGGAGTGTTTGGCTGCCTCCATGGAGGTAGAGACAGCTGCTGCACCCATTGCACAGGCAGGGTGCAGGAGAAAAACAGGAAAAATACGGGACCCGGCAGGACCCATGATGGCCCCGATGGGCCTACCCTCGGGGGAGTGGTTAAGTAGCCGTTGCTAGGTCTGCTGAGGTGGACAAAATAATGTTGTAATAAAAAATATATATTTGCCCTGGTCCTCTCTGATCACTCTCCAGTTCATCTTCAGCATGCCTTTACTCAAGGCACAGTGAAGGATCTAACATGGAAACTAAACAACCAGTTACTCTAAAATTAGCCCAATTGCTAACCTAAAGAGAATGAGGGCATCACACTGATCTAGGCTTTATCTGGGCAGCACTTCAATGCAACCTAGGGAGAGTTCATCAGCCTGGCCTCCATTCAAAGAAAACCAGAACTGAGAAGGCAACGACCTCTTAGCAGATCAAGACCAAACTAACAAGTCGGTGGGGAAGGCTAGCGGGTCCTTGGATACATAGGAAGAGGTATCACAAGTAGAAGGAGGAGTCATTTTGCCCTGTATAAGACACTGGTGAGACCACACCTGGAGTACTGTGTCCAGTTCTGGAGGCCCCATCTAAGAAAGGACATAGGCAGGGTGGAGGCAGTGCAGAGAAGGGCAACTAAATTCGTGGCAGGGCCTGCAGGGAAGACCCATGAGAAAAGACTAAAAGAATTAAATATGTATTCCCTGGATGCAAGGAGGGCATGATAGAACATGCAAATACCTCACTGGTATAAACAGAGTACAGGAAGGACATCTTCCAAAGTAGAAATGTTCCAATACGGGGCACAGTATGAAGTTGGGGTGGGGGGCGGCTCAGGGTAACATGAGAAAATATTTTTCACTGAGAGGGTGGTGAATGCTTGGAACTGCCTACCAGAGGAGGTGGTAGGGGCTAAAAACAGTCACAGGGTTCAAGAAGGAGTGGGACAGACACAAGGGTATCGTGGAGGTAAGGGGAGTGCTCTGGAGTTCAGTTTGTGCATCAAACCTCATACTAGGTAGGGATAAACAGGGCAGACTGGGTGGGCCAAAGAGATCCTTATCTGCTGTCAACTTCTGTGTATCTATGTGACTAAGCCCCAGTACCCCTAAGCTACTTGGCTTAATCTCCAAACAACAAGGTACAATATGAGAAGCTCCAGAGGGATCAAGCAGAAAATGCCATATTCCACATACACACAATATATACAGTAGGTCAAGATGAGAAAGTAGGCTAACTAATGGCCTTGTGCCTAAGAAAACAAGAAGGTTACCAAGTTAATAAAGGTCATTCATTCAGAGGCTGATAATTCTCTAAAAACAGCCCAAGAGATATAGCCAAGAATTCCACAGCTTTTATCAAAACCTGCATCAAGAAGCAGAAATCCTCCTGCACCCATATACATAGCCAACTATCTTCACCCCTCCCACTGCAAACTCTCACCTCAGAGCAGCAGATGTTATCACAACCCATATCCACAGCTGAAGTCTCTAGAGTCATCAAGTCACTCTCCCTAGACAAAGTTCCAAGCCCAGAGGTTTTCTGCCAACTTCTGCAGATGTTTTGCCCCAGACCTGACCCCTATTGTGCCGCACTTTGCTCACCTGCGCTAAGGGACTAAAAAAATAACTTGAAGGGGCCCTAATCACCCTCCTGCTCAATCTGGGAAGCATCTGAAAGAAACATCCAGCTACAGACCCATCTCTCTGATAAACCAGGACATCAAGATATTAGAAAATCCTTGTCAGTACCAGAACAGGTTGGCTTCTTGCCAAAGTCACATCAGAGCACTTAAGAAAACTGATACATCTTCTCTGCATCAGGGTGCCAGACACTCCAGCAGCCTTAATATCGCTGGATGAAGAGAAGACCTGCAATCGGGTGTCCTGGTCTTTTCTTTTTGTTGTGCTGGCTAAATTCGGTTTCCTGAATATTTTATACAGTGTGTGAAAGTGTACAGCAATTCTCAAGCAACAGTGTTGCGTAATGACATCTTGTCAGACAGTGTGGTACTCAGTAAAGTACCAGGCAGGGATCGCTCTCACCTCTTCTTTTTAACCTGTTCTTGGAACCCTGTCATTGTAACTAATGTTACACAAGGATGTGCAAGGCATTATGACTGGCAAGAACCAGAAGCTCTCAATGTATGCAGATGATGTACTCGTTCACATATCGCACCCTTCTAGATCCCTACATGCTGCCCTAGAAATTATCACAAAATTTGGCAGCCTGTCCGACTACAAGCTCAGCATCTGCAAAACTCAGGATATGCCCCTATGTGCTGCAGTCTATAAGCAGAAAATAAAAAATGGGTCTGACATTCCTCCACACAATTACATTACCTGAACACAGACCTTAGTAGAAGGCCGTACCCTCATGAAAGCAAACAACCTAGATAACTAATTACTACAATTCAGCATGACTTGCAAAGGTGGCGTGTACTACGCCTTCCTTGTGGGGATGTATTAGCATCATAAAATAAACATCCTACCAAGGCTTCTATATGCCCTAAACATGCTGAATATGTACCTACTGCTAAAATGGTTTACTAAAATCCATGCCATCATTTCAAATTTCATGTGGGCGGAGAAGTGCCATTGTAGAGCTTACCACGAACTATCTAGGTCAACATTGCAAGGAGGGCTTCATCTCCACTTTTAGGATCTGCTACCTGGTGGATCAGGTCAGTAAATACTTTAAAAAATGTTGCCCACTCCTCAGAATGATACACAGGGGTGCATCCCCACAGGTAACTTCAGAAAATTACTTGTCTATAAATGGTTGTATTTCTACTACCTCCTTAACATATATTTGACCCAGCAAGCTGCCTTAAAACGTTAAACACACAGTGATAGCCACCTCTATAAAGATTCACCACCAGCTGTGCCAGTCTGTTAAACTCAGCCTACCAAACACAACAGCAGCCTACTTTTAACAATCCCAATTTTGAAATTGGAGGCCAGGACTGCACATTCCTTCTGCAGACCATATTCTCCAGTTAGGAAATGTTCTGCCCTTGGAGTCCTTTAAAGTACAGTATAGAAGTAGACAGCAAGGCTGCCTTCGAATTCATGCAATTAATGATGCTCCTGCTCAGCACTTGGGGCTGCCACGTGCTATACCCATAACTCAGCGCTCCTCTCTAACTGAAGCAGTGGTACAACCTCATGCCATCTCAAACTTGTACAGTCTTATATTTGATAAATCCCCATAAAACAGGAATCCCTTTGTCCCTACTGGCAGGCAGCTGCCATTCCACAAGCACAAATCAAAGGGAACAGGTCTGGAAGGACTTGTACACTTTTATTAAACATGACAAAAACTCAGCTCATCCAGTTCAAGCGTGCTTAATATCTTTATTTCACCTGTAAAGTTACAAATTGGTAAGCTACAGACACACTTGTGCTCCAGATGCAGCAAAGCATCAGGCTCCCCAGTGCATGTCTTTTAGGACTGTGAACTAGTCCAAGGATTATGCAGTAACATCAAAGTAAGGATGGACCCACTTCTAGGACTCCCAAAATCTGTTTATCCCTGCAGTTTGCCTGATAGGGGACTTCCAAACAGTATCTGTAACAGAAATATCATGTATCAATTATCATTGCCTCTGTTAAAAACTAGTGCTGGGTCACTGGCTTGACTCTGACAAGCTTTCATACCAGGAATGGCACAATGAACTAAATCTTAAAGTTGAAAAAATGATTGCCAGCTTGAGTAACAGGCTTCCACTTTTGACAAAAGATGGGACAAGCTCTTTACTCTCTGTACTCTTCCCCAAGATGACGAAAAACAATAAATGTCTGTTACTAAGCCTTGATATTCAGCTGTACCATGGCAGCCCAGTCAGAACTATGGAACTGGTACTGGTGGAATCGGTTGGCCCTGGACTGTTATTCTCAATGTGTAATTGTCTCAATCTTCACCCTATTGTAAATATGCTGGGGTCCTCTTCTAATTCTTAATGCATGTACTGTAATATATGTCATGTACTATACTGTTGCTATTTTAAAAATCAATGAAACACGCTGAATTTAAAAAAAGTTAATTTATTTGTATCTGAAGCAGAAACCATCATGGAAAAATAGCTTTCTATTCACTTACCTCCAGATTTCTACACTGAAGGAAGGAGGTTAGCTATGACTGACCTAATGGTGTCATTACAGTGCTTTGTGTTGCTGTTTGGGACATCAGGTTTGAACTCAACTCAAAACTCCACCTCAGGCCAAACACAACTTAACTCAGACTGGAGAACAGAATTTCTAGCTAACAATAGGAGTGGCATGGATGTCCATTAGTCCCTTTGGTTGGAAGGAAGATGTGGCCATGACCGCTACTACAGGGAGTGTGCATGTATGGAGAAGGGCTAAAATAAGACAAAAACAAACCAGTTGGTGAATAGGCTGAAGGCAAGGTGTTGTCCTTTCTTGCACCAGTTTGTGAGATCATGTGTCATGTCTGTTAGTGGTGTGGTAGTGTGTCTTCCACTCTGACTGCAGTTTGTCAGCCATCCTGGCCCGGTGTTGGAGATGGTATGCTGCCTAGTGCACAGTCTTGTGGAATTTATGGTATGCTGCCTGCTTGGCCTGTTGTGGGAGGTGCTGTGCTGGCCTCTCTGGACTTGCTCCTGGTGTGGAAAGTGCTGTGCTTTCGTCCCTGTGCCTGATGTGACCTCCCTGGCCCCAGTGTGGTACCCTCCTGAACCCTGCTGTGGGAGATGGTGTGGCAGGCTTGCAAGCCCCTAGTTTGGGAGGTGGTGTGCTGGCATCCTGCTCCCTGGTGTGGGAAGCAGTGTGATGGCCTCCTGAATCCCAGTGTGGTACACCTGGTGGCTTCCTGAGCCACTGTGCGGGAGGCAGTGCAGCGGCCTCCTGGGCATCAGTGCATAAGGCCAGACCAAGGCCCTGGTGTGAGAGTGGGGTGCCGTCCTCCTAGACTCTGGTGTGAGAGGCTATAAGTCGCTCTGCGTGGTCCTAGTGTGGGAGGTGGTGTGCAGCCACTCTGGCCCCAATGTGGGAGGTGGTGTATCACCCTCCCTGGCACCACTGTTCAAGGTGGTGCATCCCCTCCACAACAACAATGTGGAAGGGGTTGGCCACCAGTGAATGCATATGTGTGTGTGTGTGTGTGTGTGTGTGTGGGGGGGGTGCTGTTGAAATTCTTATCTGATGTATTCTACCCCTGTCTGTCCCTGAGCATGCAGCAGACCCACACCTTCATTAAAATTAAGGACAAACAAAACAGCTTTTCTTTTCTTCCATCTCCTTTTTCTTCTGCGGTGTCATTTGCTCCTTCTGATCGGCAAACCTCAGAGGTCTCCCAGCCCACTGGTTACTATTCCCCTCTGTTGAATCAGTGTGTGTGTGTAGGGGGTCACCATGGTAGACAAGGCCTCTTTGTGGTTTTCCTGTGTGGCCCTGTCCCTGACTCCTTCACCTTTCATTCGGCAAGCGCAGTTTCTCATGTTTGCTGGCACAAATGCAGTGTCCCAGATGGAGAGAGCTTCCCAGATGGAGGAGAAGCTTGCTTGCCCACAGTCAGGGGTCACTGCAGTGAGTGCAGTACCAACCCACCCACATGGTGGAACAAGCTGCCATCAGCAGCACTTCTTCCAGACATTTGCCAGATTTGCCAGCATTCTGGGTCTGCTTCCAACCAGCACAGTATAAGTAGGCCCATTAAAACAACTTTTGAAACTACAGTTAGCTTCTTAATAACTTTGTTTCCCACATTTAATAAAACTAGACACGTCTCCTCTTCTGACATAAAAAAAAAAAATTTGATTCAAGACACGGGTCTGAATCATCAGTATAACTTGGTGTTTTTACTAGGATTACCTCATAATCTACAGTTCGATTCAAGGGACAGATTTTCAATAGCCTGTGAAAGTCCCACTTTGCAGTTTGTGGGACTCTGAGCTGCTGTCTCCATTTAGTTGCAGGAGGCATTCTAGCCATTTTGCAGGAAATGTTTTCAAAAGTGCCTTGCAAGTGGAGTGGATGATAAATTGTTTAAAGTATGTCAATCATCCAAAATCATCACAGTGGTGTAGCTCAGTTGTGTTAGCTGAGCACATTGCATTCTCATGTGGGAGACCTGTGGTCATCTGGGCATTGGCAGCAGTTACTGGACACAGTGTGTGGTGTCACGCAGTGTGCCGTGCCAGCACTGTTGTCAGTGAGCTGAATAAGTTTATTCCCCAGAGTCCTAGTGTCTTCAGTCTAAGACCAAGAGTGATGCTCCGTAGAAGATATTTTTGAAGATCTGGAGTTAGGGCAAGTAATTTTCCTTTCTGCTTTGGCTTAAAGCCATCACTGAGACCATAACATTCCATAACAATATATTTAGATTACATGCCATAATGTCAAACCATAATTGAGTTAGTACTGTGCCGTAGTCCTGTAGGTTGACTGTTGCCAAAGAACAATGATGGTATTGTGAGTTTAGTAGTACAATAATCAAATGGCTCATCATGCAAACAGAAATCTCCCTGGTCTTAATATTCTTTTAACCCTTCCCTGCACTATAGGACCCATTTCCTCCACACTCCTTGTACCCCAAGTCTCCCATTGAATTCCCTCAACACCACAAACTTATCCAGCCCCACTGTCCATCAACCCTGCCTACCTCCCCTCCCTCCCTTTACCTCTTCTTCACATCCTCTAGCATGTCCACAAAGAAAGCCTAATGTCAGCGTATTGACCACTGTGAATACAAAGACAATGTGGCACTCCTTCCATCAAGTGGGTTAAGTTATTGTTTGTATCAAAGAAGGAGAGGCGAAGTGTGGCTTGTATGCCAATGCAAGTTGTTGAAATGACAGTCTGAAGTGCATATATTTTACACTAACCATTGATCGGCCTTAAAGGTGTGTCTATTATCTCTAGTAAATCTAATTTATTACCTGGTAGGCATCCATAGGTGATATGCAATCATTCCTGGTGAAGTGGTTGGTTGCTGGAGTTAATATGCCCTCTAAATCTCTTAATTTACTGTGAATGAAAATGTTTGTTATATTTTTAATAATTTTTAATTGTACCACATTTAGACCCCGATATGAGATTGATACCTCATAGTAGGGGCCTTAATAGAAAGTAAGAAAAATAGGGTTATGGTTTGTAATCCATGATCTCAGAACACTACGAGCACACTACACTCCGCCAGGAGCAAGGGACCTTGAAGAATGCCTTAATAGGCCTCGGGATCCCCCTCCACCTCAGAGCAGCGCCAGGGCATACTCGCTCCACCAGGAGCAAGGGACTTTGAAGAGTGCCTTAATAGGTAAAGCAGCCTCTCTCCTGCTTCTTTGATCAGGGTGATGGACATTTAATGCCCCCATACAGCAGCTGATTGTTTTTCCAGCGTCTGGAGTTCAGGTGTCTCATCTGGGATTTACAGCATTTCTACTGCCAATTTAAGGCCACATACTGTGTATTTCAGGACAGTCTAGCATGTTATTTCACTTTCGCTTCATGTACTGGTTAACTGTCGTTACTTTGCTTGTTCTAGCTTGCTTGAGTTACTGATGCTAGTTCAGTGACTGTTGTACTGTTTAGATGTGAGTTTGTAGCTTAGTCCTACATGATTCAGAGAGCCTTCTGGCGTTCTATTGCCATCTTGCCTTCCAGACCTCGGCGCATGCACTAGGAATCTGTCCGACAGATGGCCCAACACTTAGCACATGCACAGTAGGGGTCTAGGAGCTGGTAACCCTCCGCTGCATACTAATTCTCTTTGTTCTCCCTTCCCTTATAGGGCTCAGAACCCTCCCCAGAACACTCCTGGAGCACACTCCACTCCACCAGGAGCAAGAGACCTTGAAGAGTGCCTTAATAGGTAAGGCAGCCTCACCCTTGCTTGCTTCTTTGATCAGGGTGTTAGCCGGTGTCGGCTACCCCCAAGCCCGACCCTCAATTTATTGCCTTCTCCTGTCACGTGACTTCCTGGTACCTTGTGGAACTATGTCCCCATTTTCCATTTTGCGACATATATTCCTCTCCCACTAGAGGTTCCCCCTCTCTGTGTGCCGACCTCTCCTACCTCCCTAATCTTTTATATTCTGTGGCACTCTTGCCTGTCCAGCTACTCAGCTGCCCAGTCCCCTGCCTAGAAAACCTCTGTACATCTCTCCGCTACCCTACTTTACCCTGCACAGCCCCCTCATCTCCCATCTCTTGACTACCTACCCCTTCACCTCCCTCTCCCTGCCTTTGCCAGTGCCCAAGTACGACCACTAGGAGTTGTTATTTCACCCCCTTCTGAGACCCTTTTCCAGCTTTTCTTGGTCCCTGGCCAGTCCTGACAACCTCTCTACAAGGCTGTAGACACCCCGGGTATTCGAACCTGGTACCTTCTGCACCAAAGGCGGTACTTCTAACTATACCACAGCTGGCCAGTCACCCTCACAGAAGATCAGCCATTACCCTTATTACTTACTACAAGCAAATAACAATGGGCACCACGCTCTTACACTAAGCCTGCTCCATACTTACCCTTCTGGCTCAGTCCACCCCTGTCCTGCACCCCACCCTCCCCGAACTTTGCTCCCCTAAGCCAACCCTTAGCAGCTGCCCCCCACCTTGGACACCACCCTAACTCCTCTGCATCCACTACCAACCAGTACCTCCACTTCCTCTGCCCTCCCGGGTCCATCCTGGACTCACCCTTCCTTGCCATACCTACCCTCCTCACCCTACCCATCCCTGTACCTCCACTATCAGGACCTCACGCCGGTGCCAAACTAAGGGTCCTGGTTGCCATATCCCCTAATTAGATTAATCGCTCTGCTCCTACTGCTCTCTGGGAACATACTCACTAACCCTAGACTGATGCCAACTAGCCCTCCCACACCCCATTCTGGAGCTGGTCTCCCGTTGCATCTCTGAACATATGCAGCCTCCTAAAGAAATCCGCTGCACTCCAGTGCTGGGTTGTACAACACCAACCCGATATTATTGCGTTAGTAGAGACCTGGCTCTCCAAAACAACTCCTGACTCTGTTATTTCCTTCCTGGCTACACACTGTTCATGGAAGACAGAGTAAGTAAACACGACCGTGGGTGCACAATCTACATGCATGACACCCTTATAAGTCATGTGCTTCCTGCTCCCAAGCTTGACTATGGCACCCAAGCCCTCACCCTAAAATTACCCCTGACCCAGCCAGGGGCCCTCTTCCTCATGGTCTCCTACATACCCCGAGGAACCCAGAGCCCAATGGTCCAGTCTCTCATCGCTACCTCCTCTCTACCACACAAGCCGAGCAACTCATCCTAGGTGACCTTAATGTCAATTGGCTTGGTACCACTGCCTCCCATACCAGGGACTCCCTCGCTGTTCTGGACATGTCCCAGTTAGTTACCCAGTCCACTAGATTCAACCGGATAAGTGGCTCCAGCACCCTCCTAGAAGTAATTCTGTCAGAACGCCCTCAGAAAATCTGGGATATCAATGTCCTCCCTGACTCACTTAGTGATCACTCACCTGTCCTCTGTCTCTGGTCATCCTCTGCACAAAACCCTTGTCCCAGGCCACCATGCACTGGTGCCTTCGCCCGGGGTCTCAGAATGCTAAAATTGCATCTAGCTCAGCCGGACTGGTCCTCCATCCGACACACCCCTGATATTGACTCTGCCCTGGACCTCTTCACTAATGCATTCGCAAGGCCTGTGACCTTTTAGCCCCATACCAGAATCCGTGCCAAAAGACAAAATGCTGCATGGATCTCCCATCCCTTATCCAGAAACATAAGCATAGGGATAATCTCTGGCACATTGCAATCAAATCAGGCAAGTTGGCTGATAGACAAGCTTACAACGGTGCATAGTAAGTGCATCTGGGCCATTAGATGGGCTAAGGCTGAGCACTATCAGACCACCGTCACATCCACATGGGTTCCACTCAGACTTTCTGGGACAGCATGAAAGAGCTCAATGGGAAGACCCGTTCCTCCCCCACCGTCCCAGCTTTCCATCGACGGTACCGTCACCACTGATCCTCCTCGCGATAGCTGATTGCCTCAATACTGCCTTCTATGATCTAAGCTCTGACCTCCCAACAACTTTTTGACCCAATCTCCACCTCTATCCCTGCTGCCCTGGATGCGCCTCCTTTCTACTTGCATGCCATATCCACCACGAAGCCAGGCCGCACCTGCAAAAGCCCTTGGTAGCAACAACCCAAGCTGTGACCCCCTAGACTCCAGGATCCTCACTTGGTCTTGGATGTTGTCCTAGCCCCTTACAGACCTGCTAAACTGGTATCTATGCCTCAGTCAGTTTCCCAGTGCTTGAAATCAGCAGAAATCACCTCTGTACATAAGAGTGGAAATCGGTCAGCACCTAACAACTACCAGCTGATCTACATCCTCCCCCGCTCTCTAAAGCCCTAGAAAAATAGTGCCTATTCAACTCTCTGAGTACCTGGCCAAATATGACATAATGTGCCCTGAACAACATGGATTCCACCCAGGACTCAGTACCACTACTGCTCTCCTGGAGTTCTCTCAATACCTGCACTCTGCTTTTGACTCCGGCAACCTTGCGGTGCAGTGTTCATAGACCTCTCAAGGCTCTTGACACTGTTTGTCAACCCCTCCTGCTTGACTCCTCCACCAACTCAGCTTTTCTGCTGGCCCCCTTGCCTGGTTCGCCAGCTACCTCTCTGCCAGATCCCAGCGTGTGAAGATCGGCGGCTCCTGTCAATACCCGGCCCGTTCGCTCCAGAGATTACCCCAGGCTCCATTCTGGGCCCTGTACTTTCAGCCTCTACCTCAACACTCTTCCCAGCTCCTGCTCAGGAAAAATACTCCTCTATGCCGATGATCGGCTCTCTTTGCCTCTCACCCCATCCCTCTTCTCTCCAGGAATCCCCAGCACATATACAACCAAGCTTGAAAAGTGGTTCCTTGACCACCGACTTGTCATTAACCTAAAGAAGACCAAGTCAATGCTCTTCTCCCGTCACCAGAACAAGGCCAAAAATGACCCCTCTTCATTCTCCCAGCACTCTGACCCACTTGAGCAGGTTTCCTCTTACAAATACCCTAGGCATCACTTCGACTCGGCTCTCACCTTCCACCCTCATCAATTCCCTGTCCTCCACTATAAATTCTCAGATAGGCCTTCTTTACCATCATAGAGATTGCCTCCCCAAGCTGCCCTCTGGCTGGCCATCACCTCCTCCGTCCTGTCATTAGTGGACTATGGCCTACTCATTTCCATAGCGGTGGACAATACCGCCTTGACTAAAATACAGCTGTCAATCAGTAAGGCCTGCAGGCTTCTGACTGGAGCCCTAGCTGCACACACACCTGCCTGCTCTACTCCACCACCAACCTGCTCATCTTTGAGGGCGTTTGCGTTACAAACCTGCCTACTCGCAAAAAATCTCTTCTAGGGCTCTCCCTGGGGGTCAGCTCGTCCCTCGGCATGCATCCTCATCTGTTGCCACTCATAGCTCAGTCAAGGCCACCTTTCTGGTACCCAGAACCAAGACCTATCTAGCTCAGAAGTCCTTCTATCACAGAGCCACTCCTTGGTTCAACTCCCTCCCACCCTGCATCACAGACAATGCCAAAATTGGTCCCTTCAAAACCGCCCTCCAAAACCATCTCTTTGACACTCACTGCTCTAGATGCACCTAATTAATCCAATTGTGTGACCCTCCTGTCAGGCCCCAGACTTGACAGCGTCCTCCAGACAGCCTATCCTCCCCCTTCCCACACCACTCCCCATCCAAACCTCCTCCTTCTCTAGGTATTTCTCCCGGCCGCGTCCAGAGCTGTACCTTGTATGTGGCTGTAACATTTATAAGTTATATTAAGTAACCTATGTGTTCTCAATGTTTAATGTACTGCACCTGTACTGTTCTCACTGTTGTAACCTCACTATGTGACTCTGTCTACCCTCCTGTGATGAGGTGTCTTTGTAAATGAGTCCATGACTCAAAGGTTGTAAATCCGACTTTCTAATAAATAAATAAAATAAATAAATAAATCTTCTTGAGGACATCTCCCTCCTTTGAGTCACACCACTGGTACTGTAAGCCATCAGCATCAGGACCACCTGGAAACTTTTGCCAGTTGGGACTATCCACATCAACATGTGTTGCTGCACATGTAATATGGGTAGCCTCATCACGCTTCAGTTCTTTCTCCCACCTCAGCCGCTCATCAAATCACTGCAAAATGAATGTCAAAACTCGCCATAGATGGTACTGCTTATTCCATTCTTTTATTTTAATTAGAGAACTTTAAGCCACCAACAAAAGAAAAAGGAACTACTTTTTGTTTGTGTAATTGTGGTAAAGCTAAGATATACAAAGACAATGCTCACTCCTTTTGCATTTGTTGCCTGGGCCTAGGGCGCAACATTAAGGCCTACAACATTTGCCAAGGCCTTAATCACACAAGATGACATCTCAGAAGCTTTAGAGACCTTCCTGAAAGTTAAGACTATGGAAGACAAAATAGTGTGCATGACAGGATGTGACAGCTTCCCCTGCTCCGTCTGCCAACTCTGGTTTGCTGCCATCCAGCCACTGCCCAGGAACTTTGGCAGTGGCATCAGACTCAGAGCCAACTCCAAAACCAAAGGAAAAGTTGAAGGACAAGGCTCCTAAATTGATGGACAAACACTCATTCTGAGAAAAGAAATAAAGATTCGAGATCGGAGAATTCTCCTATCCATTCCTGGTGTCCTTTGAAAGAAAAAGATCAAGGTAAGTCCAGAGTCAGGGACCAGGCTAAAATCCTGTGCTCTGCTCCCCCCCACCCTACTGTCTCTGAGAACACCAAGGTCGGGTTCAGCACTTGCTCAGCTCACTTCTCAGGGAATTTTAGCTGATACCATTGAGCACTGTTCTGTCGATGGTTGTCATGATGCCCTATGGGGTTGTTGATGCTGAGCTGTTGTTGCAGAAAATGTCTGCACTGTTTTCACAGCTGTTGCCACAGGCTTTGTTGATGCTTGTACCATTGGAGGCCCATCAGCTATGTCGACACAGACAGTTGACCTCTGGCCTCCTCTGTCAACACCTTAGCCATCGTGTCAGGTCCTCATGGGAACCCTTTCCTCCTGTTCCAATGTTAGGCGCTGACAAGGAGGAGGATGTGGAATAAAATATGAGCGTCATTGAGGAAGATTATGATAGAAAAGGATGATCTGCCCCATCTGATGTCAGGGCTCCAGCTCTACCCACTCTTCCTGCAGTGAGGATAGTGTAAAATACAGTAATTCTCCCAAGGATGCCTTGTGTCAGACTTTCCTCAGGAAGCTGCAGGGTAAGCTGGGCATTGCAGCTGAGGAATGGGCTCTTCAAAAACACATATGAATTTGAGAAGTCCTTCCTTGCCAACTATGATCATTCCTCCTCTCCCTCTGCTTTTGGAGAGTACCATATTGGCTGCTTGGTACAGGACTAGTGCTCTACCAGCTGTTTCTCAGTAGACAGATAAACAATACCCATCCCCTCTGCTAAGCCCTATTATGCTTCACAATCTGAGACAGACTCTGTGGTTATTATGACTGCCCATGACAGGGCTAAAGTACTTAATCATATGAGCTCTCTTTCCTGGCCAATGAATCTGGAACATTGGATATGATGGGCAAGAGGACCTCCACTCCAGCATTCCTTGGCATCTGTATTGCCAGCTATCAGGCTTATATGATCATATATCAGAATAGCTACAAATCCCTCTGACCGACAAGTTTCCTGATGGACTGGCTAAAACTGAAGTCCAGTAGACTGTTGCCCATGGCCTAAAGGCTGTTAAGCATCTTCTGAGGTCTGCTTATGATGTCTCAGATGCTTCAGCTCATGCTGACAGCCTCTGGCACTTGAAAACCAGCATTCCTTGCTGGGTGTTGGTGATTTTGCAGCAGGTAAACAGCAGTTGGTGCTTCATGCTCCCTTTCAGGGTAAGCAACTTTATTTATTTATTTATTTATTGCAATCTCGGATAACACCTTTGAGAACAAGCTCATTACATAGGTTCCACGTCAGAGGATAAAACAAATTGGAAAAAGTATGAAACAGGAGACAAACAACAGAAGGAATTATATAAACATTACAGGAATGTATAACTAGAGAATTTCCAGTACATGTAGCATTGTACAGTGTATGCCATGGTACATAATTATTCAAAACTGAAATTCAAAGAAACATATAACAGA
Source organism: Neoceratodus forsteri (assembly GCA_016271365.2). NCBI lineage: Eukaryota > Metazoa > Chordata > Ceratodontiformes > Ceratodontidae > Neoceratodus > Neoceratodus forsteri. The sequence goes on from CM028132.1 coordinate 612,948,040, forward strand.
GGGCAGAGTCATTTGAAACAACCCTTTAGATGTGTGGAGAAACAGATTAAGCCTGATAACTAATAATAAACAAGGTAAGTGGAGGCATCAGCCCAGGGGCCTCCTCAAAGGTGAGTAGGTATGGGACAAAGCATTTTAGAGTGAGCAAGGGGCTCCGGATATATAATGGGGGGTATGGGAGTAGAGGGGTAAAGACACAGAGGGGTGAGGGAAAGAGTGGGAGGATTAAAAGAAGTGTGACAGGACAATGATTAGCTACTCTGAATAGTTATTTACCTGCAGAGAATGGTTATGCAGGTAACTAGGGTCAGGATAAGTGCTGGTCACAAGAAGGAAAGGGTTATTGAAAGCAGCACGTTTTGGATCTGATGATGAAAATGCTTTGTGGGACCTGCAGATTTAAAAAGGAGACTCTGCTCCCTGCACACTTAGAATAATAAGCCTTGTGGTCATGGTTCCTTTCGTAGACCCTACTCTGGTCCCAACAGAGGCTATTCCAGATGTCTGGGTCTTGGTCTCAGAAGGCCCCTGTCACCCCTCAAGCCTCTTTGTCTCCCAATGTCCATGCCAGGGTCACCAAAAGTGCAGGTGTTGGTGGCGTGCCAGCCATACCTGGAGCCTTCTGACCCCTTCTGCCTCCCATAGCCCTTCAGAAAACCAGGGGATCTTAGTGAGGGCCACATCTCCTTCTTTCTTCCAAAGTGGAGAGATCACAATGGATGCTTGGGTGCGGAGGTATTTCTGCACAGACACGCCCTAGAACTCCTGTCTACCTCTCTAATACTGCCTTCTTTACCAAATCAGTTCCCTCCGGGGCACCTTGCCCTCCTACTGGAGGAAGTCAGACCCTTCCATGCAAAGACAATACAGCCAGTCCCAGTTGTAGAGCTCTGTCAAGGATATTATTCCCAGTACTGTCTAGTTCCAGAATGGGCTAGGATTTATGTCCTGTCCTGGATCTTTGAGTGTTTAACCTATACATAGAATACAAACAGATCTTACTTTGAGGGTAAATCTTGCAGCAGGCCACACCTATGGAACTACAGATACCAGGCACTAGGACCACACGGAAACTTTTCTAGCGAGCAGTCTTCCAGGGGTCACCCACTCTGATGTCATATGCCGATGTCATCCTATCCTTAAGACTGGGTTGTCTCCACGCCCTCCTCAGTTCTCTCTTCCTGCCATCGACCATACCATGTTGCACTTACGGAGATCTGCCAGCTTCAGTCGACTGCCATTTTATAGAATTTCATTGAAACTTCTACAGCCTTTTTTCTTTATTTCTTTCCTTAGTTTGTGTCACCTTAGTTTTAAAGTGATTTTTTCACTTTGTTTATGCCGAGCTCCATCTCTGAAAATCTCTTTAAAAGTGTGCCTGTGGGCCAAAGATTCCCGAGAAGGATGACCATGAGGGCTCAAGGCCTGCTGCCTGGGCCCAGAGCATGACACCCAGGCTTGTGTGATCTGCTGTGGCTTCAACCATGCTACCAGGCCGACTGAGTGCAGACCTTGAAACTTTCCTGCTGAAGCAGAAGATCGTCAGATGGAGAAGGAACTTCAGGTCAGAAGTTCCTTCACTTCCTATGACCTCCTCAGGCTTGCAGCCCTCAAAGGCATGGAACAAGTTGGCAGGAAGCACAAGCACTGAGACAAGGACTATCCCAAGAAGAAAACCCAGTCCTCCTCGTCTTGCTCCTGGTCGCTGCATCATGCACTGACCATGGCAGGGCCCTCCTTGTCATCGGGGAGAGCCCACTCTGCCTCGCATGTCTTTTCCCCACAGGGCTACTGTTGGCAGCTCCCCCACCAATATCTCAGTGGTGGGTGGCGGTTCCAGTCCCCAGCCCTAGTGCCCACTAACATCCCAGCCCCTGCTGTTCACACTCCTCTTTTGGTGGGCACTCAGTCAAGTAGCTCAGCTAGCTTGTCGTCAATGAGCTCAGCTTTGGTGGTCACCGGGTGCAGCCTAACCCCACCATCAATCTTGGCTGTTTCTATGGCCACTGTCTTGGGCCTGGGTCCTTTACCCTCTCCAGAGTCACCCCAGCCTGAGCCCCCAGTTGCCATCAGCTTCTCCGATGCCGACTCATGCTGGGAGATTCCCCACAGGCCTCAGCCTGTTCAACCACCCACCCTGGTGCCACCCCTGCACCAACCTCAGCCTTTCCTCAGCCGATGCTGATGGGCCCAAAGCCAATTGCAGTGGACTTTCAGTCTATGCTCCCCACCTTGTGGGACATCATGCAAGCTAAGCTTGCCCTTCCCAGGGTCCATCCCCACAGTGTCCCTTTGTACTCGCCCCCTCCTCCAGTGGGGCCACGACCCATACCTCAGAACCCAGGGCACTCTGCTCACCCTTCAAGAGTTGGGGACAAGGATGGGTACTGTCTTAATCATATCCCTCCAGATGACCTGGACGACTGAGGCAATGATGAAGGAGCCACTCCCTCCCACTCATCCTCCATGGTCTCGTCTGATGGCTAGGAGACCCCAAGGTACATCCAATGGTCTCCCTGGATGACCCCTCCTTTGTTTCGGTTATGGGACAGTTACAGTCACCACGGTCTTTGACACCAAGTAACAAGATCCTACTCAGCGTTGACTGGCTACTTATTTGTGTCTGCTGGGATGCCCACCTCTGGTCATCCCTTCCTTAATTGAGCCTTTGAGGATACCACCATGGCTGCCTGGCACCAGCCAAATTTGATTCCCACCATGCCCAGGAATGCAAACAAATTATATCAGGCCCCAGCAGAGGCCTTTCTTCAGCTGATCAGCCTCATGTGGATTTGGTGGTCATCAATGTCACCACGACCGTGCCAAGAGGCCTAAGCATCTCAGTTACTTGCCCCTGGATAAGGAGTCCCAGAGGTTGGTTCACATTGGCAAGAGAACTTTTGCTTCTGCCACACTAACCATCAGGGTGCTGAGCTATATTGCCCATATGGTCCAATACGAAGCCAGTTCTGGGACCAGGCCCTTGAAACTGCCCGGGCCTCGAGGATCCTCAAACACAGAAGATGCTGCAGTCTCTCAAAGCAGGTTCTGAGCTGGCCCGGTTGCGCTTGAGGGTTGAGGCACTGGACACCACACCTCACACTCGCGGTGACCTGGTTTGGGAACAACCTCAGGTTGTTGGGGTGCTGGTATGGGGAGGGTGGAGCAGGATTGAGCATGCTGATGGGCAGCTATCCTCTCCTGATGGTAGTGAGGTGGGTTGGCACCCCAATAGTTCCACTCCCACCAGGTGGAGGTCCAATGGGTAGTGTAGGTAGAGGGGCAGCAAAACAGTTATGGGAGGTGGAAGGGTCTGAGCTGGTGCCACGGTGCATAGCATACCTCACATGCTTGTACAGCCATTCCAGGGGCTCAGGGAGGGGGGTATCAGGGAGAAAACCTGTAAAAAATACCTATGTGTCCCCATTGTCAGTTGGTAGGAGGAGGCGATGGGGATCAAACAGCTTTATAAAAAGCGGATTCCAACGTTGGCACTCACCTCCTTAGGGTTAGTATGATGCCATGGACACCTTGGCCAGGGCTGTCATGGCAGGCATTTTTCTGTGGAGACACTCTTGGCTGCAGGTGTCGAGGCTTTGGCCCAGGATGTTCAATTGTCCATCCTGAATGACCCCTTTAGAGGCTACACTTTTTTGGCACAGATGTGCAGACATATTGTCTCAATTGCAAGTCTCTGGCAACACCCTGTGGTCGGTCCACTCCATGTACCACACTAACCAGCCCACAAGTGGTCAATAAGTGCCCTTTCATTGCTCTACCCACAGACCCAAGCCCTCTAGCAATCCTGAGGGCAAGCGCCCGAGGTCACCCTGCCTTGCCTACCTCCTCCTCTTCCATGGGAAAATCCCCAGAAGAGGGGTGCAGCTCTAGCTGCCCCTATCAGGTTCAGCATGACTCCCTGACCCCCCTTTAAGTGAGTAGATGGTTGTAGGGGTCGCTGCTGCTTCACTTAGACAAGTGGAGGGAAATCACGAGAGATGCCTGGGTACTACAGCCCATAGAAAGCAGCCACACTCTAGAACTTCTAGGTGGCCTCCAGAAAAACCTGCAGTTCTGCCCCTTTATCCTCCAGTCCACATCCCAGTACTCTGGGAGGAAATTCACTCTTTGCTACACAAAGGGGCCATAGAACCCATCCCAGAGACTTAACAGGGCAGAGGGTTCTACTCCCATTTCTTCCCAGTCTCCAAATGCACAGGGGATCTCAGGACCATGCTAGACCTCGGGAACTAAATGTTCATTCAGTACAAGACGTTCCAGATGGTGACTGTTCAGGGTCTGCTGCCCCTTCTGCACCAGTGAGATTGGATTTACTCCTTGACATGAAAGATGCCTATCTCATATCCTGGCACATGCTTCCCACAGACAGTACCTAAGGTTTCATTTCCAGGAGGTACACTTCCAGTTCCGGGCTTTGTCCTTGACTTGTCCTCAGCCCTCGGTATTTACTAAATGCTTGGCAGTGGTGGCAGTGGCCCTCAGGCAGAAGGGACTTTATGTCTTTCCCTACCTGGAAGATTGGCTAATCAAAGCTCCGTCCATGGACAGCCCTATTACAGACTCTAGAACACACCACTCACTTGTTCCAGGACCAGGGATCACAATCACCCTCCCCAAGTCTGTTCTGAGCCCCTGTCAGCATCTTCAGTATGTAGGGGCAGTCCTGGATATGGCTCAGGGTATGGCCTTCCTGCCTCAGGACAGGCAGATTGCTTATAGCTCAGGCCAGCTTGCTGTTCAACAGCTGCTACATCTCAGCCAGAACCCTCCTTGGCTCTAGTGCCTGATGGTGGTAGCTATAGCCACAGTGCCTTAAGCCTGACTGCACATGAGGGGTACCCTAGTGGACACAGAGGGCCCAGTGGGATCAATGTAATGATGACCTGGAACAGCAGATCCTGGTCTCCTCTCCAGAGAAAAAGGTTCTGCTCTAGTGGATGGAACCCAGCAACCTGTTAAGAGGGATTCCTTTCATCATTCCTCTCCCACAGCAAATTTTCACAACAGATGTTTTGGAGTCAGGGTGGGGGACTTGTCTAGGGCCCCACTAAACACAATGGACGTGGTCCACACTAGAGTTCTCTCTCCACATCAATGTCCTGGAGATGTGGGCCATTCTTTAAGCCTTGCAGGCCTTCCAGACTCAGCTATTCCAGGGTCTTCTGCTTGTGCAGACAGACAACATCAATGTAGTCCACTACATCAACAAGCAGGGGAGCAGGGGGGCACTCACTCGTACCCTCTTTGCCGGGAACCAATGAGAATCTGGTATTGGGCTCTGGAACATGGTCTAGAACTGTTGTCCATCCATGTTCCAGGTATCTAAACATCCTGGCAGACATCCTTAACTGGTTGCAGTCAAAACGAGAGTGGAAGCTGCTGAACTCAGCAGCAGAAGACCTGTTCGACAGGTGGGTCATCCAGAGTTGGACCTTTTGCGCCCCACTCAATGCAAAACTGCTGCTTTTGCTTGCTTGATCTAGGCGTGGAGTTTTCTGGTGAGACATGTTGTCCCTTTCCTGGAAAGGGAGGTTTCTGTATGCATTTACTCCCTTCCCTTGCTTCAGAGAGTTCTGATTACGCTCCAGATGGAAGGGGCTATGATAATTCTCACCCCTTCTGGCCTCATCTGATCTGGTTCCCCTTACTGTAACAGCTGGCAGTAGAACTTCCAGTTCCTCTACCTCTGTGCACGGCTTGCAGACCTCAAATCCCTGCATCTTCATGCCTGTCTCCTGAGGACATAGCCAGGGCTCAGTTCGGGTATCACCAAAGTGGCTGATGTCCAGGTGGTGGCTAGGAAGCCTTCCCACTAGGGCCATTTACTTCATGAAGTGGAAACATTTTCCTCTATGGGCTGCTTCATGTCAGCTGGATCCCCTCACTTGTCCAGTGAGTCAGATACTGGAGTACTTGCTATCCCTTTCAGACTCTGGTCTGAAGTACTCCTCTCTTAAGGTTACATGTCTGCCATCTGTGCCTTCCATGTGTCTATTGATGGCTGTATAGGCGGCACAATTGAGGTGTCTGTACCTTTCTAAGAGGCATTCTTCACCTGAAGCCTCATGTCTGCAATCCAGTCCCGCCTTTGGACTTGAACTTTTGTTGGAAAAACTTGCTTTGGCTCCTTTTGAGCAGGCTGCAACATGTGAGCTATGTTTTCTGTGGTGGAAACCATTGTTTTTAGTTGCTATTACTTCTGCTTGTAGAATTGCAGCTACAGGCACTTTTGTGCGAGCAGCCTTATTTGGTTTCCACAAGAGAGGTGTCTTGTACTAACCCTAAGTTTCTTCCTCAAGGGGTGCCTGAGTTTACTTTAAATCAGTCCATTCACCTTCCTATTTATTACCCAGAGCATGCCAGTCCAGGAAACATTGCTTCACACTTTAGCTGTGCATAGAATTCTGCATTACTACACCATCGAAGGACTGCAGGAAGTCCTCTCAGTTGTTTGTTTCTTTTGCCCCTGTGAAGAGCGTTCCCTGTTTCAAAACAGTGTTTGTCAAGTGGTTTGCCAAAGTATATTACTACTGCTACAGGAAGTACAGTAAGGAGTTTCCTGGCATTGTTAAGTGAGCATTCCACCAGAGACATGGCGATCAGGTCTTGTTTCAGGAACATGTCAGCTGCAGAGATCTGTGCTGCTGCTACTTGAATACTGTCCACACCTTTGCCAAGCACTACAGTCTCGACATTGACGCTTAGGCATAGGGGCCAACTTTGGCCTAGCTGTTCTTCAGGGCCTACTTTCTTAGGCTTTTGGCTTCCTACTGCCTAGACTGCATTTATTCATGTCAGAACTGCTTGGGACTCATTCCATAGGTGTGGCCTGCTGCAAGAGTGACTCGAAATAAGATAGTACAGTTACGTGAAGAACTTACTGTAACAGTAGATCTTCAAGAGGACTCTCTTGCAGGCCATGCAGTCTCTCCTCCTTCCCGGGCCTGGGAGGCCCTTCTGTTTCTGTACACGCTTTCTCCATTGTTTTTCTTTGGTGGGAATCTTTGATTCCTCCTCAGTACCCTCAGCTGGGACTAGGTGGCTTATGGTCTCTGGCGGGAGAACTGAGGAGGGCGTGGGAGCCACCAAGTCTTATAGGATAGGGTGACGTCGGTGCATGATGTAGAGTGGACGCCCAGTGGAAGACTGCTAGTGTGTGTAACTATACTTTCTGAATGGTCTCCCTACAGTTACAGCTTCCTTCCAATTACAAGGAGAGTGGTAGTTTGCCTCCAACATGAAGGATGCTTGCCTTCATATCAAGGTCCTCAAAAGCCAGAGAAAATACTTCTGCTTTATGCTGCAGGGCTCTGACTATCAGTTTATGTCTTGCTATTTGGCTTACCTTCCACAATATATGTCTTTACCAAATGCTGTGCAGGAAGGCTGTATTTATTCTCGTACCTCGATGATTGCCTATTAAAAGTTTGCTGAGGGAGGTGATCACATGCACTCTTTTCTGGACCCAACAGCTCTTCAAGCAATTGGTTATCCTAATGAATTAGCCAAAGTCGGTTGTAACTCACGTCAGCACCTCCCGGATATAGGTGCTGTACTGGACAGGGCTATGAGCAGGGCATTTTACCAATGAACCTTGCAACAGCATTGATTGCCCAGCCTCCCTTGGTGTTGTCCGCCACTACATCTTGCCAGCCCATCTGCATGTAAGGATTCCTAAATGGTTCCTCCGTGTCTAGTAGGCTCAGCATAAGGACCTTCTGGAGTGTGTCATGCAAGTGACTCCTCTTCGTTGTGCCTTCCTCTGATGGCTGGACCATTCCCACCTCAATACAGGGTCTCCATTTATTTGTCCCTCGCCCCATTAGTCATAAAGATGGATGAATCAAGCTTGGGCTGGTGAGCCCTTCTCAGGATGTTCCAGATGCAGGACCTTTGATCTCCCTAGATCACTCTCTCCACAGCAGCACCCTGTAAGTGAGGACTGTTCTGCTTGGCCCACAAGCCTTTGCTGTCCTTCTCAGGGTCAGGCTTTATTGGTCTACCTGGACAACATATCTGTGATATATTACATCAACAGCCAAGGCAGTGTTCATTCATACCCCCGCAGGGAGGTAATGAGGTCTGATTGACACCATGGAACACAATATGTTCCTCAAACCATGTTGCTACTTGCACACTTCAGTCCCTAGCTGGATCACCCCAGCAGGTCCTGGGTGCCTCCTCTAGTGGGAACTCATGGACTCCATAGTGACTGCCTTTTCAAAAGATGGGGTAAGCCTAATATCAACCTTTTGCATCCCCATACAATGCAAAGTTGTTGCATTTGTGCTAACGTGCTCCAGGGCCTGGAGGTTTTGTGAGACACATTGTGCCTCTCCTGGAGGAGCAGTTCCTATATTCCTGTCCTCCATTCTCTCTGATCCAGAGAGTTGTTGTCAAGCTGAGGGTGGAACCGGCCATCCTGATTTATGAGGCTCCATTTTGACCCACACAAATTAGATTCTGTCTGCTAAAACAGTTGGCAATGGAGACTCTAGTCCTGCTTCCCTATCAGCAGGGATACAGTCACAGGAGCACAGCTCTGGTGCACCCAGATCTCCAGTCCCTGTACCTCCATGACTGGCTTCTGGGGATGTAGAGACTCCCCACCAACTGGAGCTTCCCCTGCGGCTGCAGCTGTTCTGCTGGTGGCTCATAAGCTGCTTACATGGTACACTGACTCCAGAAATAGAACAATTACATGGTCTGGGTGTAGCTCTCCTCCTGTCAGTTGGACCCTTTTACATGTCCAGTCAGTCATGTTCTGGATTACCTCTGGTCCCTTATGGATACAGGCCTCTGGTATTCCTCTGTGAAGATGCATTTGGCGCAGTTTCAACTTCTTATGCACTCACTGATGGTAAAACGGTTGCCCAGTTTGAGGAGTCTCATAGATTCTTTAGAGGGATGTTGCTGCTTCATCCCTTTAGTATGTGACCTGGTGCCAGTGTGGGACCTTAACATAGTTCTGAAGACTCTTACAGCACCTCCTCTTTTTTTTACTTACGTTTTTATTAAGTGAGCACTATAATCATAGAGCACAGTCACAATCAGTAGAAAAAAGAAAAGCAGAGGTTTCTTATCATATGCAATCCCTACATAAGTAGCTTCAAAAAGTACGGTACCTACAAACATCCACTAGGATTAGGGGAGCAGTGTTAGCAAAATGAAACACAAAATGTCCCTGTTACGGTTATTATATGTTTGAGTTGACCTCGTAACATTAAAGACAGTTGACAATTTTCACAGAATTAGTTTCCAATACAGTATCTCCAAATAAGAACCGGAGGTCGCTCCCCCACCCCAACACACAGCCACCACCACCAGTAGCAGCACCTCTTCTGAAGCTTCTCAACTGAATATCATGGGACAAAATATGCATCCACCAAAGCTGCATATCACACCCAGCTTTTCTAGTGAAGATTAAATTGGTCAAGCCTGCATGCGAGGCTCCGCTGTGAGTTTCTAAAATGGCAAATTTCCAAAACTATTTTACACCACTCTGCCACAGTTGGAACCTTAGAGGTCAGCCATTTTCTTATTATAGCCTTTTATGCAGCTAATAAATATATTAAAAGCAGTGATTTGTGCCTTAAGAGGCCACCCAGTGGGGATCAAAAGTAAGGCCAGTTCAGCCGTTAGCTCTACCAGTTCTACCATCAAGTCATCCAATTCTTTCAGGATGGCATGCCAATACAGAGCAATGACAGGGCATGACCATAAAATATGGCCCTGATCTACTGGGGTGTATCTGCAACCCCTCCAGCAAACCCCAAAACTGTGTGGCACATTTCAGTAGGACCACTGGTGTGTGAAAATAATGATACCTGCATTTCCAGGTGTATTGTGTCCAGGAGTTAGATATGGTTATTTTACTGCTGGAATAGCATACTTCAAACCAAGAGTCATAAGGTACTGTTGTATTTAAGTCTTTATTCCAACTATCCAGGATGGACTGAGTGAAGTCACTGAGGTAGTCCCTAAAGTTTTATAAAGATGTCCTATTAAGTGTTCCCATGGTTTATCCTGTTGTAAAGTCTAATATCATACCTAGTAAGGGTGGATTAGGATCAGGAACATAGTATATTTCTTTGTTTATGTAAAATATATGTCCTGACCAGTAAATATCCTAATGTTCCCAAATCTTAGGCCATAGTTAGTTTGTAATATTTCAAATAGGAGCACCCCAGTATGGTCTAGGAATTGGGAATATATGTTAGACCAAACTGTCGCCACTGCTTAAATGAGTCCATTTCTTTAACTTGGTTTAACTTGGTTTAATTAGACAAAGTAGGCAAAAATGCCCATTTAATTGTCTCCACTACATAGTGGGAGTTATTACGATATCCTAAAACTCAGCAAGTAATCATCCAATGTTATTTTAAATTGATCAAATGTTGATGCTTCTACAATATAATTTGGTAATGAATTCCACAATCTAGCAGTACGCATATTATAAAAATTCAGTCGTCTAACTGTAAGTACATTAGGGACTTTGATTTGCATATTATGTGACCTAAGATTAACCTCCTCTCAATTAATTTAAAACCACAATTCTCTCAATAAGGGTCCTTATAATTTTATATAATAACAACAGGTCACCCTAATTCTTCTTGTCTCCAAAGAATACAAATTTAGTATCTTCAATCTATCATTATTATCATAGTTCTTTAACCCATAAACTGATTTAGTGATTCTTCTCTGATTTTTCCACTAAATTAATATCCTTTTGAAGATAAGGACTCCAGACTGGACTTCCATAATCAAGATGTGGCAAGACATAGGTTTTGTACAATTTCAAAATACTTAATCTATCTCTTGATATAAAAGTTCTTCTTATAGAATGTATTATTCGGTTACATTTGACAAAAAGTTTTTAATACGTGTTAAGGAAGAAAAATTAGAATCCATCCATACTCCTAGGTCTTTTCACATACATTGACCTTAAGTGCCTTGTTATTTAAAACAATATTGATATTTAGGATTTCTATTACCAAAATGCAACACCTAACATTTGTCCTCATTAAATTTCATATTATTTTCAATTCCCCCACAATTCAATATAATGAAGATCTTTACATAATTGTTGATACTCAACAGGGGAACAAACACCCTCCAATTTTGTATCATCAGCAAATTTAGTTATTATACTACTTAAGCTCTCCCCATATCACTCATATATAACCCAAACAACACAGGGTCCAACACGGATCCCTGGGGACTCCACTAGTAACATTTCCTACACTTGATAATTTTGAATTTATTCTTACTTTTTGTTTTCTATTTTTTAACCAATTATTAATCCATCTCAAAACATAACCATTTAATCCTAAATTATGTAATTTAATAATTAGTTTGTCATGTGGTACCGAGTCAAAAGCCTTTCCTAAATCAAAAAATCACATCAACTGGTATGCCTTTATCCAATTTATTGCTAACGAAATTATAAAACATGATCAAATTTGTGTTACATGAAAGGCCCTTCTTGAACCCATGCTGCATAACATCCTCCAATCCCAATGAGGTTATTTCAAGTTCAATTTGACTTTTAATTATTTTCTCAAATAATTTTACAACAAACTGATGTTAAACTAATGGGCCTATAGTTAAAAACACAAGTTCTATTTCCTTTTTATAAATTGGAACAACTATAGCAGTTAGCCAATCAATAGGAATGTCACCAGTCTTAAGGATTAATTAAACAAAAGTGTAAGTGGCTATACTACAATATCAGCAATTTTCTTCCAAACAATTGGGCTGATATTGTCAGGTCCTGCTGATGAAGAAGTATGAAGTTTATTTAGTTCATTTAATACAGTAACTTGATCTATATTTATTTTCACAGTATAATCAAAATAAAATTTTGAAGTTGTTAAATCTTTCTGATGAAATATTGATGAAAAAAAGGAATTGAAAGCATTGGTTATGTCTGTATTATTAGTTAAAGCTTTACCATCAACAGTTATTGTATTAATTTGATTGGTAGACTGTCTGGGCCAGATATTCAAACTGCGCTCAAAATGTGCACAATAGCAGGAGCAAGCACAAGTCAATTGCACACATGTGCAACAGCGCGATATTCAAGCATGGAGCAAGTCAAATTGCTAACCAGCCAACGCCTGAATATTGCACAACCTGCGCCATAGCACAACCAGGAAGGAAGCTGAGCACATATGATGTGCCATAGCGCCAACAAGACCAGCCCAGCTGAGCAGTCTAGAGGCATCATAGCACAAGCAGAGAGCCCCCAGCAGCAGAGCAATGGAACTGCACAACCAGGGAGGTAGGCAGGGGCCCACCACCCATGCCACAGATGGGCACAGAACACACTGCAGAACTAACAACACACCCCCACACCGAAGCACAGCATCACTGGTGGAGGGACGGAATATCCACTGGCCCATGGGGACAAGCCAACAAAGCACAGCTGGGCCATGGTGCCTCAGCTCACCCACTGGCAAGCAGAGACTGCCACACAAAGGAGCCGGACAACCCAAGTGTACAACAGCCCCCCCGTGCACAGCACACCCTGCACTGGAACCCCAAGACACCACCCATGAGCAGTGACTGTGACCAGCACTGCAGGAATCTCCATGCCCCCCAGCACAATGCAAACTGCGTGTACCACAGAACCATACAAGCCAGACCCACCAGGAGCACACAGCGTGTGGCAGCACACGGCCAGACCAGCTGAAAGCCACCACCACACCAGGGACCCCCACGCACACACACACACAATCCCGGAACAATACCACACCAGATGCCATGCACACCACTGCAACTAAGCACCCATAGCCAGCTGCAAATCAGAGACCACCACAGTATTCATATCAAAATAGATTTATAAATGAACAACAACATGAACACACAACAACAAACTATGTACAGAGAGATATATATACAAGAAAGGGTGGGGTACAAGGTGGGGTGGGTGAGGGCAGGGTGAAGAACCTAGTGAGGGACGGCAGGGTGTGAGGGGAAGGGTAGTAGGTGGGCAGCTACTGACCCCCAGGCTGCACAGCAGCAGGCTGCCTCTGTTCCTGTGGCCTTCTCGTCGTCGGACACCCTCCGGTGCATCTCCCGCAGAATGTTTAGGGACACTGTGGACACCTCCAGCAGGTGGTGGATGGCCTGCTCAATCCTGCGCAGGACCGGACACCTAGGGCAAGGGAACAGAATCAATGACTGTGACTCTCCACAACCCTGAAGCCCACCCAATATGCATGGCATACAGCCAAGTGCCCGCCCCTGTGATGGACTACACCCACTCACAGTGACCGTGCCAAGCCAAGCCCAACCAGGCAGCAACAGCCATGTGTGCCACTGCACACACCCCACCCATGCCCAGCACAGCACAACAAGGCTGTCCAGTGACATGGCTACATGCTGGAAGTTAGTGCCACAGCCATGTGCCCAGTGCATGCATGGACCACCAGTGACGACTCACAGACATGTAGTGCCACTGGACAGTGCTGACTGTCACACGTCGCGTGCATGGCAGTGTTGTCCATGGATGGTGGCCATGCCCTCCCCCATAGCACGCAATAGCATCCATGATGTAATGACACACACCCTCATCAAGCCGCTGCTGCTGCTGCGGCTGCTGCTGCTGCTGTGGGCCCACACCGCCACACCTCGGCCAGCCACCTCTGCAGCGCCCCTCTGTGCCTCATCCTGGGCCTCCCTCCACCCTCCATGCCTGTGGGAAACAAACGTTGAGAAACACATTAGTGAGATCCCAAAGCAGACAGCCCTGCCCCAATGAGTGTGCCTGCCCACACAGCCAGACCCATACATCACACACCTGCAAACACTGTCACAGCCAACTATGGACCAACCCTCCCCATGCTCTGGTCACAATACACAGTGTTACCTATGCGGACAATACAGGTGCATAGATGGCTCACCCACCTGGCCTAGGCTAACGCCCTCCTGGCACATGACCTGAGGCGTGCCAGCAGTGCCCGCTCCATCCTGCGCAGGTCACTGTACCGTGCCTGCACTGCTCCGGTGTTCTCGCCACCCAGTGGCCTGCTCCAGATCGGTGGCCACCTGCTGCCACACATGGGTGTGGGCCATGTTTAGGGTTCCTCCCCAAACAGTGGCCCATGGTGAGGTTCCACCACAGCCACCAGGTTGGCCACCTCCAAGGCACTCCACTGAGGAGCTCTCCTGCGTGCCATGTCTGCAGGTTTATAGTAGGCAATATGGTGCTCCCAGCGCCGCAACCCCACGTGGAAATGTATGCGCAATACAACTCCATCAGTCCCTATCGCTTGTTCATACAGCCAAGCCGGTTCCCTATTGGCGCTGTTACCAAACAGCATGATAGAGCTGCAGACATGCCATACGTACAGCGCCAAGGGGCAAAGGTCGGGCACAAGGTCATGGGTCTCTGGCACAAGGCCACGCACAGCGCCATCGGATGTCTACACATCCAGTCGATCGGTCACCTGCGTGCCAGTGCCACAGTGGACTATGCGCGGTTGTGCCACAGCGCCGTGTGGTGACCAGCACTGTGGCGCCACTGGCACAATGGTGGCGTGTCCTGTATTGCCGATCGTGCACAACACGTGATCAGCGCAGCAGATGCCTGCATGAGCTACCTGGGCATGCGCAGCGTGGTGTACTATGCAGTCACAGAACTGCGCCATTGGCTCACCCGGCTCAACCGTATTGCGCAAAGCGCAGCAGCGCGATATTCAGCCGTCATATGCAAATCATCTGATCAGCCATTCAATGGCAGCGGCGCGATTTGCATCTCATTAAAGTTGCTCCACTCTAATTTGCATGCATTGTGCTATAAATGTGCGACATTGATCTGCAGTGGCCATATTCGGGTTACTGCAGGTGATGATGGGTTTCATGCTGTGTGATGTTCTGGACTATGGTCTTAGGATATTGCTGTATACTGCACAGTCACAGGTGTCCACTTCCACCCATACAGACTGTGACATGGCGAGCCAGGAATGGGTGAGGAGGATGATGGTGGGCGGAAGAGGCCCAATTCACAAAAGCTGAAACAGAGGCACTCTTCGAAGGCCTACCTGGAGGAAGAGCCACTACTCAGTGGACGGCGGGGCACCCTCGGGCCCATGCTGCTGCATGGGAGGGGCTGTCGCACCGTAAAACCTGCACAGAAGCACCAGCACTCCGTGCAGGAATGTAAAAGAAGATGGGGACCGACAGGAAGAAGGTGAAGGAGAAGGTGGCAGCCTCAGGGCGGCACGACTGCCACAGGCGGGGCCAGACGGAGGTGGTGCAGCTGACCCAGCAGAGGACCATCTTGCTGCATCCATGCAGCGCAGTGCCATCGAGGGCATTCCGGAGGTGGCTTCCAGACAGGTGGTAGCCCATCACTGCCACGGTATGACATGGTCGTTGGGGTGGAAGTGGATCCCATGCACTAACATGTTCTCACTTTCTGTTACAGATCCTGTACGTCTGCAGGGGACAGTGGTGGAGGGCCTGTCCACTGTGGACATCCAGCCAGAGTTGGAGGAGGTCCATCCACCTCTGCTGGTAGCGGCGTGCATTGCACCAGTGTGCACGCTGGCTGCCATCTCCGATGTCGGTGAGACAGGTGTGGGAAGTCCCTTCCTGTGTCTCAGCAGTCTGGCATGCAAGCATGCCAGCACGCTGTGGCTGTGGCTGTGGTACGAACCTGCACCATTGATGATGCAATGACCACTATGGGCAGTGACATGTGTGTGTCACATAATGGACACACAGCAGGACAGCTCACGCCCATGGACCTAGCTGGTTCCAACGTGTGTCCAGCACGTCAGCACAGTCTCAGGCTGTGCCTGTCAGCACTGGTGGGGCAGCACCAGTGGCTGTGCAGGTCACTGGCACCGCTCAGGACACAGCAGTGGAACGACTGGTCCCTTGGGCACAGCAGGCAGAGGGGCAGCAGCAGCAGTCACCCACTGGGTCTGGGGGTACAGGGTTCAGTGGTGGCATGGGTGCACCACTGTTGACTTGCCCATACCTGGTCCTGGTGAACAGCGCCCACCCTCAAGGGTGTTGAGCATCAGGCCCTTCTGCCCTGAGGGACAGGTTGCCGATGTGGCAGACGACCTGTTTGATGAGCACACCTGCCTGCTGGGGCATCAGTACAGCAGCAGATGCGGGTTGCAATGTCCATGGAGGCACTGTGTGTGGCTGTGAGTGGCACAGCAGGGACAACATGATGATCCTTGCAGGGATTGTCCAAATGCAGATGGATGTGACCGCAGCCATTGACAGGCAGATCCAGGCATTGGTCACTGTCGTGGCGCGTTGGGCACACAGTCAGGTGCCCCTGTGCGCGCATGCTACGCGGTATGCTATCCACTCCCCATTCCCAGCATCGTGCGACACCCAGCCTGTCGACGCTGGTTCTGCTGTGGACATCCCGAGCACCCTGGTGCAGGTATGTTCGGCATGCTGCAGACCCCTGTGCAGACAAGGTCGTGCTCGCGCAGTGGGACCCTAAGTGGTCCATCGGTGCTACCCAAAGTGGCCCATGCTCAGCCTGCCAGTGCTGCTGGGTCTCGGTGGGGCTGCCCATGCATCCGAGGTGGCCATGGCACAGTGCCACATGACTGACCTGTCTCCCAGTGCGGGCCCTGTCTGGTGCTGCCCTGTGTGCATGTGTGTCATGGTGGGCAGTGCACCAGTCGAGGGTCACGCCATCAGGGGGGCTGCTCATCCCCATCATCACCGGGCGTCACCAGCATCCCCATCGCTGTCCCCTCCTCGACCTGTATGGCTATCCCACAGTCTTTGGTCATGTTGTGCAGGATACAACAGGCCAGGAATATCCACAGGCCTTTGTGGGGCTGTACTGTAGGGCACTGCCGGAGGTGTCTAGGCATTGAAGCATGCCTTCAGCATCCCAAACACCTGCTCGATGATGTTGCATGTGGCAGCATGTGCCTCATTGAAGGGTTGCTGCGATGAGGTCGTGGGGCACCAGTAGGGTGTGAGCAGCCAGGGACTGAGTGGGTATCCACTGTCACCTGTGTAGAGATAGTGGAGATTAGTGTCATGTTCAGGATCATATTGCCCCTAGCCCTGTGCCACTCTCCTTGGCACCTGTGGCTGCCCACCTGCCCCAACTTTGCCACTCCTACATGCATACTCACCCACTAGATGTCCTGTGGGATGTCCACTCTTGAATTGATGGCACAGTGCAGACTGGTACCATATGAATGAATCAGTGCTCCACCAGGGTGCGTGGCACAGACATTGATGATGCGCCCACTGGCATCACACACCACCTGGCAGTTGACACTGGAGAACCCTTCCGGTTAGAGATGCGGCCCCATTAGGGCCAGGTGGTGTGTGAATAGCCACAGGGTGCAGTCTATTGCCCCCTAGCATGGCAGGCACATGTGCTACCCTGTGGAACTCCTGTATGTTTGCTGTACGCCTGCCGCAGTGCTGGGGAAATGGATGTACTCCGCAGCATGTGGCAGCAGTGCACTGAGAATTGAAGGATGTGTGATGTGGCCAACTGTGTTATGCCTGTGGTGTCCCTGTTGGCCTCTGGAAGGTACCCGTGGTGAGCAAGCACATGCAGGCTGTTACCTTTGTCTCCATTGACAGAGCGTGTCCGTCGTGGGGTGCCTGCATCACATCACTGCACAGCTCACAGAGCCGCCTCAGTATTGCCCTGTTCAGCGTGGCACCGACCCACAATCTCGATGTCCAAATACAGCTCAAAGCTGATGCGAGACGGTACTGCCTGTTGGGCGATCCCAACAGGCCCTTTCACGGCCACGCCCCCTGCAGCATGCCTCACCCCCTCACTACAGCTTCCATGTGGAAGCTGGCACTGTCCATCTCCCTAGCTTGTGTCCCCTC
This sequence comes from Neoceratodus forsteri, assembly GCA_016271365.2. NCBI lineage: Eukaryota > Metazoa > Chordata > Ceratodontiformes > Ceratodontidae > Neoceratodus > Neoceratodus forsteri. The sequence goes on from CM028132.1 coordinate 612,965,911, forward strand.
CCTGGCTGTTGTTGTTCTGTTCCCCGCTGTCCTGACTGCTACCTCCACTGTGCACGGGTACACCTACTGGCCTCTGAACTCTAGGCCCCACACGCCTTCAGCTGCCACTATTCTGTCCTGCCTACTCCCTGGCCTGCACTGGCTGCTGCTGTGGCCTGCTCTCTGTCACTGCCTCATAAGCATTCCCTGTCGCGTTCTTGTGCCTCTTCCTTGAGCCTTTTATTTTGGCTCATTTCTCGCTCGTGGCGCAACTTCCGGTTGATCCACTGTTGCGCATTTGCGAAGCCTTTGAATATCACATTGCGACTTTATGCATGGATTCACCCCTTTGCTGCGCATACCTTCATTTGCATTGCGCTGTTGCTCAGCATGTTTTCAGTGGCGCAACTGCCTCCCGCTGAATATCGCAGAATGGTGCATTTTCAGACTTGCGCTGGTGCAACCCTATTGCGCATAGTGCAACCTCTTTGAATATCCCACCCTCTATGTTTATTTATATAGGCATAGAAAGCTTTACAATCCTTTGAACTAGCCAATTTATGCTCTAGCTTAATTTTTTTTTTAATTAAGGCTTTAAGTAGTCTCTGTTGAGTCCTATATTTTAATTTGTTTAATGGTGTAGGATTTAATTTAAATTTCCTAAAAGTTCGCTGCTTCTTACTTATTAATATTTTTATTGGCTTAGTAAACCAGAGTGGAATATTACCCTTACTATTAAATTTTCTACATTTGGCACATGTAGTGTAATTGCCTCAAATATTTTACTTTTCAACATAGTCCACATTTGATTAACAGTAAGATCTCTAAAAGAGATATCCAATCAAATTTACCAAGTTTAAGAATTAATTTAGACCAATCAGTTCTCTTGAAATCCAGCATATCAGTTATACCATGTATCTTAGGTTTACAAAGCTTTAGTGTATATTCAATGGTTTTATGATCACTAGATCCCAAATGAGTACATATTTTTATGTTACAAATCGTTCCTTGCAGTTAGTTATCACAAGATCTAAGATGTTATTTCCCTAGTTGGAATCCTAACTAGTTGATCACAACCTTGTAAAATTAGGGCTTCTAAAAAGGCCCATTCAAATAAAGTTGTTCCACTCAACCTCTCCTAAGATATACCGGGGCATTGAAGTCACCAATGATTATAGTATCACCCAATTTATAAACTTTGTTGATTTCATTTATTAACTCATAATTATAACACTGATTGCTATTAGGAGGTCGATAACAAATTCCCAACCTTATTTTTGGTTGATGAGTAAAAGTTAGATCTATCCATAAAGATTCAGTTGACTTATTAGGCATATTGATTATTTCTAATTCCTGACACTGTATACTCTCAGAAATATAACAACAGACACCACCACCTTTCTTCCCATTTCTGTTCTTATAAAATAACCTAAAGCCAGATCTATTGTTAAACCATTCACATGAATCATCCCACCAAGTTTCAGTAACGCATACTATGTCTACCAAGTTCTTGAATTAAAATTTTTAATTCTACTAATTTAACCTGATTTAAGCTTTGATCATTAATCCCAGATCTTAAGTTGAGTACTTTTATCTACTTCAAAACACTTATTCTTTGTTTCCTTGTCCCCCATCAATTAGTTTAAAGATTTACAAATTATGTTGTCAAACACCCTTCCCAATTTATATGCCATGTTTAAATTTGTATTGGTAGAAAATCCTCAACTGCTGCCATTAGTCTACAAAAATAAAATGTGGATTCTAACTTACGGTGGGACCTTAACTGGTACCAGTCTTTAAGCATATTTACTGTTAAGAGTATTAAAATGACTCCAATGAAGGTGTTTTCTCAGGAGCTGCAAATAGGATAGGATACCAGTCATAGAGATCATTGAGAGAACACTCAACAGTTTTCAAGGCGGTATAGTTAGGTGTCAGCCATGTGAATAGTCAGTAAAAAGCTGTTCTTGCTTATAAATCAGGATTCAGTAGGTTTATCCTCTCTGTGATAATGATAGATGCAGTAATGAAAACGGATTTGGTGTCTATGTCTCTCTCCTCAACCCCCATAAAAGCTTGGAAACATTTTCTGCCATGATAAAAATAATATCTAGCTGGATAGATGGGGATTGTCTGGAAAAGTACAGCAAGCAGGGTAATACATTCATCCGGATCATTTCTGCCCGCTCAAAAAAGGAAAGAAGCAGTCTTTCCCATTTTGTCAAATCCTCTTGTATTTTAGAGGTCATGGGTTCATAGTTTATTAATTCTAAATTATTAATATCCTTTGGGATGTAGATTCCTAAATACTTAATTTGCTGTGATGCCATTTTATGGGAAGTGTTTATTTGAGGGCACTCGATGGTGTGTAATTCGACAAAAGGACCTTGGTTGTTTGGGGATTCAGCTTAAATCTTGCCAGAGACTTTAAGTCTTTCAGAATGGTCCAGGTCACCAGTATCGATTCTTCTGGGGTCAACAACATCAGAAGAATATTGTCCACATACAGCGACACCTTATGGACCATTTTCCCCAAGGGAACCCCTTCAGTTCGAGAGGAATTACGCAGTGCCATTGCCAAGGGTTCCATATTATAATGCAAAAATAGGGGTAGTGGGCATCCTCTATGTAATGTTATGGGAGAGGATAGTGCACCATTAACACGGACACAAGCTTGAGGCTGAGTATGGATTAATATCACCAGGTCAGAAACCAGTTGTGGAGAGCCGTCCCGTTAGTGCTGAGGTTGAGGTGCTGGCGCCACACCTCACACCATGCCGGCGACCTGAGTTCAGGAATGATCTCCAGTTGCTCAGGGGTCAGGAGGGGTGGGGAAGGATCAAGCATCCGCAGACAGCTCTCCTTCCCCAGGGAGGGGTTAGCACAGTATGCTGGTGTCTGACACCAGCGGTGGCTGGGTGTCAGCACAGGTATGCTGCCAGAAGGGAGGTCCACGTTCAGGTACAAGGCTGCCTCTGTGGAGGCAGAGCCCAGCCACTCTGCCCATTGCACAATCGTGGGCCCGGGAGAGACTTCAGGAAATTGGAGCTGGCAGGCTCAGTGATGGCCCAGCTGCCTCTGTGCCAGGACTGAAAGACAGAGCCCTCCAAGAGAAGGCCAGAGTCACCTGCCAGCTCTGCATAAAAAAAAACCAGTTGTGGAAGTTAAGATTTGCAAGGGTGTCCCAGAGAAAATCCCAGGAGACCCTGTTAAACACTTTTCTGTATTCAGACTGATGGCGTTGCTGAGATTTTTCTGGTTTGAATATATTCTGGTAGCAGTAGGGTACACAAGGGGTTCAGTTAATTTATTTTCAGTGGAAGTCTGAAACTTCCAGGAGTCAAAATCTGGAAGTCATTCCAATTTTCAAGAAGTCAAAATACTTCCAGAATCCCACTTTGGAAGTCAATATTCTAGGAAGAACAAATTTATGGATGTTAATATATTAGTGGTAAGTACAATTTCTTTTGAAACAGTCATTTCTGACTTTCATATCTTGAATTTTGGAAGTCATCTGGTTTTTGATTTTACATATGGAAGTCAATGACTTCCTTCCTCTTTATTTTGGAAGTTTTGCCTTATTTTGGAAACCAAATACTCTCAAAATGGAGTTAACTGAAACTCTTAGGTATGCCGAATGTTGTCCATGGTACAACAGTGCCTTATAAAGCCGGCTTTTTTATTCTCTGTGTCCCCTTTCACTCTCCACAGCCTTACGCTCTCTCTGGTCCTCCAAGGCATCTGGAGATAGGGCTACTGCCAGCCCTCTTCCCGTGGGCTACCTCCTTGCTGCCTAGGCTGCCCCTCCCCAGCAGGGAGAAGAGGAGTGGTTCCCCATTCCACCCCCCACCTGCTTGAAGTCTTTATCAGGTGCCCTTGGGATCATCCAGTTTTGCGGTCAGCCTGTGCCAGAGGCCATCTCCAGGTCGGCTGTGGGGCATTTTTTCTTTGTCTCCCATCCTCCAAGGAAGCTGGCTCACTGGGAGATCCATGGGGCATACGCATGCAGGAGTGTGCAACCATCCCAGAACTCAGCCGATGTCCTCCCTCACAGCATTCCCAAGCTGCACATCCGCCTGTGGTCACCCAGGTGGTGGTATTGCAGTGGGGATTGCTGCCCTCCTTCCCTCCTCCCGGAGGAGGAGAGCAGTCCCTAGGTTGTCTATCCTCCTCCCCTGGCCATCTTCCAATGACCCGAGTCCGCATCCAAACCCGAGTTGCTGGCATCGGAAGAAGTAGCTCTACCGCTGCACAGACAGGCTGGCTAAATAAAGCTGGCTTAATCCAGATGTATTATATAAGGCAGTATTTGTTCTAGCCTCTTCTCCCATATGGCCATGTATAATTTATAGTTTGCATTTAATATTGAAATTGGGCAGTAAGAAGAGGAATCTGTTGTACCTTTACCCAGTTTGGGAAGAGCAGCTATTACTGCATATGCCCATGAGGGGCATTACCATCCATAATTTCTCAAAATGTTTGAAGAATTTGTGGAAGAAGCAAATCCTGAAATGTTTTGTATCATTTGGTCACAAAACCATCTAAGCCTGGACATTTGTAGATTTGGCCAACTTTATTTGTTGCACCACTTCTTCAGCCTGTATAGGTGCCTCTAACAGTGCCTGTTGCTCCGCCAACAATCGTGGAAGCTGTAATTGCATCAAAAATGTAGTCTCTCTTCAGAACTTGCAGCTATTTCCTTGGTATGTAAAGTCTGATAATAATTTTAAATATGATGGATGCCCTATTCAGCACGGAAATCATTTTGTTACCACATTCTTGTGCTCCTAGCACGGCCCTCATAATTGGCCTGTTTTAAGAAAACCATCACTTGTTGAACTTTTAAGTCCATAAGTTTTGTATTTCTCTTTGGATCTCCCAGTTTTGTCCCTGATTACTTCATCCCTCCCTAGAATATAATTATTGATCAGTTTGGAGGTGTTATAGCAGGGTCTCATATTTTTCTCTTGACTTTTTTTTCTTGGGTAGCTGGAATAATGTTGCCCCAGATCACTGTTTTGTCCTATAGCATCACAGCTGAAACCAGTTGAGTGGTATTATCCTGAATAATTTAGGAATATGATCTTGTATAAAAGTTACAAATTGGTTATCTTTTTATAAGAATGTATTGAGCAGCTAGAAAACTGTTATTCTTATTTTACCAAGGTCTATTTTTAACATCAAGGAATGATGATCCGATACTAACTGCATTCTAAAGACATATCTCTGATCAGGGTAAAATATTCACAATTGACAAAAATATTAAATCCATAAATAGCTGTTATGGTGCCCAGAATAATAAGAGTAGGTCCGCTGTTTGGGGACTAATCACGCCATACATCCACTAATTCTATTTGTTCAAAATTGCTTCACAAGTATGGCATAGCACTAGAGACCCTATGTTTTAAAGGGTTAGTAGTATCTAGTTCTCAGAAAAACAGCATATTAAAATCCCTCCCATGATCCTACTCCTACTTATAACCATATTTGCTTCCTATCCCTATCTGGACAGTACTTTGAGCCCTTGAAACCCCTATCAGCCCCTATCACTTCCTCAGCCATGTTCACGCCCTTCTTTATTTCCAATCCACATCCCCTATGGGATGCATCGTCCCTCCTTGCATCCTCCGTCATACTATCACAAACAAGAGCCATCCACGCCATCTCACTTATCTATGCAGTAGCCCCGCTCCATCTCCATCCAGTACCAAAGCAACCCAACCCTCTAGGGCCACGAAATGCAAGCTCCCTAAGAAAGAGCTTACAATCCTAAGGCTTAGACTAAAAGAAATAATCAGACTTTTATTGATATGCTCAGGGAATATTGAAGATAACCCCAGCTTTTAGAACTGCAAGGAATGCTTGTATAAAGCTTGCCAGATCAGCCAAATGCAGCTATTATGTGGAAGCCCTAGAGGGTACCAGAGGCAATTCCATAAAATCTGGTAAACAATCAAATCCATGGAAGGTCACAGAACTCCACCTTCAAGTCCCATCAAAATCACATCTCAGGGTACTACGATCTCTGATTGAGGCACGATTTTAGAAAAACTAAACACACTTTGTGACAGCTGACCTAGCGTTCTATTCCTCCCCGCTGCTGAGCTTCTCAGCTCCAACACAACCAAAGAAGTTCCTATGGATCCACTGATCCAGGACTCCTTCTGTCTCTCCCCAGTTTTATTCAAACAAGTTGAAGATCTACTGAAAAAAATGGATGTGAGAAAGTGTGCAGGAACTGATGAAATTGAGTCTACATTCCTAAAACTAGGAACCCTCTTAACCGACCCATAACACATATTTTCAATTTATCAGTATCATCTGGCATAGTACCCTCCTGTTAAAAACAGCATACACACTGCCCTTATTTAAACCAGGTGACCCGTGTGACTTAAACAACTATAGACCAATTTCCATTTTACCGGTATTGTCAAAGCTCTTAGAAAAATCAGTTAATAATCAACTAAGGGATCACCTTGAAAATACAAACCTCTTCAACCCACTTCAATCAGGCTTCAGGCAAAATGCAACACGATTTCAACTCTAGCCCTAGTAACAAATGATTGTTTTACTGCCCTGGATAATAAACTCTGTACAGTAGCCATCTTCCTGGATTTAAGTAAAGCCTTTGACACAGTTGACCACAGTCTATTATTAATCAGACTTAAAGAACATGGCTTGAATAGCTCTTCAGTAAACTCATTCTCTGGCTACCTAACTGACAAACTACAAGATAAAAGAAAACAGGCTCCAATCATCCCTGCTTTTGCTTACAAGAGGGGTCCCTAAGGCTCCATCCTGGGGCCATTATAATTTACTATCTACATCAATTTGCAAAGCAACAACATTCTAAATTCTAAACTCCTCTTCTTTGCAGGTGATACTGTGATGTATACATCTAAACCCTCTTTGTCTGATGTTAGCACTGAATTGTAGTCTGATTTCAACCAACTACAATGCAACTTCCTCGACTCCAAACTATTGCTAAACTCCGAGTCCAAGTAAACTAAAGTAATGTACTTTCTCCCATCACAGCCTCAACGCCCCTATGCCAGCAAGCCACACAGGCACCTGTTTCAACCCTGCTAGTAGACTCACTTGAGACTGTCAAAAATGTAAGTATCTTTGAATCTGGTTAGACAGTAAACTGTCATTTGCTGTGCATATTGAATCCCTCACCAAAAACTAAAAGTAAGACTGGGAACAAATCCCTATTCCCTGCAGATATCAGGAAAAGGCTACTACAAGCCACCTTCCTCCTTGTAGGATTATGTGGACATTATTTACAACAGCAGCACGGCATCTAACCTACATAGACTAGACATCCTATTTCACCGTTCTCTATGCTTCATTGCCAACACACCATTCAGAACGCATCACTGTGACCTTTACTCAGCAGTGGGCTAGTCATCCCTAGCCAGAAGAAGACTGCTTCACACTAGCACCCAGGCCAAAGTCCTACTGAACAAACTCCACTATATATTACTTCCCTTTCTCACCAATCTTGCAGCCACTATGCCCTCAGGAAAATGCCTACATCCTTCTAGACATCCCCAAATTCTGCACTGTCTACTTACAACTGCAATCAATCATGCCATCCCAACCATCTGGAATAAAATACAAGCCTCACTCAAGCTCCCTGAATTAGAATTTTTTAAATCCTTGTTCAATAAGGCACTAATGGAAACTTGCCGTTGTCACAAGAGCTAGCACTCCTAGCTATGGCAAACTTAATACAATAAGCACTTGTTGTCAACTAATTTTTCCTTCTCCCTGTTGTCCACTATTTGTTAGAATACCAATATGTATAGTCATAGTTTTGCATTGCTCTCCTACTACAAATATTAGACTGCTTCCTTAACTCAACTGTATCGTATGCCATTTTGTGACTATCTCCATAATGTAACAGTTTTGTATACCAATTAACATATCTGTATTGTATGTCAATATTGTGTATTTTATACTGTTATGTAACGTTGTCCTAACAGGATCTCCATGTAAATAAGCATGCTCAATGGAGTTTTGCTGCCAATAAACTTGAACTAATCAATTGCTCTTGAAGCAGGTCTAGTAGTTTGCTCAAAAGGCCCTAGTAACTGGAACTGATGAATTTGGGGTAGATAAACACTGACTAATGTTACCTCATGTGAGTAGAAGCAACCTTGCAGAATCACATAACTGCCTTGACAATACAGGTTTTGCAGCAGTTGGAATGATGATAGCTGTTCCTCCTTCTTACTAGGGTGAGAAGATGCAAAAACTTCATAGCGATTTCCCATTTTAGTTTTGTACATTCTACATCTGATAAATGTGTTTGTTGGATGAAATAAACATCTGCTGTTTTTTCCACAAATACTACATAAACCGTGTCGTTTATTGGGTTGTGCAGCCCGTTAAAGGAGATCTACTGCTAGGATGCTCCAAGCCACTGGTGCATAGATTGTGGCTCAGACACCCTAGTCCCCCTGAAAGTCCCAAAAGTAATAAGAATAGAACTACCTCATCGCTCTTAAATTTTCATTTTCCGGGGTGCAGCCAGCATATTGAGAACGAGACACTGCCCCTGGGAGATCATGCTGGAAAGCCATGACACTATGGTGGTTTTGCCTCTACCTCTCAATTGCCCATATGGTATGGAGAAATTAAAATCTCCATTTTAATATGCCAGGTATTATTTTTACAGAAGGGCATATATGCCATGTGGGTGCGCACTCACATGGCATATATGCACCTTTTGTAAAAATAACACCCGCATATTAAAACTGAGATTTCAATTTCTGTATCATATGGGCAATAGAGAGGTAGAGGCAAAACCGTGTCATTGTATTGTGGTATTTTCCAGTGCGATCTCCCAAGGGCAGCACTCCAGTTCTTAATATGCTGGCTGAACCCGCTGGAAAAATGAAAATTTTCGAGCGCATGAGGTAGTCTTATTCTTTATTACTTTTTGGGACTTCAGGAGGGGTCGGTGCTCGAGCCACAATCTATTCACAAGTGGCTTGAGCACCCTAGGCAGTAGATCTCTTTAATATTCTGTGACAATATTTTGGCAGGTACGGATGCCATCATGTCCGTGAGAAAAGGAGGTGCTGCCACTGCAAGGGAGAGACGCCCCTGATCCACTTAAAAGCTTCAACAACAGGAGAAAATGAACTCAGAAGGTCCTCCTCCTCCTGCCCAGTAATCCCATAGGATCTGATGCAGCAAACCAGATGAGAAGGTGGCTACCTCACACAAGGATACCCTCGGCTCACTTCTCTCCCTTCTGATCAACATTGTGTAATAAAATATACCTCTGCCATAACCTTGTCTGTGTGTGTTTCTTTTGAATAATTGAAAAGATAATATAGTGCAAAACAATATAGGATAAACAAATTGTTTAAAATATCAGGTATCCATGCCCGATTCCTCGCACTCAAACAGGAGTGTAAACAAAAGGAAACAACTTTAAAACCTGCTGCCATGTCAAGAAGAAACAATTAACTATATACAAGATGGCTTCCATGATAGAGGTGGGCCATGTCCTCCACCTATAAGGCACTGGTAAATGGTTCCAACATAGTGGATGATTGCCAGGGCAGGAGGTAATACCAACCCCTTGGCTCTGTTGGGCCTCCTGTGAGACAATACAGTCCCAACTTAGTAAAATCAAACTTGCATAAAAGAAAAAATGTGAAATGTGTGATAGCACCATGGGGCAGTCATTTATTTATTTGTACATCAGTTTACAACCTTTGAGCCAGAGGCTCATTTCCAAAGGTACCTCGTTACATTGAGGACAATACAGAAACAGACATTTTGTTACAGCATACGAGTTACTAGTTACATAGCTTAGCAAGCACAGGTGGTTACATTTATTTACTGAGTTAACCAGTTTAGTTACAATGGTACATTCTTACAAGAAGGGAGAGCAAAACAGCTGGATAATAACAGTGGCAGGAGGCAATGGGGCAAGGTTGCGAAAGGTGAGGGTGTGGTGCTGCCCAGTGAGCTTTGTCAGTTCTGAAGTGAGCCATGCCTCATTTAGAGACAGGAGCAGCTGCGGTATTAAATAGTTGGCTCAAGTGTGGTTTTAAGTTGAGATCGGGGTACTCAGAGATGGGGCAGGGAGTGAGTTATACCAGGATGGGGCTCTGTAGCAGAAGGACCTCTGTCCATGGGTGGTCCTGGATCTTGGGACCAGTAGATTGGTCTTGTGGAGGTTCGTGTAGTAACTGAGAGTTGGGTTTGGTGGATGGAGGCTGTCAGTCCAGGAGGGATAGCCCGAGGAGAGTTTTTTCATGGTGAGGCAGGTTTGGTATCGTAGTCGTTCATGTAGATTAAGCAGTATTGCCTTGTCATAGAGCTGGCACGCATGAGTGAGTCTGGGGGCCCCAGTAAAATAGCCTGCATGCTTTATTTAGGTGAGGCAAATTTTATTGAGGGTGGTGGTGTCAGCAGCACCATATACTGGTAGGCCATAGTCAACCAGGGACAGTATTGAGGATGTAACCGCCAGTCGGAGGGCATCGGGGAGACAGTTTTATAGCAGTAGAGGATACCTAGCCGCGACATTAGTAGCTGATGCAAGTGCATCGATGTGGTGTGGTAGGTGAGGGCTGAGTCGAAAGAGACCCTAAGGTACTTGTACGAGCAGACTTGCTCAAGTGGTTGTTCGGTACTAGAGAGGATATGTAGTGGGAAGTTGCTGGCTTTGTTTTGGGGTGGGCAAAGAGCATAGTTTTTGTTTTTGATATTAATGACAAGTCTGTGCTCTTTGAACCAGGTTTTGGCATCGTTATAGGATTGTCTTAGTGTGTCCTGGAGGAGATGGGGTTATGTTGGGTGGCAAAGATGATGGCATCATCTGCATACAGCAGAATTTTACCAGTGCATGCACTGGGCAGGGTGTTAAGGTAGAGCGAGAAGAGTAGGGTCCCAGGATGGACCCAGGAACCCTGAGCAGATGGGACAGGTTTTGGAAAGAGTCCCATTGATTTTGACACATTGGGAGCGGTTAGAAAGGTAGTTCATGCACCAGGCGAGAGGCCCAGCAGAGAAACCAGTGTGCCAGAGGGCATCCAGCAGGAGAGGGTGGGAGACAGTGTCAAGGCTTTTGAGAGGTCGACAGACACTGCACCGCTAGGGAGCTAGAATCCAGGGAGGAGTGTAGGAAGTTTGAAAACTCAATTAGTGCAGTGCGGCACTGTGCCCTGTATGGAAACCGTGCTGTTCTGGGCATAGGATGTTGTGTTTGGCCAGGTATTCAGGTTATTTGAATGGCCACCAGTTTTTCTAGGGCTTTGGAAAGGGAGGAGGATGGAGATAGGTCGGTAGTTCCTGGCAGAGGACCTGTCACCTCCTTGTATGGGTGTAACCACGGCAGTTTTCAAGCAGATGGGAATTGCCCCAGGCAGAGGGATTTGTTAAGAAGGCTGGTGAGTGGGGGAAGTGTTGTCCAGCACCAGCCGAGAATGCTAGGGTCCACGGAGTCGCCGCCGGACTATTGCTCTTTAACGCTTTGATCAGGTGAAGTCTGGCTTCCTGGGCAGTTACACTTTGTAGGTGGAAACTGGGGCCTGAAGGACTGGGGCAGGTAGGGTGGAGGGAGGGTCAAAGAAGTTACTGGAGAGGACAGAGCTAAGGTCAGTAAAAGATGTGTTAAGGTAGTTAGCTATGCAGGCAGGGTCGGTGGAGATACAGCCATCAATGGTGATCTGGGATTGGGGAGCACGCCCCATTTAATTTGTTTAACATTGTCCCAGAATGTTCAGGCACCCCCAGGAGGAGGTGAGGTGGCCTGGTAGTGGTCAGCCTTGGCTTTATGGATGGCCCATGTGCACTTATTCGTGCAGCATTGTAGGCCTGTCTATCAGCCATCTGGCCTGTTTTCAGTGGCAAGGTGTATAGGTTATCCCTAAGCCTGAGCATTTGTAATAGGGCAGGAGTAACCCAGGGTGTGTTACGTTTTTGGTTCTGGCTCCTGTGAGGGGTGCGAAGAGGTCACAGAGCTCTGTTAAAGGTTTGGGAGAAAAGACAAGGGCATTGTCTATGTCAGGAGCGTGGTGTATGGGGGACCAGTTTATCTGGGCAAAAAATGCTTGAGGTTTTTCAGCCCATCTGGTCTGAGGCAATCGTGGAGTGTGGGCTGGGCTGTGAGTTTCGCATGGGGGTCACCCAATGAATAGGATAGGGAGTGGTCATAAGAGAGTCAGGGAGGACCTGGATATCGTGGATTTTTGGGGGCGTTGGTAATGATTACATCTAGAAGGGTGCTGGTTCTCTCTTAGGGTTTACTCTAGTGGGTTGGGAAATGAGTTGTGTCAGATCTAGGGCCTAAAAAATCCTGGGTGGTGGAGGAGAGGCACTGAGCCAGTTCACGTTCAGGTTCCCACTAGGATTTGTTCTGCCTTGTGATGGAGGGTGGCAAGACAATCTGTTAAGGATATCAGTGCCAGGTTCTGGTTCTTTGGGGTTTGTAGGCAGTGGTGAGATATAGGGGTCCCCTGGAGGTCTGGAGCAAGTTTGAGTGTAAGGCCTGCACCCCATTTACAAGAGCCGGGGCAGGGAGAGTTGTCCAGTGAGTGTGTCCCTGGTATAGATTGCACTGCCACCTCCACTTGCTCACTCAGTCCTCCCGCATAGGGCATAGCCTGGGAGGGAGACAAAGGAGTCAGGGTGGACTTTGTTAGCCAGGTTTCCACCAGTGCTATGACATCTGGTTTATGCAGCAGGACCCAACATTGGAGGGCACCAAATTTTTTCAATAGGCTGCATATATTCATGGAGGCTGTCCGGAGACGGAGGACCCAGCTGGTGGGCTAGTATAGGCAGGGCTGGGTTGGGATGTATATTGCCTCTTAGGAGTAATGGAAGACCACGGCTCTGGCCAGAGGGCAGTGGTGTGCAAGCTTCCGATGGGTATGTCGAGATGGGGAGGAGACCATCAGGGAACAAGGGATGGGCAGGGTTTGACAGGTCGGGAGGGTGAGAATGATTAGCTGCCAAAGGATGCCAGGGTAGGCAGTGGGGAGGTAACCAGGGATGGGTGCAGTGGGCCAGGAACACAGTCAGTGTAGGTGGGACACGTACTATGTCAGGGAGAATTGTGGGGCTGGTACAAGTGTGCCAGGGAGATGCCTGGTTGATGGGACATGGGTACTAGAATGTAGATCAGGGGGAGGCATTTGCAGAGGAGGTGGACTAACATAGCGCTTTGTGGTGGCAGCAGGGCAGAAAGGTAGAAGTAACTGGTTGTCCTCCAGAGAGCGATATACCACTTTGGAGTAGTGGTAGTGACAGACTCTGGTGGACAGGGTACAGGGTTTGAGACTGGCAGGGCAACTGGAAATGGGACCTGTGTGAGAGCAGAGGTCCACGTTCTGGCAGCTTGAGACAGGCTAGATTTGGAGCCAAAGAACAGGGGTGGAAATAGTGACTCTAGTGGTCACTGGGGTTAGTGTCACACTGGGTGTGGGTAAGATATTAGAGACGCAAGGGTCAGAAGGTAGGGTTAACTGAGAGAAGTAGCACTGGTAGGTGAGGGGTTCCAGAAGTAGGGGAGGAGGAAGTCAGGTAGAAGAACCTGAGGTGAAGCCTGAGGTCCCTCTAGTGGCTGGCAGGTATAACCTGCAAATGGAAAAGTGGGGACTTAGTAAAAAAGACAGACAAACTCACGATGTCACAGGGGTGCCTATATGAAATGATGAGCCAGGAGTCGGTGGGCAGGGCAGTTGATGTGTGCAGCGCATTGATGGGCTAACCCTCTTGAGGTGCTGCTGCAGGAGGTAGTGTAATTACCTCTTAGCAGCCTGCAATTCTGCTCCAGCAGGGAGCTCTGCGGGCAGCAGGGAGCTTATGTGGGCTATGGGGAAAGGTCTGAGGGCCTATATTGTGAGGAGACAAAGGGCAGTCAGCAGCCCTATCAAGAAACCCCTCCACCTAAAATGAATTACATTGGCTGCTCTGAGGATTCAGCAGAGGATGCCTTGAAATAAATGACTGGGCAAATCTCAAATTCATGGTATGAGGTGGGAAGTCTAGCCATAAATGGGAGACCACTCCAAATATTTTTGTCCCTCCCACCCCTTCCAATATAGTAGATCTGCTAGTTTTACATTTAAGTGATATAACCAATAGGGCCTGGCCGATTGCAAACTCTAAAACTAACAGCATAAACCAAGGGAGCCATATCCCCAAATTAAACAACTATTTGGTGGGGCTCGAACAAAGCGGGCAAAAGTAGAACGAGACCCATACGACTCTAGAACACTGAATCATGCCTTTGGGCCAACAGTCCCATGTTACGTCTTTAAAGTGGGGCAAGCTACAGGTAACCAGGAAGATATTTCACATAAAAAGGGCACAAAGCTAAGCTCTAAAGTTATCCAAACCTCTGCTTATGTCTCAACCCCAAATTAGGAGTAAATAGCATCGCTGTTGTAAGCCATAGTCCCCAAGTCTACATCTGGGAGTCTGTTCCTATAACCTTTAGACTGAATAAAATATAAAAAATAAAGCCAGCAATAGGAACTATAGCTCCCATCACTATTTTGTGGATAAAGGCAGCCATTCATAAATTATAAGGGGAACAACCAAGGGGTATAATTGAACTCATTTCACCCCACATTGGTACGTCCCAAAGTACACAACTAAATATAAGAAGCAGGCATGATTCACCTGCTTTAGTAGATTCCAGAGTACACACATAAATATTATAATCACTCATTGCGTGGTTGCTTCGACTAAAGCTTGTATCCAGCTGAAAAGTCAAGTGGCTGTGAGATGCTTAAATATACCTCTCTGAGACTTAGAACCACAGTACTTTCAGTCACTGAACTGGGTACAATTGTCCAAAGTATCCAAGTAAGGTGGGACAAGCTGAGAGATACACAATTAGCAAGCATAACAGGAGTTTTTTTTTTTTTCTTTTCTTTGCTCTGGTCGCCACTCACAGGGGCCCCATCAGTCACTCCACCTTATCCCACCCTGCTGAGACCTTCTCTGCCAGTGATCTTGTTCTTCTTCCCACCCAGCACACCTACGTGGCACCCTTCAGTCATTATCCCCTGAGGCGGACCACTCCAGCGCCACAGCGATCATCCCTCTATGTAGTGCCAAGGCAGATGGAGGTGGAGGAGAAGGCATTCAGGTTCCGAGAGGAGGATCCAGCATGGGTGTGGTGGCGAAGTGACGCCTTCCTCCTGACTATGGGTTTTTCTTGGTTCCTTGGATACGCCCTTGGAGGCATGGATGTGCAATGACATCCAGCGCAGGCACACCGCACTCCTACACCCCATCCATGGACATCTGCCATCACCTCTCCCTGATCCTTGCATGACCATGGCTGTTGCTCACCATACCTCCATGCAGTGTCATTGCTGCCGGGAACCACGGCCCACCCCTACCCGAGATAGGAGAGTGGCCTTGGATGCTTGATCCCTTCTCCTCGCCAGCCCATGGCAACCTGAGCTCAGGTTACTGGCAAGGTGTGAGGTAAGGCGCTTGATGCCTCAGCCCTCTGCACCACCGCCTAGCTCAAGCATAACAGAGTTGCAAGTCACTAATGGATGTCACATACATATAAATGAAACGGAGTCTCTTGACTGAAAAAATAGGTCCCCATAACTTTACTGTGATAAATCTGCAAGTAAAATAGTCAGTTATCTGGTGGGAAGGAAAATGAGGAGGGAGGAGAAAGGGAGCTCAAACAGGATTTGAGGCACCAGAACTCATCGGTGGGCCAGAACCAGAAAATAGCTAGCATTATAGGAAAAGTCCCTACACTGCCAAGACAGTGTACAGTCCAGTAAAATTTGCAATGCTATCTGCACGTAGCAGTGAAAAGTAGGTGGCGCCATGGTACATGAGCCCAGTCTCTGGGAGCTGAACCGCAGGTCTCAACTCATCTCTCACTGTGATATAATTGTACAGGAGCCACCTCTTTGAATTCCTCAGACAAATAAATCTAACCCACTGGAGGTCTCAGCACTCCACTCCAACCACCCCATTGATGTTATAGCATACCCTCATCACACCAACCTGTAGGTGAAGACCATTCATCTAGGAGGAAGCAGATTTTCATGTGGACAATGCAGAGCTCTGGTACTGTTGCAGATGTGCCAGTATGGTAGTTAAGGTAGTGTCTGCAGATTGTATCTGCCAGTGAGATGTAGTCCGAGATTCCCCCTCTGTGGTTTTGGGACCTTGCTGTAAATCCTTGCCAGCTCCCTCCCTCGAATGATCTCTGGATTGTCAATCTAAGCAAGCCTCCACAGTTGACTCATATGTTTACTGGCCAGTTGGAAACTGCACACATAGCTTCACAAGATTCAGAGTCTTGAACTTTAATTTATCAGAATGAAAATAGGAAATAGGTTATGTATTCCTGCCTGAGTCTCTGCATGGCTGGGGCATAGTCATTGTCCAGGAATATAGGGGTTGTCCGTAAAGACCTTTTGTTTGTCCAGGCTTTGTGCAGAATGTAATTTTTATCTAAAGTTAAGGAAAGATATGATAACAGAATGGGGGCAAGATCAAATTGGAGAGCTTTGGCCCCAAAGCTCTGTATGAAAGTTCTTGTTTATAGGGCTCTCTGGCTCAAGTTCCAGGCTGCACAATTCTTCTGTAAAGCCACCATTTCTTGGCCATCTTCATTCTCAGGTACACCTTATATTCTTAGGTTTTCCTCCGAGAATGATTCTCTGCTTGCATGCCCGGAGTTATGGCTTTACATTTTGCAATTAAAATTACTGATGTTATAGCACTTGTTTTTATAAATGAGCTACTTTGTGGCACTTGGGATTCTGAACACTATCACAGAATGCCTTTAAAATATACTGGTTGAAAAAGTCAAAACTCGGCAGAGCGTGACTTTTGGCGCTTTGGTGCCATGCTCAACATGGAAGCACCTAATGAGTTGCCTCTGGGGTTTCAATTGGGTTGGGGAAAATATAAAAATAAGTACAACAAACACCAAATCATGCAGTTAAGTTCAGCTGGCACTTTAAATGGGGAATCAAGTGCTAGATATGGCTACAGCTATCGTTTTGCAAGAAAGTAAAACAGCATATAAAGCTGACAGTGTCCCTTTAACAGTGGAAGAGAAGGAATGTGTGGGACAGGGTCAGAAG